>JBAJHW010000001.1:171384356-172673356 GCA_037013535.1 Intellagama lesueurii | reverse complement strand
ATATATCACAGAGTGGACTTGGATTTTTTGACGATTTAATTTTTTAAAAAAACCCAAATTTTTATTTAAATTGTCATTTAAATCAATCTTTTTTTTAAAAAAAATCATTTATTTTTTCCAGCCTGGTGAGTCACAAAGCCCACACTGTGAAAGACTGAAAGCAATGGGTTGTCCCATGAATAGCTGAGATCTATGTAAGAGCAAGCAGCAGCGGCAGCCAGCAAAGGGGCCCAGCTACTGTTGTTGTCTTCATAATAGGAGAGGATGAACTGGAATAGTGCTGATCTATACACTGCAGAGCATAGATTTTAGCTTTTTCATATTTACCCTGGAAACAAAGCAAACAACCATGTAAGGTGCCTGAGCAATTGAGTTAGCATGAATTAGTGGCATGTCAGAAGTACACATTGCTTCGTGGTGGTATAATTACAGGAATAAAAGTGAGAGTAGGTACAAGAGCCTGGTGATGCAGCAGTCTTTGTTTGACTGCTTCACACAGAGCAGTTTCTGAGCAGAATTCAAAGGAAAATGTAAACTCTTTCACCTCAGGATTCAGTGATGTTTTCTTTACCTGCTCTGTCACCCAGATGGACAAACCCTAATTATTTTATTCCGTTTTTTAAAATATGCATTTTTAAAAACCTCCCAGTCTTGTACCAGAATTTATTACAGTATTTTATATATAGACTTACAAGTTACCTTTTTTAAAAAGAAGAATTACTGTCAAACTTGACTGGTCTGGGTGCAATATAACATCACTGTTTAGATCCACTGCATCTAAATTCAGAATAGCCAAGATGAAATCCAGTCTCCAGCAGCGAGAAATAAAAATAGCAACCCAACCGTACATGCTCCAGAACTCTCCTTGCCTTCTCCCAAGTCTTCAATGTTTTTTTTTAACATAAGACTGTCTTATGTAGTGCCTACTGTCACGAGATCCTATTAGAATTTTTAAATCCAGTCCATCTAAATCTGGTTCTCAGCTTTCCTTCAGAACCTCTCAATGCCAATGCACCAAACCTCTTTCTTCACCATCTTGCCTTCACTCCTCCCTTATATCATAGTTCCACTTTCTATGTTTGTATTCCAGCCACATTTCCAATCTTCATCTTATGTTCCTGCAGCTTTCCTAACAAGTCCTAAAACTTGCATGAAGTTCTCTCCAGCCAAACTGGCCTTTTGTTTTCCCTAAAATAAATGCATTCTTTTATAAGCACTAGTTTGTATAATTTCTACATAACAGATATAGCATGTTAAGAGCTAGTGTATAGAATAGTGAACTAAGGTTCAGGAAACCTGCATTCAATTCCCCACTTGGCCAGGAAAGCTCACTGAGCAATGACACTGGTAAAAGCACTCCTTAAGTATTTCACACCTTGAAAGGACCACTGAATTTACAAAGACTCGACAGTTTTTCATACTGTACTATAGGCATAAAAAAGGACAAGTTATTCATTCTCAAAGGTTTGCAAAACAGGTTGTTAAAACAGTTACAAGGCTCATCAATGGGCCAAGAAAACTCTCTTGACAACCCTAGAAGCCCTTCCATGAGGGCCCTGGCCACCTCGATGGGAGTTCTATCTGACATAACATGTCTCATCTGGGAGAAAGGCTTAAAGAGGAATGATTTGTGGCCTAGGTAGGCCTAGCTCTGCCTTGCTTCCTGTTCAGAAAGGAAGCTCCACCTCTACACCTGGACGTTTCCTTTCCAAACAGGAAGCTTTATGGATATAGGTCTAGTTGAGCCATAAATTTTCCAACTTATGCTTTTCTCCCAGGTGAACCCTATTTAGCTGTCTGTAGGCATCCATATGTCATGTGGAACTCTGAGAACGGAGAACTATGGAATTTATAGCCCCAAAAATTCAAAAATCCCGTGCCTAGAGGAGAGACACTTCCTTCAAGAGGGCTGTTCTGTCTGCTGTACACCAATAACAACAGATGCCTATCTGCCTACAAGGAACGCACTACATACTAGCAGTAAGCGTGACAGTCTTCACCCATCAGTGTAGATGCATAGAGACCACAATGAAGAAAAACAGGCTTCTTCTTCTAATGTTTGTTTTTCAAGTGCCCTTCCATGAATTAAAATAACTCAGCCTCTTCTCCTCTTCAGAACCTGTTGCTAAATGACAACGGGCATTGTACATCCCAAAATTTATAAACGAAGGGAAGAAGTGCTGCAGTGTGCACTGTTGGGTTGGGGAGGAGACCAATGTGCAAAAACACTCAGTCTCGGGGGGGGGGGGGTATTTCCTCTATAAATATAGAAACAAAACCAGATCATGGTCAAATATAGACATGTTTACATAGCAGGGCTTTATTTCATATTTTAAAATGATTTTATTTGTTCTCAGATTGTCTACCAAGGTACTGAAAACTACTGGACACATGTTTTACTGCTGATGGAACAAAGACAGGTTTCTAACACCGTTCTTCAATGAAATAACTATGCAATCTCACTCCAGCACCAGTTACTGTTCCTTCATTGTACTTTGCCTTCTGGTCTGAAGACAGACAGGCAGCAGTGATACCTGTGGAGTCTCTTGTATTTTGAGATTAAGGTTAGCAGCCCAGAAATATTTACAAAGAGCTTCATCGGCTGATGGTATCCCTCCAACTCTGCTCCACCTCCCTACCTTATTCTAAAGCAACCATATTGAGGTATTTTCTTGTCTACTTCTGAAATCCTGCTTTGCAAGTACCAGAGACATTGTATTTCCTATAGTAGCATGTAGACCCTAGAACTTTACCCTGGGGAAATCCAGCAAGTTCCCTCTCTCTATTTCCGGGATGGAGAACATGTGGCTGACCAAATGCTGTTGTACAGCAATTTCCACCAGCTCCCGTCAGCACAGCCAGTGGTGAAGAATAATAGAAGATGCAAGCATGTGCCTCAGACAAAGGACTTCACACAGAAGATTGTGTTGCTACATCCCAAGAATCACACTATATGAAAGATTCAAAACTGCAACATATGCAGTACAGCAAGCAAGCTATTGCTAGTACTATGCAGAAGGTGCCAACTGAAGGTGCATCCTTAAGTCTCGAGAGACTAAGGTAACGTGCTCTGTGTCGAGGACTTGGAACAGCGTCTAGTGTGGCTGAGAAGGCCAATTCGAGAGTGACAATCCCTTCCACACTAAAGACAAATACAATCTGTCCCCTGTACAGCTCCCTGATTTTGCTGCTTTCGGTATCGCCTCTTTGCCTCGGCCTGCTGGACAAGGGTCTCTTCAAATTGGGAGAGGCCGTGATGAACCGCCTGCCTCCAGGCTGAACGCTCAGATGTCAAGGTTTCCCGTCTGTTGAGGTCCATTCCTAAGGCCTTCAGATCCCGCTTGCAGATATCCTTGTGTCGCAGCTGTGTTCTCCCTCTGGGGCGATTTCCCTGCACTAATTCTCCATACAGGAGATCTTTTGGAATCCGACCATCAGCCATTCTCATGACATGCCCAAGTCAATGGAGACGTCGCTGTTTCAGTAATGTATACATGCTAAAAATTCCAGCTCGTTCTAGGACTACTCTATTTGGAACTTTGTCCAGCCAGGTGATACCAAAAATGCGTCCGAGACAACGCATATGGAACGTGTTCAGCTTCCTCTCCTGCCGTGCACGAAGGGTCCAGCACTCACTGCAGTACAGGAGTGTGCTCAGGACACAGGCTCTATAGACCTGGATCTTGGTATATGCCGTCAGCTTCTTCTTAAGCCATACTCTCTTTGCGAGTCTAGAGAACGTGGTAGCTGCTTTGCCAGTGCATTTATCCAACTCAACATCTAGGGAGAGAGTCTCAGAGATTGTTGAGCCAAGGTACACAAAGTCATGAACAACCTCCAATTCTTGTGTGGAGATGGTAATAGAGGGAGGTGAGTCCACGCCCTGGCCCATGACTTGCGTTTTCTTCAGGCTGATTGTTAATCCAAAGTCTTGGCAGGCCTTCTAAAGCGATTCATGAGTTGTTGGAGGTCTTCAGCAGAGTGGGCAACAACAGCCGCATCATTGGCGAAGAGGAAGTCCCGCATGCATTTCAGTTGGACTTTGGTCTTTGCTCTCAATCTAGAGAGATTAAAGAGCTTTCCATCTGATCTAGTCCGGAGATAAGACACCTTCTGTTGCAGTTCCAAAGGCGTGCTTCACCATGACAGCAAAAAAGATCCCAAAAAGGGTTGGCGTGAGGACACAGCCCTGTTTCACTCCGCTTCAGATGTCAAAGGGATCTGATATTGAGCCATCAAAAACTACAGTGCCCTTCATTTCCTCATGAAAGGACCTGATGATGTGAAGGAGTCGAGGTGGACATCCAATCTTGGGAAGTATTTTAAAAAGGCCGTCCCTGCTAACCAAATCAAAGGCCTCTCACTGTAGTGAGATCTATGAAGGCCACAAAGAGTGGCTGTCGTTGTTCCCTACATTTCTCCTGCAACTGTCTGAGGGAGAATACCATGTCAGTGGTGGATCTATTAGCTCGAAATCCACACTGTGATTCTGGATAGACTCTGTCTGCAAGCACCTGGAGTCTCTTCAGCACAACACGGGCAAGCAGCTTCCCTACAACGCTGAGAAAAGAGATGCCACGGTAGTTATTGCAGTCGTCCCTGCCTCTTTTGTTCTTATACAATGTGACGATGTTTGCATCCTTCATGTCCTGTGGTACTCCACCTTCCGTCCAGCAAAGACAAAAGATTTCATACAGCTCGGTGGTGATGATCTCTTTACGGCACTTCAGCAGGGATGTTACCCTTCCCAGGTGCCTTGCCGGAGGCGAGGGAATCCAAGGCCGCTTTTATTTCTGCTAAAGTTGGTTCGCTGTCCAACTCTTCCAAGACAGGAAGGCACTCGATGTTATTTAGTGCCTCTTCGGTTACTACATTCTCTCTGGAATATAACTCAGAGTAGTCCTGCATCCCCCTTCACGGATTGCTGCCTTGTCGTGGCAAAGGGGCTTGAGTAATTCAGAGAAGCTATGGGCTATGCTGTGCAGGGACACCCAAGACAGACAGGTCATAGTGGAGAGTTCTGACTAAACGCGATCCACCTGGAGCAGGAACTGGCAAGCCACTCCAGTATCTTTGCCAAGAAAACTCCATGGACAGAAACAAAAGGCTAAAAGATATGACGCTGGAAGATGAGCCCCTCAGGTCAGAAGGCGTCCAACATGCTACTGAGGAAGAGCGGAGGACAAGGACAAGTAGCTCCAGAGCTAATGAAGTGGTTGGGCCAAAGCTGAAAGGACGCTCAGCTGCGGACGCGCCTGGAAGTGAAAGGAAAGTCCGATCCTGGAAAGGAAAATACTGCATAGGAACCTGGAATGTAAGATCTATGAACCTTGGTAAACTGGATGTGGTCAAACAGGAGATGGCAAGAATAAACATTGACATCCTGGGCATCAATGAACTAAAATGGATGGGAATGGGCGAATTCAATTCAGACGATTATCATATCTACTATTGTGGGCAAGAATCCCGTAGAAGAAATGGAGTAGCCCTCATAGTCAACAAAAGAGTGGGAAAAGCTGTACTGGGATACAATCTCAAAAATGATAGAATGATTTCAATACGAATCCAAGGCAGACCTTTCAACATCACAGTAATCCAAGTTTATGCACCAACCACTAATGCTGAAGAGGCTGAAATTGACCAATTCTATGAAGATTTACAACACCTTCTAAAACTGACACCAAAGAAAGACATTCTTCTCATTATAGGGGATTGGAATGCTAAAGTAGGAAGTCAAGAGATAAAAGGAACAACAGGTAAGTTTGGCCTTGGAGTTCAAAACGAAGCAGGGCAAAGGCTAATAGAGTTTTGTCAAGAGAACAAGCTGGTCATCACAAACACTCTTTTCCAACAACACAAGAGGCGACTCTACACATGGACATCACCAGATGGGCAATACCAAAATCAGATTGATTATGTTCTCTGCAGCCAAAGATGGAGAAGCTCTACACAGTCAGCAAAAACAAGACCTGGAGCTGATTGTGGATCTGATCATCAGCTTCTTATAGCAAAATTCAAGCTTAAACTGAAGAAAGTAGGAAAAACCACTGGGCTAGTCAGGTATAAGCTAAACCAAATCCCTTATGAATACACAGTGGAAGTGAAGAACAGATTTAAGGAACTCGATTTGGTGGACAGAGTGCCTGAAGAACTATGGTTGGAGGCTCGTAACATTGTACAGGAGGCAGCAACAAAAAACCATCCCAAAGAAAAGGAATTGCAAGAAAGCAAAGTGGCTGTCCAACGAGGCCTTACAAATAGCAGACAAGAGAAGGGAAACAAAATGCAAGGGAGATAGGGAACGTTACAGAAAATTGCATGCAGACTTCCAAAGAATAGCAAGGAGAGACAAGAGGGCCTTCTTAAATGAACAGTGCAAAGATATAGAGGAAAATAATAGAAAGGGAAAAACCAGAGATCTGTTGAAGAAAGTTGGAGATATTAAAGGAACATTTCATGCAAAGATGGACATGACAAAGGACAAAAATGGTGGGGACCTAACAGAAGCAGAAGACATCAAGAAGAGGTGGCAAGAATACACAGAGGAATTATACCAGAAAGATCTGGATGTCCCAAACAACCCAGATAGTGTGGCGGCTGACGTTGAGCCAGACATCCTGGAGAGTGAAGTCAAGTGGGCCTTCGAAAGTATGGCTAACAACAAGGCCAGTGGAGGTGATGGCATTCCAGTTGAACTATTTAAAATCTTAAAAGATGACGCTGTTAAGGTGCTACACTCAATATGTCAGCAAGTTTGGAAAACTCGGCAGTGGCCAGAGGATTGGAAAAGATCAGTCTACATCCCAATCCCAAAGAAGGGCAGTGCCAAAGAATGCTCCAACTACCGTACAATTGCACTCATTTCACACGCTAGCAAGGTTATGCTCAAAATCCTACAAGGTTGGCTTCAGCAGTATGTGGACCGAGAACTCCCAGAAGTACAAGCTGGATTTGAAAGGGGCAGAGGAACTAGAGACCAAATTGCTAACATGCACTGGATAATGGAGAAAGCCAGGGAGTTCCAGAAAAACATCTACTTCTGCTTCATTGACTACGCAAAAGCCTTTGACTGTGTGGACCACAGCAAACTATGGCAAGTTCTTAAAGAAATGGGAGTGCCTGACCACCTTATCTATCTCCTGAGAAATCTATATGTGGGACAGGAAGCAACAGTTAGAACTGGATATGGAACAACTGATTGGTTCAAAATTGGGAAAGGAGTATGACAAGGCTGTATATTGTCCCCCTGCTTATTTAACTTATATGCAGAATACATCATGCGAAAGGCTGGACTGGATGAATCCCAAGCCGGAATTAAGATTGCCGGAAGAAATATCAACAACCTCAGATATGCAGATGATACCACTCTGATGGCAGAAAGGGAGGAGGAATTAAAGAACCTCTTAACAAGGGTGAAAGAGGAGAGCGCAAAAAATGGTCTGAAGCTCAACATCAAAAAAACTAAGATCATGGCCACCGGTCCCATCACCTCCTGGCAAATAGAAGGGGAAGATATGGAGGCAGTGACAGATTTTACTTTCTTGGGCTCCATGATCACTGCAGATGGGGACAGCAGCCATGAAATTAAAAGACGCCTGCTTCTTGGGAAGAAAGCGATGACGAACCTAGACAGCATCTTAAAAAGCAGAGACATCACCTTGCTGACAAAGGTCCGCATAGTCAAAGCTATGGTTTTTCCAGTAGCGATGTATGGAAGTGAGAGCTGGACCATAAAGAAAGCTGACCGCCGAAGAATTGATGCTTTTGAATTGTGGTGCTGGAGGAGACTCTTGAGAGTCCTCTGGACTGCAAAGAGATCAAATGTATCCATTCTGAAGGAAATCAACCCTGAGTGCTCACTGGAAGGACAGATCCTGAAGCCGAGGCTTCAGTACTTTGGCCATCTCATGAGAAGAGAAGACTCCCTGGAAAAGACCCTGATGTTGGGAAAGTGTGAAGGCAAGAGGAGAAGGGGACGACAGAGGACGAGATGGCTGGACATTGTCATTGAAGCTACAACATGAATTTGACCCAACTCCGGGAGGCAGTGGAAGACAGGAGGGCCTGGCGTGCTCTGGTCCATGGGGTCACAAAGAGTCAGACACGACTTAATGACTAAACAACAACAAGTGCTGCACCCAGAGTTCCATCTGCTGTGCTCGGTCCTGGATGATCACGCCTGTAGCAGACTTCAAAGGAGCAGATTTCTTCTGTATTGGACCTAAAGCCTGCTTGATACCGTCATACATTCCCTTGATGTTCCCTGTGTCCGCTGCTATCTGTATCTGAGAGCAGAGCTGAAGCCAATAATCGTTGGAACATCTCCTGGCAGCCTGTTGGACTTTGCTACGAGCAAGTCGAAGAGCCTGTTGTACTCACTAGGACAGGCTTTGTATGCTGCTAGAGCTCTCCTCTTATCCTTGATGGCTGGCATCAACTCCTCCGAATGGGCTTCGAACCAGTCCGCCGTCTTTTTGGTCTTCTTGCCAAATGTGGACAAGGCGGTGTTATAAACAGCGTTCTTGAAATGTTCCCATCGTTCAGGTGCATTTGCATCAGCCAGGCCTGGAAGGGTTTCCTCAAGCGCTTGGGCAAATTCCTCCACTTTTCTTTGGTCACATGTCTTGCTGATGTCAATACATGGTCTTCCTTCCTTTTTCGTGTGATACAATCTCTTTGCTCGCAGTTTTACTCTACTACACACCAGGGAGTGATCAGTATCGCTCTCTAGTAGCTGCGTGTGATGGTAATGCTAGGAAGGCTAGAATGTCTAGTGAGGATCAAATCGAGCTGATGCCAATGCTTTGATCTTGGATGTCTCCAGGAAACTCTGTGTTGAAGCTTCGTATTAAAGAACGTATTGCTGACACAAAGACCATAATAACAGCAAAACTCCAGCAAACGTTGGCGATTTTCGTTTATCTTCCCAATGCCAAAACGGCCTAGGCAAGTGGGCCAAGAATTGTGATCAGCACCAACTCTAGCATTAAAGTCTCCGAGAATGAACAGTGGTTCTCTCTCGGGGATTTTTTTGATAGTAGCTGCCAGATTGTCGTAGAATTTGTCTTTGACTTCTGTTGTGGACGATAGTGTTGGTGCATATGCACTAATGAGGGTGACCGGTCCCGCTGATGAGTGGAGGAGCTGCAGAGACAGGATTCTTTCACTCCCCACAGTAGGTGGAACAATGGATCTCAGCAGCGTATTTCTGACTGCAAAGCCAACACCATGTTCCCTGGTCTCATTCAATGGTTTTCCCTGCCACAAGAATGAGAAGTTTTTTTCTTTGACAGATCCCATGTCTGGCAAACTCGTCTGTTGCAGGGCAACAATGTCCATCTGCAGTCTACTCAGTTCCATGTCGATGACAACTGTCTTGCGCACATCGTCTATTTCCTGCAGGTCGTCAGAAAAGCCAGAGGTCGTTGTCCGAACATTCCAGGTGCCCAACTTTAGGGCAGAAGTTTTCTTATGATTGTCGCATGGTGCAGGGTTATTGATCTGCTTGTCGGCTTTCACCCTAAACCCCACGCACCCTGTGAGGTTAACAGACCGTGGCGAGGTAGCACCTTACTGGCTGGGGACTGCCCAGCTTAAGGCGGGCGGTAGCTACCTAGTGAGGTGCAATGACCTCTCCCACCGTCAGAAGTAGCCCCTGGCGTCATGCTCTACGCCAATCGAGCAAAGACTTATAACCGGTAACTGCTACTTCCCGTGTTGTTTCGATGCTGTAAGTGAAGCTGGAGTGTCCTCTCCAGAGCACGAAGCCTGGGTAAAATAATATGGAGGATAGGCTGTTACCCAAGCAGCAAATCCCCCCTCTCCACGTCGCTGAAATAGTCCAATGGAAAGGCAAGAGCCAATACAACTGGTTCCAGCGACGTCGCAGGAGTTGCCAGAACGAAACGAACTGCCTCCGGGACTCCGGCTCTGGATTTTGCCTCGAGGTTAACTCCTGAAGCCTTTTCCGTCAGTGGATATAGCCACAAGGCAGTGGAGGTTTGAAATTGGAGTTTTCCTTCTCCTAGAGAGGCTGCCTTCCAAGGCTGACGAGCCCCACCTACCCGGCCTGCTCCCTAATAGTGCGGAGATTAGAACACAGGCCTCCAGCTGCCGGACCTTGTCTTCCAAGAGGACCACCAACTAACACTTAGAGCATTTCTACCCAGGCACCTCATTGGCAAGAAAACAGACATGCCACAGGTGTTACAAGTGCAACAGATCCTGCACTCTCCATCTCGACTGATTGGTCAGTGAATTAAAAAAGGGAGGAAGTCTGATCCTACCCCTAAAACTTTCCTGCCCCCCAGGTGTATGCAATGCTATTTGGCCTTCCTATTTACCAGATTAGAGTCAAAAATAGAATCAGAGAATTTCACTTCTGCCAGCCCACATTTAAAGCCAAAACCCCGCCCCCTCAGACCATGTGGTCAGGGAGAACAAAGGTCAGCCTAGAAGAAAATATCTCACCAAATAAAATGTCCTCCCAAACACAGCTCACCTCCTGCCTCAGCTCCTCTTCAGGAAAAGGCAAATGAATTATAATGAAAAATGAAATGAGATGAATTCTATAATGAGACAATCCAAAATGGAACAAGAGACAGTGCTGAAAGACAAGACTCCCAGATTGAAAGACACTCATTCAGGTACTGAGGAAGAGCAAAGGACAATTACAAACAAAGCTTCTCCTAATAAGGCAACTGGATTAAAGTCAAAAGGACGTCTAGTTGCTAATGTGCACAGAGACAAAAGAAAAGTCCAGTCTACATAACATATACAACTTAAATACAAAATGTCAGAAGTGTGAGTCAAAGTAAACATAAAACTGTAAAAAACAAATGGAACATATATTTATTGTAATGCTTGGTGTGCATGAACAAAAGTGGACTGGAAAGGAACGCTGGCACTCACCATGAAACATTCACTTTATGTAGCAGAAGGAGGACATCCTCAAGAGATAGGTTGTCCCTCCTACTTGCTTCCACAGGCAGAACTGATTAGCCAATCAGACAGTACTAAGGCTCCCTTTAGAGAGAGGGCCCAATGCTGGCTGAACCAGTCTTTAGTCTCCAGCCGCCAAAAAGAAAAAAGGGAATAAGATTAAACAAGACAGAACAATAGAGAACAAACAGCCTTGGTAGGTGCCCTTCAGAGGATCTGGTCAGAATAGCTCAAGGGAGGGGGGCAGACTATCAGAATTACCTTCCTGTGCTCCAGCCTCTCCCTCATGAGAATGCAAACCAGTAGGCGTATAAGTGAGAAGGCATACAGAAGTCCCAGAAGCCAAGAGGGGTTCAATGCATTGAGGCCTTCTGACACACACACACACATACCCCGCTTGGTCTGGAACCTAGTGAAATAATGGCTCACCTTGTTGTTCTTCGATGAGGCAGAGAGATCCAGAACTGGCACTCCAAACCTTGCTGTGGCTGACTAGAACACTGTTTTAGAGAGGCACCAGTCATTGTTATGTAGGTTTGTGTGGCTTCACCAATCTGCTTCTACGTTCCTTATCCTCTGGACATGCTCTGCCATGTCCAAAGCATTAATACTTCCATTTCCTGCCTTTGGAGCCTGGAACATGTTCCCTCCCCCAATGATTTATGTGGGCCTTCGTGGTCATGCTGTCTGTACTTATCAGTACCACCTGTCCCTGAATGTGGTTCTGAAAAGATTCCAAAGCTCTCCTCACTGCTCTCAACTCCAGCCAATTTATGCTGTGAGACGCCTCCTGAACTGACCATATGCTCTGGGCTAGGAGTGAGTGGAGAAAGCTTTCATCTGTTGTTATTTAAGTCCTGGTAAGAGTCAGGAATGATTTGCCCTTGTTCATTCCTTTGTTCAACCACCATTGCAGAGACTGGTGTAGTTGATCTGGAACACAGATGGGCATGTGTTTGTGTTGCACTATGTCCTTCTGATGCAGTAATAGCAGCCACTGAGAAGATCTAGAGTAAAACCTCACCCAGGGTACACAGTCTATGGTGGAAATTATCATGCCCAAGAGTTGGGATAGCACCATGAGGTTGAGGTAAGGCTTTGTAATACTTTTATAACAGTGGATCTTTCCCATCCTGTTGCTCGGAAGGAAAACTTTCCCTTGGCCAGTGTCTAAGAGCATACCCAAGTGTTTTATGGTTTGATATGGGAATGGGTGGCTCTTCCACCTCGATTGGATGTCCACCTCGACTCCTTAACATCATCAGGTCCTTTCATGAGGAAATGAAGGGCACTGTAGTTTTTGATGGCTCAACATCAGATCCCTTTGACATCCGAAGCGGAGTGAAACAGGGCTGTGTCCTCGCGCCAACCCTGTTTGGGATCTTTTTTGCTGTCATGCTGAAGCATGCCTTTGGAACTGCAACAGAAGGCATCTATCTCCGGACTAGATCAGATGGAAAGCTCTTTAATCTCTCTAGATTGAGAGCAAAGACCAAAGTCCAAGTGAAATGCATGCGGGACTTCCTCTTCGCCGATGATGCGGCTGTTGTTGAAACTCTGCTGAAGAACTCCAACAACTCATGAATCATTTTAGCAAGGCCTGCCAAGACTTTGGATTAACAATTAGCCTGAAGAAAACACAAGTCATGGGCCAGGGTGTGAACTCACCTCCCTCTATTACCATCTCCACGCAATTATTGGAGGTTGTTCATGACTTTGTGTACCTTGGCTCAACGATCTCTGACACTCTCTCCCTAGATGTTGAGCTGGATAAACGCATTGGCAAAGCAGCTACCATGTTCGCTACACTCACAAAGAGAGTATGGCTCAATAAGAAGCTGACGGCATATACCAAGATCCAGGTCTATAGAGCCTGTGTCCTGAGCACACTCCTGTACTGCAGTGAGTCCTGGACCCTTTGTGCACGGCAGGAGAGGAAGCTGAACATGTTCCATATGCGTTGTCTCCGACGCATTTTTGGTATCACCTGGCAGGACAAAGTTCCAAATAGAGTAGTCCTAGAACGAGCTGGAATTTTTAGCATGTATACATTACTGAAACAGCAACGTCTACGTTAGCTTGGGCATGTCGTGAGAATGGCTGATGGTCGGATTCCAAAAGATTTCCTGTATGGAGAATTAGTGCAGGGAAATCGCCCCAGAGGGAGAACACAGCTGCGATACAAGGATATCTGCAAGCGGGATCTGAAGGCCTTAGGAATGGACCTCAACAGATGGGATACCTTGACATCTGAGCGTTCAGCCTGGAGGCAGGCGGGTGGTGCATCACAGCCTCTCCCAATTTGAAGAGACCCTTGTCTAGCAGGCCGAGGCAAAGAGGCAGTCCCGAAAGCAGCAAAATCAGGGAGCTGGACAGGGGACAGATTGTATTTGTCTTCAGTGTGGAAGGGATTTTCACTCTCGAATTAGCCTTCTCAGCCACACTAGATGCTGTTCCAAGTCCTCGACACAGAGCACGTTTCCATAGTCTCTCGAGACTGAAGGATGCCTAATCTATCTAATCTGGGTGGCTCTTCCTAAGACTGACCAGAAAACCATGTGTCTGCAACGTGGTCTTCACATATTTTTGGCCCTGACTTTCTGATAGTGACTGAATTAGAATATCATCCAAATGGGAAAAAAATATGTATTTTCTGGGTCCTCAAATGTGTTATTAGGGCTGCTAGAACCTTCATGAAGACTCATGGAGAAGAAGAAAGGCTGAATGGTAAGGCCCTATATTGGTTATGCTCATTTTGGAAAGCAAAGCTAGGTACTGATGTTGATCTGAGTGAAAATGTATGTGCAAATATGCTTCCAGGGAAGCTCCTATCTCTACCAGGTATGAAATGGCCTGGACAATTTGATGGTGTTTTTCCACATTCTTCAACCTTGAAAACTGTATGAAAAATCTTGGGGGAATGTTGGTAAATTCTATCTGGCAACACTCCCCTCCCCAATTGTATTTAGTACCTGCACCTATAAAATGCAATAGTCTTCCCCCTGCTTGTGGAGGCCTGGCCTCAGGCTGAGGGCTGTTTATGATGGGTCTTTTGCTGGCCAGTCTGCAAGAGTCGAAGTCTGGCTGCCTGGGAACAGACTTTCTCTCCATCCACTGGAGATGCATTGATCTGGGATCCTCCTGTCTTTTATACTGAAAGGACCAAGGAAGAAATACCTGGTTTGTTAAACATGCTGTCCTCTTTCTTAGGCATAGAAGGTAGGGCTTTCGTTTTACCCTTGGTTTCAAGCAGAATTGGATCCAGGGATTCCCCAAATAATGTCTCCCCATTAAAGGATGCAAGGCTGAGGTTATTCTGTGCCCTACTGTCATCCTGCCAGTGCTTCAACCACACCTGTCTCCAAAGTAGTACTGCTGCAGCCAAATGCACAGGCTTTCATAATCTTGTTAATTCTTCATTTGATCTTAACTTCCATTGGGGGAATTAATTGAAGTAATTCCTTAGTCCATAGGAAAGAAGGTTTGTTCCTGATACAGGAAGCTGAAGCTGCCCTGATGGTCAAGGAAGAAGCTTTGTGGATTTTCTTTAAGGCAGATTCAGCATGCTTGTCTTCCTGTTGTTTAAGCGTACCCTCACTATCCCTGGCATAAAGGGAGGAGGACATGTTAAGAATGCATTGAAATAGGTTACAGAATTTTTTGACATGAGCAGGGATCCCAGGTTATCCCACTTGCTTTTTATTACTTCCATAAACAGACTGGGAAATGCATATCTAAGAAATATGGATTAGCTCTCCTCAAAGTTTCCCCAGAGTCCTAAGGCAACTCTTGATACACAAGGGGAGCTGGTTTTTCCAGTTGCTTAAGTTCAAGTGTCTTAACAAACTTCCCGCACTGAAAAGGTGGGAGAAATAGAAAGAGATGCTCCCCTTCCCCCTCAGACAGTTCACCCCCTCTCCCTCACTCTATGGGGGAAGCAGAGATACTGCTTCCATCCCCTGATGAGAACAGAGAGGAGGAGGGAGGGGGGGTCATCCCCAGAACAAGGCTAATATGACTTGGGGAGAAGCCTGAAAGCCTCCCAGTCCCTCCTTCTCTTCCCACCTGAGGTGTGATTAGATCTAAGAGCCAGCCATGTGCCTGTATTAGAGTCCTGGCTGAGGAAATTAGTTTCACTTTCTGTATTGCCAGAAGCATCTGGCTGGCATTCTCTCCATGAGGAGGGGGAAAGAAAGAAAGGCTGCCCAGCCCATGCCTATGCTACCCTTTGGAAGCTATAGGTCCTAGGAGGCACTGGGTGAGGAACAGCCTAGGAGAGGTGACCTGGTGGGGTGGTGGGAGGGGAGGATTCTTCTTTGGAGCAAATGCTAGAGTAGGTCACACTTTTATAGGGGGGGGGGGGGAAAGATGGATTTTGCAAAGCACATCTTGACAAGACCTTCTGGACTTTACATCTAAGAATAACTTTCCTGGCCAAATCCATCTTGCCATGAACTTTTGGACTTTTAAGTTCTTCACACGGTACAGCCTGATAAAGTGGTCTTAATCCACAAAAGCTCACATACTGTACAATTATTCTTTTTTAGTTGTCTATAAAGGTATCACCTACTCTTGCATTTGTATTTTGTACTGACCACACTGCTCCCTTTTATTTCTTTGGCGCAATTTCCTTGCCTTCTCCAGCTGAAAGGGTTTCCCCTGATACCTGAGTGATAAGTTGTTTTATCCAGATAATACATTCTGGATGAAGCACCTGACCATCTGTGATGGGAGGAGGGAGAGGATCCTTCAACTCAAGTCCCCAAATACTCATAGCTTGTTTAGATTGTCTCTGCTGGCATCTCCTGTACCTCTGAGAGGTCAAGGGGTGAGAGCCTTTTGCTTGCAGGTGACTCTGTACTACAAAGGTGGGTCTCCTGCTCTGTTGTCCAGTTCTTTATTTTCCTCCATCACTCTCTTGGCCCTAACAGAGGTGCATGGAGCCAAAGGTAGGTCATCTACAGATGACTCACAATCCATGGAGAGGCTTGGGCTAGCCAGCATCCTCCCTGCCTCTGACACAGTCAGGAACTGGTGGAAGGAATGAGAGGTTATAGTTCATCACACAGAAATAGGGTGAAAAGAGTAGTAGAGATTGAGGAAGGAAGAGGTGATCTGAAGAGAGAAGGTAAGCCTGTGCAAAGCAGAGGCAAAAACTGAAACCGGTTGGGCCCTCTCTCTTAAGGAAACCCTAGTGCCACCTGATTGACTAATCAGTTCTGTCTCCAGAAACAAGTAGGAGGGACAACCCATCTCTTGTGAGTCTCTTCCTCCACTACAGGAAAACAGGACATTTTCCATCAAATAATTATAGTGTTTTTTTCTGGAAATGTCAAACTCAAAAAACAAAACAGAATACTGCAGTTGTACTAGTGAAGCAATGATTAACACAAGCAATTAGGAGCTATAATGAAAAGTATCACCAAATAATATCAGACAGATTTTGTGGAAAGCCTGTCTATTCAACTATTAAAAAATCTATGCTCTAGCTACAGATGCCAAATAAAAAGAAACAGAACACTTTAAGCCAATGTCTAGGATGAAACTGACCACGTATCAGAGCAGGATGTGTTGATTATCACACTTGACTTGAAAGCAAAAATAGGAACAAAGCAGAACCAAACATCCTCCAGAATCCTGTTACTTTTGTTTGCTAGCATTTAACTCCTTTCATTTGTGGGCCACCACCAGTTAAACATCAGCATTTACTTTTCATCTCACACAGTTGTGTGATATGGAAACAAATCTCTGCAACAAGGAAAACAAGTGTCAGCATGTCCACTGGTGGCAATTTAGCACTTACATCATGGCTGTTACATTGATGTAAGTATGCAACAGGATCCTGGTCATCATTGCAGAATTTGGCCTAGAGGACAGAAATGACGCAAGGTAATAACTCATTCAATTCTATGAAACCAACAAACTGTTTATTGCAAATACATACTTCAGGCATCCTAACAGATGACTGTACACATGAACATCACTAGATGTCCAATACAGAAATCAAAACAGCTATAAAACTGAAAGAAGATGAAGAAGCGGTATTCTTTCTGCAAAAACAAGACCAGGAACAGACTACGGTATTGACTGCGAGCTGTTAGTGGTTAAAAAAAATCAATGTAAACCTTAAGGATACTAAAACATTCATAGTGCCAAAATATAATTTATCCAACATTCCTGAAGAAATATAAGATCATGTAAAGAACAGAAGAGTTGCAGTATTATGTTCAGCTGACTGCAAAACACAGGAACTGTGGATTGAAACCAGAAATGAAATCAGGGAAGAATGCAAGATTCTTCCTGTACCCATAAGAAATGAAAAGCCTAGTTGGATGTCTGAGGAAACTTCAAATTGTTCGCATATCAGGCCAGTACCAAAGCAAAATAAAAAATAAAGTAGACAAATGTTGTGGCACCTTAAAGACTAACTGCTATGTTTTAATATGAGCTTTCATGGACAAGTCCACTTCCTCAGGTCTTGTAACACACCTACCTCTTTTACAATTGTCCATGACAGAAAAGCAGTAAAAGGTCAGAATCATAAATGCAACTTCTCAGGAATTTGCACACAAGGTTAAAGGCAACTGTGAAGGAGGCCAGCTTAGTGTGCCATCCTCCAAGGAGAAAAGAGAAGAAGTAGAAACTAACTGTGCAATATGGGAGTTGATTCAATTGGAGGAGGAGGAAGTATGGAAGAATAAAGCAGTGGAAATATTCCTGGCGGAAAGCAGACAAGATAAAAAGGGGGAGGAGTTAGATTTGATGAGATGGGACGAGGATATAAAAGAGGAGGGAGGAGGAAGAGAGAGGAGGAGACGGGATGTGGAAAGAAAGGAGATAGGTGTGCAGACAGAAGAGAAGGTTGAGCAAAGATATGGACTAGTAGAACTAGTCCGAGAGTTCCCAAATCTCCGAACCGTAGGAGGCTTATTACCAGATCCTGTCAGTTCGGGGGATAAAGAAAAAGTCAAATGGAAGACAGGATGGAATATGGTGGCGGTTCCCCGTTCGCAAGATACGGAGAAGGTAACGTACGTTGGTACAACCAGTTACCTACCCTATCTAGAGGGGAAGTATGTGAGACACCCTTGTTGCGGGACAGTTTGTGCAGCCTTGAGCTTCCCCACTTGGAGCCAAACCGATCAAAATTCCCGTGGGACGAAAGAGGAATGAGGGATGGGAAAGATGAGAAGAACCTGAATATCAAGAGTTATAAGTTGTTACCAGAGTTAAGTTTATTAGATCCGTATTATGTTGATAACCTAGAATGTAAGAAGAATAAAAAGGATGTGTTTATACCGTTATCTTCGTCACTTCTTCCCACGGAAAAGAAAGTCCCGCCCTCAAATGACAAAGAACCCAATCACAGCAACTATCAGAATTATCACTGCAAAAAAAAGGAAAGAAAAGAAAAGACAGGATCGGACAACAAAAGAGTGAAAATATCTCTTCTGTAAGATTCAAGAAATCAAACACTCTTCAAAGGCAGCCCCACAAAGAGCATGTTGCAGTATTCCAAAGATGATGTCACCAAGGCATGTGTCACCATGGCCAGATCAGACATCTCAAGGAACAGGCGCAACTGGCGCACCACCTTTAACTATGTAAATACACTCCTGGCCGTCACTGAAACCTGCACATCCAAGCTCAGGGTTCAGTTCAGGAGCGCATCTAAGCTGTGCACCTGAATTTGGGGGGTGGGGTGTTTCTTGTTCCACATGTGGCAGAAGACTTTGTTGTAAAATCTGGAGCATCATTTTAGATATGAGAAAATGTAATGTGATGGTTCTATAGTTACTGTACTCCTTTCTGTCTCCTTTGCTGGGACTGAAATATCTACTGAACATTTCTAATTAGTGGACCATCATTTTGTTTTCCATATTTGTTGGCGTATTCTTGTTAAAATTTTGAATCAGCCTCTGTAGCTTGAACTAGTTCTGTTGGCATCCCACTTGATCCTAGTGATATTGAAGAAGAGCTTTATAGATACCATGAGCTCCCAGAAAGACAAGTAAGAGGGTTCCAAATCAAAGCAAGGCTAATTTCTCACTAGTAGCTGAAATGACTAAACTAAGTCTATAGTACTTTAAACAGATCATGAGAAGACTCACCGGAAAAGATAACAATTAGAGATAGGCACAAACCTTGGTTTGGAGGTTCATGCCAGTTCATCAGCACGCTACCACAGATGCCGTAGACTCCCTCACCCCCTCACCAGCCAGTGCATGTTGCCTTTCTCCTGCTCTTCATGCAAGGAATCTCTGCCCCACCTCCTCGTCTGAGTGGGCAGCTGCCGGAGGAGGTGGAAAAAGGAAGTCTGTGCTCCTGCTGTGACTGGACGATCATGAGAAGAGCAGAAGGCAGCATACGCCACCTTCCTCAATAAAGGAATCCAAAGCTTTTAGTTTGCAAAACCTGAGCAGGGCTGTTAATGGTAAGACTTTTTTTAGAGATCGTTAACTTACAGAGTTGTATAGATCAGGAAACACTTGATAACCCATAACAACAAACAGTGCTTCTCATCCTGCTATATGGCCCATGAGGAGGAGTAATTTGCTCTTGTACCCTTATGCTACTATTTCTTAAATCTCTGCTTTAGGCCACTACTTTTTGATCTTACTCTTCACAGATCTTCAAACTCTAATAAAAACACAACATAATATTGAAAACCAAAGGACTGCCTACCTCAATGTATGCAATAGCTGCTGGAGTGGTAGGGGCAACTTCTAAAGATAGACGTTCATCAAAATAAGCATTCCGTCATCCATTTCATATAGCCTTATCCTTAATGCTACATGTATGTACTGTACCAAGAGATACAGAAAGCTACACATGCTCGGCAGTAATGGAAACACATTCTTGCATGTTCTTGGGAGCATTGTTATTATATTGTAAGTAACAGAAATAATGGTTTCCTATAAAATCTGAGCAATAGTTTTTTATCCTTGAAATCATGTCACTTTTTATTGGAACAGCAATTTTATCAAGGACCCAGAAACTACAGCACATGCGGCAGAGAGCTAAATTGTCGATATGACCTACAGTATACATTAGTTGACAGAAGGTTAAAAATGCAGATCTCCAAGGTCCTACACTATCAATTAAACTGCATTTGCTCTTGAGGAATATTTCAGTTTAACACTCAGTTCCAGGTACAGGCTGTTCCTTAATATTCACCACAGTGGTATGCCACTTCCTGCCTCAAAACCAAAAGAAATCAGCTGCAGAGAATAATGTTCTTAAAAGCACAAGCTCTAACACAAGTGAGCATATTTCACAGTATTGACAATGAGGGTAGATTTGATTTAAATCACAATTGAAATAAAAATCTATTTTTAATTATTTAAATCAAAAATCAATTTAAATCAGTTCCAAAGAATTGCTGTTCTTAGCTGAATAACTATTACTTAAAAAAATAACTGAATGAAATACTATGGCTAGGATTAATGAGCACTGGTAAAACAAAAATCCTTAGTGTAGTTTAATTTAAAGCCTATTTGGCCAATACAGGGAAGTACCTTTTTTTCTTTAAGAACATGTTAACAAGTCTATGGTAAACATTCTGAGTTTTTTCTTGCAAGCTTGTATGCTATTTGAACATATAACCTAAAAGCTAGTTCACTTGCACAAAATCGGAATAGAAGCTCATACCAGAAACATGGGAAAAGGTTATTATTTCCCAAACAGTGACAACTGTGACTTAAGCCAGCATTGCTTTATTTGCACCACCCAAAAGAAATCCACCTGTACGTCTTGTTTGTACTCAGGGCTCACCAGATTTTTAGGCCTTTGACTATGAAATAATGCATGTACCTTATATGTCTTTTACAGTGCCTATCTGTCCTCCTAACATCTGGAAAAATGAATGCATACTTCTCTGGAGCCTCATGGCACAGTGGTTAAACTTCTGTACTGCAGCCCAACTGTGCTCACGACCTGGGGTTCAAATCCCAGGTAGCCGGCTCAAAATTGACTCAGCATTCTATCCTTCAGAGGTCGGTAAAATGAGTTCCCAGCTTGCTGGGGGGGGGGGGAGTAATGTGTAGCCTGCATAATTAAATTGTAAACCGCCCAGAGAGTGCTTTAAGCGCTGTGGGGCAGTATATAAGCAGCACACTTTGCTTTGCTTTTTGATTTGATCAGGTTACTCATGGACTCCATAGATATATATTGTCACTCTGTCCTATAACAAAGGAAATCCAGTAGCGTTTTTGATTGAAGGACCTTTAAATTGAATATGCTTTCACACTTTTCTTTCTACCTCTCCTTACTGCGCAAAAATCTTTAACATTAGCAATATTTTTTAAAGGAATATTAGTTTAAAAATATTTCAATTATACTAATGCCTTTTAAATCTGTTCAGTTAAATCTGTTGAGTTAGAGGCTTGAAGCATTTACGTATCCTAAATCTGGTTTAATTTGACCTCCACATCCCACATCCTAAAATCTCCTTAATAACCATGTTTTCTCCCAGAGCTTTTTCTAACAAGTCAACATTTCTTACAAAGATGTAAATTCTACAGAACCAAGTCAATCCTGTTACTAGTTCGCCAGGTGTCAAGCAGCAGTATTTATAATCTCACCAGTTCTAGATATGGCAGACGACCATAAATTGCTGTTTTCCACCAGCTTACTTTGCGGAGAAATAAATATGTTTGCATTTATCTTACCTAACAAAATCACAGGATTGAATTACTACATCAAGGGTAGGTAACACACACGCTTGCAGATCTGTTGGCCTGCAGCTCCTGCCAGCTCTCATTCTTGGCTATGCTAGATGGAAGTTCAAATCCAACAACATTTAGGAGATCACATGCTTCCCACCCCTTTCCTACATGAAAGAAGTGATGAGGGGTCTACAGCTTTTCCAAACAATTCTCTACCAACAATTCTATGGAAAAAAATTCACCTCTAACAAGTCACTATTTTATAACATTCATTAATAAAAGTGAATGAATGCCAATACAATATTAGGGAAAGCTTCTAATTCAATGTTTCCCAACCTGGGAGTAGTGACCCCCAAGGGGTTACAAAGTGTTTTCTGAGAGGTAACTTTATAGTATGTGTTGTAGCCCTTGTTAAATAATTTCTTCCTTGAACTTTTGGAGCTGGATATTAAAGTTAGTGTGTATGTATGAGAAACAGACCCTTTGAGGAAAGAAAGAAGCCTCTACTTTCTGAGAAGGGATGACTATCTCATTTAAAAAATGCTTTTTATGCAAATGTGGCAGGGAGTCGCAGGTTATTTGGCTATTATAAAAGGGGGTTGTGACTCCAAAAAAGGTACTGCATTTCTCAGTGTATAAAACAACACTTTTTCCTTAAATAATTAGACAAAAAATTGAGGGTCGTTTTATACACGGAAGGCAGCCGCTTTTCCCTGCCTTTTGCGAAGCCACGGGGCTTAGCAAAAACGAAGGGAAGGCTCCCTTCGGGTAAAGCAGCCGTGAAAGGGCTGCACGATCGCAGCCCTTTGATCCTGAAGCCCTTTCATGGCTGCTTTAGCTGCTTTAGCAGCCATGAAAGGGCTTCAGGATCAAAGGGCTGCGATCGTGCAGCCCTTTCACGGCTGCGTTACCCACTTCCTAAGCCCCGTGGGGCTTAGGAAGTGGATAAAGCAGCCGTGAAAGGGCTTCAGGATCAAAGGGCTGTGATTGTGCAGCCTTTATCCGAAGGGAGCCTTCCCTTTGTTTTTGCTAAGCCCCGTGGCTTCGCAAAAGGCAAGCAAAAGCGGCGGTCAAAAGCAGCCCTTTGATCCCTGCTTTCCCTTCCTTTTGCTAAGCTCCATGGCTTAGCAAAAGGAAGGGAAAAACAGGGATCAAATTTTCTAATTTGGGGTTAGAAAAGGGGGGGTCGTCTTATACATTGGGTCATCTTATAAACGGAAAAATATGGTAATTTCATTGTTTTCTCAATCAGCAAAGTCATATTTCAAATTCTTATACTCAGAACCCAGATTGATTGTGCTCTAGCTGTTATCAACTGTTTTAATTTTCAGCTGATTAACCTGAAAAGGTGTGAGAGTGTACATACACATTTGATCTGCAAACTTAAGGAGAAGGCTACAAAGAAACTCACAAATATACATAACTCAAACCAATGTAAATGTTAAGGTTCCCTCTAAGATGTGCGGCTGCATGCGCAAAACTCCACCTCTCTCCATGCAGCTTTTCTCATCCTCTGCGCAGCAATCATTTTCAGTCCCTTTGGTCCCAGTTGCGATGGAACCCCATGCGCAGGGAGCAGAATCACAGGTGCACACAGGGGCAAAGTTGCACAAGAGAGAGGAGGAGCCCTGCCCAGCAAGGCTGAAAATTAGAGGGTACATTGGTAAGAGTACACATCCAGCTTTGACTGTGTAGTCAAATGAAAACCAAACCTGGAATTGCTATTAATTTTTCTTTCACTTTCAACACACAGAGAGAAATATACATCATTTCATGGAGTTTCTTCTAACACAGCCCTGTGGGTCCTGAACCACTATACAACACAGGGTCTTCCGATAGGACTCTGTGTGGTCCAATGTATTTTATGTGCATGAGGCAAAATGATTGCAGATATGCAAAGGATCCCTGTGACAGAATTATGAGTAAGAGAAAGTGTCTGGCCAAAAGTCACATGATGAATCTTACTAGGTTTTGCGAGCTCTAGTTCAACACTGACTACCAAAATCAAGTATTTCACTTCAAATACTTATGGACTGTTGAGACATAAAACATTTTAATTAGTAAATTAAAGTCAAACATGCTAAAGCAGATAAGCTTTATTTCTGGGTGCTCAGAAATTTTCTACTTGATTTTTTTTTCTAAAAATCCAGTTGCCACTGCACTGAAACAACTTCTTTTTATGCGATTTCTAGAGCAACATAGCTGCAAGCATTTCACTCATAACTTCAGTTTTAGTACACTCACTGTATACTTATCCACAGCAAGGAAATTACAAAGCCATCCTACATGTCCTAAGTACTCCCCTACAAAAGGCACACAAGTCAGTTCAAGTTTCCGAAAAATAGTAATTCCTGGCCTTAACCATTCCAATGATGGCTGCTATCTCAATGTGGAAAATATGGCAACACTAACATTACAGGTATCTCTTATGGGCAGTTTCTGCAACGATGTGACAAATTCCAAGTCTTTCTCTCAATACTATTTGAAATACCCACTCCAAAGACTAGTTGGCCTTTTTAAAAATAAAAAAAATCAGAGAACAAGCCTCCACATTCCACTGTTCTTGAATGCAATCCTCTTCTTTCTTACTTTTTTTGAAAAGGAGATTTCACTCAGTAGGATCACTCAACACAGCAAGACTAGATCTAGTCCCCTCCATAATGTACATTCAGTGCTAACTCAACAGATGCCAGATATAGTTCAGTGCTGGAGAAACACCACATTGTCCCAGCAGGACAGAACCTTTAGTCCAAAAGCAATCATAGTTGGAAGAATCTCTTGAGATTAATCAATTTCCCTGTGGAGAGAACTTGACATTTTCTGACTTTTAAAGGAATGAAAAAAGTAAACAAAAGCATTTTTACTTCAACATCAATACAGTTTTCTTAATAGAAGAACTATTTTGTAGCTCCTAAAGATCTACCATCCCACCAACTGACCTTTCCTTAACTCAAAATGCAAAACCTTCCTAAGGTTTCAATACACCCCAGGAGGGAGAATAAAAAAGCAGTATTGTAGGAAATGATGAGATTTCCTTCTACACACATAGAGCTGATTTATAACCCATGGCAAGGAATACTGAATTACATCATTTATTTCACAATAACACTATGATCTTACAGAATTACTCATGAGAAAGATTAGATTATTCATTTTATATTTAGCTAGAGCGCTAAACAAATCAATAATGAAGTTAATAATGAAAATAATAGAAGTGCTTCTTTGTCAGTAGTATATTCATTTATTTCAAACATTTATATTGTGTTTCTCCCCAGAAAGGCATCCAGAGACTTTACAAATCAATAAGAACCCAAGAAATGCTTTTGTTTACCTCCTGTCCTTAGGGTAACAATCTAGAAATATACAACACAGAATGAAAAAAATTCACTTCTGCAGGCTTGAGGAACACCTGAGTTCATATCCCCATTCAACCATGAAACTTACTACAGAAGCTGGGGCTAGTCAAACTCTCTCAACGTGGTCCATCTATCTCATAAGAAAGCTCTTGTGAATATGAACTGAGGAGCCATGTAGAGGACTATGAATTCCACCCTGAGTTATTGGAGGCAAGAGCATTAAAAAAAAATTCTTTAGTCAGATAACTCCAGAGGTTTTACAGGAAACCATCGTACCCGCCTGTTTCTGGAACACCTGGGAATAAGAATTTGGAGGAGTTTCTCTCACCAGCTGAGTGCATACTGTAGCATCAACAGTGCATGGTCGGGTAGGAAGATGCTCCCATCTGCATCAAAAGGAGGTCAATCCTCTCCAATACTAGGTTTGAGTGTTTGCACCTACTACTGGAGCACAGAAACAAACTAGGTATTCTGTTGGTATCACAACCACCTTACCATCAATCAGTCACCTTGCTTAACCAGGATGAGGTAGGCTCCAGAAAAATGCCCCAAGACAGCTCCTCTAAATTCATATGGAGGCTGTTTTATGAGAACCAGCTTGAGACATCACAGCCAAATGACAGTCATGAAGCTATCTCAGGCCCAAAATCTTCTGCATATCATACTCCTAAACTGATGTTTTTGACTGAGTATAAAACTACAGATCTGGATGAAGGAGGCTGTTGCTATGTACAGGGCTTGAAAAATGCACTCGTCCACTCGTCTGTGATGAGTGAAAAATGCTGCTCGACGAGTCACAGCTCCCTCCTTGCCTGCCTCCTTCCCCTCCGCCTCTCTCTCTCTCTCTCTAATCCTGCAGTCCTCCCCTCCCCCCTCCCACTGCAAAAGGAAAACTGCCCTCTTCTCGCGAGAAGAGAGTTCGAGCGGCACATAGAGATATAGCTCTGCAGGAGAATGTAGAGTAGTCCCATGCTCGAGAATATGGAGATTCCCTGCTCCCAATTTCAACCAAACGAGGACACATCCTGGGGTGGGAGGGAACCGTGGCTCCTTAAGAGGCCGGGTGCTTTTGCTTTCAGTTTTATTTTTGCTGGAGACATTCAAAAGAAAGGCATCCAAAATACAAGCTTCATGACCCCACAGGCACGCAGGTAATAAAGCAACCCAAGTCTGAGGGTATAAATCAGTGATTCCCAATCCCAATAAATTGCAAGGCTATAGTCCGGTCATGCTGACTGGTGAAATTTTTGACTAACTGGTGAGACATTCATATTTGGCGGACCGCCTTCTCCCACCTAGATCTACCCGAATTACTCGGCATAGCCAGGAGGGACGGCTGAGGGGCCTAACGCCGAGAGAGGTCCGGAAAGAAAGAACTAGAAACCGGGCCTTCTCGGCAGTGGCCCCTCGACTATGGAACAGCCTCCCAACAGAGATCCGCCTGGCACCCTCGCTGGGTGTTTTTAAGAGCCATTTAAAAACTTGGCTATTTAGGCAGGCCTTCCCTTCTGTCAATTCTTAAATTTTAGTTTTTTGTTTTTTATTATTCCCATCTTGAATACTTTATATTATTGTTTCAATTGTTTTATTGTTTAATGTTTTAATGTTTTATATATTGATGATATTTGTAAGCCGCCCCGAGTAGACATTGTCTAGGGGGGCAGGGTAGAAATCTAAAAATAAATAAATAAAATAAATAAAATTCTAAAAATTTTCAAGCCCTGGCTATGTATGACCCAACTGTCATAATAACTTTAAGGGATGGGGATTTTCAGAAAAAAGAATTCACAATCCCATCATGTGGTTGGAGCCGCTTAGGCTGAATTATGGTATTGGAAACCATCAAATGGCAAGAGGTCCAGCAGCCCTGTTACTTCCACACTGCTCCCACACCATTTTTTTCACACCACTAAAAGAAGTGGCAGCCTGAATTAAGTCAATCTGTCCTTGGTGACCTATGGAATCCAAAGGACTAGTAAATACTGCTGATAGTTTCCAGATGATCTAGTTCGAGCTCCTGTTTAACCTTTGGGCCAACTATAGAATTGAGATGGAATGAACATCTCTAACTTGATCATTCCCCAATTCTCTCCTTTGTTTGAAGCCAGGCAGTTCCATGGTTTACTAGGGAATTAGAAGCAATTAAACAGAACAAAAAATGGCACAAGGGTCACAGAACAAGCACGAGCGAGACGAAATCAGCAGTGTCATGGTTTGCATAGTGAAGTGGTTCCATTTCTCTCCTGCATCTTTGGGTAGCTTTCTGTCAGCGTTGTTAACTTCCACTCAATGCTGCAGAGCCATTTGACAATTAAAAACATGAAAGCATGGCACTCCTGCTCACAGATTCCACCTGACCTCTTCTGTAAATCACTGACTGAGATGCCATCAGAAGATCAATAAACTGTAGTGGAATCCAAACAAGACAGAGGTTCTGTAACATGCGGCATCCAGCACTAGGAAGTTAGTGGCCTATTCTAGACTGGTTCACATTCTCCTCGAAAAAGAAGTGAGGAACTCCTGGGTCTAGCTTCATAACTAGGTAGCTTTGGTGATTCAGAGTGCCTTTAATAGATTTGGCTATCTGCAACCATTACTGGATAAGGATAGACAGCTGGGTAAAAAGTAAAAATATAAAAAGATCTCGTGTTATGGTTGTCATGTGCCATCAAGTTACTTCTGGTTTATGGCGATTCCATGAATTAATGACTTTCAAAAGTTCCTATCAAGAACAGCCCTGTTCAGGTCTTGCAAACTAAGGGTTATGGCCCCTTTACTGAGTCAATTCACCTCATGATTAGTCTTCCTCTTTTCCTATTGCCTTCCAATTTTCCAAGCATGACTCTTTTCCACTGAGTCTAGATTTCTCATGATATTCTTAAAAGTACATTGGCCTCAGTTTCATCATTTCCACTTCTAGAAATAATTCAGGGTTAATTTGATCTAGGATCCATGTATTTGTTTTTCTGGCAGTCCATGGTATCAAATGAATTTTTCCCTCATAATTTTCTTCACCATCTAGTTTTCACAGCCATACATAACAATCAGAAATGCCATAGTACCAGTGATCTTGGTGTTGGTCTCTAGTGACCCATCTTTAACATTAAAGATATTTTGCAGTTCCTTCTTAACTGCTCTTTCAAGACTCAGTCTTTTTCTGATTTCTTAGCTGTAGTCTGCATATGAACTGATGACTAAACCAAGGTATAGAAGAACTTCTGTAACAGAAGAAGTATGTAATTGTACTGTGGTCTAAAACCACACTACAGAGAAACTTCATTATAGACTAAGTATATTACTGGATGAAACCGTGTAAACAGTTCTATTCACATTAAAGTTGTGCCACAAAAATCTTTTCACTAGAGATTAGTAATGAGAGATACATATGAAAACTAACACATGAGTCAAACCCAAGTACAGTACTCTGCACATTCCACATCTTTGCTTGGCCACTGTCCTAATTCTTGTCAGGCAGATTTCTTCAATATGTATCCTGTTACATTCCTTAAATGCTACCTATAACATTACCATATACATTTCCAAGAAACCTAAAGCAGACACTGCAAAGAAAAATGATTGAAGAAAAAATTGAACTGATTTATTCTGTGATATTACCTTGCTTTTTAAAAATGGGCTTTTAAAAAAAATTAAGTTCACCATGATATTCTCTCATCAGTTAATGTACAGGTCTGTATAACTCAATAATCTGTTACTGTTTTTGAATTGAAGAACACTTTAAAATGATGTTATAATCAGCTATGGTAAACTATGGTTTTAAAAAATACTAAAAATTACCCCAATAATCAGAATCAGAACTGTGAAGAAAAATCAAGAAGCTTTCAACAATGATGGTTAATTGTAAAAGGATACATGAGCAGCACTAAGAGATTTATCAAACAGAGGCTAATCCTGCATTTGGTTAGGTGTATAAAGCTGTAATTGGTACAATGAACAAATAGTACACTTCCACAGAACCAAGTTCCCTGCATGAAATTCAGAAGTCTACCAACGTGAGCAGTAGCAGTAGCTGTGCTCTCTTTCGAGAGAAAATCTCCTTCATTTACAGTATGAAGTAAAAGAATCTCCCCTTCCATCATATGAGAAGCTACATAGAGCTCAGTGGAAGGAAAGACTCCACTTTTTTGCTGGGAAGAATGAACTATTGCTCTGCCCAAAGTCCTCTGATCATGCAGAAAACTTGGCGGGGGGGGGGGGGGGGGGGGAGACAGAGATAATATTTTACTATTTCTCTAGATTTATTTTTATTTTTAATTTGTTTTTATTCTTTGCATAAGATACAGCCCTGAAAACCTGATTAAAGGAGGCAAATGATGCACTGGATGTGTGGGTTCGCTTATATGTATGTATAAGGTTTTAGTCCTTATGAAGATGGATCATGGTCAAGCCAAAGCAAGGTACTTTTAAACTCATAAGTGGTGTTTTGCTCATAGAAAGCATACTCCCATGTACACTATTAGAAGGGAGGGTAAAGTGATTTTGCAGGTGTCCTCTGTGGTCCCTCAAAACTGCTCCAAAGGACTATGGAACCCATAAGAACAACATGGGAAATGGTGTATGGAACAGGAAGAAGTGTGGAAAACCTCTCATTTCTGTCAGCAGGACCTTCTACTGCACAGGTAGAGAACTACTCTGAGAAATATTCTTCCCTTTGTAGCCCTCCATGGACCAGATGTCAGGGCAGGAACAAACATGGCTGAAGTGCAAAGCTAGGGACCAGAGTCTCCATGTCTTGGATTGTGGCATACCTACCTATCCATCCACCTACCCTTCACTGGATCTAGGTCTTTTCTGCTCACTTAAGAACTCCACAAAACTTCACAAAAGGATTATTCTGGATTTAAATACAGTTCATTCTACATGAAATGGAAACTGAATGGCTTTGGCTGAACCACTCCTGCATTACTTAAAGAAATGTTTCTCAACTTTGTCAAAGATAACCACAAAAGAAAGCACAAGAGTACTAGGATTTAAGAAGCTAAATACTGTACGCTTCCACATTTAATTAAATAGTTTGACATTTTCTTGTTTACAAAATAGCATATATTTTATAAGCCACCTCACACCCTCCATTTTAGAATGGAAAGGGAAAACAGAAATGTCAGTATAAAGAATTCTATGTTCTAAGGTACTAACACTTCCTATTTTAAAACCTGTCCATCAAAACGTTTATAGTATAATGGATTACAAAGAGTTCTATTTTGTTCACATTTTTAAATTTACATGCATGAAGAAGCAGATTCAGACATTACAAAGTAAGATTCTTGGAGAAATGTTGTCATCTTACGAAACATACACCATCTGCTACTTAATAATACAAAATTATCTGTAATGTTATGCTCAGAATCTAGGATTCATGTATGCTTAATAAAAGCCACCAGTCATTCTGGCCTGGTCTTGTGCCTACATTTTGCAGAACACTTCCTCAAACTTTTCCTCTTCCCAATCTAAGTTAAAGAGTGCTTCTCTGTGACATTTTGTAATAATATATGTATTTCAAATCAGATGTGATGAAGACATACATGTATAAATGAGCTTTTCTTTTAAACAGACAGAGGTGAAGTACTGAAGACCATCTTTCTATTAGCATAAAATGCAAATAAAAAAGCAATGTATATGTATTTATAGCATGTAGGAGTACGAAGTGTCATTTAGTAGCAGACCACTCTCTTTAACATGCAACTGAGCTCCCTTTTTAAATTGGCCCACAAAGTGCAGCATTCTTTTTCACCTATATTGAAGACAGATCTTTGATTTAATTTGCCTGGGATATCAGCATCCACAAGTATTGCAAGTTGACCTGAAGCAAGCCCCTTCTGAGTAAAGATGCATAGGACTGAGACACATAATTGGGAATAGTCTCCACGATGAACTGAGTTTTTTTAATCCAGACAAAAACTGAAAGTTGCTTTTGCATCGAAGCACTCCCTTCTTCCAGGCTCTTTTAGTTTTGCTTGCTTAAGCTAAAGTTGAGATCATACCATTATGTAACTACCACCAAGCCATAAAATATGCAGTAATCTTCATTAGCACATCTATAATGTACAGTAGTTCTTGTTTTCCTATAATGTAGCTCTTATTTTCTAGTAAATCATAAGGAAAACAGTAACTGTCGATAGCCAACCTGTAGCTTATTTACCCCAATAAACTGCCACCCTGAGGTACAAGTTTATTTGCACAACACAGCATGTTTGCAGACATTTGCTGACAAACAGGTTTTTTCTACTCTGATTCATTTTAGATATCAAACTTACAACATGCACTATCACAGTATGCAACACAAATTAAAATCAAATACCAAATATAGATATTTATACAACAACTATTTGCTGCAAAGGCCTTAATCTGCATAACTGGCTAAAATATGTATCGTTATCTAAAAATTATGTTCCTTCAAACACAATATTTCCATAACTTAATGCAAGCCTCAATTAAATTGCCCAAAACTATGATATCAGAGTGTGATGATAACAGTTATCTTGGTAAAGCACATCACAAGTCTGATCAGAAATTCAATTATCTCCAGGTCAAAATGCCAGAATCTATTTTCTATCATTATGATTAAACAGAGGAAAAAATCTAGCTCTCAACAGGTTCAGCATCAAGGCCAAAAAGATCTTACTCATCCTGTGTCTGTAATACAAAAAAGGAACCCTCTGTTCAGTCCAAACCATAAAGCTTTTGAATATAACATGCACTAAACAGCTAAATTGAAAAAAAGCTTAACCAAACACATTTTTAAAGAATTAACATCCATTTGGGGGAAAAAGTCACTCAACAGTGCAAACTGAACACAGCACATGTTCCATTGTGCCATTATTCTAAATGTTCTGCTATTCCTCTACTCCTCACATTTTTACCCTACGTTAGCATCTCATTGCATATATATGGGCTGGGGGCGTGTTTGTGTTTGAAGATACAGACAAATTGTGATCTTATGAAACATCTGTTTTACCATTTCTAAGATGTTCCTTGAGAACATCTTATATCCACTTACAGTACATATACGCAAAAAGGACAAATTCTGAGAATCCAGGATACATATCTATGTTACAGCCCATGTTAACCTATGAATAAGAAACATGTTATAGAACTGATTTGTTGAAAAGCCTACACAATACTGTAGGAAGCAGGAAAATCCCAACACTATCATTTCTCTCACTTAAAGTACAGAAAGCTCATATCTGTTAATATGGGTTGAATGACAGTCTGGACTTTAAATACAAGATCACAGATACCTAAGTAAATTCAGTTCTTAAGTTATGATAATAAAAACCTATCAAAACAGCAGATCTGATTCTTGGCAATGCCGACTTGAAACATGATCACCTACATTTGGTTGTTAGCACATCCTATTTCTCTGTTAGTCAGAATGGAAGATGAGTCACAATTATGTCATTATTTATCATATACATTGTGCTTTTGGAGACCTTCCACTGATATGATTAGCCATTTCTTCACCAGTTTCACTGAAAAATCTTTTAAAGAGAACAAAAAAAAGCCACCAAAAAAAGTCAGCATGCAGAAAGCGATCAAAACGTATCACCATGCAACATGTACACCAAGTAATAATACAAAAATTAATCACATCACCTTTTGTCTATAGCTAAGAAAGAAAAACTGGGTGAGAAAAATGTGCAGCCTTAACTACATATTATATAGAATCCAGGCTAGGCTGAAAGGATTTCCTGTGTATGTCTGCTCAAATAATGAAGCATTAATTCAGCCTATAACATGCTTATCAAAAAGAAAGCTCTTTCTCTCCAACTCCAAACAAAAATGTAGAAATGCCAGGTCAGTATCAACCCATGCAGACACAGAGTCTCTTTTAAGATTACCACATCACAGTGTAAGCCCTGAGGCACAGGGTAGCCATCCCCTCAAAAACTGGTGCCAGACTACAGTTTCAGCAAAAAAAAAAGACAATCTAGTACTTTGAAAACTGCACTACAGGATCGACTAATACTCTCTTACTGGGACCACAATGCAATATTCCTAGTAGAAAACGCGAAAGGCAATTCTTCATAAAAGCACACCTGACAACCATCTCTGAATGAGCAGCATAACGCACATGTGATCTAAAAAAACGGAAGATTTATTATTCTCTTCCCTAGTCCGGCAATCATCTTCCATCGGTATCCACGACCAACAATTATCTTCTACACACACAGCCTCAAACTGTAGCGGACACACACAAAGCACATCGCCTAGGAGCCCAAAGCACAATGAAGAATGACAAGCCGTTTCACGCACCTACCGACACCCCATCGGTTCGTTTTCGCCCTCCCCCCTCCGGACACTCGTGTGCTCCCTCTTTTCCCTTCTGGCCAACGTCTGCAATGGGGAGCACCCAGAAAGACCTACAACGTTGGGCATCGACCCGTTCGTTCTCTGTCTCTCCCCCCCCCCAAAATAATCAACGCCCGCGGGCCTCAATGATAGAGATTAATCCTGCCCCCCCCACCGGCCCCCCCTTCTCGCCATTCATCCAGGCCTCCATAGCCAGACTTGACGATTTCGGGGGAAGGAAAAGAAAGGGGGCGCAGGGGCAGAAAAAATACCCCCCCACACACACACACACATATACACACAGAGAGAGAGAGACCTCGAGCCTTTCTTGTTCCCCTCTGCACCGGGAGGGCGAAGGAGAAGGGGTGGGCAGAGCGGAGCTGCCCTCGCCCTACCTGTATATAGTTGGTCTCGCAGTACTCGGCGACCCTCTCGAGGTTGGTGTAGCTGTCGAAGAGGGCCCGGCGCCCTCCCGGGATCTCCTCCTCCAGCAGCATCTGCAGCTCCGCCATCTTCACATCCTCGCGCGCGCCTACTCAGCCCCGCCCCTCTCCTTCTCCTCCTGCCCCCCCCCCCACCGCCCGCCCGTGTAGCTAGCCAGCCAGCCCACTAGTCCACCACTCTCCCCCCCCCTCTCTCTCTCTCTCACTTGCTCCCTCCCTCCCTCCTCCTCCTCCTCCGCAGCCCCTCCTGCTACGGCCGCCGACGCCGCCAGCGCCACCGAGAACCGGCGGCCGCAGTTGGCGTTCCCTCCCTGTCTCTGACCCTGAGAGGAGGGAACACCCCCCCCGACCTGTCCTCGGCGGAGGCGCGGCGCAACCGACCAACAGCAGCTGCCGCCAATGCGCAGGCGTCAGAGCGTTCCACGATGGGTTGTCGCTGGCTACGGGGAAGGGGGGGGGAGGAAGAGGCGCCCCCTGCTCGAGGTTCCCTCACGACGACGGGGCGCGCGCTGCTCACACTTCCGGTGGCCTCCCCTCGCGGCAGGTCTGAGAGGGAGCGCGAGGCAACGGTCCGCCAACTGCTCTCTCGCCTCTTTGAGGAGAACCTCTTCGAGGGTGGCTTGGCGTGGTCTTGTACGAGAGAACTTGTTGGAGGAGCGATGTTGGGGTGGGGGGGGGGGGAGAGGAAGAAAAGAAGGAAGAACACTTTTTTTTAGTGCCTAATCATAGTTTCCAACCTCGTGCCCATTTGCCCTTTTCAGAAATGCTCCCCACCCCATTCTGTCTTCAGCCTTTTTCTATTCTCAGATTTTTACACGCTCTCGACCAGGTTTAAGGGAGTTTGTGCACCTTCAGAGGCTGTTGCTTCAGAAACGTCAGCCGGCAGGACCATCATTGAGGGATGATGGGGGTTGTAGTTTCCATTTCCCTCAGTAGGAAAGAGGCGGCATAGAAATGACATAAGAATAAACATATTCAAGCCCAAAAATTCCTTATCTAAGGTCTTCTGGATCAAATGAGTATTCAGTCATTTTTGTTATGTTATGCTCCATCAAATCACTTCCAATTTATGGGGACACTGATAAGAGTTTTTAAGGTATGTGAGATGTGGACAGGGTGTGGGGTTTTGAACCCAGGTCCTTTGAATCTGAGTCCAATACACTACACTACCTGCTACACTACATTTACTCTCTATTCACTGATTTGGGAAAAAAATTTAAATTATACATTGTCTGTATTTTAGAAACTTGATGCATTCTATATAACCATTCCCAGAGGATTAACCATATTAATCTGTTGCAGCAGACCCTCAGAAAAAAATCTTGTGGCACTTTCAGGACTAATACATTTTATTTGACAAGCTTTCATAGACAATCCCTGGAAGCTTATACCAAGCAAAATGTGGTATTCTTCAAGATGCTACAAGAGTCTGTTGGTTTCATTTAAATAAGAAGAAATGAAAGGAAATAGCTAGGACAAAATTTTGATTATTCCCCTCAGAGTTGGGCAACACCTTTATTGGGCCATTGCTTACATTTTAAAGACAATCTTTCAAGTCCTTCAGAGTGGCTAAAACAATGAGGGAGCAGAAATGTTCAGAGTTCCTCTTGGCCAAATATTATAGCCATGGTAGCTGCAATTAGTTACTGAAATTCCAACATGAAGGCAACAAACTTAATGAGCCACCTTGCGCCTTAGCGTTACCTAGTTGTACCCCAAGAGGTATAGAATCAATTACCCATGTCCTTTATCAAAGGTGGCAGGCTTTCAAGAGTGCCCAAACCATTTGTGATTTTCTGTGGCGGCCACCAGATCACCTTCTTCCATATTTTGTTCCAGAGAAAGTTATGTTATATCATTTGAACAATCTATTAAACCAACAAACAACTTCTTAACGGGATTAATTTCCAACAATCTAGAACTAACTTCCAATCCTTTCCTGTTAAAACCAACTACTCTCTTTGGTCAGAGGCCCTTGGGGTTTCCAGGCAAGCTCAGCAGCAGGATTTTTTATTGCTGCTTGCTCACAACCAGGGTCTTACATCTTCTAGGCAAGGGGTGACATAGCCGGGATGGTTTCTGCAACTCCATTAAAAATAAGCGGTTCATCTCGCTTTCCTTTTCCCAGTGTCCTGAAGGAGTGGGAGTTCGACAACTATTTTCCCAGGTGCTATGCCAGGGTTGATCAGGGAGCTTGGAGAATTCAAGAGGACTATGTTATTGGATCCAGCATCACCTCTCCTTTCATTCCCTCTCACCCCAATAGGAGGGCTTTCTGGGTGGTTGAGGATTACGACTCGTCGGCCTTCAGTACCCTCAAGAAGACTACTTCAACAGTCCATGGGTCCTCCTTTAACACATATTCCCACTCCGCTTCTGGCTCTTCACTAACAGGGGCTCTACTTTGGCTAGGCAAGTCTCTTCCTCTAGTTCTTCCAATATGTCACTCCAGTTTTCTTCCTTTTCTATTTTTTGCTGATTTATCTTCTCACCTTCTTCATTTCTTCCTCCTCCTGTTTTATAATCTTCTTTATTTATTTATTTATTTATTTATTTATTTATTAAACTTATATGCCGCCCATCTAGACACAGTCTACTCTGGGCGGCTCACAGCACACAAAGTAAAAACAATTAATATATAATAGCAATTTACAACAATTTTCAGTAATTAACAATAGTTCAAGATGGAGAGAAAAAGAAAAAGGTAAGTTAAGTAGTGCCCGGAGGGAAGGCCTGTCTAAATAACCAGGTCTTAAGTTGGTTTTTAAAAATGCCCAGCGAGGGGGTCAAACGGATCTCGGTGGGAAGTTTGTGCCAGAGACGGGGAGCCACTGCCGAGAAGGCCCGGTGTCTTGTTTTTTCCTTCCGGACCTCCCTCGGCGTTAGGCTCCTCAGTCGCCCCTCCTGGCTAGATCGGGTGATACGAGTAGATCTAGGTGGGAGGAGGCGTTCCGCCAAGTATCGAGGTCCTAAACCGTTTAGGGCTTTGTATGTAATCATTAAAACTTTGAAATCAACGCAGAATCGAACGGGCAGCCAATGCAAGGCAGCCAGAGTGGGAGAGATGTTGGTGTTTCCTCACCCCACTGAGAAGTCTGGCCGCCACATTCTGCACCATTTGGAGTTTCCGCATCAATCTCAAAGGTAGCCCCACGTAGAGCGCATTACAGTGGTCTAATCTCGAGATTACGAGCGCGTGGACCCAGAGTGGTGAGCGCCCCAACATCAAGATAGGGACGCAGCTGGGCAATCCGCCAAAGATGGAAATAGGCGGTGCAGACCACTGACACCACCTGAGTTTCCATGGTGAGCGCCGGGTCCAGATGGATCCCCAAGCTGCGAACCTCACTCTTCGCAGTGAGAGTCACACCCCCAAAGGAGAGGGAGTTTCCCAAACCGCTGATGGTGGGTCCACCCACCCTCAGGACCTCCGTCTTATCCGGGTTCAGCCTCAGCCCATTTTCCTGCATCCATTGCAGTACAGACTCCAAGCAGTGCTGAAGGGACAGAACAGCATCCACTGTAGTTGGAAAAAAGGAGATGTAGAGCTGAGTGTCATCAGCATACTGATGGCACGATGCCCCACACCCCCTGATAACCCCTCCCAGCGGCCTCATATAGATATTAAACAGCATTGGGGAGATAGTCGAGCCCTGCAGAACTCCACAATTGAGGCTCCACGGGGCCGAGTCCCTCTCCCCAAGCTGAACTCTCTGAGGGCGATCCTGCAAGAAGGATCGGAGCCAGGCCTTCTCCCTTTTTCATTCTTCCTTCTCTAGGGGCAATCTGTCATTTCCTAGGTTTTCCTTATCTTCCAGGGTTTCTTCCCCCCCCCCCCCCCAGGTTTTCTACCTCCTCTGGTTAATCATAGGCCATCACAGTTTACCCCAAGTCGACTGGAGAGCTTGAAGTTTGGAATTTGATCAGTCCTGGGGAGAAGTGCAATGGCCCACCACTCACCAACAGGAGCTTTACTAGTATTATCATCCTCCTCACACCATCCATTCATTACCTTCTGGTTGAAGCACATGATCCTTTTAGTTGCAGAGACAATGTGCTTTGACTAAAAGGAAATTAAGCTTGGTTGCCCAATATCGATATTACTTCGCTCGGATTTTAATTTTTACCCATTGTGGAATGCATGGCAGAAGTTTGTGGTGTTTTTTTTTAAATTGCACCATATTATAGAGTGGGTGTTTTGTAGAGATGCCTTTTGGTGGGTTCACTATGGCCATTTGGCTTGGGTCTCGAGATCAAGGGCTTTTCAAATTTTGGCTGCTGTTAGCAGACTTATGGAGTTGACCAGAACAAGCAGTGCATGACAATCCTTTAGGGCAGTGGTCCCCAACCTTTTTGACACCGCGGACCAGTTGGGGGGGCAGGGCACCCCCTGCGCTCACGTACATGCACGAAGGTGCGGCACTCGCTCATGCGGGCACTCACGTGCATGCGCAAAGGAGCGGGGGGGTGCTCGCGGGGCACGCACGTGCACTCGCACGCATGCACGGGGGCCAGTGCGTGCGGGGGGTGGGCGGAAGATCTGTCTCCGTGGCCCAGTCCAGCCAAGGGCACGGACTGGCACTGGGCCGCTGACCGGGGGTTGGGGAACTCAGTCAAGTCCCCCTCTACAAAGATTAACAGGCAAACACACTCAAAATATGCTGAAAGGTACAGGTGGGTTCTGAGGCTCAAATTTCTGAGCCCATAAATAAATACTGGGAGATCAGGAGGAGCCAGGAGCAGGAAGATAAATTGGGCAAGCCCTGTTAATAGATAGGTAAATTTTTCATACCAGTCAGGGGTTCTGTTATGTTTGTGGACAGCAAGTGCCAGAAACTGGGTGGTCAAGGGCAATCTGGTCTCAAACACAGAGTAGTCCTCAAGGATTTCAACAAGAAAAGCAACAGTTCAAAGCTAAACTGTCAGTCCATACATCACATATAGGTCAAACAAAGAGCAGACAAAATATAGTCCAAATGGGTAGAAGGAGCTTACAGAAATACCAATGAGGAACACTGAAGCTTCAGTAGAACACAAAACAAATCTCTGTTGTCTTTTATGGCTTGCTAGCTATATTTATGGCCCTTTGTTACCTCCTCCGAGTTCCAGCTGATTCCACTTGATTATCAGCTGTGGGTGGTTAGCTTTTAAGATGCTGTCCTCTCTTGTTTTGAATTCTTCTAAGATTATGAACTCTTATTGGTCTTTTGGGCAAGGGGGTTGTTCTTCTGCCATGTTCTCATCATTATGTGCACTTACTCTTTCCCAGGAGGGCTGGGCTTTTCCTCACCCTCCTGTTCCTTTGGAAGGGTGCTGCTTGCTGGACGGTACACCCTTGCTGTAGCAGGTAATCCTGGTCTCTATCCTCCAAAGAGGGCTGAGCCAGGTAAGGCATAACTGACTCTGGCAGAACTCTGTCCCACTACGCAAGCTAGTCTGCTCACGACTAGATGATGGATTGCTAGGCTGTTAAGGCTTTACTTTCAATTTTGCAATGATGCTTAGATTTGTTTCTGCTGCAGCTCTGTTCTGGAAATATGGGTGCATTTAAAAAATCAGTTTATTTCAGGAGTCCATATGTGTAGAGAGGAGGAAAAATGCCTTGAGAAGTGACTATTTTGTTTTATTTTACTAGGGGAAAGGTAAAACACTTGAAGGGGATTTCTTATAGTGAGAAAAGCTTTGTTCTTAATTGTTTATACTAACTAGGAATTTGGGAGGCAGTGGTTACTTTCAAGAAGGATGTAGAAAAGGGATTGTGGTGGGGAGGAAGCTTTGCCTTTGCTATCTGTTTTATAAGCTCTTCAGTGTTAAAGTGTGGGTATTGGTGTGTATGTATAGTAGGACCCCCATATTTGCAGGATCGGTATCCACAGGTTCAGTGATCTGAGGTTTACTGGAGCCTTATATATAACATACAAGGGGTGGGCCTTGTGGCCTTTGTCCTACCTCCCTGTATATTGTACCGTATTTAGGTTTCACTACTATCTGTGGGTTCAGGCATTCATGGTAGATTGTGGAACAGATCCCCATGGATACAGGGGTCCTACTACAGGTACAAATCTTGGAACAAGTGATTTTGGACTATAATTCCCAGGATCTGACATGCTCTATGGTTGCTAACCATACTGACGGGGGGCTTCTGTTAGTCGCATTTTTCATATTGTTAGATGGGGGAGGCTGCTGTTGTGCAGTGGAAATTATTCAAGGAAATTAGTCATAGTAACATCTTTGTGACTGTTCATAAAGAGAACAGTGGCAGACCAAAATTCCAGCTCCTAGTCTTGATTTAGAGAATGAATCAAAGCGTAGGAAGCTATGTTAAAATATTGCCTGTTCAATGTACTCTCATATTCCTTCTGTTTGATACTAGTGAATTTCACAAGATCTAGAACCCTATGAATACAGGGAAATAAATTTATATACATGTCCTAAAGCCTTATCTTCTAACAAGCTCAACTATATCTCATGGATGTCTCTCTCACTCTGTCTCTGTCAAGGAGCATAAAGCTGTGCCATCTGAACACAGGCTGCTGGTAAAACACTACCCCGGTTTCTTGTTGCCTGTTTCTTGTCCTGTCACTTAGGCATCTGTAGAGCCAGAGGTAGGCAGTTTGATTCCTCACTCTGTCCCAGAAGTTTAGTCTATGTAGCCTTGGACAAGCTGCACAGTTCCAGGGAACGCCAAGAAAGTAGTGGCAAACCACTTCTGAGTATGCTATACATGGAAATACCTAAAAAGGATTGCCACAAGTCAGAATTGACTTGATGAAACACAATTATTATTAAGATGTCTTTCAAACTGAGGATAGAGGTGACTTCGATTGGATTAATAATACAAAAGTTTCCTGATAGGTCACTTTATTGTTTATCTCAAAGTTGTCCATCCAATCCTAACTAAAATCCATTGACCACAGATACTAGCTGAACCTGAATGTGGGAGGGTGAGAAGTCTCACAGTCTGGAAGCTCCTCAGACCTCACTGAGATTCTCACTGAGAGTCTGTTTTGTTGTTGTTGTTTAGTCGTTTAGTCGTGTCCGACTCTTCGTGACCCCATGGACCAGAGCACGCCAGGCCCTCCTGTCTTCCACTGCCTCCCGGAGTTGGGTCAAATTCATGTTGGTAGCTTCGGTGACACTGTCCAACCATCTCATCCTCTGTCGTCCCCTTCTCCTCTTTCCTGTTTACATCAGCCTATTTTCAAAAGTCCTATGTTGGCTGTTCAGTTCTCTGGCAAGAATGGTCTATCTCTCATTTGGCAGGTTGTTGTGTAAGGAAGAACAAGGTGCAGAGAGAAAAAGAGATGGCAGAAAGAGGGGGAAAAGATGCTGCCTCTTTCCATTCTGTCTCCACTTGGAGGCAGATTGCTAGCATCATGAAAAGGTTCTTGGCCCTGATCCATACAAAAACCAGTTTCCAGCCAAGATTGCTCATGGTTACCACAGTTACAATGCTGTTGCAGCTGTATGTTATGGGTGACACAGATTGATCACATTTCTTTCATTATAGCAAAAAATGGGAGGACAAAAAAAGGACCATAGTTTCTTCTGCAAAAATATCTGCTCATGGATTACTCTGAAACCTTGCAGTCTGATATTAAAGAGAGCCAAAAAACAGAGCTGAACATATTGCAGAGAGGTGTTTGACGTAGCCTTTTCTTTGCTGTTTTGGAATCAGACTTCAAGGGAATCTTAAGTTCTGAAGACTAATCAGCAACAAACAAGCTAATTTGCATATTCCTAGAGGGGACAGAAACTCCTGCTGTTACACTGGGCATTTTAATTCATCAAGGAGTTTCCTTTTCTAGTCACAAACTATCTGTAATATCTGTTTCTGGACTGGAAAAGGTAGATTTGAAGATGGTCCCTGCTAACTTGGTAGTAAAAAGAGTAAGAAATAGCTTATTAAGATGAGTCTAAACTTCTATTAGTGGTCTCAAACTATTTGACAGGTATTGTCTGATGCTTCTTTTCTTCACAAACTGTGCTGTTGCGAACTTTATCAACTTATATCTCTAGTTGTACTCCTTAATTTGAGAAATAGTTAATTGTGTTAGGGCAAGAGAATAGCAGTGTATGCTTCACTCATGGATATTTTAATTGAAAATGCAGTTTGCCAGCATATTTTATGCTATGGAAACTCATAGTGTGTTCTTTGGGGCATTCTCAGTATAATCTGGGCTTGGACAATATCGTGATTTTTACATGAGAGTGGCCAAATGGGAAGGAATAGAATGGGAGTGAGTATTGCTGTTTTTTAGGAACACAGAGAGAATGCTGGAGGGAAGGACTTATGTCAGGTAAGCATAAGGAAGCTGGGCAACAGAGTGCAAAAGAAGATAATGAAGATAGTGTAAAATTATTTATACTTCTAAAGCCTATCTATTTCAGTTGTTTACATTTGGCTGCTTTCTGGCCAAAGTTAGAAAACCTGTATAAACAAAGGATATTGTCAAATGTCCTTTGTACATTAGGGCCCCTGTGTCCACAGAGAATTGGTTCCACAATCTACCATGGATGCCTGAAACTGCGGATTAGAGGGAGCCCTATATACAGCATATAAAAGTGCAGGACAAAAGCTACAAGGAGATGGGACAAAGGTCACAAGAGGACATCCTTGTATCTTGTATATAGAGCTGTGTCGAGTCATGGATAAGTGAAACCACAAAAACTGATCCCTCAGATATGGGGCCCTACTATACATGTAAGAATTTTAGAGTTACCTAGATATATTACATTTTTGACATTAATATCATCTATCTATGAATGTGTACTCAAGATAAATAGTACCCCACTAAAATAAAGCATCTTATCTTGTACAGTACATTTACTTTCCTGAATTGTAATGTCAAACATTTTGAAAACAGATAAAGTACCAACATTCCATGGCATATCTACGTTTAAGAATTTAAAAGATTTTTTAAAAATCTGGGGATACATTATAGAATGAATTCTTTAACATTGTTGTTGTTGTTTAGTCGTTGAGTCATGTCCGACTCTTCGTGACCCCATGGACCAGAGCACGCCAGGCCCTCCTGTCTTCCACTGCCTCCCGGAGTTGGGTCAAATTCATGTTGGTCACTTCGATGACACTGTCCAACCATCTCGTCCTCTGTCGTCCCCTTCTCCTCTTGCCTTCACTCTTTCCCAACATCAGGGTCTTTTCCAGGGAGTCTTCTCTTCTCATGAGATGGCCAAAGTATTGGAGCCTCAGCTTCAGGATCTGTCCTTCCAGTGAGCACTCAGGGTTGATTTCCTTCAGAACGGATAGGTTTGATCTCCTTGCAGTCCAGGGGACTCTCAAGAGTCTCCTCCAGCACCACAATTCAAAAGCATCAATACTTCGGCGGTCAGCCTTCTTTATGGTCCAGCTCTCACTTCCATACATCACTACTGGAAAAACCATAGCTTTGACTATGCGGACCTTTGTCGGCAAGGTGATGTCTCTGCTTTTTAAGATGCTGTCTAGGTTTGTCATCGCTTTCCTCCCAAGAAGCAGGCGTCTTTTAATTTTGTGGCTGCTGTCACCATCTGCAGTGATCATGGAGCCCAAGAAAGTAAAATTTGTCACTGCCTCCATATCTTCCCCTTCTATTTGCCAGGAGGTAATGGGACCGGTAGCCATGATCTTTGGGGTTTTTTTTTATGTTGAGCTTCAGACCATTTTTTGCGCTCTCTTCTTTCACCCTCATTAAGAGGTTCTTTAATTCCTCCTCACTTTCTGCCATCAGAATGGTATCATCTGCATATCGGAGGTTGTTGATATTTCTTCCGGCAATCTTAATTCCGGCTTGGATTCATCCAGTCCAGCCTTTCGCATGATGTATTCTGCATATAAGTTAAATAAGCAGGGAGACAATATACAGCCTTGTCGTACTCCTTTCCCAATTTTGAACCAATCAGTTGTTCCATATCCAGTTCTAACTGTTGCTTTCTGTCCCACATATAGATTTCTCAGGAGATAGATAAGGTGGTCAGGCACTCCCATTTCTTTAAGAACTTGCCATAGTTTGCTGTGGTCCACATAGTCAAAGGCTTTTGCATAGTCAATGAAGCAGAAGTAGATGTTTTTCTGGAACTCTCTGGCTTTCTCCATAATCCAGCGCATGTTAGCAACTTGGTCTCTAGTTCCTCTGCCCCTTAGAAATCCAGCTTGTACTTCTGGGAGTTCTCAGTCCACTTACTGCTGAAGCCAACCTTGTAGGATCTTGAGCATAACCTTGTTAGCGTGTGAAATGAGTGCAATTGTATGGTAGTTGGAGCATTCTTTGGCACTGCCCTTCTTTGGGACTGGGATGTAGACTGATCTTTTCCAATCCTCTGGCCACTGCTGAGTTTTCCAAACTTGCTGGCATATGGAGTGTAGCACCTTAACAGCATCATCTTTTAAGATTTTAAATAGTTCAATTGGAATGCCATCACCTCCACTGGCCTTGTTGTTAGCCATGCTTTCTAAGGCCCACTTGACTTCACTCTCCAGGATGTCTGGCTCCAGGTCAGCAACAACACTATCTGGGTTGTTCGGGACATCCAGATCTTTCTGGTATAATTCCTCTGTGTATTCTTGCCACCTCTTCTTGATGTCTTCTGCTTCTCTTAGGTCCCTACCATTTTTGTCCTTTATCATGTCCATCTTTGCACAAAATGTTCCTTTAATATCTCCAATTTTCTTGAACAGATCTCTGGTTTTTCCCTTTCTATTATTTCCTCTAAATCTTTGCACTGTTCATTTAAGAAGGCCCTCTTGTCTCTCCTTGCTATTCTTTGGAAGTCAGCATTCCATTTTCTGTAACTTTCCCTATCTCCCTTGCATTTTGTTTCCCTTCTCTTCTCTGCTATTTGTAAGGCCTCGTTGGACAGCCACTTTGCTTTCTTGCATTTTCTTTTCTTTGGAATGGTTTTTGTTGCTGCCTCCTGTACAATGTTACGAGCCTACATCCATAGTTCTTCAGGCACTCTGTCTACCAAATCTAGTTCCTTAAATCTGTTCTTCACTTCCACTGTGTATTCATAAGGGATTTGGTTTAGCTTATACATGACTGGCCCAGTGGTTTTTCCTACTTTCTTCAGTTTAAGCTTGAATTTTGCTATAAGAAGCTGATGATCAGATCCACAATCAGCTCCAGGTCTTGTTTTTGCTGACTGTATAGAGCTTCTCCATCTTTGGCTGCAGAGAACATAATCAATCTGATTTCGGTATTGCCCATCTGGTGATGTCCATCTGGTAGAGTCGCCTCTTGTGTTGTTGGAAAAGAGTGTTTGTGATGACCAGCTTGTTCTCTTGACAAAACTCTATTAGCCTTTGCCCTGCTTCGTTTTGAACTCCAAGGCCAAACTTACCTGTTGTTCCTTTTATCTCCTGACTCCCTACTTTAGCATTCCAGTCCCCTATAATGAGAAGAACATCTTCCTCAGTAGCATGTTGGACGCCTTCCGACCTGAGGGGCTCATCTTCCAACGTCATATCTTTTAGCCTTTTGTTTCTGTCCATGGAGTTTTCTTGGCAAGAATATTGGAGTGGCTTGCCAGTTTCTGCTCCAGGTGGATCACGTTTAGTCAGAACTCTGCACTATGACCTGTCCGTCTTGGGTGGCCCTGCACGGCATAGCCCACAGCTTCTCTGAGTTGTTCAAGCCCCTTCACCATGACAAGGCAGTGATCCATGAAGGGGTCTTTAACATTACAAAATACTTATTAGATTTGCAAGTAGTGTGTTTGTTTGTGCCTTGCTTCACCAAGTACAATACCAAACAGACAAGTTGTACAGTCCTGTTGATAGTACTTACTCCACTTCAAAACACAGAAAACCATTTTTTAAAAAGCCAGTATCAGATAGCTGAAAATCAGTGTCCTTGAAAGGGGAAAAATGTATTTTGGTGTCTTTAAGACTAACAAATTTGTTTCAGAATGAGTCTTCATGGATGTCTATCTACCTGTTGCTACTCCAAGTCTCTGGAACTCCCTCCCATGGGAGGCTAGGCTGGCTTCATCTTTGGTGTTACTCTGCAAGCAGATAAAAACCTCCCACTTCAGGCAGGATTTCCCTTAGTGACTCGCTGTATAGCATAGTCTGCAGAGGTACACTAGGCTCAAAACATCAGTTTCCCATTCCCATTTTTATATAGATGAATGGGACACTTTGCACCTGTGACCTACCATTACTCTCTTACTCTTCCCTGATCCTTCTACAAGACAAAAGGCAGCTTTCCTGGCCTGCCAAATCTCCATACATCTCTGGGAAAGGAAATGATCTGACTTCTCAAGGAGCTATAATAGGGCAAGTACCTCAAAATGCTAGATGCAGGGGAGTGGTATCAGGAGACAGGTATCTAGTTATCTCATGTGCTCCCAGAGGCATCTGTTGGGGCCACTGTGAGATACAGGAAGCTGGACTAGATGGGCCCTTGGCCTGATCCAGCAGGGCTCTTCTTATGTTCTCTCAGGTCAGGGGTTACAGTCCAAGGTGTTAAGAGTCCTCTTGATAAAAGATAAGCATGGAAGGGTCTCCTCCTCTTAATTCATCTTTGAAATTGTAGGAGGAAAGTGGCAGATGCGAACTACCTGATTACCATTTGATGTCTGGTTAAGTTTCTATACCCTCACACACACACTGAATTCCATATTTCATATTCCCCAAGTCCTTGACTTCTTCATACATGTTCTAGGTGGGACTTCTGCAGCTCAACAGTATAAACCTCAGTTTGGGGAATGTAAGGCTTTTGGAAAAGTCTTTTCTACTTTCCAGGTCCTGTCTGGTATGCTCCTTGTATCTTGACTCTTGCTGTGGCTTCCTCCCTGTGTATGACCTTATCTTGGCTGTGCCTCTTGGAATCTCTCTGCCTATTTGCTGTTTACAGTTAGGCTGGTCAGACCCTGGATTGTTACAGAATTTGGTCTTTGAATCCCTCACTTAGCTTACATTATTTTCTCATAGGACTTTGTTTCTTGACCTTAGTTCATCTGTATTTGTGACAGTTTCTTGCTACTAGAATCTCACCAACCTGGGAACAGGACAAGGCCTATATTGTTGATAAAGATTACTTGTTGGTTATCATGAGAATTATAACCAAAAGGAATCCAGAATGAAACTAAGTATTCAAGACAATACAAAATCAGGCAGGACAAAACCTGGATGCCACTGTTCATTGTTCACTATGAAATTACAGCTGTCAGAACTACGAAGCATTGCATCAGAATAGCATTCTTGTGAAAAATTCCATTTCAGTGTGATAAGTCAAGAAACATTTAAATAAGAAAAGAGACAGTTTTCCAATTCCTTTTTGTGGAAACATTATGTCGTAAATCAAACTGATCCAACAGAAGACATCATTCAGAATGCAGCTTCCTTCTATGACTCATTTTATGCTCTAGCACTAAACTAGAAATATAGGGGTAAATGCTCCAAAAAGAAGATGGTAATATAAGCGGTCTGCAGTCCTTTGCAGAATTCTTTTGGAATGATGTACTCATAATGGTCTTGATAATCTGGAGTCTTGCTGAACAAGAATCAACAGAATAGTTGGCAAGGTCCCCATTTGGCATGTAGATATGCATGAATAATTGGCACATATACCACTAAAAATTGTCCACACTATGAACATATATAATTTTAATGACAATGTCTCCCAGCTTGACTGAGAACATTGTATTGCTTTTTGACTTTCTCTGCAAGCATGAGTTTTCTTCATAGGCAGCTTATGACTATGTATACCATAAGCCATCCTCAATTTAAGCATTTTTTCAGGAAGTAGTCCTTAGTTCATACTATTTATGAGCCAAATAGTTCTGTACACCAATCCAGGCAAATATATTTACTTACGCCTGATTTAACTCAAGCTTATTTCTAAGGATGTAGGTGAATCATAAAAAGATAGATTTTTAAATGGCTATTGACCATAACTACATTGCACCTCCACATTCAAAAGCAGTCTACCTTTGAATAGCCATCTTTAGTCTTTACTTATGAGTTTTCAGAAGCATCCATCTAAGTACTGGTGGTGACAGAATTAATGGACCAGAGCATCATCTTGTACACCAAGATGGTTCTTATAAGGACAGTGACTAAGTCATATGCATATTCTGTATTTTCATGTTATGAACAAAGCTTGGAGCTTCCCTTGCTTTGAGATAATCCCAAGCCAGTTTCACAATGTTTAAAAAGTAACCATGGAGACAGCACTGAATAGAAGGACTGTTGCATCAATCTGTTTGGCCTCCTCTGACTGTCTTGGAATTATCTCAGTTTTAAAGAATTAACAGTTTGTAGGTCACACTGGCCCAATCCTCAGTCCATTTCAGATCCAAGAAAACAATTCAAAATGAAAATTTGTTAAAAATAACTTCTGGAAGAGTCTTTCTTTTATTCTACTGTGTATGTGGGGTTTTTTTTCCCAACAGAGGTCCTTGGTGTTCATAAAATGTTTCACTATCCAACTGATATATTATCTTTAAACAGGCAACATCTGCAGTCTGTAAACTACTTTTTAATCCTATTTATTTTGCTTCTTTACTGAATTAATATCCCAACAGTCTAATTTATTTTTAATAAGCATCTTTTTTCTAAAATATGTAGCAACAGATAAATAATGCATGCACTGCTAGGAAAACATAGCATTACATTTAGTAAACACAACTGTTACCCAAATTGTTACACACAGCTTTAGATTTAAAAAGCAGCCTAAAAGGTCACCTTGTCACCTTTTGCGGAGCAACTCTGAAGCATGCCGGCTCATGTCTGTCCCACCCACTGAGTTCTGCACAGTCTATCCCCATGTACAGTAAGTGTGCTTTGAACTGCAGCCTCTGGATCTGCTATTTTTCTTGGAATAGCTGTGGAGGAAGGTGGGACATGTTTTTAAACCATATCTCAGTGGGTAGATTCACTGATTAGCTCTTCATATATGGATTAGGTTGTTGGATAATTAGTTATTCACATTAAAGAATAACTTTTTGCAATATTATGTCTAAATATATACATGTGAAATATGACCTTGTAGTCCCCATCATGGTCTGCTATAGCAGATTTGCTAGCTTGCCAATTTAACTTACACCTTGGAGCCTACTTCTTGCCAATGCTTTAAACCGGGAGTCATCAACCCCTGGTCCGCGGCCCGGTGCCAGTCCGTGGGCTTGCTGGAACTGGACCGCAGATACGGATCTCTGGGGGGCCCCGCACGCATGCGCGGTGGGCGTGTCACGCTCACGCGGGGGGCATGTCGCGGTCACGCGGGTGGTGGTGTCGCGCCCGCCATGGGTATGTCGCGAGTGCGACACACCCACCACGCTTGTGCAGGGGTGCCCCCGCCCCCCCACGCATGGAGCTCGCTCCCCCCAGCTGGTCCACGGCCCCAAAAAGGTTGGGGACTGCTGCTTTAAACAGCAAACTGGCTGCCCTATAAATAATCCTTCAGTTGCTTGAACTGCATATACCCAGAAACAACAACAGAAGGCAATCTTGATAATAGGAAGAATAGGGAGGGACAACTTGCTTTTCCTTCCTCCAAAAAAGAACTGGATGATGCAGAAAATGTCTTTTCGATACAGTAAAGTCAAATAATACCCTGTTTCCCTGAAAATAAGACCTAACCTGAAAATAAGCCCTAGTATGATTTTTCAGGATGCTCGTAATATAAGCCCTACCCCAAAAAAGAAGCCTCAGTTAAGTGAAACCCCACCCACCACCATTGTGCAGCAACCAGAAGAAGATGACATGACTGTATTTGAATAAATGTAGATTGCTGTACATGAAAAAAATAAAACATCCCCTGAAAATAAGCCCTAATGTGTTTTTCGGAGCAAAAATTAATATAAGACCTTGTCTTATTTTTGAGGAAACATGGTATATTACCTACACATCTACATTAAGGCAAAGGCACAGCATTTTCATATTTTTCTCTCTCCCAGAAGTATTTTTTGTACTTTCTAAGTAATTTGAAGGTGGTGGCTGCTTCCTGATGTGAACCTTGTTTTGTATTTGGTCATTGCTTTTGCTTGCTTGCAGGACTGAAAAGTAGTATGTATACTATTCATTTTTATTATATATTATATTGTAAAGGAAGCTACAGTAGTCTGTAGGTAGATCAAGATGGGATGCCCTCTGACAGCTACATATTTGCCCTGCCTCCATGGCTCTCTTCCTTTGCACCCCTCTCCTGCTTCCCCCTGTCCCAAATCACTAGTTGTTGTGAGCTTACACACAGGTGCAGTCCTTTTTTTAAAAAAGTGACAGGGTTCAAAATAATGGTGTGTGTTTTTGAAATTTACTCAGCCTTTCACCTCAACCTACGCAGAGTCATTATTCTGGCATATCTTAGACCAGGTATATTGTGCATGCAACTTTTTTTAACAAGCAAATTTCTACATAAGTATCATGTTTCCCAAGTGAAAAGTTCATCAGCTGGAAATTTGCACTGCCCTGTGCCCCAATCTATGTACAGCCATATTGTTGTCACATCTTGGACCCTTGTTCTCTTGAAGATGATATGCCTGTCCACACTGGCAAATAGATATGATATACGGATCATTGTTGGCATGGTTTGGATCAGAAAAAAAGACCACATATGCAAGTCTTTCTATTTAGAATTATCCATCTTTAAGAGCTGTCATGTATCTTTGTGCCCAGCAGTATACTCAAGTGTTTAGCCTGGAGATAACAGCCTCCTGCAGCCTCTGCCATCATGGCTGCAGATTCCGAGGGAGGAGAGAGAAAGTGCGAAGGGAAGTGGAGTGGGGGGAATGGAATGGAACTGACAGAGGGAGAGAGGAGCAACATAAATATATATATATATATATTTCACTTCCCCTGACCCTCAGCAGTCAATCAGAGGAAGTGCTTAATTGACAGCTGATTGGGCTACAAGAGGTCTTTTGCTGTTCAGACAGGAGGAACACATCAAATGGCATATTGCTCCTCCCCACCCACCTCAACTGATAGTTTGTAGCCTGATCCACCCCACACCCAAAACAGCTGGTAAGGACAGGCCCATAGTTCCAAAGGCACAAAAAAAATATCAGACACTATGCGGCAGAGTTATGGCACTGTTATGCTTTTTACAATATTAATATCTGATCTTGGTCATTCTGTCTAAATAAATCACATTTTTAAAAGGTGAAAGGAAGATAAAAGGAAGGTAGGAAGGTGAAAGGAAGATGGTCAGAGGACAACTTTTTCTGGGTACCCTCTGAAATTCCTGCTCTGATCTATGTGTAGGGTTGCCAAATCCAGGCTGCCTGATTTTCCATCTTATAGAAAATTAGAAAGCTTGATTTGTACTGTACAAATTTGCATAGTATGCTAATTAATTGAGATTTTTGTATGTAAATTAAATGTATTGATCATTGCATTGTTTTTCTACCAATGGCCATTACCCTGTTGCATACCTACTCCAGTGTAGTGGGAATTATATCAGTGGCAGTGGCAAATTGCTTCTAATGAAATAATTTGTGTTTCAGTTTCGGGGTGTACATGACTCAAGCACAATATGGCAAAGTAGCCTGTCCCTCAAAATCATCAGTGTAGGTACACAGCAGGATACACGCCAATGTATTGTGGCCTTGGAATAATTTAGGCGGTAAACACTGAGGAAGCCAATATAGAATATAATGGTAAAGAGTTAGATTCACAAGATGTCACAAGTTCAAGTCCCTGTTAAGTCACAAAGTGTACTTGGTAGCTTTAGGCCAGTTAGTGCTTCTCAGCCAAACTTTATTTACAAGTTGGTTTTCAGAATAACATGAGTAGAGGGAACTATGGAAAGCAGCCATGTACACTGCTGATCCATGTAACTACTGTAAATGATTACTTTTGTCATGCACAGGGGCTTGTAGTGTTATTCTAATTGGATCACTTTTTTTTTGGCCATTGTAAAACTCCCTACAGATCTATGCAAATTCCAAAGGAATGCCCTACAAGTGACACATTGTCAGCTATATCTAGGGAAAAGAGAGGACAAACTGCATAAATCATGGAAAGAAAACAAGCTATCACTTTCTTCAGAGGTGCAGATTGAATATTTTATTACAACTAGAATATACTCTAGTTTAACTTTCTTTGCTGTGTTTGACTTCTCACCCACAGACACACACACATAAGAAAGTGCCATTCCAGAGTGCCAGCTGCTTGCTAAATCCCCACCCCATTAGCTGTGGTTTTGTTTCATGCAATGTTGGTAATGTGATTGATAGTAGCATTCAATTACGTTTTCAATAAATAAACCATGCCATCCAGAATCCATCAGCCAGAACAGTTGCTGGCCATCTTGGCTGGAAAAGTCTGGGAATTATAGTGTCAAAAAGAAACTGTCAAGCTCTGCCTCATGATGAGTACAAATATATCAATTTCCTACGTGCCTCTTCTGATGTGGAAGCCTTATTTAATTTAGTAGGGTATACATCTGAATAAATCAGTGCAAAGAGTCACATCAAGAGAGATATATGTAGAATTATCTGAAATTTTAGATTCATAGCAACAATAAGCTCCATAATAGCAACAGAAATAACAAGCAAAATCATTTAATAACTAATACTTCCCCTTTTGGTTTTTGCCAACGGTACCCATCTCCAGAGCAGCGCTGGGCTAAGCTCCCTGAAGCCTATGAGAAATAAACTGTAACTCATAAACCTATGGAATTGTAGAGCTGAAAGGGACTGCAAAGGTCATTAAGTTCAACCCCCTAGCAAAGCAGGAAATGCAGTAGGATGCATAATGTAAGAGCTTAGAAAAGTTTCTTTTTTGGATACTAGCTCTCATTATCCCCCAGCCACCATCTATTGCTATTAGTTCATTGCTTCCTATGCACTTCAGAGTTTGAACAGGAGCAGTGTAGGCACCTCTGCAAACAGATTTTGACTGTATACAGAAAGAGAACCTGTTCTTGCCATAGCAGCATATACTTGTGAAACTGTGGATGGCTTTGCTCTTGTTTCTCACAGACAGTAGGTCAAGGCACTAGCTCCATGTTTTGCCATATACTGTTGCTTCTAGAAGGACTAGAAACTTTTGTGAAGAAATTAAAGCTTGAAATCGGGGCCAAGCGATGATCCAAATGGGCACAGAGTGGTACTTCTAAAATACAGGGGAGAGGGAGAGACAGATGATATGGCAACCCTAATAATAATAATGATAATGTGCCATGAAGTCAATTCTGACTTATGGTGACCCTTTTCAGGGTTTTCCAGGTAGAGAATATGCAAAAGTGGTTTACCATTCCCTTCTTCTGGAGGTATTTTGGGACTGTGCAGCTCACCCAAGGCCACACAGGCTGGCTCTACTCACTGGAGGCACAGTGGAAAATCAAACTCCCAACCACTGGCTCCGCTGTCAGATACCTAAACCACTGAGCTATCCAGCCAGCTAATGTAGGTCTACCTGTGAGCATAATACTAACATTTTATGGGATAAAAATGCCCTATATCTCTTTCTCCAAAAGCAAAACTGGGAAGCAAACCTAATTTATTTATTTATTTATTTATTAGATTTTTATCCTGCCCATCTAGACCAAGGGTCCACTCTGGGCGGTTAACAAATTTAAAACTAAAAACCAAAAAATTCCAAGATGGCGAAGTTTAAATAATTAAGATATGGCGGTTAAGATATGGCAGGAGGGAAAGCATGACCAAATAGCCAGGTTTTAAGTTTATTCCTGAAGACACCCAGAGAAGGAGCCAGGCGGATCTCCACTGGCAAGTTGTTCCAAAGGCGAGGGGCCACTGCCAAGAAGGCCCTACTCCTTGTTCTTTCCTTCTGGACCTCCCTCGGCGTTAGGCCCCTCAGCTGCCCGGCCTGGCTGGAACGAGTGACTCTGGCAGAACTGGGTGGGAGAAGGCGCTCTGCCGGATATCGAGGTCCTAAACCATTTAGGGCTTTATATGTAATCGTAAGAACTTTGAAATCAACGCGGAAACGGATGGGCAGCCAATGCAAGGCGGCCAGCGTGGGGGAAATATGTTGGTACCTTTTCACCCCAGTCAGAAGTCTGGCCACCGCATTTTGTACCATCTGAAGTTTCCGCGTCAGTCTCAAAGGCAAGTAAATTTAAGTACTTAAACTGGGTCCTTTTTAAGGAGAAAGTTGGGATAAAAATATTTTAAATACATACATACATACATACATACATACATACAATACATACATACAATACATACATACATACATATGTACTTTACTAAGGTGCTGTGAGATGGGGCTTTGTCCTGCAGTTTGGTCCAGTTTGAAGACAGACTGGTTCACTCCTTTTTCCCATGACCACATGACATACAGGCAATTGCAAACCAGCACAACCCTTATCCATGCCTATCTGCACCTCTTTTGTGTCCCTTCAGCAGCTGGTACAGGATCACTCCATTTTAGTTCTGTTTCTGGCATGTGTGACCACCAATATTGAACTGAAGTGGCACTGGTTGGGTTTCTCCCCAACAATTCAGTGCTCTATCACTTGGGTAGTAAGCCAATGAACTTATCAATAAATGGGGGGGGGGGGGGGAGGATCCAGTTTTCTTTTGCTTCCTGCAGAGTGGGAGACAGAAGAGGATGAAGGGACATAGAGACTCAGAGGAAGAACTGTACTAAGTAGATTTGCTTTGATGTGCAGTGTGGCTTCCTGTACTGACACCACCCAATCTTTGCCTGTAGGTGCAAGGATTGTTCTAAATCTCAGGCCGCACTTTCAAATGACCCTCTGTAGCCCAGTCCAGCCTGGGAGAACTTCACTCTCTTGTTGCTCTCTGACACTGCTATCATGGATTTATTTCGGAACATTTTGCTGTCCCATGGCAGTATACACAGGAACTCGGCTTGCAGTAAAATATATTCTTCCAAGGATTTGTATCTGAATTTTTATTTCTGTTTTGTTTTTATATAATTTTCTTTTAGTGCTTAATTTTGGTTCAGGAAGGTTAATATTTTAGTAACTGTTATCCAAGAATCTCCCTCCAGATCTGTGTCCAAGATACCAAGAAGATGTAAAGTTCTGCTGGTGTTTCTGGTCAGGGGCAAATCTTTGAATATCTGGCAGACCTAGGCGTGAGAACTACAAAAGATTTGCACCTCCCACCTTGCTAGCTTTTGATTTAAATGCAATCTGGGACACTTCCACAGCTTCTTCTATAGAGCTCATTATATCGCATTTTCAGTAGACTGGTCTTATACAATGACCCCCTACATGGGAAGAATAGTTGTTTTCTGTGCCCTAAAAATGTGTGAGAAGGATTTTTTTTTCTTGCACTGGCTTTATCAAGAAAAGAGATAAGATGAGTGTGGCATGGTGACTTTTAAAAATCCCAGTATTCTTTCCAATGATCTGTTCTAAAAACCTGGCCCAGATCTTCTTTTTTCTCCTTTTTGAAATGGGGGTGACATTTGCTCAACTCCAGTTTTCAGAGACCTCACCTTTTCAAAGACTATAGACAGATGTTCCTAGATTACATCCTACATCTATAAAATATTCCCCAGAGAAATAAAATAGACGTTTTCCTCTCTCTCCTCCCACTCTTTTCTTTTTGGGGAAAAGGGGAAAAAAACCTTTGTCTTGGCTGAAGATCGCCTTTCATTGGTTTCTTTCTCTGCAATAATACATGAGCAGTGATAAAGTGTTACACATAAATTTGCATTAATGCTACCTTGGCTGTTCCAATTTTTTTTTTCTCTCTGCTGTTTCTTGGCAGGGGAAATTACAGCTCTCTTAATAATCTGTGGTATAGATACATTTTTCTAATTAGTATAAAATGGTAGAGGACAGGATCTAGGGCTAAAGATTGTACAAGGGGGTGGGGGGAAGGATTGGCAGCAGAAGTGGCAGAGGCAGTGGCAGTGAGGAAGGCTAGGGGAGTGTCATGGGGAAGGAGCAGCAAAGGGGTGAAAGGGGCAGGATCTGAAGACAAAAAGCAGCAAGGGATAATGAAAGTGAGTCTGGTAGGGCAGCTTCACATTCTTCTGGGAGTGAATGTGGAAGGGAGGATGAGCATGGGTACAAATAAACCAGCCCATAGCCACCAGCTGCCCCTGGTTCCAGCTAAATTTCCTGGCTGAAGAAAGGGATAGGAATGTATATAAACCTGGTGGCAAGCATGAGCCTTGGATGGAATACTTGGGACTCTGCACATTCTGAATGGAAGGTTCCATCATTTCCATTTGAATTGAAATCTGAAAAACCCACTTGTCATGACAATGGTCCTCCTTCAGTCAAGTTCCTATCTGCTCACAAGGATGACGAAATATATTGCCTCAATTCAGAAGGCTATAATTCAATTCCATTTAATTTTTCTAATTCCAACAAATTAGTCCTCATCTGTCAAATTACAGTATGTGCTAAAGTGGATAAAATTTTACTCTCCATCTTCATTATCATAATAAACACCTTCTTTTGAAAAACATTTATCCATTATTTGAATGCACCTAAGAGATGCATGTTCCAGAGGGAATAAACATGTAGTCTCAAAATATAACTAAAAGACTAATAAAAAGCTAAGGTATGCATCAGCAGCTGAAGAGAATATTAGTCATTCTTTCTATATTGAAAAGCAAGTATAGATAAGCAAAAATAAATTTTATTTTTGTTACTAGTATTTTTCTCCTGCACTGGAAAAATGGTGAAAAACAATTTCTGCAAATAAGGAAGGACTTATAATACAGCAGGGATGAGCAGGGCTTGATTTAAATTGGGTAGGCCTATCCTTACTTCTGACGAAACGTGGATAGGCTAAGGGGATGATATTGCTGAAAGAAAGAGACAAAGTCATCTCCAGGACTTGGAAAAATTACTTTTTAAAAGTCTCCATTAAAATTACTTCTGTTATAACTTACATTATTTATTAAATTACTCTTTTTTGTTTGTAGAATCTGAAGGTTAGACAAATAAGATGAATAAATCTTGTTTATTGAATTTTTTCTCCCAATAAAACTTGAAAAATTCTGCTTAAAATGCATCTCAAAATGCCTTTAAAGTGAACACTAAGTAGAAACCACTGCATGATACAACTGACCCACCCCATAAATCTTTCAGTCCTTAGTGTAGCTTCATTATGCCGTGTTAAAACCCTTTCCCATAACTAATTACAGGTAACTACACTGCATGTTACTGAAAACTCTGGCCACACTATAATACTGTATTGGAGGTAAAAGACATACATAATTCACACACATCTCCAACTTGAGAGAACATAAATTCCATTAAGTAGATTCCATTTCACTCAGTGCTAACTCTTAGGCCTGACACTGTGGTTGGATAAATATATTTGTATGTTCTAACAGAAACCGAACACAGCAGCAATGGCCTCAGCATTGTACTTTGGGGGAAAGTCTGTTGAGATTGCTTTTGTGGTGCACCTAAGGGTGTTAAAGGAATTTAAAGCACTCTAGGGCCAAATGCAACTTGATATAAGTAAATAATACGCCTCTATGATTCTAACTCTGCATTTCAAGGGAAATTAGCTGAGCATCTTCACGTCTTTCCCACACGAGTAGCACTATGACCTCTGGCAGCCATTTTGCTAGTCCCATGAAAGGATAAAGTGATCTGTGGTTACCTGCAATGGTGCAACATGCTCCATAACCACTTCTTAGGTAAAACCGATGTGCGTTGAAGCTCGTTTACTATTAGTTGCTGAGAAAAACAACTGTGTAAAAAGTGAAGCTTTATAATATGGGTGGCAAAAAGCAAACCAATATCTCTCAAATGTAAGGGCAGACATGGAGATGAGAGGATTCATAACTAAGGGTTGAGAGATGGTAAGAGATTAGGGGGAAATTTGAGCAAGTCACCTGTTCCCATTTGAGACAGTATGAAGTTTGTTAAGATGCAAAGTATACTCGATTGTAAGGCTATATTTGGTAATTAGGCAGAAATTTCCACAGAGGATGGAAGAGTGGTGTTAGTGCCTTGCAGTAAGTCCTGTACCATCTTGAAAGCTGCCATGTTTTATTGGGCTTAGACTGCCTTTGATTCCATATATCTCCAACCCATAAAAAGTTATACCAAATAAAACTTGCTAATATTTAAAATACCTCAAGGCTCTTTGTTTTATCCTTTGACCCTAATTATGCAATGTTTTCTTTTAACTGCTAGATGCAAATGTAAACAAGGTATATCAGGACTGAAAGGATCATCAGACAGAGTAGGATAGCAGCCTTGGGCATTAGATTTTGGGTGTTGGGGAGGTACAGCAAGCTATTCGTTTTCTAGTTTATTATTATTGCCCAGAATTGTATTGGTTTGTTACAGCAGCATAAGTGTAATGCAGCTGCAAATTGCCACTAGGTAATTGGTTACTACTTGTATCCCTCCTTGTGTACCAATTCACATGATTGTCATGTGACAAGGAATTCAACTTGTCCACTTTTTAACTAGTGCCAATTTGCTTGTGCAGTTAATGCCATTGCATTTGTGCTTGGAATAACCAACTAATAAGATTTTGGCCAGATTCAGAAAAGGAAGAGGCACTTGAGATCATATTGCAAATATTCACTGGCTCATGAAGCACATCACAGAATTTCAAAAGAAGATCAGTCTGTACTTTATAGACTACAGTAAAGCCTTTGACTGCATAGATCATGAGAAATTGTGGGTTGTTCTGAAAGAAATGGATGTGCCTGATTGTCCTGATGCATAACCTGTATTGTGGACAAGAAGCTACTGTTAGAACAGAATATGGAGAGACAGAATGGTTTCTTATAGGCAAAGATGTCAGACAAAGGTGCATTTTACCCCTTATCTGTTCAATCTGTACACAGAACATATAAGGAAAGCCAGACTAGATTCAGAGGAAGGAGGAGTGAAAACTGGTGGAAGAAACATCCATCTTTTAAGATATGCAGATGACACCATTTTACTGCTGGAAAACAGCAATGACTTGAAATTACTTCAGATGAAAATAAAAGAAGAAAGTACCAAAGGAAGACTGCAGTTGAACATGAAGACAAAAATCATTACTACAGAAGTACACATCTTTAATGTCAACAATGAAGATGTTGAAATAGTGAAAGAATTTGTATACTTTGGTTCAATCATTAATCCAAATGGAGACTGCAGCAGAGAAATCAGAAGAAGATTGGGACTTGGAAAAGTACCAATGTAGGGTTTAGAAAATATCTTCAAGTGTAAGGATGTGTCACTGGGGACCTAGACCTAGACGCTCGTATTTCTGATCACCATGTATGGGTGTGAAAGCTGGAAAGTAAAGAAAGCTGACAGGAAAAACTTGATTTGATCTGTTTTGCAGATATCTTGGAAAGGTGAACAAGTGGGTGCTAGAGCAAATTAAGCCCAAAGTATCTCTGGAGCCAAAAATGATGAAACTGAGACTGTCCTTTGAGCACATCATGAGATTCACTGGAAAAGATAATAACACTGGGAAAGGCTTGAAGGCAGAATGAAGAGGGGAAGACAAAGAGAGAGAGAGAGAGATTGACTCCCTAAAGGAAGACATAGGCTTTCGTTTGCAAGAGCTGAGCAGGGCAGTTGAGGACAGCAAATTTTGGAAATCTCTCATTCATAGGGCCACCAAAAGTTGGAGGCCACTTGATAGCACATAACAACAACAACAAGATTCTGACCTTTACATTCAACAGCCAGGAAGAAGGCTAGGTGGCGGGGGTACCTGAAGTGTAAAAAATTACTACTCCAGCCTGGAGGGTGCCATGCACTTTGACTTGGACAGATGGGAAGCAGCAATTGTTGCTCTATCTTAGGAAGCACAATGTCTTGAGCCAGCCCTGAGGCATTTCTTATTATTTTATTTATTTATTTTAATTATTCATATGCCACCTTTCTCCCCATAGGGAACCCAAGGTGGCTCACAACAGATAAAACAGGTTTTAAAACACTATATAAATATCATATGTAACAAACAAAGATATATTGAGATTAAGAAAATCGAGTTCAGAAACAATTCAAAAACATTTAAAAACTTGTAAATTAAATGCCAGCATTCCTGAAATAATTTACTGCTTGAAGGCCTGCCAGAAGAGGAAGATCTTTTCCTGACGATGGAAGGTCAAGGGGTAGGGGGACAACCTGACTTCCTGGGGCAGTGCATTCCAAAGCCTAGGAGCAGCCACTGAGAAGACCCTCTCTTGTGTCCTCAACAAATGAGCTTGAGAAGGTGGTGGAATTGAGAGAAGGTCCTCCCTGGAAGATCTTAAAAGCTGAGAAGGCTCACATGGGGTGATATGATCCTTCAAATAGCCTGAGCCCAAGCCATATAGGGCTATATAGGTAAAAACCAGTACTTCGAATTGGGCTCAGAAACAGACTGGCAGCCAATGAATCTGTTATAATAAGGGATTTACAGTCATGGCCAAAAATATTGGCACCCTTGCAATTCTGTCAGAAAATGCAAGCCTTCTCTCAGAAAATTGTTGCAGTTGCAAATGTTTTGGTACTCACATGTTCATTTCTTTGGTTTGCGTTGGAACAACACAAAAAGACAGAGAAGAAAAGTCAAATCTGATACAATCCCACACAGAAACCCAAAAATGCACTGGTCAAAATTATTAGCACCCTGTCTAAATTGTAAGAAATAATTGCTTTTCAAGCATGTGATGCTCCTTTAATTTGTATTTAGACACACCTGTCACAAGTAAGAGGTGTGGGCAATATAGTAATCACACTTGCAACCAGTTAAGATGGAGAAAAGTTGACTCAACCTTTGTGTTGTGTGTGACACTGAACATGGAGAAAGGAATTAAGTGTAAAGAGTTGTCTGTGGATTTGAGAGAAAAAATTGTGGAAAAACATCGACAATCTCAAGTCCATCTGCAGAGATCTTAATGTTCCTGTGTCCACTGTGCACAATATCATCAAGAGGTTTACAGCCCATAGCACTGTAGCTAACCTCCCTGGACGTGGACGGAATAGCAAAAGTACTGAAAAATTACAACAAAGGGTTGTTCGAATGGTGGATACAGAACCCAGATTTACTTCCCAACAAATTCAAGATGATCTGCAGACACAGGGTACAACAGTGTCAGCTCGCACTATCCGTCGCCATCTGAATGAAAAGGGACACTACAGAAGGAGACCCAGGAGGACACCACTGCTGACACAAAGGCATAAAAAAGCAAGACTGGAGTATGCCAAAACTTATATGATAAAACCACAATCCTTCTGGGAGAACGTACTGTGGACAGATGAGAGAAAAGTAGAGCTTTTTGGTCAAGGACACATGGCACTGTTCACAGGGGGGGAAAAGAGGCATTCAAAGAAAAGAACACAGTCCCTACAGTCAAAGATGGTGGAGGTTCAAAGATGTTTTGGGGTTGCTTTGCTGCTTCTGGCACTGGATGCCTTGACTGTGTGAACGGTATCATGAAATCTGATGATTACCAAAGAATTTTGGGGCGCAACGTAGTGGCCAATGTCAGAAAACTGCGTCTCCACCAGAGGTCATGGGTCTTCCAGCAGGACAATGACCCGAAACACACTTCAAAAAGCACTCAGAAATGGTTACAAAGTGCTGGAGAGTTCTGAAATGGCCAGCAATGAATCCAGATCTGAATCCCATAGAACATCTGTGGAAAGATCTCAAAACAGCAATTGGGAGAAGGCATCCTTCAAATCTGAAGGCCATGGAGCAATTTGCAAAAGAAGAGTGGTCCAAAATTCCAGTAGAGAGGTGTAAGAAACTCATTCATGGTTACAGGAAGCGATTGATTTCAGTTATTTTTTCCAAAGTGGGTGCTACCAAATATTAAGTTAAGGGTGCCAATAATTTTGGCCAGTGCATTTTTGGGTTTCTGTGTGAGATTGTATCAGATTTGACTTTTCTTCTGTTTTTTTGTGTTGTTCCAACGCAAACCAAAGAAATGAACATGTGAGTACCAAAACATTTGCAACTGCAACAATTTTCTGAGAGAAGGCTTGCATTTTCTGACAGAATTGCAAGGGTGCCAATATTTTTGGCCATGGCTGTACATGCTCCCTATAACCAGCACCAGTCATCAGTCTGGCTGCAGCATTTTGAACCAGCTGAAGTTTCTGCACACTGTTCAAAGACAGCTCCACATAGAGTGCATTACAGTAGTCCAAGGGGGTAACTAAGGCATACGTCACTGTGGCCAGATTGGACATCTCAAGGAATGGTTGCAAATGGCACACCAGTTTTAGTTATGAAAATGTACTCCTGGTCACCGCTGAAACCTGTGCATCCAACCTCAGGACTGAGTCCAGGAGCACACCCAAGCTGTGGACCTGACTTTTTAGGGAGAGAGTCAACCCATAAGGTTGAATCCTTATTCCCCATCCAGTTCATCACTGTCAACAGACACTGGTCTAAGCACAAAACAGCTTCCTTGGAATCAGATGGAAAGGAAAAATAGAGTTGGGTGTCATCAGCGTACTGATGGCACCAAACCTCAAAACTCCAGATAACTTCTCTCAGCGGTTTGCAGTAGAAGTTAAATAACATGGGGGACAGGACTGAGCCCTGAGACATACCACAGACCCATAGCCAGGGTGTCGAACAGGATTCCCCCAATACCGCCTTCTGAGTTCAACCATCCAGGAAGGATCAGAGCCACTGTAAAACAGTACCTTGAAGATCCAGCCCAGAAAGGCGACCCAGAAGGATACCATGGTTGACGGTATTGGAAGTCTCTCAGAAGTCCAGGAAAACGAACAGGGACACACTCCCCCTATCCAGTTCCCAGTACAGGTCATCCACCAAGGCGACCAGAGCAGTCTCTGTGCTGTAACCTCTGCTCCTGAAGCCAGACTGAAATTAATCTAGATAATCCGCTTCATCCAGAAACCCCTGGAGTTGACACCACAACATGCTCCAAGACCTTGCCTATAAATGGAATAAAGGAGACTGCCCAATAGTTATCCAATACAATGGGGTTTGAGGACATTTTTTAAACTACTGCCTCCTTAAGGCATTCTGGTACCATACCTTCTTGCAAGGAGGCATACATCACTCTTCTAACCCACTCTGCCAGTCCCCGTTTGGCTGCATTTATAAGCCAGGAAGGGCAAGGATACAGCATACATATGGTGCCTTCCATCTCTCCAAGGATCCTGTCCACATCATCAAGCTGCACTAACTGAAACATATCCATTATAACAGGACAAGAAGGGGTCAAAGTTACATCAACAGGACCTGCCTCAACTACATCATCAAAGTCAGAGCGGATCTGAGTGACTTTCTCTGCAGAGAACCATGAGGGGTGGGCTGTCAAGTGATCAACATCCTTCTCCTGTATCCATTGATGCAACAGGCCCTTGACTACTCAAAAGGGCTCAGCAGGACAGCTTTGTGCAGATGCAATGAAGGCAGAGAAGGATAACTTCTTTGCTGCCAGGGAGCAGACCTTCCAATGGGTTCTAGCCCATGTTTGATTGGATCTGCTCCGGGTTTTCTGCCATTGTCGCTCCTGTCCCACTCAATTCATCATCCCCAGCTCCTTAGTAACCAAGGAGCTAGTTTGAATGCACTTCATGGAAGGGGACAATTAGAATAGATCGTGTCAATAGCTGTGACCACCTCCACATTCCAGAGATCCACCAAGGCCTCAACAGGACTGCCTGCGAAAGCAGCTGGAAACTCCCCAAGAGCCATAAGGAAATCATTGGGATCCATACGTCTCCTAAGGCAAACCATTTTAGTTGGCCCCCACCCCACCCCTGCAGAGTCTCAGAGGTCTAATAAGCCTAAACCTTACCGGGTAGTGATTTGTCCATAACTATGGAACTACCGAGAGTTCCTTTACCAGCATCCTGCTCAGTACAGAAAACCAGGTCAAGAGTGTGCCCTGTAACATGAGTGCGGCCAGATACCTGCTGGGACAGCCTCATGGTTGTCCCAGTAGACATGAAGTCCTGAGCTGCTCCTGAACAATTGGTCTCCACACGGATGTTGACATCCCCCAGCACAACAAGCCGAGGCGACTGCAGCACCATATCCAAGACCTGATCAGCCAGATCAAGCAAGGAGACTGCTGTGCAGCAGGGTGAGCATTACACCAATAGAATCCTGGTTCTGTCCCAGGCACCTCCTCTCAGGAACATGCACTCAGACCCAGCAGTCTCTGGGACAGGGCACCTGGTAAGGGTGACTGAATCTCAGCAGACTATTGCAGCAACTCCTCCTCCCCACTCGCAGGTTTGGAATGCTGTTGCACAGAGAACCCAGGTGGACAAAGTTGAGAAAGACTGACTCCCCCATACAGATCCCATCCATTTCTGCAGGCAAATCTGGCTTTCTTTCAGTAATGGGTCTGAACCAGTTTCTTTATTATGCAGCTCATTCTCAGGCTAGACTTATCTTCACCAATAATCAGAAGCCTTCTCATGGTGCTTTGCCCAAGCAACCTTAACAGTCCCTCTTGTAATCTGTTGGGTTTTTTTAAATGTCTTGTTTGGAAAAGCAATCTCTTTGGCAACGGTGATGTTCATGAATTTTTTAATGAGGTCTCTTCTATTTGTCTGAACAGAAATGCCTTCTATATACAGTACATCAACCATAACAGTGACTACTCGGATTCCATTACGCTTTGCAAGCAGGGAGGGCTGATCTTCTTCCTTTCTTTGTGCACTGTCAAAAAGCCTAGTGAGAGAATGCCACCCCCACGCCCTTCCCAGTTATTGTCATCTGACTTTGACATTAGAAGCCTTTGGACAGTGAATCACCAGAGAGAAAAGCTCCCTCCCTCCCTCCCTCACAGGCATGTGATATAGGTTGTCTTGTTTCCAGAAGGCAGCACAGTGTTACATCTGTCAAAGTTGCCGCACAGTTCTTCACTGAGAGCGCAAGGGTCTTGTTGAGGTCTGGTACAATGGGGCCACCACAAGGTCCGGATTTAGAACAGAGATTGGAAGTCATTGTAGCAGATGGCAACTTGTTGAAAGCTGGACCCTGAGAGACTGGTTCACAGGACAAAATATGAAAGTGGTTTTGGCTGCTTGACAAGCCCAATGTTCATTATAGAGTGCTTTTTTCTGGTATGTGAAAGGATTACTCATTGCACTGGAGGCTCAGCTCAAAAAATCAATCTGGATAGCAGGGGAATCATTTTTGAGAGCTCTCTGTTTCCTTCCTCAGGTGCTTTGGACTACATGTGATTATCCTTCACAATTGAATTATCCAGATAACACACTATGTTTTCTTTACACACCCACTATTTTTAATAGGCAGTTTTCAGCACTGACTGAGGGGAGTATTGTAAATGGATGAAGCTCCACCATGGCAGCAGAACATCAGCGATACCATCCCCCATGACAGCTGTGTAAGCAGAACACCTCTGAAGGGCCAATACATGCTACCAGGACACAGCCATGGGCAGGCTGTGGGCAAATACGAACCAAGATTACTACACACAGGAGATAATGGATAATGGCCACTAACCCAGATTCCATACATCCATTGTAACTTCTGAACAGAGCTATAAGTATATATACAGTGTTATGTAATTGTCCTCCTCTTCAGCTTCAAAACTGCTGCCTTATTATAGCACCCTCCACTTTTCTCCATCTAGAGATTAAATTTTACACATATGTCTCCGGATTCGTATCACACAGAATAAAATGCAGCACAACAATTGTTTTTGCTATCAGGTAGCATCCCATATCTGGCAGTTTGAGAAAATTTCTGCTGCAACACATGGCAATTGCCTTCTTCTCCTGAGGGAACTCTTATAATTAAGACATTAATTATTTTAGTTGCTTTACAGGTGCCTGAGACTCATTCTAAATCAGTTTCGGACTTCTTTAACTAAGCCAGTTCTGGGTTTAATTTAAATCTTCTTTTAAATTTCCAATTTCTTGACCTTAAATTCTCATCTCTGTTCAACACTGGAAAATATATGCATGTCTGAATTAGGTGCAAACACACAAACCTATTAGTTCTGTGACCAAAACAGCAGCAAAAATGTGTCGCTAATCTAGATTACACTGGAAAAGTTCTTTTCTCTCCCAGGTTTTATGATATGGTAATATTCCTCTGTCTCTGTGTGTGTGTGTGTGTGTGTGTGTGTGTGTGTGTGTGTGTGTGTTGTTGTTGTTGTCCTTCAAGCCATGACCAATTTATAGCAATGTAAATGTAAATGTATAGCAATTTATAGCTATCCAGCCAGCTCTGCTCCCTTTTATGGCCAACATAGTCTCCTCTTTAAGACTCACAGGGTCCTGAAAATCTATCCGACTTTGTGATCTGCCTTTTTAAAGGTTAGCATCGAAGAGTCGCTTTTGCATAGAGTGGAACGTATGCAACTTTGTTTAATGGTGAGTAACTAGAACAGCTCCTTTGGAATTTGACCCCTAATTATATTAGTTGACCTGCAGTGTGTGCATAATCTCAAAGGGCCATTTATTTATTCTATACCAATCTGTTTCTTGTCAGTACTTACCGTGTTTTTAAATAAAAGATTAATTGGAGGACTCACTAGCTATGCTCCGTAGAGGAAAACAGCAAACCCTTAAGAACAGTTATTGAGGTATGTGTTTAAGTGATGAGTGTTTAATTGAGGCAACTGGCTGGCATTTTTTAGAAAACCATCCAATGTAGCAAGTTGGAAAAAAAACCCACCTCAAATATGCATTAGCAATAAGCAGATGTACTTGTTAATATTTATTCTTCAGTGGCTGTTGTCCAAGAAAAAAAGAAACCGAACAACAAATTCTGAACTGTTAACATAATGATTTTAGCAGCATATTTGACAAAAAGGCAGAAACAGAAACCTTCCTTCCTTCCTTCTCCTCCTCCAGAGAAATTGGTCGTTATTTCTCACCAGTTTCCACTTACTGCTTATATTATCTGCCCACATGAGGAGATCAAGTGAGTCACGGTAGTGAAAAGCTTGGAACAACCAATTTTAGGAAGAGATTTGTATTGGGTTTTTTTAAAAATCATTTTTCTCTTTCATAACACAGGACCACAGAAGCAAGGAAAATGTTTAGCTAGGTAATACCAGAGTTTTTCCTCACAACCTAGAATATATAGTTTGTTTAGAAAACAATACTGTTCCAATGTAATTTTGCATAATTAAGCAATCTGTTTATAAAATATGTAAAGAATGGAAGAAATGTATTGGTATAGCCTTACAGCACATTTCAGGAATGTTTCCAATGTATTTTTTTAAAGACACAATTCCCACCTCTTTAACTAACACCTGACAAGAATGCTTTCAACAGGAAAGTGTCACTCTTATGTCACTCTTTCTCTTTGATTGCTATGCCATTTTCTAGTTCCATTTTGGCTTGTGACCACAGAATTGTTCAAAGTAGGGATTGTGAGGGTTCGACCTTTGGCTCCAAATTCAATTCAAAGAAATCAGTAGATCTGTGTTGTTTCAAAACAGGTGTGGGATTTATTGGTGAATTAAACAATAAACAAGTGTCTGGAACATGATTACTAGTCTTTTCTCCTTCTGCCAATGGGTCCGGAAGGGGCTTCCATTCGTCGAACAGGAACGGGTTTTTATAACTATTGTCCCATGGTCCCGGGAGATCAACAGGGACCCAGTCCTTTACGGTCTGCCTCGTCGAGCCTTCCAGAAGGGGCACGGTCTCCTCATCCAGATAGTCATCCCACAGGATCCGTCCATCTGGGTCTTGGTTCTCCCAGGGTCCTCCCTGTAGCTCCTTCTCTTCATCTCTCTTACCCTCCATTCCAATCTTTCTCTCCTTTCTCTCTCTACTCGTTCCTTTTCCTCTCTCAATCTCCTTCTCCACTCCCTCGCCTCCGTTTCCCCCCAATAAGAGGGTCTAGGGGGAATCTCTGCCCTTCTCCTGTAATCTGCCTCCTCCTTGGGCACTCTCAATCTCTCCCATAATCCAGTCCAAGGATCCTGCATCCACACCCTTTCCCAACCGGGCGGTGACTGGTCTTCCCTCCTCTCTACTTCTCCCGTCCCTGCTTCAAACTCCACCCTCCTTTTTCTCTCTCTTCCCGCCTTTTCTCCTTGAACCTCCCCTATCATCACTTTCTGCACATCTTCTGACAACTCCTCTATTATTGTCTCCCGCGGAGGTTCCACTGCAGGTTCTGGTACAGGTCTGGGGTCCACTTCCTTAACTCTGTGGTTGAGGAGGGACGGCTCTCCAGCAAGTGGGGTATCCCTCTCGCCCTCTGTCTCACAGGGATGTGCTTTGGATTTGAAGTTTATTCAGAAAATGAAGCAAAGCAGGGTGATTTGTTGCCAAACTCATCTGAAGCAAAGCAAGGAAACCCAAAGATGTGCTTGACTAGAATTGGAGCTTTGGAGGTTAAAAATCTGGAGCATCAGTTTTCCTTTCAGAGGATCCAGGGGTGAGTGCCAGCTGGAAAGCCATGCCCAGCTAATGCACGATAGATTCATAAAAGAGCAGGAGGTCAGCAAGGAATAAATTGCATGGCGGAGGGAAGGAACTGGTGCGAGCTTTGCATGCACACTGGCGGTTGAGCAGTAGTTGATGGCACTGAGTTTCACTCCACCATCCCTGGTCAAAACCCCTCTTCCCCCCACACACACTATCTTGACAAATACAAATATATACAAATGCTTTAGAATATTTAGATGTAATTGAATCAGACAAGCTAAAAAAGGCTCAGAGTCAATTAAGATTTGTAAGAAAAATTGGACCAGTTTGAAATAGATAGAATTTGTGTATCATTAGTTCAAAGCACTGGAGCATTGCTAGACAAAGAGGTGCCAAATCTTAAGCTCAGGAGAGGAGTTTGTGGTGTTATTGTTTAAATATAGAAAATTATGTTTTTCATATAGTGACAAATCATGTTGTACTTCAAGTATACTCAGGGCTGTCCAAAGGCATTCTGTTGCCTGAGGTGGAGGAAAAGTTGACACTCCCTTCAACCCCTCCACCCCCCCCAAATACAGAAGCGGACTGGACCCTTATTTCAGCATTGGAGTTAGGATAAGTAATGTGAGAATTAATTGAAAAAAAATGTTCTTGGTGATTTTCTGAGTCTCACCGATGCTTAGTTGAGATTTCCCCCTGCATCAGTTAAATTTCCTGGCTTTTCCTGCAAAAAATAAGATCCTAGTCTCATCCCCACCCCCTTCTTCCCCCTGTTGTTCAGTGCAGGAAATGGCCCAAACCAACCATATTCAAGGAAGCAAACTCCCCGTAGCATAAGTCTCGTTTCAAAAAGAAGTCTCATTGTACATCAACCGACTTCTGTTGCACAGGCCAAAAGACATGGAAAGATTCTCTTTGGCAGTATTTCACTCATCAGGCACCCTTGCTGCTGCCACTCTGTGGAACAGGCAACAAGTCATTTCCAGCTTAATCCCAGTCCTCTGCGTACACTTTGAGGCAGAACACAGGCCTCAAAATCAGGGTACATAGCTGTTCTGCTTACACTGAGGAGTATTGATCCCTTGTTTAATTCTTTCATTTTTCACCATTAATGGCAAATGTGAATAAAGGCAAGATAAGGGCTCCAGAAGATCAGACTAGTTGTTCTGTTATCAATTTAGCAGAACTGTATGTGCTTAGCTGTTGTTGAGGTTGGAAGGTACTCCAGAATAATAATGATGGGTGAAATACATATGTGCACAGTGGAAAGAATGTGTGATTCTTCTATGGTTGGTTTGCGAATTTTGAAAGCAGGTTACCAAAATGTCAACCATGCCTTCTGGGTTTAAATACTGTACATGTGGATTATTCATTTCTGAATTGGGGATTAGAAATGACAGATGGTTCTCAAACAAAGAGAAAATTCAGTTGTGGGTTCTCTTATGCTAATCATCATCATCACCATGTGCTATTAAGTCAATTCTGACCCTTTTCAGGGTTTTCCAGGCAGAGAGTACTCAGAATTGGTTTCCCATTCCCTTCTTCTGGGGGCGCCCTGGCACTGTGCAGCTTGCAAATGCTACACAGGCCTTCTGTTGTTGTTATGCGCCTTCTACAACTATGTATTAATTGCCAATTCAATAGTAAAGAAAGAATGTATGATTAAAAAGGACTGCTTTACTTCTTTCAAAGTCAGGTTCTGAGAAGTGGTGCATCCAGCTTTTATAATCAGAAAGGTGGTTATACTACCCCTCAGATTATTGCCTGGAAAATATCGCCCTGAGGCTCACTCACTTGTTAGACATGCATGCAGTTCTGCAGTGCTTTGTGTGCTTGGTGGGGAAATGACCCTATTGGAAGGATCTGGCCTTGCCAATTTTGTTTTGGGCCCATCCTGCACTCTTAGGCCTGCCCACCTTTGGAACTGAGACTGCCCGCCAAGAGCATTCACCATTTGGAATCTGCTCCTCAGCTGAAGAAAAGGCTTGTTGATGGTGATGATGACAAGGTGCTATTTCTTCTGCCAGTCCTTTTGACAGGAAAGGGTTAAATTAAACCCTCCCAGCCTGGTGTCGTCCAGAACTCTCATCATCTCAAGACCTAGCCATTGGTCATGCTGGTTGGAGGACAGTAGGATAACACATTTGAAGGGCACAGGATGGGGCTGGGTGAGGAAGGCTGCTCTAAAATATCTTTAACGTGTGATCTCCTGGTCAGCAGGTACTTGGAACAGGAGAGGAATGCTAGGAAGAAAATCACGTAGAAATTCTGGAAAGCTTGTAAAATAAAACTATGTAGGGGGTCTTCTTCACATTTACACAACCCTCATGACTTACATTAGCTGAGGCAGACCTTGCTATGAACTTCAGAGAAAGTGTGAGAAGAAAGCACTGCCCAATAAAGCACATTCCCCACCCCAACCCCTAAAGGTAACAGGATGTTCTTCCTTCTCTGAATGTAAGGTGGTAGCAGATTCTAACAATTTGGGCTTTGCAGGAGTCCAGTCATATTTTTGCAGAGGTTTGAATGGCAAAAGCATGCTAATAAACGCTGGAGCAAAGCAGCAGCTTGTCCAAATGTTCTTTGCAGAGGTAATCCCATTGAATCCAAATTCAATCAATGCAGCACTTATGTGCATGCAATTTATGCCCTACCACATGTACAAAAGAAGATCTAGCAAACGGCTGAGATAACGCTACTGAAGTAGCCCACTTCTGGTCAAAAACAGTCTAATTGTCTTAACATTTTAATTTGTTTTTAATTTTACCTATATTTCATGTACGCCCATAATTTAAAATTGTGCAATGCTCTGATATGAATTGTTTGTTGATTTGGAGCCACTATCATCATGAGAAGCAGCAACTCAAGAACCCCTCCCCCAAATACAAAAAATATGGATCAACATGTTTCTCTAGCATCACCGGGGGCAGGAATCTATTGAGCACAAGCTGGCACCTCTCTGTTGCTTGGGTGTATTAGAATTCCTGGATGGATATTCAGCTGTAATTCAGATCACAGCAGGGGAGAAACCACCCTGCAGCAGTAGAGCTGAAAAGCTTAAATTGCCTTAAAGGATTATCTGGAACAAACAAGATAAATGTAATCAGTCCCCTTATATCTGACTAAACTCCTGCAAGAGCAAAATGATCTACTGTGCAGTTCAAACAACTACAAATCTGCTGTCTACTGTACAAGACAGGAAGAAGCACATCTATGAGATTCTTCCTTCCTTCCTTCCAGCTGTATCTTCTTGAATGAAGCCAAATTTCCCATGTAGGACAAAACCTTTCCCCGTCTTTCATCCAGAGCAGTAGAGGTGGCTACATTTTGATGTGACAGGAGATGAGGGCAGAAATGTTTTTCTTGGGCAGGACTGGCAGATGGTCTTAAGTTTTATATGTAGGGGAGGGGCCAAAGGAAACTGGTAAAAGATAGTTAACCATGAACCCAAACTGGAGGGCAGAGCCCTGTAGCATACCCTATAACTGAAGGCATTCTCCAATAGAGATGTTACCACTTTCGCGTGGATCCACTTTATTGCCTCCTGCAATTTGACTAGAAAGTGGCTTTTAACCTTCTAACCCTACATTTAAGTGCCAATTGCCAGTAGGGTAGTAGCCTCAACAAAAGCCTGTTCAGGACTTAGTGGCAGAGGCAGGGAATGGGGATGAACTTTGCTTTGCAAAACAAAGAGATCCCCTGCAGCTTCCAGGGATCCTTGCAGTTCCTTCCAGGTACAGTGACAGCTCACCGTCGCAGAGGACATATTACCATTATTTTGTTTTGTTTTGTTTATACTCTGTCTTTCCAATCAAAATAGTGCTCAAGGCGGCTCACAAATGTCTTAAAAGAAGAAAAACAAGTAAAACCAAATTTAACAGAAAAATCATAGAATCAAATCAAGCAGCTGAACCAACCTGTCGACAGAGCCTTAAATATAGGGATGCTTTGGGTGTTAGTAAACCTTGTCCCCTAAGGGGTGGGGTGAGGTGGGGGTCAATTCACTTTTAGTTCTGATACTTCTCTAAGTTGCATATAGTAAAATGCATGGACATAAACTTGTATTTATAGAATGTATTGATATCTCAGCTCAGATAATTAACAACCTGGGATTGATATTGAGGCTTCCTCCACCCCCTTCCCAATGCTTAGATAAAGAGATGAATCAATTTTACTCTTTCTGCAGTCGGTGAGTCACTGTTGACTTGAGAGGCATCCATTTAAAATTCTGTTCCTGATTAATTAGGAACCAGGAACTAGGACAGGATTGGAGGTGGGTCTCTCACCTCCCAGCTTCTGACAGAAGGGACTTGCTTGGGTTCTGCAGGAGAGGGGAAACGAGACATAAGGAAGGGAACACCAGCTGCTACAGCTATTAGGAATCTGATCCCAGCTGAGAGATTTGAACAGTGAAGCATCCAACTCCAACACAGTTCCTCTGGATTGGTGCCCTGAAGATGGAATTCACATTCTGTTGAAATGCTGTTCCCTCTGAAACATTCATTGTCCTTGGCTTGTGGCAGCGTGTGGATGTTTTTGTACAACTATTTCTGATAAAGTGTCCGCTTAGTTCTTTTTTGTTGATGCTCTAGAACTAGCTTCTAACACAACTGTGTGCCCAGGCAATCAGACGCTTTCAGCTGGCGTGCGAGTCAATCTGCAAGGTTTTCTCACCTAGTCCTCAGGAACCCTCTTTCCCGCTCCGGTCTTTAGAGAAGGTCCTCTGCTGAAATTAGGCTACTTGCACCTTCCTGGTGGCATTCTCTCCCCTGACTGGGCCGGCTGATGAGCGTATCTGTTTTGTCTCATGTTTAGAATAGTTGTGTAATCTGTTTTTCTGCCTGGTTCATGATGTGTTCTCTAGTGGTCTTCCTGAAGATGGGACTCTCAGTAGCTGTATATGTTATATGGAAAAAGCAAGGCAGGGTGCCTGCAAAATTCTGTTGTTGGGGAACAGTCATAGGAGTCGTTTGTTGACCTGCTTGTGACCCTCCTATAGATATTAAAAAATACTGATAGTATCCATTGTGTTTTCTGGTACCAGCATAGAAGTGGGCCTAGTTATTCAGCATTTGAGAATGCTTTCTATAAATGTCAGTTCCTTTGATCCCATCAGGTACCACTGAGACCGAGACATCATCCCACACTGAGGCGAGGAGCTGACTTAGTCCCATCACCAGGGAGGGGCTCTGGAGTGTCTCAGGGAATCACTCTTTCTCCAGGTCTCCAGGCAAGCAGATCCCGGGACAAGTAGCCTGGAGGTGGAGAGAAGTTGATTTTCAGATATGAGAGGATTTTAAAGCAGGGAAAGACACTCCAATGGCCACACGGTCTTCCAAAACTGGAGGGAAAAAAGCACTGGGAGTGTTAAACACTGCAAGGGCGACTATGACTTCATCAAAAGCATTCCAGGAGCAGCAGCTTGCCCCCCCCAACCCCCCGAAAAACTCTTGAGCAGGCAGCACAGCGTGATGGGGCAAGTACTCACAGGGGCACATACAGCGCCAGGGCTGCACTCTGCCAAGCCCAGCTTTAAAGCCCTCTGCCGATCTCTACCCATTCACAGCCTGCAGCAGGTCTCACTGGCTCCGTGCCACAGTGCTTGTGTGTTATCCCAAATGGCACAATGCAGGCAAGACCATGTGCTCATTGGTGTTCTCTCCAGTCCCCTCCCCTTGCTCCTGCTTTTCTTCTTCTTCTTCTTCTTCTTCTTCTTCTCTCTCTCTCTCTCTCTCTCTCTGTTGACTTGCATTTTACCTATCATGCCATTTGGCATCATTGTGACTCAGGAACCGTCTTCTTCCACAAGTTCAGGCAGCAGTGGCAAAATAACCTTCCCCAACCCCAACCTTAACCTTTGCCTGCCCCTGATGTCACAGGGGCCTCTCCCACTAGATTGCAAGAATTAACCTTCGGTCTCACATTTTGGCACTGAAATGACAAGAGGTTTGGGTGTTGCTGACCTGGGAGCAAGGAGGAGCTGTCGTCCCCTGTCCTAATAAGGGCATCCCTGCCCTCTTCTACTTTCTTCTACCAAACTGATGGTTGCTGAGAAAGAACAGACAATTAAATTGCCTTGGAGATTCACTTTCAGGGTCTTATTTTATTTTAAGGCTGGTATGTTGCAGAATGATGGCTACATTTACCGAGTGTTGGGTCTTATTTCTATGGCATTTCCCTGAGTGACTGGCTGCCTGAGTGGGGTTTTTTAATGGATGGCTGTGCCTCACTGCTTTGAATGTGGTTTTTGGCGTTGCTTTTGTTTCCTGTTTTTTTTCTGTGTGTGGTATTTGTTTGATCCTTTTTAGTGTTTGCAAATTTTCTGGTTTTAAGTTAAAATATTGTCTTTTAATGATGTGAGCCACCTTGGGTCCTTCTTAGGGAGAAAGATGGGATAACAATATTTTAAATAATAAATAAATAAATAAAATACAGTACATTTCTATGGATGGCCACCTGTCAGAGAGGCCATTGCCAGCCGCCGCCGCTTGGTCTAGAATCCTTCCGAGTTACCCATCACCTTAATGACTGTATGTTTAAACATTGTACAGATAATGTCTGGAAGCAAGGCTCCCCTGCCAGAGCTTCTGGGACAAAAGAACCGGGAAAAGGCCAGCCTCCTTTACCCTCCCGCTTTCCTTCCCAGTAGCGGTTAACAGAGGACAACCATGCTGCTCTCATTTCTGTATGGAGGAGGATGATCTTTTAAAAGCTGAGGAACGGAGGAGAATGTTAACAGCAACATTTCAAAGGGAGAGACACATGTGTTTGGAATGCTGACGCTGAGATAGATTTAAAACTATGTGTCTTCAAGCAACTATTGCCATGGCAACCCTTATCTTTTATCCCTTTCCCACACCCTACTCCTTGTGAGTAAGAAGTGTTTTATGTTGCTTGGTTCCTAATCTCGTCTCAGCACAGCATCTTCTAATTGCAGGCTAAGACTGAAGATGTTTGGCCTTGCATTTTCACAGGGTCAACGGGGAAACCTTCCCCCCTTTTTGACCTTAGGGTCGGTGTTCAACATCCCAGGGGCATCCCTGCTCTCTCTTATTTGTCCCCCCACTTTCTTTCTGGCAAAGTATGGTATATATCTTTCACATCTTGCTTAAAAAAAAAACTGCAGAGGGGGAAAAAAGAATCATGTTTCATAGCTGTGAGTTTTTGACAGAAATGTCAAGGAAGTGATATTGACGGTTAGTCTTGCCAGATCAATTATTTTTAAATAAGGAACACTCCGGGATTGTGATATTCAGCAATGAAAAATGAATGCTTGTTTTGCTGAGAAAACTATTAGTCATAAATTTTCGAAGCACTCCAAGCAGTGCCATGATAAATTAATCCTGCAGCAGTGCAGAGACACTCTGCATTTACACCTTCAGTTTCTATCAGCTCTTGGCGCTTTGCCATCAGCTTTCCAGGGCAACTCGGTGATCTGTTGTGGCCTTTAAACACCTGCACAGACGCCAAGTATGTATGTTTTCCTGAGCGCTTACTTTGCACCTGCGGTGAAAAGCGGATTCCTTCCCTGAGCTTGGAAGTAACCATTTACAAATAATGAGTCACTGGTGCCCTTTTCCAGTAACGAAAATGTTGTTTTTTATAACACTATGATGATAACTTAACAGGAAACAGCTTCAATCCTTTTGTGGCATGACAGCAATTTTTAGTTACTTTCATCATTCTGGGTGTGTGGCTTCACTAAAGGGTGGAATGGAAGTACATAGCTTAAATGCTGGCTCCTGCTGCTGCCTTGTGCGCTCTTGGAAAGGAGGAGGTAACTGTTGTTGGTAGGTGGAAAGGGAGTGTGTGGTTAGCGGGCACATTCGGGTGTTTTTTCAAAGTAACTAAAAGTGACTGGTTTCATTACTTTTTTAAATCATTACTTTAAAAAAGAGTAAACTATATCATGGCAGGAGATCCTAACAAGAAAAGGAGTCCAAGAAGGGTGGGAGCTTCTAAAAAAAGAAATTCTAAAGGCACAACTACAAACAATTCCAACAAGAAAAAAAGGTGGGAGGTGGCAAAAAAAAAAAAAAAAAAAAAAAAAAAAGGCCAGTGTGGCTTCACAAAAAGCTCATGGGGGACCTAAAAAACAAAAAATACATGTACAGGAAATGGAAAGAAGGCCAGGCCACCAAGGATGAGTATAGACAAGTAGCAAGGAAATGCAGGGATGGCATTAGGAGGAAAAAACCTGAGAATGAGCTGAGGTTAGCCAGAGACACTAAAAGCAATTTAAAAAAAGCATTTTTCAGGTATGTGAGTAGCAAAAGAGAAACTAAAGACATAGTGACACAGCTCCGCAATGGAGATGGAAAAATGATAACACAGGACAAAGAAAAGGCAGAGGTGCTCAATTCCTATTTTAGTTAAGTCTTTTCCCATAAGACAGACTATGAACTTCCAAAGAAATTGGAGGTGCAAGGGGGGGGGGGGGGACAGGATTGTAGCTGGAGATAGATAAACAAATAGTCAAGGAATACCTTACCACCTTGAACGACTTCAAATCTCCAGGGCCGGATGAACTGCATCCGAGAGTACTGAAGGAACTGGCTGAAGAACTCTCAGAAACGCTATCCGTTATTTTCTTGAAATCATGGGAAACGGGTGAGGTGCCAGAGGATTGGAGGAGGGCCAATGTTGTCCCTATCTTCAAAAAGGGCACAAAAGAGGAACCTGGGAACTACAGGCCAGTCAGCCTGACATCAATCCCAGGCAAAATTCTGGAACAGATTGTAAAGCGGTCATTGTGCAAGCACCTAGAAAACAATGTAGTAATAACTAGAAGCCAACACGGATTTGTCAAGAACAAATCCTGCCAAACTAATTTGATCTCGTTTTTTGATCAGGTAACCTCCCTGATAGACAGAGGGAATGCTGTAGACGTAGTGTATCTTGACTTCAGGAAAGCTTTTGACAAAGTGCACCATGATATCCTGATTAGCAAGGTAACTAGGTGTGGGCTGGATAGATCAAGTGTCAGGTGGATACACAATTGGCTACAGAATCGTACTCAGAGGGTGATGATTAATGGGTCCTTCTCTAACTGGGAGGAGGTAACCAGTGGGGTACCCCAAGGCTCAGTCGTGGGCCTGGTGCTCTTCAATATTTTTATTAATGACCTGGATGAGGGAGTGCAGGGAATGTTTGTCAAATTTGCAGATGATACCAAATTGGGCGGAATAGCTAATACCCTAGAAGACAGAAACAAAATTCATAATGACCTTGATAGGATGGAGCACTGGGCCAAAAGCAACAGAATGAAATTCAACAGGGATAAGTGCAAAATACTGCACCTCGGAAAAAGAAACCAATTGCACAGTTGGGGGATACCTGGCTCAGCAAAACGACAAGCAAGAAGGATCTTGGAATTGTCATAGATCACAAGCTAAATATGAGCCAACAATGTGATGTGGCTATGAAAAAGGCTAATGCTATTTTAGGCTGCATCAATAGAAATATTAATAGAATATTAATAGAACCAGTTGTATTAGCTCTTGCCTTTCCATTGGACTATTTCAGCGACGTGGAGAGGGGGGATTTGCTGCTTGGGTAACAGCCTATCCTCCATATTATTTTACCCAGGCTTCGTGCTCTGGAGAGGACACTCCAGCTTCGCATACAGCGTCGAATAGACGCTGTTCCAAGTCCTCCATACAGAGCACGTTACCATAGTCTCTCGAGACTGAAGGATGCCTATGAAGAATAGAAATATAGTTTCCAAATCCTGCGAGGTGCTAGTCCCCCTCTATTCAGCACTGGTTAGACCTCACCTTGAGTATTGTGTCCAGTTCTGGACACCACACTTCAAGAAGGATGCTAACAAATTGGAACAAGTTCAGAGGAGGGCGACAAGGATGATCAGGGGGCTGGAAACCAAGCCTTATGAGGGAAGGCTGAAAGAATTGGGCATGTTTAGCCTTGAGAAAAGAAGGCTGAGGGGTGATATTATAATACTTTTCAAATATTTGAAAGGCTGTCATACAGGGACAAGATCTGTTCTCGATCATCCCAGAGTGCAGGACACGCAACAATGGGCTCAAGTTAAAGGAAGCCAGATTTCGGTTGAATATCAGGGAAAACTGTTAGAGCAGTACGACAGTGGAACCAGTTACCTCGGGAGTTGGTGAGTGCTCCAACACTGGAGGCATTCAAGAAAAACTTAGATAATCACCTGGCAGATATCCTTTGATTGTATTCCTGTATTGAGCAAGGGATTAGACTTGATGGCCTTGTAGGCCCCTTCCAACTTCACTTTTCTATGATTTCTATAGTAGTAATTACTTACTTTGACATAAACAAATCAACAGTGTGTGATTTGTCACATCATTTTTTTGGTTTAATGTACGATGCCAGTAAGGAAAGCCATCTAGCTTTCACTGTGCAGAGGGGAGTGCCATTTAGAGTGTGTGTCCCTAGGGCATATGCCATGTGCTGTGAGCAGGCAATGCGCAGCTGCCCAGATGTTGTTGGACTGCAACTCTCATCAGCCCCAGCCAGCAGAATCAATTGTCAGGTGTTACAGGAGTCCAATAGGGGATGAGGACTCCAACTTCATGAGGACTGTGAGTTCAATGTGGATTTTAGTCTTTACAGGAACTATCTAAATTGTAGAACTCTGTCCCATAAATAGGTTCAAGCACTGTGAATAGCTCCTTTAAAGTTCAGACTAAAACCTGGAGCAGTTTTCACAGCCCCCACAATGAGAGCCACAAGCCTCCACTGTTGTAGCCCCCTAAATATCCAGAGGACTCCCCATCCCCATTGCTCATCATAGCTTAAATGAATTAACTGGTCCAGTTACCAGGTTCATTGACCACTATGGCATACCATCAGCATGGTCATCTAAAACAGGAGTGAGGCATCTATTTGAGGCCCAGAACCAAATATTAATTTGGGAAAGGTCTTGGAAGTCAAATTCCAGAAGACAGTGGGATTAGGTGTATAAAAGAATTATGATGGGATAAGATAAGTGTCTTTTACTTACAGCAAGCATTGCTGTTGCACAGATAGAATAGTTTATTGCTTGGAGAGATCATGACAGCATGTGTTCAGTCATGTTCACTGATTCAAGTAACGGAAACAAAGGTGCTTCAGAAAGTCTTATCCCAGATTATTAGAATGTGTACAAAGGCATTTAGTGCAGGGAAGGGAATTCGTAACTCTCCAGATGTTTCACTTCAAATCCCATCAGCCCTAGCCAATGGGAAGGGATGACGAGAGTCACTTTTCAAGATCTGGGAGGCCACAGGTTCCCAATTCGGGCTTAGATTATATTTATACCACAGTCTGAAACAAATATATACTGCAGGGGAGAGACCATATTGCAGTGTGGCCCCGGTCCAAAACGGGAGTATGTCTCTTACATACAGGCTGAAGAAGGAATCTCATGCTGCTTAGAACTTGTAGCAGTTGTCTCTTCATTTTTATTCCCCATCCTCTATTTGCCTGCTTCCCTACCTGCAAACCATGCAACCCATTCAGTCCCAACTTGAGACTCAGACCCAGTTCAGATTGATGCAATCCATCTGAACCAGCCTGATTCAGTTCAGGATTTGGCATTAGGCTGAGTCAGTCCGAAGTGATTTGGAGCGGCTTGATGATCCAGTCCGTGAAAGAAAAACCAGTGTGTCTCCAAAATGTTGCAAAACAGCACCATAAAAAGAAACTGCTGGGAGAGGGGGTTGAACCCAAGTAGGCTTTGCACAGTAGAACCACAGCTTCCACTCTGCAGCTAAGATTTCAGGAGCTCTCCAATCACAGTGCTTGTGGGGCGGGCTGTGAAGAGTCATATTTTGCTACTTATGTGTTTTCTGGAGGAAAGCTTTTGCTGGAGATTGATGGCAATTTTAGCCAATATTTATGAACATGGAGCTATAACTAGAGAAGCTGCAGCAGCAAAATGACAAGGTGCTCATCACATGACCAGGCCACATAATCATGTGCATGATCATGCACAAGCGGCAGCTCATCAGATTACTGTGACAGCTTCCTTACTTGTAGCTCCAGATGTGCAAATACTGGATACTGGGTTTGTGTTTATTTTAACATGTATTTCTCCTTCAATCTGCCAATCTGAACTTAGAAAAAACAGCACATATTAGGAACTTTCAAACATATTAAAATTTAAAGGTGTTAGGCACAAAACCAGTGCCAGTGATTTGCCTGGTATTTGTCAGGCGGGATGCAGGTTTATCATTCTTGTCTAAGGTCTCAAGCAAGCTGGTCTCATTTCTCTGGATCTATTTTACTTTCTGCATCCCTTGGCTATTGCTTTTAATAATGTAAGTATCAACTGACTCAAGTATTGGCTTAATCGACAAGTCCAATATTTTATATATAACTCACCCCTTTATAAATCTTCTTCTGGAAACAACTGAGAAATTCAGGATTTTAGTGCAGTTACGATAGCTGGTTGCATAGCTCAGTGAGTCAGGTATCTGGGTGCAGAGTCAGAGGCTGGGAGTTCCGTTTTCTGCTGTTCCTCCCAGGAGAAGACCCAGCCTGTGTAGCCTTGGGCAAGCTGCACAGTTCCAGGATGCCCCAAGAAGAAGGGAATGGTAAGCCACTTCTGAGTGTTCTATACCTAGAATACCCTGCAAAAGGTTGCCATAAGTTGGAATCAACCCGATGACCCATTAATATGACTTACATATCAATGTGGAGATCTTACCTTTTTGATTTGGAAGAGACAGTAAGACATTTTGCTGCTCCAAAAGCATAATCATATGAAAGATCTCTTTAGAAAATACATTACACTGAGTTCAAGGGGATTTGCTTACACTCAGCTAAATATGTACAGGATGGCAACCTAGGATCCTTCTACAAGTCTCTTCTTTTAAACAAAATTCTCTATGCTGTCAACATTACACAGGTCTTGGAAGCTCACCAGGCCATTGTTGGGATATGGCAACATCTACATTCCAGTCTTTATGGGGTTAATGTGATTGTCTTTATTGAAGTGGACCTCACCTGGAAGTATGACCTACTTTAAAGACAATGGGTTCTGTCTCCCTTCCTCATATGGTTTTACAAATGGGGTTAATTGCTTTTGCCTGACTCCTGGAGAACTTTCCACACTGATGCAGACTGGCAGAGCGAGGCAGAGAATGCATGTGGTTGCTGTGGGTGTTGCCTGAGCTGCCATCGCCCTATTCGCTCTTACTATTTCGGTATGTTTTGTTATTTAGTTTAGTAGTTTGCTATTTTACGAGGAATATCCCATTTACCCTTTCCTAAGTCTTAGATAAAGTTTGTTACCTTCCTACTTCACTTTTATGTGCCTTCAATTATTCCCACAGCCATTTGCCCCCCCCCCTAAAAATATATATTTTTATCTTACTTTATCATGTTTTATGCCTTTTTCATATCTGGGCGGTCTGCTTGGCATGTGCAAAGAGCTACCTCATTATTTGGCAGGCCAGTCATCTTTCAACTGAGATTCTGCTACTAGCTACCGTGTTTCCCTGAAAATAAGACGGGGTCTTATATTAATTTTTGCTCCAAAAACGCATTAGGGCTTATTTTCAGGGGATGTTTTTTTTCCCATGTACAACAATCTACATTTATTCAAATACAATCATGTCACCTTCTTCTGGTTGCTGCACAATGGTGGAGGGCAGGGTTTCACTTAACGGCGGCTTATTTTGTCTAGCAGGCCGAGGCAAAGAGGCAGTCCCGAAAGCAGCAAAATCAGGGAGCTGGACAGCGGACAGACTGTATTTGTCTTCAGTGTGGAAGGGATTGTCACTCTCAAATTGGCCTTCTCAGCCACACTAGATGCTGTTCCAAGTCCTCCATACAGAGCACGATACCATAGTCTCTCGAGACTGAAGGATGCCTAATCTAATCTAGGGTTTATATTACAAGCATCCTGAAAAAAATCATACTAGGGCTTATTTTCAGGTTAGGTCTTATTTTCGGGGAAACAGGGTATTAGCAGGGACAAGTAGGGCCCACCATACCATTGATATGTGTCCTCACCCTATAATGAGAGTGATCTTGTTTAGAGCTCCAGTAAGCCAGGCTGTCCCTCCAGGATGGCATAAACTGTTAAGAATCTCATACAGGGCAGTTCATTCTTCCTGTTCCTTCAGTTTGTTGTTTTAATTTTCTAGCACTCTGTTGCTGCTGGTAGTTCTTTGGCAGGCGTTACGTTTTTTTTTTAACTTGAACCCACTTCACATTTGTGATTGACATGCCACTAATACCAGCTTCATTTTCTTCAGTAGCTCCATTTTGGCTTCACTCCATCATAGAGCTATGGATTCTGCTGCAAGAGACAGTGATGAGGAGGATGATAATGATTATCTAAGACAGTAATTATGAAACGTGGACCCCCTGATGCTGTTGGACAATAATCCTAATATGCTATAGCTAACAAAGCCCACAATGGTGGGATTTGTACTTCAAAAAACATTACTCAGATATAATTTTTCAGCAACTTGGTATTCAACTGAATGTCAGTGCAAAGCCAAAACCCACCGAGACAGCCAATCTTTCTTCTCCAAAGGAGCACAGGAACATGGGCAAGCAAAATAGATGAAAGCAACCTTTATTTACAGAACTGAAGAAATAAAGACAGGACAATAGGAAACCCAGGTTAAGTCCTAATCGAAGACAGAATAGTGAGACAAATTCTAATTCTCATTAGCTAAGTTCAAGGGAAAGAATCCACAGGGAGCCTATGTTCATTGAACATAAGAGAGCTATTCAGGCAGTGTAATCTCTGGGCTCATCCACATACTTAGAAAAGTGTGCCTGGCCCCACCCAGCACCCAATGTTGCATTGCTCATGCAAACAACAATGACTCTGAAGAGGAGAAGTTCTTGCTTATGTGTAGGTTCTATGTGTGAGCAAGAACCCTTGGACATCTGGGTACTTGCTTACATTTAGTGCCTCACTTGTGCAATGCCCACGTGCATAGCAGGTCCTTCCACGTGTTGGCCCACATTCGCCAAAGGGCCCTCTTAAGATGATTCTTCATCCATTGTGTAGGACATTAGAAATGTTACTGCATGCAATTACAACTTTCCAAATTCCCAAGGTGTGTGGCCATGCTGGCCGGGAGATTCTGGGAGTTACTGTCCAAAAACATGACTTTTCCAAGCACTGCAAACACAATCTTCCTAAAGTTAAGAGCAGGAGGTCAGTAACCAGGGAAGAGGTCTACTCAGTTTAAACAACCACTCTGTAAAATGACGACTCATCTAGGCATGATGTTATGTCACAACACTGCAAGGGAAAATGCTCCTCTACTGCCCGGTATCTAGAGCCCCAGATCTTTGAACTCACTGTACTGATTTTGCAAAGCCTTTCTACCATATTGTAATTGTAAAAAATTGTATAAAAATTTGCAATAAAAAGGTTAGCAATAGTGGGAATGGGGAGGAGTGGGCAGAACTCTCTTTGAAAAAGAGGAGACCTGAACATAATTCAGAACCTCTGACAAGGAATGGTTATTTATGTATGAAGATTGCTTTGGATTCACTCTGATCAAAGTTGATTTTGAAGAAAATGAAATAATTGCATTGATAGCACAGTTAGTTTGACCTCCCCCATCTGCAAAAAGCTTGTAATAGAGATCCCCAATTTTAAAAATAAATGTAATGCAGTTCCTAAAGGTTAAATATTTTAGGCCAGTGTGATTTTAAAAAACACACACGCTAACTCTATGCACAAATTGATCCATGCTCTGTACTGAACCACTCTTGTGCTCCTCTGCTCCCAATTCAGTTAAAGTCAGAATAGCTTAGTGCCCCTGAAAGCAATGAACCTGAGCCATCTCACAGTTCCCTTGTTCTCCATTTTCCACACCACAGTTTAGGGAGAAGACATAAAAGTCCTATAGTTATAGGACATTTTAACAGGTAACACACTTCTGGCTTCCAGCCTCTTTGTTCATTGAGAATTTGCATCTACTTGGCTTTGATAACCAAATCAGGGCTTCCTTTAAGGCCTGGACCCATCAGGATTTAGCCTACACTGAGTTTTCTTTTAGTACAAGACAGTCTTGCACAAGTGATCCTTCATATGAAAGTTTTTTAAAAGTTCCTCTATGTGTGTGCAAAATGCCTTGCCCACCATCTCACCACACATAATATTTGGTATTTAAGGCTTCCAGACTGGAATATGTGGTTTCCTCTTCCATTAATCTTACAGATTTGCTTAAAGCAATGTAACAGGCAACCAGATTTTTTGTGCTGATGCCATTTTCATTATAGAAAAGAAGTGTTTTAGGCCAAGAGCATCTAAAGATGATTACATCAAAATATTGGAAAGTGACCGGCGGGCTCTTCTGCCACAATATGACTGGACTTCTCCTCTCAGTTTCTCTTAGATATGGTGATCCATGCTTCCTCCTTGGGGGATGTGACCAACTCATATTTGGTGTCCATGACTTGGCCTTCCACGGGATGCAGGTGGAGCTTCCTCACGATCACGCTCAGCAAGACCATAGCCACCGTATAGGCAAACCTAGTCATCCAAAAGATAAGTCCATTAAGAAAAATATACCTGCTGGGATGCTAAGGTAAAGAACAAAGGAAGAAGTAAAAAGGAAGACAGCTCCGAGCTCCTCCACTTTGGATGCAGCCATGTTGGCAGTAAGTCACCAGAAGAAACAATGTTACCTGTGATAAGTCACATTTTGGGGTAATAAGAGCATGACAATTAATAATTATGTGCTGTCAAGTGGATTCTGACTTAGGGTGACCTTTTTCCAGGGTTTTCTAGCTACAAAATACTGTGAATGGTTTACCAGTCCCTTCTCCTGGTGGCACTCCAGAGCTGTGCAGCTTGCCCAAGGCCACACGGGTGGCAAGGCAAGTAAGTCCTAAGTGACCTCAACTGGCCCCTCTCCCAGGAAGCACACTGGGGATTCAAACTCCTGGCCCCACAACCAAGCACTTCCACCCATTGAACTATACCAGCAACATTGCTTTTTAAGAAATAATGTAAAGGTGTTACTTTCCCCATGCAATGGGTCAGGTTTACTTGTTACTTCTACAGTGCTATTAGTTTTTTGGGGGTCATTGAAGGATAGATATTTGGGGGGGCATTTCTATATTTTAAGTATATATTTTTAAAAATATCCATAATGTTGCTAAAAATAGTATTGTTCCTTTTTAATCAGCTTAATAAAAGTTTTATCACAATGTGGATTTTGGACTTTGTCTTATGGTCACTCTGGTTCCCCTGCGTTTAAACAACAAAAAGCAAAGTGTGCTGCTTATATACCACCCAACAGCATTTAAAGCACTATAAGGACGGTTTAAATTTAATTATGCATGCTATACATTGCTCTGCCCCCAACGAGCTAAGTTCTCAATTTACCAACCTCGGAAGGATGGAAGGCTGAGTCGACTATGAGATGGTGACCTGAGCCCATCAGGATCGAAGCCAGGTTGTGAGCAGAGTCTTGGCTGCAGCACTGCAGTTTAACCACTGTACCATGAGGCTCACTGTGATTTTTTAAATTAACGAGTAAGCTTATCGCACAATAAGAAGTACTATTTTAAAACAATGTTCCAAGTTGTGTGCCTTACTAAACGATTGGGGGCAGGGGGTCTTCACATGTAATGCTAGATAAGGAATCACAGGGAGCAGGGGGGAATCATACAGAATTTGGGATGATTCCTGACCGCACTAGATCTCAGAGCCTCAGCCTACGTTCTGGAAAATATGTTTCCTGTTTGCAGGCACATGTTGGGAGAGGAGGAGGCAAACTTTCTTTCCAACAAATTCCTTCCATCCACTAAGCCAGAATATGTCACGGAGAAGATCACACACACCGTTATATGGACAAAACTCTACAAAGCATCATTAGGAATGGATCTCTTCCCTTCCCTATTAACAGATGTTTTTCTTTGTTCCACCTCACCTCAGTTCAGGACACTCTTGACTTCCTGAAAAACCCAGGAGAGAGAAGTTTTTCATGGCAGATTCATCATGGAATCTGTCTGGATCGAATCTACAACAAACAGTAGTAAGAGAGAGAAAACGAAAATTAGCTTCTCTTCTATACTTAGATCTACAAAAATGCCTTTATCAGCAAAGCAGAAACACATCAATGCAGAAGAGAGCACTGTTTCTGTATTTGCATCAATCTAATGCAGTTTTCATCCCCAATTCTGCATCATTTAGTCAACGTCTTTCTTTATAATTTTCATGTTCTCTCTTCTTTTCCTGGGAAGCCGCCTCCCAGTTTTTCTCAACCCAGCTGGCCTGCGAATGAATGTGTGTGCAGGAGCCGATGAGTCATTAGAAAGAAAAGCTTGTTTCACCATCGGGTCGGTGGGGTTTTTTTTTTTTTTTTTTACACAAGCAGTTACACAGCCGAGCCTAAATTAACACTAAGATCCCCACAAGCAAGAGACTGAAAAGGCAGAAAGATGATGCCAGTTTCTTTATTTCTATGGGGTGGGGCAAGGGGGATGCATTTACCGTAACTAATAATATTGATTAAAGGCCAAACCATAGTCCATGGGCAATTTGAGTACAATTTGCAAAAGCAGGATGTTTCACTGAGCATTAGATTCCTTCTTATTCAAGCCTTCAGCTGTTTTAACTGTTGTGCTTCTCCACATTCCCTTAAAGGCCAGCTAGAATTCACATTAAAAACCATAAACTGTGACAACAGCTCACCATTTTGCAGGATGCAACTACAGCCAATGTACTGTGGCCGACATGGGAATTCTTGGTAGCTGACATACACTGGAGAAAGTCTGGGGGGCTGCCGATGGGGAGTTGCCATTGGCTACTGTCTGGGCTAAATGTGTACGGCAAGACTGTGAAACCTTGGCCCTTCAGAAAAGTTGGATTATTTCACTGCAAATTCTAGATGACCTTTAGGAGACCCAAGATGTGTTAATACAAGCGGAAGGCATGAACCCTAAGGGATCTAACATGCAGTGAATGATTACGCTCCAGAAAACCACACATGTGCTACAGCATGGCCTTTAATCAATATTACTTGCTGCAGTAAATGCTACGTTCTCCCCACTTAGGAATAAACAGAATGGCCTCACAAAGATCCACAGCTGCTAGGGAGAATGCGTCGCAGAGGGGGAAAATGTGTATGTTTCGGACTACAGCTCCCAGAATTCCACAGCTGCTATGGGATTCTGGGAGTTGCAGCCCCAAAATCACATAGGTTCAGGTAGAGCAAGGGTAGGAGCGATGTTGCAGTCGCCAACACGAGTCCCAGAGATATAGTAAGATACTTTTTTGGTCCAAGGAAGAAAATTCATAATGCAATCCTTTGGCTCTAAAATAGAACACTGAACAAACTATGCAATAGCTTGCTGCATTGTCATGGTATTCTAACAGACGAGACCCAGGGAGGGATAAGCTCAGCCTGTAATCGTAGGGCTGGCTCCGTCTTCTCTACTTCACATTTTGAAGAACAAACGGTGGGGGCCATTTTTAAGCAAAAGAGCATTTACCATTCTAGTTCTTCATAAGCCACTTCTGTATTGCTCTTGGAGACATCAGAGCTCACAGTTCTCCTTGGGCAGAGTTCTGTTGTCTCTTTACACCCAAAGACAACATCATAGCAACCAGAGAGAGATGGTTTTTTCCCCTTTGATTAAATGTAATGTCATCTTGAATTAAAGTCAGTGACCCACTTCATCTCAAGCCCAGCCTCCATGTGCGTGACACTGAACCATGTTAAAAGTTGCCATCTGGAGGTCAAAGAGAGCTACAACATTTCTGTCCACACTATGGAATTCAAAATTTGAAGAATTCTCCCTCTCTCTCTCCCTCTTTAATGCTCCTATCTGGAAATAATGAGGCAGGACCTCTGTCACCTTTACAAAAGAAACCCTTGATTGAGGTTTCCTCATCTGAACCACAGTACGGTGAACTGCGACTGCAGCATGCCATTCTCCCAGTTGCCTTTAAAAAAAGCGGCACACAGCATTTGTGACAGAAAATCATGAACATGAGAAAAGGGTGTTCATCGATTTTTTTTAAAAAAAAAGATGCTGCAAATGCAGTTTGCAAGCCATGATGCAAAGTCCTGAGTTTGGAATCTCTCCTTTCCATTTTGTTCGCCACCCTTTGACTTGAAAGTCAGGGAGCTGAACTGCATGATCTGCAGCCACACATTGTTGGCCCTGTACCATTTCAAAATGCTCTTGTGAGTGTCTGTGTGTGAGAGAAGTAATGCAAATAAAGAAACTGGAAGTATCCATTTCTGGATTCGAAAAGCTGTCTGTGCATGCGCGCATGCCTGCCTGCCTGGGTGCGACAAAAACAGCCTTGGAGATCTGCATGCTGCCCCTTGTCACATTCTGCCCACTCTTTGCTTTAGGTCCAGTGTTGGTTTATAAGGAAGACCCTTCGAAGTGCAGTCCTTCATCTGCCTCTACAATACAACAGCCGAAATAGAACAAACCAAAGCCCAACCGCTCCTCCAGAATCAGCAAGCTAAATCAACAGAGGAAAGGTAAACAGAGGATAAGGTGGCTTGTCGTCCATACTTATATGGCAATGACCAGGCTGCGCTGTCCTGCAGCACCACGCCGAGAGCATAGAGCACAAGAGTCTGAAATGGAAATTAAAAATGCATCCCATTAGCCAGCTCAGATACACATCATTGCCACACGGAAGTGAATATGCCAATCGTCCACCCCGTGCTGTAATGGCTTTATTCATATAAATGCATGCAACCTATAAATGTTTTCCACCACACATTACCAGCCATTTTGCAGCCTGAATTCAACATGAACCAATAATGTTCTAGTTGTTACTACAAGGTGACTGTGGAAGTGAGGAATTTGAGGGAAAGAAGGTGAGAGGACAGAGCTACTGAGAAATGTTTTTGAGAGATGTCCTTTTAAGGCAAACAGTGTCATGGTGGCAAAACAGAAAACCTCAATGGCTCCAACTAGATAAGCATGGAAGCCTCAATAGTTGTCCTTTTGCTTTCATGAAAGGAGACTTTTGAGGATGGGAAAACATCTTTGGAGAGGGTGGGGAGGCACATTATCTCTCAGAGCCAACAAGGGCTGCAGTGGCCCCTCCTGACAAAATTAGAAGTCACCCAAAGTACAATGTTCACTTTTGTAAGACTGTGGTGGGAGGGAAAATGATTAGGGGATAAATGGAGCTTCTTACAGCCTCCCAGAAATGTAATTTTGATTTTTAAAACTTTTAATTTAATTTCATTTTATTTTAGAGAGGACTACTAAGGATTTTAAAACTGGATGGGGGTTGCATGGTACCAACTTTGCCCTAGATAGCTATTAACCAAGACAGACAGAATTCAATCACTTATTCAGGTTTCCTTGTTGCCTTCAGACCATTTGTCTGGATGTACAGAATAGCCTGATGCTTTCATCTCAAAGACATACATGCATACAAATTGAGTGCTGCAATCCTGAATGTGCTTACTGGGAGGTAAGTCTGACATAATACTGTGGGACTTACCTCCAAGTAAGCATGGCTGTAAATGGATTAAGGACAATGTCCAGGCATATTTTTTTTATCTAGTTGGCAGCATAAGAAAAGAAAAGAAAATATATCTGTATAATCAAGTTTCTACTCCTGCACAAATCAGGAAACTATGTTTAATTAGAGGTTTCCTGATTTAATCATGGCTGAAGCAGCAGCAACAAAAGGACCGTGTGTGCAGGTAACAGCCTTCCTCATGCCTTGGCTTCTGAAGCTGAGATACAATCAGCTCATGGGGGAAAAAAATTAATGATCTGGTCTGCTGCATGTTGTGCACTCGTGTGTATCTTCTGCTCTCGTATGTCAATGTCCTCCTCATCCCCATAATAAAAATGAAAAGTTAAACAATGAAAAATAATGAGCATCCAGCAATATGACACAAAGGATTTCTTTGCCAAGCTTCTTATCGTACCTCCTTGGGAAGAACATGCTGGTCAACTCTGCCCTCCAGCTCTTGAAGCCGTGCAGCAATGGGTGTCAGCTTCGCCGTCCTTACCGTCTCGCACAGAACCTGCCGGCAATATCTGCAGACAAATAGCTTTACAAGCCTTTCCTTGACCTTGGAAGAAGCCCCCCCCCGTGGAGCCCAGAGGATTTCTCTGTAACAGCAGGAATCCAACACGAGACCCAACACTGAGGCAAAGATTTACCCTGCCACTTGCAATGAGACTAATCCATTAACACACACGTTTCCTTTCAGCTGGCCGCAATGGCCCAGTGTTAAGGCTAACACTTCTCAATTGCTAAGCATCTTTTGAACTCACGAAGTGCCACCACCACTTTAGACCAAAATGGAAACAAGAGAAAGGAGGGAAAGGGTAGAGTGGACTGGATGAGAGGAAAAGTGAGGGGGAAGGATTTGCAAGAGACTTTGGTCATCCCTGCTCTCAAGCCTATTGCATCACAAACATCCCCACTGAAAAAAATTATCAGTGAAAACAGATTCTAGGAAAGCCACCAACGACTATGGTGGCAACTTAAAAGATGCACAGATTTATTACAGCATGATGCCTCATGGATTTTAGAGGAACCTGCTTTCTTTCATTTAAATATGTTTATGATCAAAGAATGGTCGTTAGCTTAACCTTTCCCTCTCACACCCTTTCCACCCTCTCTGTCTCTCTGGCGCACACACCTGAGTTGCTCAATTTTCACATGTGTAATGGGGCCCTTTCCAAGAACTTGGTCCATCTCCTGGTAGAGTTTCTGCTGAACATCTTTTGAGGTAGTCAAGAAATAGACTGCCCAGGTGCACACTGGAGGGGGAAAAGGACAACTTTAGAGGGAAAAATGATATGTTTGCACAGCAACTTCTTCCTTACAACTCTCAGTTCCCTTACTTTAGCTAAACTCTCTCTCTCACACACACACACAAAATGAAGTAGCCGCAATGTTTTAAGGAGAGTAGATCATATGAAGCAGTGCTTTCTACAAAGAGGAAACAGCTGCTTGGTGGGTTCTTAGGAAATGAAAGTATATGTTCGCAAAAACCAGGAGAACGTTTTTAAAAGGCTGAACAGTCTTTTGAAGCAGTGCTGCGACTCTGCAATTATATCTTGCTTTTTTTTTTTTGTTAAGTGCTCCATGTGCTTCACATATGTTATTATCTCAGTAACCCCAAGAAGGCGGCTAGTATTATTAACTCCACATTATACATGAGGGTAGAGAGGTAGCAGCTTGTCTAAAGCTACCTAGGCCAGCTCCACAGCTCAGGGTAAACTTTAAATCACAGATGTGACTCACAGGCTGAGTCCCCTTCAATAAAAATAAATTTTGAAAAATACCTCAAAGTTTCCCCCAGGTCCTCTAGGGAGTGTGGAGGCAATTTTGCCAAGTTTGAAGGACTACTTGTCCCTTCTCGGACCCCTACGCCCTTTCTAACTCACAGTCTTATTGCCACAGTAACTTTCAACAGTGGAAAACTCACATTTTTAAAGATCTAGAGGGAATACGGCCTCCCCCCCCCCCCCGCCCAAAGTCATTCCTGTACACAGGGGGCAAAAGTCCCATTCTTGCAAAGGGGATCTTTTATTATAACATTAATTGCATGGCGGAGGGTGAGCACAAGCTGTCAGTTAGATGCAAATGACCAACGGAGAGGAGATTTCTCCTCTTCTGGTCTATTGTTTTCACTTTACCTAAAAACAAACTCTCACCTTCCGTTACATTCTGAACAATTTAAAATCTTGAAACAAACTCAATACATGCTGTGCATTTTCCAACACTGGCACTCCACAAGCAGAATGAGCTTCCCTTTGTGGAATGAGAGTTGTTGCCACAGAAAAGAGTTCCCTGTCAGCAACATCTTCCTTCTACGAAGAGAACAAACACTGCCAACTTCCTCATACTTTGCCACGATCTTCCTCCCTACACTAGTTCACATGCTGATAATCTTAAGGATTGATTACTGCAATGCCTTCAACAGGGGGCTGCCTTTGCAGGTGATACAGAAACTACAGCAGGTTCAAAATGCAGTCTCCAGGTTGGTTTTGGGAGCTTTGAAATATGACCACATCTTCCCACTTCTGGCACACCTGCATTGGCTCCCTGTTTGCTTCCTTGTCAAATTTAAAGTGTTAATATTAACTTGTAAAGAGCCCTTAGCGGTTTGGGACCTTGTTACCTGTCAGAGTGTGTTATCCTTAAGATCTTCTACCCACGTCACCCATTTTTCCCGACCACTAGGAACTGGGCCTTCTCGGTGGTGGCTGCATGCTTTGGAACACGTTGCTGTGGATGTACGCCAGGCTCCCTCCCTCCTGACCTACAGGAAGCTTGTTAAAGCTGAGCTTTTAAATAAGGCCTTTAAGAATATCCTCCCCTTGTGATAAGATTTGTTAACCCCTTATGTTTACATTCTATGCTCATTTAGCTGCCGCCTTTGGGGGTTTCTTTTGTTGGAATTATAGGTTCGTTTTTGATTGAGGTGATTGGGTTTTTTTGTAAACTGCACAGTGTAGCAGCTTGCCATTAGATGCGTGGTACATAAAGGTATAAATAAATATTGTTCATACAGAGCAAAGCTTTTTTGTGATTACATGTCAGACGATTACCCATTTTTTCAGCCACAAACTAAAAGTGCTGAGGTATTGCCAACGTATATCCCCTTCCCTCTAGAAATATAAACCTAGCCAGCTGGGAACATGTTCCACAAAAGTCTTGCCCAGGAAACTGGAACAAACAAAGCAAAATGATACACAGCATGAGTTAGACCCAGTGCTATGCTTGTAGTAGTGTTAGGGCTTTCTTCCCATCTCCTTTACCCATGCAGCTCCCGTTCTGAAGGTTTTCCCAGCCCTCCAAAGCATGTTTTTAGGGCACATATTGTGAGGGAAGGCTGAGAGAGTTTTCTCCTTCCTGCCTATGGACACATGTCGCTGGCCCATAGCCCACTCTGGCCCCTATGTAGAGCATTTCCTGTTACAAATTATTGTTCATTCAAACTCTACGTTAGGGAAGAACCTTGAGGGACCTAATAACATATGAACTTTTAAAACCACACTGCCTAAAACTTCAGTAAAGTTTTTGAAACACACAGGCAGCAATAAACACTGGCCCCGTCCATTCATTTTTCAGGGCTGTCTTGTCTAGGCCAGAAAACAGACGTTTTTCAACCAAGAGCTTAAACCATCCCACAAAAGGCAAATCTTCTGATCCTGTTGTGTTTGTGACAACTGTGTGCTGACCTCCTCAGTGTGGTGTACACAGGGCTTTCCCATTCATCCCCTTAAAAACTCTTTAAGCTAAGTTACACTGGTAGACAATGGCCCAAGATCATCCAGTAAGCTGCATAACTGGGCAAGGATTCAAACCCAACTCTTCCTATTCCTTGTATACCTCCAACAATGCATTATTTGCTTTTGGTTTGCCATGTTGATGCCAATCCTAGATCCTATGGAAACAGCTTACAGTTCCATTAGCTTTTCGCTTTCAGTCACATCCTGTGGGGCCATTATATACACCATGAGCTTACATGAATCTTTTTCCCACCTTCAAGGGTGGAGAACATTTGGCCATCCAGAAGCTGATGAACTACTAATCCCATTATATCTCACCACTGGCTAGAGTGGCTAGGAAGTGGAGTTCATTAGCATCCCCAGGGCCACATGGTTCCCCAGGCATCTTCTGTTTGGTCATCAGGTTTTGAAGCAACCATGAATGCTATTTGCCAAGCCTTGCAGTTTTGTCTTTTACCACTTTGGCCTACCAAATCAAGCAATAAAACAATTTATTTGAAAAAACAATCATTAATGTTCTTAAGGTGTTTGAATCCCACAAATACAACATGAATAGAAGTCAAAACAAATTATCCATTATTATGGGGAAAAAGCACACAAATTCGGCAGGACCTTGAGGAGCAACAGAACTACTGTGACAAGAGTCACAAGCTCACAAGCCTCTGCCTACGAGCTGTATCCTGTTTTATGTACTTACACTTTGCGGTGATGATGGACCCTGCCAGGGAGAATATCATAGTGTCTTCCAAAATCTAGGAAACAAAATCTGGTTCAGGGAGATGGAATCAGTATATAGTAATTTTCTGCATAACCCCACCCAGATAAACTGATTGAGAACAGGACAGCAGAATAGAAGTTATTGCTAAATTTCATTACCATTTGGTTAAGATATTTAAAATATTGTATGCATTAAAAACATTAGCTACGCTGGAAATGAAAAGAAATCAGTAGCTCACAACAGCACCTTATAGATCTAACTGGGTAGAAGAGATGTGCACAAGAAGAGTGTGAAGCACCATTCCGGCTCACAAATTTACATACACAGAGTCCTCCTTACTTAGATTTGAATGCCACTATGTCTGATAGAGCTTTCTCCCAAGTTACACCCGCAACAGGATGAGGTTTTGGGGTGCAATTCTATACTGAAGATTTGCTCACTGAGGCAAATCTTTTCACCCCTCAGCCTTCTCACTTCGTGGGAAGGAATGAGGCCCTCCCGGTTTGTATTTTCAGCAGGATAAAAGGAGGTCCTATCAATGATCAGAGATATTTGGGACTCCCTTTCTTGGCTGGGAGCAGGGAAGTCTGTGAGGAAGAGGAGGGGCCCAGCTCTTCAGCAGGCTCGGTCCAGATCCTCAGTGGGCCAAATATGGCAGCTATGTCAGAAGAATACCTCAGATACGCTGGAGGAACATTCCACTTGACAGGACAGTTCTATATTGAACGTAGAGAACACTATTGAACATTCCGCTTGACAGGAGCTTGGGCAGAACGGCAGAAAGCCAGCAGAGTCATGGACAAGGGAAGAGGTACACAAAGATAAGTGATACCTTTTATTGGACACAAAAAAAACTAAACAAGTAGCAAGCTCTCATGGATTAAATCCACTTCCTCAGGCTAAGCACTCCTCCCTCATGGATAATGCAGAAAAAGTGTAGACAAAAGTCCAGAAAAGTTTTTCACAAGGGAAGAGCACATATATATATCCATCTGTAAGATGAACGACCACCAGCTTGACAACAGCACTATTTTACACCAAATCTACTCCTTGAACAACGTTTCCCTTTTTAGGCTCATGCCTACATCAGCCTAGCAAACTATTTCAACTCACAATCGAAACATAGTTCACTAAACACACAATCATATTACAAAGTTAAGAGAGGAGGAAAGCTACACACATCCATACACCACCTTTGAGCTAGGAAGAAGATAACAGCAAGTGAAATATAAAGCAGCAATTCAGTTAATCATGCCCACCAAGATGAAATTAGCAGCAATTCTCCTCAAAATGGCATTAATGGCTAATTATGCAATAGTTATCTGACAAAATACCTGCTTGTCATTCAGGTTCCCCTGAAGTAAAGAATCTATGAAGATATGCCGGCTGAAATTCTTTCCCTGTCGTTCTTTTATGACTTTCTTCAAGACCAATTCCATCTCCATCAGAGCTTTAAGCAAAAAACAAAACAAAACAAAAACAAAGGAAAGAGGAAATAATTGAGTTCTTTTAGTGGCCACTTGAGGGCGATGTTTTGAAAAAACATCAGGTCAGTCCAGCTGGCAGGCCCTCTCCTTCATGCTTATGGATTAAGAATCATTTGAAACTGCATCAGATATATCATTCACCATCTCCCTATTCAGAGACTGAAAAAGTCACTTTTTTGGACTATAGTTCCCAGAATCCCCCAGCCAACCCAGCCAGTGCAGGTTCTGGAACTTCTAGTCCAAAATCATTATCATTATCATCACCATGATCACCATTACCACACTTTTCCAGGGTCTGACTCTATCCGTTTCTTCTTCTTCATCAACAAGTACAGTAAATGTGTATACTGAGGGAAAAGACCATCTACCTTTCCCACCCCCAAAGTCATTGCATCACACAGCTTGAAAAACAGGCGGTCATCCATCCACCACCACTGGAATGTGGAACTCAACAGGAATGGAATGAGGCAATGTGTGGATCTCAACAAGAATAGGTTTCTGATTCCTAGACGTCTAGATTTCTGAAGGATGAAAATCAGGGGCAGAAACGAAGGAACTAAAGCATGGGACTAGTGCAGAAATTGCATGCAGGGAGGTAGGCCTTATACATCTTTGCCTCTGAGCAACACATATGTATGGTCATGACATCTTGTGTTGTACAATGACTGCAGGGTAAATGGCTGTGCCCAGTACTTAAACTTTTATGGCTTGCTTTATCCTATTTGCCCACAATACTACTACTGGGCAGGAAAAGGGTGGAAGCCCCAGACTACTGTCCAGAAATGGTTGGGGTTTGAAGGTGTTTTACATTTTAAGCGTCTTCAGCAATGGTGAAAATTTGTTCACATACACTAAAATATTTTTTTTAAATACCCACACCAAAAACAAACACCACAATACGGTCTGCACTGAAAAACAAAGCAAGTGCATTTCCACAACATCTCCACAGATGTCAACACTCCCTTGAAGAACATCATCTGTGAAAGGGCACCTGATGATTCCCCCCCCCCCCCCCCAATGAAAAAGGGACATTCTGCAGTCTGGCCATCCCAGTCTTCTGTGCATTGATTTTACATGATCCTAAGAAACTGGAACTTACCATCTTCATACGACTTTTTCCTGGTCACACTTTTGTCCAGGGACCCATCTAAGAAACCCTTTCCAATTTCTCCCCAGATCTGAAACAGATGCAAATAAATCACTCGATTTATTAAGAATCTTGTCTTAACATCAGTCTTCCCTGAAGATAAAAATCAGGAGTTTGGTTCTACAATGAGGATGAAAAATAGTAGGCAGACATTGCCTATATGGGCCCTAAGACAGTTTATCTGAAAGAAGATCACAGACAGAACACATGGTGCCTCTTGCCACCCTACCTTCCCTTACAATAAGTCTCCTTGGAGGAACATTGGGACATTTCAGAAAGAGGTGACCAGGACTTTGCTCCAACCTAGGGCTGGAATTTTTGGGAGATTAATATAAAGAGATTCATGGAAGAAAGCTTCTGAATTGTCTTTTCCTCACAGCGGCCCTATAGGCACACCTTGTCCAAGAGAGCACTGGCTCTTCAGAGAGGCTTTCTACGGAAAACAGGCTGCAGGAAGGAAAGGACAACTTCCCTACCATGAAGTTCTTTTGGTGGTTACCTTAAGATTTAACCCAGTGTGTCACACAGAGATGGAGTTGTGATCTGATGAAACTGAAGTTCATGAGATCCTGGCTTATCCCAAATGAGCAGCGGACAAGTGCTAGCTGCTTGACTGCTCCCGCTTGCTACAGGAGCAGTTAACGAACCCATGGAGATTCACTCTACAGCCGGTCTATTCTCCTATCTGGACGTGGTCACCTTCTACCACTGGTTTGTTCCCTCCCCCAGCACTGTACTTATCCTCTAATCTTAAAGCTGATAAACAGAAACCAGCTAGTTTATTACTGGCTAATTAGATTAACACTTTTAAGAAATGTGAGGCCTAGGATAAAACTGAACGTTTTCATGCTACCAACCAGGCTGGATTTAGACAGAAGAACTCTGCAGTAGCTCATTTCATAGTTTTAACTCATTTATCGACAAGTGTTCCAGAGGAAATTTTCTGCAGCTTTTCACAGATCTTGTATCCGCAGAGGAATGCTTTGGTTAAAAATAAAAGCGCCTCAAGTCTCAACAGGCAAACACTGGTTGTTTTATATTGTTAAATACTATAAGCCTGTCACATTATGGCCCACAGGGCATGTTATCCAATCCTATTTCAGTAACTAAAGATGTTCAACATTGTATACTTGTGATTTAATGTGTATTTAAATAATTTAGTCCTCTGCCATATAAACTGTAACTCAAAAGTGAGTGTCCTGTCTCCTCCTTACCGCATCATGGTTCTTACGGAATCGGATTACTTCTTGGTCATCTTCAAACCGGCTGCCCATCGCAGCCTGTGTGACGGCCTTCATTGAAAAACCCAGCATATGTTGGCTGAGGGGCACATGCTGAGATTCTGGGAAGGACAACCATTTTGCCAGCAGCTCTTCTGACAGCTAAAAGAAAAATTTAAAGGCTGTGTTATTTAATCTCTTCCTTTCTCGATCTGTCCCTGTGAAGAGAACAAAAGCAAAGCTGACAGAAGTTCATTGTTTTTTGGACTGGAACTTCCAGAATCTCTCCATTACCATGGCTGGTGGCCATGCTGGCTAAAGGTCTCTAGACACGGGTGGGCCAAAAAAGGGACATTAACAAGTTTTGGTAAAGGTAGCATCGTTACTTGTCCTCTGGGTGCTGGGCAGGAAAAGTGATAAATCTTAAAAAAACCAAAAACCTACAGGGTGGATTTGATTTATTTATTTATTTATTACATTTATAGCCCGCCCATCTAGTCATATAGACTACTCTGGGCGGGTAACAACATATGATGTAACAATTTAACAATTTAAAATCATAACAATATATTACTAAATAAACAATGATCCAAGATGGGAGAAAACACAAAATAATAAAAATTCAGACGGTGGGTGGAGGGAAGGCTTGCTTAAACAGCCAGGTTTTCAGTTGGCATTTAAAGATGCCCAGCGACGGGGCCATGCGAATCTCAGGAGGGAGGCTGTTCCAAAGACGAGGAGCCACTGCTGAGAAGGCCCGGTTTCTTGTTTTTTCCTTCCGGGCCTCCCTCGGCGTTAGGCTCCTCAGCCTCACCTCCTGGCTAGATCGGGTGATACGGGTAGATCTAGGTGGGAGAAGGCGTTCCGTCAGGTAGCGAGGCCCTAAACCGTTTAGGGCTTTATACGTAAGCATTAAAACTTTGAAATCTACGCGGAACCGAACGGGCAGCCAATGCAAGGCGGCCAGAGTGGGAGTAATATGTTGATGTTTCCTTACCCCACTGAGAAGTCTGGCTGCCGCATTCTGCACCATCTGGAGTTTCCGCATAGATCTCAAAGGCAGCCCCACGTAGAGAGCATTACAGTAGTCTAATCTCGAGATTACGAGCGCATGGACCAAAGTGGTGAGCGACCCAACATCTAGATAGGGACGCAGCTGGGCTATCCGCCAGAGATGGAAATAAGCGGTGCGGACCACTGACGCTACCTGGGATTCCATGGCAAGCGCCTGGTCCAGATAGACCCCCAAGCTGCGCACCTCACTCTTCGCGGTAAGAGTCACCCCCCCCCCAAAAGAGAGGGAGTTTCCCAAACCGCTGATGGTAGGCCCCCCGACCCTCAGGACCTCCGTCTTGTCCGGGTTCAGCCTCAGCCCATTTTCCTGCATCCATTGCAATACAGACCCCAGGCAGCGCTGCAGGGACAGAACGGCATCCACTGTAGTTGGCAAAAAGGAGATGTAGAGCTGCGTGTCATCGGCATATTGATGGCACGATGCTCCACACCCCCTGATAACCTCGCCCAGCGGCCTCATATAGATGTTAAACAGCATTGGAGAGATGGTCGAACCCTGCGGAACCCCACAATTGAGGCTCCACGGGGCCGACTCATGCTCCCCAAGCTGAACTCTCTGAGGACGGTCCCCCAGGAAGGACCGGAGCCAGGCCAACGCCTGACCACCGATTCCCAACTCGGAGACCCTCCTCAGGAGGATACCGTGGTCGACGGTATCAAAGGCGGCTGAGATATCAAGGAGGACCAACAGAGAAGTTTTTCCCCTGTCGGCCTCCCTCAAGAGGTCATCTAACAGGGCGACCAATGCCGTTTCTGTACCATGGCGCGGCCTGAAGCCCGACTGGAACGGATCCAGGGCATTGATTTGATTTAAGTAACAGTTCAAATCACAATTTAAATTTAAAATATTGGATTTTTTGATGATTTAAACAAAACCTTTTTTTTAAAATTTAAATCGTGATTTAAATTGGTTTTTGTTTTTAATTGATTTTTATCCACGCTGGAACCCTAGCTATGGTGTGATGCTATAAGCTACCTGCGCAATTAAACTAAAACGGTCCTCAAATGATGAAGCAATGTCCCCAATCTAATGAAAGATTTCTATTCAATGCACAAAAGTTATGGCTCCATTAGAAAAATATGATCCATGATGGAAACAGGTCCAGAAACTATAGCAGACCTTATTGGGGCCTACTATGGATGTCACTAAGCAAAACAGTGACCCCCTCAAACAAGGCCATTCACCTTCTGGATGACAGGGAAGTTGCTCTGCAATGACTTGGTCACACCATTCTCATAGAGCTTTTTCCTCAAGCAGCTCTCGCCCACACCTCCACCAAGGCCAGACTGGTACTGCAACAAGGACTTCAGCATTGTTTCAAAGGGGTCCGCTGAGAAAGAAACACACACACACACAGAGAGAGAGAAAGAGAATCTGAAATCTAGACAAAATTCCTACATACAATATTCAAGAGTTACAGAGCTTTATGAAGGATACGCCTGTCAAAGCAGGCTTTAGTTAACCAGAGGAAGGGATTTTTAATCCAAAACCTCTGAAGAGAACTAAAATTACACAGAGACTCCAAGCAGAACAATACAATCATAGAACTGTAGAGCTGGTGGGGACCCAGGAGTCCAGTTCCTGCTGAAGCACCTCAACAGGTGGCCACCTAACCTCTGGTTAACAACCTCCAATGAAGGAGTTCACTACCTTCTGAGGTATTACATCCCACGTTGAACAGCACTTACCATCAAGAAGTTCTTCCTAATGTTTAGGCAGTATCTCCTTTCCAATAATTTGAATCCTGTCCTTTGGCTCCTGCCCTCTGGAGTGACGCAAACCCCTTCAGATATTTGACAATGGCCATCACACCTATCCGTCTCCTCTTCTCTGGGATATACCATACCCTTTGCTTCTACTCTTGGGCTATTCTGAAGCTACAAGAGAGCCTTTGGAGAAAAACTTCACCAGTTTACGGTTTCTCCTTTGCCCACTTGTCCTGAAGATCAAAGACAGGGAAGGGAATGCACCCTTTCTGAAAGTAGGTCCAACTCATGTCATCCATGGTTACCCTGCCTTTCCTGCAAGTCCATGAAGAGCTTGAGTACACTGGCACTTAATGTGCACAATCCTCCTCTTGATTTTGTCAATCCTGTGAGGTAGGTTAAGGCTGAGAAAGAATGACTGGTGAACCTTAGGGTCAAGTGGGGTTTTGAACACAGACCTCTTTACTCTTAATCCAAAACTGCACTATGATGTTTCTAAGAACTACCAGCCCCTTCTATGAGGATGGACTTCCATTTTTCACTTGCCCTATTCCAATGCCCTCCAGTTGATTGCTCTGATAGTCTGACATAGGTCTACCCAATCACCCAGATGCTTATTTCCCAAATCCATTTTTCACTCCATGCTGGCCAAAATAAAAGACAAAATGTGAAGCTCTCACCAGTCATTGGAGCTGCAGAGCAATGACCAATTATTATGCAAGGAACTTTTCTGACTGACGTAATTCTCTGCTCAACACTGTCAGATGATCCATACTCCACACTATCTGTGGTTCAATTCCATTACAACAATGCAGCTGGCTTATAAATCCTTTCATGCCACTCTCACAGAGAACACCAACACACAGCTCTGGCTTAGACAGGACATTTTCTGATTTAATTGGCAGCATTTCCTCAGGGGTGTTTGGTGGCCATGTTGTAAATGTACAGATGTGGCTCATCATGACAGTCTCAACAGAGCCACACCCTAAGGAGCATCCAAAATGAAAGCAGCTGTAGACCTATTCATGTCTTCCTAAACCGTGTGTGCGGGATCAACCTGTATCATTAGCACCAGGAGCCAGTCATCTGGCAGAACCTGTAAGTCTTCACTGCCCATTGAGGACCAAGCCAGCCAAAAATACTTTATCTTAAAACAGGGATAACTCTCAGCAATGTGGTGTTTCTTCAAAATCAGTTTTCCTTCCAACTACTGTGAGGGTTGCAGCCAAGCAATGAATTAAGGACAGAGAAGCGTGGGCAAGGTAGCAGATGATGTCATTGTCTTGCTAATCAAACATTCCAGGTCCTTCCTTCCTGCAAGCCCTAGATCCAACTCATACTCCAGAGGTGGGAGTGGGATCTGACAGGCAATGCACACCAGTGCTGGGTGGGATCCAAGCTGGCAATGAGTCAAAGGCCTCATGTGGGCTCCCTGTGGCTTTTTTTTTTTATCATAACACAAGATTTCCACTGCATGCAGAGCACCTCCCCATGCTATAACTGTCACAGGGAACAACCCAGCAAATATGCCAATTGTCCCATAGGTTCCTTTAGAATCCAGGTGTTACTGAGGTTTCAAGTTGGTTATACACAAGCGTTTCCTGATGCACGTAGCCGTGTGCATGCCCTTGATACTTTAGGTACTTGCCAGACTAGGCCTCTGTTTTTTACAGCTGTTCTTATTTATGTACATGAACCTGCCCTGAGGCAGCTTCAAATCATTCCTATTTGAAAATAATATTCATGTGCTCTCAAATCAATTATGACTTATGGTGACAGAATTATACTGTTGTAATGTAAAATACAATGACTAAGAACAACAAATCAGAGCAGAATGAACACCAGGAGTCCAAAGAAAGACATATGTAGCAGTAACTATTTGCCTTTTTGTGCCTTTAACTGCCCTGTCTCTACTACTTTCTCTTATAATCCCAAAATAAATTGTTAAAAAAAGAGAACTTTTCAATTAGCAGCAATCTGCCAGTGACATCACTTCCACCCTGCAGGCAGAGCTCCACAACAGGATACTGGCCATTGTAATGATAGCTTCCACAACACTGCTATACTGCAAGGTGCCGTACAGTCCATTAATTTTTGACTCAATACTCCAGTGATAGTGCAGGTCTGTGAACTGGGTGGCCTGGCTAAACATGGATTGAAATGCAAGCCAGCCAGATAACACAACTGAACAGGATACTCATTCTGTGCCTGCTCTTGGAACAAAATAAGACAATGACAAGACCAAGCTGGGGTTGCAACCCTCTACCTCCGTACCAGGGAGATAGGCCCAAACAACTGAAAAGGTCTTATTTCTGAGCAGATACAGAAGTCAGTTGTTGCTTTGTGCCCTCAAATTGGAACCCACTTATAGCAATCCTAATAGGGCTTTCAAAGTAAGTGACATTCTTAAGGAGTGGTTTTACCACTTCCACGCCCCTAGTGGCCTTCCATGGTGGAATAGGGCTTTGAATCCAGGCCTCCTCAGTCCTAGTCCAGTGGTCCCCAACCTTTTTTGTACCGCAGACTGGTTTAGCGTGCATACTGGGGGGGGGGGGTGTCTGCGCGTGCATGGCAGGGCATGTGTGCGTCCATGCATGTATGTGGGGGGGCCATGAGTGCATCCATGTGTGCTTGGGCAGGACGTGTGTCCGTACATGTGGGGGGGCATGCGTGCATCCGTGCATGTGGAGGGCATCCGTGCATGCATGTGGGGGGCTTGTGTGCATCCGTGCGGGGCGTGTGAGCGTCTGTACGTGCGTTAGTGGGGCATGCGTGCGTCTGTCCGTGGGTGGGTGTGCATCTGTGCGTGCACATGGGGGGGTTCTGTGCGTGTGTGGGCAGGGCACGCGTGCGCAGGACATGCGTGCATGGGGGAAGTGGGGGGGCGGGAGATCTGTCTCTGCGGCCCGGTCCTGCCAAGGCCACGGGCCGGTACAGGGCTGCGGACTGGGGGTTGGGGACACTTGTCCTAGTCCATCCGCTACACTACACTGGATATCATATATACATATATGTAAACATAGGTACACATATAGATACAGCTACATATAAGATTGCATTATTAGCTGGTATAGAAAGCTGGTTTATACCAGGTCAGACCACTGGTCTCTCTAGCTCAGTATTGTCAACATGGACTGCCTGTAGCTTTCCAAGGTTTCAGGCAAGACCTTCCCCAACTCTGCCTGGAGATATCAAGGAGTTGATCCTGGGACTTTCTGTGTGGAAAGCAAAGGTTCTACCAGTTAGCTACCAACACCTTGATATCTAGTTAATCCATCGATTAACCCTGATGTCATGTACGATTAAGCTCTGACTTGGCTACACCAGTGTTTCCCAAACTTAGGTCTCCCATATGTTGTGGACCCATTGACTCATAGAAGCCCTAGTGAGGTGGATCCCTGATCAGGGCTTCTTCTGCATGCTGTCACTCAACAAGATCTGAGAACCTAAGTTTAGGGATCTTAGATCTATGTGGATGAGCTGCAGGGATTTTTCCTGTTCAACTTGGTGGTGCTGAGGACTAAACTCAAGAAGTTCTTCATGAAAAGCATGTGTGTTACCACTGTGCTATGGCCCTCCTCTTTGTCTTGCTCTCTTGCTTCTATGCTGCTCTGGTATCACACGATGTCTTATCTGAACAAAGATGACAAAGAAAGAAAAGAAAAGCATATCCAGTACTTGAGATCTGGATATCCCCTCTATGTTCCCCTCCCACCAGCACAATGGAAGTCACACCGTGCAAAAGCAAAGCACGGATTAAACATATGAGCCTGGCAAACGCTAGGGAACAGTTGGCTACGTAAGGCAAATATGTCATGAGCAAGACAGAGAGAGAGAAGATAAAATTGATTTTTCACAAAGCAGATGCAAAATCTAGAGCCTGAAATCAGCTTAGTGCCTATCATCTCCACAGTCAAAAATATTTCCATTTCTTTCCTATTCTTTTATTTTCTTACCTTGAAGCCCAATTTATAAGCAGCTGAGTTTAAAAATTGATGTTTTCAGCTAGACTTAACAGTGCAGGAAAGAACAAAAAAAAATAGTGGGAGTAAAGAAAGACTGCAGATGATATACAATGCAAAACATTTACCCCGCCTAAACTTATTTCATTACTAGAGCCAGTGGATGAATACCTTTATGGAATTATGAATTTGTAGAGGCCGCAGGTGTATTTTAGCTTGCAGCAAGAGTTATGTGAAAAGAAGAGAAAGTACCCTCTGATGTTATTCCTCCCACCAGTTGTTCAGGCACCGCAAGAAGCCTTACGTCCCCAAATGCCATTAATTAGCCGTTATGAACATAATCACTGCCCACACAATCCTCTGTAGAAACCAAATATTAACATGGAAGACTGATTTCATAGCAGCTCATGAAAAACATCTTAGGAAAAGCAATACCTTGTTATTCCTTATTCCCATTTACAATTTCGTTTCTGGAAAGCAACTTTCATCATCATCACGACTTAGAACCGCAGAGCTGGAAGGGACCCAATAGATCCCCAATAGTAGCCAAATCAGAGTCCAGCCCTTGTCAAGGAGGCACAGTGTGGGGGAATCAAACTCCCAACCTCTGGCTCTCTGCAGCCAGAGGCCTAAACCAGTTAGCCATCCATATACTCACTTGATTCTCCACACTTTTCCTTTCTGGCTCTGGGCTCTACGTTTTCCTTATTTTAATCCACATTCCTCTAGAAGGGCACCCACCATATTTCTGAATAACAGAATGGCATTCTCTTTCCTTCTCTGGTGAGGGCTCAACAAAGGCTAACCTCAAGAGCCAGGAAAGGCAAAGGGAATGCTAGAATGAGACTTGGGAAATGTTTGGAGGTTTTGGACGACAGGTCCCCGAATCCTACATCCAGCAGGGTCAATCACCATGTTGGCTGTGGGATTCTGGGAGTTGTCCAAAAACCCCAAAACATTTCCCATCGGTGGCCAGAACAGCTTTTTGCCCCCTGCAACAATCTATAGGCCGTGAGCAACTTTCTCCTCTAATTACAACCCTCCTCTAAGCAATTATCTAGCTAAAAAAGGGACAAAGCCACAGAATACCGCCAACAGAAATAGCTTCTTACAGCACACTGATTAAGCAGGGGCCTCCAGGCTCAGTTCAGCGTGTTACATGTGCTTGCATATGATACAGAGAGATGCCACTGGGCATGCTTGCTTTCCTCTTCTAAAGAACTATTATGGAAGCATCCTGAGCAAACAGGCCTCCTTTGCTGAAAGGAATTATCTTGGCTCATCCGCACTCCTACAAGCTTTGGTCCTGGCGCAAACGGCAACCCCAGCTAAAAGAGAGGGCGTGTGTGTGCGTGTGAGACTACATCTCTGTGCATTCCCCCCTTGTCATGATTTTTTTCTCGCTTTCCATCTCCAGCCTCAAGTGCCCAGCCCTACCATTTAGTGGAATGAGGTGGCCACTTCCGGCAGCAGATTTTAACTGTGATGAAAGGACCGCATATTGTTCTGTACTTCATTGTTGGTCCTGTTGTATCTTTACTATGGGGGACAAGGAGCGGGGCATGTGGGATTGTCTGCCTCCTGTGCCAAACGCCACGGCTGGCTTTGGATCCTAGCCATCATGACATGAGCAAGAGGTGTGTGTGTTGCTACTTGCTCTCTCTCAGCCAACCAAATGTCTTGCAGTAAGCTATCTATAGCTTATTTATAAAACTCTGCAAAAGCACCTTGTACACTGAGACAGCAGCGTTCATAACAGTTGTAAGAAAGCATCACAATTTTTGTTGCAAGTAATTAAAACGAACCTGCATTCTGCCTCCAAGGTATGCAAATTCTTAAGCATCTATGCTAGCCCTGCCCAAAGGTAGCACTACTGCCAATCCTAACTATTATTCTATTTCTGATATGATAGATAAAATAGAAACTGAGCCCATAAGGTGCTTACATTCCGCAGAAGCAGTAAGAAAAGAAATATGACTTGTGATTCCTTTACCCATTAATCTAAAGTCAGGCCTACAGCATTCATCTGCACCACCCAGCATGGTCAGTTATGAGGGACTGTGGATATTGTAGGACAAAACATCTGGAGGACAAGCTTTAGTCCCTTTAAACTGTAAGAAAGGCAACCAAGGTGGCAGGCTGCAGTCCCACTTGTCAGTCATGAGTAAAGGGTGGGGGAAGAATATCTCTCCCTACATCCCAAGAACTTCATTTCTCTAGAAGAGACACATACAAAGGGTTTGCTATACAGCTTCACTGCAGTAGGCTAAAAAGGTCACTAAGAGATCCTGCATGCCATTTGATGTGATCCTCGCATCTAAATGGCATATAGACATCAAGTGACCCTATTTGGTGTGCACCAGCCTGCTGCCAATTTGCCAGTATCATGTAGCGGTTTCTGTCTCCTTCTGCTTCCAGGAAAAAGTTTTCCATTTCTCTTTAACTTTTTTTTTTTGAGTGATGTAACACATATGCACTGTCCTGATGCACTTTTTAAAAAATAACTTCCTTGGCTGAAGGAGTATTTAATTTGCTAATATCCGGAAGTGTCTCTCTTCCTCAGTCACCTCATGATACTGGCAATTCGATAGAGAAAGGCTTGCTTTTGGTTCATTTCCAGTGATCGCCCATGCTGAAAAAAAACCAAACCAAGCAATCCTTCTGGCACCAAAAAAAATAAAAATAAAAATTAGAAGCCCTTGACAGGGACCAGAAAGGTGTGGGTAGGAACAGTCTTGGGGCAGGCTGCTTCACTCCAGCAATGACATCATCTAATCACCGTCTTTAGGACCGAACTGGCCTCTCCCTACAGCGGACCAAACAGAAGGCTAAACACCTGTGCAGTCATCCCCACATTTTCTCCCTACTTTTGACTACACTGAGATGTGGGGGTGAAAAAAACGAACCATGTCACTCATGCTTCTTCTGTCATTGTTTTTCTGGAAAAGATTAACCAGCTCTCTATCTCTCTTTCCGCAGAATAGGACCTCAATGCCTGGAAGTCTAAAAACCATTTTTAAGTATTACTAGAGACAAAACTACTAACAGGTCCTCCCATTTTATAAACGAACAAACCTCCAAACTACCTCTTTGATAAAGGCTTGCCCAAGGAATTTTCATAACCTTTATTTACACCTAAAAAGAAGAAATGCAAGAATGAACTTGTTAAATACCATGCTCTTTTTAAAGGTAAGAACCGTGAAAGAACACACTGGGAGATGCTGAACCTCCTCTGAGGGACTCTAGGTGCAAAAGTCACATCAACTATAGCTTTGGGCTAAACATTACTGCTCAGCTGTGAAAACAGTTATAGCAACAGCTGCTCCATGTCATTCCCTTCCCAATCTTCAACAGTGAAGCCTGTGCCTCTTGGCTATCTTCATTTAGTGAACAGTAGGGCCTTGAGGCCTTCACTGTGACTAATTTTAGAGCAGCAGCTATGTTTAAGCTAAGGCAATAACATACAGGCAAGGAAAAAAAAGGGGGGCATCTTGGGGCACAATGAAAAGTTGATAGATTCATGGTGGGTAGTGGATGACACAGTAATCAAATTAAGTCAGAAGAAACCTCTTGCTGTAGGTTTGAGAAGCACAATATGAAGTCCTAGGTGAGCGCCCTCCATCTTTATATCCACTGAAACAACATTATAAGCCAGCAATGGCGAACCTATGGCACGCGTGCCACAGCTGGAAGGCAGAGCCCTCTCTGCGGGCACGTGAGCCATAAGTCGCTGGATCGCTACCCCCGGCAGCCAAACCTGAGGAGGAGGCTGCAGCCGCGGTGCCAGTGCCCCAACAGGCGGCGGGCCAGGATCCGGAGCAACTGGCGCTGGCGGCGGCAAGCTGGTCGAGCTATAGGCAGTGGCGGGGTTGGGCATGACTGGAGGCGGATTTGGAGTGGGGTCTGGAGGCACCACCGTGCTTGGGATTCCCCCTTCCCCCCCCCCCCCACTTCCACTTCTGCCGCTGCCACCGCCACCCGCTGGGTTTTGTTTTTTCCCCCCCAGTTTGGGCACTCGGGATCAAAAAGTTTCGCCATCACTGTTATAGGCCATCCCAGTCAGGGTTCTTTCCCCAGCACAACAAGAAAAAGGACACAACGGATAGTCGAGGGGCAGGAGCAACCCCCATCTTACAACATTTCAGGCAGCTTAACCTGGAGAAAGCTCACATTAAGTGGGGACCTGACAGAGATGCGCAGGATTGTGCATGGTACAGAGGAGACCAACAGGGACAAACATTTCTCCTTCTCTCCTAATACAGGAAGCAGGGTTATCCAACACAGCTGAATACAGGGAGGTTCGGGACAGATAAAAGGATGCATTTCTTCACACTGTGGCCAGTTAAACCTGACAACAAAAGCAACAACAACAAAGTTTTGCGGCACCTTAAGACAAAACATATGTGAAAAAGTGATTTTAAAAGCTCAGACCAAAACAAATGTGTTAGTCTTAAGAGTACCAAAAGACTTTTGTTTCTACATTATTTTGTTTTCGCTGGAGTGTGAGCTGCCTGTGTGCATCTGTGTGCATGTGTGTGGGTGAGTGGGTGGGTGTGCCTCATGCATGCAACTGATGCAGAGTCTGTGCAAAAGTGGTGGGCTTCACTTAAATTGTATATCTGTGTGTGTTAGAAAGTGTGTGGAACTCCCTCAGCTTCTATTTCTCTTCCCCTGCAGCACGACTCCACCTCTCCCAGCAGCATCTCTAAGACCCACCTGCCAGGTAGGATAGGAGGTTATAGTAACATGATAATCCTCCAGTACAGAAGGATACCACTGTTACTGATACAGAAAGAAGGTAAGAAATTGAGAAGAACTAATTCCCCACTGTGCATCTCAGAGGAGCCAGCCTGTGTGGCCTTGGGCAAGCTGCACAGTTCCAGAGGAAGGCCATGGTGAACCACTTCTGAGTACTCTCTACCTAGAAAACCCTGAAAAGGGTTGCCATAAGTCAAAATTGACTTGATAGCACACAATTATTATTAATGTTCTCCTGTAAGCTGCCCAGAGTAGTGATTCTGCTACTAGTTGGGCGGGATAAAAATGTTAATTAATTAACATTATTAAACAAATAATACGATCAACGTTTCCCTGCTCACTCACCAGCCTATGTCATCTATCACAGTATGAAGTACAAACTAAAGAGTCTGGAGAATAAACATTCCACTTTTTTCTTGTTTCAGGAGGGGTGTAGCCTTAACAGCAGTCAGCCCTGTCTCTGGAGAGCCCAGGGCTGTCCTGACAAGACTTCAAAACAGACAAGGATCTGGGATACAAAAGGCAGCCTCAATCCCACATGAATACAAGCTGAGTGTGCAAGGGAATTGTATTGTGAAATGACACCAGAAATGACAGAGTCATTGCAATAAATCTGCCACCCCTCTGCACACTCAACCTGTACCCGAGTGTGTTTTGTGCAGGTAATCTGCTCAGTGAATACAACACCTCACGAGCCTGAGGAGGACTACAAAAGATTGCACCACAATAAAAAAATATTGGTTTTTTTATCAGTTCCATCCAATGCAAGTTTTTGTGAACACGAGAAGGGAACAGTACTCACATGTCCTGTTAGGGTTGATGTGCTGCTTCAGGAGATCAATGGACCCCAAGCTGATGACAAGACGCCGTCCAAACCAGAAAGAGACAACTGGGCCATATTTCTCATGGAGATGTACCAGGAACTCATGCAAGCTACCACTGCTTATGATGTCTGGGAGGTTCCCATCTCTGGAACATAAGCAGGGTGAATAAACAGGCAAATGTCTGAATTTGAATAATAAGCAATCAAGGCAGAGAAAGGTTCATCAGAATTCTATGCTCCATAAAGAGGCAGTGACTGCCTACTATATCAGAAACACTACAGTTCCAAATAAGACTATTATAAGAAAAAGCCCTCCTAGAACATTCTGGAGACCTGTCTCTGTGTTCCCAGCCTGCACACCAATGTAAGTCATTCCATGCCACACAGCAGACCAAACCACTGGATGTAAGAATGAGAGCCAGCGGAGCTTTCTTTACTGAGAAAGGGGTAGCCAATGCCTGGGAGGGTCCTTGTGAACACCTGCAGGAGGGGCAGGAAACTTTTTGGTTCACCAGATGTTACTGATATCCAAAAGCCATCATCCTTGACATGGGATTTGCAGTTCAGTAATATCTGGATGTCTTAACTCTCCCTGTGCTTGACCCCTGAACTACCCCTCTGTGGAATACCCCTGGGCGAAGGAGAGGAGAGGAAGAATCAGGCCATAAAGAGATGTGGAAACAGATACTACCAAAGAAAGAAGCAACTTACTTTTCATCAGTTGGAGTCATTCCTGGAATTCCTGAAGCCTGTCTGGAAGACTAAAGGGGAAAACAGCAGTCAGCTTACAGTCCATTATTGGCCTGACTCAGCACTGAAACAGGATGGCATACCTGACTGCCACTAGCTGGCCATGCCTTTCCCAAACTCTAGGGTGTGATGCGTGCATCCATGTGCAGAGGTGGAAATCCCACTGACTTCCAAACAGCTGAGATGCACACAACTAACTACACCCATGACTGCAGTCCTAGGTGGTTTGTATCTGATTCCTAAACAGTGTTATTCACATACAGTACTTCATTCTGTGAATGCCATACAAGATACCTTTAACTCAGAGCTTGGAAAAGTGACTGTGTTTGCTGGGAAATTCCAAGAGTATTAGTCTGAAAAAGTAACTTTTCCAGGCTGGTGGAGGGCAAAGAGAACTCCTGCAAGCCTGAGGCCATTCAGACTGCTCTGCTGCTTCTCTGCCTTTTATTACTGTTTATTGCAATTTAACGCTATGATTTTATCCCTCTTGGTACTTTTATGTCTCTTTGGGCAGTGCCCTGATATTATTGGCTGAAGAACAGATTAAATGTACCTTCTTATACATAAAACGGTACTTTCCAAGGAAACGGCCATAACCTTAAATGATCAGGAATCGGTTCCTAATGTTTAGGTAGCCGAAATAGCGTTCCTCCCCTCTGGTTTCTGTCCATTCCTCAGGACACAGCCTAATAAATCCAACTCCAGAGAAACATCAGCGCCCAGGGAAAACGTCTTGGGTCCCTTGGAAGACAAACTATGGAGACTTACGCTCACTTACTTCTGAGTAGAACTCATGGGATTGCACCACCAAATCAGAGTCCCATCCGCGTTTAGTACTTGGAAGGAAGCCCGATTGAACTCAACAGGAGTCACTTTCGAAGGGAGGGAGGGATGGAAGGACGGACATGGACAGACACACACACACACACACGATTTACCGGGCACAGGTAAAGCACGGCTCCCACCAGGATGAGGAGGAAGGTGACGGCGAAGATCGCGAAGTCCAGCATGGCTGCGGGGGTCCCCAACTGCCTGCTAGACCAGGGAAGCAAGCAAGCAAGCGTCCACGTCCCCTGCGGTGGACCCAGGTCAGCAGCTTCTCCGCCCGGCCCGGGCTTTTGCAAGGAGGCGGTGACTTGTGGCAGGCGAGAGCAATCGAGCCCGAGCCCGAGCGCGGCGCGCCAAGCGGCCACGGGGGCGCGGCCAGGTTGGGTCGGGATCGAGCAGTTCCTCCTAGGGAGAGGCCACCCTCCGTGCCTTCCGCCTTCCAGCGACTGCGGCGGCGGCGCCACCCGCGGGGCTGGCTTTGCTGCGGCGTCCTGGGGCTGAAGGCGTGCGGCTCTACCGGGTGACTTCTGCCCTCATGGGGGATCCCGGGCGGCGGCGGCTCCTGCTGGTCTCCAACTCCACTTTGCACGGAGGGGGATACCTGGACCACTGCCAGGAGCACATCGAGAAGTTTCTGGGCGAGTAAGTAGGAACGAAAGGCGGGGCGGGGGAAGCCACGGGTAGAGGAGGTGGGTTGTTGGGGGATCTAGTTCGGGACTGGAATCTTGAGCCCGGGCATCAGATTCGAGTGCCTGAATATCAGAGCTCATGGTCCTTTTGCGTATTTTGCAAAGAAAAGGGGTCGTTTTATTGACCCCAGTGTTAAATAACTGGAAATCACAAATCCTCGCTGATCTACACGGAGATCTACTGCCCCGTCCAGTGTTGGGGTGGTGCCCCTCGTAGTTGGTGGGGCGATACATACAGAAGCCAGTGATGGGCAGAGTCAGGCAAAAGTGGGTATTCACACACCGAGGGCGGCAGGCACTCACTTGCTCAAACAGCAGCTTCATTCTCAGCCTCATTCATTCACCTTGCCCCCTAACATTTGGGGCTGAGAGTAGTCTGAGATGGGGCTATTCGATGGAGCAGACCAACCTCCCCTGTGTCAGTCCACTCCTGCCCTACAAATAGTAGCGAATAAAGTCATATTTGAGAGCTAATTCTGGTAGACTTTCTTCAGTTATTTCCTCTGACTATTGTTTCCTACGCTGCCCATCTGAAGAAGCCAAGGTGGTAAAGATGCCTTGCTTCTCCCATCACAAAAACTCTTGCTAGGTAGGTCATGAGAAAGCCACATGAGAGCCAGCGAACAAGGCGTTGAGAGGTCACCCTGTGAATTTCGTGGCTTAGTGGAGAATGGAACCCTTTAGGCTTGCTGACACTCAGGCTGTTGACTAAAGTCTCAGGACCTGGCTGTGCTTCCTCAAGCAGGGAGAGAAATCTCAGAGAGAGCAGCACTGGAGGACGATATAGTGGATTTTGTGTGTGAAGTGAAGTAACTTTAAAGTCTGGGTACATACCCCTCTCCACTAGAGGAAAAGGAGGGGGAATAAAAGTCAAAGAAATAAATAAATTTCACAGCTGGCTCAGCAGGAAGGTGCTTGCATGTGTGTGTGTGTGCACACACGCACACTCCAAATGACATTATGGGTTCAAGTGCATACACCCACTGCTTCTTTTCCTGGTCCCCACCCGCTTCTCCTGGTTTGGACTTTGGGAGAAGGGCAGGGCATGGAGCACATGCATCATGACTCCTGAGCCTTTTTGTTGTTGTCCAAGACCTGACAATAAAGAAGACGACTCCTTTCTCCATGTCTCTCTGACATACTTGTTCATGTTGCAGTATTGGGGTGGAAGATGCTGTCTGATCCCAGACTTGGGCTTATGTTGTTACCTTGTAATTTTTCTCAGGAATGTGAGGAGGGTTCTTTTTGTTCCCTATGCTCTTCATGACCAGAATGCCTATGCAAAGACGGCAAGAGAAAAGTTCGAAAGTTTAGGTAAGAGGGCATTGCCGTTAGTGGGTTTACATAGTAGGTCCACAACCTTTTGTTTTTTTGCCTTGAGGGCCATGTTATGTAAATGACTGTGCAACCTTTCCCTTAATCCTATACTGTCAAACACATACCTATTTTTCTCATCTATTTTTCTCAACTTTCTGCTTATTTTGGATTTAAACACCTCCTCCTTCCAAGCTTTGAAAGTGGGGACTGGGCCAGTGACAGCCAGCATGGCAGCTAGCTTTTGCAGACTCTCCTGATTGGTACAGAGATGGGCAGGCCTTGTCTCCACCCCAGAAGGGAGAGGAAAGCCCAGTGAAAGGGGAAGTTGTGGCAGTGATGACTGGTGAAATCTTAGCCTTTAAAAGCCCTCCTGACTTGTCAGAGGTGCATTTTATGTGGGAAAGATGTTTGGGGATGGCCCTCCCATCCCATCTTTTCCCTCGTCAGCACACAGAGTCTCCAAAAGAATGTTTAATGCCAGTAAGGATGCAGAAGGATGCTATTCTGGAATCAAAATGTACTTGCAGGAGCAAAGGACATGACACTAAAAAAAAGAAAGGCTTCCTCTTTTGCCATTTTTACAGCAGATCCTGCACAATGTGTGACCTGTGCTGCTTACTAGCCATCTAATGTGGCTTGTCAAGTCTCTGATAACTTGACAGGTATCTAGGTAGCTAATAATGCGTGTCTGAGGAGCAGGATTTATCTTGATGGATCAGTTAACTCTCATGAAGGGCAAATTCATGTCTCTTGTCTCTGTTCGATACAAGTGTTCTGGGCTGGATGAGGAGCACTTGAGAGGAAATGCTGAGAGAGAAGCAACGGGTACGGAGATGACTGTGCCTGTGGCTTGTTTCGCTGTTGCAATCAGATCCCCTCCCTCCATCTAATGCAGTGGTTCCCAACCTTGGGTAACCCAGGTGTTCTTTTATTGCAACTTCCAGAAACCCTGGGCAGCCCAGCTAGTGGTGAGGGCTTCTGGGAACTGCAGTCCAAGAACACTTGGTTGGGAACCACGAGTCTAATGTGACCTGAAGACTTCCAAGCTTGGGTGCCCTGAACTGCCGGAATTGCACTCAGTTTGGCCCTTGGGCCAACATTCTGGGGCTGCTTTCAGATATACATTTTGAGTGTCGGGCATACAGAATCTTTGTGCCTGAGTCACCCCAAAGACACCAACGCCCATAGAACAAGCTAAGATGTTGGAAGGACCCTGCCAGTAGCCTTAATGGCAAGACAAAGGCCCCGTTTGCTAGTTAACATCTCTCAGCAATTTTCCCTTAGCTGCTTCTTTCCTGCTAATATCCTAAACGCATGGTCAGGGACACTGCTGCCTAATTAGTCTCTTAATCAGGGATTCATTACAGTACTTTACTTCTTGCTGGAGGACATTTATCAGACTTAGCAGTACCATGTATTTAAGCTCCTTCACACCGTGCACTGCTTATCGTATTGATTTATGCCGTACTCTCTTTCCCTTAGGCTACGGACTAGACAGTATCCATGAATCTCTCGATCCAAGAGACACAGTAAGAGAAGCTGAAGCAATCTTCATTGGTAAATATTAGCTCATTGCTACGCAAGCCTCCCTATTGCTTTCTTGACAAGGAGAAGATAAAGCGCAAAAATCCTGTGGTGGTTGCTTAAGACTAAAAGGAACTCTGAACCCTAGTTCTCCTTTGTCAGTGATAAGACCGGTCATTTGTATGTGAACCTGGGGGAAGCGGCTGTTGTCTTCCAGATGTTTTTGACCTATAACACTCATCAGCCCTAGGGAATGTGGGTAAGAGTGTGGGTAAGAGTGAAGGATGATGCAATCCAGAAACAGTTGTGTCCCCTGCTTTCACCAATCCAGAATGTTGACTGTGTAAGAAATATAGGGCTACCGAGAACTCAGGGCATGGTGGCCATGTGGTCCTTCAAATATTATTGGATTGCGGCTCTCGTCATCCCTCAGCACTGGCTGTGCTGCCCAGAGGTCATGGGAGTTGAAGTCCAGTGACATGTGGAGAGCCACATGTTCCCCACACATGGTGAAGTCCTTTGGCTGTGAAGTTAAAACTAAAATTAGACTGCAGTCCTATGTGCATCAGGATACCGACTGGAACTTCAGAAGTTGCCTTGTATCTGGTGAGAGCCTTGGTCCCCTCTTGGTGAGATATGCTCTTTGGTAGCAGCTCCCCAGGCATCTTTCCCAGATGTGGGAAGATGCCAAGACCTGAGCTGGACCTCCTGTATGCACATGTTCCACCACTTATCGACATGGAAAATAAGCCTCAGTGAACTCAGTGTACTTTACTTCTAAGTAAACACACATAGGCTGAAATCTTGCAGTACATCACAACTAGAGTGGGCCCATTGAATCAATTGGCTCACTCAATCCCCAGTGATTCAATGGGCCTACCTTAGTTGCGACATAGCACTGGATTTCAGGCACTGGGTTGTATTGTTTGGCTATAATCCTATTTGCGCATACCTCACATTAAGTGTAATTTGCAGTAATCATGCAAACCATGATTGGCCAATACTCCATCTCATACAGCTCTGTTCTTGGAAAGGATAGGAACATCCCGCCTCCCATCTCTGCCTCAGGTTGAATTTAGGTCCTGTTGGCCCCCACAAAGCAAAAGTTTAATTGGATTAAATGAGACTCTCTCTTCGTGCAGGTGGCGGCAATACCTTTCGTCTCTTGAAAAAACTATATGACAATGATCTGATACAGCCAATCAGGAAGAGAGTTCTTGAGGTATTAATAAGCAATTAATGTATGAATGATACGAGTGGAGCTTACTCTGAAAATGTAATCATCTTAGTCTGCTATAGCAAGTCTTCAAGGGAGCTTGTGAGCCTCTCATTCATTAATTCAAAGGGACCCATTGGTACCCCAGATGTTGGTGAACTACTATTCTTGCCATATGGATGATGGGAACTGGAGTTCCTCAACATTTAGAAGACCACTGATCCTCTATCCTTTCTTTAGAAGTATATTATATTTCAGTGTTTTGGTCTAAGCATCTAGAGCAGGGATGGACAGAATGTGGCCCTCCAAATATATTTTTTTGACCACAGCTCCCAGCATTCTTCACTATTGGCTATGCAGGCTACAGCTGATGGGAGCTGCAGTCCAAGAACAACTGGAGGACTGCACTTTGCCCATCCTGACCAAGCACTAACAGTTGGTCAGCTTATATGTGAGCTTGGCAGTGGAATGCTCAAGGTGGCTCCCTCCATCTGAGGCACCATGCAGTTGATCTTACCCGCCCAGACCCATATGACATGCACAGACTGGGCATCATATTTGAATATGGGCCAGTTGCAGAAGGAGCCAAATCTGTGCAACAACCAATCCCAGAAGGCATATACATATATATGAGATATCTAAATGACAGCCTGCAATAATCATAATTCCCCATTGCGTGTAGTCTTTTCCTGTTTACAATCATAGAAGGATCCCAAAGGCAGAAACACAGTATTACTCTTAATAGATGTTGCTTTTATAACTACTGTCTTTTGAGAACAGACTTCCATCCCACATTAAGCCCTGCAATTGTACCTTAACGGAATAATGGAGGATCCGGCAGAAGGGAATACCCAAGAGTATGTGATAGATTTCTTCTTAAAATAAGCTAAATGAAGAGGAAACCATGATGCCTCCCTCCCCACAACACACACACCCCAGAAGTATGGAATTAAACCTTAATTGCATGCTCTTCAGAGTTTATCTGCATTAGATAAGGCATGCTTAGCCAGGTGGCGTCTCTTTATCATGTTTAAAGTAATTTCATTTCAAGAGGCTGGATCCAAAGTACATCCTACATAGGTCCCACAGAAATCAAATTTAAGTTAAGGATAACTTGTGTTTTTTCTTGATTTTGATGAGGCTGCAAGGCAGTTGACTTCATCTGAATCCAACTCCAAAGAGTTTAAGATTAAAGCAGAACTTCCCGCACTGGAGTGTCAGCTGCAATTTGTACTTCGCTGGGAGCATATCTAACTGAAATTACGGCACTTTTTTTTTCTTCTGAGGAGATTGGAGAGAAGAGTGACACAAGAAAATAAACCTAAATGCAAGTATTTATTTAGAGCAGGGTTAGGCAACTCTGTGGCCCTGTGGATGTTTTTGGGCTAGAACTGCTGGAGGGCTTTACCATTAGCCATGCTAACTGGGGTCGATGACTGTTGTACACCAGTAACATCTGAGAGGGCCACAGCTGCCCATCCCTGCTTTAGATCCAGATATATAACAAATAGAGTATTAAATATTACATTTGTTAGGGGGATGCGGGTGCTGCTGTGGGTTAAACCGCTGAGCCACTGGGCTGTCGATCAAAAGGTTGGCAGTTCGAATCCACATAATAGGGTGATCTCCCGTCGCTTGTCCCAGCTCCTGCCAACCTAGTAGTTTGAAAGCATGCAAATGCGAGTAGGTGAATAGGTACCACCTCAGTGGGAAGGTAACGGCGTTCCGTGTCTAGTCATGCCAGCCACGTGACCACGGAAAGTGTCTACAGACAAACGCCGGCTCTTCAACTTACAAACGGGATGAGCCCCTAGAGTCGGGCACAATTGGACTTAAGTGTCAAGGGGAACCTTTACCTTTATTACATTTGTTAAGTTGGACAGGTTTGGTAGCACTTGTCACGTTTCAAATCTCCATTTCGGTGTATGCCCTTATGACTTTGGAGTGAAGAGTTTGACTGGTTCTTTATGATTTTTCCTTTCTAAAGAGAATTAGATTGTGAACTCAGGGCAATGGGACACATTCCCAGCATGATTGTTCGTAGGGAGCTTCTGTCAATTTCTCAAGGAAAGAAGTGGTGGGATTGTGCCAATTAGAGTTGCTGCTTAATTTTCAGCAATCCAGGGGCGAAAAGACTTCCATTTCATATATTAAAATGGGAAAGTCTATGTTCTGCATCCATTCACCGACCCTTTTTCCATCTAGGTTGCATCATTTCGAAGTTTGTATTATTTGGTTGCTTAATATTTTTAAATTCAAATTTTCTTTCTTATTGAACAGGAACTGACCATTTGAGCTGTAAGTGCTAGATAGTTCAGTGAGTTAGGTATCTGGCTGCAGAGCCAGGGGTTGGGAGTTTGATTCTCCCCACTCTGCCTCCCAGAAAGAGCCAGCCTGTGTGGCCTTAGGCAAGCTGCATGGTCCCAGGGTGCCCCCAGAAGAAGGGAATGGTAAACCACTTCTGAGTTTGCTCTACCTAGAAAACCCCGAAAAGGGTCTCCATCAATCAGAATTGACTTGACAACACATGATGATGATGATGATGATGATGATGATGATGATGATGATGATGATGATGATTAAGAGGAGAAGCTAAAAAAGGTAACAGGAATTCTACACACATTATTAGAAAGAGTAGGAAAGCTATGCAGCCTTCCCCAAGGCAACTTTGAATTTTGAAACCTTTGGAAGGAATCTCCTCTATAAGTGGTGAGTATTTGTTCATAAACAAAACAAAGAAAGAAACAAGCAAATGTGAGAGTCTGATCATCTAAGATGCTCCCTGTCTTACAGGATGGAATCCCATACATTGGATCCAGTGCGGGAACCAATGTTGCCACTATCAGCATCAGCACAACCAATGACATGCCAATTGTATATCCTCCTTCCTTTTTGGCCCTTGGACTGGTTCCTTTCAACATCAATCCACATTACTTGGATCCAGATGTTAACGGCACTCACATGGGGGTAAATCTTGAATATCTTTCTAACAGCTGAAGTACTTCAGTGTGCCACTATAATGGAATGGCAGACCCTTGGCCCTTCACATGTTGTTGGATTATAACTTGTGTCATCCCTGAACATTGGCCTTGCCGGCCTCAGGCTGAGTTCCCATAGTATTTCACCTGATCTCTCAGGATATGAATGTAATGCCTGATAAGACCTCACAGGCACATGAAGGTTGTCTTGTGAATCAGTTATTGCTGCACACTTGTTGAAAAACTGCCCTGACAGTTGCTTTGTGTTTGGGTGAGCAGTGGTTAACTGATTAAAAAAAGGGATTGGTTAGTGGTTAGAGCATTGGACTGGGACTTGAGAGATGCCAGTTCTAGTCTGCACTGAGCCATGAAACTCATTGGTTGATCTTGGGACAGTCATACTCTCTCAACCTGTTTAAAACAACGGTAGTAGAGGCCCAGCGGAAGTGTATACCACAAAGAAAGAAGGGCTCAAGTAAGTCAAAGAGAGTGTCGGAATGGTTAACAAGCAGAGATAGAGAAGCTTTAAAAGGCAAGGAGGGGTCCTTCTGTAAATAAAAATCCTTCCCAAATGAGGAAAATAAAAAGGAACACAAACTATGGCGAAAGAAATGTAAGAAGATGATACGGAAGGCAAAGAAAGACTTTGAGGAACATATGGCCAGCAATATAAAGGGGAATAATAAGTTTCTTTAAATATGTTAGAAGCAGGAAACCTGCCAGAGAAGCGGCTGGCCCTCTGGATGGTGAGGGAGGGAAAGGGGGACTTGGAGATTGTGGAGAAATTAAATGAGTTCTTCTCATCTGTCTTCATGACGAGAATTTGGGCAGATTCCGCTGACCAAACGGCCCCTCCTGACTAATGAATTAAATCAGATACAGGTTAAGAGGGAGGATGTTTTAGACCTAATTGATAAACTGAAGATCAATAAGTCACCAGGCCCAGATGGCATCCACCCAAGGGTTATTAAGGAACTGAGGAATGAAGTTGCTGATCTTTTAACTAAAATATACAACTTGTCCCTTAAAATGGCCACAGTGCCAGAGGACTGGGGGATAGCACATGTCACGCCAATCTTTAAAAAGGGAAGGAGGGAGGACCCAGGAAACTACAGGCGGGTTAGCCCAACATCTGTTCCAGGGAAGATGGTGGAAAGCCTCATCCAAGATAAAATCTTAAAACACATAGAAGAGCAAGCCTTGCTGAGGGGAAATCAGCATGGCTTCTGGAAGGGTAAGTCTTACCTCACAAACCATTTAGAATTCTTTGAAAAGGTCAACAGGCACGTGGATGTGGGTGAACCAGTGGATATGGTCTATCTGGATTTTCAGAAGGTGTTTGACGCGGTCCCTTGCCAAAGGCTGCTGAGAAAACTCCACAGTCAGAGAATAAGAGGACAGGTCGTCTTATGGATTGAGAATTGGTTGAGAACCAGGAAACAGAGAGTAGGTGTCAATGGGCAATTTTCACAGTGGAGAAAGGTGAAAAGCAGTGTGCCCCAAGGATCTGTCCTGGGACTGGTGCTTTTCAACCTGTTCATAAATGACCTGGAGACAGCAGATAAGCAGTGAAGTGACCAAGTTTGCAGATGACACAAAACTTTTCCGAGTGGTGAAGACCAGAAGGGATTGTGAAGAGCTCCAGAAGGATCTCTCCAAACTGGGAGAATGGGCAGCAAAATGGCAAATGCATTTCCGTATAAGAAAATGTAAAGTAATGCACGTTGGGGCAAAAAATCAAAACCTTATTTATCAGCTAATGGGCTCGATGAAAGTGTCAACCCAGTGTGCGGCAGCAGTGAAGAAGGCCAATTCCATGCTAGGTATCATTAAAAAGGGGATTGAAAATAAAACAGACAACATTATGATGCCATTGTACAAAATGATTGTAAGGCCGCACCTGGAGTATTGCATACAATTCTGGTCGCCGCACCTCAAAAAAGACATAGTGGAACTGGAAAAGGTGCAGAAGAGAGCAACTAAAATGATGACTGGGCTGGGGCACCTCCCTTATGAGGAAAGGCTACAGCGTTTGGGGCTCTTTAGAGAAAAGGCGCCTGACATGATGGAAATGTATAAAATTATGCAGGGAATGGATAAAGTGGATAGAGGGAAGCTCTTTTCCCCCTCACGCAATACTAGAACCAGGGGACATCCACTCAAATTGAGTGTTGGGAGAATGAGAACAGACAAAAGAAAATATTTCTTTACCCAGCGTGTTGTTAGTCTGTGGAACTCCTTGCCACAGGATGTGGTGATGGCATCTGGCCTAGATGTCTTTAAAAGAGGATTGGACAGATTTCCGGAGGAAAAGTCCATCGCAGGTTGCAAGCCATGATGGGGATGTATAATCTCCAGGCTTAGAAGGAAGGTACCTCAAAATGCCAGATGCAGGCGAGGGGTATCAGGAGACAGGTATCAAGTTGTCTCGTGTGCTCCCCGAGGCATCTGGTGGGGCCACTGTGAGATACAGGAAGCTGGACTAGATGGGCCCTTCGCCTGATCCAGCAGGGCTCTTCTTATGTAACCTGACCCTACCTCATAGAGCTGTTATGAGAATAATGTTGGGAAGAGAAAAGTTCTATATGCCACCTTGTGCTAAAAGTGTAAATTGTTATGCCCCCAGAAACTCATGTTGCCAGGATTTTTGAAATGGAGTGCTTAGAAAATAGAATATCAACACAAATGACCAAAGCAGATAGGCCCAAGCAGTTTCATGTGCTGCATTTGAACACTCAAACCATGGTTTAGGTTTCTTGTTTATACTGGCAGCACAAGCTACGATTTAGTGTGACATTGTATAAATAGCTTGTTGAGTTCTGTGAGACTTTTACAGTATGCTCTTGGGTTGATAACTGCTAATTTTTATCGCTATCGCAGGAAACCCGTGAGAAAAGGATTCTGCAGTACCATGAAGAATCAAACACCTCCAGTATTAGTAAGTCAAATGTTTTCAGTTTGGAAACTGTTTTCACTTGAGAGTTCTCTCTCTCTCTCTCTCTCTCTCTCTCTCTCTCTCTCTCTCTCTCCCCCCTCCCTCTCCCTCTCTCTCTTTTCTTTCTCTCAGTTGCAGCCCATTCTTGATGTTTGTTGACTTGAAATGTTCTATGGAATAATCTGCTTTGTACAACAGGATGGCTGGAGATTCTGGGACTTGTAGAGAAATGAGCTAACTTCCTTAGGTGTTTCTCCTGCCACAGTATTAACATGCCTCAGCATGTAGCGTTCAAGCTCTCTTTCCACTTCTGGACAAAGCATGTGCAACTGGAAGGAATATGAAATGGTCAATAAAGAGATGACAGCAGCCTCTTTGGCTATCCATGTATCAGGGTCCGTGTATACTCAGGTGGGCAACATGTGGCCCTCCAGCTGTTACGGGACCGCAACTCACATCAGTCAGACAGCATAGCTAGTGCTGAGGGGTGGGAAATGGAATCTCCTAACCGCAACTGGAAGGCCACTAGTTGCCTCCCCTGCCCCCCAGGTGTGTGTGATGCTTACCTAGTTGAATTTATGTTGAATATTAACTTGACCAGAGTATAAAAAGTGTTCATTTAAAGCTGTAGGAATACAGTCAACCCTCGACTTACGAACGGCCCTAGTTACGAACATTTCGACTTACGAATGGCTCCGTTGGAAAAAATTGACATCGACTTGCGAACTGAGCCTCGACCTACGAACGAGGCTCCGTTCGCAAGTCAATGCCAATGGAGCGATCGGCGCCTTTGGAGGTCTCAAAGGGCTTTCCCCCCGACATCGGAGGAAGCCGTTTGAGACCTCCAAAGCCAAAAAGGCAGGGAGAAAGGGCGGGAAATTCGAATTTCCAGCCCTTTCACCCTGCCTTCTTGCCTTCGGAGCTCTCAAACGGCTTCCTCCGATGTCGGGGGGAAAGCCCTTTGAGACCTCCGAAGGTGCCGATCGCGGCGGCGGGGACCCCCAGGGAGGTCTCCCAGGGCTTCTCTGCCACCATGGGAGACCTCCCTGGGGGTCCCCGCCGCCGCGATCGGCGCCTTCGGAGGTCTCAAAGGGCTTTCCCCCCGACATTGGAGGAAGCCCTTTGAGAGCTCTGAAGCCAAAAAGGCAGGGAGAAAGGGCTGGAAGTTCGAATTTCCCGCCCTTTCTCCCTGCCTTTTTGCCTTCGGAGCTCTCAAAGGGCTTTCCGCCCGACATCGGAGGAAGCCCTTTGAGAGCTCCGAAGGCGAAGATCGCGGCGGCAGGGACCCCCAGGGAGGTCTCCGATGGCGGCGGGGAAGCTCCCAGGGCTTCTCCGCCACCATCGGAGACCTCCCGGGGGTCCCCCGCCACCGCGATCAGCGCCTTCAGGCTTTCCCAGGGAGTAGACCGGGCCTACCAGGGGAGGGCTTCCCCCAGTAGGCCCGGTCTACTCCCCGGGAAAGCCTGAAGGCGCCGATCGCGGTGGCGGGGGCCCCCCGGGAGTTCTCCGATGGCAGCGGAGAAGCCCTGGGAGCTTCCCCGCCGCCATCGGAGACCTCCCTGGGGTCGCCCGCCGCGGCAATTGGAGGCAGCGCTCACCCAGCGCCGGGAGGCTAGAGCTGGCCGGGCGCTTGGCCGCTCGCCCCGGCCGCGGAGGAGGCAGCGGAGCACCGGCAGGCTTCGGACTGGTAAGTCCTTTTTAAAAAACTTTTCTGTGTGGGTTTTGGAGGATGGGTTTGGACTGGGGGGTTATGTTTCTGTGGTTTTTTTTGTGTGTGTGTGTGGTTTTTTTTGCAGTCCCAGCGTGGGACTTGCTCTTTTTATTTTTATTTTGGTATTTTTTTGAAATGCTGGAACGGATTAATTCCGTTCCCATGCATTTCAATGGGAAATGGTACTTCGACTTACGAACTTTTCGATGTACGAACGTCCTTCCGGAACGGATTAAGTTCGTAAGTCGAGGGTTGACTGTACAGGAAATTTCTCTGTACTGAGTCACATCCATGGTTTATCTAGCACAGGACTGTAAATACCTGTCAGTGGCTCTCTGAGGTTGGCGAGAGGAGTCTGCCAGTGTAGGATGCTGAGAATCAAATTTTGGCCCTTCTTCCTCAGAGTATCTTATATAGCCTGCCTCATAGTGAGAGATGAATATCTGCAATTCACATGGTGAACATGGCGGCGGCTGCATTCCTGGTATACACCCAACTTTGTGTGCTTTCAAACCTCAACTGTCATTGCTTACATTTGGCAGAAAGCATCTTCCCTTGTGCTTGAAGGGGGAAGGAAAAGCATGTGTTTCTTCCTTATTTTAACTCTACATTTTGCTCTTTACCCATGAAGGGTTTACGTGAAGGATCCCTGTTGCTGGTGGAAGGAGACAAAGCAACCTTGCAAGGAAAAACTGGAGCTCGACTGTTTGTGAGGTAAAAGGAGAGCACTATCCCTGCCACCATCCTGCAAATATCTTTCTCTGCATGAGTGCAAGTGTGATGAAGCAATTAAGAATATCAGACAAGGCCTGGGAAGACCTGGGTTTAAATCCTGTTTTGCCGTGAAGCTTGGGCCAGTCCCTTGTTTGCAGCCTGGCCTACCTCACTTGGGTTCTTGGGAGGAGAACTCAAGAATGTTGGCAAGTCCTTGGTACCAAGTACCAAGTCCAAATCTTTGGTACTACGTCCTGGGTCCCAAGCCCCAAGTCTGAGCCCTTATTAAAACCAAGCTTTTTCCCCCAGAAAAAAAAGGAGGGGGTGGGTGGGTACCAAGTAACGAGTCAAGTCCAAGTCATTTTGGGGGGGGGGGGGGACCGAGTTGAGTTGCCGGCGTGACTTAAGTCTGACTTGACAGCAAGTCCTGCACCTCGAGTCTCCAACCCTGGGCAAGGACTACCTACGTCACCAACAACTTGAAGGCCACCAGTTGCCCACCCTGATGTATGTGATGTTTTGCTTTTTAAATTTGTGTTGAACTGTCTTGAGTATCTTGATACAAAGGCAGGCTATATATATAATATAATATAACATGCAGCCCCCACAAACTCCATTCTGAATCGTCAGTTCAGTGGTGGAGAAAGCTGGATCAGAACATTATCTTGAGGGACAATAGCAAATGGCAACCCTCAAATGTGAAGCAGAAAACCCTGTGACTATCACTCCCCTCCTTGGCTTTAAAAATATCATGACAGCGGAGTAAATACCTGATTATTTGCTGCCTGCTTGGCTTGGAAACGGGGATGAGCACCGCCCTCTAGAGTTGGACACGACTGGACAATTGTCAAGGGAAACCTTTACCTTTTTGTGACACCTGATGTCTGCTGTCTAAGGCAGTTGTTTCACTCTGCTGAACAGTAGGGTTGGCCCTAGGTGAGATGATGCAACCATAGCTTCTGGTGATCCATCTGGGATCAGTCCTGGCTTGTCTCTTCTTTTTTTCCAGTTCTTACTGCCTTTTCCATCCTTGGACACGTGGCACCTTAAAAATTCAATTCAGGTCAATCCTAGTGGGGGTGGGGGGACCCAACATGAGATAAGCTCAGCACACTTATTTGCTGTGGAGACTTCTCCTCAGCATCCAGGTCTTATTTCTCAAATAATTTGTGCAAGTGTTGAACAGCTGCTAGAAAGGTGTAGGCAACTTTGGAATGCCACAGTGTGCACCAGGCCCATTAAATGCCTGGAAACAGCCCAAAAAATTAGAAAAAGCAAAATCAGAAGTGTCCTGGACAGTTACCAGTGCTTTTGACTTGGGGGGGGGGGCATGACTGGGGGAGTCCATCTCAGTGGGGGGTAAATCCATTTTTTTGTAAAACAATAATACAAGTGTTCGCACTTGGAAGTAGGGGGGCTGCTGAAGGCACCACACTTTGATCACCCACGTACCAGGACATTATGTGTGTGCATTTATATTGCACCTCTACCTCCACTTGATGAGAACTGTTGCCACCAGCAGGGTGACAGCTCCTTCATGATCAAATTGTGTCCCACCCAGCTGAGCTTTAAATCCTTCCCCACCAGGATATAACCAATGTCATGTGTGAGAAAGTAAAAGGAGAATAGCATAGGAAACCCCGAGAGTGCCCTCCAACACTTTGTGCTCTGAGTCGACACTCTTTCTGGAACATTGTCTTTTGTGCAGAGGGAAGACCCCAGCAGAGCATGAGCCTGGAACAGATTTCAGTTTCCTGTTGAATGAAGATCCTGAGAAGCTGTAACGTCGGTTGGGAGTGAACCGAAGAGCGCCATATGTCCCAGGCACCTCGCTGGCTAGCAGAGAAAGAAATGTCTTATGGAGAGTGCAAAATCCTATGAACTCGAGGGCTATTGTCATCCCAAAAAAAGGAGCCTGGTATCCACTCCCAGGTTGAGTCGCAGCTTCTCACAGCACAGCTTCAGGATCTCTTTCAGTGGAAAAGACTCAGTTTTAGAAAGTAACACAGCAAGAGTCCCTGGGTGAGCCTCTCATTCTCCTAGCTGTTTACTGGAGGAAGGGCTTCCAAATCAGTTGGAAGGTCTACTTGAGCCCTGGCATCTCCTAGCAGGGCCTGAGGCAAAGCCAGTAAACTGGGGAAAAGTGGTGGGAATCAAAAGGCCAGCAAGGACAGGATTTGCTCCCCTCCATCCTAGTCTGGCTCCATAAGTTTTAAAAACTATTTTGCAGTTAGCCGTTACTAAATCTCCTGAAATAAATGAATAAATGAAAGTTTTCCAATAGCTCTGTTTCAATGAAAGGAAAGACACAAGGGTTGCACTGACTTATTTGTCTTCTTGGCTGGTAAAGTCACAGCTCTGGAAGAGAACCGAGGGGTGTTCTAAAGGAAGCGTTTGCTGTGATGGGGAAAGTGTCTGTTACCTATGACAGGCTTTCCCACCCAACAAGGAACAGAAATATTGGAGATGGTGCCTGATCAAATAATAGGATATTTCCATCAACCAGCAAGCTAGGGGAGAGGTTGGGGTGGCTAAGGGAGAGGTTTCGTGGGCCTTCCCTATGGCCACTTCGTTCAGTCTGTTGCCTCATTTTGGCCAGTCTGGACTTGGCTTGGCAGACAGGTGGCTCGCTCCATTCTTCTCTCTTTCTTTGGTCACCACCGCTTGGAAGAGGATGTCGTGGTGCCATCCACTGCGCCACTGTGTGCATTTGCCACAGGAAACATTTCAACACCCCAGTCTCTACCATAACCTGTTGCTTCTTCAATACAGCTGTTTTAGCAGCAACCATCTCCAACAATTCTCTTCCCTGTCAGGAGGCAGGCTTGTCGTAGGTAATGGACACTGTAGCACCAAGTCGGGAAGCAGATTGACAGCGTTCAGCACTTTGAGAAGCCTTTACTAAAGAGCGATGGAAGGCATCCCTTTTGTTGTGTGCTTGCCTGCAATACTCTCTCCCCGTCCTCCACAATTGGATCTTTCCCTTTTCAGCTGTCTCTAATGCCTTAGACCATGAGACCTGGCGGGGGGGATTTCCCCCCCCCCCAGCTCTATCCAGCGGGAGTCATGCAGGAGTAGCATGGATGGTTCGGCCACTGCTTCCAGTTGACTTCCAATTACAAGAAAGGATATTTCAACCGAACCTCAAGAGGAACTTCCTGATAGAAACAGCTCTAGATTACCAAGGAAGGATTCTCCTTCGTTGGAAGCTTTTAAACAGAAGCAAGATGGCCATTTGTCAGAGATGCCCTACCTGTGCAGATTTCCTGTTTCGGGAGGGGATGATAATATGAGACACCCTTAGGATGATAGGAGACAAAGGTCCAAGGAAATTCCATTTAGGGAATAATGGAAATTAAGCCTTCTGGGCTCAGAAACAGTATACCCAATAATGGGGATGGATGTATCCATCTGGATTACAGGCTAATTTTCTGCCCAGTGTCCTAACGTAATCACAGGGCTGGAGCCTTGCAGAAGCGCTGCTACTAGAACTAAGCAAGATCTGTTCCAGGAAGACTCAGGAGGGGGGGGGGGTGGCCTGTTTCTGTTCTCTGTGGGTGGGGGCAGCCGGCAGCAAGAGGATCTGTTGTCCCCTTCCAAGAATCTTTTGTTCTATACTTCTTTTTAAAGACTTCACAGATAGAAAGTGACTTTATCACTCCATTTATCCTGCCTTCTAGCATTCTGCCTCATCCAAAGTTCCTGCCTTAAGTCTTACCTGTCCCGATTTAATGCCTTGATCTAGAGTGTAGATCAAGGTGCAGCCACTGTGGCCCATTCAAATCCTCCCATTCAGGTTTTTGCACCTCTTCCTCTTCAGCATAAATGTAACCTTTATTTTACATTTGGCATATGATGCCGCAGGTTGGACTGTAGAGGTAAAATCCATCTGTATACATACCTGCACGGGGGTTGGGGGGGGGGGAAGGTGGTGGGAAAACCTTGCCATCTTCATTAAGAGACCAGGCACATGTTTCTTTTGTATTTAATTCGTTTCAGACCCTTCCGTTATATACAAACCTAATTTTGACAATCCAATTCTATGTACAAAGTAAGCAAGCATTTTTAAAAAGGGTTAAATTACAAATCTGTAAATACTACAAAGTGCAAATTTTAAAACATTTTCCACCATGCTGTACAGAAAGAAATTCAATGTTAGCAAATATACATATGTACATACAAGCTCAACATTATTAAACCATACCACCAGAACATTAAAATAATACAAATAGTATATTATTTAACCTCAAAAGCACCCCGAAAAAGAGGAAATGTATTGCACAGAAGACTAACAGAAATATTTTTTGACATTACATGAAGGCTAGTTGAAACTAACTATATCAAAACACTTCTACAATAAATCTGAAGGCATTTTTGGCATTAAAATCTGTTTGTAATCAATCACAGTTGCATGAGCAGAATAATCAGTATGAGACCATCATTTGCCTCCATATACATAAGGCTTAGTGTTCCATTTCTACCATACGTGTAGTGTTTGAAGCAAATGCAGAGGCACCCATTAAGTGATTTTTAAAAAATAAATCTGTTTACTAGCAGCACAATTTCCAAAGCAAGTTACTGATTAAAGAAAGAAGGAATTCCACAAGACCTATCATTCTAAACTACTGTGCAGTACATCCTCCTTATGTGTGTGTTGTTGTTTTACATTTTTGCATCAAAATGAATAAAGGCCATGTTGATGGGGGGAGGGAATTCTGGGAAGTGAAGTTCCAGGAACTAGGTTTTCCAGGCTCTATAAAAGAACACTAGGCTAACTATGCTTACTCACACCCTTTCGAGGCTAAATTTAGTACCTCCACAATGAGGAATTGCACCAATAAATGAAAGCCCCACCCCCATTGGCTTTCCCAGTATGACTGCTGCTAAGATAATATTTCTATTACTGGGAAAAGTAGAAACTACCAAGTAATTAAATGCTAAGACCAGTTTGATCTTGTTTGGTTTTTCAAAACAAACAACCCACAAAACATCAAGAGGTATTAAAATGTTACCATCTGCCACAGGCACATCAGATAGCTAATCTGATCCCTGTTTGCTATCCAGCTTCCAGAGAAACTCCCACAAAGAAGGAAATTCCCCCCTTTGGAGCACTCTTAACAGAATGCAAAACATCCTAGCCTCCTTCCAACATAAATTTAAAAATGCTTGACTTAACCCTCTTGGTTTCAGTGGGCATGGTTTTTGCCTGTGAAATACAGTCAAAATCAATAGCACCGGGTGCATAGGTGTACTTTTCCCGCTGTCTGAAATACACTTACATCAAACTCTGAAAGTACTAGTACAGCCCAACTTCGGTTTGCAAAGTTCCCTCTCTCCCAGTGCAAAAGTGACTGCTCTTGTCAGCACAACACCAGTGAGTACAGGAGAAGGGATGCCTTACGGTGTTTGGTCACACATATATGCCCTAGAATTAAGTGAACACTGTGCTTCAATACTGTATCTAATATGCAGAAGAAATGCATAGACCACTCTCTGCTGTTAGATATGGCATCTTCCTTTACGCCTTCACATACCTTTTCCATGTGCAGACTCACACCCCAAAAACCCAGATGCTATATAGAGACCTGTACCTGTTAAACAGATGAGCCCTTGATGACTCAAGCGTAGTGTATAAATAAAAATAGCACATGATGATCCTACTGTTTCAATTTCAACTAACTTTTTGTGACTATGGGGAACTCGATCTGTTTCCCCTCTAATTCTGAATACCTGGAAGGTGTTCTTCCTTTTGGGAGCTGATTCAAGAGTGTCCTGCTACCACCGTTAAGAAATGTGTCACAAAGTTCTCCCCCTTCTATTCATTTGCAAGCATTAACAAACCCAACTTGTGACAGCCAAAGAGTATAACAGAGACGTCTCTTAAGTAACTGGCCTGAGCAGAGACAGTTAATACAATAACAATGTGTAGCAATAAATACCAAACAAATACATCTAAACAATATACAAGTGATATCTCCCAAACCTACTTTGATTCCCTCCCATCTAGAACCTTTAGTATTTAAGTTCAGATTTCTGGAATTAAGAAGGCTTTGGAAGTGAAAAATGGAAATGTGTTGATTCATGTAAAATAACTGATAGGCACTGGCTAAGATCCAGAAAATCATTTATCTCCTATCTAGATGTCAAACTGAGCTATATATATATATATATTCTTTTTGGCACATCATCAAGTTCTCTCTCAATCCCAAAACACTTTGAATATCAAGCTAGCTTGAGGTTTATAAACACAAACTGTTCATGAGCGGCTACTCTGAAAGAAAAAGAGAGCGGGGAGAAATAAACAGCAAAAGTTTGCTACAGATGGTCGGTCAGCTGTGCACTGAGAAATCAGATCACTGGATCATGGCCTTCAGCGTATATGAATGTACACTACAATAAATGTCAATAATTTGATATCATTTACAAGGATGTCTGAATGTCAGCAGTCACAAGCAAATGTAGTGAATGTCCCAAACCTTGCATTTACAGAGGTAACAATTGACCTAAAAATCTCGGTCAGCATATAGTGGGTTATGTCCACAAAGTGTGAACACCTCTATTTCAGAGATTATCTACCTACGATTGCTAGGATTCACACGTGAATGTCAGTTATCTATCAATTTTTTCAGGTTCCCAGTAAGACACATACATGTGCACCAAGGTTCCCTCTAAGCTGGGCGCATGTGCACGCCTATGCCTCCCCGCGTGCTGCTGTCTTCCTCTGCACAGCAATCCTATTAGGTTCCAGTCGTGATGGAACCCTGCATGCAGGGGTGGGGCGGAGTCACATACACACGCAGGGGCAAAATCATGCGCAAGAGAGGCAGAGCCCCACCCAGCGGAGCTGAAAGTTAGGGTATGATGATGTGCACACTTATGTTATGGGGATGAAATAGCTTATTGCTTCCATTTCTAACATTTTAATTATAAATACCTATAGATTGTACAGGCTAATTCTTGTTATGTGCCTCTGGAAATTGTGCTGCTGCTTCAATCTAAGAAAGTGAGGAGATATGATTGAAAAACTGATCAGAAGATTAAATAAATTTATAGAAAACCCCCCACCCCCCCAAGAGAAGGCAGGAGTGGAAATCACATGGAATCTTGAGTGTTATATTCAGTTTCTCCTGATGAAATCTGGCTGATCCGTTTGCTTGAACCCCATAGTTTTCGGGAGAGCTGGCCTGCACGCATCTGTTCAGAGTGATCCAGAGAAACAAAAAGGAAGGGGGAAAAACGGATAAGGGGGATAAATTAAACAAAAACTTCAGACGACTTGGAAGCAGTGCAGACAGTGCAAGATACAGCGCACATATACAACAAAAAGCAATTTATTCCTATCATGATTCAATGCGTGGACAATGCTAGGGCAGACAAAGAAGCAAAACGACACGGACATCTCTGTTGTATGTTGCAACTGATGGATCAGATTGTCAAGTGGTTTTACCAAAACATTTGATGTTTCTGAAGAATGCTTTGCAATGCGAAGAAAATGCAATTTAAATTGACATCAACCGTTTGGTTTTAGTTTTTTTGGTTAAAAACAACAACTAGGAGAAAGGCCCAATGCAGCAGAATTAAATTTGCTTAAGATGGTCATTTTAAACAAATTTAGTAGGAAGTAAAGTCTAAATGCACTCGATTAGGTCTTACACCTAAAGATGCACAGGACAGTGTTTAAGGGGGTAAAGCAAAACACTTGACAATGTCTTGAGGTGGGATGGGAGGGATAGAAAATGATTCTGCACAACAGCAATGAGGGGGATGAAAGAAGAAAATTCTCATGGTACCAAATCAACATATTTAAATCAATCTTGAATGGAAAAAAAATCAGTGCAAGAATTACTTTAAAACAACAGAATCTATTAGAAAATAAATAAATAAGCAAAAACCTACACCTACACCCACACAGCCTAATCAGGCTGGTGCCATAAAAACATATCAGTTTTTGTGGTCTAAACAGCACACACTGAATCTTTTTGGCAAAAATACAATAAATATGATTATTTTTTTAAATTAATACAGTAGTGCAATGTTTGTGTGGGCCTTTGATTTTCTCGAACCACTGGCTAGGGCACCCACTTTATGGTTTGGATCAGAGGCAATCAGTGGAAAAATACTTTGAAAACTTGAAAAGTGCTCACATGATTCCCTCAGCACAACACTTAAGATACAAACCGCAAAAATGGTTTATGGGGTCATCAGCAATCAAGAGAGATAATTTGTGTTATTTCCTAGACTCTTCCGAAGATGATAGTACAGAGGTTCGCTTGATTTAAGCACATACTATTAGGCATCTCTGTGAAATCAGAAGACATTTTTGCAAACAAAGTGTGAGGCAGCATCCCACTGGCACAGGCGGTCTACATTTGCACCCTTCCTCATTGGCACTGCAGGGCTTTGGTGCAGTTGTTCTAAGAAATATCTTCGGTGCGGCCCCTTTGGTGCAATAAGCTAAAGTGAAGGCTCAACGAATATTGTGCAAGGGATACAAAATAAATATTTTTTTAAAAAAAAAATCATATCCAGCCTGCAATCGAAATAGCAGCCTTGGCCCCTTCCACAAGTCTAGCAAGCAACAATCAAAAGAGGCTTAGCTATTGTTTCTTGAGAGCTGAAAGCTGCTAAGCAGAAACCCACACAATGCTCCATTGTTCTCTAATTCAGGGATTCTTCTGAGACCTAGTTTCATGAGTTGTAAATAGTGACGATGTGTTAATATTGAGAATTAAATGCTATAGGGCAGGCAGCGATAAGCAAATTCAGTTCCATTAGTTACCCAATCCAGCAAGCACCAGAAAGTACCTTTAGAGTACTCAGCTTAAACCAGCACATTAGTCCAGGCACACTTTAAATTTCCCATTCTGTTCCCTTCTATCCTCTTGTTTCTAGTGGAGGACCTGTTAAAAAGAAACTACGAGAACATCCCGGGAATTAGTCCTTCCCTTCTGAAAGCTCAGCTCGGCTGTGACGTTTGCCCTGCCACCGAGGTGATCGCCTGCCCAGCTGGAAAGCGGAAATAAGCGAGCTTCCCACTGTTCGGTAGAGAAAGTTCTTGAGGGTAGGTTTTACCTCTGCTGGCTTGCCAACGCCAATGACAATCAACTTGCCGTCTTCCAGGCCCACCAGAATATGACTGGACTCTTTGGTAACAGAGATGCAGCGGATTGGCAGTCGCATGGCTAAGGGAGAGATGCTAAGGCTTAGGCTGGAAGAAAAGAGAAAAAAATCATCCTGTTACTTAAATAACAGGCAGAACTGCACTGAACCTATAGTCAGGGCTGGAAAATATTGCTATTTTTTACTACAGCTTCCCGATTCTGGGAGTTATGCCCCCAAAAGCAACATTTCTGACCTGTGGAACAGAAATCAAAACAAAGTGTTATGACTCCTTTAGATTTATTTCAGTGTGACTTATCATGGACTACAGTCCACTTCTTTAGACACATGAGATGAACTCCAGCAGTAAGTTGAATCCATGGGGATTTGCTAGATCAATACCTATGTAAGTTCTATTTATTCAGTAGGTGTACTCTAGTTGTGATTTACTACTGGACTTCAGCCATGTTGTGGGTTTACATAGAATGTGTATATGGTTGTGGAGTGAGGTCAGGGAATCAAATGAAATTGGATGCAGAAGATGACAACTGCTTTGTTAACCCTGGCCATGAACTTTCAGTGTACTGGCTGGATAGCTCAGCGGTTTAGGTATCTGGCTGCGGAGCTAGAGGTTGGGCGCTTGATTCCCCCCATTGTGCCTCCTGCAGGTACAGGCAACCTGTGTGGCCTTGGGCAAGCGGCACAGTCCCAGCGCACCCCCACAAAAAAGGGAATGGCCAACTACTTTTGAGTATTCTCTTCCCAGAAAACCCCAAGAAGGGCCACCATAAGTCAGAATTGAATTGATGGCACATTAATAATAATCATCATCATCATCATCATCATCATCATCATCATCATCATCATCATCATCTATTTAACCATTTCCTGGTGATAGTTGAAAGTTCATTATTGGTGCTAACAATGCAATCAACTTCTGTATCCCATTTCACCTGGCCCTCATCCTTATAACAATACACACTTTATAGGGTCCAAACTATCTCAAAGACTGTATCTCCCTCCCATTATGAGCTGACTCAGAAGAGGCCTTTTTCTCGGTTCCTCCACCCTAACAGGTGCGTCTGATGGAACCACAGGAGAGGGACTTCTCTGTGGCTGCTCCCAGACTCTGGAACTCCCTCCCACGGGAGGCTAGGCTGGCTCCATCTTTGCTGTCCTTCCACAAGCAGAAACAAACCTTTCTCTTCAGGTAAACCCTCCCTCAGTAACTAGCTACCTGTGTGTGATTTTTAGAGGGACTGTTACTGTGTTTTACATTTTTGGGTCTTTCATTTCTCAGAGTGACATTTCTTTCTCTTTTTAATATTTGTATACATATTGTTCTTAGCTTTAATACTGCCTTTTAATGATGTAAGATGCCTCTTTATACTCATGTTTCTTAGCTTTAAATATTGCATTTTAATGATAACCATCAATGTCTACTCATTGTTTTAAACTTTAAATATTGTCTTTCAATGTTGTAAGCCACCTTGCTGAAGCAGATTAACGTGGCTACCTCTAAAAATTTCCAACCAATGAATATTTTGTAGTGAAAGTTAGAAATTCAGAGAATATTGACTTGTATCAAATACTTGGCATCCACTATAAGATATAGGGAAACATGTAGATGTCATTTTAAAAAATCTAAATGCAAAGACATTTTTCAACTTACCATCTCAAGGAAGGTTGATTGGCTTTATTGTTACTGTTACTGGACTGGACCTAAAATTCAATAGGCACTCAACAAGCACAAGTCTCCCCCCCCCCCCCAGTTACTGTTACTAACACCTGCACCCCCCAAAATCCAGGGGACCAGGGAATTCACCTGAAGATTGTTGGCAGGGTAGTCAAGTTATCAACCTTGAGAGAATGGAAGGCTGAGTCTACCCTGAGCTGCTACCTGAGGCCGTCAAGATCGAACTCAGGTCATGAGCAGAGTCTTCACTGCAGCACTGCAGTTTAACCATCGCACCATGAAGAAAATAACAGCACCAGCAATAGCTAGTGGCCAGAATCTTTTTGGAGATCTATACTGTACAAGTATAACTGTGTAAATTGTGGTGGGGCATTGCCACTAATTAATGAGTTGCTGCTTGTGTCCCTGGTTGCACACAAAGACACATGGCTGAAGGGAAACAAGAAAAGCGAGCAACAACTCATTAACTAGTTGTTTTTTGCCACTATGTAGGCAATTACACTTAGGCTCATGTAAATCATTAACAGATCATGGCCGATAATAATAACCACCATCATCATTTGTCTAGAAACTGCACACAAGACCATGTCCAAAAGTTAATAAACACCAAGAAAAGAAAGAAAAGCAGACTGACTCTCAATGCTTTCTAAGCACGATATCCAGGTATTGGAGAACTCAGATTATTAAAAACCACAAGTGAATAGTTAGAGAACTTTCCTAAGAGCTATCCAACTCTTGAGGGCTAAGTTCAAGTGGCCCTTAGTCACCGAGTGGCCTTAGGCCAGTCATTCTACCTCAGTTTCACCTAACTCAGAGAGTTACTTTTACAATAAAACTAGGAAAAGGAAAGCCACGTACACCACCCTGAGCTCACTGAGGGAAAGATGGAATATCATGAGGAAACAAACAACCCTAGTTTGGTTTTAGTATTCTAAGCCCTGAGATCCCTTCCATGTAAATGTAAGCTGTCAGTTCCAGAGTACCACATAAATCTGTAACCACATTTCACCTGGCAAGCCCAAGCTCCAAGGCACTGACCATGTTAAAATCCCCATTTTCAAGCATCCCCATTACCTGTAGAGATCCCGTATGGACAGGAATCCCTGCATGCTCCCCATTACGATATACTCCCCAGTCACAGAGAGATCCGACACTTCCTCCTTCAGGCTCTCAGAGCCCAAATGCTTTCCATTCACAGAATAGAGGTGTAGTGCATTCTTATCCTGTGCAAATGAAAAACCAAGCATGGCTATCAAGGATGAAGATGTGTATGGAGCAGGGAGAAGTAAATGCCTTGAGAGATGTAACTTGCCCTCATGAGCCTGGCTTTAATTCACATTTGTTGTCAGAATGCTTATTTTAATGGACTATGAAAAAATAAAATGCCGAAACAACTTAGCCTCTAAGCAACAGCAGGGGCTGTGGGAGTACATTTTGCGCTTCACCTACCCCACACGCGCCACAGCTTGGGAAGATCACCTTTCTTTCTTTTTCTCTCTCTTTCTTTCTTTCTTTCTTTCTTCTCTAACACCCAGGATTAATGCCTGTTGGTCATGTTTTCTAGGGGATTCTGGGAGTTGGAATCCAGAAAAACACTCTTCCCCATCTCTGGATTGAATGCATAGATCAGCATGTCTAATCTATGTGATTCTTTCATGCCTCTGGAACATATGAGCAAAGTAACGGTGGGAAATTCTAATGGAGCAGGGAGATGGATTTCCCCTACATGCAGCTCTCTCTGTGAGCCAGAGAGCTGCATGTTGGGCATGTGGTATGTAATCAGGTTCCCAGCTGAAGTATCCGGTGGGTACTTCCTACTTGGTGCTTTCTCTGGGAACCAGGCTTCACCTGCTTTCTCCCTTCCCTGTGTGGGGAACTGGACAGAGCAGCACAGTGAACTGATGCTTCTCAAGTCCTGGAAGCCTGTCTCTGAGGGGGAAAGATGGTCTCTGCTATTTCTAGTCGCTGATTCTGGTGACTCCATTTTCTCTCCAGAAGGGGAGGGGTTTTGGAGAAGGGACAGAGCGCTCTGAATCCCTGGTGGGCCAGAACAGGCCTGTGGGCCAGTAGTTCCCCCTCCTTGTAGTCAGGCCTGCTCATATGGAAACACAGGGAGATACTCCAGTTTCGGCTAACTGTTCCACAATATTTGTGTGTGTGCACATGCATCCAGACCCCACAGACTTTGGGCAGGATGAAGGATGCAGACAAGCTGTGAAGAAGAAATACACAAGAATTAGCCTGACACTGCTTATTTCTGATCCCATAGGGCTACAACACTCTCTAGGCAGTTTACAACCTAATTATGCAAACAACAAATTGCCCCCCAGCAAGCTGGGTACTCATTTTACCAACCTTGGAAGGATGGAAGGCTGAGTCAGCCTTGAGCCAGCTACCTAAACCCATTAAGGTCAAACTCAGGTTGTGAGCAGAGGTTTAACTGCAGTACTGCAGTTTAACCACTGTGCCTTGGGGCTCTTTGTTTATTTGCTTTAGGTGATGCGATTCCCTTTCCCCCTGGGCAGATCGAGCAAGAAACATGCTTCTAGCACTTTCTGAGTGCTGGCTGTCTTAATACCTTGAGAGACGTCTTTCCTTCTATACTCGTATGGATGACTATGTGTCCTTCCCAAGAGACAGCTAGGTTTGGAACAGTGAGCAAGAGGGAACTCTCACAGGGCGGCCGCAGAGTCTTCATGTATTGACCTTTCCGAATGGTATGAACAATCACAGTCCCGTCCTATCAAAAAAAAAAAAAGAAAAGGGCATACACATAGACACACATATATACATATGCATGTGCATTTAAGCCATTATGACCCAGTGTATTTGATGAAGATACACAAAATAATATGAACAATATGCATAGTCTGTTGGGCTTGTTGCTGTTCTTTTAATTACATGGTTCCGCCTGCTCTGTTCTTCATTGTTCATGCATGCTGTTTTTGAAAAACAAAAATTCTACAAACGTCGTTGGACACAACAGGCTCCCCTTCCCTTAAAAAGGAGCAATAAAAGCTAGGAAAGAACAATAATTTGAGAAGCACACAGCACACAAACGAACAAAGAAGAGAACCGGGAATTCCTAAGACTGAGCTTCAAGGCAGTGCAAACCTATACCTCAGGGCAGGAAACACTCTTTTTTTGGTCCAGGGGATGGAAAGCTTCACAGGACCCATCTGGTAGGACGGACGACTCAGAGGACCAGGCTCTACCCCACACCTGTCTCCTCCAGCTCCTCAATGTCCATTTCCACTTTCTCCATAAACATGCACACATGAGCCCTATTCAGATGCCCCGGCCCCTGTTAACAAGCACGATGTGAACCACTGTCCCTTTCTTCACATGGTTTTCTAGTGGTTTTAGTCAAACGGAGAGTGTCCATACTCAGAGGAACCTCTCCTTTTCAGACTTATGGCCTTCCATGTGAAGAATGCGATGACAGAGGAAGTGGGGCGAAGTGTTCCCAAGCTCATGTGCTGACGGGGAAAGCAATTCCTGAATAGCCCTATTTCTAATGGAAGGAAATCTTGCTTTGTTCAATGGGGACGAATGTCCAGAGAAGTATGAAAAAAGGACTGTAGACTAAATTAGATAAGGGGGATCAGGGAAACACCTCATCAATACGAAAATGGATGGGCAATGAGGAGCCCTGGGATCAAAGTCACCCAGCACCTAAAAGGAATACTGAAGCTGCACATGAAAGGTAGAAGCCTGAACCATTTTGAATGTCAGCTGAAGAAATAATCCACAAACTCACCCTGGCTCCCGAGATGGCCATATCCAGTTCTGTACTGATGCCAACACAGGATACTTCACTAGTATGGCCATAGAGAATCTGCAACGGTTTAGGAGCCAAACCTACAGGTGCTCCTCCCTGGTATTAAAATATTAAAACCAGCTATTAATAAAAACACAAAGAGCATGTTTGCAAAACATTATCTAGACCTGGATGCATCTGTTTCTGGCCAAACAGTCCTGCCACTATTCCATGGGTCTATCCTAGCAGCGACCACTAATTGGATTCTGGTCATAGGAAATTGCCATCATACAATTCTATAACAGTGTTTTTGCTGGTATAATCACAAACAGAGATGGGCACGAACTGGAAAACCAGTAGTTTGTGATGGTTCGTGGGTAGCCATGAATCATGAACCTCCCCAGAAAATGAATCGGTTTGTGGTTTGTTTGTTTTTGGGTTCATGCCGAGGGGGAGCCACCTGCCTGCCCACCCCTCCCCTTGTCGCTTCTCTACCTTCTCTTGAAGCCTCCATCGTTGCTGCCGCAACCATCCTGATGGGCAGCAACCCCAGTTTCAAGGATACAGGCCTGCTGCTTCTGCGCAAGGAGTCCACCTGTCATCCAAGTGGTGGACACAGGCAAACATGCAGCAGGCATGGTTCCTTGCAAGGCCCAGTCCTGCTGCTTCTGCGCATGCGCCCTCCGCTCAACTGACAGGCAGGTGAAGGTGCAGAAGCAACAGGCCTGGGTCCTTAAGTCAGGCCTGCTGCATCTGCGCATGCACCTGCTGAACTGAACTGAACCATGAGCCAGTCCAGTTTGTGGTTTTTCCTGGTTTGTGGTTTGGTTCGTGCCCATCTCTAGCCACAACGTTACCCAATAGGAAAAGTAAAGCAAGAGGATGAAAATTACAAATTGGGCTATGAGCGGAGCCATCTGTCACAAGGGAAACTCCAAGCTTTCACCAAATATGGGGGAAATGCCTTATTCTCTCCTGCAAAGCCTCTCCTCCAGCAGCTGGTTTAAATGCCCTTCTCATTTCATTCCCCAGGTGAACTGAAACTGAAAATAGGTGTGGTGGGAGCAAACAGCCTCAAATTGGTGGTGGGTGGGACCAAGTGTAAATAATTACTTTTAATTTTTTTTATATAATTTAATGAAATAATTTTATAATTGATCTATTGGATGCAGAAAGGTTTAAAGCATTCCCCTTGGAAACCGTGATGTTAAATGGGTTCCCCTACAGCAAGGAAGGAAGGAAAGGATTCCTCTCCTCACTCCCCATTTGCTCTAATCCTGATAATTATCAATACTTTCCCCTTCAGGTGCTGTTAATTGCATTTTAAACACGTGGACTTTAAATGCAAAACCACATTTAACATCATGTCAAGTTTAGATACACACCCAGGTTTGAGAATAAACATTAGCTGAGATAAAGCGCAGTTCTGCCCTCAGAACTGAGGCAGCATCCAACTTCTTTGTTTTGTGACACGTGATTTGAACAAACCAAAATTTGGCAAAGCTGGGCTCGGTAGAAAGCGGGGTGGGGTGGGGTGGCGATTTCTGCTTCACTCCATATTGAGAAACCCTTCTCCCTTAAACAAGGAAAAGTTAAGAGCAAAACAATGCCTCTTGAAAACACAAGGCCGCTGTCAAAATCCAGTCTCAGAATGAATGTTGGAAGATGAGACTTCCATTGGCACAGAAACCGGGAGGAACATTCAGTGAGAGATGCCTTAGATCTACATCACTGTTGATGGCAGAAAGTCCAATCTGTCACATTTCTATTAAGTGCACTCCTTGTAGGAAACACTGAAGTGTGGCCTGACTTGCAAAGAAGAGAGGTTTCCTCAACACTCTCAGGCGTTGTCTGGTGCGTGTCCACGGTCTATCTCGCTTCCACAGTATCTTGAGACAGAGGTAGCACTTTCACACTCTACACCTTTCCCCAATTCAGGAAGTACACCCGCCACCATAAAGTATGAATTAGTTCTCAGACAGTCTCACCTAGAACTCACTTCCTAACACTTCATGCCCTCAATCTCCTCACTACAAACCCAGCCAAGCAATGCACTATCCACTGCTTCCAGTCCATCGCAAGTTGCTTGCATGGGTCTGCAAAAGCTAACTTACCTGCTGAACTATTTGCCATATCATACAAGTGGTGTCCCTTGAGCCCGAAATCAAATGGATGCCACAGAAATCCATGGCCAGGCATGTCACGATATCTGCATGGATAGGTGAGAGAAAGCAATTAGCTTAGGCATCTTGGTAATATTAATAAATGTGCACCATCAAGTCAATTCTGACTCGTGGTGACACTTTTGAGGGTTTTCTGGATAAAGACTACTCAGAAGTGGTTGACCATTCCCTTTTTCTGGGGGCATCCTGGGACCGTGCAGCTTGCCCAAGGCCACACAGGCTGGGTCTTCCAGGATGCACAGTGGACAATTTATAATACTGAGCTTTTAAACAACTAATTTGGAGGGAGATGACAGTGTGCCAACTGTCACAAAAGAGAACTACAGTTCTAAACTCAAAACAAATCAGGTTGGTAAAGTTGATCCCAAATTCAAAATATTAACTTCAATAAAACAGCACAAGGTTGGTAAGAGTTGCTAAGGAGAACAGGTATGATCCTAAAAAAACTCCCATTAATTTCCACAGGATGTTTGCCCAGGAACAGATATTCAAAATGGAATCAGTGGCATATAATTAATGGAAGACAACTGAGGTAATACATCACTTAAAAATTAATGACAACTGAGGGGTGGGGACAAACAAGAGGGAAGAATGGCATTGCAGTGGAGCCAAGACTGAATGGAAGAGAGCACCAGGAATAACAATAAAGAGAAAAAACAAACAACAACCCCCACCCCACCCAAAACCAAAACCACACAACTTTTAAAAGTAAGACCAATGTGCCTAGATATTTGACTGACCATGGAGTTAGGTCCATGTCTGTCACTGCATGCAAGGCTCTCTTTCCTGAGTGCTAAGACCAATAAAAAGCACTTGATGTAGTTAATCTGGAGCTCTGGCTCCAAACCATTCTTTTTCATTTTTTTCTAGAATAACTGGAGCTTCCTTTATGAGGTCTGATAGAAGCAAAGCCATGTTGTGGGCCAAAAGACTTAATTTGTGACTACTGCATTTAATTATTATGCCTTTTTAGGTTTGAATTGGTCCTAATTTCCTCCGCTAGAAATTCCACGGCTAAATAAATAAATAATTTTTTTAAAAGGAGGGTGCTAATTTATCTGTGTAAAGGAAAATTGTTTGTAATAATTTTGATGATGGCTTTAGAACTGGTATAAAGAGATTCAATGAACTGAGTAAATTTTGACATGAAATTAATTTTATTTAATGACTGTAATAAGAATTTCTGTTCAAGCTGATCAAAGGATCTGTGGGTATCAAGGGAGAGGATTCCACCCCATGGAGTTTGCAGGACTGAATGACATTCTTCTGGAAGGAGCCTAAGAGCTGGCCACACAACACAAAGTCCCTTTGAACCTTCTGAATACATTGGACTATGAAGTAGTCTGATGGCAAAAGGTGAGGTTGACAGTTTAACATATTGATTGATTTAGGAAACTGGGCAGTAAGAGTCTAATTTGGGGGAGGGGAAGTTGCTTGGGTTGGATATTATTATCACTTGCGAGCTCTTCCATGATGGGAAGATAGGACTTCCTTTTAGGTATCCCAAAATGAAGTTAATACTGGGACGGATATATCTTTTCAAATGTTTATAAAATTCCCCAAGCAGTCCATCAAGCCCAGGTGATTTATTATTCTCCATCTATTGCCAGAATAGCTATGTAATCAATACTCTGAAAGTTCATTCCCAGAGTTAATAATGGAAATTATCATCTCCTGTATCCCATTTGCTTCCATCCCCACAAACATACAGCCTACATATTGTACTCTGTGTGGCTGAAATGGATTATAATCCATGAAATTTCACACTAAAACAACTAAACCAGTTTTAAAGGTGCCACAAGGCTCTGTTGTTGTTCTTAATCAAGACAAAGAGATCAAAGGGACATCCCATTGGTTTTAAGTAATCTGGATCAACACAGAAGAGAAACATATCACTCTACCAAAACAGCAATGGTAGTTCCAATTCTCTCAACAGAAGACACTCATTTAGCAAGAGACTTCATTTTGCATTTCTAGTTTGTACACTTTTCTTGCTAATTGATCAAACTGAAGTGCTCCTTTTTATTTATTTACTCCTTCACTTAAATACTGAGTCTCTTTATCCAAAATAACTTACCCATGTGCCTAATATGTTGTGCCATCAACTTCCCCTTGGTGAGCGAGGTCACTCTGATGCTATTGTCCCAATGCCCTCCACTAAAGAGCAGTTTTGCATCATGGGACATGACAAACAACTTGGGTGTGATCTCCAGTCCTGGTGCAAAAGGGCCACTCACACTCCGCTGCGTCCTGCAAGCAATGGCTTATCTTAAGATCTGAACTGTCCATCAATTAAAACATAAGAGTTCCTTCTACCTACAATGCCCAGTGTCTGAACCACAGAATTCAAGACTAAAGGAGAGTGGGCCGAACTCAACTCTCTTAAAATATACAAGATTCAAGTAATATTTGTGACAAACGTACACATATTAGGCTGCAGCACATATTTTCATAGACTAGAGTAGCAGTGAGAAAACCTAAGTTCTGCAGATGTTCTGCTCTTCAACTCTCACATTCTTTGTTATTGGCCATGCTGGATGGGAATTTGCAGGCTAAAGCCTCTGGACGCTTTCCATGTTACAGCCCCCTTTATCAAATGAAATGTGACTCTGAGGGGAAATGCACAGCAGACACAGACAAATATATCTGTGAAGAATTTTTAAAATACACACACTTCCTCTGTCCCCTTTTAGGTGTGTTACCCACAAAGAACTAGTTTTCATGCCTTGGTAAAAATAGGTTCTAGTGCCTGACGTTTATGCTTCAACAAGTCCTATACAATGATTTTTATTTCTTTCTTTATTTTTCTTACTCACTTGGGATTTGTCACTGTTTGGTCTTTGAGGAAAGTGAAATAGTTGGAGATATTTCGGTCATAAGGTAGCCATCCATGGGTTCCGACAATGCAGTTGAGACTAATTGTTACCTTCGGGGAAAACACATCCAATGAAAAGAAGTGAAACCATCGATGGTTAAAGATGAAGTTTATTCAAAATACAGAAACATCTTTTAAGAATAACAAGGAAATGCCAGAGCAATTAATATTCCTTTTCCGTCTTTTCCCTTCTCTCTGTTTTCCTTGTGCATTCTTACATTATAAATCTGAGGATAAACACATGCCTCTTTATTTTGGTTTCACGACTGTACCTATTCCAGAATAAATAATAGTAATTATCTTATCAGCTTGAAGAGAGCAAACTGGCTTCAAGAAAAAGAAAAAAATATTTCATAAAAATGGTTAACACTCTTGAGTTCTAATTTTCCATTGTTGCACATTGTAATATATGACCATTATCAACTTCTCTGGTAATTTTGCATTATAAATTCTTCCAGCATGAACTTTTTGCATGGGTGACTTACCAAGGTCTCTGGGCTGCCTTGTGACATAAAAGAACGATACTGATTCCTGGGGACAATGGCCTTAACAATGGGTACCCCATCACTGATTCCCTGACAAAAAGAAGGAAAGAAGATTATCTTGGTTGGCAAACATCAAGAAACAAGACAAATATATTTGCCAAAACCCACCATGTCATGTAGGGTTACATTTACATGTAAGGCTGGTATGGACACTAATCTAAAGTGACTTCTAGAGACAATTGTTTCTGATTCTCTAGATTATCTGGAACGTTCATCAACACCATCGGTAAGAAGCTCAAGCCTAACTTCAGACGTAACTGCTGATACAACCTTGAGATATGGACCAAAGAGTCCAGGACTGCTGATCCAGGCAGCACATGAGCAGGGGGCATGGAAAAAGGAAGTGGTATTAACATTGAGAGATACAGGATAACTAATTAGAGTGGTATATAATCACAGACAGAAAATACATCATTCTATATGTATATAAGTGGCTGTTTTCCTACTCCACTCAACTTTACATTGCAATAATTTATTATTTTAGCCTTTAACTTTGTTTCTTTTAATACTATAAGCTGTCTTGTATCCTTCCTTCAGGAGAAAGGTAGCATATAAATATTTTAAATAAATATCAAATAAATAAACTTTTTGTCTCTGAATTATAGTGAATTCAAAATCGTACATATTATCTGTGGAAGAGAATTTGAGAGGATGGATGTTATGGTGAAGACAGGGCAGAGGGTGGGTCCTAAGCAATAACAAAACTGTTTCTCAAATTATTACATATGATTCATATTTAAGAAATGTTAATGAAAATGTGGACCAGAAGATTTAGCCCTACAGTGGAAGTGAAATAGACTCTCAAAACTAGCATAGGATTTCCCCCCCCCCCCCCATCAATAGAAGTTGAATACTCAAAATGAAATACCATTGGGACTTGTGTGAGCTTTCCTGTCATGTTGCGACAGCTTCCGCAGGAAAACAGTCACCAGAGCGACTACAGATGCTCTCAGCAGAGCAGTCCAGGTCCATAATGACCTACTGGGATAATGTGAGCCTCCTGATTGATAGCACTATTGCGTCAAATGCAACTGCTCTGTGAAAGCTACGGGCTCTCAGTGGACCATGTCTGTGGCCTGATGGAGAGCCAATCATAGAACACAATTTTATCCAATATCATGCAGTGTAGTAGCTTGCAGGAAGGCTGTGCGGTTGACAAAAAATACTATCAGAATCCATACTAATTAATTATCTAGAACAGGGGTCCCCAACCCCTGGTCCGCAGCCTGGTGCCAGTCCGTGACCTTGGCAGGACCGGGCTGCGGAGACAGATCTCCCCCTCCCGCACGTACACACCCCCACGCACGCACAGCCCGCCCACCCGCATGGGTGCCACGCCTCCTGCATATGGACCCTCCCCCCCCCAACCGGTCCACGGTTCCGAAAAGGTTGGGGACCACTGATCTAGAAGAGCCAGCAATAGACTAAGTATCACCTGGAAAGAACTTTTACCACTCTGCCTAAGCTACAAAAGACTCCAGCCTTCTGAGTACACTCCAAGCATCATTATTTATTGGCATTACAATTAATCAATAAGCATACTAAGAAGCATCATAATTAATAATTTTAAATGAACAAGCCATGCTCTGAAAGGGTGAAAAAGAAGCAAAGGGATAAGATGGTTGAAGGAGCTGGCCAATCCTGGGTTTCAGATAAGCACCATCATTGTAAGACCACTATCTCTCATGGAGTGGTCACTCAAAAAAGGCATCACATGTTTATATGGCTTAAAGCAGTGGTGCCCAACCTTTTTGACACAAGGAACCGATTTAGTTGAAGACCATTCTCCCAAGGACCAGGGGGGTGGGGGTGGCGGGCATCTGTCCGTGCATGTGGGAGGTGGGCGGGCATCCATGTGTGCGTGGGGTGTGCGTGCATGCATGCATGCGTGTGAGAGTGCATGTGTGCATGCGGGAGCGAACACACATATGCGCGCGTTCCTTCGGCCCTCGAAAATCTGTCTCGGCTACCTGGTCCTTCCAAGGCCACAGACCGAGACCAGTCTACGGCCCGGGGTTGGGGACCCCTGGGTTAAAGCACATGTGGTATTGCTCATTTTTACCTCAATGAAGAAAGACTTCAGTTCAGGGAGATGCTGGAACAAATTAAGAGTGGAATTTTCATTTTTGGTCTGCTTCTGCAGCACTTCCTCTGCAGACAGTCTTGCAGGATGTGGCTCCTAGAGCAAAATTTCAAGCGCAGTACAAGTCGTGATTACTGAGCCAATCTTCCACAATGAACAAATGTCAAAAGCAACGGCACACTCAACTTCAGTAAGGAAGGAATAGTGTCCCTTGAGTCCCTTCACTGGGAGAAAAGTGACCAAAACAAAGTAAAGTAAAGCAAATCAAAACAAAACAAAACAAAACAAAAATATTGTGCCCTCTGAGGAAGCAGGTTCTAACTAGAGGATGCTTCTTGATTCTAAATTGTCACTAGTGGTTTGGTGGCCCAGTTTTGGCTGAATTGCCATCTACATTTGTTCTTTACCTGTGTTCTAGTAACACCCTAGACAGACTATCACAATGCATTCTCTCACAATAAATCTCTTCTTGAAACAGTTCAAAAGATACAACTGGTGCAGAACACTATGTTGGCAGGAGCCACATGACAGAATCACACCCCAAACAAAAACAAAATACATTTTAAAAATACATTGGTCTGAAACCTATTGGCGTTTGTGCAAGGTTTACATAACTTCCATGGCTAACGGCAGCTAACTGATGAGGTGCTGGGGTGTGTTTCACTCATAGGCCTGGTCAAACACACAATTGCACAAGTGAGATGCATCCCAGCACCTCACCAATTAGCCACAATTAGCTGTGGCAAATTATAGAAACACGACACAAATACCAGTAGAACTCCAAGCATTGGCTTCCAGTAAGTTACTAAGTCTATGTCTTGCTAGTGGCATTTAGAGCCCTAAATGGTTTACGATTCAGCTACTTGAAAGTCTGCTACTCCCATGAACAATTAATCCCTGCCAGGGGAGGCTCTGTTTGTTGTCCCACCGACAGGAGAGACTAAGAAGGAGGTGATGCAAGACAGGGCGTTCTGCGTGATGGTGCCATATTTGTGAAACTCCCTCGCAACTGATATTATGTCTGTCTCTACAGTTCAGCCATTCACACAAAGTCTGATAGCATTTCCATTTGTTGTGGTTGTATCTGTTGTGGTCCCAAAACAGTTTTATCACAACGCTTCTACTGCACTTGAAGTACTGTCAAGGACATGTTTGTTTTTTTGTGGCTGTTGGCATTTGTGCTGCAATGCTGGCTGATGGCTGGGACATTAAAACATTAAATGAAATGATCAAATAAATACTTCTGAACAGACCTGAGTGGTCAAGAGTGACAAATGCTCCTGTGAAAAGGAGCTGAGGCCATTCACTTAGTATGCCCATATGGCTCAAGCTAGCAGACTGTGCTGCATAATATAAGACCAGGGTGAAACACACACACTCTCTCTAAACGACATAGATATCGTAGCTGTGATATTGCTCCCTTGTTCCCCTACTGCTGCCAAAGGGATTTACCTTCAGTAGCTGACAAGGTGTTTGTCCAAAATTATTAATCATTCCTTCTAAAGCTTTCCTTTCTTTCTCATCTGTTAAAGCATCCAGATCTACAGCTCCTGGAATTATAATACAATTGCAAATAAATAAATAAAGTACAAATCAACTGAGCACTTGGTAGACTGCTCTACAGTCTGAATACTACTCTGCATATTATAATACCATTGTACAGTATAACACGATTCAGTATAATACCTATTTTTACATCAGCTGTAATCCTGCTGCTTAGCATAGCAGGCCCACTAATCAGTGAAGATGTGGTGAGTCAGCTTCTCCATAGGTTTAATTGATTCAAATGGGCCTACTTTAGCAGTGACTTGCTTTAGTGTACCAAGTTTCAACTAGAGTAGGCCCATTTGAATCACTAGAAGTTACAGAGGAGTTGACTCACAAATCCCAACAGATTAATGGGCCTACTATAGTGTGACTTACTACATGAATCAATAGGATCTGAGCCATTATACTTCAGAATGTGGCAGAAGTAGTCACACCCCTGGTGGAGCAGAAATTTGTTTCCTAAGAGTTAAGAATGGGATCACATAGTTGTAAGGTTGCAAATAGGTAGTAAGATATAAACTGTCCATATTTTGCTGTGTAAGAGCTATTAGACAGGTCCTACCCCATCCCCAACCTATATCTTTCGCACACATGGATATGTGGACCCGAAAGGAACATCTGGCTTGTTACCTTCGTAACTACAGTAATAGAAGACATTCAGGGCCTCTACTGCAGCTGGTCCCCTCTGCTTGTAGCCAAATATCAGATCTATCCATTCATGGAGATGGGCAGAGACATACTCTGATTCCTATGAAAGACAGAAAGAATACATTCAAACACGTAATGTTTTGAAAACAGTAATCCCAACTGTCTAATTTTGCCTTTAAAAAATTATCAGAACATGTATTTGCAATATATTCACAATTCAAGTTCACTTTGTAATAATGAGCATGATTCACTCAGTGGCTGAAAACCTGTTGGTGTAAATTATGCCATGCAAACAGGATTATGTCATCTGGCAACAGAAATATTCAAGTTTAATTAAATTAAAAGCTTCCTACTTCCCCTTTCAGGTCCTGAGTTTTCAGGAATGCTTTGGGATCCCATAAACACAACATTGGGGCCGCAATCATGCTCATGTTTGTTTTAAATACAAGGGTGGAGGTGGAAGGAGAGCATCCGTAAATTCTTTTGATTAACTGTTTGCACTGTTGGAACTGCGAACACACCAACTCACTTTAGTAGGCTTAGATGAAGCTCAATCACTGCTACAAAGTTCCACAAAGTGGATCGCAAAGGCTTCATATGATTTAATTTCCGTGACCCAACCCATACACTGTCGCCCTGATGGCCCATTGTAAAATCTACTTCTTTGGCTTTCAGATTACTTCCTCCAGGGACAATAACTCACCAATGCTTTCCTGTGTTTATCAATGAAGTCCTCTGGAGAATGGGCCCATTTGGGGAGGACAACGTCGTTCACCACTTCTTTTGAGATCTGCAGCTGACCCAAGTTGAAATCTGCAGAGTGTCGACAAGAGAACATGATTTCAGTGCTACTAAACATAAGCATTTACTAGAAGTCATGTTGTCTAAGACAGGTCAAAGAGCAGGTGAGAGAGAAAAAGACTGACTGTATTTCGCCACAAAAATGTGTTTAAGAAAAAGAACAATACAAGACTAATCATCATTGTAAGGTTAAAACAACTCTCATTTTTTACTTCATGTCTGATTTTTTACACATCCTGGACCTACGGAACCAGACCTGCAGCCAAGCACTTTATTTAAATAAGCCAATTCTAATCAAGTAGCTTTTCCTCAGGAAAACATAATGGCAAGAAAATTATTCCATACAGCCCATTACTGATTTGTCTACATACTATTTTGATTCTCTAAGAATTCTGGGAAGTAGAAGAATTCTGGAATCAGCTCCTTCACATCATTTGGATTCTCCATCAGAGCTTGCCAAGTAGCAGCAATGGAATGGAACTGCCGATCTGCACAGTCAAATCTGTGGATGAGAAAATATACAGCTGTATTTGTAGAAAACTTATTATTCAGTCCCAGATGACAGAAATAGAACATGTCTTTTACTCTGAAATACTTCAGTGAAACACGGAGTTGAATTTCATTATAGTTTAATACCCTAATCTTGCAGTCAAATGTTTATGTGACGATACTAGCACATATATGCCTTTTCCCCTCAACTGAGGGCTTCACCATTTACTTCAGTAGAAGGGTAAGAATGTATACAGCTACTGAACTGTGCACAGAATTAGCTAAACTGAACAGTAATACATGTAACAATTTTGCTTACATTGTATTAGAAAACTGAGGCTTCGGATTAGAAAAATAAGCATAATGTGGGGAGAGGTCCACTACATATCTTGTCAGAACATTTGCTTGTCTTAACAAACATTACATGAGTCATATGTTCTCATTCCCTCTCTTTCGCCTATGCAAAACAGCAGCTTTTCATATCATTTAAAGTCTTTATAGTGTTTCAATTATGCAAATTACATGACAGCAATCTTTAAGGGGAACAATTACAGTCTCTTACCCAGAGTGGACAATACTCCTAAATATCATTCTATTTATTTATTTATTTATTTATTTTATAACCCGAAGCATATTTACTCAGAAGTATGCCCGGATATGTACAAGAAGCTTTATTCTCTATTATGTGAGTTGTGGTTTGCAGCTTTATTTTCTATTGCTTTCTTGTCATTCTGTCCTTCTACCAAGGAACTCATAATGATACATGCAGTTCTTCCTTTCCCATTTTATCCCAAAAACAACACTATGATGAAAATTATGCTGAAAGATGGAATTTAGCTTTCAAGTAGGAGCTTCCTGCTGAGGGGGGATCTGAACCAGTCTTAGTCTGAAACTCTAAAGTAGGAGCTGGCAACTAAAATGGGATGGGCGACTCTGCCCACCCCTCTCCTGGAAGCACCAGCTGAGAGTGGAAGACCAAGTCATCACTATCTTCAGTCAGAGACAGAAGATGACAGAAACTCCTCTCTTTCAAGGAGGGGACAGGGCTTCATGGAGGGATCAGGCCAGTGGAGAGATGTCAGTGGGGTGGATTTTGGCCCTCTGCAGACAGAATTAAGCATGTGGACCAAAGGCTGCCCTCTGTTGCTCTAATCTAGTGGTTCCCAACCTTGGGTAACCCAGGTGTTCTTGGACTGCAACTCCCAGGAACCCTGGCCAAGCACAGCTGGTGGTGAAGGATTCTGGGAAGAGCCGTCGAAGGACACTTGGGCTATCCAAGGTTGGGACCCACTGCTCTAATCTGTAACCTACACTGCCCCTCCTCCTAGGGACAGCATGGGAGTGAGACATATCATGCCAAAATCAGCCACTAATCCATGTAAAATGCTATTTTACTTTGTTAGAAGGTAAAGCGCTTTTGTTTATCCTATTCTTTGTAAGACATCTCTGAAATGTTAGTGAAGAAAAATGTTTCCCTGACATCTCTGTCAGGACATCTGATTTTGATCATGTGCTCAGCGCTCAGGGGAATAAAAGAGAGAATGGAACATGACATGTTACGTTTTGCGCAACGGTGACAAATCATCTGCAAAGAAAACAAGCAAGGATTAAGGCATTTCATATCTATTTGTGTCCTACCTGCCACTCTGAAGCTGGATATGCAGTGTGGTAAAAGGCTCTACCCGAATGAGGTAATGCATGACCCCAGCAGCATTGGAGTAGTGAGTACCATAATGGAACTTGTCAACAATCCCCAGAGGATCTTCGAAGTTTTCATACCTTTAAAAAGAGAGACAGAAACAAACACCATGTTTCCATAACTGTGAATCAAGCTGGATGTCCTCACTGACGGAAGCAATTACTGAGATGGGAGAGATTAACACATCAGAATTTCTTTCCATTTAGCCCCAAACATTCTACTGCTACTGATTAGTACCTGCAACAACAATGATGTTCTTAGAGTTAAAGGCCTCCTGTTTGAAGATGATGGAAAGAAGCCATGCATTGAAGCAATCATTGAATGCACTGCTTGAAGTAACCACTCAGGACCTACAGCAGGTTCTTCAGAAGCAGTCTCTGCGATCTTCTATGTTAAATAATAATGTTTCATAAAGCATACTTTGTGAAACATAACACAGGTTGCTTTACGTCTGTGTTTTCAGACAGAATTAAATGTATTCTAATTTTATATGTCATACGGTAGTTCATGTTAATGATCTGAATGGATATGGATATACCATACTAGCCCAAGCTGAAACATGGTAGGCAAATAGGACTTCATAAAACAGAAAGGCTCACTCTGGTTACAGAAGGTGATGGAACTCTTGATGGAGATGCAAGGGAAGGGGCGAAGATCAATGGGCTCATTCTGGCTCTCACTGCCTCATGTGAGGCTTATGTAAATAGACTCAAATTTTCAAATGGGACAGCGGGGTGGAGGAGCAAGCCTACACAGAATAAGAAAAGCTTCAGAGGCTTCTTAGAGAGGTAACTATGTTACTCTGTTGCTGCAAAAGCACCAAAGACTTGCACCAAAGACTAACACACTCACTATGGCTTACGCTTTTATGGACTACATTTCATCAAATGCATGCAATATTTAGAACACGGAAAAGTCACCCCGGTGGACTAACTCCTCAGAGTATAGCAACCAAGTCTCTCAATGGCTTGACTAGGTTTTTCCCTAAACAGTATCTATCTTTTCCTACTTTCTTAACTCTCATTCCTCTCCACCAGTTGGGACAGGTTCATAATCATCAATCAGAACAGAAACTAAGAGCACACTCAATAATAATGAAGCAATATTAACTAAATACTTTGAGTGACTAATTTAAATAATTCTTTATTTATTTATTACCTTCTTTTTTTGTTTTAATATTAGATCTTGATCATTGAACTGCCATAATTGATTACTGCTAGAGATGGGCATGAACCACTGTTTTGGAAGATGGATGAACAGGTGTTCCGTGGTTCAGCAGCACCCAGTGGAAGGGGACTGCTGATGCACAGAATATCTGTTCAGCCATCCGCCACAACGGCATGAACCACTGAACAGGAGGTTCATGCCCATCTCTAATTATTGCTATTGGGGTTGTGTGGAGTCCTGAGTTTTTAATTTGTAAACCATCCAGAACAGTGTGTCCACTAGAGAATCAAATAAACTATAAATCAAATAAACAAACAAGTAACCTTTCATGAACAGCCTTGGCATTCTTTTCATTTGCCACACCAATAGGTTTAGACAAATCCCGAAATGCAGCAGGATTATTCAAGTCTAATTCTTCTGAAGTGTAATCCCGCAGGATCCATGGAAACTAGAACGGGAGAAGAAAAGGTCTCTTTCAGATCTCACAAACCTTTTGAGAAAATACAACACTGTATCTAATCTGAAACAATGACCAAATTAAAACTTACAACAGGATACTGTGCAAGGTCATTATAGGTTCGTCCCGCCATAGTATTTAACTGAATGAGGTAGTCAAAGTTTGAAATCTCTCTGTTCACCCATTTCTAAAGATTAAAAAAAAAGTGAAATCATTAATGAACAGCACAATAATTCATACAACTTACTAGTATTTCAGGTAGGAAACCAACCAATATAATTTCATGGGACAACATCAAGGGGAAATTCACTTGTCATGTTTATTCAGCTCTTTATCTCATGCTATTACAATGGTTCAAAGTGGCTGACAAAGCAAAAACAAAGTCCCCAAGTGACGATCAATTTTCCTTGCAGTTCTGGAGGACTGCTGCTGATCTGAATATGACATACAACAGAGGAAAGCCTTTGCCAACATAAACACTAGTTTAACTGTGATATGTTCCATTCAGATAACTCTGCAAATCATAGTTCTGTGAAAGCACTTAGGTGTTTCTTAAAATAGGAGCTTCACAACCCCAAAATGCTTGGAGTGTGGGTACAACTGGATTCATTTAAAGTCTAAGAAATTGTATAGGCTAACATGACAACTGCTATCCCTAGAATAAAAAGACCCAAATATGCATGGAATTTCTTCATTCTGCACAATTTTTTTTAAAAAAGTCTGGGCTTATTATTTTTATATAATGGGAGACAATAGAACAATATTATATATTAGTACTTTAAATATTTCTATACTATTTTCCAATTAGAAATTGCCACAGCAACTTATGAAACTTAAAATGATTTCTCTGTCTGTCTGTCAAAATGATTTCTGATGAAATGATTGGGAGAGCAAGGTACATTTGCCTGGATTCTGAACCCAGAACAACTTCATCACAGGACATTAATTCCCAAGCTATTCTGGTTAATATCCTACCTGGGTCAGTCCTGAGGCTTTAAACAGTTCCTGTGGAGATCTGGTCCCACTAATATTTGGAGAGCATAGGGACAGAATTCGGCTATACACTTTGTTTCTTGCCTGTAAGAAAGAAAACGGCACGCTGATTAAATAGCCCGGCTGGACCAAAAGCTCATCTCGTTGGGCATTCTGTTCAGGCAGTGGCCATTCGGTTAGCTGCCCAAGGGAAGCCCATCAGAAGGACGCCAGGAGAAGCTGTTTGCATTCCCAGAATATGTTTGAGTTATGCAGCCATGTTGAACCTGTTCCTCTGTTCAGCATGAGGCAATTGCCCAAGTGGCTTTATGTATTGAGTTAGTTACTCACTGTTAGTGAGTATCCATGTATATGGAACCTTTACAAACACATACCTCCTTCTTAAAATTAAGAAAGTAATTGGTCTGGTCGATAAAGAAGATTTCCAAGGCTGATCTTCTCAAATTATAGCGACGTAAGTGAATCTCTCGAATTTGAGAGAGAGGCCATTTGAAATCAAAACCAATACCTGGAAAGACAGGAACTTCAGTTATTGTTCTGAAATATGGTTAAGAGAGTAGACATCCTCTTAACACAAAAGCCATATAACAGGGTTTAGGAAACAAAAGTTGCTGATGAGAAAAAGCCATTCTATAGAGCAAATGTAAGAAACTTTTGCTGGAAAAGTGTTCACTTTCTGGTGAATATCAGATTAATCTGAAATATTCTCCTGTGGAATTTTATTTTATTTTGAAATAAAGTAAAAAATGTAGCAAAAAAAAAAAAAGGAGAAACACATGGAAGGGCAAGCATGTTTCTACAGATATGAATGCACTATGAAGTAGCTCTTCTTGTTAATAATCTTGTATAATGGCCACCACATGGAAGATGGAGCAAGAGGGTAGGATTGGCTGAATTCTATGGCTGAAATCCTGTTGCTTAGCAAAGTAAACCCACTAAGTAGATTCCTGGATCAGTGGGGATTTGGGAGTGAATTCCTCCACACATTCTATTGATTCAAATCGGCCTACTTTAATTGGAATTTACTATACTAAGCAACAGAAGACAATGGATTCAAAGTATGAAAAAAGGACATCTCAGCAAAACATTAGGAAAAACATCATCACAGTAAGAGGTGTTAGCATAATGGACTGTCTCAGAAGGTGGCAGATTCTCCAAGTGGAGGATTTCAAACAGAGATGGTTCGGCCATCTGGCAGGGTGCTTTGGTTGTAGATTTCCTAATCCACAGCATCCCTTCTGGCTTTACAATTCTAAGAGCTTATGAAAGATGTCCCATGCTATCTCACTATACAATGGAGGATTACAGCCTGCTGACCAAACGATCTCAATTGCCCCATGAATACGGACTTCATTTGTGAATTAACACTGGGCTATCAATGGTACAAAGAAAATCTACCACAGGCCTCACCTTCCTCTTTTTCAATACTGCCATCATAGAAATAAATATGTTGGGTAGTGACCTCCAGTCTGCCAGGTATTATGTTAATAATTGTAATAAGTTCACAGTCTTCAGAGAGCACTAGTTTTTCCTTCTGACTCTGTTCTTCCTTCTCATCCCTGCAAGAACAACACCAAATGGCAGGCTTAATTGGATCAGTTGTGTTCCAAAAATTACAAACCAAAGGTACGGTGTCACTTAGACAATAATCAAAATTAGAATTGCTTTAAATATATATATGAAAATCTCAAGCAACCCTGGTCAGTGCAGATATAATAGCTCTGACCTCTTAACTGCAGTTAAGAGATTTGAACTCAGAACTCAAAAATAGTCCATCTGAGGCTTTTACTGTATTTTGAAATCTCACTGCCAAACAAAACCAACTAAGGAGGCAAAGACAGAATAGCTGTGTAACGTCTTTTCATTGGTAGTACTTTGGAGCTCTCCTTCTGGAAGCTCCCTCTTACGTCAGGAGAATGTATGCTTCTTCCCTGAAGCAGATTTCATCTCCTGCTTTAATTGCAGTGAAGGGATACATTGGCTGAAATCCAGTAGCAGGTTGCAACGAGAGTAAGTCCACTGAATCAATGGAACTTACATAGGTACTGACTCATCGAATCCCCACTGATTCAATGGACCTATTCTAGCTGCAATTTACTGCTAGATTTTCAGTCAACACTAATCAGTCTCCACACACAGCTAGAATTTCTCAATATCTTCAAATCCTGGTTAAGAGGAAACCTTGTTAGCATTAACTATGGTTAAAGTGGTTTTTGACATATCCCTAAACCAAATTAAGATGGGAAGGCAAAAACCATTCTAAGGAGGCCAAAGCCAGCCAGCCTATTAGACAGTTGTCTCAGAAGTGGTGAATGGCAGCACTCCCCAGCTCCTACCAGGAATATGGTGGCGGCAGTACTGCCGCTACAGTGGGCAAGATGATGATGTTGGGGGAATGTAGCAACACTCTTATTCCACCCCAGGAAAACCCAGGCTGCCTATGGAGGCAAGAAGTGCCTGATCCCAGGGCCAGCTCTTCAACTTTCCACTAGAGCTAAGAGACTGGAGCCATTATACCAGTTCTTTTCATTTCATATCAGAATGTGAAAACTAATGAAAACCTGAGGAATTAAACCCTTTCTGGAAGAAGGTGAATGCCCATTAATATCCATAGAAATGACAGCACAAAAGTCTCCTTTTTACAAATGACCCTCCCCAATACATGGGGATGAGATCACGGTAGCGTAGTGTGTGGCTTTGCCCCACCTGCACACTCCACAAAAAGAAGAACCACTCCAATGAAATGTCTGAACTGGGCTCTTATGTCATGAGGCAAGCAGAATATAGTAGACCCTTGAATCTGCAGCTTCTCCATGCTGCTATTTTGGGAAGGGACAACTGTGTTAGAAGGTTGCACCAAAAACAACAAAGGATCTTGAGACACTTCAGAGTTTGGCTTGGAGTAAACTAAATGGGTTGCAGTTCATAAACGCCTCTGCCAAACCAAGGTTGTTAGGTCTTTGGGCTTCTTGTTGCTTTTTTCATGCTGAAAGGATCTCGTGTGACTGGACTCAAACGAGCACTTCACAATTGTACCAAGTCCTGTTGTACCCTAAATGGGCAGTTAGCATGCATTATTGTTTAGCTGATTGTTACACAGCTATTTTTAATAATGCCACTGAGCAGAATGCTCCAGAAATTCACCCTCCCAAAGATGCCAACTTCACTGTATGAAGTAACTATGAGGTAACTATGTATGAGGTAACTTATGAGGTAACTATGAACTATGTATGAGATAACTATGAGGTATGAGGTAACTGTATCAGGTAATTATGAGGTAACTATGATACAGATGTCACTGTATGAGGTAACTATCTTTACTTCTCTGCACTTTCTCCCAGATTTTGCAAGATTACATCACTCGGTTAGTATTGTACTCCTTCAAAAAATACAAAAAATGCTGATCAGTCTGGTTCTCAGCTTCAGTAACACCAATTAATGTTACGATGCATGCTCAGAGGTTATTTTCATTTATGAATCAGCCCAGTACAAGACACATCAACCACTATTCCCTTCTGTGGATATATTTGGGCCAGAATCTGAAAGGTGTGTGCAGTCAGTTTGCTTTACCAAGACAGCTTTGGGCTTGTGCTTCTTGAAAGCATCAACATGTCAAATCACTTGCAAAAGAAAGCACATTTTGAAAAGCAATCCAAACGTACAAGAAGAGATACCATTATTTAGATCACTAAAAATCAAACATTCAGTGCAAGCGTTTGTAAATAAAATTTGACTTCATCAGGCATATGGCAGAAAAATTATAAATGAATGTCCAATGAAGTGAAATTTTATTCACCAAAGCTTGCGCTGAATGCTTGGTTTTTAGTGGTTTAAATAGAGGTATCACTTTTTTTTACATTTGGATTGTGTAAAGGATTACATGGTTATCTCTGTTGTTGTTTTGGAAAGCTGTTGATGATAACAGTATGGCGGCCTTCTATTTAGATCAAATCAAGGCACAAATCTGGTTGAGTATGCCCATGCCCCTGGGGATGCATAATGTAGCACTTTGGGTCCACACCCTGGGTTTCCCATGCCTTCCAACATACATGTTTGCATTGGATGCCACATCTTCGTCTGGCAGTTCAAGGATATCATCCTCCATGTCGCTGACTTTCACTTGCTTCACAGCCTCCAGCAGCAAAGTCTCACTAGACGGCAGCGTCTGTTGCACTCCTTTGAAGACACAATGAAGTTTTCCAGGTGAATAAATTCAACCCCATTTCATCCCAGCAGGTCCTGGTGACTGACAAGAGATACCCCTTCCTCTGACTTCACGCCTAAGCTATGTGGTAGGTATTTCCAGACAAATAAAAGTCTCTCTTCATAGAGCACCTTGTTATAGGGTTGAATTTGCTACTGCAAATATGCAGTGGTGGCTTTAAAAGGAGATTAGATGTATTCATGGAAGGTGAGGCTATCATTGGCTATTAGTAATGATAGCTATTTTGCAATCTCCCAGAACAGCAGCACTGGATCTCTGATGCCCAGACTCCACATTTAGCCAGGATTTTTGAACTATCTTCAAATCCTGATTAAGAGGAAACCTGGTTGCAGTGGTTTTTGACATATCTCTAAACCAAGTTAAGATGGGAAGGCAAAAACTATTCTAAGGAGGCCAAAGCCAGCCAGCATATTAAACAGTTGTCTCAGAAGTGGTGAATGGCAGCACTCCCCAGCTCCTACCAGGAGAATGGTAGTGGCAGAACTATTTGAAGTCATCCTTTTGGGGCACCTGGACAGATAGTGTGATAAATATGAGGACTGACTAGATAGCCCTTTGGACTAGTGTGGCTCTTTTTACATGCCAGACTAAACTATTTTTTAGATGAAAATAGGGTGATTTACTCAAAATGAGGAAAAATATTTTAGAACAACACACTTTTGTTTAAATTGAAAAGTATTAGAATAGACAGACTTGAGGTCTAAAACATTCCTGTATACATACAATAGTCATGAGGTCTCACCTAGATTGTCTCTCAGGGCACTGGCTTCCTGGTGAAAGTTGAAATTGTAATTCTGTACCAATTTTAGCCTCATTCGTGAGTAATTTTCCACATTTGAAAGTTTCCAGTGGATACGATTTGGTTTCCTGACAAAATGAATATACTCCAAATAAATTAAAATATACCAGATATGTGACTTTACTGCTAAGAAAATTTGTACTCAAAAGGAATGAGGGGGAAACACGGAGGAGAATCTCACTGTGCTGTCTGTGGACTTCAAAGGTCCTCAACAAGATGAAGCAGTTAAGGCCTGGAGTTTGGAAATATTACCTCTTTTAATTACAACTCCCAGAATCCCCAGTCAGAACAACCCACAAGTCACTTTTCCAAGTTCTGTTCAAAGTACATTTTCTTTTAAGAGTTCGGAAAATGAACTTGCAGCAGTAGGGATCTTCACCTTGCTTCACGAGAATAGGAAAGAGTCACAGACAAGGGACAAGGATTTAGTTCCTTCTCATGGTATTGCCACCCAGGGAGCTTGGAGTGGGAGGTGACTCGACTGATGGAACCCAATGAGGTCACTCCTCTGATGGAAGATTTCTATCAATAGATGGAGGGAGGAGGATGAATGTCTTTTCCCACTGCAACCCCCATAGGCCCTCAAACCCACCGGAACCACTAAAGAATCCTCTGGAGAAAATTCTGGCTTCCAGGGCCTAGAAGCAGGGAAGTATCCTTGCATAAGTGAAGGTCCACACACACAATGTTTGATTCTACCTCAGGTCACTAGCCCCATCCACCTGGTTTCTTGACATTTTTCTTAGCAGAACAGTGTGAGAAGAGGGGAAAGCATCCTGTATAGCTTTAGGTATGAACAATAGCTGGAAGCAGCTCAAGAAGTTTAAAGAAAGTGCTCACAATTTGCATCACGTTAAGTCAAAAGAGGTATGTTCGCTGGCACGAGAAAACAAGGAGGGCACCTTTGTCTTTCTCATGTCATGTGTAAGAGCTTGCAAAGTTTTCAGTTTTTTGCTCGATTAATTAGAAACACATTTTTAACCCAGCCATCATATTGAATAAGGCCCAGTTTCACACAGTTATGTTAAAAGTACAGGATTGCTTAAGGGCATTTTGTTCAGAAGACTTTAATAATCCAAACTGGCAGAAGGTAAACATGTAAGATCATAATGACAGGGGCAAAATGTCCTTGTTGGTCCTCCTCTCAGCCGCCTTTGATACCGTCGACCACGGTATCCTCCTGGGGAGGCTCTCCGAGCTGGGAATTGGTGGCCTGGCACTTGCCTGGCTCCGATCCTTCTTGGAGGACCGCCCTCAGAGAGTACAGCTTGGGGAGAGTGTATCGGCCCCGTGGAGCCTCAATTGTGGGGTCCCGCAGGGCTCGATCATCTCCCCAACACTGTTTAACATCTATATGAGGCCGCTGGGTGGGGTCATCAGGGGGTGTGGGGCCTCGTGCCATCAGTATGCTGATGACACGCAGCTCTACATTTCCTTTTCACCTACTTCAGTGGATGCCATTCTGTCCCTTCAGCGTTGTCTGGAGGCTGTACTGCAATGGATGCAGGAGAATGGGCTGAGGCTGAACCTGGACAAGACGGAGGTCCTGAGGGTGGGCGGCCTCTCAATTGGCGGCTTGGGAAACTCCCTCTCCTTCGGGGGGGTGACTCTCGCCGCAAAGAGTGAGGTTTGCAGCTTGGGAGTACATCTGGACCCGGCGCTCACCATGGAAACCCAGGTGGCGTCAGTGGTCCGCTCCGCCTATTACCATCTGTGGCGGATTGCCCAGCTGCGTCCCTATCTTGATGGCAGGGCCCTCACCACTCTGGTCCACGCGCTTGTAATCTCGAGATTAGATCACTGTAATGCGCTCTACATGGGGCTACCTTTGAAATTGATGCGGAAGCTTCAAATGGTGCAGAATGCGGCAGCCAGATTACTTAATGGAACGAGAAAACAACCAGCATATCTCTCCCACTCTGGCTGCCTTGCATTGGCTGCCCATTCGTTTCCGCATTGATTTCAAAGTGTTAATGATGACATATAAAGCCCTAAACGGTTTAGGACCTCGATACCTAGCAAAACGCCTTCTCCCACCTAGGTCTACTCGAGTCACTCGCTATAGCCAGGAAAGACGGCTGAGGGGCCTAACGCCGAGAGAGGCCCGGAAAGAAAGAACAAGAAACCGGGCCTTCTCGGCAGTGGCCCCTCGACTTTGGAACAGCTTGCCATCAGAGATTTGCCTGGCACCCTCGCTGGGTGTTTTTAAGAGCCAATTAAAGACTTGGCTCTTTAGGCAGGCCTTCCCTCCTGTCAATACTGTACTTGACTTTTACTTTTACTTAGTTTTTTGTCTATTTTCCCATCTTGATCAACACTAATATGTCAATTTAATTTATTCTTTTAACTGTTTTTATGAATGATTTTATTGTGACCCGCCCTGAGTAGACATTATCTAGAAGGGCGGGATAAAAGTCTAATAAATAAATAAAATAAAAAATAAATAATGATCTGGGCATGAGTATGTGTATCTGCAGACATGCAAATTGGCAACCTTTGCTAAGTTGGGCTTCTCAGGAAAAAGTAGGAGCTGGAAAAAGAGCTAGACTCCCAAGTTCTACACGGATATTTCCAAACATCAATTATGCAGGTTAAGTATGCATGAAAGGGCCAAGAAGCTTGACAGACTCCTGCGGAAGAGACCACAGAGATGTGAGATGCTGCCTGATGGAGCACGAGAAAGGTGTGCCACCTCCTACCTTTCAGCCCAGGGGCCCTGTTCACAAGTGAGGTAGAGTCTGGTCGCTCTCCACTGTCTCAGAGTCGCCGTGTGCTGATTATTCAGCTGTTTCAACATGCTGTTGTAACGCATGTTTTCCTGCCGTGCCTTGCGGTTAAATGGCTCCACAAAAAACTCCTAGAGAGAAGTGTTGCAAATAAATCTGACAGAAATCTAGGCACTAATGAGGTTTTGAAAAGGACATAAGAAATATGTCAAACTAGAACAATAAGAATAACAATCCAGAGTACAAGAGACAGGCAGAACCAAAACTATTCTTTTGGGTTATCAAAACAAAACAAAGGTTCACTTGATCCTATGCATTCGCCATCAGTCACTTAAGCAAAGGCATCCCAGACAACCCTTGGTGTGAATGTCAAAGGCAGATATGAGACACAGCCAGCTCTCCGGCTGTTGTTTGCAACTCCTGTCATCCCTCATCACTGCCTAAAGCTGATACGAGTTGAAGTCCAACAGTATCTTGAGCCACATGGCCCCTACCACTAGATTATGGAGCCACTCCCAGAGAAGACTTAGAGGTATATGTATGTACGGTCCTGTAACATCTTCCCATATCATCATTATCATCATCTTAAAACTGCAGAACTGGAAGGGATCCTGTGGATCATCGATTCCAGCCCTGTCAAGGAGGCACAGTGGGGAATTGAACTCCCAACCTCTGGCTCTCTGCAGCCAGATGCCTAAACTACTGAGCTATCCAGTACTTTTCTGACTCTATTAGTACTGTATCAGATATTGGTAAATAGAAGAAATTTGTACAAGAAGCAATGTTCAATTTTCAGTCCTGGAGAATTCTATTCCAAATTTCTGCCACCAGTTATGGACTAGACAGTGATCCTCCTAGTCAATCCTTAGGCAAACACCTGAGAAACATTTACTATTTGCCAAGTAACAGGGTGTTACCTGAAATTTGAGCTTGCTTTCTCCTCTCTCCCGCTCTCGCTTATGGATGTTCACCATCAATGCCTCATAGCAATCTTTCCAATACACTGCCATCTGTTCATGACTATCACTGAAAGTGCTGAGTTCATATTGCTTCATATTTGGGATAATCTGTAAAACAGAAGGGAGGAAAGTGAAGACAAACAAGTTTCCTTTCTCCTGCACAAAGGAAAGGCCCACAAAGACTGAAAAACAAGTCACCACTTACATATTTATCAATATAAACCTGCCATTCATCTGTGGCGCAGTAGTCCTGGAAGTCCTCAAAGAACGAGGGGCTTCCATTAGTAGAAGGCAGGGAAGGCAAGTGCAGGTTCATGAACAAAAGGTCATATATTTTGGAAACAAGGGTTCGGACAAGAGGGATCAAGAAGGAATAGGTTTCTGTCTTCTCTCGGATCGATCTGCTCAAAATTCCTTCCAGCTTGCCCAGGAGGTAGCAGGACTCTGCTTGGTTGTCAAGTACTTTGGTCTGAAGAAGGGTGTTGAGTTTGGCTGCAGCCATGGCACAAACCTGGAGAGAAAAAGAGAGAAGCCATCAACCAACGCACTGAAGAATAGGTTGCAAGAATTCTCTTCCCCCAAAACTATTTCACATATATTTTGCCTTTCCTCTGTGGATATTCTGGTGGAGAATCTAGCTTTGGTTTTTGGTTAGTTTTCCATCTGTACTCTAAAAAGTACCAGATTGAATAAGCTACCTGGATGAGTAGAAAAACGTTTCAACCTAATAAGAAAGAAGTCCAGTTGCCATGACTCAACTTCCAGATAACCTCACCTGGATGACTGAGAATCTTCACAGATATACAGACATGTTTAAGTTCACCCATGTTGCTGTGCCATGCATCAATACACCATAACTTGAGACCAAAGCTACAAAACTAGAGGATGCCACTTGAAAAGCTCCTTCTACTACAAACTATCATCCATTTTCGATTCAGTAGTTTCTTTCAGGGCTTCATGCTCCAAAGCATTTGTCAAGCCAAAGATATAACCCTAGAACAAAGTATGAATCCCTAAGAACCCTGGTTTACTCTGATGAAGAAAAAAGACAGGTTCTATTTGCCATTTGGAAGAAACCATAGTTTCCAGTTGAATCCAACCACGGGAAACTATGATTTGTACAACACATGGTTTCTGGTAATCAAAGAAACACAAAACTGTGATTTGTTTCAAATTTCAAATGGAAATTTCAAATTGTGCAGAAAGGAGAAGGAAAGAACACACAATTCAAAAGTTGGCCACACATCTTCTCACAGTAAGCCCAAACCTTTACACTTAAAAATCCAGCTCAGTCACTACTCTACCATATGGTCTTTGGGTGCTGTCAGATCTATTTCCTACCCAGCTTTATAACATGTTTCACATAAATGATAAGTCAACCAACCTGCAAATTATCTTGGCCAATGAATCCAAGAAGCAACTGGATCTGTACTTGGTAGAGCTTTGCATACTCTGGGCCAGAAGTGTACAAAACTGACATGGTATCCATGAGAGTCACCAGCTCTTCCAAGAGCTGTATGAAATAGCATTCAAAAATTAAATCAAACGGGAAAACAACTTAAGGACTGAAAAGTTATCAAACACAAGAGCAACTCAATACATAGGCAATGAAACACCAAGCCAAGTTAAGTTGCTATTTAGGTCTCTTAAAAATACAAAATGGTCAATATGCGTCCCATGAGGAGAAAGTCCCGCAGCCATAATAAGATGGAATCCTGCCATTTGCGGAAGCATTGCTGATGCATGATCTCCATGAAGAAAATTGGCCTCCATGCAATACTTCCACACATTGTATGGTTCTGTGTTACTATGTTGGTACCCTGTTTCCCTGAAAATAAGCCCTAACCTGAAAATAAGCCCTAGTATGATTTTTCAGGATGCTCGTAATATAAGCCCTACCCCCAAAATAAGCCCCAGTTAAGTGAAACCCCGCCCTCCACCATTGTGCAGCAACCAGAAGAAGATGACATGACTGTATTTGAATAAATGTAGATTGTTGTACATGAAAAAAATAAAACATCCCCTGAAAATAAGCCCTAATGCATATTTTGGAGCAAAAATTAATGTAAGACCCTGTCTTATTTTCGGGGAAACACGGTAGGAGTTTCTTCTCCATGGAGGCTCAACAGTAGGATATTGGCCCATGGAACTAGAGCCATTAGGAAACGAACAGAATGGTGAACAATGATTCTTTTATTGAGCAATTTTACTAAGGTCCCAACACCTTGAATAGCTAGCAAACATTCTGGAACAGCCTTTTCAGTGAAATATCAGCTTTCACTTTTATGTACATGAACAAACTTAAAGGTGGACACTAGGAAATGTACTGCCTAATAAAGTCTATTCGGTCAGATTTATTTTTCCAACTAGAATAGGCTTTGAGAAAGTGGTATTTGTTTGTTCTTATGATGAACACGTTTTCTTGTACTCCAACTCATACTACGGAATGTGCATCAAAATGAAAATTTAAAAGATATTAAAGTGAGAATTAAATAATAATTTAAAAAGCATGTTGATTTATTTATTATAATAATAAATGAATGTTTGTTTATTTAGGATATTGACTTTTCTCCTTGACATGGAAAGTCAAGGCAGCATGCATTGAAATGAATGGGCCAGACAATGGAAGTAGAACATAATGGAAGTGTTCCCAGCAATAAACCAAAACCCTGCCTCAGAGAACAAGTTTGGAACCCCAGAATGCTGTACATGAGAAAACATTTCTGACACTGTTGAGCTTTCCTTTTTGCAGCTCACACTAAGAGCACTCAAATTAGTCACAAATATCATCGACGAAAGAATCTGGGTGCAAAATTTCACACTGGGATTAAAACTTAAAGTAAAAAAGGGGTCTGCCATCTTGCAGGATGCTACAGAGTGCCACCTGTCCAGCCTGTTATGCATAGTCAGTCTCAAATAAATAAAAAGTTGCCTATATTCACCCAAAATATACAATCATTTATAATCAATCACTTGTGCTTCCAGGTTCTACGCAGCTGCATTCCTACCTTTTCTGTCCAGAGACTTGAATTTACAAGACCTTCTGCTTGCAGGAAATCCTGCACAATGAACAGAAGACGGAAGGCATTTTCTGCATACATTGGAAGAGATTTGGCATCTCTGCTGTCAGTGACGGCCCATTCAAGCATCTTCTCCAGCAAACTAGGTTAAAAAGAACAACATGGCAAGCGACTTTAATGGCTTCTAGCTAAAGCACTGTAAAGTGGGGGAAGAGACTAAAAATCTGTGATTCCGCAACCTCTCTATCTAGCTAATCTCATCACAGCCAAAACAGCAGAGGCAGACAGAAACAGCGTTCCAAGTTTTGGATGAGGTACACAAATCTGTTACACTTTATTTCTCAGGATCTGGAGGCTTTCTGTATTGGATTTAGAGTTCCCATGAGAGATCAGAACTCCACCAACAGGGCACTCCTGTTGATGAAGGAGAGAGAGACGCAATTCTCACAAATTTCTCTCCCTATCCCGCACTGCTGTTGACAAGTTGCTCCAGTAAGGGAAGTGGCATTTGGGGCTACAAGGGAAGAAAAAATTATTTTAAAATTGCCTTCTCTGTCCATCCTCTGGCAAGAGTCTCAACCAGCGATCAGCCCTTTCAACGAAGAGGTCCTTCTCCTTCCGGAAAGCAACCATGGATCTAACAGTTCCATCTCTTACCTTAGTGTAGAAGAGTCAACTAAAGACCGTGTGCGCTAGGCTCTAAAAGGGGGTCACACACTCAAACACACATCTATAGATAGATCTAGATATATACTTTTAAGAAATAAATACTTTTGACTAGAGATGGGGAAAAACCAGAAAAACTGGGGGGGGGGGGGGGACAGTTCTTTTTCCATTTTTTTTCCAAAGCCATCTTTTGTTTTTTTCTGGAAAAATTGAAAAAATATGGAGCGTAAAATATGTTCTTTTACAAAGATAAATAATATGTCTATGACATGGCATTCAAACTATATAACATGAAGACCTTAATGAAAGACTTCTGAGACTTTACATATTTAAGTTGAACTTAAGTTGAAGTTTTGACTCACTTGAGCTTAATTTCATCTGATGGTCGTAATAGCTCGTTGGCTATCCCGAGTTTGGTGAGAGCTGAAAAAACCTGGCCCCTCTCAATCCAAGAAGCATCATCGGACCTTTCTATGCCTTTCCACATCACACAGAGCAGCACATCTGTGAGCAACTGTACCAAGTCCTCTTCACATGCCTAAGAGAAACAGAGGGCAATGCATTGTAAAGGATTAGATTCTTCCCCAAATGTACGTTGTTCATTCCACTTTAAAACAGTGGCACTTTTTCAGCATTTTTAACATGCATATGAGAAATTACATGTTCACTAGCTGAATCTTTGATATTATTTATTTCCAAACATCGAGACCACTTTGGGACCAACAAGCCTCCATGTAGCTTACAGTCTTATTAAAAGGCAAAATGAAAATAAGTGTATTGAGTAGTTCAGAAATGCAAAGGTAATGTCTTTAGAGGGGAAATTTGATAGAGCAATCTGGAAAGCAGATCTAAAATGAGAAACTAAACCCTGAAAAGGGTTCTGGTGGCTCAACTGCTGACATTTTTGCAGGGAACAGATCATTTAGATCTATTTCAGTCTCACATCAGGCCTAGTTGATTCTCATCACTCATCATATCTTACTGGACTGACTCTGTAGTTGGGATGTTGGAGGCACAGTTATACCATGGTTCCACTCCACCCTGCAGCTCATTTTCAGGGAACTACACCGGGGGGGATCTATGATCATCCCCAGAACATCTGAGCTGGGGATCCTGCAAGAATCCACCTTATCCCATATACCTTTTAACATCTATATGAAGCCTCAAGATGAAGTCACTGGCAGTGGCAGTGCTATAAATATGTTGAAGACGTCCATCTTTATTTCCCATCTGTCATCTGAGTTAGGGGAGGCGATGCAGGTGCTGAAACAGTGTCTGAAGCTAGTAATGGTCTGGATGAGGACCAATAAACTGAAGCTGAACAAGTCAAGAGGCCTTGTGGTTGGTGATCCTTACGTTTGAGAACTGGGTGTACAGCCTGTCATAGATGGGCATACCCACCCCTGGTAGAGAAGATAATGTAACATAGGATCTGCGTAATCTAGTACTGTACTGTTACCTGAAGTGGTCTCAGCAGCTAGGAGCATGTTTGGCCATTCAACAGCTGCCTCAGCATCTAGACAGGGACTGTCCAGTGATCCATATCCTGGTCAACTCCCAATAGAATCATATATAATATACAGTGGTGCCTCGCTAGACAATGTTAATCCGTTCCACGAAGATCGCTGTCTAGCGAAAACATCGTCTAGCGAAGCACGTTTTCCCATTGGAATGCATTGAAATCGCTTCAATGCGTTCTAAGGGAAAACGCAGTCGTCTTGCGAAATTTCCCATAGGGAAACCTCGTCTAGCGAGTGAGGGTCCCCATAGGAATGCACTGACAGCTGCACTGACAGCTTTTGACCACTAGTCGGCGCACTCCTATGGGGAAATCTCATCGTCTAGCGAAATTCCCCATAGGGAAACATCGTTTTGCGAAGCGCAGTAGCGCTCGCAAAAAGGCATCGTCTAGCGATTTCCTCGTCCTGCGAGGCAATCGTCTAGCGAGGCACCACTGTACATGGGTCTACATGTAAAGATGATCCAGAAGCATCAGCTAGTGCAGAATAACACATCTAGAGCTATAACTAGTATAGCTAAGTGGAAACATATTGCACAGATTTTGAAAGAGGGGCACTGGCTACCTATTTGCTTCTGAGCCTATTTCAAACTGCTAATGTTTACCTTTCAAGTCTTGAATGGCTAGAAAACTATACACCTGCAGAAATACCATTCCATATCTCAGATTGCCTCTGATTTAAGATTAGAGATGGGAGTATTCGTATACGAATATTCCTGCACAGGTGGAAATAACGAGAGTCCATTCACGATTTCGCCGCTGCCTCCAGCTCCGCGGAGGCTTCCTATCATGCTGTTCTCCGCAATCAATTAGCCACTCCTGGCAGGAGGCGGGATGACAAGCCTCTCTGCTAGATCGCAGAGTGGCTAATCCATTGCGGAGAACGGCGCGATAGGAAGCCTGCATGGAGCCGGCGGCAGCGGCGAAATCATGAGTGGACAGTCCGGCTGTCCCATGGGGCTGGACCCTCATTATTTCCACCTGTGCGGGGATATTCGTATACGAATACCCCCATCTCTATTTAAGATAACTGGAATGGGCTCTTCTCCAGTGTGTGTTGACAAAGGAAACATCCTTCTTGGTTGACTATCTTAATTACAGAATATTCTCTCCATGGAGGCCTGACTGATTTCAACAGCAGCTCACAGCTTTTCTTGTGTGCTAAGGCATTTAAAGCAATAATTCTGTCCATGTAATGGTATATGCTGCTTTTCTTTATTCTGGTATGTTTCTATTTGCCAATGTTTTAATCATTAAATACTTTAATTATTTGCTGTATCTGTACACGAGCCTGTAGAGCAGTAATTCTCAACCTTGCGTCCCCAGATGTTTTTGGACTAAGACTCCCAGAATCTTTCACCACCAGCTGTGCTGGCCAGGATTTCTCGGAGTTGTAGTCCAAGAACATCTGGGGCCCCAAGGCTGGGAAGCACTGTGAGCGTTTTATGTATTAAGAAATGTTTTAATAAATGATGATGATGATGATATCTCGTAGAGCTCATGTTGCTGAATGAGTAGTAATCTTGCTCTCTTTTAAGGAAGAGAAAAGCTGAAATGCCCAACTGGGAAAGATTTTATGTTAAGAAATATAAGACTGAAAAAGGAGGGGGGAAGCAAAACTTCTTTCAGAATGAGAGAGACAGCCACATACCTCATGGATTTCAAATAATGAGAGATCAGAGGTGAACGCCACCACCTCCTCTGCAGCATTTGATTCTTTGTCAAGATGCCCAGAAAACGTTTTAGTGTTATCAATGGGTGAAGGGGTGCTGGGCAAGCTGTCTGCCATCTGGCTCCCACTGTCCCCCAGTTCATAGGAGTCAACACTTGATAAGTCCAAACTCAAGTGTGAAGGATTCTTTTGCCATAACTCTTCTTGGTCCTCAGGTCTGAACGACATCTCTCCCACGGAGGTGTCCTCAAGCCCTGTCCCAGATTTGCCATCTTCTAAGCTCCACTGATCACATGAACCATTGACAGAGGCAAAACTACAGTCATCCTCCCCATCTACTTTGGACGAATGGCATTTCTGAGGGTCTTTGGCAGGTGGTCGCCTTTCATCCTCCTTGGCAGAGTCATTTCTGTACTCCTTCCCACCGTTTCTGATGTCAGCATTCTCTTTGAGGAAGAGCCTAGCCAATGTCTCTTGCCAGCCAAGCTGCTGAGAAATCTGTTGTCCTGAATCCTGCTGGGAGTGTAGAATTTGCAGAAGCTGCAGAAAACAGAAGGCAACAAGCTAAATGACAGCTGCCAAAGTTGATGCACCATAAAATGCGGGGGGGGGGGGGGGGTTGCTTCCTGAATGGAATCCGTCTGTAAGAGAAACTCTTTTCCTCCCTGCAGGATTAGAAACCATTTTGCCTGAAAGACAGCCACAGAATGTGTTATTACACCCCAGAACTTGCAACTGTTAAGCCAGCACATACATATTGGGCTGAAATTCAGAGTCATGACTGAGTCTTACATTGATTTCAGTACATGTCTTCTACGTAGGACTAAATTAGGTTCGAGCCAATGGGCCTGGTTTGCTGTTCCAAAGGGGATGTTACTATTCACATCATGCATGTGATTACAGCCCTAAACAATAACAACTATTTGTCTTTATGAAAACAGACTCACAAAAGCAACAGATCAGACTTTAAAGCAAGTGGTTTTGGAATGTGATGGGTAACTGGGGGGCTCCAGATGTTGTCAGATTTCAAGCCTTAAGTGAGTACAGCTAATGGTGAGGGATGCTGGAGTTATAGTTCAACATCTGGAGAGTAACAGCTGCCCGACCATGTTTTTATGATAGATGCATGTTAGATACAAAGGGGAGTGTTCAGTACTACTGATGTAAAACCTGTGAACCACTCCCATGGTTACAAAAAAAATATTGTATCTAATTCTTCTCAGGTTGCTCTAACAAACAGAAATAGCTGAGGGAGATGATTCATACTAGGTGAGAGTACGGCTATTCAATTCAACATCTCCCTGCTGGCCTTCTTAAAAACTGGTTTATCCCCCAGAAACTGGTGCACTGCTGACTTAAAAAGGATTGTACAAAGAACACAGCTTGCAAAGAGCAGTGCAAGAAGATCTGTCTTATTTCAAAGGTAATGTAACAAACCTGGAGAGATCTATAGAAGACAACCCAACTATGGCACCAAAATGCTAAATTAAGTAAAGGCAGGAATCTGCAATAGGTAGACGTAACAGGATAAGTGCTTGCTCAATTCAAAGCAGAAAGCAGCAAAGTATTTACAACAAAAAACTTCTTCCCACAATGTTAAAGATTAAGTATGAATTCTAAGATCCCTTTGGATCAGTTTTATATTTTATAACAAGTTTTATATTTATTAGCTACCTCTGAGGCAGAAGAGAAGAAAAGACCCAAACTCCCAGGAAACAACATATGGAATAATCTCTTTGAATAACCCCATTTATGTCTGCAAAATATTATGGTATGAAGACATTAACGGAAATCCAAAATTATAGTAATGGCATGCATTCTTAATGTTCTGGCTTGTTTCATTTTATGAAATTTTGCTTTATTGACATCGTGTAAACAACACATTAAAGAAAACAACAGAACATTTTCTTTTAAAAGGAAGACATAAACAGTGTCATACATGGCCAATTCACATAGCCATTTGATACCCATTTTTCACTCTCTGAATTAGCAACAGGAACAGAGACAGGCAGCTTGATTAAGGCGTTACATTCCATATCAAGTTCTATATTGGCAACGCCCTGAGGATTTCTCTCCACATTCTTAGACACGGTCATTATGTCAATCGGCCTAACACTGGCTTTGCTATTCAAGACTGCTGGGGCAACTGACCATCTTTCCCACCAAACACTAACCTTTCGGCAGATGGCCACTCTGACATTTAGATCTGCTCGGTGAGCCAAATGTGCCAATGCAATAAAGTCCCTGAGATTCACAACTGGATCTGTAAGAGAAGGGGAGAGAAAAATTATATTTCATACTGAGCCTATAAACCTGGGGCTATCAAGTTTTGGCCCTTGCAGTATTCTCAGAGTTGTCCTAACCATTTATTATTCAGTCTGGGGATTCTGGAAGCCGAAGTCTAAAACACCAAAGCCAAAGGTTCCCAACCTTGGGTCCCCAGATGTTCTTGGACCAAACCTCCTAGAAGGCTTGACCACTTGCTGTGTTAGCCAGAATTTCTGGGAGTTGCAGTCCAAGAACATCTGGGGACTCAAGGTTGGGAAGCACTGATCTAGGCCAAGGGTTAAGAATCATGACCCTAAATGCAGGGTTGGAGATCATTCACTCATTTCGGCCTTTAAGTTTGGATTACAACACAACAATAAATGACAGCCACCAATTGGTACTTTGTAATTCATATAAGACCTAAACCTATGTTTACATCTTTTGCAGAGAACTACATATGTACAGAATGGAACGCCTCACAGCCACACGTACTATATTAACATATAATAAGTATCTGAGTACCAGCATGCAGAACTTGGTTGAGAAGGTTCTTAATCAGAGATGTGGTAATTGGAGAGTCGTTCAGGAGCAGTCCCAGCCCAGAATACCCAACTTCTCTGAGTTTCAGACGCTGCTTGCTCCTCTCATACACTTTGGTGCACTTGAGCATTTGATCCACAATCTGCAAAAAAAGGACATAGGAAACCTGCTGTGAGCAACCAGACTCAAAACAGTCAAGTGGTTCTGAGGCACACAATTTCATAAGTAACAAAATGCTAACAAGATTTAAGATTTATTTGCGTACTGACTGCTTAGTGTTTTGTTCTGTTTTCTTAAGGCACTACAGCTATCAACTGAACAGTACTAATACTCTACATTCTGCAAAGCCATCATTGTAGAAAGCTGAGCTTGTGCTGAACTAAGGTGTGCCAATTGACAAAACCTTTGGAACAAGCAGTGTGTTTCTGTATGCTTTGCTCCTAAAAAGACACAGCCTGGACAAATCCCTTCAGGATCCCTATTCGTGAGATTGAGGCAGGCTTTCTCACTGGTGTAACAATATAGTACTATAGAGGTGAGGCTAAATAAAGAATGGGGAATTTGTGTAGGGCCATACATTGCAAGACTGTACTCCCATGCCCACTCACCATTGGCCATGCTGGCTAGAGTTGACAGGAACAGCAGTTCAACTACATCTGGAAGGCCATACATTCATCACAGCTGAATAAAATCTCCCTGGCCTTTTTTACCCCAGGCGTTAGAACTATAGCTCTTCCTCAGTTCTAACCTTGGGTTCTATTTCTTGGCCCTGTCAGAGTACTGAGTGACAGTTTTCACATCAGGATTACTCAGCATGTACTAAAATCCACTATAAACACTGTAAAATCCACTTTATATGGATTTCCTATATCACTGGAGGTAGGCGTAGAGTCGATGACCTTTGACATCTTTTCCAAATCAATGATTCTGCGATTTGGTGTCTAGTCAGTGATTAGTAATGATACGCCATTTAATGGCCAAACTTCAATTACACCAATTGTGCAAATATATTTATTTCTAACAAGCACAGCTTAGAATCATTACCACAGAGTGGCTGAGAAAACAGCCATGGATGTAACACCAAATTTAACAACAGAATTTTAATGTAAAAAAGGAAAAGGAAACTAGGTACTCTCAAGATGAAAGCTATGATCTTACTCCCATTTGCTAGGAAATACATTTTTCTGAACACTGCAGCGTCTGATTGTGAACAAGTATGTATTCACTGTGCTGCAAAATTCATTAGAAGTTAATTTTCCCAACCCCAACAAATAGTTCATGGAGTAAAACAGTTCATTGTCAGTTTCTTGAAGCTGAAAACTGAGCTGTATGCAGTTCAGCACAGGAGAATATTAAAACTAAGTTAGCTGCTCAAATACTGCTTAAGTATTTATAAATGTGTACAGCATAACTTCTGCCAAAAAAAGAGATGATTCACAAAAACACTCCTGATAGAACTGTCACTGTAAGAGAAGACACAACAAGATACCTTGAAGACAAGCTCCTTTAGTTTATCCGAGGACCTCTGATTCAGCAAGAGAGCATAAAGGATGTCTGCATTTCCAGGCTCAAAAAGCAACAAGAAAAGCTGATCTCGGGTTGGGCTAGTATGAAGCAGGCTGAAGAGCACCTCCAGGATCCCACAGAGCTGCAAGAAGAGGGGGAAGAGAGGAAAAGCCATCCAATGAAATATGCAGAATCCAGGCAACTCCTACTGTTCAGTAGGGTACATTACAAATATTTTTCTTTTTATTTTCTTTTCTAGTTCTTCCTCTCAAGAGATATTAGGGAGGTTATTTGAAAATGGCATGGTGGAAGTGGCGTGAAAATACAAACAACCCCAGCTTATTCAGAGTGGCCTGGCTAGAGTGAGGTGCAGTCACCATGTGATCTTGCACGGACTCTATTACATTTTTTATTCATATGGCTTTTCTTATTTTATCCTCACAGCAACCCCCTTCAACTTGATCCAACATCTCCCAATGAATTTCATGGTTTCATGGGGACATGAACCTGTATCTCCCAATCCCCAGTTCAACACTGTAACCAGTGCACCACATAGGGCCCTATTGAGGCCCTGTGCTTTGATTACACGCACGCGTGTACACACACACACACACAGCTGGGGATGATGAAGCTACTTGCCAGGGAGGGCAGGCAAGTGCAGGAGTTGAGGAGATACTGGGTGGCCAAATACTCAACATGAAGTATGGATAGAAAGAATACTCACTAAATTCCTTTCTCACTGATGTCAACAATGTTGACACGAAACCTCATACCCAGCCAAGAGCAAAGCGAAGACTTCTCTTTTTTTCCCCTCACAGATTCTGTCATTTGCCTAAAATGTCTCTAGTGTCCTTTTCCCTCGTGAAGCAAAGTGTGAGCACACATGCAGCAATGGCACAAGGACTGGCTGATTATTAAGAAAGATGGAAAGATGTACTTGGAACTTCAATTTCTTAAAGCAGCAACAATCCTCATATGGGATAATCCACACAATTATGCGAATATTGCAATAATTATAATTGCCACTGTTTGTGTATGTGTTTGTGTGCTCGCGCATGCCCAAATCATTTTTCTTGCTAATGTGAAAATTCTATTGAAAATCCTAGAAAATTAATTGCCATCCTCAAAGGTGAGGAGATGGTTGCAGTTCCTCATTTTTGGCTGAAAGGATTTACCTTTCCATATTCACAAGGGCTATGGTTCCATTTCAGTCTTCAACCTGAGCACTCAGCTGATTTGCGGGCCAAGCCAACAATTGCCCACTTGGTGCTGCTCCCTTTAAACGACTGCAGTCTATCTACCCCTTCCCCCAACTCTACTCTACATTTGGAAAGGCAGCTGAATTGAAAGAAGGTAAAAGAGTACATTAGCGGGGACCAGGCACAGTTGAATGAAGGCATGCAAATTACCTGCTCCTCATCACTGATAGCAGCTATGTATCCCACGATGCTTTGTACTTCTTCATGCGTCCCACCTTTGCTCAAGAAATACTTGATCAAGCCATACAGAGACGTTCTTATTGTTTTAAGATCATCTGGAGACAAATCACTGTCTTTGCAGCCACTCCTGACAAAACCAAGGCAGGCAGGCTTTAGAAAAATAGCCACGTACTTACAAAAGCAGTCAGTGATCCTTGTTTAGTCAGCTTTCTTTCCACAAAGATTTCCCTCTACTTGTGTTAAGTGCTCTTTTTCTGGGTAACCAAGATTAAACAACACAATTCAAATACAATTAAAAGTCCTTTACTGGCCAGGTATTTTAAAAAATCAGTGTCCCAATACATTTTGAACATCATAGAGATCACATGAATGGTTAACTAGTTACTAATTATTGCTAACTACCTTCAAGTTCTATGTGAGAGATACTTCCAGATAGGGATTATCCTCTGGTTTGTATACAGAATATAGTCCCAAGGGAGAGTTTCAGAGAAGAATTCTTAAGACTTTTATCCCAGAGGAAGTTTTGAGGATACTGAATACTCCTGTTACTAGCAGCAGCATTAACTGTGGTCATCATCCATCCTTCTTATTACCACCAAACCTATAACTATTAATACCACTACAAAAATTTATCATTTTTTCATGTTTATGAAGTGTTCAAAGCACTTCACATAATCTCAGTAAAAGAAACAGTAAGATTGAAAAACATGTTTGTTTTTTCTTTTTGGCTTATGGCTGCATTTTGGAGAGCTACATTTAAATAAGGCACAGAGCAAACTAAGGAAGGATACAAAACTTCATACCCATAATAAATCCTGAGGGTATCCAGCAAAAACTGCACACCATATTTTTTCCGAAAGAGCCTCCTGCTATCCCTGATGATTGTGGAGATGTACTGGATGTGGCCTAAGAAAACAGAGGGTACATTCTCTATTAAAAGAGGCCAGATGAGCTATTTCAAAGGTTGAGGACCACATTTCAGATCACTACTACATCAGACTGAGAGATGCCTTTAACAGGAACTGGTTCTACCTGAAGCTCCAAAATCTTTATGCTCCTCGGTTATTCCCCTACCATTTCAACTACCCTAGGCATATAAAATCTCAATTTCCCTTCTCACACTCACACACAACTATCTCAAAATCAATCTAATCTTCTTCTCCTTCCTCAGATCTCCACAGAACCCAACATCCAGTCTGAACTCCTTGCATATTAACCAAGCAGTCAGTTGGCATCCAGTGCCTGAAAACATTAGTACCCAAGTGAAAAGGAAGGAGAAAAAAAGGTTTCTTACTCTCTCACTATGTGCTGGCAGCAAGAGGCTGCCAAGTAATTCATTATACTTTAGAACCAAAGTGTTCCAAGTATCTATTTGAGCAGTACATGGCCTCACCAATTCGGAATGGGAAGTCTCCCCGGTTCCAGATGCTGAAGTCAAAAAGTAAGTGCTGATACATCTGCTGCAAAAGCTGCGCATTCTTTGCCACAGTGACCTGTTCTATCAGTAACTGGACCGCCATCAGTATATTCACATCCACAAAGCTACTGGGGACCTGAAAGAAAGCAAACAAATAAACCAAATGGCCATTTGCCACTGCTGATGACATCATCTGATTGTGCATGCAAAGCTGTGCAACAGGATTTCAGTCACTGTAAAACAAAGCCAAAGAAAGAATTAGGCCAGCCCTAGAATGGGCATCATTTATTCAGAATGTGGAAAATTACCTTTCTGGCCTTCTAATTCCCAGAATAGCCCAGCCTACGTGGTCTCTGGGGGATTTAACTTCCCATTACTCCTAACTGGAGGGGAAGTAAACAAGCAGGCAACGGATATATTTATGAAGGAAGCTAAAGGCAAAAGTCTGTCACTCATAATTTTACAAAGAAAATAAACACATACATAGATAAAAGAGAAAGACAGAAACACAGAGATAAATATAGCTATAGATAGACATACAGATACAGATAAACATAGATATAAAGATATGCCATCAAACTGGGCTACTGTTTTGGAGGCCATTTCGAATCCCAGTTCAGGGAGACAGGCAGCATTTAAAATCAACAGATCAATAAACAAATATGTTCAAAATCTTCTTTAATATTGGTACCTTCTGCAAAAGAACACCTAAGGTTGCAACGCCATAGGTGTGAACCAGATTATCCTGGTTAATCGGATGCCTTTGGATAAAGTGCTTTATCATCAAGATGAAAGTTGCAACAAGGTTCTTCTCTAAGCGAGCCTCTGTAAGATGGAAAACATTATTTATTTAATTATTTGTTTATTTATTTCATTTTTATACCGCCCATCTAGCTGAGGCCATCTTGGCGGTTTACAATATATATAAGCAACATATTTAAAATACAATTAGACATAACAAACAGTAAAAATAATAAAATATGAATAAGTAACAGTTCATGGCATAAAATACGTAAGGATAAAATGTTCAAAACATTTAAGATGGCAGACTTGATCAGTTAGGCTAGTTAGGCTCAGCTGAGTTTGCAGGTATGCGTCTTCGAAAATAGACTTTAAATGAAAATATTAGCAGACTGAGAAAGGAAAAAGAAAAATAGGAAAGACATTTGACCCTCCCCACACCAACTTTTTTATTTTTAATTTCTGCTTTTCAATCCATTGGTTCCCTCCCCAGCCAAGCTCATAGGGAAGGCGACATCAATTCTTCCCCTACCTGAAGCCCTGGTGGAGGTTAACATCACCCAATCTCCTTCGACAGGAGTCATCAATTCAGGAGGCACAGGTTCCACATCCAGCCTCTCCGGTAAATGCCCATCCAGGAGGCTGATCTGCTCTAGCAGCGGGAACAGCACATTTAAGCCACCTACGCAATTGATCATATCCTGGAGAAATGAAATGGGGTGGGTGGGGAAAGGGTCAATTGGTGAGAGGAGGAAGCAGCAGACAGAAAGGGCTTTTTAGAGACATGTGGACTAGAATTCCCCTCCTTCCAAGCGCATGGAGCTTTTGGAATGGGTTTCAAGAGTCAGTCTGCAGGCAGGTCTCTTGATTGCACCAGGTTTCTGAAAGCGCAGGGTTGGAGAACACTGTTGTTTGGACTTCAGCTCCCATCAGCCCTCACCAGCAGGAACTCATGGTGCCCAGTGATGAGATTTGCAGTCCAACCAAACCTGGAGGGATGCATGTTCCCCATCCCTCATGTTTCTTCCTCTCCTACTGACTATGTATACTTCCAGTGCTGGCCTCTCATCCCTGACTGAAGTCAAAGGCTCCTATTTAGCTCTTTTGGTGGTGGCAGAGGGGACTAATGGGGTGGAAAGTGGGGATATCACTGAGGGAGAGCCAAACCTTTCATCTTCTTGTCATTAGGTTCACCACTGTTTGGAGCAAAAGACATATAGGATGGTTTTCTCTCCATCCTAAATGTGCCACTGGCTCTTCCTCTTAGCATTTCTCTCACATACAAAGTCAAATCCAATTTTAGTCTCAACTAGAACAGGGCCACTGAAATGAATGGGACTTGTTAGTCAATGCTAACGTACCACTCTGGTACTAAAACTAGATTTAACCCATAACAACCTGTTCTCACAGAAGATAGCAGACCAGGATTCCTCAGCCTACCATACATTTTGCTGCTTTACATGGTCGTGAATGCTAAAGGACTTGGGTACTATCCACAACATTGTTTCAGAGAGTGAATCTATCCAAGTATCTATCTAAAGTAACAGATATTTTATTTTTCTTTTGTTTTTGCTGAGATATTTGATTGTTGATCATCCCTGATGCCAGGGGAGCATCTTCATGATTTGGAAGACTCCTAAAGCTCAGTGTTGACACCTGGCTGCAAAGCCACAAGCTGGCCGTATGACTCCCCACTGGGCCTCCCAGGAGAAGAGCCTGCCTCTGTAGCCTTGGGCAAGCTGCACAGTCCCAGAGTGTTCCCAGAAGAAGGGAACGTTAAACCACCTGTAAGTACTCTATACTTTGAAAGCCCTTGGAAGGGTTGCTATAAGTGAGAATCGATTTTATGGCACCTAATTCTCAGAGCCTTTCTCAATGAAAAACAGCATACAAATATTACAAATAAACAAAAAAAATAGTGCTAAATAGGAGAAGACACACATGTGCCTTTATTAAAAAACTGCCCCCTCGATGTTCATCTCTGGGTTCCATTTTAAGACTCCTTCACAACGCTGCATACAGGCACAACTTTAGAAACACTGGCTGCAATCCTACACTCTTACAGAGGTCATAAATCTCAGGGTGTTCTATAGAATTTGCAACTGAGGAGACTTGCCTAGGACTGCACTGTTAGTTAAGCTCTATGTAAAATGCTCAAAAAGAACTGCAAGTCCTGCCGGCCAATTTTTTTTTAATGAGGAGAAGCGTTCCAAATTGTCTTACAGCTGAAAAAACAAGATGATGGACCACCAGTCTCTGAAGATATGCTGCCTGCCAGTTTCTTTCCCAGTTAAATCATTTGGTCCTATATTAAACCATGACATTTTCAACAAGCCACTGAAGAAAGTTACCTTAATGTCCCAGTTCACAACTTTGTTCCCAGTTAGCCTTCCATGGAGAAGATTTGGAGAAAGATCAAGACATATTGGGCTTCTGCAGGCCTATCCAGGAAAACGAAACCGGGGGGGGGGGGGGGGGGGGGAGAGAGAAAACGGCCTCAGATACTCTTCCACTAATAAAATCAGGGACAACAGACAGTTTATGTAACATCTGGTATTATATTTACATAACAAGTAACTAGCTATAGCTTATGGCCTCAGATTATGAGGGGGCTCTAAATGTGAAACAAATGCAAAAACAAAACAAAAAAAACCACATTAAAACATTCTGAGTAACACAAAATGCTTTGGGTTATACATAATACTCTTCAACCTGACACGGTTTAGGGTTTGGTTTAATCCAAGCATGACGAAACTAGAGAGGCCAAGGAGCCACCGCTATGTAGTTACTTTTCTCTCCTCCCTCTCCCACAACACCCTCTCTTACACCTATACGTAGCAATATCTGAGAGATACCTAAGAGTATGGTAGACACCAGCAACTATGGCTGCATTTTTTAAAACAAACAGAAATGCAAAAATCAACATCTGCCTCTTTCTCATATAAAAACTGATTAAAATATGCAATCAAAAATGCATTGTTTTTTCTTGCCTTATGAATTCATTCACTGTAAGGCCCAAACTAGATCTGAAGGCAGGAGTTCTATTTATTTAAAGTTTAAATAAATATTACAAAGAATTGCTCCAATTGTGCAGAAAATGGTGGACTTCTAACTGGAGAGAACAAGAGATGTATCAATGAGGAACACAGGACCTTTCCCTCAACTGTGGCTCAGTTCCCTAAGTACTTTTCTCCTCAGCTCCAGTACTTCAGGGGTAGTCCCCTGATAGAACAACTCACTAGCTTTGGGATATCTCCCTTCTATTTTCCGTAGTTTAAGAGTGCTGTCTTCATTGGCTCTTCTATTAAAAACTAGACACAAATCTTAGCTGTGTCTATATTTCATAACGTTATATATGATTTGTGTGAACAGGCATTACTGGTACAGTTGTTAACTAGCCTTGGAACAACTGCTGGCTAAGACCAAAATCCAGCCCAATGTCCTAGGATCTATAAGAGATCTATTCAGGAATTACTAACCCATGTAAGATTCAATGCATGAAAGGGGGGACGCCTATCTCTGCTCCTCTCAGTTGCCTGTTTCTTCACTTGGAAGATAATGAATCTAAAAAGAAGTGCCTGTTTGGATGGGTATCAGGCAAAAAAAAAATACAGAAAAGAAAAACATTGTGGCACCTTAAAGATTGCAATATTTTAATGTGAGCATTTGTGGACAAGTCCACTTCCTCAGACATAAGAACGGGACTACATGGCAAATATTTATACATGGCCCCAAAACAGAGAGACTGTTTCCTGAGCACAAATTGTTGATAGTGTGGAATGGAGTCTCTCTATGCAAACAAAAATGCTGCAAAAATTGCTCACAGGAGTTCCTCCATGTGAACCGGATCTCCTTCCACTTCAAATCCATTTGCCTTCCACTTGGGAAAAGTGACAGCAGAGGGGACAAAGACAGATATTTCCCCAACTTCACAGGTTAAATCCAACCCAGCAGGAAACAGGGTCAATCCTGGCCAGCAAAAAGTCTCCAGAAGATCACAAGATGCTTAAATTTTTTTTTAAAAAAAAACCCCAACCCTACACTGTCATTCACTTCAAGCAGCTGGTGTTCAGTGGCACATCACCTTTGAACATAGAGCTACACCTCTTCTGAATGCAGAGTTTCCACTGAGCTGTCAAGGCTAAGAACTGAAGATGAAACACTCCTCTCTAAATCTGTCTCATCACTTCCTGAAAACAACAGAGTGGCTGTGTTAGGAAAAAATGTATGTTGATGCTACCTTGGGAGTATAATGAAGAAGTATTTTACTGGGCAAATCAGCCACTTCAGATTCTTGGCATTTCCACGGAGTTAAGCAGTTTGGACCTTCAAAATAAGAAAAAGGGGGAGAAAAACGAATAGGTTTCATGTTTGTCCCAATGGTTTTCATTACATTTCAAATCTGCTGTATTTTAAACTGCAAGTAGAAAAGAGATGCCTTTGAGAATATTGGCCTATGGAACCACCAGAGGTGGAACTGAATTAGCTGGATGATCCTAGACTGATGAAAAGTAGAGGCCCTGATCCAGACAAAAGCTTAGATAAAGCTTAAATAAATTCCTACTCCTCCAAAAAATTATTTGCGTTATGATCTCTTATACAGTTCTCTAAATAGAGAAGACTGCTTCAGCAGTGGCTCCCCTTCCAAGTCTGGTAACACAGCTGAAAAAAAAAATTGAGGGTTTTTCCCCCAATTATTTTTTCACTATCTTATTGTAATTTTATTTTAAGCTACAGTGATAAATTACATCTAATTAACAATTAGCTGGTTGTATGCCCCATTGGGTGAATAGCATGTAACCAAGCATTTGACCACAACCTCACAAATGATCTGCAATTTGCTGCCATGATTTAAATTATTTCACTTACGTCAGAACAAAAAAAACTCTAATGGAATTCAGGCTTATAAATCCCAAAATCATAAATACATAGTTTTTCTGTACATACATAACATCCCCAGCACGTAAGCATCATATACAGGGACATTAACTCCACAGGATTTTATCGTATACAAGTCTTACGATATCAATTATTGAAGGTGAAATAGAATTCTCTCTTAACCTGGGTTAGAAACTGATTTTCAACCAAGGAAGCAACAAGAGGATTAACACAGGGAAGTGTGTCCATGAATAAAATAAATAATGGTGTGTAAAAAGGTAATGAAAAAAAACAAAAAGAGAATCTGGAGGCAGAACTAATCTTTATAAAAGATAGTGACTAGAAAACAGACAAGTGGCTATGAAAGGCAGGTGTGACAGACTACAGCAAAAGCTAATTCTGGAACAGAATGAAAATGAACAAGAACAGGAAGAAGGATGTTGAAACATCCAAACAAATCAGCACTTGGGAGTTCTCACCTGCCAGGTATAAGGCTTTCACATGAGAAGGCTGCAGTACTTCATGGAATATGATAACCGATCCAAGCTGGCCTTCCAGAGAGGTAGGGCAACCCCACTCACTGTCTTGAGTTCCTGCTGAGATCAACTTGGTGATGATTTCTGGCTTCCCTAGAAGCCCACTCCAGCCACCTGGACTGAGAATCCCACCGAGTGAGGTCCGATGAGGCAACACAGGGGATGAAAAAGGTGGATCTGGGATCTGGGATGGTGGCGGGGTTGTCGTCCTTTGGCCAGCAGAACCAATGCAGCATGATGTGAAAGGCTAGAAAACGTCATCCAAGAGAAAAGGGGGGGAGGGGTAATCAACAAATTAAATACTGTTGACTTTATTTATTGATTTATTAATTTGTTTATTTTTAATATAACAAAAACATAAATAAATAGAATCACAACTCAAATATACAGTGTAACCCAGAGGTCCCCAACCCCCGGCCCGCGGTCCTGTGCCGGTCTGTGGCCTGAGCCGAACCAGGCCGCAGAGACAGACCTCCCGCCCCCTGCGCATGCACTCACCCCCGCACAGCTGATTTGCGCATGCGCACTAGTGTGAACGCACCCCACGTGAGTGCCGCCCTTTGCGCATGAGCATGCGTGAACAAGCGCTGTTTGCGCACACGCTCATTCGCAAGAGAGAGCAGGCGCTCGTTCGCGCATGCGCACAAGTGTGGGGGTGCCCTGCCTTCCCCAGCTGGTCCGCGGGGTGAAAAAGGTTGGGGACCCCTGGTGTAACCCACCACCATTGGGAATATAAATTTATACATATACATATATATACATACATAAACACACACATACATATATGTGTGTGTGTGTGTGTGTGTGTGTGTTGGGGTATAACTTTTGTATTTTGTAAATATGTATTCTATACAAGGGTTCCAAATCCCATTAAAACTATTTTCCTTCAATAATCCTTTTCTAACGAATTCATTTCACATTTAAACCAATGACCCTCACATACAATAAATACTGAAAGAGAAAGGCGTTTGTCTAGCATCCAAATCGCACTATATCAGAAGCCAGATCCATGTGGGATGGTCTTCTGTTATCCAACAGTGTGGGAAATATACTGCATGTGCTCAGAGTCACAACTTAATTACTACTCCACATATCACAGAATGACACCCTGTTACTAAAAACAGATTTGGGGACTTAGCTTTGGTGAGCACCAGTACAAGTAGAGTTCTGGTGACATACTGCTGAGATTTAAAGAGGAAATGGTTTTGGCTACTGGAGGTGCAGACTAACTCTCAGAAGGACCAGGGGAGAGATAGCTAGGCACTCGGGGATAGAAAGAACAGTTTCATAACTGTATTTGTACTAAATCTGAACCAAACCAATATAGCCAAAGCCATCACTGTGTGAAGATCTCTAATTGTTGGTAAGCATTTGGCCTACTGAGCTGCTGCTTTAAATCTCTGCGGCACATTAACCACAAATTAGTGTATCTCCAGTCCCTTCCTTTGCATTTCTTACTAGCCTTTGTTTTTAATATCAATTGTATTTTTCACCATTTTAATAGAGAAGAAGGAATGTATCTTTAATAAATAAATGAAATAATGAATATGTACAAATGCACACTAATTTCACCTGGTTGATGTGAATTCAACATGAGAAGCAGAGGCCATAAATATTGCCACTAAGGTCAATATAAAAATAATCACATTTTATTCCCATGTAGAATATATATTCCAAGAATCAGTACGGATAATACAAAGCCACTTCTTAATGATTGGTATATTTATTTGTTATTTTAAAGTTTATTTTTCAAATGTTATTTTAGAATCATTCTCAAGGTGGATGAACATTCACACATGGTATACAAACAGTTGTATCTTTGCTTTCATGGTGGTCCTGTAGAACAGGGGTCCCCAACCCCCGGTCCGTGGGCTTCCCAGGACTGGGCCATGGAGACGGATCTCCGCCCCCGCGCACGGTGGGCATGTCACGCTTGTAGGTGGGTGTGTCGCGCTTGCGGGGGGCATGTCGTGCTCGCGAGGGCGTGTCACGCCCACCCGCGAGCGCGACATGCCCACCCGCAAGCGCAGGGGTGCCCCCCGCGCACGGAGCCCCCCCTCCAACCGGTCCGTGGTTCCAAAAAGGTTGGGGACCGCTGCTGTAGAAGGAAAGATATCCTGGCCTCTAAACTGATTTTGCTACTTTTTTGGAAGTTATTTTGTGTATGTATTGGAAGTTATTTTGTGTCTCTCAAAGAGAGAAGGTGTCTTTTGTGCTACCTTCTCTCTCTGCTCCTGTGAAACACTGCCATTCCCTGTAAAACAACTCCATTTAATCCTTTATAAGCAACTTGATTTTCACCACTTCATATACACTTTTTTTCCTAGTGTTTTCCAGAAGCAAATAGAAGAATGCAATTCACCAGCCAAGAACAAGCACTTGCTCACATCTGGCTTTTGCTGGTGACTTTCAAAAACAGCTGCTTCAATGGTGAGTCACATTTCTGTCATATTTCATCACAATATTTTGTTGCTATATATAAATAGATTTGCTCAATTTGCAACATGAGATGTTCTCAGAAGAAACCAACATGTGAACAAATATAAATAAATATTCTTCAACAGATACCTGTTACCTATGCAGAAACAAATATTAGTGATCATCAGCATTATACTGAGGCCACAATATTTTTTTAAAAGGAGAAAACGGAATTGTTAGACAGAAATGTTCAAGTATGCTTTTTTTTATTATTTTAATGCCCCAGTGTCTCCTGCCTGAGTCAGCTGCCACACCCTGCCAAATGAAAGGACCAGGCCTGGTGGAAAGCACTACCCAAGCACACTGCAGTCATTCAGCTTAGACATTTCCAGGGCACACCTCACAGAAGCCACGTTCTTATGGGTGAGTCAAAGTCTAAATGACCATTTCACTTGTGTTCTAATTTTGGCTGGTGCATGATTATTATACCTAGGGATCCTTATTCTACAATGGTAATGCTGAGGTTCAAGCATGACAGAAGCAGAGACTTACTTCATTCATGGCAGGAAATCGAAGTGGTGCTGAGATCTTCTGCTGCCCATTTACATAAATGTAGACAAGGCTTTGACCAAATGGCCTTTTCCCAGGCATATGAACAATGGTGATATTGTGCTGTTGAGAAATGTGATATTGCTGTTAAGTTGAGTGGGTTGTCATAAAGTCTATGGCAGGGGTCCCCAACCCCCAGTCTGCGGCCTGGTGCTGGTCCGTGGCCTTGGCAGGACCAGGCTGCGGAGACAGATCTCCCGCCCACCCACCTGCACGCATGGGAGCACCCCGCCCACCCGTGCATGCGCACAAGCACGCCCTGCCCACTTGCGAGCGCACCCCGCCCATCCGCAAGCGCAACCCACCCACCCACGAGTGCACCCCCCGCCCATCCACGCATGCACGAGTATGCACCCCGCCCACCCGCGAGCGCAGGGGGTGCCCCACCCCCTGCACATGGACCCCACCCCCCAACTGGTCCACGGTTCGGAAAAGATTGGGGACCACTGGTCTATGGAACAGTTACAGGTGGATAACAACTGCTGGCTTCCACAGCTAGGAAAACTTAATGCTATCATCTATCTCCACACTCCAAGGAGTGGGTGGGTGGGAAACACCACGAGACCAGATTCTTAGGTCACTAATTCTCACCCAGCTTTGATTACTAATTTGTTTCAGTCATATTTCATCTATCCTAGAATAAGCTCAGGGTGGCACATACAGTCTCCTTTCCCCCACAGCCATCCTGTGAGGTAGTAAGGCCAGGGTCACCCAGTGAGTGTCTTGGCTCCATGGGGACATCAATTTGGATGTCTCAAATCCTGGTCCAAACCAGTACACAGTTTGGCTGTAAGGGGAAACTAAGGTTGACTGACGACCTGCTTCATTCTTGCACTGCTGCAGAAGACAAGTAGCAGTACAAGAACGAAGCACACAGGCAAAAGGGTTCTGTGTTTCTCCACTTGTTCAGCCAAGCTGATGATCTAAACTGGACCAAGCTAATTGCCTTGCCAACTAAATCCCAGCACCTGCTCATGGAGACCCAAGTTCACATTTTTAAGGGCATATCCATGGCAAATGGAAATGGCCCATCTTACCCAGAGAGAATCACAGAAGCAATGGTCCGACAGCATCACAGTAGCATATTCCCTCTTTGTGCAAACAGCGACCACAAGCATCCCAGAACAGGTAATGAATGCCTCAAAGCCCATCCCGCTAGCTGTAAAAAAGCTGAAAAGATATGTTTTTTAAAGGCATGTAGATCATCTCCTTTGAAGAATAAAGAGGGGAAGAGGTTTGTGCAGATTGATGGGCTGCCTCTGTCTGAAGAGCTGGATGGAAAATTCCAACAGCATGTTACCAGCAGTGAAGCATTAAACCACACTCCCAAAGTCTGGTTGTAACCAGCTTTCAACTTAAGAAGATACCTGGCAAGCTTTTACCATGCATTTTTGGGACATGAATTTATAATTTTTTGACTGGTTCATGCCTGAAGAAGTGAACTTTAATTCATGAAAGCTTGTATTGATGGTTTGATTTTTTTTTAAAAAAAAATGGGTCTAATAAATGTGTCGGCTTCTCGTGCATTTGTTCTGAAGAACACACTGGCTGAAACCCAGTAGTAAGTCACAACCAGAGTAGGCCCACTGAATCAATGAGGATCAGGTGAGTCAACTCCTCTGTGAGTTGCACTGGTTCAATTGGCCTACACTAGTTGCAACTTATTGCTGTTCCAGCCATGGTGCAGAAAACAAGTCTTTGAAAAGGTAGATGGAGAAATCTGCCACAAAGCAAAAGAGACATGCCTCTGCCTCCCCACACTGTCATTCAGAATGATGGTCCTAACTCCGTTGTGGTTAGGCTTAGTCATTCAGAGTAAAAGAGAGAGAGAGATTTTTGAGACCGAAGAGGTAAGACAGACAAGCCCTTGGAGTCCCCCCTGAGATAGCCCATGGTCCAAGTGGGGGAGTCTCACTCGAAATTTAGGATGAAGGGTGCCCTCGGCTCCTAAGTGCATTCACTCAAACGTGCACACACACACCCTCACCCCATCCAAACACTGCTCCTTCAGCTGCCCAACAAATCATGGACAGCTCAGAAAGAGGAAGTTGATACCTCACTTTTCCATTTCCAACCCTCCATTTCCCTTACTTTGCTGAACAGTTCAGAACCACCACCACCCTTCCCTGCTGCTTAGCTGTTTTTCAGAGCACGGGGAGTAGGAAAATAAGAAGAAAGATGGTTTCTTTGATGGTAAAAAACAAAGGCTAGGCAAGAATATGTCACGCTGATGGGTGGATGGGGAGCACGTGGGCCAAGGCTGAAACTTCCCAATACCTGATTCTGAAGGAGGGCAATCTTTATATTTGGATACCAGGGGACGTTACTTTTCAAGACACAGCTCTGTATCGATTCTGATGTCTCCCACACATTATCTATTGGGCTGTGAAGTAAGTGATTATTGGGCAGGGGTGTCCCCTAGCACCTGACATGATATTATCTTCTACTGGTGTAATCCGCCTTGCGTCCTTTTTAAGGAGAAAGGCAGGATTAAGAAAAATATTTTAAATAAATAAATCCTTTTGTAACGGAGGTTCCTAGAGGCTCCAGCATGAAATCTTTGCCTGGGTCCTTTTGCATTCACAAGGCAGGGGCAACCCCACCCTAAGAACTCCCACCCATCTCCTCTCAATACATTGTGGGCAGAATGGAAGTTTCTGCTCTGCCACTCCATTCTGCCCATAAAAATTAAGCAGGCTCAGATGAGAATTACGGAAACAGCCTCTTAAGATTTAGAGACTTTCTTTACATTAATTTCAATAGGTGGCACTCTTCACTAACATTATGACATTAAATTCCCAGCACTAGGGAATGTAGCAATGCTTTAAGTGACAATATGAATATAGGTCACTAATCCCTTCCAGCCATTTAGAACGAAAACAACAAAAATACAATCTATACTAGTAATTTGCTTTTTTTAAAAGGGAAGGAAAAGCCAGTTGAGCACAAAGAATTTCCTTTGCAGCTCAAGTTCAGTCAGGTTTTAGAGAAAGAAGTAATAATAGGAGCAATAGCAACAATAACAGCAATATATCTGTGAAGATTCTCAGTCATCCAGATGAGGTTATCTGGAAGTTGAGTCATGGTAACTGGACTTCTTTCTTATTAGGCTTAAATGTTTCGCTACTCATCCAAGGACAAAGGGGGGGGGGGTTTGAGTGAAAATCTCACCTCTGCAGTCCGACTGTCAAGGACCCATAACAATGGGTGGAGAAGGACTGCAGAGGTGGGATTTTCACTCACACCCCCCCCCCCCGTCCTTTGTCCATCTAACAAGCCTATTCAGACCAGGGGGAAGTGAAACCAACGTGGAGGATATATCAGGGGTCTCCTGCCAACTCTCCTCAGACTGAAGAAGCTGCTTGGATGAGTAGCTAAACGTTTCAACCTAACAAGAAAGAAGTCCAGTTGCCATGACTCAACTTCCAGATAATAGCAACAAAAACAACAATAACAGACTTTGTACCATACAGCGGACCACAAGATGCTCGAGAACATGCAGAACGTTTGCCCTATCTTTTATGTACTGTTTACAATGTTCTTCAACTCCATGAGGCATCTATGTAAAAATAAGGTAGAGCTTGTTTGTGGGCGTTATGCCTCTTCAGAACAAGAATTAATGCAACCTAATGTGCTGGTGTGGAATGCGCTTGTGTTCTGTTCAGTCAACCAGCCATGCCTCTTTCCAAAATACTCAATTTAATTCCCTCCCTTAGGGTTAAACCATCATTCCACATCCACCAAGTATAGTCCCATCCTCCCTGATCTGTTCTGAGGTTCACCCTCCTCAGATTTTTCCATTTAAATAATTTTTGCACTTCTGCCAATTTCAGAGGTCCCCTAAATCAGCTAATTCCTCCATCTCTTGTTTAGGTCATGCCATTTAAATTGCTATGGACTAAGACTCCAAGAACTGAACTCTTTAAGTCTGAACGACTAAACCAGAGATGAAGAACCTTTGACCCTCCAGATCTTACTGGAATATAGCTCTCATCATCCTACTCAAGATTCCTGAAGCTGATGGGTTCTGGAGTATAACACCTGAAGAGTCAAAGTTTCCCCATGCCTCAATCTTTTCCCTCTCTATACAGTGGGATTTTGTATTTGCTCAAAACTATTTCCCACCAAGTCCATCTTTTGGCTCAGCAGTCACTGGATCCCTACACATAGGGGTGCCTTATTTGCTCTGTGTCTTGCCTACTGATCCAAGCTCTAGTCAACACAGTGGGTCCTGGTCCTCCATCATAAGTTACACAGCCCAGCAAAGAGAAAATATGTATCAAGAAGCTATCAAGTGGATAAGGCAAATGCTCCATCCAGTGTGGCCTGGAGTCTCTGTTGGTGTAGCTTTGTTACAGCTAAGCAGGTCACATAACCCTATCTGGGGATCCTCTAAATAAGCTATCTAGCACAAGAGAAGGGAGGGGTGAGTTTTATTCTGTGCAAACATAAAAAGGATGCTTTCAAACTTCCCTCTCTCTCTCTCTCTCTCTCTCTCTCTCACTCTCTCTCTCTCCATCTGGTTAAAATGCATTCTTTTTTCATTTAACACTCACATCAACATCCTTACCTGCACAGTCAACCCAAGACATTTCACTGTGTGAGGCAGAGGAGCAAACAAGGCCTGCACCGAAGCCAAAATGCATCATATCTGAAGCAAGTCAAATTATTTTGGCCCTTGAGGCTGAAAAGCCCACACCACTTCATCCCATGCCTGGCAGCAAAATAACAAACTAGCAATCTGTTGTTGTTTCATGACACCCCAAATTGCAGTCTGAGGCAACCACCTCATTCTGTCTCATGACAGGGCTAGGCCCGTCTCCTGGGATACAAATAACCTGTATTCAAAACCATTCAAGAGCATCCAACTCTTCATTCTTCCATATTTCCTCCCTTTCCCAAATTCATAGGTTCTCTCTCCCCCAATCCTACAGCAAGATTAATTGACTGGGAACAATGTAATATGCTAAAGGCTGATTTACATTAGTCTTAATTATACTTTCATTAGGGACGTGGTGGCGCTGCGGGTTAAACCGCAGAAGCCTCTGTGCTGCAAGGTCAGAAGACCAGCAGTCGTAAGATCAAATCCACGCAACGGAGTGAGCTCCCGTCGCTTGTCCCAGCTCCTGCCAACCTAGCAGTTCGAAAGCATGCAAATGCGAGTAGATAAATAGGTACCACCACAGTGGGAAGGTAACGGCGTTCCGTGTCTAGTCGCGCTGGCCACGTGATCACGGAAACTGTCTACAGACAAACGCTGGCTCTCCGGCTTGGAAACGGGGATGAGCACCGCCCCCTAGAGTCAGACATGACTGGACTAAATGTCAAGGGGAACCTTTACCTTTACCTTTATACTTTCATGAGATCAAATTCTGTGAGGATGCAAACAGGCATAAGTAGGCCAAAGAAGCATGTAGACATACGTAGGCCACCAAGCAAATGCCATCAACCTAGGGCTTTTCCTCCATGCCGCCACCATTGTAGTCATACCTGTAGAGTTGTTTCCTCTTGCCACCCTTGTTGCTGGCACTGGGAGTCACTTGGTCCTGGTCCAGGCATAGCCAAGCACTGAAAGCAAATGCAGATCCCAGCCATTTCTGAATAGGTGGCACCGAGATGCCTGCCATGCTGTGGGACAAGTCAAAATACTGCAAGGCATTGTCCAGGCCTTGCTTTCGAGCCATCGTAAGAATGGCACGCATCACTGGGACAACGTACGAGTGTGTCTGCTTTGGGTCATTAATCCTCAGGAGCCTAATTAGCTGGCGAAGTTCTTCAGAGCTCATGGACTGGCTCCCCAAAGAACCCAACAGGGCAATGAGGTTCTCAGCGCAGGCTCCATGCAGCTGGGAGTGTTTATTGAGTGTCTCAATGATGCGCATGACCATGTTCGTATTGACGCAGATTGCCCGGCTCTGTCGGTTAATGCAACAAATTCGCTTTAGTAAGTTTGAGATGAAGACCTGAAGATCATATGACTCCAGCTCCGGAAGCCATTGAATCAGCAGCAATAAGGGCTGGACGTTGCTGATGCCAAGAATTCCAACAGCTGCGTGGTCACCCTCAACCGCCTTGGTGGAAAGGAAAATAGAAAAGCAGATCAGAGGACTAGAAACTTAAGCAAAGGATTGTGCTATGTGCCATGCAGTCGTTGAAAAGGTTTTCAAGGTAAATGAAATATTTAGGGAGTGATTTACCAGTGCCATCCCTCTCCCATGTCTTCCCATGGCTAAGTAGGGATTCAAACCCAGGTCTCTTAAGTCCTAATCAGTCACTCTAGCCACTACACCACACAGGACACCTACACTGACAACTACATTTCAAGCAACTGAAAATATGGGCTTTAATGCATAAATGTTTACGGCACCATAAATTCCATTAGCCTTTAAGACGCCACAAAACTTTTTAGCAACCTCAGACTGACATGTATACGAAGTTCAAAACAAGCAAAAAACCTCACCATATTCAGAAGTTCTTCAAGTAGTTCCTGTGAAGGTTGACCCATCGATTTCAGCACCTCAAATATATGGGCATAACCAATTCGTTCCTTAAACACTTCCTGGAAGGTAAAATTAGCATTGTTTTTAAGTAGTAAACAGCCTGTACATTTATCTTTATTCGTAAATTTATCTGAAAAGAGTTTGCTGCATCAAACAATAAAAATTATAAGGTTGCATTTCAACTTTTTATCTGGCAGTAAATATATAATAAAAGGAAGCAAGATGCTTCAACACTTTTACATATTTTTTTCTACAACTATTCCAAAACTGGACACAATTCTAATTACTAAAAGCCAAAAGAAAATGCTTCAATGTTTCAAAAATCCTCAAAATTCAAGCCACAGATGAAGGAAGAGCTTTTCCCTCTATTATATGCACAGCTAAGCAACTGGTTGACTACATCACCAACATGCTGGGCTAAATGGTAACTGAGGCTGGGTCTACACATGCAGCAGAATATAGTGGCAGAATCAAGTGTTCCACTTCAGAGGTGAGGGGCAACAGTTCTAACTGCCCCCCCTTTAACAAAAAAAATAAAAATCCCAATTCATGTAAATAGAAAATTAGGTTATCGGGAAGAAAGTTTCAGACATAGTCATTTGCTTGTGATACTGTTTTTTTAAATGCATAAATCGGTGGGTTCTTGACAGAGAGAGGAACATTCAAAAATGTGATTTCCTCACTCACAGACCAAAGTGCCATTCTGGCTCTGCAGCTGGCCTGTGAGGAACAGCATCCTTGCACTGCCCAAAACCCCTCATTCATTTGTTTTGGCTATCAGAGATCCTCGGCAGAGGCTAGCAGCACTAATATAAAAAGAATTATTAGCAGAAATCATATTGTGCACCTGCCAATAAGTCAAGGCTTGCATGTGAAGAAAGAGACTACGGTCCATGAAAGCTTATGCCAAATAATTCTTGGTCCTTCTTAAGGTGCCACTAGATTCTTGGTTGTGTGGTTAACCAGGGTTTATTGCTTTAGATGGGGATTATATGGTGGCTGACCCAACAAAACGTGGCTCTTCTTCTTCTTCATTTCTGGTTCATTCTCCCCCCCACTGATCTTTTCATCATCTCCTGTTTCAAACAGCATACTTATTAAGCTATGTATCATCAAGTTGGAACTGAATTATAGCAACCTTAATAGGACTTTCAAGTATGTGAGATAGTTAAGGAGTGTTTTTGCCAGTTCCACTCCCCCAGTGAGTTTCCATGACTGAGTGGGGATTTGAACCCAGGCCTCCTTAGTCCTAGCTGTTGTTGTTTCGACTTATTTACTACCCCATAGTGCTAATGCACTCTCTGGGTGGTTTTTGACTTAATTATGCAAACAACACTTTGCCGCCCCTAGTGAGCTGGGTACTCATTTTACCAACCTCAGAAGGATAGAAGGCCGAGCCAACCTTGAGCCGAATACCTGAACTAATTGGGATCAAACTCGGGCCATGAACAGAGGCTTGAGGGCAGTACCCATTGTGCCATGGGGCTCTATAGTCCTAGTCCATCACTCTATCCCAGTGGTTCCCAACCCTGGGTAACCCAAACCATATTGCTTATATACTGCCCCATAGCACTTCAAGCACTCTGTGGGCGATTTACAAGTTAATTATGCAGGCTACACATTGCTCCCACCCTCCCCAGTGAGCTAGGTACTCATTTTACCGACCTTGGAAGGATAGAAGGCTGAGAGAACCTCGAGCTGGCCACCTGGGATTGAACCCCAGGTTGTGAGCACAGTTTTGGCTGCAGTACAGCAGTTTAACCACTGCGCCATGAGGCTGTGCTAGGCCAGAGGTTCTGAGCATTGCACTCCAAGAACACCTGGCTTACCCAAGGTTGGGATCCACTGCTCTATTCACTACACCACACTAGGTATTCTTCAGGCAGCAAGGCCACAACAAACTACCCACTCAAATTGTGGTTTGTGGCTGGTTAACAAACTACAGCTTTTTAACAGAGGATGCCAGAAGACTATGGGTGAAGACTTTTGAGGCGGCTATGCTAACCTTAGCAGCTGGAGACTTGTACATCAGTGCTGTGAGGGCTTGAATAGCTGACACTGCCAGGCGGTCCAGCTGTCCTTGAAACACCTGAAAGCAGCAAAAGACATATTACGTTCCATATATAGACACGCAGACCTTGCCATGTTCAGGGGCACACCCTACCCCTCTTCCTTTTATCAGGTTGAAAACAACAGTTCATTCACATGCTTCCCAATCATCTTCCCACAAAGGCACGGATTTTGTGACACCACAATCTACAAAAGGAGAGGACACGAGAGAAGGGTAGCCACATATTTCAGAGAAGTAGAGGAGAAGGATGAGGAAAGAAGCATTCATATGTATTCATTAAGACAGGTCAACTGACCAAGCTTCCTCATGCTTTACATGGACAATCTCAAGAGGGAGGGACATCCATTCTGCTACCTGGCAGCCAAACCTTTTATGGAACCATTAATTTATTCATAGCACATACTCTGGCACATGAAACCATATTCACAAGCAGTAACTAGAGATCATTCCTTGTGTTTGCACAGTCGGCTGCTTTAGTAATTTATTAATCTCATAGTTCTTTCCTTACAAGGAACAACATTAAGTCTCTCATCTTAGAAGAATCACAAATGTTTCCTTTGAGTATCTTCACATTACAGGCGGACATTTTTTGCTATAAAAAAAACCCTAAGGCACCACTGAAATGGCTCCGTCTGTTTGTGAACCGGCACAGTAATACTGTGAAAATAAAGGTCATTTCAGTTGCAGTACATAAAAATTTGAAACATGAGTTTAAAATAAAATAAAAGACAGATGTTTGGTGAAATCCTTCATATGCAACGAACACCAGAGATTAATTAAGAGATTAATTTAGGCAGACCTGGTGTTTCACCAATGCACTGTTTTCACCTGTTTAGTCATTTTGCACCAGAGCCTTTCTGTTATTAAAAGCCCCAGGTAATTTGTAAAGAAACAATAAAATAAGAATGGTTGCATTGGATTTTATTGTGATACCATGGGAAGCATTAAAAATAAAACCGACCCATTGCTTCCCACTTTCCAGGTTCAGTCTGTCCATTGTAATGTGAACATTGGGTTTGGCAACAGAATCAAGACATCAAATCCAACCACACAGATTCCACAAAGCCCCAGAGCCCAATACACCACCGTGCTCAGACAAATAAAAGGGTGCACAGAAAGAAAGAAGGTGGTGGGAAACTAAAATAAAATGAAATCACCAAGTTTATAGTATTGAAACTGGAGGTCTGTTCCTGGACTTCACCTTCTATGATTTACAATACTGTCTTTTGAGGACTTTTCAGTTCTGAAGCCTCAATTCTACCTAAATTGTGGTTTTCAGCTGATGAAAACAGAGACATATTTGGGATGCAGACTGTCTTGTTACTGAATCAGAAACTGATCTAGTTATTTTAAGGAGGACATCTGAGGTGAAGTTCAGGAAATGGCTCAGTCCACTGATTGCCGCTGTGCTTTGGCTTCCACTAAAAGCAAAAATGGAGGCTCGCTGGAGATACCTGTTCCTGATTCATTTCTGTCAGCAATTGGTTGGCAAGGTCTTTCTCATTCTTGTCTGCCCCCTTACCGCTAGCATTTAAAAACAGCTGTTAAAATGGGAAGATAAGAATATTGTAACAGGCACATTCAATAGTTGACCCGCAGCTGACACAATAAAGGCTGGGGAAAAAAGGTAGCAAATGTAACAAAAATCTCACTGCCAGTAAGTTTACACAACAAAATAGCACTATGGGGCAGTATGTAAATTGAAACAACAACAACAACAACAATAATAATTTGCTATTTCTGGTGGGTCCGCAGCATATGTGCCATCTCCTATCACTCCTTCTCAGGCAGAAGGAAATGTAAAGCATGTGGGCTTAGTTAGAAATGATGGTTAGATGATGGTTTTGTGCTCACACCCAATCTTTTCTTCCCCTGCCTCTGTCCTCTCCCTACTGGAGGAGCAAAGATACCAAACCCCAGGCTGTTGACACGAAGGGTCAGCTCATCCAAGCAAGAGGGATCCTTGCTACGCATGTGCTGGAAAAACCAACAACCTTAACAGAAATATTTACCAAGGAAAACAAGCCCTCCAAATGTTCTGAGTCTACTTAAATGAGTATGACATACATCTGCAAACAAGAAACAAAAAGAAGATGAACACAGATAACACACCCAGAGGCACACATACAGAGAAACATACATACAGAGAGACGTCTCAGAGTTTAGCTAGCAATTAATTGCAACAACTGTTCCGTTACTGCAATATAATAAATTTCAAACAAAATCTCGAAGAAGAGAAAGCAACAAAGAAAAGAGAAGGAAAGGGAATATTATGCTTCTTTCTAATGCATAGAAAGGAACAATTAGGCTGCAATTCTATCCGGGTCTATTCTCCAGTGAGTTCACAGACGTTTACTCCCTGGAAAGTGTATACAGGACTACAATGGCAGAGACTGGAAGCTTCATGTTTCTTATAAAGCCTATGTAGCAGCTTCAATGTGTCCATTTAATGAGAATGCTTGGAAGATAAGACAGCAAACAAAAAAGACCCAGGCAAATAAATAAATGATACTTAAAAATCAATTAATCTGTTATTGGATGTTCCAAGTGTATAAAAAAGTGTACATAATATACAATGGCCAAGATTCAAGAATACATGGATGCCCAACAAGTAGAATGGGCTTTCTGACTCCATACACTGTACCATTTACTTGTTATGCCACATTGGGGGGGGGGGTGTCAAAATATGTTGCTTCCATGACCACCTTTTTCTTTTAATTGTGGAAGACATACTGAGAAGGTGCAAAAGACACAAGGACAAATACCGCACCAACTGCTTCAGTGATGGACAGACAGATTTACAACACAATGGAAACATGGCAATGACCCAAGGCAGGGAGCTAGTAAGTACAGCTATACTACCGTGTTTCCCCGAAAATAAGACAGGGTCTTATATTAATTTTTGTTCCAAAAAACACATTAGGGCTTATTTTCAGGGGATGTTTTATTTTACAGTCATGTCATCTTCTGGTTGCCGCACAATGCTGCACAATGGTGGAGGGCGGGGTTTCACTTAACTAGGGCTTATTTGGGGGGTAGGGCTTATATTACGAGCATCCTGAAAAATCATACATACTAGGGCTTATTTTCAGGTTAGGTCTTATTTTCAGGGAAACAGGGTAATGAGCCTTAGAATTTTCTGCCCATGTAAGATGAGCCCTAATATACCAGCCCTGAATTAATAACAATAATGCTGTAAGGTTCTTGGGATTTACGCATGAAACAAAACTGAAAGGTTGGGGTGGGGAAAATTCAGCATCCCGGGACGAACAGCAGTATCTCATGCAGGTTTATTCAAAGATAACTCACACAGATACCAACAGGACTTATGGTTCTTTGCATGCACAGGATTACACAGTCTGAATCTCACTCAAAAACACTTATTGTGATCACTAAGATGTGACTTCATACACAAATGTCTGTTGCAGGTGTCAGGATGGCTTCCTGCACAGCAGGATTTGGAATTATTTTAAGGAGGACATCTGAGGTGAAGTAATTTGGTAGTAATTTGGTAATTTTCCAAGGTAATTTGGAACTGAGAGCCATCCAAATGGAGACTTGCTTTTCTCTAATCCCTCCTTTGTGTCTTTAAGTCCCTTTTCCTTCCTCTGTCACTACTAGACACTGTTAAAAGTAACTTGTGGATCTCCCATAGTTTCAAATTCTGTTTTGCAAGGGAACCATGGTTTACATAAACCATCTTCTGAGATTGTGCATACCTAACTCTAACAGCACAACCCTAAGCAGGGTAACTCAAAAGGAAGCTCTCCCAAATATATTAGCACTTGCTCTCTGATAACTGTGTATAGCCTAAGCCATAGTTAAGGGTAAATGAGGAAAGAGGAGAGAGGAATCCCTCAGGCAGAGCTTGGGGAAGCACACATCTTTAAAATTAACTTATGGCGGGCAAACCATGGTTTGCAAGGAACAAGTATTACATTGCACAGGGAATGAGAGCCACACATGGTGACTGGGGGAAAAAGTGATGTGAAGCAATGAGCTACCTCGGTACAGAGATGGAACTGTCATGCAATTCATGGCTATAATGATACAATACAGAACTGGCAGTAACTAAGGTCCAGATCATCCTATGAGGCACTGCTTCCAGATATGAAGTCAACATCAGCTAGTAAAGGCTCTAAAAAGAAAATGCTGTGGATTGCATCTTTTTTATGAGACTTTGTTGTTATCGTTATCATCATCATCATAATAATCAACAACTTACAACTGCAGAGTTGTTATGATCTATAGTCTGCCCTAAAACCAATAAAACAATTTGAAGTGCAGCTGGAACACAAGATGCACATCTGCGTAACACTACAAAAATGGCTCCCTCTAAAGCTCTGGAAGCACTCACAACATTAACAACATTAGGGAAATGCAAAATGTTCCTCAGGGATAGAACAGCTCTTGCATCGAGCCATTTTGTACATGGTTACAATGAAGCTTTCATCTAATGTATGGCCAAGACCTAAGAACAGCTGAGTACTTATAAAAGCTGGAATTACATATGCTTCCAAGTATTTTCAATACAATATTCTGTTTACCTTGCAATTCTGCAGAAGTCGGATCAGATGCTCAAAGCAGTTGCTGTTAAGGAAAATAGCTTGCAGAACAGGCCTATCTGTGCAGTCTAACATGGCAGTGATGGTATCTAAGGGCAAAAGCGAAAAAAATCAATTACACATGTGAATACTTCTTAAAAGTACCTCTTCACCACTAGCTGTGTTGACCAGAATTTCTGGGAGTTATAGGCCAAGAACATCTGGAGACCCAAGGTTAGGAGCCACTGCTCTGTAACAAGGAAAACGAGAAGAACTCAGTATAAAGCTCAGAGAAACCACACCCAGTGTGCTCAGTAAAAGGAGAGAATACATCTTTATGGTTGACTGCTGCACTATGCACTGCCCACATGTAGAAAGGGGGAAGTCCATTTTTATTAAGAAATTATGCTATGCCAACGTAAGACAAACCCTGCTGGGTCTGTCCAAAGGCCACTCTAGGCCAGCATGTTATCACCGTGGTGAACAAGATGGCTATAGAAAACTAGTAAGTAAGGTATAAAGGCAGTAGCTCTCTCCCACATTTATCCATGAGCAACTGCTACCAAAAAGCATTTTGTCCCTGAATCTGAATATTCTGTTTAGCCATCATAGCTACTAATCACACACAGGTCCAAAGCTGAGAACTGTGGGATTTTTTTTTTACAACTCCCAGAATCCCCCAGCTAGCACAGACACCAGCCATGTTGGTTGGGGGATGCTGAGAGCTTCAATTTGAAGGTCTGGTCGTAGAGCTGGCCTCCATGAGTTTATCCCATCTCCCTTTTAAGTGGCCAGCGACTCTTGTAACATATTTCCAAACTGAATGCTGTAACCTCATTTTAACCCTCTTTGCTCTCCTTTCTCAAATCTTAAGGGATCCCATTACTTACTCAGCATTTGAATCTGCAGGGCTATGAACCTGCTCTCCCACTGACGAGATCTTCTTGAGTTTGGCAGAGCTGTGTGGTCAGAGTTGAGCAACTTGAAGTAATTCTCCAGGATCGTACTAGTTTCTACTTGCCGCTGATCTGAGCTGCTAGTTAGAAGGATGTGCACCACTTCTGTCAGGCACTTGAGCGTCAACTCGGCTTTCCTGCTCACTTCGTCTGGGTCTCTGTTGTCCCACATGTCACAGTCGGCCAAAACCCGCATCAAGACTTCCATGGTGGCAGGAGATATGGCTTGAAGAGCATTTCTCTAACATTGACCAATAAAAACGAAACATCTCATGATCAGCATTCTGGTAGATTGTAGCAACAGCCAGTTCTTTTAAAGGAACATTAACCTATTCATGGACTGTTGTAGTCATTAGAGGACACTAATGATTTTGCTATGTGAAGACCATGACAGACAGGTGCAAGGGGAGGAGCTGCAGTTCAGTCGGAGGGCACCTGTTTTGCATGCAAAAAGGCCCAGTTTCAACCCCTGCCATTCCTAGGAATATTTTTTAAAGCATCAAATAACAAGCCATATGGAAAGCCCTTCACTGCACAAGACCTTGGGGAGCAGGCCAGCCAGAGGGAAAAATCACAGGTTAGATGGATAAACAGTCTGACCTGGGATAAAGCAGCTTCTTATAATTCCTAGATTTGAAGCACCTCCACCTAATATCAGGCTGAAATATGTAGGGAAAGCCTGATTCATTTCTAGTCTATTCTTGTGCACATTTCAAAATTTCTTGGCACCAAAAAGCAGCGGCACTGTTTTATTCAGTCAAGGAACTGATTCAGCTTAACAATCTTTATATTTTTAATACCCAGAAAGAACCAATTCCTACAAGAACATACTTCATTATATAGCAGGGATGTAGAGCACACAGTGAAAAGAGCTGCTTTCAGTACCAGGACTCTTATCACCACAATTTTTAATTTTTAACTTAGGATCAGCTAGTGAAGCAAGGAATAATACCATTACTGAACAAAAGGTTCGTAGTTTTGTACATGCCTACACCATGGCTACAAGTTTTGAGACCAAATGTGCACCTGAGTAACACAGAGCTTGAGTTGCATATTAAGTTAGCTGGTGCAATGTCCACTGAACTAACCATTACGGAGCTTAGTGGAGAGTAGCTGCTTGATCCCAAAAGAGGCCTTTGCAAGGATTCAATGCATTGCATGCCAAGAGTCCCAAATTCAACCTGCCAAACCTCAACATTAAAAAGCTCTCCACCAGCCAAGCCAGGAGAGACTTCTAATCAGGTGGGAGATCTTTCTACTGATTCTTGTGTGGCAATTAAGCTAGGAGACAGGAAATGCAGGAATGATTCTCCTTCTGCACCCCCTTTTCCTTGCACTCTCGATTTAGCTGGGAATCACTGTGTGCAAGAAGAAGCATTCTCACATGCCCTGCCTCCCAGCAGAATCAGGATCCCATCAGTCCACTCCGTCCATGAAACAAGATGCATAAGGATGACTCTCCTCATGTACACTACTTGCAGGAGAGTCACAGCAGAAGCAGTAGGGGGAAATGTGGGACGGTTCAGGGCTGCACAGCTCCTTCTCCCCCCGAGACCCACAGGTTGTCCACTTCTAAAGTAAAGGAACATAAGACAGCTGCTTTCAACCAGGTCAGGCTACTGTTCCATTTAGCTTCATATTGTCTGCACTGACAGGCAACAACTGCACAAGTTTCAGTTGTTGTGATCTGACAATGTAGACAAAATCCTTGAATTGGTCCATTCCAATATATATGACACTTGCCTATCATGGTTGATCAGATCTAGCATGGGTCGACAGACTGGGTGGGTCCAGGAGATGGTAAATGTCTCATTACGGCAGGGGATGGTGCCTTCTGCAATGAAACAGGTGGTGGTACACCGTCTTCCAATGAGGACGTCTGAGGACCCAGAGGTATGTGGCAACTACCACCCTGTTGCAAATATCCCCTTTTTGGGCAAGGGTGCTAGAGTGTGTGGTAGCTGGGTGGCTTCAGACATTCTCGGAGGAAACTGATTATCTGGACCTAGTCCAGTCAGGTTTCAGGCCAGGGTTCAGTACAAAAATGGCCTTAATTGTCCTGACTGATGAGCTGCTCTGGACTAAAGAGAGCAGCTCATCAGTCTTTTGACACCATTGATCACGGCATCCTCTTGGGCAGACTCTGTGGAATGAGAATGAGAAACAATATACTACCAGGGTTCCGTTCCAATCTTCAGAACTGGTTCTAAAGAGTGGCACTGTGGACTTCTGCTCAGTCCCATGGCAATTGAGCTGTTGGGTGTTGCAGGGTTCCATTCTATCTGCCATGCTGTTTACTATCTATATGAAGCCACTGGGAGAGATTATTAGGAGTTTTGGGGTTGGGTGCCATCAATATGCAAATAGCAATCAGCTGTATTTCTCTTCATCATCAAGGTCAGCTGAGGCTATGCAGGTGCTAGACGAAGATCTGGAGACTGTAATGGGCTGGATGAGGGCCAGCAAACTGAAGCTGAATCCTGACAAGATGGAGGCTCTGTGGCTTGATGGTTCCCAGGCCCAGAGGTTAGGCAAGAGACATGCTCTGGATGGAGTCACACTCCCTTTGAAGGAGCAAGTGCACAGTTTGGATTCACCTTTGTTGTTGGAGGCTTATGTGAGCTCAGTGGCTAGGAGTGCCTAGGGCCAGTTTCAACGAGTCCATCAGCTATTATCATTGCTAGATAGGCATAACCTATCCAAAGTAGTCCATGTCCTGGTGATCTTTTGGTTAGACTACTGCAATGCACTCTATGTGTGGCTACCTTGAAGATGACACCAATGCTGCAGCAGGTGCAGTCTGCAGCAGCTAGACTGCTAACAGGAACATCCTCCAGAACCCACATGACACCAGTTCTGAAGGATCTGCACTGTCTGCCAGTACACTTCTGGTCTAAGTTCAAGGTGTTGACGATGACTTACAAAGCCCTAAACAGTTTTGAGACCTGGATATTTGAAGGTCCGCTTCTCTATATATAAATCTGCCCAAGATCTGCTGGGAAGGCCATCCTGTGTGTCTCACTATTGAGAACAGTTTCTTATGTGGAGATGTGGTGGCGGGGAGGGGGGGGGCTTCTTCTGCCATAGCACCCCAACTGTGGAATGCTGTCCCCTTGGAGGCTTCATTGGTACTAAGACTGGCATAATTTGGGTGCCAAGTCAAGACACACTTATTTATTACAACCTTTGAGGGTTGAGGATTGGGGCCTGTATGGGTTTTAGTGCAATGGTTTTAATTGTTTTAATGTCTTAATGTTTTAATTTTGTGTTGTTTGATTTTAAATTGTTTTAAAATCTTATGCATTTAATTGTTTTATACAACTTCATAACCTGTCTTGTGATCCTGTGATACAGGGCAGGCTAGACACTTTTTAATACGTAAATAAATGTTCCAGATGAGGTTTTTCCCAACATGGAAATACCATGGACTCATGGACTCCCCCACTGAGCTAAGGTGTTCCACCAGACAAAAACCAGCTCATGCCACATTCTCTCACAAATTACAGGTCCCTTCTGGAATAAATTCTTCATAGCTAATAAGCATTCCCTCTTGAGCATAAGCCAAAAAGTCTACTATCAAATAAGAGTCTAAATCCCTGTGTCTTCTGACCAAGAATACGACACTAATATTTTCAGGATTCTAGTCCTCACCTGCCCACCAGCCACAATGGCTCCAAAGAGATGCAGCAGGCAACATTTTAGGCTCTCTTTAAGATGTTCGCTTTCTTGAAAACACTCTGAAAGGAGAGGAAAAAGCAGTTTGTTATGTTAACCTTGAACCAAAACCACTTATAGATACATGTTTAAATAAAACCTTCCAAAAAATAATGCTCACATCACAGTATTTTTCCTTAGGTTGAAGAAAACAAAAAACCTCAAAACTGGCCTGAGAATGTGCACTGCTTGGTGATATTACTGATATGTACACTCAGTTCTACTGGATGCCATGTAATCACAGACTTCAGCACAGGCTATGAAAAAGGTAGAAATACCTGAAATGTAGATTTATCACAGGATGCTAAGAATTTTGTGGATCAAGAAAGTGGCCAATGAAGAGTGGGGGATAAATTCCACAGGGATTTGGATGCTGAAAAATGCAAAAGTATTGAATGCCATACATTGCATGGTCTCTGGCTGCCTCTAGTGGCCAGTTCTGGTAAACACGCCCTGGAAATACATACAAATACGTAGGTATTTCTGGGATTTTTTATTTAGTATTTTCAGCCTGTGGATAAGTGAATCAGCAGATACTGATTCCATGGATTGGGGGAGTGTATGTGTCCTACTGTACTGAGTAGAGCAACAAAGGCCAAGAAAAAAATAAAACATAAAACGTCTAGAAAGCTAGAGCATTTCTGGCATGCAACGAAAAACAAAAGGCATAGTTTGTTAGATCGCTCAAAATAAAATAAATGGGAAAAACAACTGTGTGGTTACAGAACCTGGGTTTGGATGCAACACAACAGAGCTGACATACCCAAAGTCAAAACAACCATGACAATGACATCCAACCTCTAGTGGGACAGGAACAAGGAAAACATTCTTTGTTTTCTTACAAAATAAAATGTTAAGCCAGGAATGAAGTAAATGAATGAATACACTTATACACATAGTAATAAATAATGAATCTATTATTCATTCATTCACTAGTTTTAAGACTTATAACCTGTCATCAGTTCAACTTTAGCTATACCAGCAACTTCTAAATCATGTGTCACAGAAATGCTGAACTGTGCCTTGAAAAGACTATGGTGGAAGAACGAGCAATGACATCTTCCTGAAAAATAAAAGTAGACTAGGATTTCATGAGGAAGTCCACTTCAGTCTACAGGCAGAGGGGAATCCTTTTTACAGAAAGTGGGGTATGCTGACTGACTAACTGACGAAGCACAGAGGGTGAAGAGACATTGTAAGCAGAGATGGGCACTTACCACTGGTTCAGCACAGGTCAGCGGATCAGGTCCACAAGTATTGCGCAGGTGCCCCGGATTCCACACCCTGCCTCCTCCTGCATGTGCCCCATCATAAGCAGCACAGTGAGCTTCCCAGCCCCCCTCCACTGATTGGTCGACTACGGGAGGAAGCGGGGTGTGGAATCTGGGGTGCATACGCAACACCTGTGGGCCCAATCCTCCAAACCATGCCGAACCATAGTAAGTGTCCATCACTAGTTGTAAGGCAATAAGCCTGACAATGGCGCAGCTGCAAAAGGGATGCTTCCTCCCTTTTAGGGAGCTGATTTGCTCCAACAAATACACTGATACTCTGCCACGCGACAAAGCACATTTCCAGAAAACATTGCATTCCAGAAGTTTCAGAACTGTTGCTTTAACCATCACAAACTATACTCTACCATACATTAACATCAGAATAAGGCCATTTGGAGAAAACTGAGTTAAAATACATTCGTTGAACAGAGAAATCTGCACCACATTTTCAGAAAAACTTCACATGTAATGCTCAATGGGAGTGGGCAACTTGTGCTCCTCCAGGTGCCAGACTGGGACTCCCATCAGTCCTCACTAATACGGGCTACAGGTGACAGGAGCTGCAGTCCAGTAATATCTGGAAGGCTACACATTGGCCACCCCTGTGCTAAATCAGAATTTAACATTACACAAAAAGACTATAATGATCTTTGAGCTTGCACTGTTCCACCCCTTTCCTCATATGGTACGGCTCCTATGAGGTGATCAGGAGCTCCTCCCTGCCCACATTTTAGAGTAACCATAGTTCGGCTTTACGTCTGAACTCTATATTTTAATTCACAAAAGAGGGGGAAGGCATCTCTTTGGTTTAGAACAAAATGTTTTGGTTGACCTTATACTTCACAAAACAAGGAAATGAAACCAAATAGATCAAGTCCTGCCTTCATTCCAAGCATGGCAACATTAATGCATCCTTTTTGTCCCTTAATTTCCATCCCAAGTGAACATTACAGTATAACGCTGCTAGCTACTCCTCACTCAACACAGTACATCACTAGTGTCTCAGAAGGCCTGAAGTGAAACAAAGGCTCTGACAGTGTAATCATCTATAAAGAGCAGAGTCACAGGGCAGTCATATCCACCAATAAACAATCTTTATGAGTGTAATCCAATTCATCTGCATTTCGGAGACAGAAGTCTCATTTTGTTTAAAGAGCTTAATCCAAGGCAGGTAACTGGATGTTAAGGTACAAAAACTATGCATCCATGTGTCTACATTTTGAGGGGGGTTGTTCTGTCATCAGAACATCACTGCTTTGCATGGGAGATTCCATTTCAGCTGTCACTTTGTGCTGTAAGGGGTTTCTCTCTCTCTCTCTCTCTCATGACAGCAAGGGTAGCTGATTGATCACCAGGGGCTAGACTCTCTGGGTGTGAAGGACACAAAGCAATTTTAGTCTTACTGTTCATTAGACACTATAGGCACCTCTTGAAGAACTACAACTCCCAGGAAGCATCATGCCAAAGGAAGTTGATGGTGGGAGCACAGCAGCATCAGATGGAAGCAACCCTTCTATAGGAAGTAAAATATAGACTTATGCAGATTCATGTACGTGGGCCGTAGCTCCTGGAATTCTGAGGCTAACAATCCAAAAACACTGAAGAGCACACCCCCACTGCACACTGAAGTTGTGTGCTGCTTCAGGTTTTCCCCCACAACCAAAATACAGCCTCAAGGAAATGGTAGGGACTAGAAAAATCCCAATTTTCATCCCATAACTGCCATGAGTAGACATTGTCTAGAAGGGCGGGATAAAAATCTAATAAATAAATAAAATAAAAATAAATTATGCATTGTCTCTCTGGAAAGAAGGCACAAATAGATGATGCCTCAGTTTTCAGAATGTGGCAGAACTGAGAGGCAGGACTGCAGAAACTGTGAAAAATAATTGAAATAAAAAGGTTACTTTAAAAGGCCCCATTGTTTAATTCTATGGAGGAAATAACACGGAAATCAATAGTCTACCCACTGTGGTTCCTGACCTTGGGAACCCAGGTGTTCTTGGACTTCAGCTCCCAGAAACCCATAGAAATACAGTGGCACAGTATAATGTTTAACTGTGATTAGTGGAAACAAGGCAGCTTTGTTACTGCTTCTAGTAACCAGACTTAAGACTAACCACAGCTTGTCTGGGTTCTAATGTCACAGGTTGCCTAAAACAGAAGTTAAGATACCAGACTACTCCTTGAAGCCATGCCATAAGAGAAAGGAGAAGACAGAAATAACCCAAGGCTTGCCAAGACTTCCCTTTCGATCACTAAATCACAGTTTTTAACATGTCCACAGAGCCCAAGGCTATTTCTGTGAAACGTAAGCTCCTATTGGCTCCGTCACAATCTGGCCTGAAACTTTCTCCTGAAAAACCATAATACTGTATTTTTGATCATGCCATACCTGACAGAAGATCATGACAAGTGGCCTAAGGAATTTCTCTCCGCAATAAACATTAACCTGGAAGCTGCTGCCATAGCAATAGCCTTACACAGACAAAGCAGCTGCTGCCAAAACCCAAAAAGGATTATTTTGTTTGGAATTAAGCACATGAGAAGCTCCCAAGCTCCCAACACAAGCCAGCTCTGTTAAAATACAACCACTATATTTCAAGCAAAGCCCAAGTCTGAAAACAAGTGGACCACCGAAACAAAAACTGTATTCAGGTGTTTAACTCTCTGGCATAAGTATGCATAAAAAATAAATAGCTGAGAGGAATCTACATTAGAATCCAAGGAAACACCAGCCCCTATTAGGCCAAGAGCCACAGCAAGTCCCAATCACATTTCCCCCAGCATGCATATGTTTAATAGATTACATTTCTGTTCCACCTTTTCTCCCAGTTCAGGGGTGCATTCAGGGGATTTCCCACTTTATCTTCATAGCATTCCCACACTGTGAATTATGTGGACAGACAACGACTGTCTCCATTTCACTTATAAAACGTCAAGTACTTTGAACTAGAAACACTTTCAGCCCAACTCAGCTGTTTAACTCTCCATATAAGTTTTGTTATATTATTAAATGGTGCTGATGGTGGGGAATCAACCACTGAATGAAAGTCAGTTTTGAGATAAAATGTACTGAGACGCTGGCAAGTCTTTAACAGCAGTGGCGGGTCAATGTTTTTAAACCACCCTCAGCAACTCTTCAGTGCTTAGCACGTTGAGACTGGAAGTGAAACAAGATTATAATTCCTTTAAAGGCTTTTACTCTCAAGTCGGTGCTTCTAGTATTATCAAGGAGAAAACCATATTTGTTGCAGCAAAACCAACAAACAGCGCTTTATTTGGCATAACATTTCCTAGATGTACCATGTGAAGAAGTGGGCTATAGCCCACAAAAGCTTAAGCCAAACAAAACTCATCAGTCTCGCATTGTTGCTTTTGCTAATAATATCAGAGGACTAAAACACAATGCTACTCACGGTAAAAGAAGGGGACAAACTCCACTGTGAGTAAAGCTGGCTTGTACTTTTGTCTGCTTTTCTCAACAGTGCCCAGAATTCGCCTAGAAATATTTTTTTTACAAAAGAAAAACATAAAAATATCATTTATTTATAGGCAGACACTGCAGAACACATACTTATTTCCTATAACATGGATTCATTCATATTTAGTAACATATTTATTCCATTTAACTTTGACGATATGTTTTTAAATGCCACCAAGATACTGTCTCAGGCATCTTCGTTGGCACACTTTTGAACAGGAAAGGGGAGGAATCAACTTTTTTAAAATGTGGTTTTAACTGCAAACATGTTGTCAATTTAAACAAGGTGGAATTTGTAAACATTATAAACATTTAAATCTCTCAGAGGCAATCCCTTATGCTCTACATGTATACAGTATATGTACAGTACGCACATATATATACAGTGTCCATGTTCAGGCAATCATGCATTTGCTTAATAAACTGACATATAAGAAGCTTCCGCCCATGAATGCAGCTTGAGAACAAGACAGGATCTTAAGACAACTATGCACTTAGTCATAAGTCCAATATGATTCTCACAGCAGTAGGAAAATTATGGCAATAAAATCTAAAGGAGTTTTCCCACCCATCCACAACCCTTTTCAAAATCCAGTACTGTTCTTCTACTCATAGAAGGCGCTTCAACCTAGTGGCGGCTTATGTAAACAGAAGGCGAACAGAGGTACATTTTGTTCATTGTTCTTTTCTCCTGCAACACTACACACCGCCTCCCACAACTTCCCATGGTGTTCCAAGATGGTACTCCAAGCCTTCATTCAGCTGCCCTTTTTACAACTATCTCAGAAGTCAATTTCTTGCTGGTATTCTTAGGTCTTTGTGTGGTAGGACCCCACCCCCACCCCTTGGCTCAGCTATGCAAGCTGCTTGTCAGCAGGGATGCAACTACGACCTATCAAATAGCAAAATTCGCTTCGGCAGCAAAGCAGATGCGTACAAAAATCAGAATTCTTCAGGAAGGAGGGAGATGGTTTTACTTCATACTTCCATAGAGCCATGATTATATTTAAGTGTAAATATGCTGTATCAGTGCCATATCTGTTTCATATTGTTGCTGGTAAACTGTGATGACCTATGGCTTTAAGCAATAAAGCTTGTTCACTTTACTATGACCAACTAAGGGGGAGGGGGAGATGAGAGGTGTGGGGAAGGTTGAATTGAGGCTGAAATCGTGACACCCGTACCTCGTGAGAGACCATCTGCATTAACAAACACCAGTTCTTCAAAACTGTATTTTGAAGAAACTGGACTCAATAACGGTAAAAGATTAGTACGAAATTCCCCCCTACCCAGCAATTCTTTGTCTCCAGTTTCGATATGGATCATAGAGACTTTCACAAAAGGCCAGTGCATGTCTCACAAACTCTTCTATAGGTGTTTGATCTGCCACTTCTTTCTCTTTTGTTTTACTCTTTAACTAAAGAGAGAGAAAACATGATCATTAGCCAGAATGCTTCCAACAACAGAAAATTCACAATGCAAAATGCAGCCCTGGAAAGGAGAGGAAATTATCCAGAACCTTCCATGATCTGGATGCAGACCCCCCACAGATTAGGCCCACAACCTGGACATTCCTTCACCCTGCTTTAAACCCTGCCTGAAATGCATAGCTGAAGCCCAGGTTTCATTAGATTTCTCTTGAGCTCCCTAAAAAAATACAAGGCCAAGCTCTTTCCTTAACTAAGTGAAGGATACAAACTGAGTGACCAAAGAATTCTCACATGCATGAGCTACCTCTGTGCCTATCACACAGTCTTTCTTTCAACAACAGACAGTATTGGACTTATAAACTGACTTGGAATGGGCCTAATTCCAAAAAATTGTCTGAAATTTAGTGCAGACTTTTCTGCAACAGACTGTGCCTCTGGGGCAAACACAGTGTACAGTGGTGCCTCGCTAGACGATGTTAATCCGTTCCACGAGGATCGCTGTCTAGCGAAAACATCGTCTAGCGAAGCATGTTTTCCCATTGGAATGCATTGAAATCGCTTCAATGCGTTCCAAGGGAAAACGCAGTCGTCTTGCGAAATTTCCCATAGGGAAACCTCGTCTAGCGAGTGAGGGTCCCCATAGGAATGCACTGACAGCTGCACTGACAGCTTTTGACCACTAGTCGGCGCACTCCTATGGGGAAACCTCATCGTCTAGCGAAATTCCCCATAGGGAAACATCGTTTTGCGAAGCGCAGTAGCGCTCGCAAAAAGGCATCGTCTAGCGATTTCCTCGTCCTGCGAGGCAATCGTCTAGCGAGGCACCACTGTATCTTCCCTTGTTTATTTTCCCCCCCAGAGTTTCTACAACAAAACCTTTGTATAGTTCAGAAATGGCTAAGGAGAGTTTAAAAGGCAGTTCATGAATTTCCTTTTGCAAAGGCAATTTGAAATATTTAACCAGAGGCTAGCGAAAAGAGTTAACTCCTCAAATGAATTACTGCTTCCTTTTTATTTATTTATTTATTCATTCATTCATTCATTCCAGCTTGTTTATATCTGTAGATCAGTTAGCACTGAATTTCAGTGGAGGGAGAAAAAATATCCTATTTTTTCAGGTAAATTTTATGTGATGGATTTGGGCATGAAGATACTGAGAAATTGTAAACCAAAAGTTTCAGGTATAGAGCTCTGCTATGTCATGACAGCAGACCAGAAGTCTAAGGGAAAGCAATGTCTATATTGCGAATTCCCAATAATAACATGGGAATAATCATACTGACCTACTTATCATTTATTTACTACATTTTTCCCTGACTCTCTAGTAAAGGAGTATTAAGACTAGACATGGGTTATTTGCATTCATATACCCGGTGATAAAATGCAAATAGCAACACTACAGGTGCCACAGAGGTCCATTCCCTCCCCTCAGAACCAGCTGGTCTACTTACTGTGCAGAGCTGGGGTCCTTCATTGTCATTGTTGCGCCAACTGCGGAAGGAGTATTCCCTGCCTCCCCGTGCAGCCGACCACTCCGTCAAGGAGGCAGGATGGGGAGTCTCCATGCTCAACTGAGTGGTCAGTTGCATGGGGAGGTGGGGAAGAGTCAGCTGAGCTCCTTCTGCGATTGGCACAACAACAAAGGACCCCAGCTTTGGGCAGCAATTGATAAGTGGACCAGCCAGTTTTGGGAGGAGGGAATGGACCTCTGTGGCACCAGTGGTGACGCTATTTGTATTCGTATCCCCAGGGATACGAATACAAATAGCCCATGTCTAATTAAGACAGCTAACAAAGACCACAAATGAACAATGTAACAATTAAATGGCCCCCAATATCAGGAAACAGCAAAACAATTTGAAGGACCAGACTGAAAATATGTGACTTCACACACTTCCTAAAAGTAGTGGAAGTGGGAACTGATCACAAATGAGGGGAGCACATTCTTCCACTGAGGAAAACACAGGAAACAAGCTGTGTCTCATACACTCATTGAGACGGTGTTTTTAAGAGACCTCTGGTACAGATCTTAGGATCAGGACAGGTTAAAAAAGAGACAGGTAGCCAGTTGCACAGTCCTATTTGTAGAGATCAATTACTTGAAACTCTTAAAACACTAAATACTTGCAATATAAATGCCTACTACTAGTAGTACAACTACTATTAATACAGTAGGACTGTGGTATCTGTGGGGGATCAGTTCCAAGCCCCTCCAAAGTGGATGGAGGAACGTGTGGGTATAGAAAAGCTATATATAGTATAGTCTCTGGCCAGTTCTGGTAATGCACCTTAGAAACAGGTATTTATGGGGGGGTATTTAATATTTTCAGGCAGTGGATGAGACCGCAGGTATTGATCTTACAGTACTACTGAAATTAGCAAACATACTTTGGAGCTAATGATTTATACGATCAATGGGGCTCCAATGCAATGCTGGTACAGGTACTCTTTCATCACCTTATTTATTATACACGCCTAAAGAATATTTCAAATATTAATTTATAATAATAGAACAGCTACAAAATACTGGTGCTGCTAAAAACATTCACAGAGCTTTTCTTATCTTCAAATGCATTCTTTCAACCAATCAACGAACATTTCAGCCAGTTAATCTTTTCAGAGATCAACCAATCGACTGAGCTCCAGTGTTCCAAAGTATTGGGGGAGGTGTACGCACAGTCAGATTAATTGAGCTGCAGGTGACAAAATAAAACGAAGGATCAAGTCCAGAATGCACTGGTTTCTGACTTCTAGAAAACAATCCAGTTATATGTTCACTTGCCTGCTGAATATAAAGTGTAGTCATCGTAATGACGTGATTAATATAGGAACATGTTCCAATCTCTTCCACATTAGCCAAATTTCTGCAAGACAAATAAAATTACAAGACATGATAGAGTTGCCAGCAGCTGGTATGAATTAGGATTCACCAGGAAAAAAAAATGTTAGGAGGGAATGTGTACAGAGATTTTCAAACACATCTTGCCCACAGTTAAAACGTTTAATAATCTCACAACTGCCAGAATCCATTTTGTTGTGGTATAAAGTAAAGTTATGCAGGAATAACTTTGCTGGGTGCTATGCCCAGGCAAAGAAGATTATGCAACTTGATTGCAGAACTGGTTGTGCAGTTACTGTCCTGACTAATTGTGCAATGGCCTGGCAGAAGTGCTTCATGGATAGCCCTTCTGCCTTGGCACTGTTGTAGCGACCATGGGTATAACATCAAGTTACACCTATGCAACGTGATTGCAGCAATTAAGCAGCTGTGTACCTTTAAATCAGAAACATGGACAAGCCACAATGAGATAGAAAACTGTATTATATAACATGAACCATATCCTGCCTTTTACCACCACCCAGCTTCAAAATTGTTCACAACAGCGACACTTGTTTACATTTTAAAACTTTGAAAGGATCAGCTTAACATCCTAAGTGAGACATCTGGAAAGGAATTTGATCTGATTAAGGTCAGAAGTACAGAACAGTCACATATTTCACATCAGATGGTCTGCCCGTTCATAAGTCGAGGCAGAGCCAGCTCTGATACTCCAGATTGACCTTACACTGTCACTATGAGAACAGAGAGGATGTGATGAGGGGAAAGTGAAGTAGTAGTTATATGCCGCCTAGAGTGGTCACAATTGACCAGATAGGCGGGGTATAAATGAAATAAATAAATAAATAAAATAAAATAAAGTGAGGATGCAGGCAGTGTGGATATGGGGATTAAGTAAGAGAATCAGGAATTGGAAAAGCAGAAGAAAGTTTATTGGAAGGAGGGAAAATGTGTTGGTAGCTCTCCCACTCAGTCTTCAAGATTCCCAGCCTGCCTCTGAAAAGGCAACCAATTAAAATAAAATACCTGCAAAGGATAATGAAAAATTTGACGAGGAGAAGTGACAGGGCCTGTTGTGGTTCTTCTAATCCTTCTGACAATTTCTGGACACAATGGAGCAGCTGAAGCCGCACGACCTGAAGAATGTTATCAGGAAGCAGTGATATTCCAGGAGGAACATCATCCACCCTAAAAATAAACACAGGAACTTGTTAGAAGAGGTTTAAAAAAACCCAGTAATTATCAATGTTTATATATCAGTTGCTCCACTACATACAACATTTTTTTAAAAAAGCAAACATTCGCTAAAGGTTCAATAAACTGTCATAGGGCCAACAAATTACCCAAGGGTGACACTTCAGCCTGATTCTTTTAGTTAGCTACTCAAAGACATTACTGAATGATAAAATATACATTACTTCTCTGTGGAACATCTACAACTATGATATGGCACTGAGGAGATGATAAACAGGTACAGTCCGACCCACTCGATACCAGAAAGATGGTTCACAGATGATATAGTATATTGTAAGAAAGCATCAGTGGGTACAATATACATTAAAATTAAGTGTTTTAAAATCCCATGAGTACCAACAATGAAGATTTAAAGATGCACATAATTATCTCACAGCCTTAAAAGTTATGCATCTAAGCTGGTGTGTGCCCAATACTTTTACAGCTCCTGTAAGTTAGAAGGAATCAAAGAAAAGAGAGTTAAAGCAGCCACTTGAGTGGCTGGCTACAGTCTAAACTTGAGAAGACCAAGAATGTATATCATATGACCATATTTTCCTCAGCAATTTAGTCATGGCCTAGTTCCCACTGAAGAAACAGGATGGTGGGTCTGGCCTATGTCACTATAAACAACAGAGGAGGAAGGCTCATGTGATGGCATGTGCCTCCAATACCAAAATAAATAAATGTTGATTCTCAAGGGCTCCAGAAGAACAAGTGGACTATCAGGCTGAGAGGACAGAAGTGTGTGCTGCTTTTCCTGGCTTGATGGCTTTGTTTTGCTTTCCTTCATCATCAGGTTTCTCCCTGCAACCTCAGGCACAGCTGAGCCCCTGCTTTGCACATTCAAGTGATGTTGTCTGCCTCATCTAAGCACCTCTAGCCTAGATACTCCCTAGCTCTACCCCCATTGTGCCACCACCCACACATTTCAGATCCTAAACTGCAGGGGATCTATTAACTCTAGGCAGACGCCTAGAATCCATCAAAAGGGTTTTTGTTTTTAAAATCAGGGATCAGAAGTTTATCTGCAAAGTTGCACCATTTCAACATGTGATTCCCTACGTTACTTAGAAATCTCAAAGACTGAAGCTCTGGATATTTAAGAGGCTAAAACAAGCCACCCTCTTTTAAATGCCAGAGAGCTCCCTTACCCCATCCAGTCCTTCTCCTGTTGGGGCTGCATTAAAGGGAGGATAAAGGAAGAAGAAATTCATTCCCACTGGACTGCAGTTCTCTGAAGCATGCAATAAAGACAGAAACCACCAGGCTCTCAATTTCAGCTAAAGAAAGCCAGACCTGTATGGTTGGGTCCCCAAATCGCCATTTAGATTTCCCAGAGTGACCCGAATGGATTATCACTCCCTGACATTGTGGAAATTAAAATGCCAGATGCCAGACCCTTTTCCACAAAAGGGCACATGCCAAACAGCACCAGCATCTATCAGCAGCCCAAGGAAACTGTGTGCTTATGCCAAGCTTGCAAACTGCTATACCTCTTCTCTTCCCCACTTTTACTTAATTGGCTAACTGAACAGCCACCTGGATCCTAATAATCCTGTCTACTATTACCCTTTGTGGGAGATTTTAATTCCATGCTCCCTTTTTGAAGCACCAACACAAGAAAGAAAAAGGGAAAGGGTAAGCACCCCTTTCAAGGGGGTGGGAATCTTATATTGACTGCATTGGATGTTTTCAAAATCTCAATCTATCCCTTGCTTATATTCTTTCAAGATCTTGTGATTGCAAACAGAGAAGAAAAAAATACGACCTGTTTTTCAGAACCAGACACCTTGTCGACCTGCTAACTAACAGCTATAGGCAATGTCTTTGATCACAACAAAACAAAAACGAGCTGTTGCATTTTGGAGACATATTAATGGAAACTTGCCTCAAACGTGACTCACACGCTTTTGCCATCTCTGCTTTTGCCTTGAATTTGACTAACAACAAATATGATCAGGAGAAAAGGAGAAAACTGCTGGCGCCTCCAGCATAGCCTAGTTCTTTTGTTTCCCCCAGTCCTTCTCCAAACAGAACTAACCAGCTGTAATCCTATATGCAAAGCAGAAGGGCTAGAAGACAAATGAGGAATAACAGTTCAAAGATTTAATTACTGGGTGTCAACAGGTGGTTCCAGCAAAAATGGCCCCAAACATCTAGTCTTTCAAACAGAAAGCCTGAGTGGGAGTTGATGCATTTCTACCATCAACCCAACACATTAACTCCACACCTGAATTCAGCATTCTTATTGTTCAAGTTGCTTTCTCGCAGGCATTCCAAACCTTGTAATTAAAAGGGGAGAGTGCAACATATGCAAATGTATTTTGCAACAGGCAAAAATTTCTCCCCGCCAGGAAGGCATAACAGCCTTTCATCAGCTGGCAAGGTTTCACCCTTTCGGTAAGTAGAACAAGACGCCATGGATGCATTAGAAAAAACAAAGCAGTACAGTGGATTAATCTTTTGTACTCTCCAAGCACAGCTGTCAAGAAATCTATTCTGCTGCTGCATCCTCTGGGCCTTGCCTCCTCACAAAATGGGCAGCAACATGAAGAACCTATGAACTACTATCTATGTCTTAAAGACACTTCTACCGTACTTTGAGCATATCATGAAAAGTCAAGCCTCGCCACAAAAGACAGTAACGCTAGGAAAAACTGAAGCAAAAGAGACAGGGTCAGCAATGAGGTGGGTTGACTTAATGAAGGAAGCCATGGACTTGAGTCTGCAAGACCTGAGCAGAGCTCTTAATGATACCGCCTTTTTGAGGTCACTCTTTTGTAGGATTGGCAGAAGCAACTTGATAGCACACAACAACAACAATATTCCTTAGTAAGCACCCAAAAGAAGATATTGTCTTGCGAGAAAAATGCAGAAAAAGGCTACCAAAATGGTTGGCAATGCATGCTAGACAAACACGTCAATGAATAAAAGTTAGACTACTGGGGCCAATTTAGTTTTAAAAGAAGATGAGTTGGGAGAGGCATGATAGAAGCATGCACAACGTGGAGATCAACAGATGTTTTCCTCTTACTCCCGTAACACTAGAACTCGAAACTATCCACACTGAAGCTGAACCGAGTGGAGTTCACTACCACATTATGTAGTGATGGCTACCCACTTTGATAGCTTTAAAAGAGGGGGCAGGGACTGGGTGAATGTATGGATAAGGTTATCTGTGTCTACTAGTCACAAGGGATATATATTACCTCTAGTACCAGAGGGAGCACAGGCCATTGCTGAGGGTGGGGGAAGGGAGTGCTGTTGCACACTTACCTTGTTGGTGGGTTTCCCACAGACATTTGGTGGGCCACCAAGGGAACATGAAGCTAGACTGGAAAGACATGGCTTTTCTTATATTCCAGACATTATGAGACAGCTATATTTCCAGCAGAATTTACTTTCTTCTAACATGTAAAGGTCTGGAGTGTTAAGCTATTCCAAAAGAGAACCGGGGGGTGGAGGGCACAAAGCACACAATAATAGGTGCAGGGCATGCAATTATCTCTATCCTGCAACAACCAAACTGGAGGAGCAAGAACTAGTGGCTTATCAAAGAGGGTGAATACCCAGGTCAAAGTTCCCACTGGGGAAAAAATTGCACAGAAGGGTTTTCTCCATTTGGCAAGAGGCCCACCATACAACAGGGCCTGCAACAGTTGCAAAAGCCAGCTGCAAATAATTTTGCAGCCTGTGGGTCATCGGTCCTACTCCAGACACTCACCAAAGCGATGAAGGTCCAGCGGAATTATCATTCCATCATTTCCACCCACCCACTTTCCCAAAAAAAGGGATTCAGGACCATGTATCTAAGTAACAGGCTATAAAAGACACAAATGTAAAGCCACTTACTATCCCTCCCTCCCCGTGTTCAAATCTCTTTGTGTTATAAAGATATAAGACAAGAAGTACTGCATATGGTGATATATTCTGAAAGTCATTATCCATTGTATGAGAACAAGCCTTTATGAAGAGCAAAAAAATGACAATCTTCTAACAAAAAATACACATACACAACAAATATAGACAGAAGCTATCCGATGCCAGCTGTACAAGAACACAATAGCAACCTTCTGTTGCCTTTAGCTGCCTAGATGTTTTCCCTTGCACATCTGCTACAATGCAAGGACAGGCCTTACATGATGTTTTTTTAGGTCGAAACTTTAATCCTGCCATTAATCGCAGAGCAAAACACTGGATTTCATACCAAGCACTCCAAAACATTGCCACACAACGGCAGGGAAGGTACTGCTCATGCAGAGCTCCAGTCTGTGGCGTTGCCTCCCCCCTGATCCCACTCATGCTTAATCTTTTGCCATGGTGACTGTTATCCAAAAATACTATTAGCCCAGAGATATAAAAACAATAATACTTTAATCTAAAAGATACTGAGAACACAGGAAACATCCACATTTAACCTGACAGATTCCAATGATGTTTCTTATTCTGAAAAATAGACTAAAAATTAACCCTTCCATGCACCAACACAATGTGACCGAAGAGGCCAAATGCAGCCCAACAACCACAGGGTATGGCCAGCCAAGTACTTTGGTTCCCTCTCGGGCAAGCAAACATGTTCCAGGCATATGCCTGCTATCCTGTTTTTGTTGGCGGTGCTATAAAAAGAGTAAACCAATCAACAGTATTAGAAATGAACTAAGGCTACAACCCTAAACAGTGTTATTCAGTGGGATAAATTGGAAACACTTTTTTTCTACTCCAGCCACCATAATGTCACAGCCAGCATGAGATCCATTATCCCACCCCCCAAAAAAGGAAACACTTCTCATTTTTTTTAAATTCAGCAAAGCACTTAAACATTTTAATTCTGGGTCAAATGGTTTTACAGAGACAAATATGTATACAGTATTCCTTCTTTGACACTGCAATATTTGAAGACCTCTAGCTCAGTGGTTCTCAAACTGGGGTCCCCAGATGTTCTTGGACTGCAATTCCCAGAAGCCTTCATCACTTGCTGCGCTGACCAGGATTTCTGGGAGTTGCAGTCCAAGAACAACTAGGGACCCAAGTTTGAGAACCACTGCTAGCTCACTCTGGTGTGTGATACCTTAGAGCAAGTTCCACTGAATCTCACGGATTCCACCACAATTGATGCAACATCCTGTCCAGGAACCTTTGCCTACCCTTAAAACCTGCTCCAGAGGGCTAAAAAGCCCCTCTGGGTCAGGTTTTTTGTCCCACCAAAGGGTGGGGAGAAAATCTTAGCTCCACTGGTGTTGGATACTCAAGTCCATCATCTTATCCTTGGGCCTGGACAGCTGCTCCAAAGTCCTGCCCTGATGGTTCTGCTGCTGTTACAGAGTTGCTGCCACTCAGCTCCAACAAGCACCTTCAAGAAGCACATACTGAGGTTATTTCCTGGTTCAGAGCAAACAAGAATGTTTATTTAGCACTGCAACTTAACAGTTCAAAGCCCAGTTTTAACGGAATGTTAAGCCAGGATAATCAAGAAATACCAGTCTGCAACAATTTAGAACTTTAAAAAATCTTGACCAAGTAACAAGGTTAATACACATTGCATGTTTACCTTGGGTAACTACTGGTTCCCAGTTCATTTAGCCTAACAGCTGCTGGCAGCGTTTAAGCCAAAAAGACCTGAGAAATGGTCAAGAATCCATCGGGTATTATGTTTGCAAGGTGCAAAGTGTATCACTGAAGTGCAGCCCTTCAGAGGAGCAAGAACTCAGCCCCCCCAAACCCTCCTGATGCCCCACTGAAAAGGGGCCTTGAATACATAGGACTCAGTGTGAATATATCAAAATAGCATGACCTTTGCTTTCCAATTCGGGAAGAGCAGCAAAGATTACATGAAAGGAGAGTGTACATTTAGAGAGCCCAGCTAACGCAGCATGCACTACACAATGTCAGGCAGTCGGGGGGGGGGGGGGCGGCTGGTGCTCCGAAGGCTGCGATCCTGCCTACCTACCCATCTGGCTGAAAAGTAAAGAGACAAAGAAAAATTGGGTATTTTGGTAGATCTTGTCAGTGCCATTTCACCCTATTAGGTTCTAGGTAAACCTGTATCGCAGCTTTTATGTTTGCTTGTCCATCTGAGCAACCAAACTTTGTGTAGGCGTTTCTGCACAGGTTCCGCAGTTTCCCTTTTTTTTTTTTTCAGAAAGTGCAGTCTCTATGAAAGTAGGCAACATAGTTATAAATCTGTCATGATGGTTATGAAGCAGAATATTAACCAGCAGGATGAGAATGGAAACAACACAAAATCTGAGGATTTGGTATTTAAAACTAACTTAATCCCATTGATTTTAATGTAGCACTAACACTGGATTTCATCCATGGTGTCAAGTACAAAGCATGCAGAATCACTAACTTTAAGTTACACTTCTGTTGTGCACAATATCTGCAGAACAGGTAGCATACAGAAAACTCCCATATAGATACCGTGTTCCCCCAAAATAAGACAGGGTCTTATATTAATTATTGCTCAAAAAAACGCATTAGGGCTTATTTTCAGGGGATTTTTTTTTTCATGTTCAACAATCTAAATTTATTCAAATACAGTCATGTCATCATCTTCTGGTTGCTGCACAATGGTGGAGGGCGGGGTTTCACTTAACTGGGGCTTATTTTGGGGGTAGGGCTTATATTACGAGCATCCTGAAAAATCATACTAGGGCTTATTTTCAGGTTAGGTCTTATTTTCAGGAAAACAGGGTGATACATACCTACAGACAGGTAGACAGGAGTATTGCACATACAAACACAACCCACAAACATACTCTTGCGTCAGTCATATTATTATTATATGTTAACATAAAAGCAGTTCTATGCTTACATACCGAGTGGGAAGTTTCTCAAAATCCACATCCAGAAACTGTTCATAACTAGAAACGAAACTATCCAACCAGAGCTTCAAGTAGTCTGGGTCCTTCTGTGAAGACAAAAAGATTAAATCAGAATGAATCCAAAGCATTTCAAAGTACATTTATGTCCATCCCTCTGCCTCAATATTTTCTTCCATAATCATGTATTTCTTTGCCCAAGACAAATGTTATTAATCTTCACTTTGTCCATAATGCCTCTATTTCCTGATACAGTTGGCAGTCAGGCAATTTCTCATATATTCAGTAACAAGACTAATCATTACACAGAGATACTGCTTCCTGAGAACATTAAAAAAAGAAGGAAGACAAGACACAAGTTGTTTTATCTAGTTAATTTATAAACATGACAAATGGGAAATTAACTGGTTGGAGATAAGAAAAGAAATGGGAGATGGAAAACTTGCATTTCAGTGGTGTTAGGGCTTGGAAAAGGGACTTTTTGGACAACTCTCAGAATCCACCTGGCCTTGATGGATGGGAAGTCTTGGGAGTTGCAGTCCAAAAAAAAGGAACGATTGAAAGCATGCTGCTCTTGGCAGCTACACAAAAGTAGATGGCCTGACAGCTTAAAGCAGCTCCACATGCTCAAGACATCCTTGTCTGTTTGAGCATAGCTGGACAGAACAGTGAAGGTGTGCCTTTCTTTTGCAGAATGAGGAGGATTGGTAAAACGGAGAACTGAACCAATTGGGGGAGTGGGATGCTTGGCAACTGAATAGGGCTAACGTGGGAAACTTCAGTAGTCATTTTTATGAATGACAGTCACTCTTTCTGTCATTTCTGACTCCCATTCACTCTTCCCAACTCATTGTGAGAGCATGCTGAAAGCCTAAAACAAATGAAGTAGGAAGATCAACATGGAATGGCCATGAGCTTTACTTTACAGAGGAGAGTCCTCTGTTTGAAGAACTGCCCAATCCTAGTTCAACTTAAAGACTAAGAACCATAAGTAAAAGGGAGAGTGGAAGCCTTGGAATGGCACAGTTACCTTTATGCAACTGGACAACAGCAGAATGAGCAGGCAAACATCTCACTGAGTTTCAGTCACTCTCAGTACGGAAAAAATTATTTAAAACAATTATTTTTACATTTCGATTAATATATATACACATCCACATTTTATGCAGATCTGTGTCTCCTCCTCCTCCTCTACTGATGTTTCAGTAGCTACTCTGGGAACAGTCACAGGACAAGCATCATGATGCTAGTGGGTACCACTTTCTGCTGCAGTTTAGTGTCACCATTGCTGGGATAAGCTGAACACAACCTGAAGGAAATCAATCATCTGCATCATGAAGCTTGCATCTGGAAGCACATGAAAACTTGTCTCCCAAACTTGTTCTTCTGTCCTTCCTATTATCCACCTCTAACCCACCTCCCATATTCCACGGCATTACCAGCTCAATGTCACACAAAATGAATACTAGGGAAGATGTTTATGGAGCTCTGAGGCCTAGCACATGCATTTCATATACCGTATTTTTCCGTTTATAAGACGACCCAAAGTATAAGACGACCCCCCCCCCTTTTCTAACTCCAAATTAGAAAAAGCAGGGATCAAAGGGCTCCCTTTTTGCTAAGCCCCATGCCTTGGCAAAAGGCAAGGAAAGCGGCTGTCAAAGTGACTGCCTCTTTTCCTTGCCTTTTGAGAAGGCACGGAGCTTAGCAAAAAGGAAGGGAGCAACGCCTCCCCTTCCTTTTTGCTAAGCCCCGTGCCTTCGCAAAAGGCAGTGGTAAAGAGCTGCCTTCCGTGTATAAAACGACCCTCAATTTTTCTCAAATTATTTAAGGAAAAAGTGTCATTTTATACACTGAAAAATATGGTATTTCTCTATATATGCTATTTTCTGTACATTATGGGGCCTGGACAAATATGAGTACCCTCTAACATCTATCACAAAGTACCACCACTTTTCATTAATAAAAAGTGGCCATGCTCTTAGACGTCTGTAGAGACACAGAGTCTTGTTCAAGCGTCAGGAAAAGAACAGACATCAAAAGTCTATTCCAAAATAGAAACATTGTCTGAAAAAACAGAATGGGAGGTGACTCACTTTCAGGGCACACAGGAATCCTTCATCAGGCTACTGCGTTGTTTTGAGGGAGGAGGATCTATTTACTGCAGCTGACAAAGCAGCCTGTGCACCAACATGACAACAAACAACATTTGCAAATATGTGCAGAATTTCCAGGCAACTGGAAACCAACAGGAAAGGCACTGGTCTATCTCAATTCGACATCATGACGCTTCATCATATGCTTTCCAGAAGTGGTTAAACTGCAGTCTGTTACTATTTTCACTGCATCCATCAACATGAATTGCTCAATCAATCTAAAAAGGGAGCAAATACCAAAGGTTCTTCTTTTGTTCTCAATAACCGCCCAGCATCAAATAAGTCAATCTTCTAGTCGATCCAAAGAACCAACCAATTTCACAATCTTTTTCCAAACTGGTGCCCACCAGAAGATTTTGGACTATGTTTCAGCATCTTCTGGCCAACAGTCATACTGGCAGAGGATGGCAGGAGCTGTAATCTCAAACAATTTAAAGACATCAGCTAGAAGGCTGGATAATTATTTTGGATCAAATTTCAGGATGATTTTTTATTTTATATAAGAAGTTTCCTCTTGGGGAAAGGACTCCAGAGACATGCACTACAATAATGTGTTCCAAATATACAGTTTGAGCAGGGCAGGCAGGAAGTACTGGGGCTAAACCCACAAAAGCCTGGACCAAACAATGCTTGAGTTAGTCTTTACGGTGCCACAAGACCTGTCATTCCCGCATACATATTTTCATACTACTTATACTTATTATGATCATTATGTGCCACCAAGACAACTTCACCTCATGGTAACCCATGTCAGGGTTTTCTAGGTAGGAAGTACTCAGAAATGGCTTACCATTCCATTCTTCCGGGGACGCTCTGGGACTGTGCCATTTGCCCAAGCCAGCTCTTCTCTGAGGAGGCGCAATGGGGAACTGAACTCCCCACTTCTGGCCCAAGTGCCAGAATCCAACCCAGTAAGCTCTCCAGCCGGCTTCTATTCACATTGCACATCTCTTTTAATTCCGGCAGAACGAAACTGACCTGAATCTATTTCCATAGCTCCATCAGCACAAATGGCATTTTTTCACAGAACAAGACAAGTTCCTGCCCCAAGGCCAAAAACACGCCTTCCCTTCCGGACCAGCCCCCCCCCCCCATGAGGAGAGTGACACAGCCACCTCAGGTAGCAAATGCTGGGCATCATGAAATGTCAAAACATGTTAGTTAATCTCTTTTTAGCATATTTTTACTTTTACTCTGTCTGTGCTTTCAACAGAGCACAGACAGAGTTCTGTCCTCTGAAGATGCCGGCCACAGAGACTGACGAAACGTCAGGAAGAAAAACTTTAAGAACACGGCCAAACAGCCCGGAAAACGCACAACAACCATATTTTTACTGTTTGAGATGGGGAGAGGTGCCTGAGGGTTTTTCTGCTTCTTGTGAAAAAATAACACGGCTGGCTTTGTGTGCTATACATCTTGGCCTGGAAGAGACATCCTTACTTACTCTGTCTCAGGCAGCAAATTATCTGGGGCCAATGTTACTTTTCCCTATGTAACACAGTATTTTCCAACCTTACTGTCTTCTGCTCATGGATATGGTATCAGAATAGCACAGAAGCAAACAGTAAAAAGATACTGGTAATTAATTAATTGGATTTTTATACAGTCTATCTAGTGGCAAGTGATTATTCTACGTGGCTTACATACATACACATACAACACAAAACACCAAAAAAAACCCACTTATCGACAAATAATCCAAAAGGCAATCCCAAAAAGGAAACCCCCCAGTAGCAACAGCAACTGAACAACACAATCAAAAATATAACATAGACATAAACATAGTGCATATTTTCCTACATCTCTGATCATTTAAATATATTGCTGCAACTCAATTTTCACGAGCTTATTTTAAAAACTGCCTGAAACCTGGCAGATCAGGTTCTTTTTTTATTCATCCATCCATTCTTTAACATGAAATATTCTTGGATATAAATCTGATAAATCCTGAATCTTCTGCATTATTGTCAATGCCCAAATTCTCTGTGTGTAAGAATAGACACTGGAGTTGCTTCACTCAGCTGGTAGGTGAAAACCCACCTGATAAGGAAAAGAAGTGAGCACAGGAATGTGGCAATCAGGGCTGCAATGTGAATTATTAATGTACGGAATTATGGGTGGGGTTGTAAGGAGAAAGAGACAATGGTACAGTAATATTATGTCTTGAGCATGTTTACTGGAAAGGAGAAGTAGTAAAACTAGTAAAAACAATATCTATGTATTGTGTCTGCCAAACTTGTCCCAACAACATTTATATAATTAGTCAATTTGTTGACTTTCTCCAAGAAAAAAAATGAGGCCTCCAACCTAACTAAATCATAATAAATTGAAATTTATTCAATTTGCACAATCTGTTCCGCCACTTTTACTGGGTTGCATAATTCAGGGACTAAATCTAATAGTTAATACTAGCTAGAGTTGACCCAGTGAGATCTTATTAAAGAGATCTTTAATAAGAGATCTTTAACAAGAGACCCAAGAGATCTTATTAAACCAAGACTTATTTAAATCCCCTTTGATTCAACTGTTCTACTCAAGCCAGGACTATCAGCTGGGTCTAGCCCCATGTTATTTTTGCTATTCACAGGCTTGAACAGGGGAAGGCAACCTCCAGAGTTTACAACACCATACACAACTGCCCCTAGATCTTTGAAGGTCTCACCCACTCTCATGACATCCTCATCTGGATTTTCTACCAAAATAAATGTTTTTTTGGTGGAAAATCCCCTCTGTGCCCTGCAGTGGCCACACACAAAAATTACTTTATTTTTAAAATTAGGGTGAGTATGAGAGCCACACACAGCTTTCAGGGCTCATGTTGCCCATCCCAGAACTAGAGTAAGGAGATATGCAAGGCAATGGGGCCCTGTGCTCAAGCACTGAGTGGTCCTGTGGTTGGGTAATTTTAGACTCAGGATGTAACAGTCTTATGATCCCTCCTCTTTCCCTAGTTCAGATGGCAGAGATGGTAACTATTTCCAGATCTGATAACCCAGGTATGTTATGTTTAGAGATGTCTTCTTCTGACCTCCAGGTCTTTCTGTAACAGCACCATTGCCACTGGGAATCTTATTCAGCAGATAGTTAAGGAAACATTTTTCATTCAACACATTGTAAAACGGTTTAGAATTTGATGGAAACTGGGAGTCTAACAACTATTTCTCAGTTACAGAGATCAGGAAAAATTGTAAGTTCTCATTCTCCAAGGCAAAACGTGACTTTTTAATTTGGGAGATACATCCAAGATGAGCAGCCCAAAGGATAAGAAATGACAGTGTAATTTAATAGCTCAGTTCAACTGTTAACAGTCAAACTGTCCTTACACCCCAATTGCTTCCCTGACTTTCTGGCTCAGACACACTATAGTTTGCCATTATATTCAGACCACTGAACCATTATGAATAGTTATGAACCATTTGTTCAACTATTATGAACTATGATTTGCTTCCGCAGCAATGAGAAACCACAACCTGGAGTAGATTTTCAAGGCAAACGATGGTTTCCCAGAACCAGGAAGTGAGAGAGAAAAACAGACTGCACAAAGGGAGGACAGAGTATGCCAGCCCAAAGCATGACAAGGACCACATTATGGCCTCACCACCCTTGTAAACCAGCCCAGTTCAATTTCACTGGTTAAACATAATTTATAACATATGTATTTCAAAAATACTCCAATCAACTTTGTACCCTCAACACACACACAAATTATATGTGGAATATATGGTTGTCAAACACTCCCATGCCTGCTGTTTCAGAGTCAAAATATGACTATATTTTTTGCTTTGCTCTGCTTTTGTATTAGTCAACAAGCACACTTACAATACAATTAAAGCCAAAGAGAAAGGATACAACTTATTCAAACAGATATGACAGTTACCATGTATTTAACTGCATCACTAATAACAGTATTGTCCCCAACAAAAAGATTTAAATAAATGTCACAAAGCAATTGGATGATAGCATTATAATGCTGAACAATGCAGTAAACAAGGAAGCACCTCATATTTTATTTGTGTGTCAAGGACTAGTCCAAAGTACTGCTCTGCCAGAGGTGAAAAACTGACCCTTGTTAAATTGACAGATGAAGTACTCTGGTAGTCAAATCTTGCTTCAACATTGACAATAAAAAACGTAACAAACAGTTAGGAATTTGCTCCCTACAAGAGTGTCCCTATCCCAATGTCTTTTAAAAATATAATCAGCATCACCTTAGAACTGCAGAGCTGGAAGGGACCCTATGGATCATCGAGTCCAGCCCCTGTGAAGGAGGCACAGTGGGGGGAATCAAACTCCCAACCTCCAGTTCTGCAGCCAAAGACCTAAACCACTGAGCCAGTCAGCAGCTATCCAGCATATTCAACTACTGTGAGATTTCTGTTCCACCAGGCAACTAACTGCCTCAGTCTGCCTAATAGTAGGGTTAGCTCTGAGAATCTCACCCTTCATGGATAAAGAACTTTTTTGAGAATAAAACAAAATTGGAGCGGAGGTGTTTGTGTGTTGTTTTTTTAAATCAAGCACTGCTGTATAACTTTTTAGCTTTGGAACAAGAAATGTATTCTTATTTTCTTCACCGATTCTCTTTTCATAGAGCATTTTTTCTACTCCAAGTAAAACAGCAGTCATGTAAATAAACATAGCTATATATGTGTCTGCTCTGTTCATGCATTTGCAGCTAACCTTACAGCCACGAGTTGATCCTAAGAAGCTTATGCAGGAAGGTCACAGTGCACACATTTTGGAAATTACAAGAGAAAGATCCTCTCTCCCAGCAACTCTGAATAGACAAACACAGACTTAAAGTGCTGTAGCTATCTTTCTGCTTATTTTTTTCAAACTTATGTAGAAACAAATAAGGCATGCATATGTTCCAAGAGAGATTTAAGCTCACTTAAAATGATATACTGCAACATTATCCATGTCAATATTTTTAAACCACGAATGTGTACAGTTGGTCACTGTCTAAAAATCACAGCTGATGCACCAACATGTTGTTAGTTTAATACACTACAAATACACACAAGTGAGCTAGACCACCTTCTAGCAAGCATTGGATACATTTATGGAGAACTCTGTTTAATTAGTGAGGTTGGTAACAAAGTTAGATCAGATGAGCACTGGAGATTATCACAGACATCAGAAAGGATAAAAGGTAAATTTAAACAAAAATAAATTAGGTTTTTAAAAAATTTCATTGCAAAACTTATTTCTGTTTTTAAGAAACCTCATGACCTGATGGCCAGAATCCAACTAAATATTTAAACTGGTCTACGTCCCATAGCATACATTTCAGCAGCACATTGCCACTAGTTAAGAAATTGGCGCTTCTACTTCTTCACGTGTATCAAGTCACACAACTGTTGGGCAACAAGAAATATATCCAGTGACTTTCTAGCTATTGGCAAGTTGTCACTACAGTATATGTAAGACACTGGGCTGATACCAGCGTAAGTCACAGAATGCTAGCCACTCATTTTTGCTGAAAATGTGTTATAGCTCAAGTATCTTACCATGGAACAGGACTATAAAGTCCAATTCTATGAGATGACATCCATGCAACCTTTTTCAGAAGTTTTAGAAATTGGATCCACCCATTCTTGAATTGGGGCCTCAATTTCATGAGGTGCCACAGACTCCTATGCAAAGTAACTAGGTTAATCTTTCTGTTTTCCTGAGTATTTAGTCTGATGCTACCATCAGAACAAAAACAACAACCCTGAAGTTCTGAAACTGAGCTGGTCTCTCCGGAGATAGGTACTTGCTAACTGTAATGCATGGAGATGAGAAATAACCATCTGGATCAGCCCTATTTTTCAACTTTACCGAAGTTATTCTCGGAGCTTTTCTTGTCCCCTTCTTCAGACTGTAAAACGTTGGAAATTACTGGAAGACCATTACAATCTCCATAACCCCCTACCATAGTTTCTTTGAGTGATGACGGTTCCTTTGCAGTGTAATCCAAGCTGAAAGATATGTCAGCTGTAGTGAGTTTGAAATGGGCAGAAGCCTCTTGTATGGGCATAACTGCCTTCATGCCAGCAGAACCCTCTTGTGGTGGCTGATCTCAGACCTGCTGGCCCAACTGCTGTCTTGGCTGTGATCATCTGATGGAAGAGATTAAAAGGGAGTGGACAACAGAAGGAGCAGAGTGCCAGATTTAAACCGCTTTCAAGCCAAACTCAACAGCCATTACGCTGGCACAAAGTAATGGCCAGGATCTGTGGAGTCTTCAACAACGTCCAACATCCTTAGGCTGGGAGAGTTTAGGATTCAGCACCATCTCAGCTGGCCTAGTGTCAAATCAGCGATCCATCACCCATCTTTACTAGTGAGGACTGCACCTCTTAAAGGGGGAAGCCTTGCTATTTCCCCTATGCAAGACAAAATGTGAAAATACACACTTCAAACATCGTAGATGTCAATATGCAGAGAAGTGCTAGAGCAGGTATCAATCTGGGCAGGACGTTTGTGACACATCTGTATGGTTATAGCAAACAAGGGTGCACTTTTGCAGGGGGATCATATGATTAAATCAAGAATTTTTGAGTAATGATTCTTATCATTACTTGAACAAAATGAACTCAAATCAAATCCACCTGCTGGATCTGTCTCCATCTCTTTTGTCTCCAGCTTCTTGATTCTTCTTTCACAACTGATTTTTTTCAGCTTTTACAGATGAAGGCATCTATTCAAAATGTAAAAAAAAATGGGGTGATTACAATTGCCAGTCACAACTGTTTATTATGTGTAAACAACACCGTTCCTTGTTGTCATTTGGTACCTGAAATACAGTCCAAATGTCCTCTAATCTGTAGTAGGGCCAACACCAAACAGCCTCACTACATCATTGATACACCAATTCCCATCTTCCTCTATGCCTTTTTACAATGCTAGTTGAAGTTGGTAACTTCCTCCTGCTCCATGGCAGGGCCAGAAGAACCGTAGGGGAATCAAGAACCTGGGGTTTTTGACACGGCCTGAGCCTTGAGTTTTCCAGAATCTTGAACAGTTCCAAACAGATGTCCCTGGGTTTCAGCTAAACTTCATGATACAATGAGAAGAGCAAAGTTCAGCACAGTTTATAGCTACATCAGGAAGTACTGGCTGCTGTAAACAAAAGCTGGATCAGCCAGTGGGCTATTTTCAGTGTTACATTCCACACTCTACAGGAAAAACTTCCTTGTGCAATTCAGAAACCCATATCAAATGTGCAGCATGCAACCACAGTTGTTACGTTAGTCACAAAACACCTATTTCTCCATGAGTTTTGAAATAAAATCACTGCTTATTTGTTCAAAATACTACATAATGAAGCCATATCACCCATCATTACTTTCCCCTAAACATTACCACATACAAATCAATAATATTATTCTAATTGGCTGGAGAGAGTTACATTGGAATTTTTAAAAAAAAAACACACACACAACAGAAATAGCCACAGGTCCTTTATGCAACTTAGAAGTAGAAGTAGATACCTTTATTTGTTAATAAACTGTTCTTTTAAATGCATTTTAATATTGATTTTACTTAGTTTTTAATATAAAACTTGTTTAATTCTTTCTTAATCTTTTCAATATTTGTATACTTACTGTTTTAGCTTTTGAATATTGTCTTTTTAATTATGTAAGCCGCCTTGGGTTCTTTTTAAGGAGAAAGGCGGGATAGAAATATTTTAAATAAATATTTAGGCCACTAAAAATCAAACGCTAAACACAAGATTTCTTCAATAAAATTCACTTCCTCAGGCTTAGAGTACAAAATATGAAAGTCCCAAGATGGTCATGGCAGAGATGATCCGCCAGGCACGTTGCTTAAGGTGAGCTGAAAGCTGGTTTCAACCAGTTCAGGGGAGGGTGTTTTTAAATGCCATACCCCTGGTTGCCATTTGGTTGAAATTTTCCACTCAGCCTTCAGGATAGGAGGTAGCCCCTAATTCTTCTTCCCCTCTCCTCGTATTGCCTGTTTGGAAATCACGTTTCCTTATTGGCGGAAAGCTGTTCTACATTTTGCACTGTCAAGACCCTTCATGATAACAGTTTCATCTAAAAACCAAGGCTTTAGGATTCAACACCCACAAACATCACTTAATTACAAACCCCTGAAGACTGGCAGCTACACATGTGAAATTACTCCACACAAAAAAAATCACTGCACTTCAGGCAACACAAAGGCTCCATGTATGGGGTATCACTGGTTGACTCATTCACATGTTAAGTGTCATGGGATCCCTTCTACTTGAGCCACTTGACCAAGACACTGAGTGGCCTCTGACCTCTTTTTCCTCACACATGCACAAACACACAGAGAAAGACAAACAGGCTCTCTGGCAAGCCTACCTCACTGTAATGTTGTAAAGATAAAATGGAGGGGAAACTTGTTCCAACTGTGAGCCAGATATAAGAAATCTGGGAGTGTTAAAACACTCTTGTACAAGCAAGCATGAGATTGGACCATACACAGACTCAAGAGAGAACAAGCACTGTTTATTTCGAGTGGCCACTCGGGTCCCCCAGACACGAGGGACATTGACCTAAAAGTACAAAGAGCTTTTATGCGTTCTAACCACAAGGAAATAAAGGAATAAAGGTACAGAAAAATCCTCATTGGCTGACAAGTAGGTCAAGGGGGTTATTCAGTATGCATTCTATAGGGTAGAACAGCAAAGGGGCATATGTTTTCTAAGTATGCAGGCAGTCCCCCCCCCCCTTTTGGGTACTCTAACTTGTCTGCAAGCTGTTCTGTGGTTACATTTCAATAGGAAATTAGGTAGACAGGATATTCGTGGTCAGCTGATATACCACAGCCTAGCTTCAAAGTGGAGCAAGCAGGTGCATCTGTGACAGAGTCTAGTGACACCAAGTTCAGTGAGAAAAGCAAAGCTTTTCTATGCTTTAAAGCAAACAAGAAGAGTAAGGGTCGGGGGGGGGGGCTGTGGAAGCATCCTTTAATAAACTCAGACATTCACGTTCACACAACGTTTTTGAAGGCAGGAAAGATATGTGATAAGCAAAGAAATCCTATAAAGATGCACACCTGAACCAGGCCTTTTGTTGTTGCTTAGTCGTTAAGTCGTGTCCGACTCTTCGTGACCCCATGGACCAAAGCACGCCAGGCCCTCCTGTCTTCCACTGCCTCCCGGAGTTCGGTCAAATTCATGTTGGTCGCTTCGATGACACTGTCCAACCATCTCGTCCTCTGTCGTCCCCTTCTCCTCTTGCCTTCACACTTTCCCAACATCAGGGTCTTTTCCAGGGAGTCTTCTCTTCTCATGAGATGGCCAAAGTATTGGAGCCTCAGCTTCAGGAGTCCTTCCAGTGTCCTTCCAGTGAGCACTCAGGGTTGATTTCCTTCAAAATGGATAGGTTTGTTCTCCTTGCAGTCCAGGGGACTCTCAAGAGTCTCCTCCAGCACCACAGTTCAAAAGCATCAATTCTTCGGCGGTCAGCCTTCTTTATGGTCCAGCTCTCACTTCCATACATTGCTACTGGAAAAACCATAGCTTTGACTATGCGGACCTTTGTCGGCAAAGGAATCTCTTAAACATATACTGAAATGTACTGTACTTACATTGTTTCTGTACTCTTTATTAAAAATCAAAGAACTGAACATCCAATCAAAACAACTGATAAGACCGCAACAGCAAAAAGGCAATAGAATATTAGAATATGAAATTGCAGGCCAAAAGAACAAACAGAAAAATATATTGTAGAAGGAACTATCAAAGAACTGTAGTTATTAAGACTCTTGCTTAAGATGTCATGTATGAAAACAATGAAGAATCTATCTGAAACAATGCACTTAATCACTATATCAACTGAACACAGAAAATTTATTTTCCCAGCCTTATACTTCTCCATACATTAAATCTTTTTAAATTTTAAGAAGTAAGTTTTATAGAATATGTTTTAATGAGCCATTTGTCTTAAGTATTCATCATTAATGGCAAAGACCTTTGAAAAATAATAAAATAAATTTTCATCACACATTTAAAATAAATTAAAATAAAGTTTTAATATTGTTGTACGCCGCTCAGAGACCGCTGGTAATGGCATGGCTAAAAAATCTTGTAAATAAATAAATAAAATAAAAACAATAAAAATCTCCAAATTTAACTTAGCTTCAGTACAACTGAAATCAATGGGACAAACTAATGCCTTAAAGCTCACTGATTTCAATAGGAAGTAGGTCCTACTTATTCAGTCCGGATCTAACCCACTGATTTTGAAAATATATCCTTTTTTTCACAAAAGGTTTGTCTTTCAGTTGCAAAATATAGATTATTTGTGTAATATGATACATAATTTGCTTACGTAATTTATACAGGGCAAAATCCTATCACGCAATTTTGAGCTGGTGTAGTCTGGACTGGAGTGCTAGAAATAATTAATCTGATGTAATTTCCTGTCCCCCAAGCCCATTTCAGCTTCTGAGGCTTCCTAAAGTTCCCTTTTGTCCTAGGGAAGCCTTTGAGATCTCCAAGACATGGGGGGAGCTTTTAAAAGTACAAAATTGCCAATGGATCAGTGCCACCAGGATAGGGACCACCATCAGCAATTCAGCTGCAGTTTTTTACTATTAAAAGACCTCTCCCACATTCCTTAAAGCTCCCAAAGGCTCCCTAAGCCTTAAAGAGGCTAAAAGATAAAAGAGCCCTAAGGAGCTTCGGAAAATAAAACAGGGCATAGGAACTTCAAATTCATTTAAAATAATTATTTCTGGTGTCCCAATCTGCTTTACACTACCAGAATTATGACAACAAGATTTTGCCCATAAACTGATAATTTCAAGATGGGTTTTAGTCAAAGGATTTTGAAACATGCATGCGTGCATTCCTTTGGTCCTCAAAAATATGGAAAATATGTGGCCCTCACTGTGAAATGTTTGGAGACCCCTGCTCTAGAAGACAGGGAATAACCTTTAAAGCATATATCTGCATCACACGTTTAACAGCACAACCCTGTGGACATTTTCTTAGAAGTTAAGTTCAATTGCACTGAATGAGATTTTGGTCTCAGTAAACGTCTCTAGGGCTACAGCCAAAAGTAGTCTGAGGGGATTATGGGAACTGTAGAGTTTTGCTCATGCTCAGAGAGCTCTTGGACATTCTTGGAAGAGCTTGAAAAAGCCCCCCCCCCCCTTTTAGAATGCATGGGGAACACGTGACACTCAAGACACGGCTAGATGTCAGTCATGTCTCGCCATTGGCTATGCTGGTTTTGGGGTGCTGGGAATGCAGTGTTATCATGTCTGGAGGGCCACACCTTCCACACCCTTGCTGTAGTAGAGCATGCCAGAGGTTCCTGTTCCCATAACACTGATGGAGGATTGCATGACCAAGCCAGGGAAGTCTCACCTTTCACTTTAGAGGTGGGAGGTTTAGAAGCAGGTGGTGAACAACAGGATGGTATGTTTCTTGTAGGGCTATTGGGGTCACCCTCCTCTGAGACAACAACTTACCAGACGAGAAAAAAAGGAAAGAGTGACTGCTCCTAACAGCCTGTGAATAGTTACTACCTGCTGCCATGCTGAGAAAACAATTATTCCACAGACACAAGCATACGTCAGCCCTATGTGAAGACGGCAACAGCACTCCCATCCCTGACCAACCACATCACTACACAGTTCCTGCAAAAAAATGGGTTAACAGACCACATAACATTCTGCATGAAGTGGGCTCTCTTGCTTTCAAACGATTCCCAGTTGTAATCCTTGCCACGGACATATACAAGGGCTGTCATAACAAATCTGTGAGTCTCATCTTTGATGGTAACTGTGCTTAGCTGGCATTATCCAGCACAGCAAAGGTCAAGTCCCCTATACAGCACATTCCATGGAGTCCTTTAATAGTTGATGAACAGCTGTGTACAGATGTTCCTGCCTCAAATTGGCCCTCTGGTAATGCACTTCATCAAACTGGTACTCATCCCTCAGGTTTGTATGTTAATGGATATTGATTAGGATAAGGCTGATGAGCCCAGCTACTTTTTTTCTGAGTGTCTGCCTGCACAAACTCCTAGGTCTGAACTGCAGTTCAATTTACGTAACTCATTCTGAACATCAGAACTTGGCAGTTCAATTAACACTTTGTAGGGCTGGCCCAACTACTAGGCAGAGTGAGATTACTGCCTTGGACTGCTGAATCTGGATTTCCTGAAAGGGCAGCAAATTGTTAAAAGTAGGTTTTAAAAAATGATTGCTGGTCAAGTACAGTGAAATGTGTTACAGTTAAAGGCAAAGAAAATAAATGCAAAATCAGCTGAACTTCATTACCTGTTTCTCAAACATACCACTTCAGAGGGTAGGTAGGTAAGTGTTCATGCAGCTGAATGGACCTTCATACAACCAAAGTAACTGCATATAAAAATGATGTGGCCGTGACAAAAATTCTAGCCTAGTATTATCAGGAGCTCAAAACAGTATGCCTGGTCTCATCCTGTTTCGTCTTTGCCAAAAACCTTTGAGATGGGATATCCTAAGAGGGTAACTGGGAAAAGACTGGCTCAAAATTACACCATGAGCTTCATAACTGAGTCAGAGGTTGAATACAGGTCCCACCACATTCGGTATTACACTACTATCTGTATTCTGTAATTAAGCCTCTCCTGTACTCTGGCATGATAGAAGCTAATCTTCCCCTTTGCTCTTCTGATAACTTTCCCCAACCTGCAAAAAAAACATTTCCACTTCCCCTCGTTGCCTGGACCAGCTTGATGGACAGGAATGGCCACTGTCCTCTCTCACCAGTGTGAGAAGTCTAAATAACTGCATTCTAGGCCAGGGACTGCTTGTTTAAACCTCTCAGCTGTTGCCTACCATGTGATAAACCTTTACCCATTTTCTTGTGGCGACAGTAAGCCATCCTGTCACTATGGGCTCAAAACCTCAATAGGAATTTTGCAGGTTTAAAACAGAGATATGCATCTCCTAACATTGACCACTTAACAATATATTTGTACCTATGACTTTTTAAATACATTTCCTCATTACTTGGGAGCACAGGGTACTAAAGAATGCCATTCCTCCAGTCTGACCCCTGCGATCACAAAACCCTCATTATTTTAAGCACTGGTATTGTCTGCTCGTTCAACTGCCTGATAACTTCAGACTCTTCTCACTGAAATGCTTTTGTCTACTTTAAAGTATATTCTATTCCCTAACAAATAGGACCATTTGTTTCTGAAAAAACAAAGAGAAACAAGAATACAATGAGCAAGATCCTGTAGGGGAAGACTAGGCAGTTTTTTTGATAGAACTACTTGAGATGGCTAAGCATCTGAGATCCATGCAACTCTTGAGGTGACTTAACGATAAGCAAGGCATTTCTTGCCTCTGAGGATGATTACATAGTCAAATACTGCAAGATTTGCAACACTTATAAAACAGGTGAATTCAAAGTATTTTTTACTGTCTGTATGACGCACAAGGCTTATTCAACTCAATCCAGCCTTTTTGCTGTGAAACCCGCTTTTTCCTCTGCCTCTAGAGGGCTTCAAATTTTTCATGCGGAAGGATTCAATCAGACTTTCCCCCCTATAGAATCCTGCTCACTGTATTTTTGCTTCTCTTTGTTCTTCTGGCTGAAAAGACAGGGTGTGTGTGTGTGTAGCACCAGCATTCACCTTCCTCCACAAAGTCTCTCTCCCCCCCCCCAGCCATTTGTTCTTTTTTTAAAAAAGCTTCGCATCCAGTTGGGCACAATGTGCGGGGGGGGGGGGGGAGGCATGCAAAATCATGTGAGCATAGTTTGCTGTGAAGTTGCTTTCTCATTTAAAGCTGCCTGAAAAACTTTTCTACAGAAAAATAACATGAAAAAAGGTACTTCATAGTCACAGAATACAGTGTATCGAAAGTCTGTACAGTAATTTTACAAAATACATCATGAGTCACAACTCAGAATGATTCCCTTTGGAATCATCTCCTTCTCACCACTCATCCGCTATTCCCTTCCCTTACTTTCAAGTAATGCATGCATGAATTAATGATCTCTGGTGACAATTAGTTCAAACTAGTTTAAACTACTTTAACTTTATTGTTACTACAACCATTGGTCAGCCACGTTAGATATACAAAACTAAAATACAGTAACAAATCATATAATATTTACAGTATAAGCAATACAATGCAGACTAAAATTCACATTGCAGTTAAGTACTTACATTTACAGACTAAGCAATATTTCACTACTCAAGAGTAAATTGCCCTTGTCAACAGAGAAATTGATTCCTGATCTTTTAGTCATGGAGCTGTTTAAAATCACCACAACAAGCAAGTTTCACAGCAAAAAAAAACCCTCCCAAATAACTGGCAGCCCTGAAAAGTTAAAGTCTCTTCCTGTAATTTTGACTACAGTGCTTGCCTTGTACAGACATTTCATTTAGCTGAGTTACAGGGCTGGGAATGAATAGCCAGATTAGTATATAAATATGGCTTACAGCAAAGCACTCTAATTATAGCAAAGTAAATAGGGGGAGGAGGGAAAAAATGATATATTTCACTTTGTGCAATTGGTAGAGCTTCAAATCTATGGGAATACCTTGTACAGCAACCCTGATTCCCTCTCTTATTTTTGATCTCAAGTTCTTCCACAAATTCATAATCGGCTGAGAGAAGTGGATACATTTATTTAGTCTATGTGAAAATGGCCTCATAATTTGAAGACATATCCTCTACTTTTCTGAGGTGAATAGGCAGTTCTTTTCATAAATCCTGCTGCCATGTTAGCAGAATATTTACATAAAGGAAGTTAACCTATAAGCTGTATGGATAGCTCAATGACTTAAGTATCTGGCTGTGGAGCCAGAGGTTGGGAGCTCAATTCCCCACTGTGCCTCCTGGGAGGAGAGCCAGTCTATGCAGTCATCACTGGCATGCTGCATAGTGCCAGGGTGCCTCCAGAAGAAGAGAATGGTAAACCACTTCAGTGTATTCTCTACTAGAAAACTCTGGAATGGGTTGCCATAAGACGGAATCGACTTGACAGCATGCAATTATTATTAGTTAAGTCATAAAGTGTATTATATTGTCATCTGAATTTCAGAATACAGAACTTGAGGGATAATTGTTATTTCTTCAAGTATCAGTACACTCACTCACTTCATGCCGCTTGCACAAAGCACATGCAGCCCAACACAATTCCTCCACTGTTGTTACGGGCAGGTCATTTCCCACCCTATGATGACCTCCAAAACATCCCATCATTAACAGCCCTACTCAGGTCTCACAAACCTAAAGGCATGGTTCCTCTTTTCCTACTGCCTTTCACTTTTCCTAGCCTTGTTTTCTTTTCCAGTGTCTTATGATATGTCCAAAATACAACAAAGTAGTTTAATCATTCTAGCTTCTAGTGACAGCTCAGGATTAATTTAATCCAGAACTCACTAATTTGTCTTTCTGGCAAATTTTCTGTGGTATCTATAAAGCTCTCCTCTTAAACCACATTTCAAATGAATTGGTGTTTTTCCCCCCCATCACCTTCCTTTATTCTCCAGCTTTCACATCTGTACTTGGTAATGAGGAATACCACAGAATAGATTATTTTGGTCTTGATTTCCAGCCAGCCATCTTTTACACTCAAAGAACTCCTCTAGTTCCTTCACAGCTGTTCTTCACTCTTCTTCAGATTTCTTCCCTACAGTTTCCCTTCTGAGTGATGCTTCAACCAAGTGTACAAAAAACCTTTGTAAAATTCAATTTATTTGTTATCCATATTAAAGTTATGCAATTCTACTATAGTCATTATTTTTATCTTCCTAATATTAAAGTGTAATCCTGCTGTTGCACTTTCTTCTTTCATCTTTCTCAGTAGTCATTTCAAAGAGACATGGGCGTGACTTAAGTTGTGCCTCTTCATACGAAGTGACAGGTGCCAAGTGGATCCTCCACCCACTCCCCAGGCCAGCTGGGCCATTCACCTTGTGTTGCGCACCACTGGGGTCCTTCTCCAGTGGTGCTCCAATCTGGGCAGGAGCTCGGGCTGCCCATCCCCATCTCCTCTGGCAACCGACCATTCAGATGAGGAGGCGAGATGGAGATTCTCCCCATGCAGACAATGAGTGGTTGGCTGCTGGAGGAGGCAGGGATGGGCAGCCCAGGCTCCTGCCCAGATTGGAGCACCACTGGAGAAGGACCCCGATGGTGCACGATGCAAGGTGAGTAGTCCAATGGGGGGGGGGAGGATCCTCACGGCACCTGTGGTGCCACACAGGTTAGTTCGTACGAAGAGGCAGGACTTAAGTCGTGCTCATCTCTAATTTTGAACCACTGTGATTTTCTGTCACTAATATGGTACCACCTACATATCTTAATTTACTGATTACATTGGCCCACCAATTTTCATTCCTCCATCTGAGCCTAATCTAGTTTTCCATATGATATGTTCCTCATACCGACTGAACAAATAAGATCAAATGCACCCTTGTCTGGCATGTTTGCCAATTGGAAACAACTCTGTTTCTCCATATTTTCTCCTAATAGTGGCCTCTTGTTCAGAGTGCAGTTTAAACAGAAGGACAATGAAATGTTGTGGCACTCATTTCTTTTAGAACAATGTACAGCATCTCATGAACCACATAGTCAATGGCTTTACTGTAAAGCACAGATGGATTTTCTTCTGAAATTCCTTAGCATGCTCCAAGTGCCAACGTATATTTGCAAGATGATCTCTAATGCTTCTTCCCTTTCTGAATCAAGCTTAAACATCTGGCATTTCTTGCTTCATATACGGCAGAAGTCTTACAAAATCGTGAGCATTACTTTGCTTGCACTGGAAATTAATGCAATGGTCCTATAATGCAATGGTCCAATTTCTAGTGTCTCCTTACTCTAGGATTAGAATGACATCGAATGTTATTAGTATTTGGGCTACTGTATAGTTTTTCATATTTATTGGCATATTCTTGTTAGGATTTTGATAAATTTAGACTTTAACTTGAAACAGTTCTATTGGCATTCCAGCTACTCTTGACGATTTATTTATTTCAGATTACTTATTTCTTCCAAATGCTTTGAGAACCATTCTCACTTGTTTTCCCAAACTGATGTTTCTTCATCATATAATTCTTACTGGATGGAATCTGGCATCCTTCCATCTCTTCTGTTCTTCAGTATATTATTGTCATCTTCTCTTCATTTTATCCTGACTATATAATACATTCCTCTCTAGATCCCTGATCTAGATCTATATTTTGCTTTGATTTCCTATGAACTGGATTGCTTGCTTTACCTTCTCTTATTGTTGTTCTCTTCTGTTTCTTTGCAATCATTCTTATAATGGCTAAAATCCTCGGATGTAGTTATATTCCTATATTCCTTTATGAGTGTAGAATACTAAAAGAATCACCGAAGGAAGAATGATCAAAGCTGAGACACCAGACTAAGATGTACTCTAAGATGAATCCATCAGCTTCCAGAATTAATGGCTGCATAAGCAAAATAATAATAATAAAAAACTGACAGGCCGAACAGTTATTGGGGCAGAGAAACTCTTGAACAGCGACTACTGGGCAGCAACAATAGTAGAAGGTGATACCAGTGAAAGATCTTTCAAGGGAAACAACAGTGATATTCAGGCTAACACTTGTTAGTATTGTGCAGAAGACCACAACAGACTGCTTCTAACTAAGTTATAGTTTTAAAAATTCTACAATGAGATCATTAAAATATTCCACAACTCTATGATTTTAGATCTGGGGCACTGAAGCCCACACAACTACGTATATCAGAGTCAACAAGATGAAAAGTAATCACCCCAGCTGTGTGGCATAAAAGCAAGCACGGCCATTGCTGGGAGACAGGAATGCAGAAGCCAAAAACTGAACTACATATTCAGAGTACTACAATGTACAGTACTAATGAAACTGTAGAACATTAGAGTTCCCTTAAGATATAATATGATATGATATGAGAACTGCAAAGCTGGAAGGGACCCTGTGGATCACTGAGTCCAGGCTCTGTCAAGCAGAAACAGTTGGGAATCAAACTCCCAACCTCTGGCTCAACAGCCATATACTTAAACCACTGAGTTATCCAGCAGTTTATGATGATGTAATATGTTTGCCACAACTAAAACTAGCAGTCAATGGAAAGCTAGAATATGAGAGAAGGGTTCAACAGCAAATTTCTCCTCAATATGTTGACTGGTTTTAATACATGGTTTTTGCTCCAGGGGAACATTCACACCCTACCTATACTAAAGAGTGAGAAGGGCTGTGTCATATATTTTCAGCACTAGAATCTGGGAGCTTCCCACAGTTAAAAATAGCTACCAAAATTCTGCTCCACTTTTCAACACGCCCCACTCCCACAGTTGAAGACTAGAACTGTTGCCTTCAAACCACAGACTGGCTCAACCAAAAATAAGCAGCAGCAGAAGTAATTGTAGCAGACATTTATAAAGAGGCCAACAAAGAAAATAAAAATAGCGTAATCTGCTCATAAAGAGGAAAAACTAACTATGGCAGGAGGAGTAAGTGACAGACCAAACTTTGGGCATAGTCATGTTTGTGAAATACTTCCAAAAACTTTTCTCCCTCACAGCAGGATTATAACAAGTGGCTATAAACATGTAGCATTTACATTACCATCCATAGAAAGGGGTTTGGTTGCTGTTGTTTTGCCGAAGTGTCCTTCTCAAAACACCAAGGAGAATTTTTCCTCACATTTTTCTTGGCATGGCAACTGTACTGTCTATATTGCCATCAAAGCTTCTAAGACTCTGGGATTGCTCTGTCAAGGTGGTATAAAAGCTGCTGGTTCAGTGGCTTGATAAAATGGAAAGGGCATCCACTGGATCATTACATTTTAACATCTGCTTGCCTTGGACTCTTTCTGCTCGCTCTCTCTTCCTCTTACAAATTACTTTGAAAAATTCAATTCCGTTGTATTCCCCACAGCTCCAAAAACCACTGAAAAAAAGATATCAATTCTAGACTTAGTGTGAGGTACATATCATGTGGAGATGTGAAAGCTGGAAAGTGAAGAAAGCTGATAGGGGAAAAAATCAACTCATTTGAAATGTGGTGTTGGAGGATAGCTTCATAGATACAATGGGCGGTAAGAAAGACATATAAGTGGGGGGGGGGGTTAAGTGGGGGTTAGATCAAATGAACCCTACTCTCTCCCTGGCTAAACTGAGGCTGTCAAATTTCAGGCACATCCTGAAAATACAAGATTCACTGGAAAAGACAATCATGTTGGGAAAAGTAGAAGGCAGCAGGAAAAAGATCAAATATGAGATGGATTGAGTTAATAAATGAAGCCACAGCCTTGATTCTGCAAGATCAGCAGAGAACTGTTTATGATCGGAGATTATGGAGGTCACCAATATATAGGGCTGCAATAAATTAGAAGCTAGTTGACAGCACACAACAATACCATCTATCATGTGGCTTGTATTTAAAACACACTAGAGACTTCATTAACAGCCTCTATTCAAACTTGACACCAACACACATATATCCAGGAGATGGGGGAAGGCAGCTTTCATCCCATCCAAGGCCACTGTGTGCACAGACGCAATTACAATTTTAACATGATTTCTTAGTTCACCCAGCTCCTTCATCCAATCGTCATTAATATAACATGGTACCTACCAAAGTAACTAAAATGTTTTTTGTTTTTTTCAATCTACAAAAAGCCTATGGTAATTGATTCCTTTTGAAAAAAGGGGACTAATCAAAACATAAACATTCTGCACTTGAAGCTATAAGTGTCCCAAAGCTACGCTCTCTTGTAACAGCTAAAAGAGTTTTCCCCTTCAGCATAATATCAGCTTGTTATCAGCAGAGATAACTATTCCCCAATTTTAAAGAAAGGGGCACACACAAATCCATTCATTCCTGTGGGGCACTTGCTCTGTGTATCAGCATCAGTAGGAACAAAATATAGAAGAGCCAATCTACCTAATGGAACAAACATTCCAAAGAGCAATAATGCTTCACGGGATATGCAGTTCTAGAGTTGATAACAGAACAGGATGCTTGCATACTTTAATTTCGTACATCAACCGAGAAACAAAGGGCACATTCCAGCTAAACTCCTATTGATTTCTACTGAAGGCACTTGCTGAAAATCCCTCCTAACTAGGACAAACAGAGACTCCACTCTTACTGAATCATACCCATTTTTTGTCATTTATAGACCCTTTCATTGATAATTTTAATCCCTGCTGGCAAGAAAAGTAAAATATACTGATGGTCTATTTCGGCTTAAGTGGACTGCTTTTACATTTAGCTTTTCATTGGCCTGGATCAAAACTTAATATACTCAGAACAAATTCACTGAAAATAAGAGATCTTTAATAATTTATTTCAGCTGCAATTCTAGATCTGACTCCCTATGCTCTGAATGTAGCTTTGTGCACTGCATATTTTGGGTTATCAAAAGTAGCTGATATATTCATATCATTTATAGCATTTGAATTAGCAACAACACGCTTTTCTTCACCTGTCAACAATAACCCATATGTCCACTATCAATAATACCATTTTTAAAAAACCACACAGAGAAATTGTTTGGGTCAATGTTTCACACTTTGTTTTCACTGTATCTCTGGATGGGCGGAACTCTTTTCCTAAACTGTCCTTGGTATATTGGCCCAGGATATTACATAACAATCCAGCCTTGACTGTTATTCAATCTGCACTCATTTGAGTTAGACAAATACAGTACACTTAAAAGACAATATAATTTATTTATTTCAATTATCCTACTTTGTCAGTGTAATTTATTTTATTTTATCTTTAAAAACATAAATTAGGGATCATTTTCCATGGATAAACCACTTCTTTCCCCTTTCAGTCAAACCACATGCATCTTGATCTCTGCATCATCCCAAGATCATCTAAATTTAAATTATTCAACTCATAAATATGACAGCTGATAAACAATCCTACTGAGACATCTTCTGATGGATCAGAAGCTGTACCCATGCTGCATTTTGCCCTGCAAACAAGAACAGCTTCAAAAGAGCTATAAATCACTTGTAGATTAAAGTTTTAAGAGCACTAGTTTTTGCCTGATGGGCTTTTAGACTCTAAAGCTAATGTATTCCATCCAACAGATGCTGGTCCAATTTGTAAAAAAAAGTCATCTTAACCTACTTTTGTAACCTATACGTCATGTGCAACTAACTGCTTTCCTTAGCACGTGGCTTTTACTTTTTCAGAACTGTGAAGTAGAGTCTATTTAACCATCTTGTGTAAATTATTTGAAATTCTTTCAAACTTTTTATGACAAAAATGCATTTTTGTTCATTTAGTACCACTTAACATCAAGATTGCTATTCTAAAATGCCCATACTAAGGAATAGGCCACCAGCAAACATATAGTTCTTCCTTTCAAGTACATACACAGAGAGCTGCACCATAAGAATGCCATCCTTGATCCTTAAAATAACCTGCACACATTGAGATAGAACCCCCTGGCTCCAAAACATGTCCCCCTGATGTTCATGGACTTCTCCACTTCTCACTTATCCCCGTGAGCAGATACTGGAGCTGGGATGATGGGACATGTACTCCAGAGACATCTGGGAACCACTGATGTAAATACTTTACTAAGCAGCTCTTCAAGTAGGCATTGCACGAGGTTGGTAAGCAATGTCGTTTTTCAATTTTACTGGCTTTTTGCAATGAAGTTAAATCTTTGTTCACAATGTTACAAATATACACTGCAGCCACACAGGATGTTTCAGGTCTCCTTGCCTCTCCCCTCTACACTTGCTGTGTCCCTCCAAATGACATGGCACGGTATCAACTCCAAGAACAAAACAACTTTAACAGATTTGAGCAAGAAGTAATCCACTCATGTTCACTGCAGCTTAATGAGCCAGAGTTTTCAAGCAGCCTCCTAGACTTTTCAACCACCCTTACAGCAACTTTGTAAACAAATTCCCAAACAAATTCTAGTGGTGGAATCAAGCACTGGCTTTGCAAAAGGCAAGCAGGGGATGACTGGGCCAGCCCTATTATTGAGCAAAGGGAAAGCGCTGCCTCTGGCAGAATTTACAGAGTAATGTGAGGGTGTAACAACACAATCCTGGCTCTTCCACTTTCTTGGCCTAAACTAATCTGCCTCAGCCTGCTTCACACAATCAGCCTTACATGCCCTAAGCTATTTTGTGGCCTTCAGGTGGAATGGAGAATGTTATTCCATCTTCGTTGTCAAAATAAGATCAACTGCTAGCCTTTATGAAGTAAACAGGATGGTGTGTCAAAGATTGGGCCTCTTACGAAAACCTCAGAAATTTTCTGGCTTGGAATGGGTGTCAGTGGTCAAAGGTTACAACCCTCTTGCACACATACCCACAATATTTGATATTATAGACAGTCTTTAATTGTTGTCTGTTGTAGATCATTCTTCTCCTATCACACTACCAAGCACCTGGACTTAAACGCTACCACATTCAGATACTTGACAATCTTGTTCTCCGCAACATGCACCCTGTTTCAACCTCATCTCCTGTGTACACATTATAATATTTCTATTACAAAGCCACTCCAATCACAAAGATATTATTGCACATGGGGAATTAGGCAGGAAGTACTCCTAGGAACAAAAGTTAGAAATTACTGCAATAATAATTTAATGCAAGTTAAAGGTTAGGTAGGTACCACCTAAAAACTTTCCACTCAGAATTTTTGACCTCTGCCTCTTTAACATCATACTATCAAGTATCTATTCCTATAAAGAAGAAAAGCTTAATTAGCTTAGCAATAAAAAGCTTCTAGGCCAAACAATAAGACATTTGTATTTCAACAGTTTGCTAGTTTAAGCAACAAGGGAAAAAAATCTGCAACACCAAACATTACAGCTCAGAGGAACATTTTTACATATTCTTCTTGGCATAGTAATAAAAAACACACAACAAAAAATGCCAAGCATTCCGTGCAATAAAACTGCTGAACAAGCAGTGCTTCTAATAAAGCTAAGATCAAGATGAGAAATCAATAAGTATATTAGAGTATAACAAGAAAATTTATCATTCCACAAAGTTCAGACAGTAATATTAACATACAATTTCTTTAGTCTAGAATCCATTGTTTCTTTGATGGCTACATCATCTTCAACAATATCCATCAATTTACATGAGCCTGAGAACGACAGTATTTCTCATTTTATGTAAAGGCAAATCTGGGTTTACCAATGGATACATAAAACATTTTAGGCATTGCTTCATAGTGAGAACTCCCAATACAATGCTCATCATATACATCCTTTCAGTCTCAAGTATATGCATGAAGACATGCTAGGTGAACACAGAAAGATGAACTGCATTAAGCAAACATCAGGGGGCTTTTTGTAAAACCATGGAATGTCAACTGTTTTTGGTTTGTTGGATGTGGAAAACAGAAGAATATCCACTATTTTGGTCAGCTGTACTTCTGTTAAGAAAACTGTCTGAGGCATTTGGTTTCCATAAAATCTCTTCAATTCATGCAAATGTAACTATTTTCTAAAAGTTACCTTATTGCAATAGAGCATCCAAAGTTCATATAGCCTCTCTCTGGACGCCATTGTTCTCTCCCTCTTCGTCTGCTGTGAAGCACCATATACTCAAGATCCTACCATGTTTCTTTCAGTACACCAAAACGCCTTCCTTAGTTTCTGGATTAAATCAAAAAGAAAGAAGATGAGTTTCTCTAATACTGTTGCACAGATCAGATGGCTAAAGACGACCCATCTGCCCTCTCCTAGTTCATCAATGGAACTTCAGAATTAATCTCCAAAAGTAAAAATAAGCCTTCTGGACAATGTTGTGTGTGTAAAGATCAAGAATATAAAACTTATAAATCCACAATACAAGGATCATGGGAGATTCTAGAAACTGTTCTTGTTGTCTGATTAATGAAATTTTACTAAAATGCCATATGAGTCTAAGTCTTCATCATCCACTCAAGTGACAAACTGAATAGCAAATAGCTGTTTTAAATGGTAATAAATGCCCTGTACCCAAAAAAGGGGGAAAGAGGGAAGCAGCATTGACAAGACCACCTGTAAAAATAAAAACTTTCCTCAAAATCGTAAGAAATCACATATTGGGACATGTATTGAACTTCTGCGTTTAAAATATTACTGTACAGTACTTCAGATTTATGAGGTAGTGAATCTATCGACTTGCTTTATTTTCCCAAGAACATACAAAAAAGTATAAAAGACCTCATTCAGAAAAATGTGTCAAAAAGCAGCTGATCTCAGAGAGGTCAGTACACACTGAGCAGAGTGGTTTCCCCTTCTGTTGAAGAAGAGTCAGGTGAATACTTCCTTGTTATTTTTACTGATTATTTATTTAACATATTTTTAACCCCACCTTTCTCCTTAAAGAGAACCCAGGGTGGCTCACATCATTAAAGGGCAATATTTAAAGCTAAAACCAGTTATGTATACACATATACTAACATACAGGTAGATGAACATCAGACTATTAAAAAGTGAGGAGGGATACAGGTTGCTTACAAAAAGTAACGAGTGTTGCCAGGAGAGCTGCACTCTTCTTGTTCTGAACAGTAAATAAACTCAGCGCCCCTTTATCCTTCCAATGTCAGCCCTCCTACCATATATAGATCTCTCCCCCCCCCTTAATCTCACTGTTGTTACCAGATCCCCCTCAGCACAATCCCACTATATCCTCCCCCCCCCGCAAGTTTTCATCCTCCTCTTCCTTTTCCTGCCTCTTCTACTGTATTTGTTTCCTCCCTCGACCGTCCGATTTGCAGCCTGCCTCTTCATCCCAAAGACCCGTCGTCCCCCTCTCCCCGCCCCATGCCTGACCCGCTTTCCAGCCGCACAAAACACCCCGGAGCCCTGGCTCCCTCCTTCCCCCGTCCGCTGATGCCAAGCCCTTGTCCCCTCCCAGCCTCCCGGTTCCCTTTCTCCCCTGCCTTCCCTCCAGCAATCTTCCTTCTCCCCACTACCCCACCCCGCACCTCTATCTATCTATCCGTCCTTCCAGCTCATCATCCTGGAGACAGCCTGCCCTCGCGCGCTATGCCCGGCGGGGCCGCCCCCTTGATCCCAAGGAACTTACCAGGGGCGCCCCAAGGAGAGAAGCCCAGCACAGAGCCGACGGGCAGCCTCGATCACCAGCGTCTCCGACCAGTCCGGCTCCGCTGGTGCAGCCGCCGCTGTTGGCAAATAGGAAGCCACATCGCCCGCTCCGCTGCCCCGCCCACATTCCAGCGCAACCTCCCGAGCCTCGCTCGCTGCCTCTGTCGTCATCAGAGCGGCCTACGCTTCCCCGTTTCCAGGCGCACAAAGATGACACAAACAGGCTACCTCTTCTGGACTGGGAGTCTCGTAGCCATCTTGACTCCGGGCAAAATGTTTCTCACTACCCCGCCTACCTTTCTTTTTATTGGAAGCGTTCGTGCAGGCGGAAGCCGGAAGGCTCTGGGATTGGACAAAGAAATATGTACTTGTTCAGAACTGTGAGGCTATTGTTGCAAAAAAGCGTGAAGAGTTTCCTGAGAGTGATTCTTGCATAAATAAGATTTATTCGGCTTTGATAGAGTGGGCTACAGTCCACCAGAACTTATCAGTCTGGAAAGTGCAGCAAGACATTTGAAAAAAAATAAATTTACTGATTTAGTAGAGTTCAGAACGACCTTTATCACTCAGGATGGTTTGCAGCTTAAAAGCTTCTACTTTTCACTACATGCTATCTCAACACAAATAGTTTTAAACAACAAACAAGGAAGCAAGGACGACATTAGCTTTCATAAGCATATTTGGTGGTTAAACTAATAGACTAGAATTATAATATTTAAATATAAATGAAAATGGAAGCAATGATAGATAACAATTTCAATTTTATGGAGGAACGCATAATAATTACTGTTTAAAATACATAGCAAAAATAAGAATGAGAATCACCTGTTGTGGAAGTGGGATTGGAGTAATGTTCTGACTCTTAATTGTCCTTACTAAACTTTCTTAAAACACATGTATGAGGAATATACGTAATTATTGCTCATCTAAAATACTAAACACAGTTGAGGTTTCAAGTCCAGCAGGATCATTGTTTTTGGTGGGTGTTGTAGAATATGAGGCAGGTGGAGAGAATAGTCCAAAAACCATTTTGACCAAATGTTACAGTGTCAGCATGAGTTAAGGTATCAGATTTCCCCTCAGGCAACGTCTTTCCCTATCCCTGGACAAAGGTGATACATTCTCCATTGACTTGTATCCAAACATTGCGCTCTTATGTGGCTTGAACAGAGGGCCAAAGGCACACCGAAACATGGCAATTCCCGTAAAAAAAGGGTTGGAGAGTCAATGTACAGTAGTTGCCACACTAGGTAAAAAAAGATACCAAGTAGAGCCAATTTGAGGACATTACCTAGCAGAGGAAGAAAGGGTACTTAGGGGAAACCTTTCTTCTTGAGTAATAGTATATGGGGACATGAGAGACAGTCTTCTCTGTGGCTGGTCCCAGTTCGTTGAATGCAAGAGCAAGATTTGCCCCCTCCTTTTAATCTTTCCTCCAGCCGTAGAAGGCCACCCTCATCAGGTACTATAACTCAGTTATAGTTTTTAAAAAACTATAACTGAGTCCTGGGTGCTGGTCTTTTCCATTTTAAAGTTTGATTTTACATTTCTAAATGTTTTGAAATTTAATGGATTTTTAGTTAGTAGCATGATTTAACTGCTTTTTAATCAGTAGTTTATTGTGTTTTAGCATTGTGAGCCACCTTGAGTCCCATCTCCCAGAGAAAGGCAGCCTACAAATGATACAGATAAATAAAAATAAATAAATCATCCACTCTTGTTGCAAATATGAGTTGACCAAGCATATTTTCTGTAATCCAACAAAGAAAAAAAAGCCATGTGATCAACTTAAGTTATTTTCCATGGTTGGTATCAGAATTTGTGCAAGGACATTTTTTCCCCTTTTTCTGTTCCCCCCCCCTTTTTTTGTTTGTTTCTTAGTGTTAAAACAGACTCAGATCCCCACAACAAATTAAAAAAACAAGGTTGTTATTGTAAGCACAAACATTTGAAGTTAGTCCCATAAAGGTAAGTGGGACCTGCTTTTGAAGAAGAATGGATAACATTGGAATGCAAAATATATGCAACTTTACTTGGGAGCAGGCCCCATTTAATTCAGTGTGGTGTATTTATTTCTGAGCAAACATGCAGTTTCTGCGTGCTCAAATGAATCCGAAATAGAAAAGCTGAAAACACCATCAGTACTTCCAAAAAATAATTTTTGCCTGAACATTAAGTGAAAGCATGAAAGATCACATTAAAATATAACGGTCTTTAAGGCGCCACAATGGTTTTGTTCTTTTTATTTGTTATTTTGTATTATTTTTCTCTTGTTTTTGCCTAGAATGCATAGAAAACCTATTTTTATAGCATTTTGTGTAGAAAGTATCTGGTTGGAGCCAAAGGTAAAACATTATCAAGTTGATGATTATTGCAGCTTCTGCAAAAATAAATAAATAAATAAAATTTTTAAAATGGTCAGTGTTTAAAGGAAGGCAATCATTGGTCTTTAAGATATTTTCGCATGTAACTCTTATTCTCATCAACACGCAAAGTAGTCAGCAGTAAGGACTGTGGGAGCTGTAACACCTCTGGAGAGCCAAAGCTTCCCCACTCCTGCTTTTGTGGGACAGGATTTTGTTCTTTTCAAGACTTTTTAGTGAAGGAAGACTACTAGACACACACACCCAAGTTGGACTGGACACCCTGAAGAGTACCAGGTGGCTTTATGGCCAGTCAACCAAAAAAAAAAAAATGTGGGAAGGGAGAAGCAGCCATGAATACAGAACTTTCTGGCTGCCTACTTTAGGGAAAATGGGGTGGAGGGCCTCCATCTTGCCCTAACCCACAATCCTCTGAAAAGCATGCTTGTATGTGTTAGTTACTAAGGATTAGGGGTGGGACGTCTCCTGTCCAGTTTGTGGACTTCCCGTGAGCAAATTGATGGCCAGTGTGTAAATAGAATGCAGGTCTGAACCAGCATGACCCTTTGTGTCTTCTGTTAACCATTCCTTGCCCACCACCTCTGGCAAAAGCCAGATGCTGAGCAATGTCCAAGAAACATACATTTATTATATTTTTAAAAGAAGCCATCTTCTTTATTCAGCTACTTTCTTAGCAGCAAGAAATACGTATTTCAGTCTAGGGTGAAAGGCTTTCAGCTGCTGTGCACTCATTTTGCCCTCATAATCTTTTGCCCTGGAAAGGTGGCTGTGTAAGCAATTAAAAGGTCACAAACAAAGGAGGATTGTTTTCATCCTATAAACAGGCAGCACAAAATACACCCGACCTGAAAGAAACAGCTTCTGAAGTAGGACAGAAGTAATAAAACAGAAAACTAATCCAAAGTTTTTTAAAGTGTCCAAATATCCAGTACTTTAGGTGGGCGCATCTGTGTAGCTGACATAAAAGACACAGATTGTATTAGCCTAATTTAAATATTAATCATTCATAAAAATTGCCAAATTAATGGTTGTTTTTAACACATATTTATGTATGAAATATATTGTTTAGAGCAACTGTGAAGCAGCTTTTTCCATTCGTGTGAATCTATGTTAGGAAACAACAACAAAAAGACTTATGTCATCTTAAAGAGTAACAACTTTTATTTGGCATAAGGTTTCATGGGTTGCAATCCACTCATCACTTCATCAGACACACGTAATGTTGCCTCCGTTGACAGATTATCATACACATGTGTGAATGATGTAATTATCAGTGGGGTGGAAGACAATTTAAATATACAATTTAAAAAGCACAAACGCTGAGCATTGTGTTAACAGTGGTCATTAACAGATATCCTAGCACACAGGTTCCCAACCTGTAGGGGAGGTTGCAAACATTTTCAGGGAGGTCCTTGTTGCCCTTTATCTGCATCCCCCTCCCCGGCACCCTTATACATACGCTCCACCCCTTCCTTCACTTGTACCCCCCCAACCCAAGCTCTCTTTGCTCCTCACTGCGGGGCTCCTGAGTGCCCAGGGCCCCTTGGCTGCATGCTCTCCTTCTCTGGTGGCACTATCGGCTCCTCCTCCTCAGCTCGGCTGGCTGGCTCAGATGGGGGACCAGGACAGAGAGGAGTGGGAAGAGGAACCTGACTAGAGTCCCTGTGAACCAGGCCAGCCACCATGGGGGTTGAGAGGGGAGGAGGCAGCAGCAGGCTGGAGGGGGAGAAAGGGTGGTGGAGGAGGAAAGGCTGCCAGTGTGGAAGTGATTTCACCCCCTCTTCACCTACCCCCATCTTAGGGAGGCAGCTGAGGAGGAGGCAGCAGTGGAGCCATCGCTTGAAGGGAGGATATAAAGGGCAACGGTTCCCCTTCTGAGGGAAATCTTGCCTCCCCCAGTAAAACCGAATTTTAAGCCAGCCTTGTTACCTCTACCTCCCGGAGTCCATTAAGAGTCTGTCAGGGGGTGGTGGCTTTGACAAACACTCAGCCAGGAATGTTGAAACTGGTTGCTCAGATGCAAGTACAACCATTGCATTAAATATTAGGTTAGAATTATAATCTGAAAAAAATCAATTTTTACTATGGGTATTTTTTTAACCCCTTTAAAAATGCCTTTTAATTCAAATATAGTGAGGGAGGTCCCGGGTTACTTGGCTATTTTAAAAGGGGGTTGCGACTCAAAAAGGATTGAGAAACACTGTCCTAGCACAAGTGAGCTGATTCTCATATGCAGAGCTTGCAAAGTTACTTTCTCTTACTTCAGTGTTTAAAAAGTAGTTTGTTGACATTACATGGTGGGGGGTATATGCACATGTCTGCACCTATTCCCTGGCCTTTCAGAATTCTCCCTATCCTGTTGACCTGGTTCTTCTGATCCAGGGAACTCACTAAAATGCTCCATCCAAATTTGAACGCAATACGTTGATGCCATGAATCAGTTTTGGCTGAATCAGTGGTAAGGTCTCTTTTGCATGGCCCATATAGACAGGAACATATCTGCACATCTCCGGTGGAGGCTGCTTTTTCTGGCGCAAGGCAGAGAGGTCTAAGATACCTGCTTGATTCATGCACCAAGTGCTGTAGATTTCCTCTGTGGGGCACGGATGGGGAGGGTGTACCATCTTTGAGAGCTTGGGCTGAATCACAAGGTTCAGCAGATCTTTCTTGAACATTTCCCAAGAGTTCTGCCGGAGGAAGACCTGACATAGCTCGTCATCGCTGCAAGGTCAAGGCAACATCTAGAATTAAATTCTTCATAAACCAGAGCTTCACTGGGACATTTTCATTCGCTTACATGCAAGTGCTGAAATATTTTTTCTCTGGACCTTATACAAAGTTGCAAAATATATCTCCACGCCCCATTCTCACCCCTCAACTGTTCTAGAAAGCTAGAAACCAAACTGGTCTGCCTTTATTCCTTTTGAACCCCCTTGTTTAACTTCTTCACCTTTCCGGCTGTCCAACTAGCTTGTATTGTAGCCAACAATGTAGCATGTATGCACAGCCATTATACAAACTGTATGCTCACATGAAAAAGGGAACAGGGTTCCTATGCCTTTAATCTTTGTGAAGGAGACAAAAGTTTCAGCAGGTATAATTTCCCATGGAAACTACATCTGTTGAAATTATTTCTTCCATACAACAATTAAAGCTACAGGAAACTTGTCTTTCTTCTCATGCAGCCACTCTAGGTGGGAAAAGTCCTTTAGATCAGGGAAATGGAATGCGTGACCCTCCAGTTATTTTTAGACTCCAACTCCCATCAGTCCTACACTAGCATAACCAATGAAAGTTGCAGACCCAACAAGAACACAAGCATGTGCAGAAGCATGTGTTCCTCAAAACTAAAAGGACAAAGACTGGAACACATACCAATTGTGCGCCATCAAGTGAATTTTGACTTAGGGCAATCCTTTTCAGAATTTTCTAGGTAGAGAATACTCAGAAGTAGTTTACCATTCCCTTTTTCTGGAGTCTCCCTGGGACTCTGCAGCTTGGCTGGCTCTTCTCCAAGAGGCACAGTGGGGAATTGAACTCCCAACCTCTGGCTTCACAGTTAGATAACTAAACCACTGAGCTATCCTACAATTCTAAAGTCCTAGTGAGATCTCAATTGATTTCTACAGGCAGCTCTCACTTTTCTTCTGGGGAGGTAATGAGAGCCGTTATACGGAAATCAGAAACTTTCTCTGTAATAACCAAAATATTGTAAGTCTATGTAAACAAATGTACCTCTTCCTTTCCTAGGGTCTCACATACAAGCAGAGACATATGAACTCTCTCCCTTGCTTTTGACTGGATTCACAAGATCTTGCAAATTTTGGACACTCTATTTAAGTATAAATAAGCATGGCCACCAGCTACCTTGGCTGAGATATTCTAAAAACTGTAGTCCAAAACAGACATTTTTCCAAATTGTGCACTGCATTGTCATTTCTTGCAGAGTGTGCTGCTTAAAGCACTCTCTAGGGGATTTTACAATTTAATTGTGCCGGCTACACATTGCCCTCCCCCGCTCTACGAGCTAGGTACTCAATATACTGACCTCAGAAGGATGGAAGGCCGAGTCAACCCTGAGCCAGCTACCTAAGCCCATCAGGATCAAACTCAGGTCATAAACAGAGTCTTTGACTGCAGTACTGTGTCACAAGTCTCATTTGTTATATAAGTGATTGATTGATTGATTGATTGATTGAAATCAATCAATCAATCAATCAATCACTGATCTAACCAATAGTTACTCTGGATGCTTTAGAACAATTGCAAGACATAAAAACAACACAATCAAACACATTAAATAAATTAAACAAATTAAAAATTGGTGACAGTTGAATAAAAGGCTGAAAGACAACAAATTCTTAAACTAGCACATGTTGAAAAGCCTGATGAAACAGATGTGTTTCTTGAAAGATGCCAAAGAAGGGGCCAGGCGAATTTCAGTTGGCAGTTCATTGCAGATGTGGGGCACAACCACCAAGAAGGCCCAGGAAGGCCCCCACACACACACACACCTCAATCTAGCAGATTGTGCCCTCTGAACCTAGACTGCTCCCATAGTTGAGTCACGCGTACCTTGGATATTTAATCTTCAAGTTGTTCAATTTTGTGAGTGTAGCATCATCAGAAAATTCCTCAACCTTCTCTTTTTTCATACGGATTATCCCAGCCCCTTGACTGACCAAAATCATACTGCGGTTATCTTGTAGATTTGTCTGGGAGAAAAAATAATAGAGCCAAGTTAGCTTCTTAGGACAACTCTTGAATATGTAATGAAATCAAAGGAATGTAAGAAGGTAGCCTGTCCTCACAACAAAAACAAAAAAACAAAATGGAAACCTTTCAGACTAATAAATTAATTTCTATGGGACCTTCTGTGGATAACAACCTCTTTCTTCAGATACAAAACACCACACTGAAATAAATTTGTTGATCTTAAAGATGCCATAGTACTTTTTTCTTCCTTTTGTAGTTGCTCAAACAGACCAACAATGCTACTTTTCTAGAAAATATTGTATACTAAGGGTGTGGTCCCCTTCATGGATTGCTGCCTTGTCGTGGCAAAGGGGCTTGAGTAATTCAGAGAAGCTATGGGCTATGCCGTGCAGGGACACCCAAGACGGACAGGTCATAGTGGAGAGTTCTGACTAAACGCAATCCACCTGGAGCAGGAACTGGCAAGCCTCTCCAGTATCTTTGCCAAGAAAAGAACATGAACAGAAACAAAAGGCTAAAAGATATGACGCTGGAAGATGAGCCCCTCAGGTCAGAAGGCGTCCAACATGCTACTGAGGAAGAGCGGAGGACAAGTACAAGTAGCTCCAGAGCTAATGAAGTGGTTGGGCCAAAGCCGAAAGGACGCTCAGCTGCGGACGCGCCTGGAAGTGAAAGGAAAGTCTGATGCTGCAAAAAAAAATACTGCATAGGAACCTGGAATGTAAGATCTATGAACCTTGGTAAGCTGGATGTGGTCAAACAGGAGATGGCAAGAATAAACATTGACATCCTGGGCGTCAGTGAACTAAAATGGACGGGAATGGGCAAATTCAATTCAGACGATTACCATATCTACTATTGTGGGCAAGAATCCCATAGAAGAAATGGAGTAGCCCTCATAGTCAATAAAAGAGTGGGAAAAGCTGTACTGGGATACAATCTCAAAAATGATAGAATGATTTCAATACGAATCCAAGGCAGACCTTTCAACATCACAGTAATCCAAGTTTACTTCCAAAGAATAGCAAGGAGAGACAAGAGGGCCTTCTTAAATGAACAGTGCAAAGATATAGAGGAAATAATAGAAAGGGAAAAAACAGAGATCTGTTCAAGAAAATAGGAGATATTAAAGGAACATTTTGTGCAAAGATGGACATGATAAAGGACAAAAATGGTAGGGACCTCACAGAAGCAGAAGACATCAAGAAGAGGTGGCAAGAATACACAGAGGAATTATACCAGAAAGATCTGGAAGTCCAGATCGTGTGGTTGCTGACCTTGAGCCAGACATCCTGGAGAGCGAAGTCAAGTGGGCCTTAGAAAGCATGGCTAACAACAAGGCCAGTGGAGGTGATGGCATTCCAGTGGAACTATTTAAAATCTTAAAAGATGATGCTGTTAAGGTGCTACACTCAATATGCCAGCAAGTTTGGAAAACTCAGCAGTGGCCAGAGGACTGGAAAAGATCAATCTACATCCCAATCCAAAGAAGGGCAGTGCCAAAGAATGCTCCAACTACCGTACAATTGCACTCATTTCACACGCTAGCAAGGTTATGCTCAAAATCCTACAAGGTAGGCTTCAGCAGTATGTGGGCCGAGAACTCCCAGAAGTACAAGCTGGATTTCGAAGGGGCAGAGGAACTAGAGACCAAATTGCTAACATGTGCTGGATTATGGAGAAAGCCAGAGAGTTCCAGAAAAACATCTACTTCTGCTTCATTGACTACACAAAAGCCTTTGACTGTGTGGACCACAGCAAACTATGGCAAATCCTTAAAGAAATTGGAGTGCCTGACCACCTTATCTATCTCCTGAGAAATCTATACGTGGGACAGGAAGCAACAGTTAGAACTGGATATGGAACAACTGATTGGTTCAAAATTGGGAAAGGAGTACGACAAGGCTATATATTGTCTCCCTGCTTATTTAACTTATATGCAGAATACATCATGCGAAAGGCTGGACTGGAGGAATCCCAAGCCGGAATTAAGATTGCCAGAAGAAATATCAACAACCTCAGATATGCAGATGATACCACTCTGATGGCAGAAAGTGAGGAGGAATTAAAGAACCTCTTAATGAGGGTGAAAGAGGAGAGCGCAAAAAATGGTCTGAAGCTCAACATCAAAAAAACTAAGATCATGGCCACTGGTCCCATCACCTCCTGGCAAATAGAAGGGGAAGATATGGAGGCAGTGACAGATCTTACTTTCTTGGGCTCCATGATCACTGCAGATGGTGACAGCAGCCACGAAATTAAAAGACGCCTGCTTCTTGGGAGGAAAGCGATGACAAACCTAGACAGCATCTTAAAAAGCAGAGACATCACCTTGCCGACAAAGGTCCGCATAGTCAAAGCTATGGTTTTTCCAGTAGCGATGTATGGAAGTGACAGCTGGACCATCAAGAAGGCTGACTGCCGAAAAATTGATGCTTTTGAATTGTGGTGCTGGAGGAGACTCTTGAGAGTCCCCTGGACTGCAAGAACAGACCTATCCATTCTGAAGGAAATCAACCCTGAGTGCTCACTGGAAGGACAGATCCTGAAGCTGATGCTCCAATACTTTGGCCATCTCATGAGAAGAGAAGACTCCCTGGAAAAGACCCTGATGTTGGGAAAGTGTGAAGGCAAGAGGAGAAGGGGACGACAGAGGACGAGATGGATGGACAGTGTCATCGAAGCTACCAACATGACTTTGACCAAACTCCGGGAGGCAGTGGAAGACAGGAGGGTCTGGCATGCTCTGGTCCATGGGGTCACGAAGAGTCGGACATGACTTAACGACTAAACAACAAAAAGGGTGTGGCTAGACAGTGAAGTTATCTGGGCTGGACAGGGTCATTTGAAAATGTGGTCTGAGATTCAAAACAATCTTTGCATTCACATGCAAAGATTGGGTGGGTTTGTTACAGGAAGTCACACTGCACCGCAAAGTGACCCTCCTCTCCTCTCTTTACTTTTATGGCAAGCAGGAAAAAGCTAGATTTAAAACAATAATAATTGGTAAGCAACATATCACTGCATTGGTTTGCCACCAAAGTGAAACAGTGCTGGATTGTAAAAGATTTTCAAAAAAAGAAAAAAAGGATCACCCTCTCCTGCCATCAGCTTTGTGGGGAGCAGGAGAAAATTGACTTTTTCTCATGTATAGGTAAGTGACATATCACTTGATGAACTTGCCACCCAAGTGATAGAGCACTGAATGGCTGGGGGAAATGTGGTTTTGGGTCAACACCGTTGACAATACATGTCAGAAACCAAACTAAAATGGAGTGATCCTACCCACGCTAAAAAAAATGGTAACCCCTGTATTGCCAATTCAGACTCTAATTGTCAGGCTCTCAGATAGGATTCTCTCCTAGCACTACCTGCAGATTCTGATATGACTTGGTAGTCTCCCCATCTAAGTCCTATTCATGTCTAGTCCTGCTTGGCTTTTGAAATCACATGAGACTGGTGCATTCAGGGCAGTAGGATAATCCAGATTATTTCAGTTTGAACAGCAGAGATTTCTGCTGAGTATTCCATCTGAACATAATGGGTGGGTGCAAAACATTTTCTGGGTGTACCAAAAATGTTGTAGCTAAGGAATTCTGAGGACCGTCTTTCATCAGGAATGTTTTAGGCTGCTTTGATTTTTCAGCTTTTTGATTAACAAAAAATGTTATGTGTGTGTTGTTAAAAATAAGTTTACCAATGTTTGTGTCAAGAATAACCAAGGGGAATAGGTAAACTGACAGATAGCCAGATGGACTTTGGTACCATGCCTTTCTTTGCCTTTGTTATTACTTCCTCCTTCATTCAGCCCCGCCTTTTGCTGTTGTTGTTTTTGTACAATAAAAGATGTTTTCCTTTGTTGCTTTGCCACAGTGATTAAATTAATAGCCATAGATTCACCTTACCAGTCAGCTGTCCTCTGCAGAAGAAATTATTGCCAACATGGGAGAAGGCAGGGAGAGAAATTAAAAGAATGAATATGAGTAAATAAGCTTAGCTGCCTAGCTTTGAAATTTGACAGAAAAAGAAGCTGTGAAGAACATTTTGCATTTGCTGGCAGATATTTTTCTCTCTCTTCACTTGTGGAGCAAATAAAGCAGGGAGAGTAAAGGAATGAATGAGTATCTCACCACTTTTGTATGTGTGCATGTGTAAATATGTCTGTATGGGAATGCCTGGAGGGAGTGCATGTGTACATGAATATCGGTCCTTGCTCCTTGCTCTGCCTATCACCTCTGGTTCTGCCCACCATCAACTGCTACGCCATCAACCCTGCCAGCAGCAACATGACACCAACAAGCAGTGGCACCACAGCCATTGAAGTTTCTTCTAAGGAATTACTTCCAAGTTCAACCCCACTATAGACCCACTACCACCACTAAATTTCTGCCCTCTGTAGAGTGAGTATGGCTGCTCTGGTGAGGTACTAGCCAGACGAACACTCCTCCTTCCATTGCTTTACCCAGGGACTGGACAAAAGCATCAGGAGGGTGACCACCATGCCTCCCACTTCATCTGGCTTGCGTAGTGGATGATGGTGGGGTCCAGAAAAGATTCTGCACTGCTGGTTTAGAAAAAAAACCCTATCTACTCACTATATATTCCCCTTTGCGCAGTTCATCCACTCGGATATATACAGCTGCTGCAACAGAAGATGGCATCTCTCCATAGGAAGTAGAGTAAGTTAATTTCTTTTCAAATGCTCTTCCTGATACAACTTTTTGAACAATCTCTTCATCATCATCCTGTTGCTGCTGCTGCTGCTGCTGCTGCTCACTGAAGGGACTAGAAGTTAAAAGAAGTTAACACTTGTAGGTCATTCCCTGGCCTTTATCAATTCAGTACTGCATTTTTCCCCAAATAAATGTTACATTTCTTTGCTTCTAAAGTAAGAACTGGAAATCACAATTTGGCAAGTTACTCTTTTGGTTTACAATCCCAAACTCTCCCAGCCAGCATGGGCAGATGCCGCATTGACTCAAGAATTCTGGGAGCTGCTGTCCAAAAAAGTAGTTTTTCGAAGTCATGCTAGATGGGGTTTGGGTGGGTCAAAAAGCAACTTTTCCAAGCTCTGCCCCTGAGATGTTTTTTTCCCCTTTATTTATTTATTTTATTTATTTATTTTATTTATTTATTTATTTATTTATTTATTTATTTATTTATTTATTTATTTATTTATTTAACTTATATGCCGCCCACACTACCCAAAGGTCTCTGGGCGGCTTACAACAGTTAAAATACAGTAAAAAGACAAGACAATTTGTCTTTTTACTGTCTTTACCCTGTGTTGGCCTGCAGCACTGCCACTGGCAGAATGGCCAGAAACTTCAATGCAACACAACTTGAAGAATGACCAGGGGCATGACTGGCTCAAGGAGTGCTGAGCAATCTGTTTCACTGCTGAGGCACACAGACAGTTCCACCTCACCTTGTCTTCCTAATCTAGAACCACACACACCTGTCTTGGAGTGTGTCACCTGCCTCCACTCCAGGAGGTGAGCAACTCTCAGCCTAAGGGCCACATGAGATGCTCAGCCTAATTTAGAGAAGACCTTTGTAAATAATCAGCCCAGATCTTTGGCAAGTGCAACCTGTCCCTCCCCTGGCAGCCCACCAAGCAGGAAGAAGAGGGAAGGAAAGAGAGAAAAAGGAGATGTGTGCGGAGAGTATGAGACAAAGTCTCTGCGCCCTTGTCATACTGACAAAATGATCTGACAAAAGCCTAATAGTGCATCTTAAAACTTGTACAGAATCCCTGTGTCCGCACAATGAAGAACTGAAACTAGTTTCAACCGGGGCAAAACAGGACAAAAAACACCATACCTTGCTTTTTGGGAGTATTTGCACCATTGCTTTGCTTTCCTTCAATTTGCTCCAGTGCAGGACTCTCGTACTACATTGCTTTGTGCTTACCTGCACACTATGTGGGCGGGTGTCTTTTGATGACATTTTCCTTTGGGCATTTTTATGCTGGTCAATCTTCTCCCCTCCATACCCCCAAAACAGGTAAAACAAGGACAGAACAGAGGAGAGAGTGAAGTAGGCAAGGACAGGCAAAAGGGAAAGACAAACCATTTCGGGGTGAGATACCAGGGATCAAATTCTGTATATATAGGGACAGGCTGTGCCAGGGCCACGCAGTGTACCCCACTTGTGCAGACACAACCTTAAACTGTATCCTTGTCTCTGAACCCCCTTGATTCTGACATTTATTAAGGTGACCAATTATGAGGGAGGACAACGCCCTGTACTGTTACTTGCGAAGAAGTGGGAATTTCACACTACTTTCAAGACAAACTAAGATGCTTCCAATTTTTCCCCGAGATTCTGTAGTTTCTGGTTATCTCATCTTACTTCCAAGTGGTGCATCAGGAATCTTCTATTGTTTGGATGTGGAATGCCATCCCCAAGGAGGCCCAGTTGGTGCCTTCTTGTCCTTCCGGTGACAGGTGAGGAACATATTTTAGGGGGCAGTAATAAGTTAGGGTGATGCACATTATTTTACGTTTGTTTTAACTTGCTCTTGAGGTGTTTTTAAACAGTTTTAACTGGTTATTGTAATACTTGTATATGTTTAATTCTTTTTAAATGTAATAATTTATTGTGTTTTAATTGGTCTGGTCTTTTAACAATTTGTGAACCACCTTGGATCATATAATTGGGAGAAATAGGTCACAGAAATCAAATCAAATCAAATCAAATAAAGTCTGGTCTTTAGGGCAAGCATACGTCCTTGCTGAAGTGCTGAACTGAACACTGTCAGCTGATCCCACCACCCTGCAAATGGTTAGATGGAGGTTCTCATCAGCACCTCTAAAGCTCTTCCCTCTTGGCTGAGTTGGCAATCTAAACTTGTCTCACTGAGTAACCATGCTCAACCTTCCCTTCCAATCCTGTTACTTTTGTTAAAAGTAATTTCCCAAGCTTTGATCAGGTCCAGACTCCACAGCTGCCTCTCACAAGCTAAATCTCAGTCCTGAAAGCTCTGATAAACTCTATTCATTCAAGTATGATATTTCCTCTTGACAGTATGCATTAGCCTACTTACTATCTCCCAGAGTGTCCTTAACCTAATTTTATTCTCAGTCATTTGGAAGTGGGATATTTCAAATCGTGTTGCTTACTCCAAGAAGGAAAATCCTGGATAAGGATACCAGGAAGAACTTTATCTGGCAAAAGTTAGTAAGAGGAGGGCTCGATTCACAAACAGTCAATCACTTCCCCCACAAGAAGAGGGCTTTGAAAGACATTTGAAAGCCCACTTCTGTGTTCCAGTGTCTCCCCTCTGTCAAGAGGAGCAAATGTCGTTGGACACAAGCTAAGGTTCCTCTTCTCACCTCCTCTCACAGGTATCCACAGCTATCACTACACTTTTACGGCTCTTGGTGAAGTCAGAGCTTTCCCTTGCAAAACCGTCATAAGCTTCATCCTGTTGACGGACATAATATCCTTTCAGATCATTCAGCTTCTGCCCCGAGTAGGAGCTCCACATGGTACTTTTGAATCTGTCCACACATGCAATCTCTGGAAAAAGAAAAGCACCTCTGGAACCAGTCATGCTAGAGAACCAGGATTCCCCCCCCCCTTTTTTTTCTTTCCACATAAATATTGATCACCTTTATGGAATTGTTCCCATCTTAGAACAGTCAAATGGAACCTTTGGGCCCACCAAATGTTTCAACTTACAACTCTCATTTGCTCCATTTAGCCTGGCCAGTGGAAAGCAATTGAGGGACTTGTAGTCCACAAAAGCCACAGTTCAGCACTCTTATTTTAAAGTACTCTTCCATGATCTGGTGACCTCCTTTTGTGTTTTACTACATATCCTATCAACCTGGCCAGGATGGCTGGGAATGATCGGAGTTTTACTCCAACCCATCTGGAGGAGATCAGACTGAAAAAGCATTAGCTGGGTAGAGGTACTCTTTAAATGGCAGAATAAGATCCACAGTGTAAAAAAGATGGAATACATATGAAATAAATAAAGACTTATAGTTAAAGCAAGATAATGAGTTGCATAAAATAGGCATTTTGTTACTGTTCTGCCGTCCAAAAAAAATATACAATTTTGTTTATGGGCTTTTTTCCAATACTTAGACCAGTATGGAATAGGGAAGAACCAGATACAAGAAAATAGTTACCTGCAACTAGTTACTTTTTGGGCAACAAGGATGGGACTAACATACTGTAGCAACCCTAGTTGTTTGGTGCAATGAATAATGATTTCTAGTTACTTTCTAAAGTTACTCTTAAAGGACATCTAAAGGCATTTTTAGAGACATCCTGACAGGAAAATGTTATGCCATTTGCCTATCAATCCTATGTGGCAAAATAATCATTGTTTTGCTTAATCCTTTGTATTTTTGTACTTTTAAGGTACAGTATCAGGATCACCACTGAAGGAACCAAGAAATATTTTCCCACTGTGCTAGTAATGCAAGCAATGCATTTAAAATACACAAAGCAGCAAGTTATTAAAAAAAACAACAGACCATGATAATAATAGGAACTGCTGGATAGCTCAGTAGTTTAGATTTCTGGCTGCAGAGCCAGACGTTGGGAGTTCGATTCCTCACTGTGCCTCCTTGGCAGGGGCTGAACTCAATGAGCCATAGGGGCCTTTCCAGCTCTGCAGTTCTAAGATGATGATGATGATATAGCAATGATTTGGCAGCCTCAAACAAAAGAGTAATGCAATGAGTTCCTTCCAAAAGGCAATATTCCAGCCTCTGGACACTGCAGGGACTACTTCCTTTTGGGAGCATGACAGATACTTTAACTCATGGCCGTACTGGCCACAGTAAAACCTTGGTGAAGTACTTATGTGCAAAAGGCAAATTTTAGTATACCAGCAGCCAAACGACGCTTTTCCCTTATCTGTAGTTTGCGCTTGGGAAAACACAGTTGTTTAGAGAGCCACTTGTGATACGATGGACAGGTGCTGAGGTCAACCAGTCGCAAAACTTCACAAACACCCTGTCGAAATGAAGAAAAACAAAAGCAGTTCTGTTGATACTGTGAGGGCCATAAGCCAGAATGTTTTAGTATGGGGCCTAAGAGCTGGGGGTGACTGTAAATCAGCCTCCCCCAATCTAGTGCCCTCCACGTGTCTTGTACTGTAACTCTCATCATTCCCAGATAGCATAACCATTACTCTGAGCACAGGGAGCCTGTCATATTATTGAAAGAAAGGCCCATCTCCTTCTCCAATCACAACGTGAAGAATATGACAAAATGCAAGAATAAATGCTTATCTGTACAATAGGTGGCCCCATTTCCTTTGCACTCAACTGGCCCAAACAGCGGAGCAGGGGTGCTTACTCCTTGCTGAGCATTTGGACAGAGAAGGGGTTTCTATTACATTTCTACAAAGAAAAGGGACAGAGAGTGACACTTGCTTTGCTTTTTTTAATTAAAGGGAAACATTTAAGGAAAAGGCCTGCCTACAGTCTCTTGAGGATCCAATCCCTCTACAGCTCCCCAGTTCCCCAAGCTATGCTCTTTAGGAAGAGAGAAGCTAAAACAGCATTTCCTAACTCGTGCCTTCCACACGCTTTGTGCTACTGTTCCCATCAGCCCTAAGTAGCCTAACTAGCTTAACAGTATTGAATGACACAAGTCGTACGCCAAGACATCTAGAGGGCACCATTTTAGAGAAAACCAAGCTCTACAGTATAGTTAGGTTTTGTCCTTGGCTGACACAAAAATATCCCCTAGAGCAGGTCATGGCCTTCCATGCTTCCTCCTTTTCTACTTCTTCACTTCATCTCCTGCTTCTGACAGAGAGGATGACATTTAGTAGAGACACTGGGGAGGTTGCTGGTTAATTCAGAAAATCAACATTTGTTGTGTAGACCAGCCATTCTCAACTAGGGCCATATGGCCACCTCAGGGGAGCCCTGGCACATTTGAAGGGGGCCACAGACTGGAAACAGTTCTTCACACACCACCTTATAAAGTTCGCTATGCGATTTATAAAATCCTGATTCAGTCTATATTTCTTTCATGTTGTTGTTCACAGCTGTGGCCAAAAATAAAATAAAAGAAAAATGTTGAGAATGGCTGATTCTAGACAGTAAGCTATGGACAGAACTCTGTTAGAGCATGATGTTTCCACAAACATAGCATTCTGTGTTCTCTGGCTTACTGTTACCCAACCTGGAGAATGCCCTCTTGAAAGCAATAGAATTTTTGCATGCACAAGGGGGTAGTGAGTATGCTGTTGCACAAACACCAGGAGAGAAGGATAGACCACTGCACATGAGAGAAAAATGAACAGGATTTTGGGTTCTGCTTGGGATGGACAGAAAGAATATCAGGAGCTCCTTGACAAAGATTCAGGTGAAGGAGAGTTGGATTTTAAAATAACTAAAAAACAAATCTCCCTCTCTGCTCCTTAGTCATGTAAGAAAGCCTAGCAACAGGGCAGAGGTAACAAAGAAGATTTCACCTGACTAAAGTTTGTCTAAAGAAGAAGAAAAAAACACCGGTAGGAAACTTTTTGCCCTCCACGTATTTTGCATATAATTTCCATGATCTCCCAAGCATGGTTAATGATAAGGGAATCTGGGGGTTGTCATCCAAAATATCTGGAAGACGAAAGGTTTCTTTCCTCTGCTAGCCACCGGGAACATCAACAGAAAGCACATACTCTTTGAAGTAACTGTTTCCAAAGGGGTAGCTACATATTTACTCAAGAAACAAAACCATGAGTACTTCTACACAAGACCTGAGCAAGGTGGTTCATGACAGGACTTTTTGGAAAGCTTTAATTCATAAGGTTGCCATAAGTTGGAAGCAACCTAGAGGGACGCAACAAACACACACAGAGCTCAGAAACACACACAAGGATATTATGAGTCCATTGCAGCCAAGTCAGAAAATCGCTACATCCAATTGTTAATCTTGACTAGAATAGACCTAGTGGAATCAATGGGGTTTACACGTGTTGATTTTACAAGTCCATTGTATTCATTGGACCTATTCCAGATATGAGTTGGGGATTTACTTTCTTTTCCCTTGTCAGAAGCTCTACAGTACAATTAATAAATATATCCGATAATTCTGCCCAATAACGGGCAACAAGAGTATTTGGGGTAGGCTTGGTAGTGCCCTGCCACTGTGGCCTTGGGCAAGCTGCATGGTCCCAGCACCAGAAGGCAGCACCAGCAAGCCAATTCTCACTGCTTTATCCCTAGAAAACCCTGGGAATGTTGCAGCAAGTGAGAATCAACTCAACAGAAAAGAATTAATTAATTAATCCTCGCCTTAAATCTGAACACTTTTGCATATGTTTTGGAATAAAAGGCAAGGTTTCCATATCACAGCAAGCACCTCCTTAGCAAGTTTTCATTCAAAAGGGAAGTGCCTCATCTAAGAAAGTGTCCATCATTAACAATTTTTATGATAATGGACGTGTTCTAAACAGATTTAAAGGGTTTTTAGTCCATTAATATGGTAGCTGCAGTCCTAAATCCAACACTCAAGTGGAGGAATACTTGCTCTTTTCCTGAGATCTACACTCCACTAGTAATATCTGCAGTGTGGCATGAGCGGAACATAAGTAGTCAAGAGTGCAGGGCACATTACCTGCTCAGCCCACAATTGGAGAAAGTGGAAAGATATCACCGAAAAGGAAAAATAAAAATAAAGAGTAAGAAAGAAGGCATACATTTCAATATGTTGGTTTAGGTGTAAACATGAACATTTAGAAGTAATTACTGCCTTTTAAACAGAACCACAATGCATCTCAACATACTGGGGAGCACTCTGATCTGATTAACTGTTTGCATACTTAGTCTGCTGTTCAGGTGCTAAATGACATGGGGAAGCTGTTTCATCTTACTATAAAAGATAGGGTCATAATACCTTTACTGGATCACCAAAGAATTACAAACAAGACAAGCCTTCAGTTTCTTCAATCATAGATGTTATGCAAATGGTTTATTTGATTTATTTTCTCTCTTCTCTTTCCATCTTGAACAATTTGATTACTGATGTCTATAATGTTGTTATATTTTATATTGTTTTATTATATATGTTGGAAGCCACCCAGAGTAGTCAATTGACTAGATGGGTGGGGTATAAATGCAATAAATAAATAAATAAATAAATAAATAAATAAATAAATAAAATGATGTAACTTTCAGCAGCAAATTTATGTGAGTTAAGAAATCTAGGTAGATTTTATAAGCTACATGCCAAGTTGTGTGACTCACTGTACAACAGTTCGTGTCTACAGAAATTTCTTCACTTACACTAGTTTGCTTCCAAAGGTTACGCTGGTTGCACAACTATGCAACAGGATTTCAGCCAAGGCATAGTTGACATAGGAACAAGAGTATCAAGATGTCCATGCATGAAAAATCAAACTTAAACTTAATTTGTTAGTTTTTAAAGTGCCACAATATATTGCCCTTGTCTTTTATCTCCCCCGTGCCTTCTCTCTCTCTCATTTTCCCAACCTGCTTAGACAAACTAACAAAACTTCTTCTTTGGAAAGTGAAAAATAATATGGCAAGGTGCTAGGTTATAGAGCCCCCTTTCCTGTAGATAAAAGCCTAAGTCCATTGCTACCTTGATCCACAGATCATTATCTTTAAACCAGAAATTGACCAGACAGCCCTTAAATAGAAGATACCTTCAAGCAGAGGACTACCCCCTGTAATACAGGACACTCCCTCGTCCACAAAGTTCTAGTATGAGACAGCATGGAAGCAGCAACCATACTGTACTTGTATTGTCTGAATTGGGCCTCAGGGAGAAGACTGGAATGTTGAGGTTTCTCTTGATGGGGTTGCAGGGATATTTGGTGTTTTAGCTGCTATGTGGTGTGTGAGTTTGCAAAGAAAAATATCCCAGTGCTGTGTCAGGGATACTGTTGCTACAAACAATAAAAACATGGCCTTTTTCTCCAATTATTTGTTTGTTGTCGTCCTTTTGTATAACCCTGTTCCTGCGATATTGGCCTGCTCAGCTTCAGGCCAACAACAGCCACCACTGGTAAAGTCATAGGAAGTTGGAAATGTTCAATTTCTGAAAAATCACCCCTCCTGATGACATAGTCAGCTTTGCACAGGCATAAATTATACCACCAGACTATAGCCACTGATGGCAAACAGATCTTACTTTTGCAATAAATATAATGTTGGATGGATCAGAAATATCATTGGTGATCACTTGTCCATAGTGGAACTTCTCAGCTTTGCAGATGTTAGCTATATTCTCTACTGAAGAATCAGGCAGTGTTTCAAGAAGATCCACTGTTCTGTAAACAAAAAGAAAACACAGGTTGTTTTCATCTGTTAATTCAGTAGTAACCTATAGACCTGCCTGCTTCTTTATAGTTAACCTTCCATTTCATGAAGGTTTGAAGTACAGGTAATGTAGCGAGACACCCATATGTTTAAACTTACATCTAGGTTTCACATGAAGGGGTTCCAAATTCAAGTAAAAAAGAAGAATGAGTAAGGCAGGGAAAGTGGTTGAACACCCACCCTTTTTTGTTTCTTGCTCACTGCAGAGAGACATCCTAAGCCTCTGTGGTTGGTTCAGCATCCCCTCCTGCGCATACGCACAACACTGCATTCTATGGAATTAAAATGGCAGTGCAGATTTGTCCAGCTAATGGGGCTCAATGTTCCAGCCTATATAGTTGGGTCAATTGTCCCTCTGATACAACTGCTCCCTAGATGCATCCTAGGAACAGCAGGAACAGCAGGTGCCCTTCAATGCCGAGGGGAAGGCTGGACCTTTGTACGTATCTGCTTCACCACACTGGCGGTTGCCAAGTCAGCAGTTTCTTATCACCTTAAATTTCAGGTCCAAACCTGAAATGAAAGGTGGGAGGGAATGCCCTTGTGTAACAAGCACCCATGTTTGCACCTAAGAGAGTGAGACACATAATGTAGTTTTGCCTTAACAATTGCAACTAACAAACAGCAGTGGTAGCCAAACATCAGTATCCTGAAGAACTGATTAACACTTACAATTAAATAAAAAATTGAGTATTCAAGGAACAAAAAATAGACTTGAACCTTCTGATGGATTCTTTTTCAGATATTTCACGCTAATATCTGTCTCTGATGTACTTCTATTCAGGAATGCCCACCCTGAAGAATTCATCAAGAGATTAATATCTGCTTCTTATAGCTTGACGAGGGATAACAACTTCATATAACAACATGCATGCATTCAATGAAACAGGCTACAGTCCCAGGAAAGTTTATACCAAATAAAATGTGCTAGTCTTTATGATGCCACAAGACACCTTGATGCTTATGCTTATCAGTGAATTGTTGAGAGAGAAAGGGTAGCAGAAACGGTACAATAATACAAAAAAAATTTACTAGATGCAAGGTTTCATACAAGAGGACACGACAGCTCTGAAAATCTGTGCAATGGATTCAGAACAAGAGGTATTCACATCTGGCTTTGTTTGAAAGAGAAAGTAAAAACTTTATAAACCAGAGGGTTTTTGAAACGTCCATTGAAACAGCAGCTGACTCATATTTTCATAGCAAAGACACAGTAATGGTGTAACACTAAGTGATCTAATGAAGCATTGCGAGGGCTGCTCATGACCTACGACACTCACATAAGGAGCATCTTTCAGTTCATGAGAGCTAGTTCATGATATACAATTTGGGTTAGGCAGCCTGCAACCCTCCATATGTTGTTGGGCTGTTACTCTCATCAATCCTCATCACCGGTTCTGCTAGACGGCCATCCCTGGAAGACAACAAGCTGAGCATCCCTGATATAAATAAAAGCTATCCTTTTCACCAAAGTGAGGACAAATTAAAGCAAATAACATACAGGAGGAAAACAAGCAACTCGAGAGGCTGTTGAAAAGGACTGAGAGGCGTTACCTCAGAAAATCATATCGTTTTTTTAATTCTTGTTGAAGTTCCTTGTCTAGCTTATACTTGAAAAAATCCTTTTTGTCCACCACCAGCAGTTCTGTTTCCTCCAAGCAGACAACAGTGGCCATCCTCCTTGTTCTTTGTAAAAGGGCAACCTCCTGTTAACATGCAAGATGATACGAGAGGCAAAGAAATGGCTGATTTGGATCCAGCGCTTTTCTAAGTCATAGCCATGCACAATTCTATTATCTTTCCATTTATTTACCTCTTCCTCACACTGCACTTCTTAATTCTTCTGGATCACGGCTCCTCAGATGTCCAAATCCTAAGCCCAAGCCATTCCATGGTGTGGTGTTTCCTTACCCGTATGGTTAGGGATTTCTTACCTCAAACATACCCTCCTCAATACACAAACACTCTTCCTACTTGTGCGCCCCCCCCCCCCCCAGGATTTACACAGTTCAACCAATAGGAGGAAGGCAGCATTGTGATTTGAGAAGTTCAACAAATGGCAGCCAGATGCTCCTTTTCCTGCATGCTCCTTCTCTGTGACATAACTCTGCCAATTACAGCTAGCTGGGAGCCTTACCACTTGCTCTGCTTCAGAATGCTTCACTTCTGCACTCCTATGTAAACTAATTTTAATCCGAAGTATTATCATTGACCATGGTTAGCAATCAAATAACAGTCTAGAATGAGAGAGGAACTGTTCAAAACAGGGCCTGCTATGACCACATGCTCATCAAGATTCAAGCCCTGGAATGTTCATGATGTAGCACTTAAGAGTCTTGGGACTGGGACCTGTGAGACACGAATGCAAGTCCCCACCCAGTCCTGAAATTCACTGAGTGAGCCTGGGCTAGTCACACACTTTCTCTCAGCCTGACCTATTTCACAGAGTGGGTGTTGTGAGGATAAAATGGGGAGGAAAAGAGTGTTGGCTGCCTTGAGGTAAAATTCAGTTCACTGATTGCTGTGGGTTGTGGTTCCTTAATACACCTTTGGGTTCCCAAGACACAGAATGAATACAGGCCCAACTTATCTCCTACTATGCAAGCAACATAGGTGAAGAAATGCAGTGGCCTTTCCCTTAATATTGGCTAACCTTCTTCAACTGCTACCAGCAGCAACAGCAACTCCTACATGTACAAAGTAACTGCCATGAGTTCTGCTAATGGAAAGAATGTTCTAATATTCTATCCATGGTTGGCGTAAGGATGTACACTGCATTGTAAATTCTGAAATATGTGGTTAACACTCACACCAAAACAAGCACCTCTTGTGATTGTAGTTGGAGCTGAATCTACAAAGGCACTGCTCCCATCCTCATCATCAGTGACAGCCACTGTCCCAAAATAGATGAAGTAGAAACTGACTGCCCATTGTCCCTTCTTGATAATCACTCTCCGGCGGCCAAACCTAGAAAACAGACAGCATAACAAGCTAGCAAAATTGAACTGGAAGGCTTCAGTCAGCATTGCACTCCTCACCAAATCAAGATGTAAATATAGATGCAAATTAGGATACACACTTAAATCATGTGAATGTAACTGAGTTTTACAACAAAGCAGCATGATCAGTTGTATAATCCACCCTCTCATCTGATCTGTGCCATATAATTTGAAACTTCTGCTCTTTCTTTCTTTCTTTCTTTCTTTCTTTCTTTCTTTCTTTCTTTCTTTCTTTCTTTCTTTCTTTCTTTCTTTCTTTCTTAGCATAAGAGCTGGCATTCCATTTAACCTCCTGCAACGCCCCGAGTTTCCATGTGAACTCAGTTCCTCACCCTGATCATTATCTGTTCCTCTTCCTTTATTAGGAGAGCATAACTTGGGTAGTTCCATAACCCAGCACAAGCAAGGACAGAACTTCACTCCAAGTCTGGAAAGTCTCACCAGCTTGGACCATAAACTATCTATTGTATAGACACTTGGAAAATAGTCTAACATTAGAAGAATGAAAATAAAATATTAGGGTTTGGGGATCATTTTGATGACACACAACTCTATAAGTTGCTTTGTTAACTTATGAGAGCGGTGATTAAAAGTTAATGATTTTACAGTTGTTTAATGAAGCATGTATTATGTGCCCACTTGCACATGCTCAGTGTTTGTTTTACAAAATGTAAAATTCAGGCTGGAACAGTGATGCAAAAAAAGGGCAGGCTAATTCCTTCTTCCTGGCGTTCTTTTCCTGCTGAAAGTCACCTCTGATCAAGGGTGATATTCAAAACAACCTAAATCACCCACGCAGCAGTTGATTTTAAAGAAAAGTGAGTGGGAAAAAATGGTTATCAGTGGCTACAAGTCAGAATGACTACACACTACTTCTAATATCTAGGCGAGTAGCTCTGAACACCAGATGAGAAACATGAGCCAGAGGGTAGAACTGTCCTCACACCCTGTTTGTGCCTTTCCCACACACATTCAGTTGGCCACTCTGGAAACAGAATGATGAACTAGACAGGTGTATGAGAACCGTGAACAATGTTTTAGGTGTCAAAACTGTGGTATTCCAGAACAAGGGACTCCCCCTCTCCCTTTTGGTCAATGCAAAACATTGACTAATATTTTTATATCTTCTTGTTTTTGTTGAGATAATAACAATCTTGCATGTTCTGAGTTCAGGGTTGAGCACTGGGTATCAGGTAAAAGGAGGCTTTTAGGACCTAAAAGGGTTCTCTCCTTTCCCACTAACCTATTGATAGTTCTTTTTCCTGCCTCTGGTTTACCCTTCCACTCTTCTTGTTTTGTTGCTTCATTATTTATTATTATCATCATCATCATCATCATCATCATCATCATCATCATTATTAGGTTTGCTAGTTTCTCTCTGCTCTTGATTTCCAATCATGTGGCCAGAATGGAGGGTCTATCTCCCACATGGTTGAGACTCACTTCTCCTAATTGTTTTTTTCTTTTATCCTTCTGACTGAAACTATAGACAGCAACTGTATGTAACTATACGTTCTTTTCTATTTTAAATACTTCTAGAGCGATTTTATACCAACCAAGTACTGGTTGGGGGGGTGTTAGTGATGAGACTGGGATGATCTCTCCATGTTTCTTACTCTGCTAGCTAAAAGGAAATATCTAAAATATTTTTTCCAACAGTTTTGTAGTTTTACAAGTTACTGGGAAGTTATTCCAAGAGACAGGAATGGCCCTGAGCAAACTGCAAAAGGGAGTATTTAGTAACATTTTATTCAAAATGCTTTTGCCTTCATAACGTTTAAAAATGTGACGAGTTTACCTGAAAACAAAATACAGGTCTTTGGTATCATTAGTCAATGCATGGTAAGAAAACTCAGTCAATTATTCTATATTATGACAATATGCAACCAAACAAGTAGTGCTTTGTGATGTCTCTATTAATGATGTAGTATGTGGATTTCATTGTACTGTTTTAATTTTTATACCGTGCTTCCCTGAAAATAAGACAGGGTCTTATATTAATTTTTGCTCCAAAAAATGCATTAGGGCTTATTTTCAGGGGATTTATTTATTTATTTTTTTCATGTACAACAATCTACATTTATTGAAATACAGTCATGTCATCTTCTTCTGGTTGCTGCACAATGGTGGAGGGCGGGTTTTCACTTAACTAGGGCTTATTTTTGGGGTAGGGCTTATATTATGAGCATCCTGAAAAATCATACTAGGGCTTATTTTCAGGTTAGGTCTTATTTTCGGGGAAACAGGGTAGCATACCCCATCAAGAAAGCTTGCTTTGAGTGAAAGATGATAAACAATTTAACTTAAGTAAATATGCAAGCAAAAAAAAAGTGCATCCTTGAATTTTAGGAAGAAACTCAAGTGCTGTCAGCTGTCATCAAACTTTGTTGTAAATTTGGCTGTGTTACAGTTTCCACCCTGAAGATTCTCAATATTCCATAGTTTTTTCCCTATGTGCAACTGCATTTCCACAGCAAACTGGTATAAGCACTTAAAGGAAGCAGAATGCTTGCTTTAAATGCATTTCTGTGCAGTGCTGCCCAACGTCAGCAGCACAGTTTTTACAGAAATGGCTTTGTGGCCTATAAAGCAGCCCATGGGTCTCAAGATGCTAACCCTTATTTATTTATTTATTTATTTATTTATTTATTCATTCATTCATTCATTCATTCAATTTGTATCCCACTCCCATTAGTGTCACAGCACTGCTCTGGGCAGGTTACAACTCGTAAAATAGAAAACAAAAATAAAAACAGAAATATTAAAAACAATAGCAATAATCCTAAAAAAAAAAACAGATGGCACCGACTAATCCCAAAGCAGGTGGAGGAAAAGAGGTTAGGGAAGAGGAGGAGGGAGGGAAAGGGGGGGGGAGGTGGTCAGCTGGGGTCGGTGTGGAAAGCCTCCCTGAAAAGCAATGTCTTTAATTGCTTCCTAAAAGTCCACAGGGAGGGGGCTAAGTGGAGCTCCTCCAGAAGCTGGTTCCATAAATGCTGCTGGAGCCCTACAGTAGAATGAAGCTGGTACCCCAGGCAGCTCTTCTTTGGATGCCATGAAAGGGATGCCAGTGGTTAGTCATTTTAGCTGCAATCGTATATCTAACTCCTTGGAGATAAGTCTTATGAACTCAACATTCACTTTTGAGCACAGAAAGCTTGGGATCAGTAGCCTATTAAAACTACCCAAATCGTGCCTTGGTATTGCTACAGAGGCATTCCATTTAACTTACTGTTCAAAACGAACTACTTTGGCCAGAAGGTTTTGCAGAGCTGGGCTATATTGCTGGAAGCTTTCCAAATGCTGTAAGCGATTTCGTAAATGCCTCACTTCTGCATCAGTCCTCCACGCTGGCGGCTTCTTGGTAATTTGGATTGCTCTAAAAGGAAAATGGTCCTAGAGAAGATCCCAAGCATCTTTTCAATTATAAAAAATCCTATACACTTTACACCTAGAAAACTCTGGGAGAGTCATCATGAGTTGGAATTGAATTGATGGAGCACAATTATTATTAATTACTTTAAAAGGTTAATGGGGAAATCTCTCTGTTTCTAATAAACAATGAGCAACTGATTTTCTCTGTGCCATTAAAAATCCAAATCCAAATTAACCATCTAATTGCCTGAGAGGGCTTGCACGTGTCACTCAGTTCCCCATGTGACAACTGAAGCCACAAATCCACAGAGAAAGCAAGGGATGCCATTTCTTCTGTGGCAAAGATAAACTGAAGCATCATCACACTAATACAAATAATTGACAATGTTGTGTACAGTATTCTAGGTCATACCATAAAACAAATGCCCCAGGCTCTTGAAATGGAATAAGGTCTCTTTCCATCAAAACAGAAAAGGGGAAGCTCTTAAAATCAGAAAACTGCTGGTGGATTTCCAGCAGCAAGATCACTGGCAGTGATTTTCCATCTCCAGATGATGATGTCATCTGAGTTGGGTGGCATAAAGTTATGCCAACAGGATTTTAGCCACTATTTCATTTGGGAACATTTCTGCTGTCTTTGTAAACATTTGTTTTGTTGCACTGACAAGCACAGATTTAGAATGTGAATTCTTGTATGTCCATTACCTAACACATTGGGAGCCCAAGAAAAAAAGATAATCACTACAAGGACAGTAATTTGACTAAAAATAGAACAGAGTTTATTCTCTCTCTCTCTCTCTTTTTTTTTTTTTTTTTTTTGTTAAAGAAAGCAGCCATTTAGAAGCTACTTTACACATGACTTCAGCTTGTAGGTCAGGGTGGAAATTTTGTGGCTCTTGTGCCACATGCACATTTCATCACCTTTTAGTATGCAAAACTGAATCACACTTCTAAAAACCTCCAGGAAGGGTCTTTCTCCTCTAAAATAAGCGACGGTCTCTCTGAACCTTACTTTACTTCTACCCCCACCCCACATTTATTGTTTATTTTAATAACCAGAAGTGGTGTTCCATTCACTTCCATTTTTTGCCAGGAGAATGTTGGTGTGGCCCATGACTGGTCCAAAGAGTGGTGGAGATGGGCCCTAGACTGCGCATCCCTGCTGTAGATTATACATGCCAGGCCAAATTTCCCCAACTTGTTGCCTATAGATGTGTGGGACTACAATTCTCATTCTTAACCACTGGCCAGGGTGAATGGAGCTTCTGGGAGCTGGAATCCAATAGAATCTAGAAAATGCTAAGTTAGGGAAAGCTGTCTCCTGTAACACTACTTATAAAATACATTTCAAGAGCTGTATGGATGCCAAGCTTCTGAGAGACAGCAGGTGTCATCTTTGAGGGGCAGGGTAATAAGCTCCAAATATGTTCTCAATGGAAAAAACTCCTAACTTTTGATGTTACCTTCCCTAGACATAAAACACCCAAAAGGTTAGGTAGGAATTACTTAACCATATCCCTAATCTCAAGCCCTGATTGTCTATCCTTGTACAAGCAAGAGAAACAGAAGACGCTTTGTCCAGACCTTTGAAACTATGAACTCATGCCGCTCGAACACAACTTGGGAACCTTTCTTTTCCTTAAAAAAACACACACACACAAATAAATAAAAATCAGACATTGAACAATGATTCATTTCATCAGGAATTCTGCATGAAGAGAACTTCAGAGTAGTCTACATCCCCATTTGAACGTTCATTCTTTAATATTATTGTGTTATATAGTTGTATTTATACTTAAAAGTCTCATGGCCCTTTTAAAGACATATAATTTGATTGTGTGGCATGAGCTTTAGAAGGCACAATCCATCTTCAAACACACAATGAGTGGGACAGGAAGTATGTGGGTCTCAGAAGCTGCCTTCTCCCCCATATAGGCTAGTGTGGCCGTACAGTATATCCTTTTTAGGAAAGGCAGTTCTCAATTTGAAGGCATTCTCCAGTCCAAGTCCAATTCAAAGATAAAGAATGACCAGAGAGGAGACGGGGGATCCTGATGTTGCCCTTCCACAATGAGCATCTGGGCACAAGATTCAGCAGGCACACAGCTCACTTGGTCAGTCACAGTCTATAAAGTGAGATGCTTTATAATTCTGTTTCACCGTTATAAAAATGACTTAGAATTTTGCATCTGCAAATACCAATTAGCATACATGGTTTTATGCAAACCACTGTGCTCTTTCACCCTCTTTTTAGGTGATATGTAAGTGGGTACTCTGTTACAAACAGGCTAGGTCTCCATGCTTTGAGGGGAGAACCTGCTTATCGTACTGCTGCCTAGTGAGATTCATTTGCCTGCACTGTGGCGGAGAGCGCCTCCACTGCAGCACTTAACATGTGGATCGATCTCCCCAGGCAAATCATGGATGATTGTAGGATGGCATATGTTCCACTGTCAGCTAAACTCTTGTTTCCACAGGTATTTACCTGTTAATCAATGCCTTTCTCATCATCTCTGGCAATTTTAATGAAATATTCCACTCTTTTATATAACAGTGTTTCTCTTACACTGTAAATGGCTTTAGAATTTTTCAAAAGTGGTACAAACATTTTTATAAATTAAAGGACAGAGGTGCAGCGGTAAGAGATGGAGGGAGAGCTAGATGTTACTTGAGATATCTGTGACTTGGCTCTCCCCATTCTTTTTTCTTCTGCTAAAAGCATTTGATGGGAGAATGTCATTTTACTGCATGTTTGGCTAATATCAGGATGATCTGAGAGCAGAGGAGAGGCTCAACCTGGTTTGCAATAAGTGCTCATTGGAGATACCTAGAAAGGGATGAAGGCAGCAGGAAAAGAGGAAGACCAAATGCAAGATGAATTGGCTCCCTAAAAGAAGCCACAGGCTTGAGTGTGCAACAGCTGAACAGGGCTGTTGAGGACAGAACCTTTTGAAAAGTGCTCATTCATGGAGTCACCATAAGCCAAGGATGACTTGATGGCACAGAACAACGACATGAAGCTGGCCCACAATACTTTGAATCTGTTCTCAACCAAAAAAAGTCAGGAAATTCTTTTTTTCGGGGCATGCCAAAAAAGAGGTTCTGGCAGTTCATAGTCCAGAAAAAGAACTTTGCTAGCATTTTCCTCAGCTGTTTCCCTGGAGAATACAGCATGGTGCACCACAATTGTAATGCAGCATGACAGCAGTTTTCAAGTTGTCAATATTCAGAACTATTATATGTCACAGTAATTTTTCTCTTGAGGAACCCCTTGGCATGTTTGCCAACGAGTCCCCACAGATTGCAGAAAGTTCTGAGAAGTGTTCACGGTGAAGGGTTGACAGATAAAATTCTGCTCTTATCAGAGAGGTTCTAGGAGGAGAGCTAAGCAGTCAAGAAACAGAGCCTGGTCACAGACAGTCCTGTTGGTACCCAGGCTGAGGTGCCCACCTCAGGTGGCAGTTGCTGGGGGGGTGGGGGGGGAGGCAAGGAAGCAGTTGTCCCACCCTCTTTCCATTTCTCCTGAATTATCACCCTAACATTACCAATGTTTCCATGCCACTGGCTTGAGGTAGCAGTCCATTTTACTGCTGCCATCAGAAGCCACCAGCAGGGATAAGTCAACAAAAACCCTAGTTATTTTTTGCATTAGTCCTTACTTCTTCAATCTCCCCTCGGATGTCTTTTTCTATCAGTTGAAATCCTTGGAATCCTTTCAGTCCACGGCGGAAACATCGGCATACTCTGATCAACAGGATAATGTTGACAGTCAGCCTGTGGAAAGTCTTACAGGGCAGTGGAGAATTGGGGGAAAAAATTAGCATCAGTTCTATGTCAAGGAGAAGGAATAAAACATGGGACTAAAGTGCTCATTAGATTAAAAAAAGGACTAATAAGATTGGCCCCACTCCTAAGGGGAAAGTATTTTCACACACAGAATCTCTCTCACACACTCATGTGCATGTTGTGCCTGACACACTAACGGTTAAACCAATGGTCCTAAGAGAGCCTTTTGCAATCTAGTGATCTCCAGGCATTTAGGACTTAATCTCCCTTGTCTGTGAGTGAGTGGGAATTGCAGTCCAAAACATCTGGTGGGCACCAGGTACAGACAGTCTGGCCCAGGAGACATGGCTGCTGCTCTTAATTCATGTCTTCCTGCAGGTGTCAGCCAACAGGGTGCAACAGGATTACAGGGTTCGGTTCGTAAGAATTCCATAGCTGTGAGGAACCCAAAGCCATTAGAAATGCAGCAGCAAATAAAACCAACCAATAAATTGAAGAAAACAGCCTAATAAACAACACTGAAATTAGCACAGCTCAACAGGATCAAAACTAAGAGTCAAAATAGCAACTAAACAGACTGTGGTAAAAGGACAGAAATAAACGTTTTGATCATGATGATGATGTGGAATGCTGGAAATTGTATTATTGTGATTCATTTGTTCTGTGTTTGTACCTATTGATTTTGATAAAATAATAACAGGTAATTAAAAATAAAAGCACACATCATAAAACTAGTCAACTGATTTGTGGGTTTTGATTAATCCTAAAAAACATATTGTTTCTTGTACTGTGTTTTTGAATTCTGCGTCTGCCAATATTGTAGTTTAACAAATATGTACTTGATCACAGCAGCCTTTGCTTTTCCACATTATCTCATAACCTGGGGGCTAAACATGCTATGTGAACATGCCTGTAATATTATTCCTTCCTAGCAGAGCATCCTCTACAGGAAAATTTACTAATGCAATTCACTAGAGAAGCAGGAGAAGGGGTTCTTAATTCCCTCCCCCCTTCCATTGCTTCCTCTTCAAATTGACTGATACCCCTGCGTGCGTGCACACACACACATTCATTCTCTTGCCAATTGTTACTTCCTCCTAATTCATATTTCAATATGTTTTCATTTATGTGTTTCATTGGCCAGATTTCACTAAAACCCTTTGCTCATTTTGTATTCTCTGAAACTGACTGATGCAGCAGTCCTTCACTGCTCTGTCTGTCCTCTCTGAAACCAACCTGTTCCATTCTCTGGCTCATCTCATCTCTCCCACCCATTCATGGAGCTACCTTTCTCCTCATTTCTCCAGTGGTTAGAGTGCTAGGTTGTACTTTGGGAAGCCCAAGTTTCATGTCCACACAGAGCCATAGGGCTAGTTAGCATCTTTCAGCCAGACTGACCTCATGGGCTTGTTAAGAGGATATGGTGGGGAGGAGGAATGCCATCATCAGCTCACCAGGGGAAAAGTGGAATATAAATATCATGTTCCGTTCATGATATGCTTTTCTGCCTCACCAACAAGGCATCTTAATTCTCTTGCATAGTGCATCTTCCCTTTAACAGTTTCTCCACTCTTCCACCTGTTTAAAAAACAAGCACTCCAACCACCTAGCACCCAAAAGCAATATTGGCAAAATATAGAGGGAGAAGCGTAGCATAGAGACAGACAGACAGACAGACAGACAGACAGACAGACAGACAGACAGACAGACAGACAGACAGACAGACAGACAGACAGACAGACAGACAGACAGACAGACAGACAGACAGACAGACAGACAGACAGACAGACAGACAGATAGATAGATAGATAGATAGATAGATAGATAGATAGATAGATAGATAGATAGATAGATAGATAGATAGATAGATAGATAGATAGATAGATAGATGTAGCTAAGAGCAAACTCCATGCAGGAAAATGTTGCTTCTAAGACAGGACCAAGATTGGGCTGTGAAAAATTGCCTGGCTTCCCTTGGCTTCTCCCACTTTTGCTCCTCTTCTTCCTACATCCACACATACTCACACATACTGCACTCTACACCCTTCTCCCCCTTAATGTATCTTCTTTCCCTGATAGCTCCATTTTCGTCCAGTTTTTATGCCATTATCCACCTAGGGACAAGGGAAGGGACAGGAAAAATTCAAACATTTGTACCTGGGGAAACACATACCTTACGTCCTGCTTCATGACTGTCTGCTGCATCCTGTTTGTGACCTGCACAAGGAAATCAAATAGTCTGTTTAAATAAAAACAAATTTGCCCTTAGCACCCTCATGAAGAGTTTCCCATCTCTTCTTCCTTGTTCCAGCTGAGACCATTGTCCAAAGCCTCTCCATGGGAAAACAGAGGTCCATGTGGTCAATGGGGCATGCAGAACAAGTGTTGATAGGAGAAGGAGGGAATCACCAGGCTGTTTTTGCACCCATTTGCCCCAACAAACCCAAATGTTATCTGTACAGCCCATTGCCCCCCCCCCATCTAGTGATACCTCCCAACTGTGTACAGGTGATGCTATTTTGATTCTACAAAGAGAGGCACCTGCCCAACTGAGACAGCTGTTGGATTCGTGTGCATATGTATAATTGAAATGATACTTCCGTGTAAAGCCACTATGTGTCCATATTATACGGACAGTATCTGTTTGGCTCCTGGATGCTGATGATGAATAGAGTGTGCCTCTCTGCTCCATTCCTTGCCCATGAGGTGGCCAAGGACATCTGGCAGGTCTCTGCTTGGAACAGCGATTACGTCAGACAACTGTGGGACATATTTTGATGTAACAGAGCACTTCTGATGGCTCAAAGCCAACCCGGCTTGAAGACTACAGAGACTTATAAAGATTTTCTTCTCTGTCACACAAGATACCTCTCAAGCTCAAATGCTTCTGCCACCCTTGTTTCCTAATTCTTGTGTCAAATTGGCTAGATATGAAGATTAGAGTTATGATGGTTATGTAATATTAGATGGTCACTTTTTAGAAAAAAGAGCTATAATGGTATTAAAATATAAGCACAGAAGCAGAAGCAGCACTTTGCATATTGATACTACATTAAAGTATATTAAATGTTTTTATCTTCACTGTGTAATTCAGGAGCAGGGAACCTACAAACCTCTAGATGTTGAACTATCACTTCCCATCATCCTTGGCTATTGATCGCAATGGTCAGGACTGAAGCGTGTTAAAATTCCAAAACAAATTTTTTTCGACTGGCCACTGCCAAGAGGGGGCATTATGATTATTACCTTGTTTCACTGAGGTTTAAGACAACAGTAGTTTTTCCAAGGCGAGCTACTAAACTGAAAGTGAATTTGAATCATGGGAGTGAATGGGTCACAGCCAACATTTTCTTCACTATGCAAAAAAGATTCCATGGTTTCATAAACAAAAACAATGAAGATGAGAATGGCAATAATAATGATGATGATGATGTACAGAGCTGCCTGCCCAGACAACAGCTTGTAATTCGGATCCAGATTTTGGCAACCCCAAAACTGCATCTTCCCTCACTACCAAGAGTCACTTTGATCAATTTAAAGTGGAAACAATGGGCAATTTGTCCTTTTATATAGCAGAGAATTGGCAACCTGTGGCCCACCAATTGTCATTAGACTACAACTTCCATCAGCCTTAGCTGGCATAATCAAGTAGCCTACCTGTGATGCAGCACCTTTACTTTTTGAAAGTGCTGTGGAAACGGAATACCATTCACCATTCTTTAAAAATGCATCTTTTCATAAAACAAATGCCCTAAAACCTTTGGGGTAGGCAGCTGTGATTGTCCAGTGGTCCCCAACCTTTTTCGCACCGCGGACCGGTTTGGCGTGCGTGCAGGGGGGGAGAGCGAGTGTGTGGGCAGGGCATGTGTGTATCCGTGCGTGCATGTGGGGGACCGTGCATGTGTCCGTGCATGGGGCGTGTGTGCGTCCGTGGGCGGGGGCATCAGTGCGTCTGTGGGCGGGGCGGGCAGACGGGCATGTGGGGGGGGCGTGCATACATGTGTGGGTGGGGCATGTGTGCATGCATGGGCGGGGCATGTGTGGGGGGCGGGGCGGGAGATCTGTCTCCAAAGCCTGGTCTTGCCAAAGCCACAACCAGGTACCGGGCCGCGGACTGGGGGTTGGGGACCCCTGGTCTAGACCTTTGTTTACAACTTCTAGAATCCCACTCCACTGGCTATGTCAGCCAGGCTGATGGGCTGTAGCAACAAAAGAATCGGGGGGGGGGGGGGAGCATAAGTACCCACTCCTCCCTTTAAAGAAGAAAAGAAAAAATGTGAAAGATACCAAGACAGAAAGTAGAGAGTTAGTGGAAAGTAATGGGTAGATTGTTTCTCCTCTGGTAGCCAAATCTCACAGAGTACCTGCAAGGATCAAAAGGAGAATAGGAGAATCCTGTATCCCATTTCAAGCTCTTGGGAGACATGAAGGGGAGGGAGAGATATAAAATCCAGTCTGTTAGGAAATACTGCTTCCAAATGACACTAAGATCCTGTAGATCCTGTGGAAGGTTGTTAGCAGCTGAAGAAAATAATTTTGTTAACCATATCATCAAAGTTTAGACCAGTAAGAATGATGGTTACTCTGACACGCAGGAGGAGGTCAGACCAGATTCCCACCACCACCTCCATTCAACAAGGCAAGAATAGACAGTTCTGCCCTCCTCTCCAGTACTCACTAAGCCAAGGATGCAGAAGAAGCTTCATAGGAGGCACACGTCTTCTCCAGGGATGTGTGGACATGCTTAGAGGCTCTCTAAGGCTCGCTCTGCTGGAGGCCCTCGATTCTCCAAGCAAAGATGCTGCCTTTTGTGACAGGATCGGAAACAACTGTCATAGAATCAGCCAGCTTAGATTCCCAGGACAGTCCACATTCCATTCTTCCCCTAGAGAGAGAATTTAAGAACAGTCCTGCTACACTGGAACTCAGCCCACCACTTCCAATATTCTGTCCATGGCAGGAGCTTTTCCAGTGACTTCATGACCGAGTCTGGCACATCAGTTGTAAAAACTAAATTAGCTACAGTGACAGTTCTAAGGCCAAATGTTTTTTTAAAAATAGTTTTAGCAGCCATTACATTTACAATTTCAAAAAGTAGCTGTTTGCTTTCCTGTTTCATAAAAGTAACTGAATTAACTTACCTTTACTTAGCCAAAAAGAACAATGTTTGAGTGGTACATGTTACTGTCACTGACCTGTTGTTTAAAATCACCAACCTTATTGTTACTTCAACACATACAACTGAATACAGCAGCACAAGGCACAGTCACTTGACTTAAACGGTCGCAAGTCCTTCATCATATAAAGAGACCACCTTCCCTTAAACATAAAAAGAACGAAGATGTTACCACTGGAGTGAGACCTGGCTTATACTTTCATTTATCAGGACCCTCTTGGACAGTGGCAGTCCAAGAATAGAGGAGGATAGTTAGTCTGTTGTTGTTATTATGTGCCATCTTTTCAGTTATGACTTATGATGACCCAATGAATAAATTACCTCTAAAAGGTCCTCCCATTAATAGTTCTGCTCAAGTCTTACAAATTAACGGTTGTGTCTTTCTTTACTAAATCAATCTGGTTTCTTTGTTAATGCCTTGTAAACGCAGTATTGGCCAGATGATTAGGCTTTAGGAATGCATGGGATTTTTTTTTTGAAAATAAAACCTATGGAGATCAAAGCTACTTCCTCTAGTGTGAGATTAGGGGCGAGAGAGTAGAAGCTCTCGCTGGAGTGTCGTCCTCCCTCAAGAAGGAGGAAGAGGTACAGACTGACCCGCCTACCCCACCCGTCCAGACCATGCAACGGGGAGTTGACACCCGAGAGTTAGAGCGGGAACTGTCAAGGATGACGGTAGCCACTCAGACGGGGAAGGAACTGGCGGGAAGAGAAGAAAGAGGGAGGTCCGTCACGGAGGCAGAAATGGGAGATATAAAAGGGGAGGCGAATGTGATACCGGGGGGTTGGGAGTTGATCTGGGTGGAAGACCCATGGACAGGGAAGTGGGAAAAGGTGCAAGTCCCTAGGGAAGAGGCGGATTACCAGAGAAGACGGGGTCTACCTCCACGCCCTTCATATTGGGGAGAAACAGAAGCCCGAGAGTGGCGTAGGAAACTCCGAGAAGAAAAGGAAGCGGTGGAAAGGGAGGAGAGAGAAAGGCGACTATGGCGTCTAGAAGAAACCCGGAGGAGGGGATTCTTGATGGACCGTGGGCTCCCAACCGAGGAGAGGAGAACCCCTTCGGACTCGAGGGGAGAGATGAGGAGACCACCCCGTTATTAGAGACTGAGACTGAACCGGGTGACTTAGAGAACAGTAACCCCTTCTTGAAGGGACCTTGGACTAATTTGAATTATAATCCGTTTGAAAAGGACGTTTGGATGCCCTCGTGGGACCTGTTGGCCGCGATAGATAACGTTGAAACAGAGATTGATCACGCGGACCTGTTGTCCCATGCTACAATAAAACCTAGTTCTGATTTTCAAAAGTGGACATCTCCAGTGTCTCTGTTAAAACCTGAGGAGGCAAAGTTTGAACTCTCACATCTAGTTCATGGATCTCAGAAAGAAAGAGCAAAGAAAGCTGTAGTATAGTAGTTACCTATGTCTATGTATCAGAATACTCTAGAAGGTAATAACCATTCGAAGTTTTAAAAGCTGAGAAAGAATGTTGCTACCATTTATATGCTTTGGATGTGTTCACAACCAATTATCTCCGTACATGCTGCTCTGAGAAGTACCAGCACATCCTGGAGTCACATGATTAAATACTGTAAAGTACCTCTTAGCCATCACTCCACCTACCCTTGCAACACAGATTGCTAAGAGTTAACACCTTACGTGTTAATAACCTTAAAAAGATTTGTATTTATCATGAGAAAATACACAGTCACCATCTGTGTCAGAACAGTCTGCTTAACCCTTAAAAGAGTGCAATTAGCTTCAACAGCTTCAGCAGGTTCTGTACATTCAACATCAACAGTAGTAAGCTGGCCCACCATCACTATACCTCGACTTAAACTTGCTGGAAGATTATCCGAACAGATTATGGGCTTTCTTACTATATGCCTCCCTGGCAAATATTGTGGAAGACTCAGGGGGCTGGAACTAGCTATCCACTGTTAGAGGGCTATTGCTCCATCAGTGGAAGAGTGGGCTGACTGAAACTGTGATCCCTTCGAAGAAAAAAAGTGTGGGGGGGGGATGGGGATTAAACCACAATTTAAAATACAACAGTTTTATAAAGTTATCTACGTATCTTTACATGCAGTGTCTCTTGTGCTAGCAATGGAGTTCTTTCCTAATACCAGTTAGGTCAGAAAAGTTATTTTTCAAATTACAATTCTTAGACTACCCCAACCAATATACTGTGGCCATGCTAGCTGGGTTTTCTGGGAGGAACAATCTTCAAAAAAATAACATTTTCAAGCTACAGTAATAGTTTAAATGCCACATTATTAGTGAGAGAACCCAGATGGCCGTATTTGCCCAATGTAATAAATGACAACTCAAGTGAATTCTGGTTTATCAGGAATGAGCTGCATGTTGGCGTATACAACCTCTATGTTCCTTCCTGGTGGTTAGACTGCTAAACCAGGAAGACGTTGCTTAGTATGTTGTTGTCGCCGCGCCCCCGAAGTGAGCACGCGGAAAGGCATCTAGAGGGCGCGGCTTCATCCCTCAGCCACCGCGCCCGCGCTCGCCCGAGCCTTTCCAGGGGATGCCCATGGGAGCAAGCCGCCGAACGGGGGGGGGGGGCGGGTAGAAGAGCGCGAAGCCGACGCACCACGAGCCTACTCAGCCTCGTCGTCTTGGTTCCGCAGGCACCGCCCGCGAGACCGCCCGGCCTCTGGTGGAGAGCGCAAGCGCGGCGGGAGCAAACGCGAAGGATTTTTTTTTAAAACGGGTGCCAACGAGGCTCCGTACTGAGGTGCTGATATGCCAAAAACAATTAAAAGGGAAAGTGCGACGGGTGATGTCCACGTGCTCCTAATAGTTGCGTATCCGATCCCATCCTTCAGGCGCAGTGTAAAAGCAGAGCAAATAAAAAGGAATTAGCGTAAACCTTCAAATAAAATTTCCAGACTCTCCTGTAATAAAGTGCTTGAAATACGTTTAGAAAAGGTCGCTGTGTTGGTCTGTATAACATATCAGGCAAAAAACAAAAGAAAATAAGACAAAAACGTTGTGGCATCTTCAAAACTAACTGCTATATAGTATTTTAATTTAAGCTTTCGTGGACAAGTCCTCTTCCTCAGACGTAAGAGTAAGACTTTCGCTCTTATATCCATCACATAGCAGTTAGTCCCTAAGGTGCCACATTTTTGTCTTCCTTTATTTTTGTTTTATTTTTTGCCTGACATGAAATACTTGTGTCTTCTACCCTCCAGCTACCCTTGATTCATTCATTCATTCATTCATTCATTCATCATGTTAAGTAGAGACAGTGTTGAAGCAAAAGGCATGTTAAGCTTCCATGTGTCCCAGAAAATGTGTTTTCCTCCTCCACATGTGAAAGACAAAATGTCTCTTAAAATGGTACTTGTCATGTGCCTTTTATAACTCCAGATAGTTAGGTTATCGTACTAACTTGCCATGCGAAAACAATGCTGGAAAAAGTTGAAAACAGTAGGAAAAGTGGAAGACTTATGTATATGAGATGGATTGACTCAGTAAGGGAACCAGAGGCCTTAAGCGTGCAAGAGGTGAACAGAGCTGTTAATGACAAGACCTTTCAGAGGTCATTAATTCTTCAAGGTCACTATAACTCTGAAGTGACTTGATAATAGAATCGTAGAACAAGTTGGAAGGGGCCTATAAGGTCATTGAGTCCAACCCCTTCCTCAATGCAGGAATACAAATCAAAGGATATCTGCCAGGTGGCTGTCTAAGTGTCTCTTCAATGCCTCCAGTATTGGAGCGCTCACCACTTCCCAAGGTAATTGGTTCCATTGTCATACTGCTTTAACAGTTAGAAAGTTTTTTCTGATATTCAACTAAAATCTGTCTTCTGGTAACTTGAGCCCATTGTTACGTGTCTTGCATTCTCAGATTATCAAGAACAGATCCCGACCCTCCTCAAGCCTTTCAAGTATTTGAAAAGTGCTATCATATCTCCCTGCTCCGGGCAATATATGATGGAACATAACAAGATTGTTAAATGGGGGTGGTTACAGGGATCACACAACCCCATTACAGCAGCTCCACAGGAAGTTGATCCAGTTCCAAGCACAATTCAAAGTGCTGGTTTTAACTATAAAGCCCAAATGGCTTGGGTCCAAGCTATCTCAAGGACTATGTCTCCATTTATGACCCGGACCAGGTGTTATGATAATCAGGGGAGGCCTTCCTCTCAGTCCCACCACCTTCACAGGTGTGTTTGGGGAAGACACAGGAGAGGCTCTTCTCTGTCACTGCTCCCAGACTTTGGAATTCCCTCCCGCAAGAGGCTGGACGGGCCCCATCTTTGCTGTCCTTCCATAGGCATACCAAGTCCTTTCTCTTTAGGGAGACTTTTCCTTAATGACTAGCTATCTGAGACAGGTTTTGAAATGGATTGTTGTGCCTTGTTGCTTTTTAAATTTTTTGCATTTAGTATTGATTTTATGGTTTTTAATATATATGTTTTAATGTTTTAATATTTGTATATTTACTGTTTTTATCTTTTAAATACTGTATTTTTATTTATGTAAGCCACCATGGGTCGTATTTAAGGAGAAATGTGGAGCAAAAATGTTTTAAATAAACAAATAACAATACAGCAGAATGAAAAATAAAACAAAAAAAATGAGATATAGCAAGATGTTTTGACTTTGGCCTTCTCCAGTTGTTCTAAATAAAAGTGTGCTTTTTCCAAAATGGCAGGTTTTAATCAGTCTCCAATCTGTAAATGCAAACATATAAATCTCTACTTAGAAATAAGCTCCCTTAAATTGACTGGAAGTTTCCTCGAGGTTAGTGCATACATTATGGCAGCAAAATCGAGGAGAATCTTGTAGCAGCTTAAACATCAATGTTATTTCTCATAAACTCCAATTTATTGTTATTAATACTATTAATATATCCTACAGGACATTTGTGCAGCTCAAATATCCACGCTTATAAGCATATTGCAAGAAAAAGTGTTTAGAAATTCAGTTCTCATCCTGTTTTCTTCCAAGTAGTTCTAAACAACTACCAAAATTGAAATAATGTTTCATTCATCAGTATTCGAATTATTTCATATGCATGTCAGAAACGAGACATTTTAAGTATTCAATAAGATGCAAAATCAAAAATTTAAAAAAATGCAAAGATAATATTCTTGGACAGAAAATGAAAAAGGGGATTGATGAAAAAATGTTTAGAGACATTATATGAATGCTTGATAGCCATATGGTTTCAGTAATGCATTACACTGTTCCTGCCCCGCACATGTCGGATTCTATGCCCCCTAATCGGGAACCGAAGCTGGTTGCAGGGTTCAGCTGTAGCATTAGAAGAACATCTGGAGGAAGGAACCGGAGTCGCCTCTCGAAAACTGCAAAATATGAATCCGCGACGTACGTCCTGAAACTGTACTCCAGCATCAGCCGGAGCGAGAACTGTGGGCGGTTTACGTTACTCTCCTCGCGTAATTTCCTGTACGTTTCACAGAACAAGAGTGACCCCTTTTGCCATGGTGAATATTTGGGCTGCTAAAGGCAGGACAGCCGGTTAAGGCTTCGATCGTCTGCATACTGGTGCCGGAGTAAGTTCCACATCGGCCCCAATAGGGCTTTCTTCGGGGTATTGTTTTGGAAATTTATACAGTTCGAGGTATTGTTATGCCCACCCTCTAAAATGAGCGGGCTTCGACGTACGCATGATCCCGCTGACGTTTTAAATGATAAAAGGACGGTGATGTGCAGTCTGTAGTAAAATGTAAAGGCTGTATATGCATGCCGTAATAGAAAGCTATTCTCTCTCAGAGAAGTCTTGAAGGGTGTTGACAAAAAACAAACAAACAAACAAAAAACCAGTCTCCGCTAGGATAGAATTAAATCATCCAACTTCCCACACTGTCTGCACGTTTTGAACACACTTTTTAAATAACCACAAGTCCCCATCATGGAAACAACTGCAAAAAAAAATTACATTCCATCTTTATTACTCCCTGTCGCCAAGTACGAGATTGTTCACTTGGGAGCAAGTCCTGCTACATTTAGTAAGGGTAGCTCCAAGAAGAGTGGCATTCCACTGCTTACTAGGAAGTAAGCTCCAGTCCATTGGACTTCATAGGATTTACTTTAGAGTAGGCATATCTCAGATCACGTTCGTACAAGTCTACCGACAACAATCCTGCAATTCAGTTTTTTAAAAAAAACAGCTTAAAACAGCCCATCCCATCAGACTGCTCTGTGACGAATCTCTCCTAACAAACACGCAAGAGCGAACGGGGCGTGCTACTGCAACACGAATTCGTCCGCGTCGGAAGAACCCGATACAAGGTAGAAAGGATATGAAATACCGGGGGGGGGGGGGGGGGGGGGAAGGAAATGTAATCGATTACTTGCGTAATCGATTGGCCACCCTTGTGCATAGGAACGAAGACGGGGGGAAGTGAGGAAAAGCGAGAGCTCGTTGCTCTGTTTAGCTGGAAGGCCAGACCTTACTAAACAGTTGCTGAGCTATCCATTGGTCTTGCGAAAGGAAGACGGCGACGGCGATCAGCCACGTGGGACTCCAGGACGGATTGATCGTGGAGAGGCCGGGAGATTCCTGGGCACCGGATTTCTGCTGTTAAAGATCCCCGGCATTAACCATGGCGCAGCTCCAGGCTCGCTTCTTCACCAATGACACCAAGTAAGTGCGGACGAGGAATGACCGGGGAACCGGAGGCATGGCTAGAACTCATCGTATGGACTTAACTTCCCAGGTTACTCTCATTTTTAATGGGCGCAAGAAAGAAAGTGGGTTATGCTTAGTTCGGGTTTAATGGGAACCGGGAGGTTCTTTTGGCCTCAACGTAACAGGACTGGAACGATATCATCTCCAGCTGTTACGTGTTGGGGCTGAAACTTGGATTCTGCAAGTCTGCTGCTGTTTCTCACCTTTTATGGCGTTTTGGTCCTCCTGACGCTTTTCGGGACAGCTAATTAATTTGCTAAGCACTGAATCAAAAGGCCAATACTTCTTTTGACTTTCGCTGGGAAGCAGCCATGGAGTGATAAGTTTGGAAATATAGGCACCCATCATGGTACTGTACTTGTCATAACCTGCCCCCATCCCACCCATTTAGTAATAATAATAGCCTTAAAACTGCAGAGATGGAAGGGACCCTATGGATCATTGAATCCAGTCTCTGTCAAGGAGGCGCAGTGGGGAATAGAACTCACAGCCTTTGGCTCCACACTCAGATGCTTAAACCGTTAAACTATCCAGGAGAATTCAGAAATTTAGGCTGCTGTATCATTTCATATCAATGAATAAGGAACAAGTTTTTTCCCCCTAAAGTGAATTCCCACACGTCCAAACTTTCCTGGATATCTTGCATCATGGCAGGATTGGTTGCAACAGTATTTTGTTGTTGGAAAAATAAATTCCTGCTCCAGGTACTCTGAGGTTTGTGGGTAAACCCGGAGGAAGCCGAGAAGCCGAGTTGTGGAGGCAGATGATATGATAGTCCCCACTACTTAGAACTCGGGGCTTGGACTCTGGGAGCCCTGGTGCCACTTCACCACTGTTCTAATGCTGGCAGTAAATCTCTTAAATTCTATGCAGTATTGAAAAAGTCAGCTTTCATCTGTTTCTAACTATTTGACTACCGTATTTTTCCGTGTATAAAATGACACTTTTCCCTTAAATAATTTGAGAAAAAATTGAGGGTCGTTTTATACACGGAAGGCAGCTCTTTACCGTTGCCTTTTGTGAAGGCACGGGGCTTAGCAAAAAGGAAGGGGAGGTGTTGCTCCCTTCCTTTTTGCTAAGCTCGGTGCCTTCTCAAAAGGCAAGGAAAAGTGGCAGTCACTTTGACAGCCGCTTGCCTTGCCTTTTGCCAAGGCACGGGGCTTAGCAAAAAGGGAGCTCTTTGATCCCTGCTTTTTCTAATTTGGGGTTAGAAAAGGGGGGGTTGTCTTATACATTGGGTCGTCTTATAAATGGAAAAATATGGTATTTTTCTCTCCACAGATACACAATAGATGATGTGCCTTTTTCTGTCCCAGCTGTTTCTGAAGTTGCTGACCTTAGTAACCTTATCAACAAATTGCTGGAAGCTAAAAATGGTATGTCTCTGTTTGTGGAAAAACTCTGAGCAGTCTGCAGTAAGGTCAGCTTGTCACTGGTCTCATGACATGTCCAGAGAAAGCCAGGGCTATGAATATGGAATGTATACATGAGAAATGTTACTTGTTTTTGGATTGGAGTTGCCAGAATCCAGTGTTGGGGCAGTTCTAGGAGTTGTAATAACAAAGCAATTGTTCTATCACTGATGTTACGTATTGTGTGAAGGGCTTGTGGTATCATACCGTCAAAAGACAGCAAATGCCAAATCTCTTAGTGATACTCGTACTCCTTGTTTGGGAAGTAAGGCATGACTCTTCTTTGCTAATAAGAACTAAGGAGGATTATTTTTCCCTAATACTTTTTTTTCTTGACAAATGTTGTTCTTTGTAAGGTTTGATAATTTTAATGCCATTTGACATTTCTAAAATCTAAATAACTGAAGAATGTTCGCACTCCAGACATTCAGTTTCATTTTGGAAGTCTATTAAAATGTATGTTGCCACTTTTGATGGTATGATTTAAGGCATGCAATTTGTCATTTCTGATTTGTTTGTCTTTAGAGGGCCACAAATATGTGGAATTCGACTTTCTTGTCAAGGGACAGTTCTTGCGTATGCCCCTGGTCAGACATATGGAAACGGAGAATATCTCAACAGTAAGTCATTTTGGTGGGATTTTGAAGAATTCAAGAGCTGTCTCCAGTATTGTGCCAGTGGCCAACGGTCAGAATGACAGAGCTTTCCTCCTCTCAGCTCCTGCACCCCTCTTTGGTCCTCTGAAGTTTCCCAAACACCTAAGGCAGATTTGGGGAAGACATGAAGGCTGCCATGGAGAGAGAAGATAGGTCCACAGTTCCACTAATGGATGTGGCTCCACCAGTGGGAGTTCCCTGTTGAGTTCTGGCCAGAGTTTCTAAGAACTGAACTGGAGGAGGGTAGGGGGTTAAAATGTCTATGACTGAATCCTAAACATATTTATTTGGAAACACTTTTACTTAGTAGCTTTGTTTATGTGTGCTTAGGAAGATGTAGTAGAAATAGAATATGTGGAGAAGTACACAGCGCCTCAGCCGGAAGAATGCATGCTGCATGATGATTGGATCAGTTCTATTGAAGCTACAGAGGAATGGTAAGCGTCTAATGTTCAATGGTTTTTAAGTTTTTTGCTCTCCTTTTCTTTGTGTGTGCATGTGTGTCTGTATTCTTTCTTTCTTTCTTTGTATCGGACCGTTGCACAATTCAAAATCATGGACCCATGAAATATAGGCAAAATCAAAAACCAATCAAAATGACAAGACAATCAGACTATTTTTGACAAGAAGCTGTCAGAACTTGAGATGTGTGTAGAAACTTTTCCTTGACTTCAGCCATTGTCCAGGGGCCGGCATCCATGAAATGGATGGATTTGGTGCTGTTTCAGTGCAACGTTTCTGGAAGTGAAGGATTTGCTGGCGGCACACCGTTGCCCAAGGAACACCCGGGTGTACTCGCAATGCTTTCCCACTCCTTCGAGAGGCTTCTTCTATGCGTTACAGCTTACATATACACAAGCAGACGTCTGTGTTGAAATCCTTGTATATTTGTTGATCTCTGCCTCCCATTTAGCCTGTTGTGTCACCAAAAATCTCCACAGGCTTGAGAGACACTCTGGAACAGTGGGGAAAGGGGAATCTAAGGCCTGCAGATGAGAGAAAGAATTGGCAGGTGTAGCCCCCTCCTCTGGGAAATACATCCATTTCCATAAGTGGATGAGATCATTTCTGCCCACAGATTGAAAATAATGGATCAAACCAAATATGCGGGCATTACATTCTCACATCATTTTTACATTCAGTTGTTAATTAAACAAGAGAACCTGAAACTCCTAGAGGAGAAACTGTCTTACGAAGAGCTGTGAGATTTCACCTAATTCTCTGCTTCTGAATTCCGTAGGATCTTGACAGGTTCTTATGATCAGACTTCTCGGATCTGGTCAGTGGAAGGCAAACCCATCATGACAATTGCTGGGCATGTAGATGTGGTGAAAGATGTGGCCTGGGTAAAAAAGGGTAAGTGGATGTCATTTTGCCTATGGCTTGGGCTAACATGGTTTCCCCGGCAAGCTTTCCAGCCAAAAATTGTGTTCAAGTAGATTGACCTTCAGTACATTTGGTAGTGATGGGGTTACTAAAAAAAACAAAAAACTTACCACTTTTGCTCATTAAGAAAATTGTCTCTCAGAACTAAATTAGTCCTTGGATGTCCTTGAAATCCCTCCTTCACAATTGTTACTATTTTATGTTCTGCTCCTTCTGGAACAAAACATCAATGCCATCAATGTCCAAGTCTCATTCACATTTCACTGGATTATACTAGCCCCACTTAGATGTTGCTCAAGTGAAAGAAATGGCAAGGCCACATGATCAACCCTGGCCTTTAAAGTCATCTAGCTGCTTCCAACCCTTCAGGTATTACAGAGTAACTGCTGAAGGGGGGCAGCCTTTTCTTTAGGCGTGGAGGCTTTGCATACAATTTAGAACCCTTATTTCCCAGGAGTCTAAATTGTGTGAGGAGTCTCCAGGAATTAAAACAACAACAACAACAACTGCTCTCTGGTAAATATGTTATTCCCTAAATCAATACAAGATGGTCCAGGAAGCCCTGTATTACCTTGGAGTTAGTTAGTTGCTCTTTCATGCAAACAGTTCCTGAATAAATCTTATTGAACTGGAAATCTGTACATTTCCAGCGATCATACTGGGTAAGCCAGATGTGGGCAACACATGGGATGCATGCAATCTGTCTGCCCAGTTTCTAGGCCCCAGGGCCTTCCCAAGTACACATACTGGTGTAGGGGGGAAACCAGCCAGAAAAAGACACGAGGGTCATGGAAGTGTCCAGTTGTGGCCGTCTCCTTTGAAAGAAGATAGAGGTCCCCGCCTCACTCTGTTTCCAGTACATTTTCTTTTCCCCAAAGGATTTTTAAAGAAACCAAACGTAATTTAACTTTTTGTAGATGGTGCCTACACACGGCAGATAATTGGCTCATGAATCCTGAGTGATTGCTCACCTCTGCTCTAAGCTACATAAAAAAAAATCTTATGCCAGTTTGTCAGTGTTTTGTGAAGCAGTTGGAGGGGGCATTTTAGTGGATGAAACCTGACAACCACCTGACAGACCAGAGCGCTCTCCTTGCTACTGAACTGCTGATTAGCTCAGTGGTTTAGGTCACTGGCTGCACAGCCAGAGGTTGGGAGTTGGATTCTCCCACTGTGCCTCCTTGACAGGAGCTATACTCAATGATCCATAGGGTCCTTTCCAGCTCTGCAGTTCTAAGATTATTGTTTGTTCGTTTATTACATTTGTATTCTATTTTTTCTCCAAAAGCTTAAAGCATTTTTATCCTTGCAACAACCTCTCGAGGTAGGTTTGGCTGAGGGTTCGTGACTGGCCCAAGATTATTCCTGGCCGAGGGAAGATTTGAACCTCTGTCCTAGTTCATGAACAGCCCTTGTACCGCTCTGGCTCTCCATTGGCTGGATGGCTTAGAAAGCTCTGCTGCATGAATCTTTGTCCTCTTTTTCTCCCAGACAGTTTGTCCTGCTTGCTGCTTAGTGCTTCTATGGATCAGACGATCTTGTTGTGGGAATGGAATGTGGAAAAGAACAAAACGAAGGCTCTTCACTGCTGCAGAGGGCATGCGGGGAGTGTGGAATCTGTAGCTGTGGATGGCTCAAGGACTAAAGTGAGTTGCAGGCCTTCTCCTACCTTGTTCCCAACTCACTTTTTGAAAAAGCAGGGTTGGGGAGCCTTTTACGCTCTGCTGCAGTTTTTGAACATTAAAACCAAAACATCGCCCCTCTAGCTCCTGGTAACTTGACAGCTTGTGCTGACTCCTGCAGTTGGCCCATGACCTGCACCGCTATCTAAAGCACTCAGAGATGTAAAACTCGAGCATGGGCTCTCTTTCTCTTTCAACTTTCTGAAAGCTGTTTTGGTTTTTTTGGTTTTAAGTAAAAGAACAAATATTGGGTGAAAATGTTGATGATCGTTTGTGAATGCTGTTGGAGGCTGAGAAAAGTGCTTTCTAAATCATGCATTTCTATGACTCCTTGTCAGCCTTTCCTGGTTGTTGCAGCAATAATAGGCTTGTGGTTGGGTCCTGAAGGTTCATTAAAGTGCACATCTTTGGGAGTTTGCGAGAGCTCATTGCAGAGAGCTTGAGAATGCTGCTGAATGCACCCATACTTCCTTATTACATAAATTTATATCTCAGCTTTCTTCCATCATAAAACTAAAAAACAGCTTATGTACAGTTTCTAGAAGGTTTCTCATCACATACAGTGGTGCCTCGACTTACGAACTTAATCCGTTCCGGAATGATGGTTGTAACTCGAAATGGTCATAAGTCAAAGCACCGTTTCCCATAGGAATGCATTGAAACCCCATTAATCTGTTCCGGCCGGGGGGGGGGGGGGAAATCACACACACACACACACACTTTTTGGCCCCATCGGAACGCGTTGGGGCCGGAAAAAAAATCACAAAAAAACAATGCAAGCCCCATCGGAACGCGTCGGGGCCGGAAAATAAAATCACACACAAAAAAACCAACAACACAGCAAGCCTCATCGGAACGCGCTGGGGCCGGGGGGGAAAAATCACACCAAAAAAAACACAAAAAACCCAACAACACAGCAAGCCCCATCGGAACATGCTGGGGCCAGAAAAAAAAATGCCAAAAAACACAACACAGCAAAAAAATCACAAAAACCAACAACACAGCAAGCCCCATCGAAAGGCACTGGGGCTGAAAAAACAAACACACCAAAACACAAAAATACATCACAGCACAGAAACATACCCCCCCCCCAGCCCAAACCCACCCTGCAAAACCCTGTATGTACTTACTCAGAAGCAGAAAGCAGCACCAGGCAGTCCGAAGCCGCCTCTGACGCACACTTTCTAACCATTGGGGCGAAAGAGCTACAAAGAAGTAGCCTCTTCACCGACCAATGGTTAGTACATTTGAATTCCCTGCCTTTTTCTCCACCTTTTTTCCAGTCGTAACTTGAAGCTCCGGTCGCAAGTCGAAGCAAAATTTTGCGGCCGGAGCTGGTCATAACTCAAAATGGTCGTAAGTTGGGACGTTCGTAAGTCGAGGCACCACTGTATTGTGTTGATTATTGATCTTGTTAATCTTCAGTGATAGCACCAATTTAAAAAATGTGGGACATGAATTTGCCCCCTGAGATCAGTGTAAATCTGGCCTAGGGCTCTCTATAGTTTCAGCCTAATTCATAGTGAGCTAGACTTAGAACCACCCGTCACTGTCACCAGCCTCATCCTCTTCCCAAATGTACTGATAGGTGAAGCAGGGTGGCATTGGGGAGCCAGCACGGCAGCAGAGCAAGTCAGGGACTCCTTTGGATTTATTCCATGAATATCCAATGACATAAAGAAGCATTGGCAATTGTATTTCTGTACATTCCAGTTACAATTGATATTCCTTGTTGTGACATTTTCACCAAAGGTCTATCTGGACAGTAAGGAGGAGCTTCCTCAGATTTAGTTCCAGTCTGGTTCAAACTTCAGCAGTCTAGTTCAGGCTGGAGTCATATCTGGACCAAATTAATGCATTTGAGTCAGGCCTATTCCGAATCACACTTGAGAGAAGCATACTGTTTACAAGGGATAACAAAGTAAGTTAAATCACTTTTCATTGAAAAGTGTCTTGTTTTATTTTTTTAGTTTTGCAGTGGATCCTGGGATAAGATGCTAAAAATCTGGTCTGCAGGTAAGAGAAATCTTCAACTACCTTAAGGTACTTTTATGCCATTACCCTGTCTCTTAGGTCTTTTACAATGAACACACACGTTCTCATGAACCCAAAGCACAAGTGTAAAGTAACATGCAAATGCACATATTTTTGCTGGCTGCAGTGTGTTTATAATGTGATCTGCTCATGGCAGTAGTGAGTGTTGGGAGAAATACTTTGACTATAATAGTGGCTGGGTTCAACTAATATCTGATCTAGAGATAGGCACGAACCAGCAATTCGGCCCAGTTCATTTACCACTGCAACTGGTGTTCAGTGGTTGGGCACCGCGCCTCCTCCAGAAAGTGCCCATTCTGAGGCAGTGTCTCAGCTTCCCTGTCCTGCCTCCTCTAGTCACTGCCTCTGAGTGGGCGCTCATTGGAGGGGACAGGGTGCTGAATTGCCAAGCACCTGTTGCAGCAGTAAATGAACCAGGACAAATCACTGTAACAGCAGTTTGTGCCCATGTCTAGATCAACATAGATCATATGTAATCCAGTGATTGTCTTCTTTTGGGAGTGGGGATGACACTTGAGATCCATAAAAACTTGCACCACAGAGCTAAGCAAATGATCTAGGTATAGCAAGTTGCCTCCACAGTAAAATTACAATCCTGTGCCTGCTTACCTGGAAATAATAACCTTTTGAACTCAGTAGACTGGACTTTTGAATAGATGTGCATAAGACTGAACTGGCTTTTGTAATATTTAGACTTTCAAATAGTTGTGCTTATGGATCACACTTAATGTGAGAATGGAATTCATAAAGCAATATATTTAACATCCAGGTAAATTCTTGTGGGTCCACGTACAACTACACCCAAGAAATATCTTTAGAGAAGGCTTCTCAGCAAGGTGGATAAAAATCAAATTGATTTCAATAATGATTTAAATTTTTAAATGATTTTTAAAGATTTAAATCATCAACAAAATCCTTTTAAAAAAATGTAATCCACCTCACTTCTCAGACCTGGGTCTTTTCAGATATTGTGGACTAAAATTCCTAACATTTTTTAACTTTTGCCCATGCTGGCTGAAGCTAAAGTAAATTGTAGTCTAGAATATCTGAAGAATTATGTTTGTTTTGAATCCCAGATATAGAATGTTTAAGAGTCTAAGTACTTGATTTGTGAAGAATGAGTTAATATGCTACATGATAACACTGGGCCTCAACATTTCAAAGTGCAAAGTAGAGTTAATCACTTATTTTAGTTTCAGCTTTGTTAGAATTTAGCCAGATAAATCTTTTTCAGTAGAAGCCATATTTGTGGCAATGTGAGACTAACCATTATACGAATTATGGTCCATAATCTTACTTTAATTACAGTGCCTACAGATGAACAGGATGAAATGGAAATGGAGGAAGTGGCAAATAGGCCAAGAAAAAAACAGAAAACGGAGCAGCTGGGACTAACAAGAGTAAGACAAAACTGGATTATATAGAATTACATTGTAATGAGTGGAGATCAGCAATTTCTGAAAATTGCTGCCAGTGGTAATATCATCCCAGTGGTGGTGATTTTCGTAAATTAAAGACTCCCTCCCGGGGGCCTACAAAGGCTCCTGCAAGATGAAAGGGATCCCACAGAAACCTTAGGACTTTCAGAGGTTGGGTTCTAAAGTCTTTAAATTTTGAAAAACAGCCACAACTGATGGCATCAACCGTATTTGGTATAAATTGCACTGCTAGATTTCAGCCATTATTGTATTATTGGGCAGTTAATACAAATACAGTAACTTTTGGAAGTGAATTGCTGTAAGTTAAGAAATATTTTGCATACCGAGTCATGCAACTCAGCATGCAATTTGTAATGCCTACATAGATTTCTTAACTTGCAACAATTCTTATCTAAAAGTTATGCTGCTTGTGTAACTGGATTTCAGCCACTGAGTATGTATAGTATTATAGCTTAGAAGGGCTCAGATTTGTTTCACAAAATGAAATATTCCCAATAGCTCAACCTCTCAATGTTTATTTTTCACGTCTAGACTCCTATTGCAACTCTCTCTGGTCATACAGAATCAGTATCTTCTGTACTTTGGTCAGATACTGATGAAATTTGCAGTGCTTCTTGGGACCACACCATAAAGATATGGGATGTTGAAACAGGAGGCCTCAAATCAACTTTGGTGAGTGTGCAATTTAACTTGATTGCTTCTCAGATTGTTGTTTAATGGTTTTTCAACAGAGGATTTGTGTAAAAGTTAAAGAGTAGTTTGTTACTGACTACTGTACTCCTTTTACTCTTACATAGACTGGAAACAAAGTGTTTAATTCTATATCCTACTCTCCACTGTGTCGACGCCTAGCCTCTGGAAGCACTGACAGACACATTAGATTATGGGATCCTCGGACCAAAGGTGAGTTAAAGTGTGATGGAATGAGATAATTTTGCATATTCTTTAATGGTTACAATGTTGGTTTAATACATTTTATTCAGTTCTTCAAAAAAAAACACCCTCCAGTTTATGAATGTGAGACATTGTGCTTCTGTATTCACGATTCAAAATGCCAGGAAATGGCCTGATATTGCTGCACCATTCACAGAGAGACAGCAAGCAAGGGGAAATCCAAGAAGCTGACTCCTTTTTTCACCAGTTAACCACATTTTATGCAAACTCTAAGAAATTGCTAATGCTGTTTTTCAATAAGTGTGAATGGTAGTAAGTACAAAAGGGTATCCTTTAGACCATCTTGACTGCTGCCATTGGTGTTGTCATAATTCATTTGCTATGTAAAGCTCGGTATCCTTTTTCTTTCTGGCAATGTGAGTATGATATTGTGCAGCAGTATGGAGCCATGTCCTGGCATTTTGAATCATGGATATAGAAGCACAATATCCCACATTCATAAACTGGAGGTTTTGAAAAGAATTGAATTTCCTGGCTTTTTGAAACAGAAGTTTACATATACACACACAGCAAATTCCAACAGAAACTTCCCTCATATAAAATTACCCAATGCTAGAGAATCTCAGAAAATGAGCACATGATCTGTACTATGGTTGCTGGGAGAGGACAGAAGCAAAAAGAACTGGGATGTGGCTGCAGTTCCTCTGTGCCAAAATATTTTGAAAGACTGTTTTGAACTTAATGAAAAAGTGAAGCAAGTTGTATGAGGAAGTGCAACACATACAGTGGAGAAACATCCACACCCTTTAATCTCTCAGGTAAACTAATGCTGCTGTGCCTGCTCTGCAGAACACAGACCAGGAAGCTTTCTTATAGTTTCCAAATATATTGTGTGCATATTTTCCAAAACATGTCCTCTCACCTTTTTTTGGGGGAAAAGGAGGGCTTGAACTGAGCAAATATTGTCACAGGAAACCAAGGTCAAAATCATCCACACTATGTAAAAGACAGTGAAGAAAGACCTGGGGGGGATCTACTCATTTGAAGTGTAGCATTGGAGGAGAGTCTTACCAATACCACAGACAGCTAGAAACATAGAAAAGTGGGTGCTCAGTCAAGTCAAGCCTGAACTCTCACTAGAGCAAAGATGAGTAAACTGACCAGAAAAAAACAATACTGCTGGGAAAAGGAGGGAGCAGTAGGATGAGAGGAAAACCTAGCATGAGACACATCATCTCAATAAAGGAATCCACAGCTGTTAATTTTCAAGGCCTGAGCAGAACTTACTGGGAAAGATAATATTGCTAGGAAGGGGAGCAGTAGGAAGAGAGAACAACCTGACATGAGATGCTGTTGGTTTGCAAGATCTGAGCAGAACTATTAATGAGGTCATTAACTCATATAGTCACCACACATCAGAAGTGATTTGGTGACATATAACATCTCTGGAGTTTTGTTTTTGTTTTTAATTGCCAAACAGTTATATAGCGACAAAACACATGGAATGGTTAAGACTGTGATGGGATATTGACACCAAAGCTTTGCTAACATGGAGTAAGACCACTGCCAGCCACAAAGCAAAAAAAAGTAGTTTCACAGCTTAAATAAGTGAGCTACTGAATACTTGTTCTCTGTTTTTAAAATATTTTTTACAACCGGGCACAGAAATCCTTTCCTAGCACCAATACTTATTTGGCCAGGAAGGAGTTAAAAAGTTGTCTTCTTGAGAGTCAGCTTATTGGATCCTGACTGACAGGGTCAAAAGCTTATATTGCCTCAAACCTGGGGCTGATTTCCCCTTGGAAGACTTGTATCAGGAGCTTGGTCTCAGAAATCCTGAGAGAATGCTTACTGAAAGCACTCAGGGCTGGGACAAACACAACTGCTTTGTGCTTTTGTAATGCAAAAATACATTGAACGTGCCATACAAAAGTGTGCTAATTCTCTGAAGATATCTGGCAAAATGCCCCCCTGCCCCGCCACCTGTCAGGAAGAGTGTTGCTCCATTACTTTCTTTAAAGGAAGCCTGGGTTTTTTTACTCTTCAAAGAAAACCTGTATTTTGACTGTTTCTGTGACCTTTCATTACCCTCCAAACATCTCCCTTCCCCCACGAAACTTTAACAAAGTATCTATTTTGTAATGCCCTTCTTGGTAAGCCTGTTCCATGCATGCTCAATTTATAGCAAAGTTACTGTTTTTCCCTTTTGAAAGGCCTTTTTTGAGGATCAATATTCCAGCCTCTGCAGCCTGGTTTTTTTTTCCAAATAAAAAGGGGTGACCATTCTCAAAATAAATACAATTGTTTTTTTCAATTTACATGAGCCATTTAAAATCTGGTTGGATAGCTCAGTGGTTTAGATAACTGGCTGTGGAGCCAATTCCCCACTGTGCCTCCAGGGAGAAGAGCCAGCTTGTGTGGCCTTGGGCAAGCTGCAGAGTTCCAGGGTGCCCCCAGAGGAAGGGAATAGGAAACCACTTCAGTGTATAGATGTTGTAGCTTACATCTCTCATAATCCCTTGTGACTGATCATGTTGGCTGGGGCTTCTGAGAGTCTTAGACCAAAATATCTGGAAGGCCAAAGGTTCGCCACAGCTAAATAAGTGGTACTGGCCTAGATGGTCAAATAATTTGACTTGGCGTAAGGCAATTTTCTATGTTCCCACTGCTAGCCTATGGATGTTCTATCTTTTATTGTTTATAATATCACTGCCATGCTTCTTTCTTATTAGGAACCATATCATTCTGACATTTAAAATCAAACAATTCATTTCATGAGTGACGTAGTTGTGCAATGGGTAATATGAGCAGCAGAGGTTTGTGGAACATATGAAAAGGAGATCAACAGGACTGTTGTAGGATTGAATTGGGGCTGTATTTTTGGCTACATCTCTCCTGCCAAGGAAATGAGTGAAATCCTGTTGCTTAATGTAGTAAGTCACAACAAGAGTTAGGTGCACTGAATCAGTGAGGATTTGATGAGTGAGCTCCTCCATAAATTCCTTTCAGTTCTACTCTAGTTGTGAGTTACTATGCTAAACAACAAGATTTCCGCCACTGTCTACTTCCCACCCAGATAAACTAGGGACACTAAGAAGTGGAAGCTGTCTTATGTACCGTAGCATGCAATGACATTACATTGGGCTTTTTGTTTATTTTTAACTTCCTTTGTGGCAATGCTGTCAACAAAATGTTAACCATTGGTGGTTTCTGTATGCAGTATGTGACCTCTACAGTAGGCTTACAAATGATAAATGAGTGATGTGCCTCTTCGTCACTTGTGGCTACTAAGTCTTGTCTATTTTATTTCAGATGGTTCTTTGGTGCTACTTTCTCTTACCTCACATACCGGCTGGGTGACGTCAGTGAAGTGGTCACCGACACATGAACAACAGCTTGTCTCAGGTTCTTTAGACAACATTGTGAAACTTTGGGACACAAGGAGGTAAACTTAAATCTTGTGGTTTCGTTGTTGGTTGCACATGCTACAAGTCACTGAATAACACACAAACGGAAAAAATACTTATTGTTTCCATTTTATGAAACATTCTTGTATTATTAGTGCATATAGTAGTATATCCCCATTTTCTAATGGTTTGACCTCAGAACGAGGATTATTTATTAAATTCCTGAAGTGGCTAGAGTCAAGCAATGTGCAAAATTTTAAAGTAAGGCCACATGTTCTTGAGGAATTCTTTTTTTTTTTAAATGACAAACTCTGATGGGAAAGTTTGTTCTGAAGAAACATAATAGCTTATTCCAGCATTTTGCCATCAAGATAGTTTGATTTTCATGTAATATGAGTAGCATGACTTTCTTCAATATCTGTGTCTCATCAGTTGCAAGGCGCCCCTCTATGACTTGGCTGCCCACGAAGACAAGGTTTTGTGTGTGGAATGGACAGAAACAGGGGTAAGAACTTCTTATTCAAAAACAGATGGAATGGGATTGGAACTGAGGGCAATTCTGAGGCTTAACTGTACATGAAATGAAATATTTGTCTAATACATTTAAATTTAAAATAAATGATTTTAATTATGTACGACAACAGTAAAGGTAGTTTATTTTTAAACTGTGTTGAAAGAAGTGATTTTGCAAAACCATGTATTAACACCTTTTTCTTTATAGCATTTCTGTATTATGGATTTAAATAATATCCTTCAGCATCATGAAGTTTCTGCTCCTGAACATTAAGTGGCCCAAACACACATACCTGGCACCAACCCCCCCCCCCAAAAAAAACACACAGAGACACAATTGGCAAAAAATAAAATAAAGTAAACCACCCAAAAGGGGGGAAAAATCACTTGTACTTGTAGATGGACCATAAAATAAAATAAAAACTAGAAAATTCAGTATGGTACTCTTTCTTTGTGTTTCTCATCTGTGTTGAGATTGTGAAACAAGTGGTTATGTCTCACTATAATAAGATTTATTTTCTCCTCACTGTAGTTGCTGTTGAGTGGTGGAGCAGACAACAAGCTGTATTCCTATAGATATAAAGCAGCCACTTCTGACGTTGGAGCATGAAAAGGAGTGACCAGATACTCACGAGAGCATACTCTTTCAGCTAGATATTCTTGAAATCTTTTGTGCAACAACTATACAAAACATGCTGTTTTCTAATCTTACAAACAAGGGGTTGGATTCCGTGTTCTAGAGATTGGAACTTCTTTCATGTTTCTGCTAGATAACAAAAAAGAAGTGATTTTTACCAGTTCCTCCTTCCCTTGAAAGAGCTGCTCTGAAGGGTTGTAGTTACCCTTTGCAACAGCATGGGTAGGGTTGGGCTTAAGGGAGAATCAGTGAAAATTACTCACTCTCTGTTTGCCCAGGGAGCCTGTGCAGTCTTGTCTGTGAGCAGAAGAAGCCCTTCTGTTTGTAGAAGAATCTAACCCTGTATGTGTATTTGTGATCTGGAACAAGATGAGTTTCCAGTCCTTTCGAACAGGTATAAGGTGGTTGTATAGTAGCCATATGAAGAAGATCTGATTTAATAACTTAAGTGTGTTTGTGCATTATTGTATTAAATTGACTAATGTTTTATGTACATCTTTATTAAATGTTTTTGTTTTGTGCAACTGCTTCTTTTTAATGTTATCTATCATATTCTATTAGCTTGAGCAGGAACTTCATCTGTTTGCTAATGAAAAACTATTGCAGATAGATAGTAGCTAACAATGGATCTAGTGAAATAAATTTTATCTGTTACTTAATGTTGAAATGGAATTTTGCATCAATATTAAGCAGGTTGTTTTCTTGGCCCAGGATGCAAAGTACAACAGGTTCAAGTCGACTTTTTGTTTCTTAAACAGCAAACCACTTAGTCTTATACAAGTCACTCTTGAACCTAAGAAAGCATTCAAATATAGGTTGCTGTATGACTTGAGAGTATTTTGAAAAGTCTTTAAACCAGGATTGAGGGACCTAGGACCCTCTAGATAATAAGTGGCTGCCATCAGCTTTGGCCAGTGGCAAGGATGACAAGAGATACAGTCCAGCAACTAGGTGGGTTGGGATAGGGCTACAAGTTACCCATCCCTCCTTTGGACATACCAGTGACATCTGAAATGCCTCTCTAGATGATGGTTTTTAAATTGCACTTCTGATAAATATTAAGGAGTTTAAAACTTGCACTTCACAGACCAACATTCGAAGCCCAACTGTTATTTTAAGATGGGATGTGCAAACTGCAGTTTTTCAGATGTTACTGTCAGCACAGAGTGGTGAAGTATAGTGGGATTTGCAAATGAATGACATCTGGAAGTACCTGCTGTGTACTAGAGTGGCAAGATTATTCAGGCTGTTGAGAACAGGGAAACTGGCTATGGAGCTTGGGGCCTAGACTTCAATTCCCCACTGTGCCTTGTAGTAGAAAAGACAGCCTGTGTGACCTTGGATAAGTCCCAGAATGCTCCCAGGGAAAGGGATTGCCCTTCCATTGATTTTCTGCAATAGGGTACTGGCCATAAATTTTAAATTGGCTTAGCAAAAATGAATGTTCCCCTTCCCCCCCCCCAAAAAAAAAAGAGGAAAAGAAAAAGCAAGACCAGTGCTAGTCTTGTCTCTCATGAGGATGTAGGAGAGAATTTTCCAAGTTGAAGCTTCAGGTCTTTCAGTTCCATCTGCAGCTGTCATTCTTTTCTGGGAAAGTAGCTCCTTGAGAGGATCAGACTTAGACATTTTGAAGAGTTTTTTGGATTCTAACTTAAATCCGGATGTTTTATTAGAGTGACAAAGATAACAGCAAGGGTTGAGTTTTTTGTTTGTGTGAAAGCAATGAAGTTGGTCTTGAGAACCAGAAATCATTTTCCTATGGGGTATCATTAGACCCAGATCCTCAGTTTGGCCAGTTTTTTATGCAATGAGAGAATGACAGTGAAGGGGGCTATTGTAAAAACAAATTAATCCTATTGACTTCTTTTTTTTATCATATTTTACTATATTCACCCCACTAGTAGGAAGGATGCAGAAACTTTGGTCCTTCAAATGTTGCTAAACTACGATTCACATCAAGCTTTGGCATTGACCAGGCTGATTGTCAATTGGAGTCTAATAACATCTGGAGGGCTACAAGTTCCCCAGGCTTGTGGCTGATGAGTATAAGGCTATCTCTCATTTATTAGAATATTTGTATCCTAATTGTGATACGTAATTAAAACTTTTTTTTTCACACAAGGGACTGAAATTCCCTTTGAAATATCTTTGCCTTCACATGAATTATATAAATGCAATATAAATATATAAAAAAACCTTCAGCAATGTACAAGTCAACAATCACATGAAAAATAGTATACTCACAGTCTTTATAGACACTAAAAAATAACAGCTTAAAAAGTCCAACCCATAATCTGAGCCTTTTAATAAAACACATAGCAACAAGATCTTGGAACAAGAGAGAGGATGAATTCACCCTTGAAGACAGTAGAGTCAAGAGCCATGGCACCCCAGTAGAGGATGTGGTAATCCACCACCACACATCCAGTGGTCAGAGATCTAAGGTGCAGAAGGATGAGCAAATTTTTGGCAGCAGAAAGAACAAGGGAATCGGACAGAGGGAGGGATGTGGGCAAACTGGTGGTGATAAGGAATAATGGCAAGGATGGGGAGGGAGAAAGACCCATGAATTTTGCCTTTTCTGATAAACATTTCAACACTGACCTCATTTCAGAATATTTTCTTCTAGGTAAATATGCTGGAGCACATTGACTGCAGCAGTGGAGTTAAGTTCTACTTTGTCATTTATATAGAAATTCCCATGTCCCTGTGCATTTTATTTCATTGGAAAACCTATTATTCTAGCATCCCAGTTATTTGGATAAGGTTTTAATTAAACCAGAGAACACTCACACAGCAAAGCTTATCCGTAGTTTTACCAGAAAATGAGAGGAGGGGTTCCAAGTAAACATCCCTTGTACCAGCTGAACGCGCCTTAAGGGCTGAACTGTTTAAGGAAACCTTATGGCGATCAATGAAAGAAAAGGTAGCTCCCCATCCCCACCTTGCAGGTTTTTCCATCTCCAGTTAGTTCCCAAACATCCTATCCCTCCTCCTCCAATATTCCCTGAAATGTTTAGGTTATTTTTGGCATGTACTCTCTTAAGCTTTTGTGCTCCTGGCCTCTGGGAATCTGGAAAATGTATAGGAGCAGACCTAAGGACCCACACCACCCAGGAATGTATGGATGGATGTACGTGTCTATTTCTCTCTCTTCGAGGAAGAAAGCGATTCAAAGCATCGTCTGAAAAGTCTCCATCACGCAAGACTGTGGTTAATACTCTTTTTAAAAAAAAACGCGTGTCAGCAGGGTGTAACGTGGGCACGGGAGCGCCTGTGGATGAGGGTGGCCGGAGGGACTATTCTAACCCCAGGAGCGGAGCCTCCTCCCACCGTCTGAGGGAAAACGTTGCTAAGGCCGCTCAAGGGAAGGAGGCGCCGCGGGGCGTGAGGGGCTTTTTTTTCCAGCCTGGCGCCTCTCCGCCATCGCCGGGTCCTCCGTGACTTGGGGCGCCTGAGGGGGGGGGGGGAATCCTCCGCAGGGGAAGGAACCGCCACAGAGGCGCTCGCCCGCGTCAGCGGCTCCAGCAGGTGAATCGGCGCCCGCGTCGTCCCCGTTACCAGGAGGCGGCGTGAGGAGGAGGCGGTGCCGTCGTTGTCGCCTCAGAAATCCATCCCCCCCACACACCGTCTTTCCCCCTTCGGGCGGGAAGGAAAGGCCCGTCCTGTGACGGTTCCCGTTCGTTGTTGTTGTTTTTGTTTTAATTTAACGGACGACAGTTGGTGGTGGTTCCCCTCACTCCACGACATGGGCGAGGCGGCCCACCTCGAAAGTTGATTTAAAACCATCAGCTTCCGCCCCCCCCAAAACAGGTCAATTTACTGACGCGCTGCGGGGGGGGGGGGCAGCTCTTCGCCTCAGAGACGTCGTCGAGAGGGGAGCCCCAAACTCGTCCTCAGGGGCAGCTTTTTAGCAGCGCTTCCTAAACGACATCAACAACGAGCTTTCTGGAGTAAATGAACTTTAATTTTTGTTAATTTTTTTTTTTGCTTCGTGTCTTTCGAAGGTCGTTTTCCTTTTTAATTTTGACAGGGGGACGGGCAGTTTGCCTGTGAGGCACTGGTTACTTATACCCCCTTAGCGCTGCATCGCATCATCCTGAACGGTACAATAGATAAAGTGTGTGTTTTCTGCTTTTATTTCTTTCACTGGTTAAAAGCAAAGTGGTTTTGGGGAACTGTTGCTGCTTTCCTGGGTGGTTGGGATTCACCACGACTGCATCCTTGCTTGCTGCACCCCTAGCAGGAAGACCCATCAGGAGTGTGGGGGCTTCTCCGCCCTCTGGGTTCAACATGGGTCACCTGTAACCCGCATAGGGAGGGAGAAGATGGAGGAAAGGGAAAAGAACCCTGGGTTTGAGCACACAATGGCCCTATTGTTTCTGGGCTGGGCTCCCCTGCTTGTGTTTCCTTCTGAAGGAACAACTGCAGGCAGTGTACCTGCTGAGGAGGCAGGTAAGGTTGCCCCCTTCCAGCCGCTAACACAGATGGACAGGGTTGCATCTTTCCAGCAGCAAACATTATTAAACATGCAGAGAGCTGAATTAATCCTTATAAAAGTATCCTGGTACTATTGCTGATTGGATGTCACTCCCACTGTTGAACACAGCTGCATGTACATATTTGCCCTTCAAGAAGCTATACAAAGTTTCTCAGTCTCCGTTATACTGTTACTGTTATGTGCCATAAAGCCGTATCCACCTTGTGGCCACCCTGATATGATTTTCAAGGTATGTAAGATATTTAAGTGCATTATTTTACTTGCTAAATATTTTTTTAAAAAATAAATTGTCAGCAAAGGGGGCAAGTAAGAGGATGATAATAATAGTGAGAGGAAAGGGGGCTATGTGACATGTGGTCACTTGAAACACATCTTCCCAGGATAATTAAACATTTCTCAATGAATAATGGCAGCCATTTAACTGCAAGTTGCAATGGTATGGCAGTGTTCATGTCTCCCAGGACGATCTTGTGGTCATGTGTTAAGATTGTAATTTTACACTTGCTTACATGTGAGTAAACTCAGTTGAACTCATTAGTTGAAATTCTGTTGCTTAGGATAGTCACAACTATAGTGTACCTATTTAACCAGTAGGGATCAGGTGAATAAATTGCTATGTAAGTTCCATAAGTTCTATGAGCCTACTTTAATGGCAAGTTATTACACTAAGCTACAGTCTTTCAGTGAGTGGGATCGATCAATCTATCGATCTATCCATCCATCCATCCATCCATCCATCCCATCTAGTGGCCAGGCCACCTCTGGGCAGCTTACAATAACATAATATAAATATATAGTAAAGCTACAGTAAATAAACTAATAAAACATCACACAAAACCAAATCTCTAAGAATAAAACAACTAATATGTATACATATAAATAAAACAATACAAAGATACAGTTGATGACGGTAAAATAGCAACAGTTATTCCAAAATTCACAGGGTATAGGTGATCAAAAACTAAATTAGTTTGAGCTAAGACTCTGAAAAGCCTCTGTGAATAGCCACGTTTTGAGTTGTTTTCTGAAGCCAAGGACGGAAAGACCCAGTCACATCTCTATCAGGAGAGAATTCCATAACGTGGCCAACACAGAGAAGGCCTGGTTTTGTGTTGTTGATTTCTGGCCCTCCCTTGGAGTGGCCACCCTTAACATCCCAGTCTATGAGGTGCAGGTGGGACAGGTGGTAATTCTGAGGGAGAGGTGCTCAGACAAGTAGCAAGGTGTTCTAAACCATTTGAGACTTTAAATATCAACATCAGCACCTTGAACTTGGCCCAGAAGCATGCCAGCAGCCGGTACAAACACACCAGGACAGGTGATATGGGATCATATATTGATGTTCCACACACCAGACTAGTTGCTGTGTTTTGCACTTGCTGCGGCTTCTGAACCACCTTCAAGGGCAGCCCTATGTAGAGAGCAATGCAATCTATCTTCAAGATTACCAGCACATGAACCAGTGTTGTTAGGGATTTCCTGTTGAGTACCCTCTACCTAGAAACTGAAAAGAGTCACCATAAGTCAGAATTGACTTGATAGCACAGTTATTATTATTAGCCTGTTCTTTCTGTAGACATGGCAGTTGGAATTGAGTTACATTTTGGGGAAATATTAGCCCAGTGGTTTCCAAGTTTGAGTCCCCAGATATTAAGAGTAAAACTCCCAGAAAGCCTGGCCAGCACAGCTAGTGGTGAAGGCTTCTGGGTTTTAGTCCAAGATAATCTGGGGACCCAAGGTTGGGAACTACTGTATTAGCCTAATGGTGGAGAATTAGACCACATAACCTTTCAGTTTCCTACACCTCTTGTAGTACCAGACATGCACAGCTGAGATTATTTAACATAGAAAAAAGACGACTACTGTGACTTTCTGTAGAAAACCCTTCAAAATCTATAACAGTTTCAATCTGAAGTAGCTCTTTAAGCATTTAATTTCAGAGAGGACCACAGTAAACAGTGACATCTATCTGACATGGAAAGTTGATCTGATCAAGTTAAACTAAGCTTGGGTATCAAGTTGCTGGGTGTCACATCACAAGATGATCTTGTAATACAATTTGCAAACCGTGCTTCCTTTCAAACAGTTGAAGTACAACTGTAAAATATCAGTACACTTCTTTTGTTTTAAACTTGTTTAATGCATTGAAAGGCCAAGTAGTTATCCTCAAATAGTCCCAGAGACACTTAGACCTAGTGGTTTATTCTAAAGGACAATTATTTCTTTTTTTTCTTATTAATGATCCAATGTAAGAGAATTGTTCCCAATGTCATAGTGGACTTTCCCTAAAATTCAAATTTTACTTTATGCAGCCCTCTGACTGCCTGAGTTTTAAACTCACAGTGGTATATTGAATTTTGCTAGAGTGCTTCCACAAAATATACTTCTAAAGTTTCTAAGTAGTTCAAGAGGTTGGTTACATGTTGTTTGGCTTGCTGTTTGGTCTGCTGCAGGGACCAGATGGTTTGCTCCCAAAGACAGTGATCAGATAATGTCTTTGCTGGAGCAAACCAGACCTCACTTTTCTGGCTCCTGTCAGGGGCTTCTACTTTTTTGGTGTGGTTAGTATTGCTCTCTTCTGGTTCATTTCCAGCACAGGAGATTGCTGGAAACAAACCAAATCTTTTGATTTGGCCCTACTTTGCCGGCTCCAGTCCAGCTGTGTAGACAAGCCCTGAGATGCTCAAATTATTAGAAAAGACTGGAAACAGAACATATTTATGCTTCCAGCTGAAAGCAAGTCTGAAAGTAAGACAAGCTGATATAACAAAAACAGAGACAGTGTGGAACTTAGCCCATCCTTCACATACTAAAAATCTACAGACACAGAATCATACTGTATATTTCAAAGGGACTTTGGAAATCATCTCTGGTCCTACTACATGATGCAGGGTCTACAATGCAAGACATGTAGGAATTTTCAACAACAATTCATATTGTACAGTAGGACTCTTGTATCTGTAGGGGATAGGTTCCAAGCCCCCTATGAATGCCTGAAACCATGGATAATACTGTAGTGAACACTGCCTTCCAAATGCAAATGACAAGCGGGCAGAAGGCAAGGAGTAAGGCGCTGAGGAGCACTTGAGCTGCTGGCAGCCTGTCTTGTCAGAGGGAATGAGGACTCGGTTCCATCCCTTAAAACAGCTGCTGATAGGATGTGCTACTGCTCCCTGGCCTGAAGAGGCAGAGAGGGGAGATGATGAGGGGGCTGTCCATTTTGGATTGTGGTTAGCCACAGCTAAGTGAAACCACATTAACTAAAACAGCAAATACAGGGGTCCTACTGTGTTTCTCTTAGCAAAATGAAAGCCTTACTTACTTGTATATAATACAATTTGAATGTTGTTGAACCATTACAATACCAAAATAATAATATAAATTATCTGGGTTTGCCATCTGTCTATTTTACTCGAGTGGAAAAGAGCTGTGTAACACTGGTGTTGTTCTAGGACATTATTCGACATGCTGTTATTGACCTGTGACTTTCTTTTGAAACAAAATATGTGTCTTTCTCCAGACAGACCTATTGACCAAAAACAATTCATCTAGGAAAGATGAAGTGAGCTCCTGGGCACTTTTGATTTAAGTAGGAGGTACAACCTGTGGTGGGTGCTGGGAGAGGGGATTGGCCTCCAGATACACTGAATTTGCCTACTGCTCACTTAAACAGTCTGGGCCATTCTTATGTGAAAATATGCCCATTTGCAAGTACTTTGTCAGAGGGCCATGCTTTGGGCCCTCCCACAAACACTGGAAGTCACATGTCATTTTTGTTGTGATATGTTGCTCTTTTTGGCATACAATTTTGCTTGATGTATATGTTTCTTTTCTCTGCTTTTGGCAGAAAGTCATCACTTGGGAAGAGTAATTTCTTTGCGTAGGATGTGGTTCTGCTGTTTTATCTCAATTTTTTTTGTTAAAAAAACAAAATTTTAATTCTTAATTTAAATTTTATTTTAATTCATTTTATTAGCTAAGGGACGTGGTGGCGCTGCGGGTTAAACCGCAGAAGCCTCTGTGCTGTAAGATCTATAGATCTGCAGCTGTAAGATCGAATCCACGTGACGGAGTGAGCGCCCGTCACTTGTCCCAGCTCCCGCCAACCTAGCGGTTCGAAAGCATGCAAATGCGAGTAGATAAATAGGGACCACCTCGGTGGGAAGGTAACAGCGTTCCGTGTCTAAGTTGCACTGGCCATGTGACCACGGAAGATTGTCTTCGGACAAACGCTGGCTCTATGGCTTGGAAACGGGGATGAGCACCGCCCCCTAGAGTCGAACACGACTGGACAAATTGTCAAGGGGAACCTTTACCTTTACCTTTATTAGCTACCCTGCATATATGATAAAAAGCTGAATATAAAAGGTTTAAGTACATTTAAAACAGTATCATCTGTTTAAACATTTACATAAATGAAGATGCAGGTTTAATATATTACCATATTTCCCGTGTATAAGACACCCCATGTATAAGACGCCCCCAATTTTGACCTTTTGAGCCCGAGTGCTGAAATCAGCGGGCACCCTCTGGGCCAGCGCGTCCTCCAGACGGCCGCCCAGGGGATGCCTTTTCCCACCTCCCCAAATATAGGCAAGGCCTTCGCCCAGGGTTCCTGCACTGCGCTCCACCCTGCTCACTCGCTCTATTGCGGCTCCGGAGTCACAGTCAATGGGCAGCCACGATGCGTGCTGAGGGGTGCCCGAGTGCGGCTCTTCCTTCGCCTCCGCCTCCTGCTGCTGCTGTCACCGCTGCCCGATCACCTCCTCCAGCGCCACTCGCGGGCTCCCTTCAGGCAAGGGACAAGGCGGCAGCGTGAGCTTGAGCTGAGCCCCGGCAGTGGTGCTGGAGGAGGCAATTAGGTGGTGGTGGCAGCGGCAGCTGGAGGCGGAGGAAGAGCCGCGCTTGGCCGCCCCTCATGGCTGCCCATTGACTGTGGCTCTAGCACCGCAGGAGAGTGGGTGAGCCATGCCGGTGCTGCTGCCCGTGCCAGCCCGGTGCAGGGCGCGGCACTGCTTGCTACCAGGGCTCAGCTCAAGCTCACGCTGCCACCTTGTCCCCTGCTTGAAGGTAGCCTGTGAGTGGTGCTGGAGGAGGCAATCGGGCGGCAGTGTCAGCAGGAGGTGAAGGAGGAGCCGTGCTCGGCCGCCCCTCACGGCTGTCCATTGACTGTGGCTCCGGTGGCGTGAGCTCGAGCTGGAGCTGCAGTCAATGGGCAGCCACGAGGGGCGGCTGAGCACAGCTCCTCCTTCGCGTTCACCTCCTCCTCCTGCTGCTGCCGCTGCCCAATTGCCTCCTCTAGCGCCACTTGCGGGCTACCTTCGTGCAGGGGACAAGGTGGCGACTTGAGCTGAGTCCCGGCAGCAACTGGCGCTGCACCCTGCACCGGACTGGCATGGGCAGCAGCATCGGCATGGCTTGCGTGCCCACAGAGAGGGCTCTGCGTGCCAGCGGTTCAGCTTACTTCTGTGTATAAGGCAACCCTCAATTTTTGCTCTAACTATTTTAGGAAAAAGTGTTGTCTTATACACAGAAAAATACGGCAATTATTTTAGCAGTACTCATCAGTTGCTGTTTTGCTTCCCATACTAGAATTTAAGTGGTAATTTATATATAGTTTTGTTTGTTGTATACATTACTTATATTTAAATGTAAGCCCTGTCCCATTTTATTTAGGCAGAATTTTTAATACTTAACATACACTATAGATATATCACATACAGAAATAATATTAATGCATATATTTTGTTTAGGTGACTTTCTTGACTTGATCCACTTCTCTGTGTGCATGCTGATTTACACACAGATCTATAATTTAAATAACCGCATAGACTGATTTAAGTAACATTAACAGAGTAATGATAATGCAGGGAAGCTTACAGACTGGAAGAGTTAATTACTCAGTGTGCTAAAGATCTATGTTGTCTTTTATACATAATAGAGTGTATTACTGATCAGTAATATAATGCAGTATGAACGCATCCTGTACTACACAATATCAGACCTAGATTTTATGTGCTTGACTCTTCCTAGGAGTCCTACAGAAATTCCAAAGACCTCTAGGGAAAAAGAAAGACGTTTGTGTTTGTCACAGTTGGCATTTATCCCAATCAAGGGTTAATCCCAGAATCAAACAATCTCAGACAATAATTATTAATATTCATCCTAGTATCGAAGTATAAGCATATTCACTGTTGCAATAATTTCAAGCGACATCAGCTTGTCTATTTCTACACATTTTATTTATGTTCCATTTGCACAAAATCACTTCAGAAATGTAACATTCAAAAGTTATGAAGAAAACTGTAGGCACATAATTTAAAAACATATGAAAATTGAACTTAAATCAAAATATAGGAGCAAAATATCTTTTAAGAGTAAAAACTCTTTTAAGAGTGAAAGGAACAATGAAAATATTTCCAATACAATCTAAGAATATAAGAACTTATAGCCTAACAAGGTACATTTAAACAGCAAAAAAATTTCTCCAGAAGGCATCATTTAAAAAGCATTCTAAATTTAAGTAGTCTTTTGCCTTACTTAAAAATACCATAGTAGTCAGAAGTGAAACATATTAAAGAAAATACACTCTTCAGCCTGTTAGCATATTTAGATGCACACACACATACAAATTCTAAAAGAGCTCACCCAGCCAAGTCAGTTAGAAATCTAAGGAGGAAATCCCATTCTTGATTTTCTGGTGCCGCTGCTGCTTTGCCCCATGATATCAACAACACGGACAGAGTGTTGTTCCTATAATGATTTTGTTTATAAAATATGTATGTTTTGACTAAATGGTCAACCTTATGAAAGTGCTACCTTCATTTCTCCTAGTCCAGGAGTCTCTTATCTGACATTTTTTCTGTCAAAAATCAAGATGGGCACAAATTAAGGCATCCCTATCCAGGCTGAGTTGTCATCGTGCCTGTACAGGTATTGTGTGGGAATGGCACCCACCTCCCCTGCACACTCACCCATTCCTCAGGTGACACATGGTCCCTTCCCGCCTCCCCAGCGTGACGGCTCACTCACTGTTTGCAGCATCCTCTTACTTCTTCTCCCTTCTCCCTCAGCCGACCACTCAGACAAGGAGGCAAGGCCAGGGATTTGTTTACTATAAGCTCATATCTATATTTACCCATTCTAAACAAAACATTACTTGAAAAGCAATACACAGTAAATTGCCATGATGTTATGAATTCATTGACCTTGCTCTGCCAGAGCTGGCTTATTGTTTTGCAAAACTTAGGTCAACTATTTTTTCAAGCCAGAATTTTTTTAAAATAACTTTCATTTTAGGACAAATTTCCTGCAATCTACATAGTCATTTTAACACTCTTAAAGGTACATGGTATTGGACCTTGATATTTAGTTACTCTTCTTTGGAAAAACTCAGAATGACTGCTTGAAGAAACATTTTCCTTTAATTTTATCATCTTTATTGAACTTCATGATTTTTTTCTCTTTTGTTTTAGTTACTCTATGGAAACATTCAAGCAGTGTGATCCAGAAGAACAATCAGTAGTCAGTAAAATGCAGAAAAAATACTGGAAAACAAAACAAGTTCTAATCAAAGTTACCGGAAAGAAGGAAGATGAACATGTGGTAGCATATGATGCTGAGTTAGATGCCAAATTAGAGGTAACCATGAATATGCTTACATATTACCAGCTATATGTTGTTATTGTGTACCATCAAGTCGGAACCGATTTATATGGATCCTAATACAGTGGACCCTCGACTTACGGAATTAATCTGTATTGGAACGGTGGCTGCAGGTCGAAAAGTCTGTAGGTCGAGGCTCCATTGACCTACAATGCATTGAAAACCGATTAATCCGTAACCGGCCGTTTTTGGTCCATTTTGTTTGATTTTCCGGTCTGTAGGTCGATTCTCCGGCCGCAAGTCGAACCTAAATTTTGCGGCCAGAGAAGTCTGTAACTCGAAAAGTCTGCAGGTCGAGCCATCTGTAAGTCGAGGGTCCACTGTAGGGCTTTCAAGGTAAGTAGATATTTAAGGTGTGGCTTTACCAGTACCACAGCCCCAGTGAGTTTTTGTGGCTAAGCAGGGATTTGAACCCAGGTCTCCTGTCAGTCATTCTTTTCACTACATCACATTGGGTATCCTACACTACTAATTTTGCTGGTATATCCCAGCGCAGTTAATAATGTAGGCTGATATTGGTTTAAGTTTGAACTTGGGAGATTTGTCAGTTTAATTAATGACAGTTAACTTACTTTAACTTTATTTTTCATGTCTCTTTGTTCAAATTAATATACTAATCCTTCTCTTTTAAAGTTTTTTCACAGCATCCAGGTTACCTGCCGAGATCTTCTAAAGATTATTGAAAAATACCAACAGAGACTTAATGGTAAAATAAACAGAAATGTATCTTCATATTTCTTTATGATGATTAGGACTGTCCGAAGATATTTTTCTGCCTGAGCAGATCAATAAATTGTGCCACCACCCAAGTCAAGCTACATAATATACAGATAGCCAAGTTATTTTGGCACATGGGACAGACAGTCTCACATATTCTTCTTCCTATTAAATAATAAGCCGTTTGCTGGCCTTTCATGACACAGACTGCATCTGCTGCCTGCAGTGTCTTCCTCAATTTGCCCAATAATGTGATGATTTGCCAGCCTCAGTGGTGATGATGTGCTTAATTTAAAACACCAACAACACACAATTAATATATATAATGAATAAAACATGTATTCTGTCTTTACTTATTGAAATATTTTCAGGCGTTCTAATTCTTGGTAGATATTCTTTGTTCTTTACATTAAGAGTTACACTTACTATTAAAATAATAAGCATGTGCTATTAAGTAAATTCTGACTTACGTTGACCCATTCCAGAGTTTCCTAGTTAGTGAATACACAGAAGTGGTTTTCCATTCCCTTCTTCTAGGGGCACCCTGGGACTGTGCAGCTTGCCCAAGGCCATGCAGGCTGGCTCTTCTCACAGGAAGCATAGTGCAGAACTGAACTCCCAACCTCTGGCTCCACAACCAGATACTTAAACCAATGAGCTATTCAGCCACTTACTATTACATCACAGTAATTGTTTTTAGAGGTGCATATAGTGCAGAATTACTGATGTTGAACCCAGTTAAACCAGAATTTAGATCCAATGAAGAAAATTAAATTAAGGTGATCCATTTTTAGACAGGTTTTATTATTGCAATTAGGGGAGCTGTGAGAACCCAAACTGAAGTGCTCACAAAGAGGAACAGACCTGCCAAACTCTTATAAGGTGCTCCAGCCCTCAGTGCCTGCTATTTGAATGGGGGAGGAGGAAACTCACAATGGAGACAAGGATAAGGCAACAGGTGGTGGTAACATCTTCATAGAATCATAGAATAAGGGAGTTGGAAAGGGCCTAGGAGGCCATAGAGTCCAGCCTCCTGCTCAGTGCAGGAATCCAAGTTACAGTAAATCTGTAAAATTGTTGCCTAACTTTCTCTTAAATATCTCCAGTGTTGAAGTTCTCACCACCTCAGTTGTCATATTGCTTTACCAGTTAGGAGGTTTCTCTTGATATTCAACTAAAATCTGGCTTCCTGTAACTTGAGCTCTTGTTACTTGTCCTGAAGTCTGAAATAATTGAGAACAGGTTCTGCCCCTCCTCTGCATGACAACCTTTCAAGTATTTGAAGAGTGCTACCATATTTTCCCTCACTCTTCTTTTCTCAAGGCTAAACATGCCTAGTTCTCTCAGTCTTTCCTCATAGATCTTGGTTTACAATTGTCTGATCATCTTTGTTGCCCTCCTCTACACTTGTTCCAATTTGTCTGCATCCTTCTTAAAATGTGGTACCCAGAACTGGATACAGTACTCAGGATGAGGCTTAGCCAGTGCTGAATAGAGGGGAAGTGGAGACTATATTTCTGTTACTGCAGCCTAAAATAACATTGGCCTTTTTGCAGTTGCATCATACTGCATCACATGATCTACAACGATTCCAAGATCCTTTTTGCATGGAGTATTACTGAGCCAAGTATCCCACATCTTGTAACTTTGCATTTGTTTGTTTGTTTTCTTCCTAGAACTTTGTGTAAAGCTTTGGTGCAGAACTTCACATTTAATTCTGTTCTGGTCTTTTTTAATGTCTTCCATCTTTTTTTTCCTTGTTGGAATTGTTTGTAGTTGTGCCTTTAAAATTTTCTTTTGAAGAAACTCCCATCCATCTTGGATTCCTTTTCTTGTTAGGATCTCTGTGAAGGTTCGAACTCTGGGTCATTGGCCTCCTCAAATAAATCACGAGTCATTTTTAACTTCAAACTTTGATTGTGGTTTATTGGTAATTAGTACAGCAATTCTTTCTGAAACCCTTCATTCCACAACAATTCTCTTGCCGCCAACAGGTCAGTCAGGGGTGCCCAAGCTTCCGTCACAAACGGGTTCAATAAAGTTCTCTCCCAATGTTCTCTCTCTTTTGGGTTATCATCACCCTTAGTCCCTTCATCGGTTTCTTCACTTAAAAGGGAGGTGGTCTCCTCATCATCTGGGTTGAGCCAGCTCACGCCTTGGTGATTGCCAAACGGGGTCCAGGGTCCTTCAGGTACCCCCTCCTCCCGGCTTCCTCCACTCGCCATGCCCGATGCTCACCTTCCTCTCTCTCCACTGCTTCTTTCTCCTCCCTCAATCTGCGCCTCCATTCACGAGCCTCTGATTCTCCCCAGTAAGATGGTCTTTGAGGGAGCCCCTTCCTTCTCCTGTAATCAGCCTCCTCTCGAGGGACTCTTACCCTCTCCCATTTCTCTGTCCATGGGTCTTGTACCCAGACCATTTCCCAACCCCCTGGTATTGGGTCTTCCTTCCCTTTTATATCCGCGTTTCCCGCCTCTCCTACCACCCTCCCCTTTTCTTGTTTTCCTGCCAAATCCTCGGTGGTTTGAACCGCTACGGTCATCCCGCACAATTTCGTCTCCAATTCCCAGGTGTCTGTTCCCCGCTGGGTGGTTTCCTTTGGCGGTGTGACTGGGGTTGTTTGCACCTCCCTCTCAAAATTGGGCACGGACGGCACTCCGGCGAGAGTTTCTTCACTCTCGCCCTGGATCTCACAATCTCCTGCCATGAGGCCTAACTTATCATTGTCCTCAATTTATTAAAATTCGCTTTCCCACAATCCAGCATATATGTGCAGTTACATTCTGCTTTTTTTTTCTTTTGAAATCAAGATCTCAAGTAGATCATGGTCACTTTCTCCCAGAGTTCCCCCATACTGCCACTTTATTGACCAAATCATTCCTATTGGTTAGAATAAAGTCAAGGATGGCTGATCCTCTAGTTTCTTCTTCCACTTTTTGTAGGAGAAAATCATCATCAGCACAAATCAGGAATTTCTTGGAAGGGGTCATGTTTGGCAGAATTTGCCTCCCAACAGATATCAGATACAGTGGAACCTCGACTTACAGACGGCTCGACCTGCAGACTTTTCGAGTTACAGACTTCTCTGGCCGCAAAATTTAGGTTCGACTTGCGGCCAGAGAATTGACCTACAGACCGGAAAATCAAACAAAATGGACCAAAAACAGCCAGTTACGGATTAATCGGTTTTCAATGCATTGTAGGTCAATGGAGCCTCGACCTACAGACTTTTCAACCTGCAGCCACCGTTCCAATACGGATTAATTCCGTAAGTCGAGGGTCCACTGTAGTTGAAGTCTCCCATTACTGTGACACTGTGTCTCTTTGAAATTCTTGGAATTTGTTTTTCAAAAGTCTCATCTGCATCTTCTCCTTGATTGGGAGGTTGGTAGTAGATTCCAATTATCATATTCTTTTTATTTTTCATTCCAGTTATTTTAATTCAGATGTTCCTGAAAGGACAACCCAGCTTAACGTCTTGTATTTCTGTACAGGAATATGTATTTTGTGCAACTCTTTTTCTATTCTTCCTGTTCTTTTTGAAAAATTAATATCCTTCATTCGCTGTATTCCATTTATGGAAGTCAGGCTTCAGTTATCCCTATCAAGTTATGTTTATCCTTCTGAACTAAGATTTCCACTTCTTCTTGTTTGTTTCCCATACTCCTAGCATTCATATATAGATACTGGAAATTGTGATGTCTTTCATACATTTCTGTGAAGACTATTATTGGGCCCTACTGGAGCTGCTTGCTCTGTTCGTCTTGTTGTGATTAAGCCTTCATTTGTCTTTACCTCTGAGTTTGCATCTCCCTCCCCCTTGCAATTTAGTATAAAGCTTTTCTGATGAGGTTCTTCATGCTGTGGCCAAACATGTTCATCCCAGTCCTTGTGAGGTGCAACCCATCACTTGCCAGTAGTACCTCTTCCACGAAGTGTAGCCTGTGATCCTTTGTAGCTAGTAATTCGCTCAGTGTATTTCCCTTTCCCTTTCTATTCTGCTTCTTTTTTACTGGTAGGATGGACAAGAAGAGTATCTGGGCTCCAAAGTCCTTGAGTTTTCTTCCCAGAGCTTCAAAGTCTGATATGATTTTTTAAAATATAGTTCATCTTGGCTGTGTCATTTGTTCCCACATGGATGAGAAGAAAGAGATATGTATCCATGGGTTTTATGAGTGATGGCAATATATTTTTTTCAATTCCCTAATCCCTCCCTGTCTCCAGGGAGACAGCATACCTGGCATGCCTTTGGCATATTTTCGTTTCAGTCCTATGCAGTAGGAAGTCTTTTACCACAAAACTAGTCCTCTCTACTTCTTTTTGTCGAAGATTAAGGTGGAGCTTCTCTGCCTTTTCTGTTTCTACCCTCCAGCACTGTGAAATGAACATTAAGTTACCAGCATTCTTCAATGGCAAGGCCTTCTTTGCTTATAGTCATAGCATACTATTTTCAAAGGCAGCCGTGTCCTGACCCTCATGGTACATTCATTTTCCTTGGGGACACTGTATTAAGCACAAGAGAGATCTAGTTTCTTTAAGTCTTTTTAAATGCTTCAAACATCTACAGATGGAACTGAATGCTCAAAGGGCCCAGTTTCTTTCTGGGATGACCACAAGGCTGCTTGCCAATCCTCCACTTCTAAATATACAATTATTACATTATTGTAACTATAGAGAAAAATGTAGTTCTGATGAACAAGCAAAGAAGAATTTAACACTTGATTAGGTACACCTTCAACAATATAGATGTGGCAGCTTTAACAGGGATATAGTGTGGTGCTCTAGATGCTTTTGGATTACTACTCCCATCATCTCTAACCAACATGGCCAGTGGTAAAGAATGCAGGGAGTCAAAATTTCAAGAATCAGCAATTTGTTCAAATGCTTAGAATTGAGCCTAATTTATTTTTGTTGTTGTTGTTTCAAAAATGGACACAGATACTTTTATTGATTTTATTCTATGATACATTGTTCATAAAAGTGTACATATGTGCAAAATATGCATCCTGAAGTAGTATGAATGCAGTGTTTTGGGGACAAATGCCACAATTTCGCAGTCTGGAGGCAAATCTGGGCAGGAGAGTCTTACAGTTGTATCTGCATCCCTTGCATGCTCCTTCAGAAATGCTCCTGTGGAGCTGATGTGAGAGTAACAGGAGACGGGGGATTTCTTCTGTCAGTCATGTCTCTTTTGCGGTAGATGGACAGTAATATAAACAACCAACAGTAAAAGAATTCCTTCCTTCCTTCCTTCCTTCCTTCCTTCCTTCCTTCCTTCCTTCCTTCCTTCCTTCCTTCCTTCCTTCCTTCCTTCCTTCCATCCATCCATCCATCCATCCATCCATCCATCCAGCCATCCAGCCATCCAGCCATCCATCCAGCCATCCATCCAGCCATCCATCCATCCAGCCATCCAGCCATCCAGCCATCCATCCAGCCATCCATCCAGCCATCCATCCAGCCATCCATCCAGCAGCCCATCTAGTGGCAAGCCATACTCTGGGCTGTTTACAACAATTAAAACCCACCCATCATGTAAATGAACAAATTAAGTAACAATAACCAAAGTAAAATAATAAAACACAAAACCCAAAGGTGAGAGCAGCAAAAAAATTCTAATATAATGGGTCAGTCATAGGAGGAGAAAATTCTTAAAGGCCTCCTTAAAAAGCACCATTTTAACCTGTTCAACCTGTTTCCATGAAGGACAGGAGGTAGAGTGCCTGGCATATGAGAAACTGTTTAAGATGATCATATCAGACACAATTCAGCTAATGCTACGTTCTTTTGCATGCCATTGCTTCCAGTAAGAATAGGTCCATTTTGAAATAATTCTTACTGAAATCTACCTGATATAACAGTAGATACAGTGTGCCCACTATTAGTGAATCAGAAATTCACATTAATTTTAAGCTACTTTTTTACCTTATCTTTAATTTATTACATACTTGCTATACAAAACAGTTCCATATTACTGACATGTGCAAAACAGGCAGGATTATGCCTTTGACATTTTCACTACTATCTGAAGCAATCCTGTGAATGCAAAAGCTTTCATATTCTTTTATGAACAAATCTATCCAATGAAAGTTACAACTTAATTATGACAAATGTTTTCTGTTTCCCATGCATGAAAATAAAATTTAAAAAATTACTTGTTTCTTTCTTTTGCAGTTTTGTCTGAACAGGAAAATGGACTGGGAGACCTTTTAAAGTTTCAGGCAGCCCGGGGTGAAGGGCAGATTGACAGAATGCTTGATGCCACTGGCCAAGCCCTCTATGGTTCTTCCCAACAAAGGTTTGTTTGCATGTGTTAATGGTGGTGATATTTTATTTAATGCCATTTCTCAGAACTGAATTTGTTATAATTGCTACAAAAATAATACAATGAATCCATTACTGAAATAAATATTGATATTTTTTTTGTACAGTATTAATATATGTTATAGGACTGCTCATTGAGTTGTCTATCCTGTATTGCTCTTATCCCACTAGCATATAGTATGTAAAATCAGGATTAAGTGATCTGTAATAAAGTTCTTTTCCTGCCTTTTATCTTCAGGCTAGCTCTTTGCACTGCTTTGTCTCGCCTTGGACAAGAACTTGCGACATTTAGTCAGAGGGCTGTGTCCGATACCTTGTTAACAGTCATTCGAATGGAGGAAGCACGCACAGAGTATAGAGGGGCTTTGCTGTGGATGAAGGATGCTTCCCAAGAACTGGATCCAGACACTTTCAAACAAATGGAGAAGTTCAGAAAGGCATGTAATTTCAAAGCAGAGGTGTGCTAAGCCTTATGGTCTGTATCAGGGAGGGGTTTCGACATCTTAGGTTTGACCCTAAGAGTGACATCCGTTCTCTGTGTCTCAGGCTTTGGACCGGAGATCTAACAGAATTGGATGTAAACAATTTGACAATTCTAAGTTTTGGGTTCTTCCTTGCTGCTTCAGGATATGCCATTCAGACATGCCAAGAAGCACTTCGTCTTTTTCATTATCCTGCATGCTTTAGAGCTGCTACTGCTGCTGAATCTACACAATGACCTTGATATTCATGAAGTCACAGCACCCCAGAGAAATCCTCCAACTTCAGTGAAAATCCAATCACTCATTTATGATAAACTAACTAGAGAATCTCAAAGTGATTTTTGTATATGCCACATTGTCTGGTTTTAAGTCAAACCATCCCAAACCTACCATCTAAATTTGGTGAATAGAGAAAAACTTACTTTTTTAAAAAAAAAAATTGTTTATTATTTTATTTCATTTTTATAGATCAAATGAATATTAAAGGAACTGAATCACAGACTCATTAATAATCTACACTCTTTTGTTTTTATGTGTGTGAACAGACAATGAAAACATTTAATCATACTCCTTCAGAGCAAAAGCAATGTGTTATGTATACTGAGGTGGACTGAAACCCATATATGAAGGTATCAGCGCTTGGAATATTATTTTTAAAAAAGGAACTACTCATTGCTCTGAGGCTGCAGATGGCCAATATCAATATCCTACTCCACTCACAAAAAATCTGTTATAATGTGCAGTATAACCACATTACATAGTCATTATCAGCACAGTCAGAAAAATAGAGGGAATTACTTCACCAGTTTCCTCTTGTGGCCAGTGTTGGTATTGCACCTTAAAAATACTTACAAAAACAGAAAGACTAACAGAACAATGCTCCTCTTGCCATATGATTGATAAGAGAATTACATTAACCCAGAAAAAGTCCTGTCAAATGTCTCTAAACATTCCTTAAAATGATCTTGTGAAAGTAAGTAAATAACATAATCCATTACCCCAAATGTAATAATGTTGTGACTGCTTGTTATGCTATATATCTGTGAAGATTCTCAGTCATCCAGGTGAGGTTATCTGGAAGTGGAGTCATAGCAACTGGACTTCTTTCTTATTAGGTTGAAACATTTTGCTACTCATCCAAGTAGCTTCTTCAGACTGAAGGAGCTACTTGGATGAGTAGTGAAATGTTTCAACCTAATAAGAAAGAATTCCAGTTGCCATGACTCAACTTCCAGATATACTTGTTATTCTGTTTTTTTGAAATTTGACTTTAAGGTGCAATCAGATGGCAGGAAGGGCATGTGTCTGCACCAGAAAGGATCACTTTGTAGGGAGCAGTCTCCCTTAAAGCAACCCTTGTTGGGAAATCGCTCTAGCTTAGCCATGAAGAGAGTGCAATTCCCCATACATCGTGTAATTGCCAGCAAATAGATCACACTGGACAGCTCCACAAACAGTCCAAAATGCATTCTATTTCCCTATGTGATCACACCCTTAGTTACATCCTTGTTAATCAAAAAAGTAATAGGCACTTATGTTATTTCTAATGACTTACTTCTACGCTCTAGAAGAAGCCAGATTCTTCTTCGTGGCCTCTGTGAATGCACACTAATGGGTTAAGTCTGCACATGCGCAGAGGCCTCGGAATATTCTAGAGCTGAAAAGATCGCTAGGACCGCCGCCCCCGCACCCACGTAGTCCGCCCGTCCTAGCGGTTACCTCAGTTCCTTTTCTTCCGCTGCAAAAGAGGTTTCCCTCTAGAGCTTCTCCGTGAGGAATCGGTTCTTTCTGAAACAAAGATACAGATAATTAATCTCTTCAATCGTATTCTCCTTTCAGTTGATTCTCCCCTTAAAAAAAAAAAGATCATTTTATTTCTCCTCACAGTTCCCCCCCCCTCCAAGTTGTCTCCCTTCACCGAGTTTTCTTCCCTCCGTTTATGGCCCCTACGGCCCCTTCAAAAAGTGTGCTTCCTGCACCAACAAGCTGCCGGTCTCAGATGGCCATTTTGCTTGGGAGAAGGGCATTTACCATCTGCCTGTCAACACTGGAAAAACTTTACAAAGCAAGCAATTAAACTCCAGGAACAGAGGCTGCGATCATTCCTCTGGGATCAGTCACTTCATCCCCAGGGAAAAATGGAGACTTCCCAGGTCTCTCAACCGCCTACCACGACTATTGCCTCCCCGGTACTTCCCGTGTCTGGTTCACCAGCTAAGTTGCCGAAAGATCATGTTAAACAAACCAAGACTAAATCTTCTGCATCAACACAGTCCACTAAATCTCTACAGAAGCCTTCTAAACCTAAAAAACCTAAGAAAATCAAGGACGACTCCAAGTCGAAACCCACGTTACGGGCTTCACTGTTACGGTCGGATACCGATGAGGACTCTCTGCCTCCTATTGCGGGGCAACCACCTTCTCCGCTTCTTGCGGAGTCGTCCTCGTCAGCGGGCTCACCTTCTGACATTACAATGATACAGTCTGTTGCTGGCTCGAGCCCCAATTCATTGGCTGGCTCAGTTTCTGAAAATGAATCCGGATCGATGGTGGATACCGATCCAGGCATTAAGAAAAAGGGCAAGACTAAACACCGAAGTGCCCGTACTAGCCGGCAGAATACCGCTTCTGGCAAGCCTCCGCGTAAATCGGGGCTTCAGGTATCGAAGAGTTCGAAGGCTTATAAACATCGTCACAAACATGCCAAAAAGTTCGAGCCTTCTGTTTTATGACCCGCACATGGTTCCGTACCGCCACCATTGTCGGTACTGGCAATTTGAAATGAATCCGTATTGTGACCCGCGGATGCAGTGCCCATACGCATACCCATCTGATTCTTCGGTGTCATCGGACAGTACCGACACTTCTGATACTGACAGCACGACTCCTTCCGTACTGACTACTAAACTTAAACGTAAGCTTCATTCTACATCGAAGTCTTCGGACCCGGTACCAAAGAAGAAAAAAGGGGCAAAGCACTCGGTACCGAAAGCATCCAAGGGAAAGGTTTCGGCCAAGACGGTATCCAAACCTCTGAAAGCTTCATCTGCTCCACGGGATCGTGATCAACCCACTGCGGTATGGACCAATGTTACTGGCTCTGATACCAAGGCTTCATCCTCCGGTACACCTTCGGTACCGAAACATCAAAAAAGAAAGGCAGACACTTTGCCAGTACTACAGAAAATTTCTAAACTGCCTAAACGCTGCCGAGTTGACTATTCTTCAGACTCCTCGGAATCGTCTTCACAATCTAGTACTTCTAAGTCTTCAGATTCCTCTGTCATCATAAGAGTCGCCCCCTAATTTGGGCACGCCTGACTCTGATACTGCTGATGGTAATCCACCATCCCCGGCGGAGGAATTTGCTTCTTATTCCAATCTGATTCAACGGATTGCTAAAGTGCTCGATTTAGATGTACATCAGCCGCCTCCAACAGAGTCTGATAAAGTTTACCAAGATATTGATGAAGAGCAGTCCCCTCCTCTAAGAATGGGCTTTATTCCTTCGTTATTGAGGCTTATAAAGCAGTCCTGGGACAAACCCTCTTCCATACCCCAAATGTCTAGACGGGTGGAAAATTTATATAAAATGCATGGCAATGACATGAACTTTCTATCAAAACATCCTCCACCAAACTCAGTCATTGTGGACGCTACACAATCAAGATCACGTTCCCGCTCTAATGTAACTCCAAGCAACAAAGAAGGAAGGAAGCTGGATATAATTGGTAGAAGGGTATATTCCTTAGCTTCTTTTACACTGCGGGCGGCTAATTATTTAGCCACCATGGGAGCGTACCACAAATCATTATGGAATAGAGCTCTCCCGTCATTACAAGCAGCGCCTGCGGAGCTCAAGTTTAGAGGCCTGTCTTTCCACCAAGAGGCAATGGCTCTGGCTCGGCAAGAGAGGGTTACCGCTCGCCATATTACTGAAGCAGCATCGAAACACCTGGACACTGCAATTGCACTACAGCGTCATGCTTGGCTTAGGTCAGCCAACATTTCTGAGGACTCAAAAATGCGTATAGAGGACTTACCATTCGATGGTGCTGGCCTCTTTGATGGCAAGACCAACGACATCCTGGAAAACCTGCAAAAAATGAGAAAAATGGCTTGGTCATACAACGTTCAACAACCTTACCGTCAACGCAATCAATGGAGGCGCCAATACACATACCCATTTCAGCAGTATAAACACTTTACAGATAAGCAACGCTACACACCACAGCAGTCTTCATCATACCCACGCCGCCAATACAACCAGCGTCAGCGCCCTTGTCACTCTTCCAGGCGTGCTGAGAAGAAAACCAAACAGGATCTTTGACTTTTTGGAACTCCTTCCTCTAAATCGAAAACCATCTGTTCTCACCCGTTTGGCGCCTCATCTCCCTGTATGGGCACATATCACTACAGACACCTGGGTTCTCTCAATCATAGCAAGAGGATACGCAATAGAATTCATTTCAATTCCTCCTTCAAAAATTGTCTCCACTCACCCTTCTACCGCTCTCAAACTAGAAATCCAATCACTTCTTTCAAAGGGTGCCATTTCACCTGTCACGCCCGACCCAAAGGACCCAGGATTTTTTTCCAGGTACTTCCTCGTGCCCAAAACAGACAACTCCCTTTGTCCCATTTTAGATCTCAGGGACCTCAACTACTTTATTATACAGAGACGATTCAGAATGGTCACGCTAGAACGCATTCTTCCACTTCTTCAGCACAGAGACTGGTTCGCGGTCATCGATCTAAGTGATGCCTATTTCCATATTACCATCAGGCACGACCATCGCAAGTTTCTCCGTTTTTCGCTCGGATGAGCCACTTACCAATTCACTGCCTTGCCGTTTGGCCTATGCACTGCGCCCAGGGTGTTTACGAAGTGCATGGCCCCTGTGGCGGCTCATCTTCGCACACTGGGAATTTCAATATTCCCTTATATAGACGATTGGCTCTTAGTAGCTCACACGTACGATCAAGCTGTAAAGGACATAGCATGCACCTTGTCCCTTCTCGTCGATCTCGGCCTCAAGGTGAATTTCGACAAATCAATACTTACCCCTTCTCAAAGTGTGGTTTACATCGGTGCTGTGCTCGACTCTTCCAATGCAATGGCATTTCTCCCTCGGCAACGTGCACTCAAGATGAATACTTTGCTCAGCTATTTTCAACCGCATGCGTATGTGACAGCCCACCAGGCACAACGCCTTTTGGGTCTCATGGCGTCTACCACGTCAGTCATCCGGCATGCGAGGCTCAAAATGCGCTCGTTGCAAGCGTGGTTTCTATCGCTTTTCAACCCACTCCTAGATTCACCTACCATGCGACTACAAGTAACGCCAGAGCTTGCCCGTCAGCTCGAGTGGTGGATGTTGCCTTCCAATGTTTTCCTTGGCCGTCCCTTTGCTCCCCTTCAATTAACAATGCAAGTCATGACCGACACCAGTCCGACTGGATGTGGGGCACATTGCAACGGGTTGCATGTTCACGCAACTTGGTCTACGAGGGAGCGCTGCCTCCATATCAACAACTTGGAGTTGTTAGCCATCTTCAAGGCGCTTCGTGCATTCCTGCCAATTGTCACCGGAACCGCGGTCCAGGTAACCACGGAAAATACTACAGCGATGTACTACGTAAACAAGCAGGGAAGTACACATTCTTTAACACTCCTGTACCTGACTGTCCGCCTCTGGGAATGGTGCCTGGACCATCATATCTTTCCGGTGGCAATTCATATTCCGACGCAGGACAACATATGGGCGGATCATCTAAGCAGAAGATCCTTCCAAATGCACGAATGGTCCCTGGATCAGGACGTCTTCCTACAAATCTGCGAACGCTGGGGACGCCCAGACATAGATGTGTTTGCAACGGAAGCGAACAGGAAATGCGGCAAATACATCTCAAGAGCAGGGCTCGGCCAAAGGTCCCTAGGGGAGGCTCTCATGCTGCCCTGGACCTCTCGTCTCCTGTATCTCTTTCCTCTGATTCCGCTTCTTCTCCGTGTGATCGTCAAGCTCAGAGAAGAACGGTCCAATGCAATCCTCATCACTCCTTACTGGCCGAGACAGCCATGGTTTACGATGCTCACCGCCATGGCGTCTCAAATAATGAAACTGCCGTCCTTTCCACACCTGCTCACGTAGAATCAAGGCCTAACTCTTCATCTGGACCTAGTGTCCCTTCACTTGACAGCGTGGAAAATATCACCTCTATAAATATGATACTTTCTCATGCCAGGAAGCCCTCCACTAACCGTCTATACGCCAGGAAGTGGCTATCGTTTCAGAAATTTGCATCTGAGCATAACCTCCCAACCTCGCCAACCATGCTCGAGACCGTATTACTTTTCCTCTCCCGCTTGTTCGAACGGCAATTGTCCTTGTCTACGTTGAAGGTGTATATGGCTGCCATTGTAGTGCACCAACCTGATGAATCAGATGCGGCATTGTTGTTCAGGCATCCAAAGTTAAAGAAGTTTCTTAAAGGAGTTTCTCATCTAAAGCCTCCAAGGCTTTCCCCTACGCCTCAGTGGTCTTTGCATACGGTATTACGACGTTTGTCTCTGCCTCTGTTTGAACCTCTTGACAAGGCATCGGATCGCCTGTTTACCTTCAAGGTTCTTTTTCTCGTAGCTATTACTTCCGCTAGGAGAGCGTCGGAACTAGCAGCTCTGCGGGTTGACCCTCCTTTCTTGCAGTTCCATCCTGAGAAGGTCACCCTGTATCCAGACGTCTCCTTTTTGCCCAAAGTAGTTACTGACTTCCATGTCCGCCAGCCCATCATCCTGCCTACCTTTTTTCCTAAACCCTCATCAACTGTTGAGAGGTCGCTTCACCTTCTTGATGTTCGGCGTGCTCTCGCCTTTTATGTTGAAAGAACTGCACCATACAGAAAGTCTAAGAGATTGTTCATCTCTCCTCACCATCCTTACAGGGGACAACACATCTCCTCACAGACCATATCAAGGTGGCTCGTACTATTCGTTTGGCTTACCAGTTAGACAACAAGCCTCTTCCAGCTTGTGTCAAGGCACATTCTACCAGGGCGTTATCAACATCGACTGCCTTCCTCCGAGGTGCTTCAGTTCAGGACATCTGTCAGGCTGCTACCTGGTCGACCCCGTCTACTTTCACGTCCCATTACCGGTTGGACATGCGAGCGAAGACGGATGCCAGTTTTGGACGTGTGGTTTTGTCTTCAGTGTTGCCGTGACGTCCCTCCTCCTTTCAAGGTAAGCTTGTCAGTCACCCATTAGTGTGCATTCACAGAGGCCACGAAGAAGAAAGAGAGGTTACTTACCTGTAACTCTGGTTCTTCGAGTGGTCCTCTGTGAATTCACACTTCCTGCCCGTCCTCCCCTCTGTCCGTCACGTCTGTCTCTTTCTTTGAGCAGCAGCGGAATTGGGGAACTGAGGTAACCACTAGGACGGGCGGACCACGTGGGTGGGTGGGGGGGGGCGGTCCTAGCGATCTTTTCAGCTCTAGAATATTCCGAGGCCTCTGCGCATGCGCATACTTAACCCATTAGTGTGAATTCACAGAGGACCACTTGAAGAACCAGAGTTACAGGTAAGTAACCTCTTTTTTTTGGTTTATTTAGCGCAAATTATGGCACAAGAGTTGTTGGGTCCTCTGACATGTCCTGTGTATCATCTTGTAGAAACTCATATGATTGGGCTTCCGGCTAATATAAATAGATTGGTTTGTAGATAATAGTTTCCTAAAGAGATTTTACAAATCTTTTATAAATTACAATTTTTATTGTTCTAGGTGCAGGGGCAAGTAAGAAACACCAAAACCCAATTTGATAAGCTAAAAGTGGATGTTTGTCAGAAGGTGGACCTCCTTGGAACCAGCCGCTGTAATATGCTGTCACACTGTCTTGCAGTTTATCAGGTATCAGCTCGTTTCTTAGGCTGCATAAGTACTTCTATATGGTTAACAAATGTTCTGTTGAGTTGAATGTCCTAGACCAGTGGTCCCCAACCTTGGGTAACCCAGATGTTCTTGGACTGCAACTCCCATAAACCCTAGCTAGCACAGCTGTTCGTGAAGGCTTCTAGGAATTGTAGTCTAAGAACACCCGGGTTTCCCAATGTTGGAACCCACAGTCTAGATCAATGGTTCCTAAACTTTTTCAATTTGCAGCTCCCTTTACTTACTGCGGATCCCCAATACAAAATCTTGGGTGGGGTGGGGGAAGAAGGGAGGGGGAAGCCTGGCCTGAGTAGTACTTTGCAACCTTGGGCTTCTGGGAGTTGCAGTCCAAGAACACCTGTGTTACCCAAGGTTGGGAACCACTGATATATAACAAGGCTCATAATGTTCAGTAGGTCTTACTTTGAGTAAAATGAGCATGGGATTATATGCAGCAAAACCTTGTGCACATTTACTCAAGAAATAAGCCCACTGCATCCAGTGGAGCCTGTTTTCAGGCACCTGTCCAATGATTGCATTTCTAAATGTACACTAAGAAAGTCCCACTGAATACCGGGGGGGGGGGGGGGAGAGGGGAGGCTTACTTCCAATAAATATGCTTAAAACTGCTTTAAGTCTATTCCTTGGCTTTTCTCAATTTCTCATCCAGGTAATGGAAAAGTTCCTTTCAGAACACCAAAAAAGTGGCAGGAAAGGCCATGTAGTCCAATCCAAAGCCAAGAGTGATATCTTTATCAAGGATTATAGACCAGTAGTTTTAACATGTGTTATTATGAAATGTTTTGAGAGATTGGTGCTGGATTACATTAAGGATAGTCTTCCACCTTCTTTGGACCCATGGCAATTTGCATACAGGAGAAATAGATCTACTGATGATGCTGTGTCCATTGTACTCCATACTGTATTGAGTCACTTAGAACAACAGGGAACTTATGCGAGGCTGTTGTTTGTGGATTATAGCTCTGCTTTTAATACCATTCTACCCAATAGGTTGTTTTTTAAAATGATCAACCTGGGATTACCTCAGAAGATTTGTGTGTGGGTAAAGGACTTTCTGACAGATAGGCCACAGTCAGTAAGGATGGGATTTCACCATTCTTCTACCCTGGTACAGGAGCTCCCCAGGGTTGTTTGCTAAGTCCCTTCCTCTATTCCCTGTACACACATGATTGCACCCCACTGTATAACACCAACACAATTATTAAATTTGCGGACGATACGACAGTGGTGGGGCTCATAAATAAGAACAATGAGTCTGCTTACAGAAAGGAAGTACAAGGGTTGATACTCTGGTGTAAAGAAAATAATCTTACACTTAACATCAAAAAAAAACTAAAGAACTCATAACTGATTTTAGGAGGAAGAGAAATGTACATTTACCACTGTACATAAATGGCGAGGAAGTGGAGAGAGTTGGTAGTTTTAAATTTCTGGGCACTTACATCTCAGAGGACCTCTCATGGACTATAAATGCCAACATGCTAGTGAAGAAGGCACAGAAGAGGCTGTATTTCCTGAGAATGCTCGGGAAGTTAAATTTATCTCAGCATTTACTTCTGTCCTACTATCGTAGCACCATTGAGAGTGTCCTAACTTATGGCATTCTGGTATGGTTTGGGAGTAGCTCTGTAGCAGACAAAAAAGCTCTACAGAGAACCATTAAAATTGCCCAGAATATCATTGGGCTCCAGCTATCAACCCTGGATGACATCTTCACATCCCGCTATCTGAGGAAGTCACACAACATCCTGAGAGATTCTTCCCATCCTGCTTACAACTTTTTTGAACTGTTGCCGTCTGGCAGAAGATATAGAACAATTAAGACTCGGACCACACTTTTTCTGAATAGTTTTTATCCCAGAGCTATAATTGCACTTAATTATAGTGCAATTATAGCTCTGGGATAAAAACTGGTGGCTTAAAGACCACCAGTAGTGAACAGTTGGACAGTGTTACTTAGCCTGCGGTGTAGATGTTTGTATTCTTAGTGGGGGATTTTTAGTGGGGGGGAGTGTTTGGGGATTTTTTATGTGTGTGCATGTGGGTCTGGTCTCTGGGTGTCTGTGTGAATTTCGTTGTATGGGTATACTATGTATATACTTACAATGACAATAAATTTATTTGATTTGATTTATTAGACCCCTAAAATAACACAAGCAAAAACTGACTTTTAGCTCTGCAGGAGCTCAGGCAGGATCTTACAGAGCTAATGGTGGAACAAAAGAAACCTAAAAGATCCTAAATTCATGGCCAGATGTGCAGGCCACAACTTCATGGCCAGATGTGCAGGCCACAACTTTCTGATACTCTTTGGAGTATTAAGTCCAAAGAATAATATCTCCTTCCCACCTCCCCGGCCTTCCGTCCCTTTTTCACATTTCTCCTTCAGGGCCTGCAATCCTGTTTACCTTTGCGGAAGAATAAGCCTTCCTGAAAACTCAGTCACGCCTTCTGTCAAGGACACACACACACAGGATTAGGCCGACACAGAGCTTCCTCCCTCCTCCCCAGCCCCTTCCTCCCCCACTTCCACTCCCTTCCGGGTCCCTGGATGTAACACTCCCAACGGCGGTGGAGGAGGCGGGCAGTCTGGGCTTCTTGAGGTCTTCTGGGCAAGAGGGAGATGGCAGAGGATGATGAAGGCAGTGGTAGCAAGAGGAGAAGGAGGGGGTGGAGTGAAAGTTCCAGATTGTATTAGCCTCTACAGCTCACAGAGTGGGTGGGACACAGAGCATTACTCCATCACCTCAGGCTGTCACATCGGCGATGGGAGGGAATAAGAAACAATTTTGCAGCACTACTGGCTGGGTTTGGCAGTGCCCCAGTGTGCTGCAGTGCACAGTTGGGAATCACTGGTCTAGACCTTCAGATCTGAACTCATCAGGTGTGGCGTCCGCCCAGGTCATGAATATTGATATGCTATCTGCATGGACCAATGAGAGTGCTGGAGAAGCGGAGTCATGAGATATAAGAGTCTCTGCAGGAGGAGGAGGGGATTAGATAGGAGTTTTGGAGAGAATGAGAGATAAGAGTTTTTGGGAATTGGGAGTTTGGAGTAGAGAGAGAGAGGTTGGCGGTTGAGGGTGGATGAAGTGGAATGTTTGGTTAAGCGTTAAAGACATTGATTGTACCATAATCACCTGTGTTAATAAACAACTTCTATTTGGTTCTGTTTAAAATGACACATGGCCTGGACCTCTATTATTAATAATACATAATGTTGATGTAATCAACTGGTGGCAGCTGAAAGACACGTAGCTTGTGCCCTGTGTTTGGTGAAACAATCAAGGGACAGGCGGGGAACGTGGCATCAGATCCAGAAAATTCAGGATGGTGACTGTGGCCAACATTCTCCCATTGCTCTGTACTAGAGATTATTGTGCACAATGTCTATTTTTGCATCTGCATCTGATTGCTATTTTATTAATTTTACCTGCAGATAATATAGTTTTCTGTCCAGAGTCTTGTGTAGGCTTGTCACAGTCACATAGATCTTTCTAAAACTCACAATCATTGTTAAGGTCCAACCCCATTTTAAGACGTCAGTGTTTTTCCATACATTGATGAGCAGCTCCACGTGGCAACTTTTCCACCAATATCTTGAGGCTGTGCCTCCTTGGAGATCTGGGAGAATATATCAGTACAGAAATATCTTGTCTGATACACAGTCAAAAATTTATACAAATTCCTATGTGAATTTTGTTTTTTTTAAAGTCAGTAATGTGGAAAAATTAAGTTTAATTTTTATCGTCTTGATCTACTGTTTGTCTGTTATTGTTTGGTTTTCAGTTTGTTAGCCACCCAGAATAATGCATTGCACTAATGAGGCAGTATATGATAGATAGATAGATAGATAGATAGATAGATAGATAGATAGATAGATAGATAGATAGATTAGATAGATAGATAGATAGATAGATAGATAGATAGATAGATAGATAGATAGATAGATAGATAGATAGAGCAACTGATATGGATTCATTCATTCATCCATAATTTAAACTTAGTTCAACATTTTACTCATGTTTAATATACTGCCTGATGTAAGCATGTAGCAAAATAATGACACATATCTTTCTTAAGGATACTTTTAAAATTATAACCTCTCTGTACATATGCATTACTTTGCTTACCTTAGATGACCTTTCTGCACTTCTGTGAGAAGACTGCTCAAAAGATGTCTGAAATTAATGAAGGCTTTGCAAGTCTGCAGTCATGTTATTCTAATACATCTGAGGTGAAGACATTTCTTTTAGTTTTCAAGAAAAATACCAGCTCCAGAAAAGAAATATGCTGAAGTTTGCTGGCTGCCTTGGGACTATCACTGTGTTTCTACATGTATAGTCAGTTTATCTTAAAGTGTACTTTGGTGTATCCATCACAGCAGCATATTCTATGCTATCAGTGTAGACATGTATGCCAGATTTTCAGGTTTGTACCTAAAACTTCCTGGACCCAAATGTCATATTTTTGGAGGCACAAGAGCAAATCAGCAGTAACTTTTCATGAAAAGAGCGTAATCCTGCTTGGCTGGTAGTAAAACTAACTATGGTGCTATTTGCTCTCATTTTTTTAGTGACTGTTGAGTAGATAGCTTCCTTATCTCCAAGAGAACTTATTCTAGTTTTCAGGGGTATCCTTCCTATTAAGTCTCTACTGAAACAAATGTAGCCTCAAAAAGAAATAATGCTGAATGTTGTGTAACCAACTTATAGGGATGTTAGCAGAGGTTGGATGGGCAGAGCCACTGTAGCTGTGGCAATAGCAAAAAGCAGAAGGGTTGAGGACTTTAGTGAAATGGAACTGGTAGGTACATTTGTGTTTTTCATTATTATCAATGCGTGCGGAGGGCCCAATCTTGTTCTTGCTGCCTCTGCTACTGTGGGTGCTGTGGCATTGTTTGTGTGTACATACTGAGATAGTCTGGTGCTATGGCCATACTCCTTAATTGGTTAGAACAGTTTGGTTCCCTCCATGTTGTGGGATTGGTAGGCAACAACAGTGTTGCCGTAAGGTATGACTGGCATTCATGCAGTATTTCCCTCCCCATCATGTTTTACCCTAATGTCCTGCACTTACCTTTTATTAGATATGATGGCCATTCCATCATTGTGGTCATAGCAAATCTACAGACCAAGCATAATTGTGAAATAGAATTGTTCTAAACATTCTTCAAGACATTTTCATATCTAAGAAAGTCTAATTATGAATGAGAAGGACTTCTTTCTTGCCATTCAAAAGATAAGGCAATAAGAATACTGCCTTTAGTTTTCAGAGATCAAATTGAAATATTCTGGATCGGCAGTGCCTTCATTTAGTTATCAGGATAAGGCTATATAGTCTTGTTGGAAAGATCAAGTTAAAAACAAACATTTACCCTGTGTTTGGTAATAACACTTTTATGAACTTTTGCAGGAGCTTACTAAGCAAACTGTTGGAGAAGATCAGGAGAATGCCATGGGAGCTGCTACCATATCAAACCCTGACAAGTAAGTTTTCTTGATTTAAAATTTCAATGAACAGAATGCCCCAAACTAATTATGAGAGCCAGTCCTTTGCACATCACTTGGGGGTGCAGCATCCAAGGAGAGACTGCTGCCTGGCCACCATAACCTACTGTATACACACTTTCCATATATGCCCAACAACACAGTGAGCAGTATGCAGTATTAGCTGTCCTAAACCAGAATACAACACACATGCCTTCCTTCTGCTACTACTTTGCAATCAGTCTGTCATGCAAGAGAGTTTTATATGTAGTGGAGGGGAACATCCTGTACCATAAGTTGTCCCTCTTATTTGCTTCAACAGCTAGCAGAAAAACAGTTGTATGTATTGGAAGTGATTGGGTGCAACTCATATCTTTACATGGGAATCAGTAGAGAGAGAGGACCTATGATGACCTTCCTTTAACTTAGGTTGTTAGTCTTAGGGTTGCTGATATAGGCTGGATTACTTCCTGTATCTCCCTCCCACTTCTTCTCTTTCAATTTTCTTCCTATTCTCATCAGAGATTGACTTGAAGATGATTGCTCTCTTTCATTAGGCAGCTTCCAGCTCAGTCATGCATTGTTTTCTCCTACCTGTTGAAGGAAGCAGGGGACAACTCATCATATAAGATGTCATCCTTCCATTATGTAAAATGAGCATCTCTTATCAACCTTCTTATTTCACACCCACTTGGGCACTCAAAGATTTAGACAGACTACTCATGCTAATCACAGCTGTCAGACCAAGGTGCATGAAGTGTGAAGTACTACCAGCTCTCTGTCACTTGTTGCTGACTGAGACAGAATCAGAGAGACTTCATTCATATCTTGAGGTGGTGTATGAAGAGAGATGGGAAGGAGGATCAGCCATAGAAAATTCCTACAGTCCTTCCTTCTTCATTTGATAAAGATGATTATTACTGCTGAGGTGAACCTGCCTCTTTCCTTCATTAGTCATGTTCTTGGAAGTCAGTGATAATTTCCCAGTTTCATTTCTGTTGCTCATTATTATTGCAGAACAGCTTAAGAAAAGCCATGCTGGATGGATCAGACCAAAGGTCTGTCTAATACAGCATTCTGTTCCCCTAGAGGGCAAACTCAGTTCTTCCATGAGCAGGGAATGAGTGCAAGCACATCCAACCTTTCCACTCCCCAGCAAATGATAAACAAAAGGAAAATTCCCTCTAATGTTGGGGTGAGGCATCATCATCCTGACTAGTAGCATTGATGGCCTTAACCTCCATATCTAATCTCCTAAAGTCATTTAAGGGCAATGAGACAATGCAAATAATACGTTATTAAATGCAAAGCTCTCTTAAGAGGGAAATACTGTCTTTTTCCTAACACAAGCTTTCCACAAGCCCCATTTGGCCAATTAGCTTATCTTTGTTTTTTGTTTTTATTTAATTGGACAGGTGGGAAACAGCATGGCCTTGTTTTCATGTCTGATTTCTTAGGCAGTAGCTCTTAAAGATGTGCATGTCTGGAAGGCCAGTGTACCAAGGAAATACGCATTTCCCTTAACCAGTAATCTGATGCTAAACTGGCAGCTGTCACAATATTTTATGGCAGTAAATTCCACAGATAACCTATACATTGTATGAAGAAGTAATGTTTTGTATATTTCACACTAATAACCGCCTCCAACAATTTACTGCAACCACAAGATCCATGGTCTTAAATAATGATAAAGCTGGTTCCTTGTTTGCACTTAAGGGACATACAAATTTCAGGTCCTTATTCAACTCAACGTCTGAGCTGTATTTCAAAGTTTTGTGCAAATATGGAAATTTAGCAAGTCACCTCTGCTCCCTTCTCCTGACAGGAGGAAAAGTCTCACTTTAAAATAAGATCCATGAAACTCAATCAGGATGTGATGACATTGATAAATAATGCAGCAAATGCTCTGGGATTGGGACGGTCAAACTGGCATTATTTCCCATTGATTATACAACATACAGGTCAATGCAAATCAGCCTGAAATTTTTCCATCTGAATCCAAAGTTTTTTCTCTCTGCCACTAGGGCTTTTACTTTTTTGACAGAGAAAGTATTTGTATACATTCAGACAGTATAATTGATTGTACTGATGCAGAAAGCATCTGACACTACTGAATATTGAACAGAGAGCAATTCTTGAATTAACAAAGAGAGCACAGCAATTTTAAAATTGGTCTTGATCTCTTTTTAAAGTATGAGTTTTAGCCCCATCTATGATTCAACACAATTTTCCTTCAGATGGTCTGGTTTCCTTCTCCCTTCCTCTTTCCTTTTTAAAAAAAGGCTTGGTGTCATTGCTAGGGCACACAGGAGACTGAAGAGAGAAAAAATTGAGGAGTCAGCAGAAAGTGAGGAGAAAATTGCTAATGAGCATTGTGACGAAATGCCTAAAGGTGACGTCATTCCTGCCTGTCAGTCACAGGAGCTCTAGAGGGAGGAGCCAAGGATAGAGCAGGAGGGGCGGAACCAAGGGGACAGTTAGACAGTTGGAGAGTTGTTGGAGCTTAGAGAGGAGAAGAATTAGAGTGATCTGTATAGAGAGTTAGGAAAGTGAATTAAGAACAAGGTTATTAGATTGAACAAGCAGGAATGAGAACACCTAGAATAAGATAGATATTAAGTGATTGAAATTATATAATAAAAGCCTGAATATATGTCCCGTCCTATCCAAACCTAATCAAACCCCTGTTACAGTGATTACATGATTTACTTTGTGATATGATTAATAATAAAAGATTATCTGTTATTCAAACCAACTGATTCCGAAGTTCAATAAGCCTTGCATATGGCAGCACATGTGTCTAACACACAGAGGTGGTATTAAGAAAATAATACCTGGTGACAGCGAGAGAAACCAAGAGGGAGAGAACCTTTGTGAGGGCCACAACAAACAGAGCCACAAGGGCGATGATCCCCACAAGCATTTCTTCGCAGTTTAAGGTAGTTCTTGTGTAGACATGCCTCCTGCAGATCTGGATGGCCACAGCAGTGCAATTTCCCCCTCTCTTTCTGCTGATTTCTGTGTAGTTGGCTAAAGTAAATTCACCTGGGGAAACCTGACTTCCCAGGTGGAACTTCCCAGTGGAATCATTTTCATTTTTTCCATTGAGTAGTTGCAGCCTCAGTGGGACTTTCTTTTGAGCAGACATGTATTTGATTATACTGTGTTTTTGCCTTTTCCTTGTTACAAAACACACCACTACCCACATATAAGAAAAAGCAGGCTCCAGGTCTCAATTATCTTGATAGCATTTTTGTACTTCCTGTGCCTGACACTTCATGTGTTTCTGTTTTTAACCCTCAAGGCTGATTTTGCTGGATGAAGATAGCTGTGGAACTCAGTTAGGTAAGATGTTTTAAGAGTTATTTTAATCAATATATTTTGCAGGATATTTCTCTGGCATTAATAGAAATAGACTAAATAGATCTACCTGTTAATTTTCTTTATTGGGTTTATGGTATGCAGTTTCATTCCCCGTCCCCACAATAAATGCATATTGAGGTAGTAACCATTATCCTCCTCCCAGTATTGAACTGTCTGCTGTGTATAGGCTCAGGTACCTGTTTTGTCTATGCACAGTTGTCTGAGAAAATCTGGACAGAAGACATTGTCCTTGAGTCTTGTACCCTATGTTGTTCAGCGCTTTTATTTTATTGTGCATCTTATTAAAAGCTTTACTTGTAAAGAATACAATCCTGCCTCATAAAACTGATTTCTTTAAATTAGAAATTAAAAAACTTTATAACCTTGTATTAAGAATGGGGAACCAGTTTGGGGTCCCAGATCAGATTCCCACTGCACTGATAAACATCTGACCCATACATGCCAGGTGATGTCGGGGGGGGGGGGGGCATGGCTATGGTATGTACGCACCATTCAAGTCTGGGAAGCTTCACCCATACGCCATTTTCAGAAAGGACAGGACACAGATCAAGTCCCTCATTATTATCTCAGACAAGAGACTGACCACGGACTTTCCAAATCAACAGAGCAAGTAGAGTGGAAGGAAACACTCACTTTGGTAGGATATAATAAGGTAAAGCCACCCCATCATTTCCCTATTCCTACTTGCAATAATGAAGGGGGGTGGGGAATGGCCACAGGGTTGCATTTTAGGGGGGGCATTCCCAAACCCTTTGCGAACCAGATTGAGACCACTTATAGTCTGGATTAGGCCCACAAGCTGCAAATTATCCTTTCCTGCTCTAGAGGAAATCAGAAAAACAAATACTGGATGGGAAACAACTTCTTAATTCCCTTAGCAAGATCAAAATAATACAAAATAAATGCATCTGCGCATTTAATGTGCAGGGTTTTAAAATATTCCAACAGCATCAGGGGATGATGTCTTGGCAATCACACTAGGCCTGAACCTTTCTACCTCCTCCTTCTCTGAAGTCAGTATTTGACCTTGGACTTTTGGGGGCTGCTTAAATTTTTAAAAATGCAAATTAAATGTGAACATTACAGTATAGGTAAAAACAAAATTAAAAAAAAGAACAAATAAAAAGGACAAAAACATGGTGACACCTTAAAGACTTTTTAATGTGAGCTTTCATAGACATTTAATCTTTAAGGCACCACCACATTTTTGTCTTTTTTATTTGTTCTTTTATAATTTTTGTATTTTTGTTTTTACCTATAATGCTTGCACAGACTAACATGGCTACCTCTTCTACAACATTTAACGTGAAGAAGCATTTAACATCAGATATCATCCAGCCTTCAACAAGAATAGATAAAAAGAAAAGTAGTGTGCATTAAGTATAAAAAGGATAGTAAAGAGCATGAATATGGTAAACAACATGTACTAAAGCTACACAAAAGGCTGAAATCCTGTTTGTGTAATTTCCACAGCAAAATGCTTCGTGATGTCATCAACCTTATGCCACAGAACTTACATGAACAGGATTGCAGTCAAAATTTAAGTGAGATAATAGCTATGATAATGTATTTGTTGTTCTTCTTCGTGGTCTCTGTGAATGCACACATATGGGTCTTGTCTGCGCCTGCGCTGACGTTCTCGGAAGATTCTAGAGCTAAAAGTAACAATTTAGTGGTGTGATTCCCCCATGAGGCATATGCTCCTCCCACCCTCCATTTTCCTCAGTTCCTTTTTTCCGCCAAGCTGTACGGTTCTCCTTTGGAAGACTGAGCTTTCTCTTTAGCCTTTTTCGAGCTAATATACCCAAACAGCCCTTTTCATTCAACCAGAGCCCTATCTACTTTGGTTGCCTTCCAACGTGGAACCGAGATCCCAGACATCTGCCGTGCTGCCACATGGTCCACCCCGTTGACCTTCATTAAGCACTACCGGCTAGATGTCAGAGCGAGACATGATGCTTCCTTCGGCAGAGCTGTGTTGGCTTCTTTCCTCCCGTCACGTCCCACCTGCCGGTAAGTGAAGCTTGCTAGTCACCCATATATGTGCATTCACAGAGACCACGAAGAAGAAAAAGAGGTTACCTACCTGTAACCATAGTTCTTCGAGTGGTCCTCTGTGAATTCACACTACCCACCCATCCTCCCCTCTCTCCATCACGGATGAGTTAAAGTTGTACTATTCTGACACCTGACGGAAAAAATTTAGGAACTGAGGAAAATGGAGGGTGGGAGGAGCATATGCCTCATGGGGGAATCACACCACTAAATTGTTACTTTTAGCTCTAGAATCTTCCGAGAACGTCAGCGCAGGCGCAGACAAGACCCATATGTGTGAATTCACAGAGGACCACTCGAAGAACTATGGTTACAGATAGGTAACCTCTTTTTTTACAGTAGCTACTTGGAATATTAAGTATTGCCATTGAGGCAGAAGAGTGAGTAATCAGAAAAAAATGGTATTATATATTATTGTATAGTTATATATTTTCATATCTCCAGGTAGAACAGGGTGTTCTTTTTGACTGTACCAAATTGCATGCATCAAAACTGCAAAAGGGAACAGAGAGCACATGTAGCATTAAGAAAATGTATTGCACATTCTGGGCAGTGAGAAATGTCAATGCATTTATAGTTTCTCAAGTTTAATATGATAAAAATTAAGAAATGCATAATATGTTAAATATTATGTTCTTTAAAGTGTTATTTGTCATTTTTATGTAGGAAGCGGCCTTATATACAAAGCTAGATCTTCGATCCATCTAGCTGAGAATTATCAGTTATCCGACTGGGAGCGCCAGAGTTTTGGGCAGGATTCTTCCTAGCCCTTCTCAGAAATCTCTGGTGCTTTCTGCTGCTCTCCAGTCCAAGTACTAACAAGGCCCAGCCCTGCTGTGCTTTCAAAATCAGAAAAGTTTAGATGTGTTCAGGGTGATAAGGTGTTTTGTGCTTAAAAAAAATATTTAAATATATATATTTAATTTTGAACTATATAGTGTAACTAACATATGCACCCCTTCACGGATTGCTGCCTTGTCGTGGCGAAGGGGCTTGAGTAATTCAGAAAAGCTATGGGCTAGGCCGTGCAGGGACACCCAAGAGGGACAGGTCATAGTGGAGAGTTCTGACTAAACGTGATCTACCTGGAGCAAGAACTGGCAAGCCACTCCAGTATCTGTGCCAAGAAAACCCCATGAACAGAAACAAAAGGGTAAAAGATATGACGCTGGAAGATGAGCCCCTCAGGTCGGAAGGCATCCAACATGCTACTGAGGAAGAGCGGAGGACAAGTACAAGTAGCTCCAGAGCTAATGAAATGGTTGGGCCAAAGCCGAAAGGATGCTCAGCTGTGGACGTGCGTGGAAGTGAAAGGAAAGTCTGATGCTGCAAAGAAAAATACTGCGTAGGAACCTGGAATGTAAGATCTATGAACCTTGGTAAGCTGGATGTGGTCAAACAGGAGATGGCAAGAATCAACATTGACATCCTGGGCGTCAGTGAACTAAAATGGATGGGAATGGGTGAATTCAATTCAGACGATTATCATATCTACTATTGTGGGCAAGGATCCCATAGAAGAAATGGAGTAGCCCTCATAGTCAACAAAAGAGTGGGAAAAGCTGTAATGGGATATAATCTCAAAAACGACAGAATGATTTCAATACGAATCCAAGGCAGACCTTTCAACATCACAGTAATCCAAGTTTATGCACCAACCACTGATGCTGAAGAGGCTGAAATTGACCAATTCTGTGAAGACTTACAACACCTTCTAGAACTGACACCAAAGAAAGATATTATTCTCATTATAGGGGATTGGAATGCTAAAATAGGGAGTCAAGAGATAAAAGGAACAACAGGTAAGTTTGGCCTTGGAGTTCAAAACGAAGCAGGGCAAAGGCTAATAGAGTTTTGTCAAGAGAACAAGCTGGTCATCACAAACACTCTTTTCCAACAACACAAGAGGCGACTCTACACATGGACATTACCAGATGGGCAATACCGAAATCAGATTGATTATATTCTCTGCAGCCAAAGATGGAGAAGCTCTATACAGTCAGCAAAAACAAGACCTGGAGCTGATTGTGGCTCTGATCATCAGCTTCTTATAGCAAAACTCAAGCTTAAACTGAAGAAAGTAGGAAAAACCACTGGGCTAGTCAGGTATAATCTAAACCAAATCCATTATGAATACACGGTGGAAGTGAAGAACAGATTTAAGGAACTAGATTTGGTGGACAGAGTGCCTGAAGAACTATGGATGTAGGCTCGTAACATTGTACAGGAGGCAGCAACAAAAACCATCCCAAAAAAAAGGAAATGCAAGAAAGCAAAGTGGCTGTCCAACGAGGCCTTACAAATAGCAGAGAAGAGAAGGGAAACAAAATGCAAGGGAGATAGGGAAAATTACAGAAAATGGAATGCAGACTTCCAAAGAATAGCAAGGCGAGACAAGAGGGCCTTCTTAAATGAACAGTGCAAAGAAATAGAGGAAAATAATAGAAAGGGAAAAACCAGAGATCTGTTCAAGAAAATTGGAGCTATTAAAGGAACATTTTGTGCAAAGATGGACACGATAAAGGACAAAAATGGTGGGGACCTAACAGAAGCAGAAGACATCAAGAAGAGGTGGCAAGAATACACAGAGGAATTATACCAGAAATATCTGGATGTCCCGGAGAACCCAGATAGTGTGGTTGCTGACCTTGAGCCAGACATCCTGGAGAGTGAAGTCAAGTGGGCCTTAGAAAGCATGGCTAACAACAAGGCCAGTGGAGGTGATGGCATTCCAGTGGAACTATTTAAAATCTTAAAAGATGATGCTGTTAAGGTGCTACACTCAATATGCCAGCAAGTTTGGAAAACTCAGCAGTGGATTGGAAAAGATCAGTCTACATCCCAATCCCAAAGAAGGGCAGTGCCAAAGAATGCTCCAACTACCGTACAATTGCATTTCACATTTCACACGCTAGCAAGGTTATGCTCAAAATCCTACAAGGTAGGCTTCAGCAGTATGTGGACCGAGAACTCCCAGAAGTACAAGCTGGATTTCGAAGGGGCAGAGGAACTAGAGACCAAATTGCTAACATGTGCTGGATTATGGAGAAAGCCAGAAAGCTCCAGAAAAACATCTACTTCTGCTTCATTGACTACACAAAAGCCTTTGACTGTGTGGACCACAGCAAACTATGGCAAATCCTTAAAGAAATGGGAGTACCACATTATCTATCTCCTGAGAAATCTATACGTGGGACAGGAAGCAACAGTTAGAACTGGATATGGAACAACTGATTGGTTCAAAATTGGGAAAGGAGTACGACAAGGCTGTATATTGTCTCCCTGCTTATTTAACTTATATGCAGAATACATCATGCGAAAGGCTGGACTGGAGGAATCCCAAACCGGAATTAAGATTGCCGGAAGAAATATCAACAACCTCCGATATGCAGATGATACCACTCTGATGGCAGAAAGTGAGGAGGAATTAAAGAACCTCTTAATGAGGGTGAAAGAGGAGAGCGCCAAAAATGGTCTGAAGCTCAACATCAAAAAAACTAAGATCATGGCCACTGGTCCCATCACCTCCTGGCAAATAGAAGGGGAAGATATTGAGGCAGTGACAGATTTTACTTTCTTGGGCTCCATGATCACTGCAGATGGTGACAGCAGCCATGAAATTAAAAGGCGCCTGCTTCTTGGGAGGAAAGCGATGACAAACCTAGACAGCATCTTGAAAAGCAGAGACATCACCTTGCCAACAAAGGTCCGCATAGCCAAAGCTATGGTTTTTCCAGTAGCGATGTATGGAAGTGAGAGCTGGACCATAAAGAAGGCTGACCGCCGAAGAATTGATGCTTTTGAATTGTGGTGCTGGAGGAGACTCTTGAGAGTCCCCTGGACTGCAAGGAGAACAAACCTATCCATTCTAAAGGAAATCAACCCTGAGTGCTCACTGGAAGGACAGATCCTGAAGCTGAGGCTCCAATACTTTGGCCATCTCATGAGAAGAGAAGACTCCCTGGAAAAGACCCTGATGTTGGGAAAGTGTGAAGGCAAGAGGAGAAGGGGAGGACAGAGGACAAGATGGTTGGACATTGTAATCGAAGCTACCAACATGAATTTGACCCAGCTCCGGGAGGCAGTGGAAGACAGGAGGGCCTGGCGTGCTTTGGTCCATGGGGTCACGAAGAGTTGGACACGACTTAACAACTAAACAACAAAAACATATGCATAGGCATGATTTCAAAAAATATTGAAATGGTTGTGAGAAACCTGTGACCCTCCAGAAGTTACTCGATTTCAACTCCTGTCACCTACAGCCAACATGGTTAATAGTCAAGGTTGATGGGGTTCAGAGTCCAACAAATTATTTATTTATTTGATTTATATATCATCTCATCAGCAAGGCTACCAGTTCCTTATCCCTAGACTAGAAAGAATATTTGGAAATATTTTTGGGGGATTTATGATTCACTTCTCTTACAAGTATTTCCAGCAGTATTTTATTCTGGTATTCTAGGGACAGATGCTACAGAAAGAACCCATTCTCAGCTAAGCACATTTGGTGATGTTCAGCCATGTAGCCTTGAGAAAGGTAATAATTTGCATAATGCATTAGAATGGTTTCTAGATTACCTTTTCCATATAGAAAAGCATGATCAGACTACAGGATATATCTCCATTATAGAATATGAAAGGCAGTATAACTGTTTCCCCCCCTTGATGTAGGTATGTGGATTAGACAGGTTGTTTTATATACTGTATGGTGATTTGAAAAAAATAATAACTGAAAAAAAGAAGAGCTATATTATAATTTACCCTAAGGTCCCTTTGTTTTAATCATTATTTACTCCCCCCCTCAATTATTTGTATCCTTCTTTTCAGTCTATAAATGCTTCCAAGACTCTTTAGATGTAACATCTGAATACATTTTAAAAACATCATGATTCTTCCCATAGTAGTTCTAGCGGGGGGGGGGGGGGGGTGTTTCCAACTGGACCAGGTTCTGATGACTACCCCTCCCTGCCTCAAGTGGAATTCTTCCTTCCATACAGCAGTTGATGGCAGAAGGCCCTGTCTGTAGTGGCAAGTAGAGTGGGTTACTTATGCATTACCTAAAAAGGTGAAGATGGAATGCATTCACTTGGTGCCATCTTTACTAATTTTAGTTGCTAGGCAACTATCTTATTTATCTCTAAGGCATTCTAGATTTTTTTTAAAAAACTTGTTAATGCTAGGTACTTTTTAATTGCTAATACCACTTCTATTAATATGCAACTTATTCTATGGTTACAGTAGGATCTTCATATCCACTGGAGATTGGTTCCAAGCCCCCCCCCCCCCCCGTGGATACTGAAAACTGGGGATAATAACAAACACTACATATATAGGATGGTAAAAGATAAAAAAAGGAGGGACGTAGTGGCGCTGCGGGTTAAACCGCAGAAGCCTCTGTGCTGCAAGGTCGGAAGACCAGCAGTCGTAAGATCGAATCCATGCCACGGAGTGAGCTCCTGTCGCTTGTCCCAGCTCCTGCCAACCTAGCTGTTCAAAAGCATGCAAATGCAAGTAGATAAATAGGTACCACCACGGTGGGAAGGTAACAGTGTTCCGTGTCTAGTGCTGGCCACGTGACCACGGAAACTGTCTATGGACAAACGCTGGCTCTACGGCTTGGAAACGGGGATGAGCACCGCCCCCTAGAGTCAGACATGACTGGACATTTGTCAAGGGGAACCTTTACCTTTACCTAAAAGGTAAAAAACCAGGAAAAAATTATTTTCACATGCATTTCCAGAACTGGCCACTGGAGGGCGCCAGAGACCATGCTATGTATTCTTCACTAACAAGTATTCATAGCATGGTCTCTGGCTCCCTCTAGTGGCCAGTTCTGGTAATGCACGAGAAAACTTTTTTCTGGATTCTTTTAATATTTTCAGATTGTGGATAAGTGAATCAGTGGGTACTGATTCTGTAGATAAGGAGGTCCTACTACCAACCATGGTATCCTTCTGGGCCATCTCTCTGGGATGGGACTTGGAGACCCTGTTTTACAGTGGCCCCAGTCCTTCCTGGAGGAGAGAACTCAAAAGGTGGTGCTGGGTGACACCTGCTCAACACCCTGGCCATTGGCTTTGTCACCCATGCTTTTTAACATCTACATGAAAATGCTGGGAATGGTTTTCCGTAGTTTTGGGGTTCAGTGTCACCAGTATGCAGTGACAACTCTTATCTCTCCTTTCCACCTAATTCCAGGGAAGCTGTCTTGACTCTAAACCAGTGCTTGGCATCAGTAATGGGCTGGATGAGGGCAAACAAACTGAAACTTAATCCAGACAAGGTAGAGGTGCTCCTGGTTAGTTGGAAGGCAGATGAGGGAATAGGGATACTACCTGTGCTGGATGGGGTTACACTCCCCCTGAAAACTCAGGTCCGCAGTTTGGGTGTACTCCTGGATTCATCCCTAAGCCTGGATGCCCAGGTCTCCGCAGTGGCCAGGAGTGCATTTGCCACAGCTAAAGCTGGTGCACCAGATGCGCTCATTCCTTGATATGTCGGCTACAGTGACACATGCCTTAGTTACATCCTGTTTGGATTACTGTAACACGCTCTATGTGGGGCTGCCTTTGAAGATGGTTCAGAAACTTCAGCTGGTGGAAAACTCTGCAGCCAGACTACTGACTGGGGCCAGCTACAGGGAGAATATAACGCACCTGTTACAAGAACTGCACGGGCTACCAGTCCGTTTCTGGGCCAATTCAAAGTGCTGGTCATTACCTATAAAGCCCTCTACAGCTTGGGTTCAGGCTACCTGAAGGACCGTATCTTCCTATATGCGCTTTCTTGGCGATTAAGATCAGCAGAGGAGGCCCTCCTCTCGGTCCCATTGCCAGCACAACCACAGCTGATGGGGACATGGGAGAGGACCTTCTCTGTGGCAGTTCCCAGGCTATGGGAGATCAGGATAGCCCTTTCCCTGTTATCCTTCCAAAAAAAGCTAAAGACCCATGTCTTCAGGCAGGCTTTTAACAATTACAATTGAATCCCTGAACTCCATTTTAGCAGATAATTTTAGTCTTTCCCATGTTTTAATGTTTAATCTTTTAATTTAATTTTAAATCATATTTGTTTAATTTGTCTTTTAATATTTAACTTATTGTGTTTTTAATTGTGTGAATTTTAATGTTGTAAGCCGCTTTGGGTCCGTTATTGGGAGAAATGCGGCATGTAAATAAAACTACTACTACTACTACTACTACTACTACTACTACTACTACTACTACTACTAATAATAATAATAATAATAATAATAATAATAATATACACATTTCAAGAAACAATTCCTAGGGGGGAGAAATATACTGTAATTGTTTTACCTAAGTTTTTTTGTGGTACATAACTTTCAGACTGGCTTGAAGACGATTTTGAGTGTCATTTGTCATGCCTGGAGGACTTATCAAAACCCAGTTCTTCAAGCACTGCAAGTACCATCCAAGGGGAATATCAAACTGTGTTTGAGCATCCGAATCTCTGGGCTCAAGGAACTGCTGCAGAACAACAGACCCAAGTTAATTCACCAGTATTTCTACCTTCACAGCTCTTTGATTTTGGCTTTCATACTGCTGGGGAATTTAGTAGTGAGTATGAGAAAAAGAAGTTTTCTTTAATTGTAAAAAGTCTTAAATTATCTGCATTTTATTGAAGTAAATTGAATGACTTCATCTAAGTCAAAGGGAGACTGAACTAAAAAAAAAAAATTCAAGATTATAAATAATGGCTGAAATCGTTACTTAGCGTAGTGAATTGCACTGGAGTAGGTCTATTGAATCAGTAGGGATTTGGTGGGTCAATTCCTCCATACGTTCCAATAATGCAAATAGGCTTGGCTGCGACATACTATACTAAGTAACAGGATTTCAGCCAATGAATCAGTACCTGCTCATCCTGTTAAGAATTTGGCTTGTGTATGTTTTCTCTCCTGAAGGCTGGGTGTCTCAGTCAGAATTTCAAAGTCCTTCTTCCAAATCAGTTCCTGATGATCAGCTAGGACCTTCACACAGCACACCAAATGTACCACAAAGATGTAAGTTGTGCATATCAGACAAATAAGGTGGGTGGTGTAGGAAGTTTTATATTTTTTAAATTTAGGGACATATTAAAATAAAATGCGTAGCTTCTGAAAAGTGGAACAACTCCACAGAATAAAGGCAGTCTTGACTTTTATAATGCACCTGGCTGTTTTTGTCAGAAAACCAGTAGTTTAAAGATAAACAAGAAAGTGCAGATTTTATTTCACATGTTAATTTTTGTATAGGGAAAAGATACAAGTACCCATGCATTTTCCCTAGCATGGAGTCAAAACTAGGTACCTGTGCTTAAAGTGGAGAGAAGGGAGAGAGAGAGTTCCATTCAAAAATATGGCAAAAGGAAAAAGAAAGCCCGTATGGGCCTTTAACTCATATTAATTACAGCTTCCACTGCTGCACTGTATAAAGAAAAACTTGCAATTACATGAAAGATAGAGTTCACATCATTACTGCCTTGCAATACTAAGGAAACAACTTTATTTGCTATCCTTTGACTCCAGTTATTTGAAACATTAGCCAGTGAGTTGATCCAAAGGGAGAACAGATGATTTCTTAGAAGATACATCTCAGTAATTTAATTTCTCCTGTATTCTAGGTGTGGAGACAAGTAGCCAAGACATATCAGCATGGTTCAGTGCTTTTGCAGACCTGGACCCCTCTCAAGATCCAGATGCTATTGGACACTCAGATGATGACCTCCTCGCTGCATGATTAAGTATAACTCCAAGCACACAGTTTTCTAGTGTTTCTCAACTCTAAGCCTTGGCTGCAGACATCCTTGTAGACGAAGATCATCACTGATTGTACATGGGAAATAGCAAGACAGTAAAGACCACCTGTGCCTCTTGACTTTATGAAATTTTTCATGCTATGAAGGATACTGTTATTTATTACTACTGCAGAAATGTCGAATAGCACAATTAGTCCCTAGAGTGATAAGCTCATGATTTCACTCTAGGACAGCAAGTCACCTGTATGGTATTTCTCCTCCAAACTTCACCAGACTTACTCATTTGAAGAGAAGGAAAAGTAGTGACATACATTACAAACATCCAGTACATTTTTAGTTACCCCTATATTAGAGTCACTGATTATTTTAAAAAGTACTTTTAGAGCAGCACAGAGCAACCAGGATGCAAATATCTTGCAGTTGCTGAAATTCAAACATAGTCAAACCTGAAACCAGAGAAGCACTTTACAACTTGGAATATTTGCATCCGGAGAGTGACTGAGATCAGAAAAGGAGGAGTAATTGTATCACTTGCCAGCTAACTGGCTTGTCCTCTGTGAAGAGTTCTAAAGATATTTTCACCTACATTTGGCACTCTGTAGAGGGAAAAGTTGCTGGTAGGATTATTTAGGGTAGGAAAAATTTTAAGGGCTTGTCCATCTACCACTTCTGGGAGTGTCCTTTTTCAAAAAGCCTTTCTGTGATATTACACTACTAAGTCTTAAGCAACAGGGCAAAACTGGAAATTTTTTTTAAAGGAACCAGAACCCTGCTTCAAAGATGGCATAGTAGCAGGTTTCCCCCCCTACAAAGTTATTGTAGAATTGTAGAACTGTTAATGTTAGAATTGCTTGAAACATCTATTGAACTTGTTTTGATTCTTTTCAGTTACATAGCTGATAATCTGGAAAACTAATTATCCTATTCATAAATAAGTGTAACTCATATCTACATGTAGAAAATAATTTATATTGATTTTTCATAAATATATAATTATTCATATTTAAAGTTATATTCTTACAGAAATGGGTTTTTTACATGCTACATGTTACATGCTACTCTTCCGTTTGTATTGACTTGGAATTTATTAAGAGAAGAGTAAAAAATAAAGCAAAACTAGCTCATGAACAGTCACAATTGGATAACCTCATAGGAAGATGATGAGGCTGTACTCATAAAACAAACAAAAAACCAATAACCCTAGCATGTTATTCAGATAACCAGTTAGTGGCACAATGCTGGAAAACAGAAGAGTGCTTTATACCATATTATCAGCTTGCAAATTGTTATTGTCAAACATGCTTACATTTTTCAGCAGAAGAAAATATAACTGATACTCTCAAACTATGATACTGAACAATATGTATAATTTTAATCATTATTTTTTTAATTTTTATTTTTAGAAATTATATACCATCTTTTATCATAAAAAACAATGAGGTTGTTTATGAGAGAAAACGAGCATAACAAAAACAGTAACAGTAGGATATTTCACTTAATATCATAATTATGTGTTTTGTACTTGTTGAAGTTTCCAAACCAACCCTGATCACACTGGAATAATATAACTGAAAGGTTAATGGGTGAATTGCTGTGGCCAAATTATCTCTGTAACTGAAGGGCCAAAAGGCGTTTCCAGCCACTCAAACTACCTGAGCCTCCAATGAGAAAGGAGGATAATTCCACCCTCACCTCAGATTAAGAATCTTCTTTAAGAGAAGATTAACTCTAGAAAACTGTTCAGCTCTTGGCCCTGAGGACTACTTACCCACAAGCCTTCTACCTTACTGAGGATCAGGCTTTATGGCCCTTAGAGAGTAACTCTAAGCTGAACTGGCCTTCTATGCTTAGCTTATCGGAATCCAGTTTTATTAATTTCTGGAAGTAAAAATTATATATCAATGAATTAACAGTAGAGATGGGCACAACCCCCCCCCCCCCCCCCCCCCCAGAATCAGGCTGTTTTGTGGTTAGTTTCAAGGAACTTTGGGGAAACATGTCTGCCCAGAATGGAAGAAACACCAAACTAGTATCACTGTTGGTGATTCATACGTGGGCTATACCTTGGAGGTCACAAATCCAGTCTTCACCAAACTTGGACAGACTCTTGGGCTGCCTCTCTTCCATGCTCTCTCCAAGTTTGGCGAAGATTGGATTTGGGATGTCTGAGTTATAGCCCCCCCAAACATGTATCCTCAGGAAAGTGCTCATTAGCAGCTGGCTGGGGGGGGGGATCTACTTTAGGGAGCTATACTTCGGATGTCTTGAATCTAATCTTCGCCAAACTTAGAAGGGGTGGGGAGGAGAGTCAGTTGAAGGCTCACTGTGAGTTTGGAATCTCTAACTTCCAGGGGGGCTGTTCTACCACTCCTGGGTCATTCCATGTCAAATCAACCAATGCATGGAAACTTGATGACATGGATTTGGTTACTTTTTGGTACATTTGTACCTTACCATGAGATGTTTAAAAAATATATTTTTTAGATTTTTTGGTCCACCCATTTCTGAGATACTGCATTTTCAAATTTGCAAAAAAATGCCAAAAATTCACTAGCCACCATAACTTCAAATGTCATTTAATAGATACACGTGATAGCTACAGACCTGTGACAGGTGTCATTTTAAAGCTTATGAATAGGGCTTTCATTTGATATACAACATGAAGCAATTGTACATTTTCAAGAAATTTACACATTTAAAAAAATTTGAATTTGAATTTTCAGGAAAACGGAATTTTTTAAATTTTTCAAAAAATTCACACTTAAAGATACATGTCTTGTAGCCAGGCAATCCAAATCTCAGGCTGGTATCTCATTGTTATCATACAAAACTTAAATTTTCTTTTAAAATTTCTTAAACTTTAAAAAATCCATTTCCCCAAAAATTCAAATTTTAATTTTTAAATATGTTAATTTTTTGAAAATGTACAATTGCTTCATGTCATATATCAAATGAAAGTCCTATTCATAAGCTTTAAAATGACACCTGTCTCAGGTCTGTAGCTATCATAGGTATCTATTAAATGACATTTGAAGTTATGGTGGCTAGTGAATTTTTTGCTTTTTTTTTGCAATTTTGAAAATGCAGTATGCATGTGCAACTGGGTGTAAAGCTGAGTTATATCCATAGTTTCCAATCCAGAGAAGGTGGTCCATATGTAGGCTTAATGCATTTAAAAATTATGGTTCTGAGGGATTTGGATGAAACTGCATACACTACACTGATCAGCTGAGCACGGAGACTCTGCATTCTCCTCACCGAAGTGGCCAGTTTTGTGGTTGCTGGCTGGACCAGTAGAATTTTAAAACAGTGAGCCTATGCTGGAACTCTATATAATCTGAGCACACAGTATATTAATTCAGATGCTCACTTTGAATACGTCTTATGTGTATTTATGTAGTCATAAGCCCCACTGATTTCAGTCGAGGGTTTCTTCCCAAATTAGTATATATAGGATATTCAAGTCAGTACAATTCAATCATAGGTGCATCTGTACAATCCTCCTCCTTGTCTACGATTTCAATAATTTAGATACAACAATTCATCTCTTTCTATTCTTTAGGAAGATGAATGTGGTTTTCAAAACTTTCATCTTCATTAACAATCTTTTTTACAATGAAATGTAAATGTTCTAAGCACATATTAATTTCATCTAAAAAGTGTTTTATCATTTTAAGGACATTTTTTTAATATGAGCCAAAACTGAAAGCAGATTAGTTATACTTTAGGCCATTATTTCATTTTCTTCTAACCAATGATAGAGACAAGCTCCATGAAACAGCTGAAAAAAATTCCGAAATCTGCTTTATATTAAAGTAGAGTGCAATCATTTGTTTGCCAGCTTCTTTCCACACAGATAGAGTTCAAAAAATTGGGAGGGAGAAGGATTATAAGGGATTTGTAGAAGCATGGAATAGACATGTTGTTATAGTTGACTACTAGTAGCACTGGGTTAAGCCTTTGCTCCTCTTAATCTTTGCCGGCATTATAGGAAATCTCTTGCATGCAGACAGTAAACAAGTAAGCAATATGGCACCAGTCTCTTTTCTGTTGTTTTGATGTCTGCCTTTTGTTACGTAGTTCTAGGGCAAAACACTCCTATACAATTATATTGTGGTGGAAAAGAATGTACTGCCACCATCGCCTGTACATTATCAGTCTAGTCTAGGGGAGGAGAGAAAAACTTTTTTTTTTTTGCAAAAATATCAATAAAAACAGCAGCTGTGCCCACAATGTCACTGAAAAAAGGAGATAAGCTAGCAAATCCACTCACATGCAATCTACATATGGAAAACAAACCCTTAGCTCATAATAATGGGGACAAAATCATCAGAAATCTTTACATAACTGCACACAGTGTGTAAGACAACACCTCAGCAGTCTCACTCCAGTGACACTGCCAGCAGTACAATTCAATCATAAATTCATCTGAGCAATTTTCTTTCTTGTCTATTATTTCAGTTTAGATACAACAATACAATATAGGCCGGGGTCAATTTCCTTGATGTACCTCACAATCCTTGTTTTGGAATGCAAAGGGACAGCCCACATAACTCAAAATGGTACCAGCAGTACTGGCAAATTTAGTGACAGCAGCGGGAAGTGGAGGGCCCTCAAAGGGTTTGGGGACAGCAGTGCAACCTCCCAACCAGAAAGAGCAGTCCACCCCCTCCTTAGAGGGAGAGGGTACTTACAAGCATGCAGATCACTTCAGAATCTTAGCTATCACCCAAGAGTGCTACCTGTGCTAAGTGGAAATCTTCCACATCTCTTAACTTTCAAGTAAGCTCTATGTTCTACTCCTTCCTTAGCAGTTTTTAAATGTGCTGAACAAATAATTGAATGGGGACGTAGTGGCGCTGTGGGTTAAACCGCAGAAGCCTCTGTGCTGCAGGGTCAGAAGACCAGCAGTCGTAAGATCGAATCCACACGACGGAGTGAGCTCCCATCACTTGTCCCAGCTCCTGCCAACCTAGCAGTTCGAAAGCATGTAAAAATGCGAGTAGATAAATAGGTACCACCTCGGTGGGAAGGTAACGGTGTTCCGTGTCTAGTCGCGCTAGCCACGTGACCACGGAAACTGTCTTTGGACAAACGCTGGCTCTACGGCTTGGAGACGGGGATGAGCACTGCACCCTAGAGTCGGACACGACTGGACTAAATGTCAAGGGGAACCTTTACCTTTACCTACCCTATGTAGCAGAGAGATTGGTGGGAAGAGATAAGGTGCCTGGACCAGTGAGTCACAAAAGCATCATCTAGGAAGTTTCCCCCCCACAACCAACCCTAGAGCAGGACTTTTGACACATTGTGTTGTTGTGGGAAGCAAAGAGGTCTTTGTCCAGTTGGCCCCATCTGTCACAGATTTCCTTAAAGATGACTCATGTTCCTGAGACATTTTGCAACTCAGGCCATCTGCCAGTTGGTTGTGTTCTCATGTGACATGGCTATTGGGAACATATGGCACAGAAAGCATCATTCACAGAGTTTGATAGCTAAGAGCAGAAGAGACAGAATGAGTCTCACCCTGTTTGTTCATATAATACATAGCAGTGTTGTTGTTGGAAACCTGTACTACTTTGCCAGTTATCAGTTTCTCAAACACCCTGAATGCCTTTAACACCACAATAAACTCTAGCTCATACATATGGAGTATTCTCTCTCTTTTGGACCACTTGGTGTGAATCTGATGGTGCTTGCAGTATACTCTCCAATTTATCAGGCTCATGTCCGTTGTCTCCTAAATTTTGGGTCTGTCCTGTCTGAATGGTCTGCCTACATTCAGATTTGTTTTGGAGGTCACCGGATAAGTTGTGCTAGTTCGGGAGTCACAACTAGTGGTTTGAAGTTGTCCTCTGATAAAATGCCAAAAGAAAGTAAGGTACCAAGCCTGAAGGGATATTTTTAGATGGGCGTGAAGGATCACAGCCGTTGTAGATACCATAAAGCAAAGGAGTCTTTGTGCTGTGAAGACTGTGGCTTTGGCACCCAGTTTGAGTTCTTTCATGTGAGTTATCAATTTGTCCATTCCGTCCTGTGGTAAATATGCTCTTACAGTGACGGAGTCTGGCAGTGCACTGATGTAATGAATTATTTGAGATGGATGCAGATTGGATTTTTCTAGGTTCACTCGAAGACTGAGATCCGCCAAGAGATGGAGGGTGGATGTGGCATCTTGCTATGCCTTCCAAGTTGGTCACAATCAGCCAGTCATCTATATAAGGGAACACCATTATGTCCCTGAGCCTGAGGTAGGCAGTGAACTGGTACCATGAGTTTTGCGAAAACCCTAGGTGATGTAGTTAGACCAAAAGGGAGCACTTTGAATTGGTAGATATGATTATTCATCACAAAATGTAGGAAGCAGCAGTGGTCTGGGTGGATGGTGATATAGAAGTGTCCTTCAAGTCAATTACAGCAAAACAATTTTCTTCCTCCATAATATGTAATGTGGTGTCCAGCATCACCATTCTGAATTTTGTGTGTGTGCATATGAAGGGATTTATATCTCTCATGTCCAGAAGCCACCATCTTTCTTCAGAACTGTGAAATAGCGGGAGTAGAACCCATTGGGAAGCAGTTCCAGAGGGATGGACTGTATGGCATCTTTTTCTAGAAGTGTAGCTATTTCCTCTTGAAGAATGTGGGATGTCACCATGGGTCTGAAAAGGCTTTTGTGGAGGCAGATATAAAGTTTATGGTGTAACCCTGTTCAACAATGGTTAATACCCATTTGTTGTTGGTGATGGTGCACCAGGTGGAGAGGAAAGGCTCTAGCACCATTGTCAGTCTGGAGAAGTAAATCATGCTGCTTCAACTTCTTGTCATTGCATTTAGAGCTGGGCTGTTGTTTGTATTTTTGACAGTGACCTTGCTGTCTGTACTATTGAGTGGTTGTTATTGGTGGCAGCTTCTGACAGTTAGGAAGAAATCTTGAGAAGTGAGAGCACTTTTTCCTCACAATGGCAATACTGCCATTATGGGGAAAACACATTCATTTGGCGGTGTTCCTCTTTTTATGGAGAATTTCCATGATATTGTGGGTTTTTTTTAATTGAACAAATCTTCTCCATCAAAGGGAAAGTCCTCTACCTGCAACTTGGTGACCTGTGATAGGCCTGCTGTTCTTAGCAATACAAATGTTCTCAGGGCCTCCACCACCATGTTTTTTGCTGCAGAATCTATAGCATGGTGTGTGAAAATTACCTTCAGCTTAGTGAGGGACATGACCTTTTGCTGAAAGGTCTGAGCTAGAATTCTCTGGTTATCAGGAAGACTACTGATTAGTGGATACATCTTGTCCCAGATAAATCTCTGGTAAAGACTCACAGTACCCTGTGTACTCTGAGAGCTGCAGTTGCATACATTTTCCTTCCTAAAGCATCCATTTTGCAGCCATCCCTACTCGTTGGTCTGGTATTGTGGCATTCTGGGCCTTGCTTGGGATGCTTCTATGATTATTGAGTTGAATTGGGGGTGCCTGAGGAGGAGAGACTTCTGTATTATGAATTCTATATAGGTTTTCTACCCATTGAGAAGATGGTTGTGCAGGGGCCAGTTTATTCCAGGACTGTTTAATAATATCAAGCAATGAGGATAGCATAGCAATATGGAATGGTGTTGCAATGTCCTTGTTGATTTGATCATAGAATGGATCTGAAGTAGGTGGAAGGGGTGTCTGCTTTTCCAACTCTAGCAACTTAGCCATCCTTGTAACCAAGTCAGAGTATGTGCAGAAATCCTCAATTAGATATACATTATTATTATCTGCTACACTGGAGTCAGGAGTGGTGCTAGAATGGATGGGGAATCTTCCTGTAATTTGGTGTCTGAGGCCAAATCATTTAAAGTGGTATCCTTAGCAACCATGTATTTGTATTTTTCAGATGTTCCCCAACATCTCTGATGGCTCTTGGTTCCTGAGGATATTTGATTAAGTTATGTCCTTCAAAATCAGCAATCCGTACTTGATAATGTGCTTAAAGATTTTTGAAGTACCTTGTCGGTAATGAAATGAGGCTTTAGGGGAAGGGAGTGTAGCTGCCCCTGGGTGTCCATATCAGCTGCAGAGCCATGATGCAAAGGCTCTTTAGGAGCATCCAGTTCAGACTCTGAAGGTTGGTCCTAGAACTGTTAGAGATGACTGACCAGTTTAGGCCTCTTCCATGCCAACACCAATGTTGAAACTGAGATTTGAGCTCGGGATCACTTTGTGGACTGGTGTCTTCACATGCATTCTGGTGATCCAGATCTTGACTGAGATCGGCATTGTATCTGATGGCAATCCTTGTCCATGACGAATTGGGTCCAATGATACTCCTTATCTGTGTTTGATGGATTTGAAGACACAGAAGGAGTAGGAGAGATAAAGGTGGATCACTCTCTGTGTCTCAGCATCAATGTTGTTGACACTGACTCTTGTGCCTGCTCCCTCGCATGTGAAGTGACTCTGGTTGTCTGTTTGTTAGGGTTCTTAGGAGACTGATGTGTTGATAGTGATATCAATAATGAGTGAGAACCCGAGAATATATATTAAGGAAAGTTGGAAAATGTTTTATGATTGGGCCCAGAAACAGATATGAGTAGAGAATGTATTAGATATTACTGTAACAGTCACGAAGTCAAGAGCATTTTAGATATTTAATGAAAGCAAGTATTTCCCTGCGGGAGGGGGGGATAATAATGAGCAGTTATAATTATGCTCAGTCAGCAAATGAGCAGTTTGTTTCAATCACTTCTGTGGAACCGTCACTGTTTCCAGATACCCATGCTCCATGGTTTTCGATGTGGAGCGGCCCTGAGGTCGCATAGGTGATCTAGGTATTAGGCTCCCATACCAAAATGGTGGAATTGGATGATAAATTGGCATTCTGGGTAGAGAACCTGAAAATCTTTCCCTATCATGCCCAGGATATTTGTACATGGTTATAGGGAAATGCCAATCGGACCCTGAATAGTAATGAGGCATGGAGCTATAAAAGTACTGAGATGGGTACGTTGGGTCTTCTTCTGCCTCTTGCTGGCAGCGTGTCTTGGAGGAACTCTTGCAATATATGAATTTCTCACGGTCAATAGAAGCAGGTGCAGGAGACAAGTCATGGGATTGATAGATGCTTTGAAGAGACTGTTCAGATTCCCACAGAAGAATTTCATGGAGAGAGTTTACTAAGCACAGAATACGTCTACTCCAGTCTGGAGAATGACTGAAAGTGAAGAATCAGACTTGAGGGCATAGCGCATTTTCCTCTGACACCGATCCAAGACATACAAGCTCATCCTGGTGCTCCCCAAGAGATTGGCAAAACTGCAACAGGTTGTCTAAAGCCTTTTTCCATGTCAAAGGCTTATCTTTTGATGATATGGTGTTTGGCTCGATTTTGGTTTCTTTGTGGGAGTAGGCTTAGAATTAGTCGGCTTCTTCTGCTTCTTCAATACTGAAGTGATACACTTCAGTACTGACCAGTCTCCGAATGCAGTTGGTAGTGCAAGTTGAGATCTTGAGGGGGATGAATATCTTTGGTCTGCTTCCTTCATCCGTTGTTCGTCCTGATTTTTGGTGCTCAGATCAGTCTGGGCCATATCCATAATAGTTTGGGGATGGATTTGCACATCGACACCTGTGGGGCAGATGGAGCTTGTTGGAACAGAGAGCCTACAGCCTGCAAGGACTTTTCCCAAAGATGGAATTTGAGCCTGGACTGATTATTTTTTATTACAACTTTGGTAAATTTTCAGCAGTGCTGGCAGACTTGGATTTGATGTCCCTCACCAAGCCAGTATAGACATTTGGAGTGGCCATTGGTAAGGGAAATTTTATTTGCACATATAGCACTTCTTGAAGCCCTTGTTGGGGCTATAAAATGGTGAGAAAGTCTCAGAGAATGAAAGTTGAAGGGCAAGAAGGTCTCCAAAGAAGACAAACGTTGAGGAGAGAATGGCCGGAAGGACTCAGCAGAGAATGACATTTGTTTTAACTCATAAGGGAAATAATGAAGCAGTGAGGGCGAAACATAGGCAAGGCAAAGTGATGAAAGGACAATGAAATAAAAAAGGTAAGTTTACTGTTTAAACTCTAATGACACTTTGACAAAGTTCTCTCAGCTAAAAGGAACCGAGGCATGCTGCTGGACACAGGGAAACATGCAGTGGGAGTGCAGAAAACCCATATGTGTGATTCACAGAGACCATGATGAAGAACAGCATATAACAATAACCAATAGTTTTTCAAAACAAGAGTGTTTTGATATGATCTCTTTGAAAACTGTTAATCCATTGTTTTTCTGAATGTCTATTAACCATAGCAACTTGCATTTCTCATTTCAGCATAACTAGACCACAGCATGCATAAATGTTGCAATCCTCAACTCCTACCTAAAGCAAATGGAATGATATAATGTTACAGGGAAATTGCATTCTGGGAGGATGCAGATATGGAAACCATGGATTATGAGTTATGTCCATCACCACTTGGATTGAGGTGGGGAGTCATGAAAATTTTCTGTCCCCTTCCTTTCATGGCCAGGATCTTTGTTCCAGTGGTTCCGAAATGTTTTGGTATCACACCAACTTTTCTATTTTTGAGAAACCTTCACTCTTCACTATTATCATCACACAATCCCCTTTCCATTAAAAAAAAAATCAGCTTGTAAAAAAAAAATTTTGCCACCCAGATTTGGTCTAGATGGGCGGGGTAGAAATCCAATAAAATAAAATAAAAATAAAAAAATAAATAAAATCAACAGTATAATTGCAAATTGAAAATAAGCAAATCATTTTTTTCACGAACAGTTTAAAAATTGCAATTTTCTGTGAAGAGTGGTGAAAAACCTGGCACGTACCTTTGGAATTTCCTCAGACTTCTTGCGGAAAGAGAAAACAAACAGTCTCAGTAGCAAAAAAACACATCGGTCTCCATCAAATGAAACAACCTGCATGTGCTCAGAGGAACAAAAGAGCATACTGTGAAAGGTAGGCAGGACTTCAGGAAGAAAGGAAGGGTCCCAAATGCAAAATTGCAGTCCTTGCAAAAAACACAAAGGCATTCCCTAACCCCAAGGCGCAGACAGCTCTGACAGTCTTCTCACTGCTGTGAGGACCACAATTCCTTCAGAGAAAGGAGCCAAAATAAGGTCTTCTTGAGGTGTTCTGAGAATTTTTTTATTAACACCACCACAACTAAGCTCAGGTTTTGGCTTGGGAAGCAATGCATTGTTAGTGGTCAAAGCAAGGATGTATTTCTAAGGAAATACCTGAGATGGGGATGAATAGGCACAGTGAGAGTTTCTGGTTTAGCCAGAACAGGGGAAAAAGGTTGCTGCTTAATTCTTGTGTGTGAAGGCCAATGTCTAACCCAGACTGGAGGAAAGACAGATTGAACACTTTAGTACCTATGAAGATATCCCATGTAATTGCAAATATTCTGGTCGTCAATACATTTATGGAGGAAAAGGGAGCAGCTATGACCTTTTCTCAGCACCCTCCAGCCTGAAAATCCTATTCTTCGGTCTCTTAAGTGGCTAAAAGAGATATGGGTGAAGCAATGGCCCTGTAACAGTAGATAACATCTTACTGAAAGAAACCAAAGGGCTAACACTGTTTGTTGTTGATATTCCAGGTAACATTGTCAGTCTGCTGCATGTAGAACTGTTAAGCAAAGCCTGTTCTGGAGGTTGCAAGATCTAGCATGTGTAAAATGATAGTAGGATCCAACACTGATAGGCCACAAAATCATGCTGAACTTTCTTAATCAACTTTTCAGCAACAGCTATGTTTCAGCTTCCTAGGTAAAACCTGGCCACTTGATGTTTACTTAGTTTCATTTGTTTTAACAGCTTCTCTGCTGCAAAGCCAATTTCAACCTTTCTTCTGTCAAGCAAGTTCTTAGATAATTTCATGTCAAATTTTAACAATTGAGAACCAGAAGACATGTTTTGCAGTTTTTAAATTTTATGGAATGACTCGCTTGCTTCCTGGTTACCTTACCATGTATTTATTTATTATATTTTTATACCGCACTATTGAGTGGCCTTACCACTACTATGGGCGGTTTCCAGCATACAAAATTCTCCATACAAAAAAAGGTGCCAATGGTTTTGAAACTTTCAGAAATGCTTTTCAGCAACGATTTCCATGTACACCATTTTGCACTTCATGCGTGGATCTTGCATTGCAACTTTTATCCAACTTGCTAGTTTCCTATGGGGAGCTTGTTACTTCTTGATGTTGTTACAAACAGCAACAGCCCTATTAGGGCACTCAAATATTCTCCAACCACCGAGTTTGAGCAAAAACTTTGGGGGAAATTGTATGCTTCCAGTCATAGTTGTGTATCATGGGGAATCTTTGAGTGGATAATAAAATGTTGCACAGCACTGAATTCAGGTCCCCCTTCAATGTTTGCATGTCAGTTTTACAAATTTCATGAAGGCTACAAGTTTGAAAATCAGTTCTTCTTCTTCTTCTTTCCTATTGATGGTTTTCATTCCCCCCCCCCGTTTTTTTCAGAAAAACGTGATTTATCTTTGGCCCATCCATAGATACTTTTAATAATTTAGCAAGTCATAATGAAGACACACCTTTTTGAAACTCCAGGTCTTCACCACTTAGCAGTTTGAAGAAAAAAGAGGTTACTTACCGTAACTCTGGTTCTTCGAGTAGTCCTCTGTGAATTCACACAAATGGGTTAGTCTGCGCCTGAGTAGAGGAATTCGGAAGCTTCTATAGCTTTAAGTGCTCTGCGCCGGGGGACCTCCCCCGGAGATTATATCTCCACCCCGGCGCTGAGCACGCTAGTTCCGTAGAACTGCCCGCCACTGTACATGCCAACCACAAGGAGTCGGGACGCACAGCGGGGAGGAGGGTGGGTTCGTGTGAATTCACAGAGGACTTCTCGAAGAACCAGAGTTACGGTAAGTAACCTCTTTTCTCCTTCGTATCCTCTGTGAATGCACACAAATGGGTGATTAGCAAGCTGACTTACCCGGAGGTGGGCGTCACGATAGGACAGAAGCCAGCACGGCTCTACCAACGGCGGCCTCTGCTTTAGCCCGGACATCGAGGCGATAGTGGGCCGCGAAGGTGAAGGGTGTAGACCACGTCGCAGCTTTGCAAACATCAGCAAGGTCCACACCACGGAGGAAAGCCGTAGAGGAGGCCATGGCTCTGGTTGAGTGGGTCTTAATAGTGGTAGGTAGAGGCTTGCGCGCAATTTCATAAGCAAGCTTGATGGTAGCCACCACCCACTTGGAAAAGGTTTGGGAAGAAACCAGAGCCCATAGATCGTTCCGAGAATGATACAAAGAGTCTTGGAGAGGAACGAAAGGACGCTGTGCGGGAAACATAGTAGGCCAGAGCCCGCTTCACGTCCAAGGAATGGAGTGCCTTCTCAATATTGGATGAAGGGTCCGGAAAAAATGTAGGCAAGACCACCGGCTGGTTAAGATGAAAGGAGGTGGCAACCTTAGGCAGAAAGGATATATCCGGAAAAAGGGTAACCTTATCAGGGTGAAATTGTAGGAAAGGCGGGTCGGCTCGAAGGGCCGCCAACTCGCTCGCCCGTCGCGCTGAGGTGACAGCGAGGAGGAAAGCTGTCTTGAAGGTAAGTAGACGGAGAGAAGTTGACGACAAGGGTTCAAAAGGTGGAGACATTAGTTTGTGTAGGACAAGCTGAAGCGACCACTGTGGAGTGGGCGGTTTGTACGCCGGCCGCATATTGCGGAGGCCTTTGAGGAATTGCTTCAGCACAGGATGTTGGAATAGTCTTGCTGCATCCGAGAGAGGCGGCTGGTACGCCACGACCGCGGAGATGTAGACCTTGAGAGTGGAGTGAGATAGGCCACGCTGAAAGAGAACGAGAAGGAATTGGAGGAGTGTGTCTAGCGTCGTGGGGCATGCCGGGAAACCATGCTCCTCCGCAAAGGTACAGAAAGATTTCCACTTTCGTGCGTACGTGGCCAGGGTCGCGGGTCTACGCGCCCGGCGGAGGACGTCGTCTATCGAAGGTCCAGCCTCCAGGCTGTCAGATGCAGAGAGTCCAAGTCCGGATGGAACGTCGTGCCATCGTGGAGGGAGAGAAGATGCGGAAGGCTGGGAAGCCGAAAGTGATCTGACGCTAGCTGGAGAAGCGGAGCGAACCACGGCTGCCGGGGCCACCAGGGAGCAATGAAGATCATGTTGGCTCGGTCGTGGCGCATCTTGATGACTGATTTTTGAATCAAGGGAATAGGAGGGAAAGCATACAGAAGGTCGCTGACCCAGGGCGTCATGAAGGCATCCCCCATCGAGTGACGGCCGACACCCACATGGGAACAGTACCTGTCGCATTTGGTGTTCGCCGATGAGGCAAATAGGTCCAGGGATGGCACGCCCCACCTCTGGCAGAGGGAGGAGAAAACTACCTCGTTGAGAGACCATTCGTGAGACGTGTCCCGGGATCTGCTGAGGCGATCCGCAAGAAAGTTGTCGGCGGACGCCACATGTACGCGATGAGGAAGACATTGCGGTTGTAACACCAGTCCCAGATCTGAGTGGTGAGAAGGAGAAGCTGGCGGGAGTGGGTGCCGCCTTGCTTGTTCAGGTAGTATACCACAGTCGTGTTGTCCGATGTTACTTGAACTACTTTCCCCGACAGGAGACGCTCGAACGTCCGGAGGGCCTTGAAGACCGCTAGAAGCTCCAGAGCATTGATGTGAAGGGCAGCCTCCGCTGCGGACCAATGACCATTGGCGGTGAGTCCACGAAGGTGGGCACCCCAACCCATGAGACTTGCATCCGTGGTGAGTTGGATGGAAGGTTGGAGAGTGCCGAAGGGCCGCCCCACGAGGAGATTCGGGCGGAGCGACCACCAGGTGAGGTCGTCCGCGAGGGTTTGCGACACTGTAAGAGTCTTGGACGGTGGATCTGTAAGCGGGTTGAACGAGTCCAGATACCACTCCTGGAGGGTCCGCATTTTGAGCCTGGCATGTAGTATAACTGCCGTAGTGGAGGCCATAAGCCCCAGGAGCCGCTGGACCAACAGGGCTTGAACCCTTGCGCCCAGGGTGAAGTGCGGAAGAAGTTCTTGAATTTTCAGGATCCAGCTTTCTGGGAGGAAGGCACGACCTGAGATGGAGTCCAGGACGCCTCCTATGTAGGAAACGTGCTGGGTAGGTGTCAAAATGGACTTTTCTTCGTTGACCTGCAAGCCAAGGTCAAAAAGAAGAGACAGTGTAAAGGTCACATGCTGCGACAATACATTTGAAGATGCCACCAGCAACCAATCATCTAGATAAGGGAAAACAGTGATGCCCTGTAAACGGAGGTAAGCAGCCACCGGAGCGAGACACTTAGTGAATACTCTCGGCGAGGTGGACAGCCCGAAAGGCAAGGCTTTGAATTCATAGACTACGCCATCCAAGGAAAACCGGAGGAACCGGCGGGACTCAGGACGAATGCTAATATGAAAATAGGCGTCCTTGAGATCAATAAGCACAAACCAGTCTCCCTGCCTGAGCATCTGGATTGTGCCATCCAGGGAGACCATCTGAAAACGGCGAGGCGTAATGTAGAAATTCAAAGGCCTAAGGTCCAGGATAGGCCGAAGGCCGCCATCCTTCTTGGGTACAATAAAATAACGGGAGAAGAAACTTTTCGAGATGTCAGGAGTGCGAACTAACACAATGGCATCCTTGGAGAGCAGCTTCTGCACCTCCTCGCAGAGGATGGGAGAAGAGGTGGTGTCTCTCACAAAACCCGTGCGAGGCATGGAGCGGAATTCAATCGCATATCCAGAGGCGATAATGGTGAGAACCCAAGAGTCGGAGGTGATAGCCCTCCAGGCATCAAAAAATTGTGCTAATCTAACACTATGAAGTAGTGGTGCTGGTGGCCGTAGCTGGTTAAACCTGCTGTTTGGGTTTAGGGTCTTGGCGACAAGACTGTTGACATTGTCTCGGCCGGCCCGGTTGGTAGCGGGACTGACCCCGATATGACCCTTGTTGGTATCGGGGTCTATCAGTAGGCGGGCGAGAGGGGTAGGACCTACGCCAAGAGCCACGGGACGTGGAAGGTGCGGAGATGGATTTGGCCGTCTTCCGATGATCTATGAGGCTTTTCAAGACGTCATCAGTTTTGGGAGCAAAGAGACCTTGCCTGTCGAATGGAAGGTCTTCGACCTTGGCCTTCACGTCGTCGGTCAGGGTAGCGGATCGTAGTCAGGCATGTCTCCTGAGTGCCACCGCGGTGATGAGCTGTTTGGACGAAATGTCCACAAGGTATCTGGCTGCCTCCCTCTCCTGACAGGCAAGGGACAGCGCCTCTTGATGATGGGCGAGAGTAGCCGCGCGGACATCATCGGGAGCAGAATTCAGGGCCGGTAGGACCAAATTCCAGAGGTGGCGATGATAGGCCCCCATGGCCGCCAGATAGTTAGCCACCCAAAGGGAAAAAGTGGCGAAGGAATATTGTCTGCGGGCAAAGCCATCCAGCTTCTTCCCTTCCTTATCGGATGGGGCTAGATTGGCTCTGGCCCGGGTCGCCGGTTGGGAGGCATCCACCACCAGAGAGTTGGGCGGAGGATGCAGCTGTAGAAAGTCCGTGTCGGGCCCATGGATCTTATAAAGGTTCTCCGCTCTCCGTGGAACCTGTAGGGACGCAGAGGGTTTGGTCCAAGACTCCTTAGCCAAAGTGAGGAGGGAAGGAATAAACGCCAGCTTGATAGGTGCCAGGTGGTCCTTGACCATATCCTCAAATACCTTGTCTGGCTTAGGCAGTGAGGGCTGGACAACTGCTAAATCAAGGACCTCCGCGATACGGCGGATGAGTTGAGTGTAAGCAGTGTAGTTCTCCGACGGTGAGGGCGGGTGGCTATCTACCGTGGTAGCCGCCCCCGCTGGGGGAACCAGCAGCGGGGGCTTCCGCGGGGGCCTCCTCATCCGAGGCGGAAGCCGAGTCCCGGAGGGGACTGTGAACCGGCGAGCGCACCGGGGAATCCTCAGGGAGCAACTCCAAGTCCGATTCCGCGCCGAAATAGTCATCGGCGGCCTCCCCCCGCGCCGCTCGAGGAGACGGTCCCGCCGGAATGGCCGAAGGCGGGTCATCGGGACGGTGTCCAGGGAACTGCTGGTGGCCCCAGCCAGAGTCCCGAAGAGGCTGAGCCGGCTGGGGCTGAGATGAGAAAGCCTGAGGAAAAAAAGCCTCCCAGGTAGGGGGAGAGCTGCTGAAACTGGCGTGAAAAAGCCTGCCACTGTTGAAAGGCCAAGAAGGCGGCTGGGTCAACAGGAGGAAAAGATGGATTTCCGAGCCCGAGAGGCGTTGGGCCCGAAGGAGGCTGTCGGGCCAGAGGACGAGGTGGAGAAGGGTCGGGCTCGACATGTCGAGTCTTCTTCTTCTTCTTTTGCGGCTGGACCACGGGCTCGGGAGAGGGAGGCAGAGGCGTCACCGAGCGAGCTCGAGGGGAGCCTCGGGACGATGCAGCTCAACGGCTCCCCGCAGGGAAACCGGAGGCATCGGGCTCGATGGTGGGATGAGCTTGGAGGGCAGCTCCGAGAGCTCGACAGCCGGCAAGACCACTACAGCTGGAGAAGGACGCTTTTTCTTCTTCGCCCGTGTCGGGCTCGAGGGAGGCCTCGACGCCGAAGCGGAGGCAGTCGACCCCGACCCAGAGGAGGAAGATGGCGCCGCTTTTCGCGGTCTCGTTGGAGAGCCACCAAAAGATGCCTCAGACGGCGGTGCTCTCGGGGGGTCCATGGCAGGCGGGTCCAAAGACCGGGACCAGAGGAAGGCTGTAAGCCTATCCTGCCTGCGTTTGAGAGCGGGCCTCGTGAACGCTTTACGAGGCCGGCTTATGGCCCTCCCCCAGACAAAAGAGGCACTTAGAATGGCCGTCTTTTGTGGCGAACTTGGCGTTGCAGGTCTTGCAGCGCTTGAACGGGGGCTCCTTTTCCATACAAACTGGGGAAAAGGAGAACTCACAGTTCGAAGAGTGGTCAGACAGTCCGAGTCAAAACGAGAGGTCAAACAGATATTTCTTTCTTTTTTTTACAACCAAGAGAGAGAGAGAAGCTCCGAATGTGCTGCAACAGCGGCGGCAGGAAACGGAACTAGCGTGCTCAGCGCCGGGGTGGAGATATAATCTCCGGGGGAGGTCCCCCGGCGCGGAGCACTTAAAGCTATAGAAGCTTCCGAATTCCTCTGCTCAGGCGCAGACTAACCCATTTGTGTGCATTCACAGAGGATACGAAGGAGAAACACTGGTTAGATAGTATGTGACAGTTTTCATCCCAAAAATGAACCACTGAACACACCTGTCCTTTTTGAACCACCTTGTTCAAAGCTTCATCAAACAAGTGTTTTTCAATGTTTCTATGAAAGATTCGGGAAGGATGGTGTCAAGCCAGAAATGGCAACATACACGGCTTTTGGTTTTTCAGGATGAAACTGTTATACTATTTGGCTATATGCGAACATTGCTTGAATAACTCACTGTTGTTGTTACAAGAGTTAAATGACATCTTCATCAGCAGCTGCAAAACCCACAGGCACTCTGCTGTCCTAACACAGTCCTTGATTACATAGGTAGCCATACTATTTTGTGCAGCAGATAGTCCTTTCTTATTTTCTACATTCTTCCAGTTTTTGCAGGGGCTCTGTCTTCATCCTGTTTTTACTATCTGAATTTGTACTTGGGTTTAAACCTTAACACACTACAATGGACTGATGCCTTAATTTTTAGGGTTTTCTGATGTAGTAGTCTTTTTAGACAAATCTACATATCTCTAATTCCCATATTATTTAATACAAAGGTTTTTTAGCACATTTTAAATAACCATTGTCTTTGTCTCCAGGAACTGGTGATACAGATGGAACAAAAGCAGCATGAAATTGATTCCCAACTGTCCTCTAAAAACTGTCCTCTTAAATCCCATCTTCAAAATGTAGTTTCAGATAAATCCTTGCACAGAAGCACCTGCCTGAAACCACCATATAGTAGACTTATTTGGCAAACAAACTTTCCAAAGCTTGCTTAGTTCCAGAAGTGTAATAAGCAGGTCAGCAGCAGAGAAGGAGGTGGAGTTTAAATGCTTACACACAATTTTTGCAATCTAGGAGAAGCGGACATTGCTCATTTGAAAATGTCATGCATGGAAGAGGTCATGGAAGAAAGAGAGAGTTGTCTGTAAACTCAGAGGAACAAACAATCCTATTTGCAAATTTCAGTTTGCGGAGCTATTTTTCTGTAAAATCCAATAGCAGCAACACTCATTTGCAACTCGATTCTGGGTTTTACAGGGGACAAAACCTCCATTCCATACACAAGTATGACCATAACACATAGTTATCTTTGTATAGAAGCTAAATGTATATTGCTCTAAGCGTTTAAGCAAGCAATACTTTGCAAAAACAACAAGCTGACCATGCAAATCATGCAGAGACTGAGCTCAATAGTAGAGGACAGTAGGTTGGTTGCTGGAGTACTAGAGGTGGAACTGGGAAAGACCAGAGAAAGAGCATCATTAAATTGTACTATATTCTGCTGCCACACCAACTGCCACAAGAAAAATCATCTTCTTGCAGCCGCATGTGAAAAATCCACTACACAAGGACATCTTAATCACAATTTGCCTGATACTCCCTGCTTTCCCACCAATTTCCCTGATTTTTTCTGACTTACCAGAAAGTGGCAACCCTGAAACATGAGATACATTTACTTAAAAAAAGAAGCCATGCCCTTGAGTTTGCAACAGCTGAGCAAAGCCATTAATGATAGGATATTTTGGAAGTCACTCACAGGGTTGCTGTAAGTCAGAGGCAGTTTGAGAGAATGTAAGAACTCAACAGAAACTGTATATACTTTTCTAAGATGCATAAGGTTCAAATATATTCTGTCTTAGAGGTGGGTCATCCTCTGACTGTACTGCATTAGTTCCAGAAATAAAGGATTAAAGCACTATTAATGTTACAACTAACTCGTGCAACACATACAAGAAAAATTACAAGAAGTAGTGAGGCATTTCTACATGGAAAACTCAAACTCTGATCTGGTATCCTCTTTTTATGGCACACCCTAAGAGCAAGCATAAGAAGACACATACAATAGGAGCCATGGGGGTGCGGAGAAATAAGAAAAAAAAGAAAGAATGGAATTGATATAGAACATATAAGCTATCTAAGCAATATAAACAAATGAACTCCAGCAGGGTTCTTTGCAAATTAATAATAACAATTGTGCACTGTCAAGTCTTATTGCTGGGAAAGACACTGAAGGGAGAGGTTCCATATACCACCGAACTTTGTCATGAAACCCCCCCTTCCTCAATTTCTCCTCTGTACTATCCAGAGAATGACAGGTTACCCACCTGTAATTGTAGTTCTTCGAGTGGACCTCTGTGATTCACACCTTGGGTGATCCGCGCCTGCACGGAGCCTCATCTGAAAGTTCTAGAGCTTCTGCGGTAGCAAAAACACATTAGAATAAGGCCCCTCCCCCCTCGTATAAGTACCTTGGCGCCAAGGCTCCCCTTTCAGCTGTGTCAACTGCCGCTACATTAAGCAGAATGGCATGACAGTGGGGAGGACGGGCGGGATGTGTGAATCACAGAGGTCCACTCGATGAACTACAATTACAGGTGGGTAACCTGTCGTTCTTCTTCATGGCCTCTGTGAATCACACCCTGGGTGACTAAAAAGCTGTCTTACCCAGAGGCAGGGTGTCACGCCAAGGTACATGCTAGAACACCACATCCAAAGGCCGCATCAGACTTCTGCCGGAGATCGTCTATAATGCTGGATGAAAGTGGACGGCTGTTCCCAGGTGGCAGAGGCGCAGATGTCTGGAAGAGGTACGCTGCGTAGGAATGCCGTAGAGGTCGCCACTGCTCTGGTGGAGTGAGGGCGAATCACCTTCGGGACTGGTTTGCGTGCCAGCTGATACGCGAGGTGAATGGTTGAAGCGACCCATCTAGATATAATTTGAGACGTCACCTGGCGACCTTTAGTAGGTGGTTGGTGACTTATGAAAAGTCGAGGTGAACGCCTGAAAGGTTGGGTGCATTGGACGTAAAAGGCAAGGGCTCACCTAATGTCTAAAGTATGGAGGATTCTTTCTTGAGTTGTGGACGGTGAAGGGAAGAAGGAAAGAAGGATAAATGGCTGAGAGAGATGGAATTGAGATACGACTTTGGGGAGGAAAGAAATATCCATGGATAGTTTGACTTTGTCCGGAAAAAACTGTAAATAAGGATAGTCGTGATGTAAGGCCGCTAACTCACTAGCTCGTCGAGCTGAGGTGATGGCGACGAGGAAAACTGTTTTAAAGGCAAGTAGCCGTAAATCAGTTGAAGCTAAAGGTTCGAAAGGAGCTTTAGTAAGTTGTTGCAGTACTAGTGTTAGTGACCACTGCGGGGAAGGTGGGTGGGTATCTGGGTAGATATGAGATAGACCTTTAAGAAAATGTTTCAATGTTGGATGCTTGAAGAAATCAGCTGCCGGAGAGTTAGGGGGCTGATAAGAAACTATGGCGGAGAGGTAAACTCTCAAGGAAGAGATGGAAAGGCCACTAGACTTGAGATGAAGCAAAAAACGTCGAACAGTAGCAAGTGATGGGTTGATAGAAGGCAATGAAGAAGCTTCAGTGAAAGATTTGAATCTGTTCCATTTATACAGGTAAGCCTTTCTAGTGGAGGGCTTCTTTGATTGACGGAGTCATTAGCGAGGCGGAATCCTCCACGCTGCCAGGTGCAGAATAGGTAAGTCTGGGTGGAGTACTTGGGCGTTGTTCTGCGTGAGGAGGTGGGGCAGGTGAGGGAGGTGGTGAATATCTGATGAGAGATTGTGAAGGACTGGAAACCAGGGTTGTCTCGGCCACCAAGGGGCTATAACGAGGCATCGGGTTTGTCTTGTTGTAGGCGAACCACAACCTTGTGGAGAAGCGGAAATGGCAGAAAAAGGTAAGTAAGGGTCTTGGGCCATCGGCCGACAAATGCATCTCCTTGGGAGTGTTTGCCAATGCTGGCTCGGGAGCAGTATCGTTTGCACTTCCAATTCACACGGGAGTCGAAGAGGTCGAGAGTTGGTTTGCCCCATCGTTCGCATAGGCGAAGAAAAACTAATTGGTCTAACTCCCATTCGTGAGCTTGAGAGTTTGTGCGGCTGAGTAGATCAGCCAAGTCGTTGTCGTGGCTGGCAATGTGTAAAGCCGTGAGGCAGATATGATGTGCTAGGCACCACTTCCAGAGGTCGACCGCTAAATAGAGGAGACTTGGAGAGTGGGTGCTGCCTTGTTTCAGAATATAGTACATCGCCGTGGTGTTGTTGGTGGCAATTTGTACCATCTTGCCAGCGAGGAGATTTCTGAAAGCTTTGCAAGCTTTTATAACCGCCAACAGCTCTAATTCGTTGATGTGAAGCAATTTCTCTCTGGAAGACCACTTGGCGTGGATTTTGAGAGATTTGCAGTGAGCTCCCCAGCCTGTGAGGCTGGCGTCGGTGGTGACCTGTATTTGTGGTTGTCTGAACGGCCGCCCGAAGGATAGGTTGGGAGAAAAACGCCACCATTGAAGTTGGGAGGTGAGTTCTGGGGTGACCCTTAAAAGTGTAAGGAGGGTCTGTGAGCGGGTCGAAGAGGGCGAGAACCCACGACTGAAGAGATCTCATCTTGAGACGCACATACTGGACTACTGAAGTCATAGAGGCCACGGTGCCTAGTACACGTTGCACAGTCAAGGCGGGTACCATAGCATGAGGGGTGAAAACTTGAAGTAATGCGATGAGATTTTCTCTCTTGTCTGGAGGAAGAAAGGCGCGAGCTTGTGTGAAATCTATGCATGCCCCTATATAATGAATAATCTTTGTAGGTTTCAAATTTGATTTTTGTTCGTTGACAGCGAGACCAAGATCACGAAGGAGGGTAAGGGTGAAGTGAGTGTCTCGTTGGGCCTTGAGACGGGAATGAGCTACGAGGAGCCAGTCGTTGATATATGGAAATATGAGAATTTTTTGCAACCTGAGGTAAGCAGCTACCGATGCCATGCACTTGGTGAATACTCTTGGAGCTGTTGCAAGGCCGAAAGGAAGCCTTTTGAATTGGTAGGCTTGTGATCCTAGCTGAAATTGAAGGAATTTTCTGTGTGAGGGATGTATGGAAATATGGAAGTATGCGTCTTTGAGGTCTATGACAGTGAACCAGTCATTTTTGCAGAGTAAAGGGAGAACTGACAGACAGGTAGGTGTTTCCAGAGGGCAGGATGGGTGGAGTGGTGTGCGATCTCGGTCATGGGAGCGTCAAATGTGATGTTTGGGCTTGTGGTCGTTGCGCCTAGTAATGGGTTGTTGGTGGGGTTTATTTCTTTGATTTCTGAAATAGGGTGTATAAGCTGTTTGTTTTGGAGGATCACGTTGGAATTTTTGATATGAGTTGTACGGTCGTCTCCATTGATTTTGTTGGGGGCGTTGTTGGTAAGATGGATAAACTCCCCAACGTCTAGCTGCTGATCTTTTCTTTTGCACGTTTTCCAAAATATCAGTTTCAGCATTAAAGAGGTCTGCCCTGTCGAATGGAAGGTTTTCGATACGTGCGCGGGCATCCTCAGCCAGGCCAGCTGTCCTTAGCCAAGAGAAACATCATAAGGCTACTGAAGTGGCGATTGACTTTGCTGTGGCGTCTACCGTGTGCCTAGCAGAAAGCATCTGTTTGGCAACGGAAAGACCTTCATGTTGAAAGGAATCGGCGAGTACTTTTTTATCTTCTGGTAAAGATTCGACAAAGGTTGAAATATTGCCCCAAAGGAAACGTTGATATGCACCCATGGCTCCCTGGTAGTTAGCGACACGCATGGTGAACACTGCTGATGAATAAAGCCATCTTCCCATTGAGTCAATCCTCCTACTGTCTTTATTTGGTGGCATGAGGGTTTGTCAATGTCAAGATCTGGATTGTGAGGCTTCGACAAAAATAAGAGTTTGGAGCTGGTTGTTTTTGAAGAAATAGAGCTCCAGGATCATGGACTCTGTAGAGGTTATCGATTCGTTTAGACATGGTATCGGAAGAGGCTGGTTTTGTCCAGGATCGTTGAGTGGTGCTGAATAGAGACGGAAGCATCGAGATGTGTACTGGAGTAGTTGTATCTTTAGACATTGGGTCACATAGATGATCGGACGGTTCTGTTGAAGGATGGTGGATTTGGAGATTGAGAGACTTAGCCATACGGATCATAAGTTGGGCGTAAGTTTGGAAGTCTTCCGCCGGTGATGGTGGGTCGGGATCTACAAGGTCGGATTCCGGTGAGGTAAGTAATACTGATGGCGTCTGAGGTCTGGATCCGTGATTGGAATAATCGGGATCATGTCGGGAGTCGATGGATTGTCGATCGACTTTGGTGTTGATAGGTTGAGTCTCATAGTATTGACCTTTGTGGCTCGATGTCAATGGAGCCGGCATGTCCATGGGCATTTGTCGGTGTCGAGGATTTTCAATACTGAGATATGTCATCCAAGTGTCTATGGGCGTCATTTGATATGGTTGAACGTTGGTGTCGAACTCGGGGTCATAGTGATGTCGAGTTCAATGGCTTGGTTCTATCGGGCAACGGAAATCATGCGTCGATAGAGGGACAGAATGAGTGTCCATGGACCAGGATGGATATCGAGGATCATCGATATCAGAACCTGTGTCTCGGTGATGTCAAAACAGAGGTTGTTGACGAGCTGGTAAAGCAGTGGAGTATACAGATGCTGGAGATGCCGAGTGAGAGGAATGATTTCCCTCGTCTGGATTAGCGGGAAAATATCCAGAGGCTGGAGCTGTAAAAGCCTCGCATGTAGAAGAAAATTGCTCGACCGTCCTGGATCTTTTAGGTGCCAGGTAGGGAGCAGGTTGGAGTCCATGTGGGTCATGGTCATATGGCCATTTTGACAGCGATGGCTGTCGAGATCAAGGCCCACCATGAAAAGGTACGACCGAGCTGGATAGAGCAACTGGCTGATTGGCAGTTGCAGTTTGTCTGGTTGAGCACTGGTCGGGGCAAATGGCAACCAGATGAGAGTGCTGAAGGCGGGTCTCAGCCACGCGTGATGAAATAGATGCCTCCAGGGACTGCTGGGGGCGATGTCTCTGAGGCGGTCGTGGTGGACGATCAGATGTTACCGAATAAGGTAAGGTCTCTAGTTGTTGTTCGGAGTCGACCCTGTCAGGTGAAACTACGGAAGGGTTGCTTGAAAGAACAGAGTGTTGAGGACTGGGAGGAGAAGATGTTAATCGATCAACTCTGTCATCCCATTCCGGTGATTGGGAGCAGGGTTGATGAGAGGGGATTCCGTCATCGTCAGAAGGCGAACCAATAGAGATTGATTTGGCGGTTTGTTGAGGCTGCTGAGATGACTGCAGCTTTAGATTTATGCTGTTTAGGTCTTTTAGGCAGAGAGGGCTCCGGGACTGAAGAGGCTTCGGTGGACATTTGACGTTTAGTGGAGGGCTTCGATATCGAGGATTTCGGTATCGAGTGCTTAGATTTATGGGTTTTTGAAGTTTTAGACGAAGTGGATGGAGCGTCGGAGTGGGATGGTGTGGAAAAAAGGAACTGAGGGGAATCTTGGGTGGGAAGAGCATGTGCCTCATGGGGGATCATCCCACAAAATTGTTACTTTTAGCTCTAGAATCTTCCGAGAACGTCAGCACAGGTGCAGACAAGACCCATTTGCGTGAATTCACAGAGGACCACTAGAAGAACTATGGTTACAGGTAAGTAACCTCCTTTTTTCAAAGTTTTAGACAAAGTGGATGGAGCGTCGGAGTGGGATAGTGTGGTCGATGGACGTTGTTTGGAGGCTTCAGAAAGAGCCTTCTCCATTGCTTTGGTTTGTGAGGTGGCCTTACAAGGAGGTTGGGCCATTTTGGTTGGTTGAAGGGATTGTTCCCAAAGACAGAGTTTTAATCTGGATAAGCGAGAACAGAGGACTCAGCGCTTGAAGTTCTTACAATGCTGGCAGGAGGACGTCTGGTGTGCCTCTCCCAAGCAAAAAAGACACTTGGCGTGGCTGTCGGAAAGTGGTATTTTGTTATCATAGACCACACAGTGTTTAAATGGGCCCAAAGGGGGCATGAATAGGAGAAAAATAATTTGAGGAGAAAAAGTGATGATTTTGGGGGGGGGGTGCTGCGGCCAGAAGCCGAGCGAAGCAGAAAGGAAAAAATCTCTGATGATAATGAATTTGATCTAAAAGGAAAAAATATTGATAACAGGAAGGAATCAAGAATAAACTCTCTTTCTCTTTTACTCACAGAAGCAGAACTATGAGGCTTTCAACGCGGTGGTTGAAAGAAACTGAAAGGGGAGCCTTGGCGCCAAGGTACTTATACGAGGGGGGAGGGGCCTTATTATAATGTGTTTTGCTACCGCAGAAGCTCTAGAACTTTCTGATGAGGCTCCGCACAGGCGCGGATCACCCAGGGTGTGATTCACAGAGGCCATGAAGAAGAACTAGTTTTATGCTGCTTTAGAGAAGCAGAACTATAACAGAGAAAAATTACCTGGCTCAGAGAACGATAGTTTCTGTCAGATCTATAATGTGAGCTTGCTTCTCCTAGGCACTGCTACCCAGTGAAAACCCTGGATCTTTTTAAAGGAAGCATGAAAAGCAAGCCCCCCCTCAATCTATGTCATTGTTAATACAGACATCCTCAATTAGCTTATATAGCTTTGTGGTAAAATAACAAGTAAGGACACTTCACATATATTTCAAAATTTAAGTTGCACTAGTGCTGGATATCATACTTTATAAACTCAATATGGGGAAAAAACAAGCAACACACATTTTCACTTGAAATATTTATTGAAACTGTGCGAGTTCCATAAAGGTGAGTAAAACGATTTTTTGTAAAAAAATTTCAATAAAATTTCTTGCAGACATAAGTCATACAATAAAAAACAATAGAAAAACAAGAAATGCCCAAACACACAGGTGTGCCTTGAGAGAAATAAGACTGTTAAAAAAATCTTACATATATTTAGACATCATTGGCCCTTGCAAATATAGTACACAGTTTACCAAATCAGGCATGGATTTTTCCATAACTTTTATCCCTAGTACTGGCATAAAGTAGGAAAGCCAGCCTTTAGCAAGAGAAGGTAAACCCTGAAAGGAAATGCATCACATGCCACTGGCAGTGAATTGCTGCATTAAAATCACGCTACACAATATCCAGAGTTAAGGGTGGTAGTAGGAAAAATACATTTTCAGGAATATTTTGTCTGCATTTGAACACATGTAAATAGGACACTGATAGTGAAACAAAAGGATGAGGCCAAAAATCAAAGAAAATACTCAGCCTAAGGAACTAATCCATTACCGAGTTCCTTGCCTTTTTGTTATCTAGTACCGGAACTCTGTATTAGTTAAGGAAATATAACTTTCACTTCCGAGAATGCTTTTACATGCTCCAAATATCTGAAGGTCTTAATTATCCACAGCTGTATTCTGCAACAGCTTTTAGTATGAAATGCATCTGATGAACAATACCTTGAAACTTGCCCAAAGACAGTGATACAGCCACATCAACACCTAGCTAAAACAATACATATAACTCTTCTCTCAAATGGCTCAATTTCAGGTCACTAACAACTTACAAACAGCCATTTAATGAAAGAGAATTTCATTCCCAGATGAAGAACAATAAGCAGCCATGTCCCAAATGGGAGTTTTTTTTTAAAGCAGCAATAGCCAATAAAATGACAGTTTCCATATAATCATCCTAGCAACAAAGGAAAGATTGAATTTCAATAGCTGAGACATGATTCTGTTACTCTCCGAGGCATTTGCAGGAGTATACACTGGAGTACATCCTACATAAAATGTCAGCTTCCTGACCTCTACCAGCATTTCTATGTCCCTTCCTTTAGAAAACCATATATTGTCAGGTTGAAATCCAATGTTGTGTGAGCAGACTTCAGGTCATGCAGTGACATTTCTCCCTCATGTTCCTTGTACCTGCCTTCTGCTCTCCAAACCTTATGTAGAGGGTTGTCCAACCTGCAGAACAGAATGGGGACTTCAGACCTCTCCCACCCTTGCAATTAATCTTCATTTTCTTCTTTTTTCCCCTCTCCAAGTCAACCTGCAAGTTGCAGGTGAGAATGGGGAAGAGATGAATTGCTGATGCATTTGCTTTCATGCTTCTTTCCACTTATTTTCCAGGGTTTTTCTTGTACATGAACCACCTGACACACACAGAACATGGCAACTGGAATATATACAAAAAAGTTGCACGCCTACCACTTAACTGACAAAATGACACAGTGTTATCTTTATATATAGACTTGGAAATCATGGCAGATAAAAAATAGGAAATTTGGTCTTATTTTAAATTAGCTCATTTTAAATGTAGCTTCATTCTTGTTAAGATCTCATTATTCCCCTCCATCCTCTCTGTATTCTACCTCTCTTAAGCTTAATTACTCAAATGTCACAGATAGCAGCACAGGCCACTGAGTGTGAACCAAGATTTCAGTGAATGAGTAACTGAAATGCTAAAGGATATTAAGAACATTTTGTTTACTTAAAGCATTACTTGTTCTGGGCTAACAATACATTTTAAGCACAAAACAGTTAAGCAGTCTCATTCAAATGGAAATTTTCTAGACAAGCACTTGATGTTCATGGTATACATTCCTTAGCATTTTCCACTGTTTGTTCAAATTAGTACAACCATGAGAGCTAAATAAATAGTGCTCTCTTAATGTAATATGGAGTGTCAGCTTTCCAGTACAAACCTAAAGGCCACCCTGACATGCACTGAGGACCATGTGCTATCTGCCCGTCTTTGTTCTGGCATAAATAAGATCATGGGAAGTCATGTCACTTTTTTCTGGAAAAACACATCTTACACATATTCATTGAAACAATGAATCCAGAATTTTAAGTAATTTCAAAGACCTATGTTTTATACACAATTCCAGACTAGAGTTTGGCCCTTTGATATGTAATAGAAATTTCATTAGACAGTCTGGTAACTAAAAACGTTTGGCAATGTAACATAAAAAGTGGAACCAGACAGAAAACAGAATGCAGATATCTCTCATTACAAGAGTAATGTTTCATAAAGACATGTTTCACAAAGTCAAGAAATGTTTCACAACCACAAGAAAAACTGGTGCATGTCCACTAGAGTTAAACACAATAAAAGTATCATACTGCTTGAAATCTGACCTAGTTTTTCCTATTACACTATTTCCCCACATCTGGCAACACGAACTTCAATCGGAAATGTCCGAATTAAGTGAAGTAAGAAATCCTCTGACCTCTCAATTTCAGAGTTTTACGCAGCAAAATAAGCTAGCCTAAGGCTTGATATTTTGGGGATGGTTCTAAGTCCATCCTGCTGTGTTAATAAAACAGATGTTTTGCAAGAAGAAACAAAGTTGTGTCAATACAATATAGCAGTGATTCCCAAACTCGGGTCCACATATGTTCTTGGACTAAACCTCCTAGAAGTCTTTACCACTAGCTGTGCTGGCCAGGATTTCTGGCAGATGTAATTCAAGAACATCTAAGGACCCAAGATTGGGAACCACTGCAATATAGAATTGGGGTACAACATGTAACACTATAGAATTCCAGATGTGTGAATTTGTTAATCTGTTGCAGCAAAGTCAATGAAGTCTTACAGCACCTTAGACAAATGAATACATTGTAGAATAAGCTTTTGCATTTCAGAGCCAACTTATCCATATGAACAAAGTGGTCACCTAATTAGGTAGGTACATGTACTCTGAGTACAAAGGGTTTTAAAAAACAAACATGAAGCGAGGCACAAAGGCCAAACCATGCAGTAGATAGTAACATGTCACCTTAACAAGCAAAAAAGAACACAAGATTCAGTTATTGCAAATGTGACCTTCTCATGGCTAGTGATCACTGGTAATAAACAGGCATATCAAGATTAACAGCATAATACTGTTGCTATGTCTATTTATCACAAATGGCTGCCAGCTTGTGAGTGGGTCATGCTATTGCTACAGTATTTTTGTTAGTATAAAGCAGAGGTGGGCAAAGTGTGGCCCTCCAGATATTGCCGAACTGCAGCTTCCATTAGCTTTAGAAAGCACAGCAAATGGTGAGGAATGCCAGAAGTTGCAGACCAACAGTAGCTGCAAGGCCCCACTCTGCCTAACTCTGGTCTGAAGACACAAGAAAAGTTAACTTTTAAAAGGTCAACTTTTCTAAACTGCATAGGTATGGTAGCCCTAGTTCTTTCTCATCAACTCCATGTCAAGAATAATTTTAAATTATATAGGCCTTTTCCAACAGAAATGTACAGCTCTGGAGATGTTTTGGAATTTGAAGTTTTGGGTTTTCTAGCTTATTTTGTTGTATCTCAGTAAATATACTTTTGTAGCCAGAATAGATTAAAACTCTCTACAAGCAGATTTCGTAACAGAAACGTCCTCCTACTGTTCAGTGTTAGACAGTTATAGTTTATTTTTGAAAAACAACAGAAGAAATGAAATGGGCCACATGTGCAGATCAGTACTAAGACACCAAAGGTCCTTAGCGTGACACCCTAACTATATCGCTAGTCAAAAGAGAGACTATTTTCACTGAAGTAAACCGCTTTAACAAGTATCATGCCTGACAAATTATTACCCTCAGCAGACCCACAAAACAGTACTTTGACAACCAGGAAGAACCATGCATGGCCATTTCATGATCATATGACTACAAGGTTTATATACTATTGTGGCAAGACATGATAGGATCCAGGAGAAGTCAAAGGCAATTTAAAAATTTGACAGTGACACAACAAACCAAGATGTCCCAAGAGGCACTGATGTGACAGTTAGTTGGCATTTTTGCAGAGAGAAGAAGAGAATATTGTTCTGAAACACGAGTCACAGGACTAGGATCAAGTCATTACACTGCTGACTGAAGTGCTTCAAAATGCTATTTCCAGACAAGGAATTTTGTTCATGTGCTTTCTCATTCCCCACCAAATATGTTCTAATATTGCTTTTTGTTTTAGTCTCAATGATGTTAAGCTTACGTGGGAGAAGGAGGGAAAACAAAGTGATCACATGATAGAATACTGGAAATTTTTGATTCTTTGGTCCTGGAAGTAGAAATTATATAGTAACCATCCTGCTTTCTGGTATGCATCAAAATAACTCAAGATCTATAAATAACTTCTCATGCAAAAAAATACGTCTTCCAGTGCTATTTGCAGTTTTCCCCTTGCAGGAATTTTGTTAAGGATAACTGTTAACATCTTCATATTTTTCCTTCTTCAAAACCAAAACTGAAACTGGGATGCAAAGCATTAGGAAAATCGGTTGGTTGAACTACAAAAAAATAATAAAAATAAAATTTAAAAAATCATGGATGATGCCTCCCTTCTTCTTGGTACCAAAAGCTTCAAAAAATGCAGGCCATTTTTGAACTCATGAACTTGAGCCTTCCCGAGACAAGTGCAGCAGTCTCTCTGCCACTCCTCTTTTCCAGATCTCACAGCAGTCTAAAAGGCATAGTCATAGAGATCAAGATATCAGTTTGACATGTTTATGGAACTGCCAGCTACTATGTCGCAGACAAATGCAATTTGGAAGGCTTCCATCACAGCTACCTTCAGTAACATTCACTCACATGTTAACAGCCAAATTTACCCTTCAGTTTCTTCACCATGTCCTGACTGGTGGAGTAGAGACATCTGTGATATTACTTTGTTTGTTCCACGAGACAGACGGTCTTGATCTGTATTTGCAGACAAGGAGGCCATGGATATAGGCTGCAGCAATGTGGGCGTTATTCCAGAGGTGACGGTCAGGTTATGAGTAGCACCTTTGAGGGTAAGATCTTGTGTGGGAAGTAGTGGCTTAAGGATGCTAACAAGGCAGAAAGCGGAGCCACTTTTAGGAATGAAATTTACTTTATTCTTGTCAGGACAGTAAAAGGCTGGAATTTCATGCAAGGGCTTTGGCCTAGAAACAGAAAGACAAGAATGCAAAAGATGTAAAGTTTAACATAGAAAGCTGCATGTTCCCATGGGTTACATGGGTTTTGACAGTTTAACTATACAAGCAAAACTGAAAAATCACCACGTAAACATTTGTGATAGGTCATTTTAAATGCAGTTTTTCAGAAGAGCACCACTACATCATCCTAATTCAGTCCATTTTTACTGCTATACAACAAGAGTGTCTTTAAAAATAAACTTAAGACATGGTTATTTAGGCAGGCTTTCCCTCCTGCTGTATCTTAATATTTACATTTTTTTACATCTTGGATTCTTGCATGTTTATTGGTGCTATTGGTTTTTTTTTAAATTTTGTAATGCCGCCCAGAGTAGACCATTGGTCTAGATGGGCGGGGTATAAATTGAATAAATAAATAAATAAATAAAGAGTGAGCAAACTTTCTTCAGTGCTGCAGATATTTATGACTGCAAGACTACAAAACGTGGCCCAACAACATCTGGTCTACAACTCTGCCACCCTAGTATGCCATGATCACTGTGTTGGTTCCAGAGATTCAAGAAATATGCAATAGGCAAGCAGATTCTCTGCGATTCAAACAACGTAAAAACACAAAGGATTCTAAATCACAAGCAGACCTCCCTAATCTATACATGTCAGCATTACACTACATGAACATTGGGATAAAAGTGGAAGGTTATTAATGAACTTGCCTTCAAAAAAGTTGCTGATGAGCCTTGACTACAGAAACTAAAACTTTCAATGAAAAAAAGCTAAATATCAACAACCCAAGTCCTCAATTGTGCTTCTATTCACCTTCTAGACATTCTCTATTCACCTACTCCTTCCTCACCCCTCTAAAAAATCAGAATTCTGTACCCATCAAACATGCTCAGTCCTAACTGCTTGTACTGGTCCCCCACCTCAGCTTTAGTGTATTTGTAGTGAGACGTGAACACATCTGTGTCCAGCTATATATATCTTTGATTTTTCTACTGATGTCTTCTGTTTTGTCCCTGTTGATCTTTTATAATATGAATTAATTAGTGCCAGATCCAGGACAGCTGATCTTGTTGCTTCTCCTACCTTCTGCAGATGAAACTAGCAACAAGGTAAGTGAGACGTTTCTTGGACCAGAGTGTCTTGGCAGAGATAGACTTCTGACATATATCAGAATAGCTCAAGATTCTCCTTATTTCTATGTGCCTCCTCTCTGAATGTTTGGTAATCTGACATTTGTTGTTGTTTAGTCGTTAAGTCGTGTCCGACTCTTCGTGACCCCATGGACCAGAGCACGCCAGGCCCTCCTGTCTTCCACTGCCTCCCGGAGTTGGGTCAAATTCATTGACCCTGTCCAACCATCTCGTCCTCTGTCGTCCCCTTCTCCTCTTGCGTTCACACTTTCCCAACATCAAGGTCTTTTCCAGGGAATCTTCTCTTCTCATGAGATGGCCAAAGTATTGGAGCCTCAGCTTCAGGATCTGTCCTTCCAGTGAGCACTCAGGGTTGATTTCCTTTAGAATGGATAGGTTTGTTCTCTTGCAGTCCAGGGGACTCTCAAGAGTCTCCTCCAGCACCACAATTCAAAAGCATCAATTCTTCGGCAGTCAGCCTTCTTTATGGTCCAGCTCTCACTTCCATACATCACTACTGGAAAAACCATAGCTTTGACTATGCGGACCTTTGTTGGCAAGGTGATGTCTCTGCTTTTCAAGATGCTGTCTAGGTTTGTCATCGCTTTCCTCCCAAGAAGCAGGCGCCTTTTAATTTCATGGCTGCTGTCACCATCTGCAGTGATCATGGAGCCCAAGAAAGTAAAATCTGTCACTGCCTCAATATCTTCCCCTTCTATTTGCCAGGAGGTGATGGGACCAGTGGCCATGATCTTAGTTTTTTTGATGTTAAGCTTCAGACCATTTTTGGCGCTCTCCTCTTTCACCCTCATTAAGAGGTTCTTTAATTCCTCCTCACTTTCTGCCATCAGAGTGGTATCATCTGCATATCTGAGGTTGTTGATATTTCTTCCGGCAATCTTAATTCCGGTTTGGGATTCATCCAGTCCTGCCTTTCGCATGATGTATTCTGCATATAAGTTAAATAAGCAGGGAGACAATATACAGCCTTGTCGTACTCCTTTCCCAATTTTGAACCAATCAGTTGTTCCATATCCAGTTCTAACTGTTGCTTTCTGTCCCACATATAGATTTCTCAGGAGATAGATAAGGTGGGCAGGCACTCCCAGTTCTTTAAGCACTTGCCATAGTTTGTTGTGGTCCACACAGTCAAAGGCTTTTGCGTAGTCAATGAAGCAGATGTTTTTCTGGAACTCTCTGGCTTTCTCCATAATCCAGCGCATGTTAGTAATTTGGTCTCTAGTTCCTCTGCCCCTTCGAAATCCAGCTTGTACTTCTGGGAGTTCTCGGTCCACATACTGCTGAAGCCTGCCTTGTAGGATTTTGAGCATAACCTTGCTAGCGTGTGAAATGAGTGCAATTGTACGGTAGTTGGAGCATTCTTTGGCACTGCCCTTCTTTGGGACTGGGATGTAGACTGATCTTTTCCAATCCTCTGGCCACTGCTGAATTTTCCAAACTTGCTGGCATATTGAGTGTAGCACCTTAACAGCGTCATCTTTTCAGATTTTAAATAGTTCAACTGGAATGCCATCACCTCCACTGGCCTTGTTGTTAGCCATGCTTTCTAAGGCCCGCTTGACTTCACTCTCCAGGATGTCTGGCTCAAGGTCAGCAACCACACTATCTGGGTTGTCCGGGACATATAGATCTTTCTGGTATAATTCCTCTGTGTATTCGAGAGTATTAATCAGATCCTTAGTCTTTTTAGGAGATCATAAGCAACCTCCCCCTGCTCCCGTGATGTCACTGTTGTTTTTTATTTGTTTTTTTATCTCAATGCTTTCCATCAGCATTTTGTGTTCCAACACATTGGTCTCCTCATAGTTGTATACATCCTTTACATACAATGCTGCTCTTCCCTCCGTTTCACCTCTTCCTTTTGAAAAAATTATACCCTACAGACACAATACACATTTCATGCAGTTTAATGTAGCACATGCATTAAAAAGGCCCTCAACATCAAATAACAGTCAATTCTTGCTTTAGTGCTATTAGGTACCCCTAACAATCTGAGCCACGCATGACAACATAAAGCAATTACTGCAGATGTGACCTCAGAGGAACAATCCACCATGTGTTATGCTGCATGTATCTACTGAACAGCTAGCAAGTGTGCTTCTCAAATAAAAAGGGCCTAAAACTTTGTGGTCTTCTGCGAAAGGTGCCATGAGATGTTCTAAATTTCTTCTCTCAAAAAACTTCTTATAAGTTGGCATATTAGTTTGGTAATTAGTAATGCAGATGCCCAAGGGATCAGAAGATTAAAACCCATCAGCTTCAGTGTTCTACCCTACTTGTTTATAGTGAGATTTTCCTTTCCCTTTTTGTCTGGAGTGCTATCACAATAAGGAAATTGAATGCTGGCCAATTAAATAAGAACTCTGCATCCTGTACAAGTTTTCCATTTACAGAAAGTTGGAACCATAACATATAGTTTTAAGCCAAGACTGTTTGATCAGATGTACCAAAGCTGAGTAGGAATTATCAGGTGAATGTTCTTTCTGGGTAATTCTGAAATGGCTTTGAGGCAGAAGACCTAGCTCAGCCTCAAAGTCTTATAGTTGAGACCTTTCTCCCAGGTGAGCCCAATTTAATTGTCTGTAAGGTGTCTATGAGGTGAAACTCCTAGAATTGAGAATTATGGGGTTTCTAATCCAAGAAATCAAAACATCCCATCCCCACCTGTAACTATAGTTCTCTGAGTGATCATATGTTAATTTGCACACATGGGTTCTTGTGGCTGTGCAGAACATATTTTGGAATCTTCCATTGTTTAGTATCCTCTAACATCTTTCTTCCTCCTATATCACAATTCTTAGTCCCACTCTGTCTGCTGCCTAGGAACATTTATAGACAGGTGTAGCAAAGAGTGGGGAGGAGGGTTGGATGTGCAAATTCCCAGATGACTACCTGAAGAACTACAGTTATAGATAAGCAACCTGTCCATCTTCTTTGTGGTCTCTGTAATTCACACATGACTGACTGACAAGCTGAATGATGGGATGTAATGCCAACATAGATGATAAGACTGCACAGCGAAAGGAGGCACCCCACTGGGCACAAAGGTCCAACTTATGTTTAACAAAGCTCACTGGCTGGGGTCAAGTTGCTGTTCTCTAGACCTCCTGTAGTTCAATACTCTCATGAAAGCTACTGATGCTGCCACTGCTCTAGTGGAATGACTTCTAGGAGTAAAACTATTTTTACTGTTGGATAAGCAAGCCAGATAAGTGATGTGACCCACTTGGCTAAAGGTTGAGATTATACCACCTGACCCTTGCAATGCCTCTGACAAGAGCCAAAATGTTTTGTAGAGTTCGTGAATTCTTTAGTCTTTGATATACAAAAAGCAAAGATCTCTTAAAATCTAAGGTATATAGTGACCATTCTAATGGTGTTTGGGGAGACCGGTAAAATGAGGAGTTGCCAACATGTGAAAAGAGAGCAACGACTTTAGGAAGAAAAGCAATATCAGGGTATAAAGTAACCTTGACTTTATGAAACTGCAAGTAAGGTGAGTCATGCCTCAATGTGCAAAGTTCATGAACTCTCCTAGTAGATATCATTGCAACTAAAAATATTATCTTCATTGTTAACCATTTATCTTGCTTCAAATAAAAATTTCATTAATTGTGACAAACACCACTGAAAGAGACCAGGATGTTGGTGAGGATTTGATGGCAAGGTAAAATATTGGCTATAACTCTTTAGAAATCTTTTAAGCATTGGGTCTGAAAACGATTTTGATTAAGGGTAGTCTGTGAGCTGATACAACAGAGCAACTACCAAATATAGTTCCAAGGGACAAGTGAGATAAACCATACTCCTTAAGATGTAACAGCTGTCTCTAAAGTAGTTGGGATAGACAATGCATTGATGAAATTTGCAGAGATGACAATTTTGTTCCATTTAAATTTACAGGAAAGTTTTGTGGATGGTTTCTTGGATGATCCATCCTATTTGTGACAAATTCTCCATGCAATTAGTTTCATGTGGTCCATGTCTGGGTGGCTAACTTTGCCATCTTGGCATGTCAGAACGTCTGGCAAAGAGAAAAACAAAAATATGTTGTTGGACATTAAAAGTATTGTGGCAAATCATGACTGATGAGACCCACCAAGGTGTGATGTGAACTGTATTTGACTTGATTTGTCTCAGTTTGATCACCATCGGATATATATGGGGAAATGCAGAAACAGATACATTAGAGGTCCCCACCAACAAACAGTGAAAGCATCTCCCATCAAACGCTGACCATTTTTGGACCATAAGCAAAAATCTGTGCATTTGCAACTGTTGTGGGGTGCAAGTATGTTGATCTGTAGAATACCCCTATGTTTGATTATTAACGTGAATGCTAGTTGGAACAGGTCTCATTCGTATAACAGGGTCAATCTCCTGCTTAGGAGTCTGCTTGCTGATTATTCTTTCCTGCTACATGAATACAATGGAAAAATGTGCCCAACTTTACACCATTCCCAGAAATGAAGGGTCAGCAGCAGAAGGGACATAGATCTCATGCCCCACTGTTTGTTGCCATGATATATTGTTGCAATATTGCCTGTTGCTATTTGGACAACTACGCCAATGAAGTTCAAATTCTCTCATTGTTTGGAAGACTGCCAGCAGCTTGAAATAACTGATGCAATGTTGTCTCTTGCTCATTGTTCAGAACACAGGTATGTTCTTGTTGAGACAGTGTGCTCCCCAGCCTGTCATACTGGCATCCCTTGTTATAAGGATCAACAATTGTAGCTGTTTGAACAGTACACCCATCATAAAATGTGATGTTTCTGCCCACCATTGAAACTGTTTGGCTAGATCCTCTGAACTGAGAATGCTTTTTGTCACTGACGTTTACTAGGAAATAAGACTGCAGAGGTCTCATCCTGAATATGGCATGTCAAACTATTATGGTGGTAGAAGCCATCAGAATGAGTGGCTTTTGTACTGAATGAGCCATCACTGTAATCTTTCCAGAGAGTTCTTTCACTGTGTGAATAGTTTTCTGTACTCTCACTTCCAGTATGTAAGATCTCACTGTGTGTGAGTCAAGGATGGATCCAATGTATTGGACTCTTTTTGAAGGGCCAAGATGAGATTTCTGCAAGTTGACACAGAGGCCAAGATTGAACAGCAGGCAAAGGCTAAACTGTCTATTCCTCCCAAGATTATTCTGAGTGTTTCTCACTATGAGCCAACCATCTATGTAAGAAAATACAGTAACTCAGTGTGTCTGAAGATAAGTTGCCACTGGTGCCATGCACTTTATAAACAATTTTGGAGCTGCTGACAGACCAAAAGGAACTGTCTTTAAGTTGTATATCTTCTTTCTCATAGCAAAGCATAGGGCATGACAATGGTCTGGGTCTTTAAGTCTACCGCTACAAACCAGTCTCCTTCTTTCAACAAATGAAGAATAGCTGAGAATGTCATCATATAAAGCTTCCTTTGTGTTGTATATTTGTTGACTCCTCTGAAGTCTAAAATTGGATATGGTCTACCATCCTTCTTCGGGACCATGAAGTACTGAGAATAATAACCTGTTGAAGACAACCTGTTGGAAGAAGTTTGTTGAACTCTATAGTGTAGTCATGGGTTATGATAAGTAAGACCCAGGTGTCAGTGGTAACAGCACACTGAGTGTTGATGAAAGGTGCTAAGAGGTCAGTTGCAGAAGTGAAAGTAGAGACATACAGTGGTGCCTCACTAGACGATGTTAATCCGTTCCGCGAAGATCGCTGTCTTGCGAAAACATTGTCTAGCGAAGCACGTTTTCCCATTGGAATGCATTGAAATCTCTTCAATGCGTTCCAAGGGAAAACGCAGTCGTCTAGTGAAAATCTCCCATAGGGAAAGATTGTCTAGCGAGTGCGGGTCCCCATCGGAATGCACTGACAGCTGCACTGACAGCTTTTCACCACTAGTCGGCGCATTCCTATGGGGAAACCTCATCGTCTAGCGAAAATCGCCATAGGGAAACATCGTTTTGCGAAGCGCAGTAGCGATCGCAAAAAGGCATCGTCTAGCGATTTCCTCGTCCTGCGAGGCAATCGTCTAGCGAGGCACCACTGTAAATGCAATTCTATAGTACTGCTGTCAAATATCAAAGATGTCTGGGGTTTTTTGCCTCTCTTTTTTGTTGATGAGGAGGAGTTATTCTTGTACTTGTTTTGTTAGCTGTATTGCTGTGGTGTTGACTTATCTGATGGAACTTGTTTCTAGAATATGAATAGTACCGTTTCAATAATGGCTTATATCATGTTTGACACAGCTGTTATTCTGTATTAATGCCCACACATTTAGCAATTGCTTTCTTTGCAAAAATATAGTCCATGCTCTTATCTGTTAAACAGATCCTCCCCATCAAAGGAAAGATCTTTGATTCTTGATGTTGAATTCTCTGCGATGCCTTCAGATCTTAAACATACATATTTTCTTATGGCTATTGCTGCTGCTATGTTCTTAGCAAAACAGTCTGCAACATGTCTTATGGAATGTTTTTGACAGGCTGCCAAGGAGTAGCTTTTGTTGAAATGGCAAGAAATTTCTTATCCTTAAGAGGATTCATTAAGACAGATTGAAATTTCTCCCAAATAAATTGATTATAGGCAGCAATCACAACTCAGTAATTAGAAATTCTCATGCCTAGCACAACTATAGCGTACTTTTTCCCTGAAATAGATCTAGATACTTGGTGTTGTGTAAGAACAACCTTTGCCTCTTGTGTTGTTTCTACCATTACAGAGTTTGGCAACAGGTGTCTGAATAAGAAGTCCACTCCTTCTTGCACTCCATATAAAGTTCTCAGAGAATAATATTCAGAGAATAATAAGGTCTATGGCTCTCCGGATGCCGACTTCTCAGTGCCACTGCCTTAGTGCTCCTCCTGTCTCCTCTTGCTGCAATGTCAAAAGTGTAGTAGTATTGTGTAGTGTGACACTGAGGTCACCTCACTGAGGTGAACTTTCTTTAGTCAGTTATCTCTAGTCACTATCTAATGTTGCCATAATGACCATTTCAGAGCTACACTTGCAAACTGATGCAGAAGTAGGGTGCAACAGTCTATTTTATGCAGCCAAATCTGCACTGTGGAATTGTTTCTTCCAAAGATGAAACACTGTGTCTTGACTCCCTACTTCTAAGTCCCACCACAGTGAAGCTTTCACAAATACTGCACTGCTACATTAAATGTCCCTCTCTGAGGCAGAACAAAACTTTTTTGTTCATCTGAGGGGGTGATTTTCCCCTCATAGGTCAAACACTTTAAAAGGCAACAAGGGCCATAAAAGGAAACAGGTGTGTGTGTTTTTTAGTCATACAAATTACAAAACAATGAAGAAGATAAAGCTATTTGAGTTGTAGAAAGACACTGAAGAATACACCTTCTCCTACTTTTTGAATAATGGACAAAAAACAACTAAGGAAAGGCTATAAGGGTGGATTCACCACAAAAGTCATTAAGTTCTAGAATTTCTGAAAGAGTCTCTGCACAGGCAGAAGACCCGTATGGTGACTCACAGGATAGAGAGATACCTACAAGAGGAAGAGTCCTATCCAAACAACTAGATAGTATTTTCTATCTTTTAAAATATTCACACCCCTCCTCTTCCGTCCTTTCAGACCCACAGAGTTGTCAGTTCTCCCTCCTCAGCTCCCCTACCATTCTGTGCCACTGAGTTAACATGGGCTGTTCTGAGGTTCCCCTACTTTGGATTCTTTCCTGAAAAAAACAGCTACTGAGCAATAGCTACTTCCAAATGCAGTGTGCTTTGGAATGTGCATTAACAATGCATAGTTTGTATGTTTTTAAACCTTAAGCGAGAGCTCACAGCAGTAGCTTTTCTCTTCACTGCTTGCTACCTTTTGAATGATCCTGTGTTTGTACAAAGGGGGCAGGGACTGTTTCCTGTTGAAACAACATTCCTCTCACTATTGATACCTGTATATTAAACTATTTCTAACCCACTCTTCCTCATTACTGGTGCATTAGGGTACACTCAATAATATTGACACATTAACCACTATTGACAGATTGACATATTGACTAAGGATATTTTGGGCACAATCCTGTTCATGTGAGCATAACATAAAGTTATGTTGGTGTAAATGTGCCAGGTGATATGCTTGGCAACAAAGAATTACACTATGTACTTGTGCAATCGATTGTTCATCCCTGGCACAACTGATTGTGCAATGCACTAGCAAAAGGGTTTCAGGGATTGCACTTGCACCTGGGCACTAGTGCAATTACCAGGGATGCAACCTTGAGTTGCAAGCATGTAGCTATGCAAGAAGATTTTGGCCAATGTAAAAACAGATGTTCGGATGTTAGGTATACCACATTTCATTTTAAAGAAGTATAAAATGTAGAGTTACTTACAAGCTTTCCTCAAACACTTTCACCTTCTCACAGCCCTCAGGAGGTTCACGTTTGAACATATAGCTGTTATTAGGTTTTGGTGAGGTGGCATATTTGGGCAGAGGTGAATTGTTTCCATTTTCTGCAATAAAAATATCTGTTTTTTAACCATAACTAAAATATTTATCACATCTCTTACCACTTTCTCCCATTCCTCCTCGCCCCTCTACATTTAATCTGGCTAAAAGGTTTAATGCAAATTTATTCCTCAAGTAAAAACATCCTCTTCCTGGTATTACTATAACACTTCTACTATAAAACACAAGGTAAATAAAAAAGTAATTAGTCCTTATTAGTCCTGTTCTTTTCCCCCCCAAGAAGTAACCAAGAGTTATTTTTGACTGCTTCAAAAAACAAATATTTTTCATTCAGCAACACAACAGGAGAGCATGAGTCAGCACTTGACACATGTAATACTCGTACACCTCATTTAATGAAGCCACACACCTAAACGATGAAGGCAAGTCACCATTAAACTGCAAAATGGGAGATCCCTTATTTACAATAATAATTAAATGTACTTCCAACAAAATTATTACAGAATGAGCTTAACTGCAAGTAACTATTTATAGGTAACTATTACAAACTCTGGTACAAACTCTCCATGTCTGACAGAGAAATATTCTTTTTTAACATAGGGAGAATTAGCATGCAACTAGACTGCACGAAGAATACACTTGGACCTGCTGAGACCCACATTTTTTCAAATCAAGCTTCCACAGGTGACATCGCTGGAGCCATCCAGACATCAAACAATTTGGAGGAATCCACAGGGGCAGGGAAAGACAGCTGTCTTTGCACAGCAGAAGCTGACTTTGACAAGGTGCTAATTATCAAATTCCACCTCTTTTTAAAATTTACTTTTCCTGAAGTAACATAGCAAAATGGTGTTCTAGCACCACCTTGAAAGCTTCCAAAAACAAATAAAAAACAAACAAGCACCCTGTTGGCATGCAACAGGGACTTCATTCACGGGAACTACCCCTGGAAGTGCCCCTTTGCTTTCAGATCAGGAGATCACACTGGGCAGAAAGCAGACAAAAGCAAAGTCAACCCTATCAGAGCATATTGAAACCATCCCTGCTGGCTAAACAAACAAACAAGTAAACAAAAAAGATGATTCCCCACTAAAAAGAGATGATTCCACAATGGGCTTCCCTGCATTGAATTTTACATCATGTAGTTAGTGCATCTCAAATTCATCTATGCCTAATCTGTTGCAAACTGCTAAATAAACGGCCAGTGTGATCACCCTCTTATTATACCTAGCTCCTGGCAAGGGGGGCCGGAACACTCTCTCACACTCATTTTTAGAGCTAAAGGAAACTCTACTTACCTTGCACAATCAAGATCTTTTGTCGATATACAGTTTAACGGCTAAAATCTTGTTGCTTGTTATGCATGAGTAATGCAAACTGTGTAACATTCAGTCACCTCTAGTTGCTATTAGCAAATCCCTGATAGAATTCCCAAGCACCTGCCAAGCTAACAGGTGTGCCACACACCCAAGAATCCCAGCATAACTTATTAACTGCCAGCTAGAAATGGCAGAATATTATGCCATTTGCCTTTCACATGCATTGTAAAGCAACATGATTTCAACCAATGTCTTAATTGCAGCAATTCAACAGAAACATAAGGCAGATGTATAACGAATACAGTACAGGGGTAAAGCAACAAGCTGGTGAGCAACTGTAATGATTGTTAAAAATGAGAGGAAGCAATGGCTAAAATATTAGCTTCTTTTAAAGCTGCAGCAATGGCTAAGAAGTCTTTTTAATTGAATTCTGGGTAATACCACCTCCCAAGAAATATTTACTTAAGTAAAGCTTTAGTTATTTTTCCTGAAAACAGGGCACTCATAGCAGTAGCTCTCAACCTGTGGTACACGTTCCACTAGTTGGAAACAAAATTAGGCGAGACACAGGATTGTTAAAACATTTGCTACGCATTCACACTTTCTCAATCCCCATATTCTCCTATAAGAGTGGCATGCCATCTGCTATCAAATCTTCTAGGCATGGATTATGTTTTCACCTCTTAATAGCATCTTTGGACACTCATTGTTCCCCATAATCTCTTGTTCCCCTGCACACCAATTTACCATACATGATAAATAGATTAACAAAATGCCTGGAAACGTACAAATGTCCTTCTTGGGAAAAGTGGGCTTTTTAAGACAATCATAATGGGACTGAGCTTCTTTGACAGAATGACTGTTGGGATGTAAGGCTGAGAACCAAGTCCACATCATGTGACATGAAGAGTTCTGTACCTTAAAAACAATTTTGCAATATGGAACAAAGGTGGAAATCTGTGGGTAAATACTTTGCATGAAACTAAATAGCCCTTGAATTCTGGCCCACAGATCAAATATCTATGCAGCACAAAAGGTTTCATGTCCTAAGACTGCCCTCAAGTTCATAAGGTAACAAAAGCATTAAAATAAGTACCCTTCAAGGAGTACCTTTATCTCTGGGCTCCCCAAGCAAGTCATCAGCAGAGCATGGGCTCTCTTCGTTGCTCTCGTTGGTGATGGCAAGGAAGGAGCCAGGGGACACAGACTGAGACCTGCTGCTGTTGTTACTGCCCTTCTCTGCTCCACCTGGAGTTTGCGTGTCAATGCTGCGAGTACTGCTGCTGCGCTGCACCAGAGGAGGTGGAGCTCGATGCCCATCTGGAATATCTTGTGGCTGTGGAGCAAAAACATATTATATCCTTTTTGGCACAAAGCAGATGATTAATCTTGTCTGGATAAGAATTACGTTACATGTTAATAGACTATTTGTATCAATAAAGCTCTTTAGCAAAAGATTAGTTGCCCATCAGACTACAACAAAAAAGAAAAAGATAAAGATAAACTTAAGGAGATTTGGAGTCTGGGGAAGCACACCAAGGAAGAGGAAATATTATATATGTATGTGTGTGCACAGTTGCGCTTAAGAGGATTTAAGAAGGATGATCATGTAGAAAAAGCAACTAAAATGCCCGAAGCAGGGTTCCTAATGAGTGACCTCCTCCATAATGTCTGCTTTCCTCTTCCTTTAAAAGGAACTGGATCTTAAAACATTCATACATATATCTGGTCTTGGAAAAATATAATGCACAGCTAGTTGGAGACCTCCAAACATAATGAGGCTGGTTCAGAGCAATGCTTCTAATTTAACAAATTATGGTTTATTAAGCAGCAAATAACACCAAGCTTGCACACTCCCCTCTTACCATCTCATTGTCCATGCCCCTACACCAGTCTTGATTTAAATGGAATCACAATTCCCTATTACGTCTAAATGGGGAACTCTGATCTATTATCAGTTTATTAACCAGAATGTTAAACCCATTTGATCCTCTCTTTTGGGCAAGAAGAACAAATGTTTCAAAGAGACCAAGACTGAAGCACAAAAGCAGGCACAGACCAGTACAAGGAACAAAAGAGAAGTATGTGGGTCCAAAGATGCCCATTCCTGGCTTCTTCAACAGCTGTTTAAGAAATCAGAATCATTATATATAAAGAAACCCTAGGATTGCTAGCCTTTCAAATAAAACTGTGTTCAAATACTGCTATAAATAAGACCTTCACTTCTGTCCCTACAGGACCACACTGTCTATCTGCAAATGGTTTGCTTGTTTTTTATTCAATACCTCTGATGTGGGCACTTTGGTGGGTCTGGAGGACCTGCTTTTTCTCCCACAAATCACACAGGGGCCATAAAGCCTGCCAGAAAGGTGGGGGCTAGAAATCTATTTCTGGTCCATTTATAGATTTTGGAAACTCTCCTTGAAGTTCCCACCTATATCCCCATTCAAATCCCTGGAAGGGTCTCTTAAAACTACATTTGAGGTGTTTAATCTTCATTTAATTTCATCTTTGCTCCAGTCCTGAAAATTATTAAATTTTATTTGAGTTGTAATATTATTGTACATTATGTTTTATATTAACGAGCCAATGTTTTATATCAACGAGCCAACTGATCACATATCAAATATAAATTTCTTCTTAAGTAATCTGGTTTCTGCTTTTGAAAATGTGGTTATTTTGTTGCTGGGGTACCCCTGCAAACTATATAAAAGACAAATCACTGCTCCTAGAGACTGTAAATACTAAAAGTTCACCTTTTTTATTGGCTAGGGGGAAAATTAATGGCAGGGGGTGAGTAAGCCTACAAGGATTAGGGGAGCAAAACAACTTTGCCCATCCTTGCCCTATGAACATGCATGATGGATTCAGCTCATGACAGTCAATACTGTATAAAAGACATACCAATAAATATTTGATTGTTATAGAGTACTCACAACAAGCTGTTCTTCTTTCTCGCCTGTCTCCTTTATTATTATTTCGATTTCCTGATTCAGCCCCTCAATGCTGTTACGGAAACGCGATCCTGTAGACTTAGCAATTGGTATCACAGGGACTAGCACACTCTTTGGAACCGGAGCCTGAAATCATTAAAAAAAAAAAAAGGTAAGAAATAATTGTTATATCATTATATCTTATAAAAGGAAAATCAATGTTCCAATATTTCCAAATTCACATTATATTAGAAAGTGACTTGCTGGCTGTTTGGAGAATTTTGAGATAGACGCTACAACTCATTTCATTTTATGCAAAAGACTTTTTACTTATGCCCTTTGAATACTTCATAATTCAGAAAGATTACCGGCTTCTCTCAGTTCAGTCCCTCATAGACCTGAAAGATATCGCTAAGCAAGACACTCGTCTCAGTAAGAGATCAGACTAACTTCAAAATCTATACTCAACTATTTCCTCTGTTTTTACAATAGAAAACGATGGGACAGCAAACAGAAGAAGATAGCTCATTAATATCAGCAACTCAAAAAAGTCCTAAATAGAACAGACACTATTTTCATTGTCAACTGTTATAGCTTCGGTTTTCAGAACAGGGTTTGTTTTCTCCTCCTCCTCTTTTAGCAAGATAGCACCTCTAAGTTGAATATGTTGCTCTTGATGGATACTAAGATGCACAATGTCATATTAAAACTGTGAGTGTTCATTTACTATGCAAGTCAGAGATGTATGAGATTTTGGCATGTCATACAGGCTGGATACAACTAGCCTGCTTTGCAAAAAAAAAATCCTGATCTATGTCCTAAGTTTTCAAATGTACAGTCAAGTGTACAACTCCACCCATACAGTGTCTGTTGACAGGCCAAAGTCAAGCAAAGAAATCGAGGAACCATGGTTCATAACATGCACAAAATACTGCTATTGCTCCTCAAAACTTAAGTCTTTTCTTCCTTTCCCATATTTTCAATGCTGATCTTCAGCACAGAATATCTGAAACAATTTTTTCCAGTAGCAGAGTTCCCTTCTATTAACATAGTTGTCATTTTTACAACTATGTTTTTGGTCGTGAGTTCCATTTGGTGGAGTTCCATTTGACCTCCTAATGACTGAGATACAACTAATTTTCTCAAATAGAAAAATTACAAATCTTACATTCAGCATCACAATCTCACCTGGCATTGGTTAATGGCTGCATGATTACCATGGAACGGAGACTGCCTTTCTTTATCCCGATGATGTCTACTACTGTGTTTACTTCTTTGCAGTTGCTGACGTAGCTTGGCAATCTGGAACAGAGAATAAGTTTAGATTTATCTGTAAAATTAATAATGAAAACTATGGATAATTATGTCAAAAGCTGTATTAAGTATTACAAGTATTTATACAGTATACATTGTTGTTGTTACGTGCTGTCAAGTCTTCTCTGACTTATGGCAACCCGATGAATGAAGAGATCTCCCAAACATCCTGACCACGACAGCCCTGCCCAGCTCTCGTAAACTCAAGCCTCTGGCTTCCCTTAGGGAGACAACTGATCTCACGTTTGGTCTTCCTCTTTTCCTGCTGCCTTCGAACTTTTGCAGCATTGTTGTCTTTTCCAGAGAATCTTGCCTTCTCATGAAGTGCCCAAAGTAGGACAGTGTCAGTTACAACAATTTTGCTTCCAGAGACAGTCTAGGCTTGATTTGATCTGGGACCAACTTGTCTGTCTTGCTGGTGGTTCAGGATATCTGCAAAGTTCTCCTCCAGCATCTCATTTAAAATGAATCAATTTTTTTCCCTGTCAGCTTTCTTTACGGTCTAGTTTTCACACCCATATATGGTGATTGGGAATACAAGAGTGTGAATGATCTTGGTCTCCTTACACTTGATGATCTTTTCTAATTTCTTCACTGTTTCCCTTCTAAGGCTCAGTCTTCTTCTGATTTCTTGGCTGCATTCTCCATTAGGATTGATGATTGAGCCAAGGTATACAAAATCTTCCACTATTTCAATTTCTTCATTGTACAGATCACTGCAAAAGCTATGTTTAGAAGGAATGCACAAGATAACAAGAGTATTTTCCCTCCTCACTACAGCCATGTCTCCAATCTGCCTTTGACAAACATGAAAGGAGATGAGTGGGAAAGTTCTATACCTAACAAAACAGACCTACTGTCATCACTTAATGAAAGCAGGCTGGGAACATAGTGGGAAGTCCCATGCAGTATCTGACTGGGAATTATCACTCTACTCTTGTTGTAGACGTTAATAAGCCTGACAGCGCCACCACTTCATCCCTGCTGTGAACATGAAGCAGGTGCATATGGAATTCTACAGTGGTTTGGAAATGGTACGGGGTGTCTAGAAAGACAGGTTCTGGTTATGATTGTGCTGTACCCCCACACTTATGGTAGGATCTAGTCTCCAAGGGTAACTATCTAGCTCCTCACTAGTTAATCAAACCAGACACTTCAGTATATGTACAATGTAAGCTTGCTATAACTGAACAACAGAAATTATATTAAGATTGCTGTAACTGAACAACAGAAGTATCTTGTATAGCCACATAATGAATTCAGAAGTAGTTTTTTAAAAGAAGCACTTATATACTGACTTCTGTAATGGAACCTGTCCTAGTTCCAGCCCAGCTAAGCCCTGGAAGCCCACGACCCCAGCAGCTGCCACCCCTGCTTGGACTAGCAAGTAGGTGACTCCCCACTTAACTTCATAGCTGGCCAAGACCGGATTTAGGACCACACTCTCTCCACCACACTCCCAATAAGCACACCAAGTGTGCAGAAGATTATTTGATTAAAATAATCAATAAAAGCCAGATTAAAGGAAAACACCTTTTTAGAGCTTTAAGCCAATTATAAATTAACACAGAACAGGTCTGACAAAGAATCACAACACAAGAAAAATAACAAAACTAGGTTGTCTATTCTATTTACACCATGAGACCTCACCATAGACACAGACAGACACCTGAGCTAATTTAGAGTTCAAATCTCACCAACAGAGCAGACTAACATCAACAGACATGAGGCCCATTTTGGTCTTAGGCTGCTCAGCTCTTGCACTTTTGCCTTCTGCAACACTGATGACTCAATTACGAACCACAATTCAGTTTTCCATAAACGCCCTAGGATATAATATTCAACATCCCCCTTTAGGAAAAAGGCATCTGAAACTAATTGGCAACTAAGCACATTTTACCAGGCTGACCAAGCTGACTTGAGCTCCACTTCACTCTCTGATAAGGCAGACATCCTCTCATGTGAACTGATTCATCCCTTCATCCCAGCTGGTACCAATACCCCTCTTGTATCAATTTCAGATTAAAAACAGCATGCACGCATCACCAGGAATAGAGGGGAGGACGTAACACTTTTCTCATTATTCATATAACTAACAATAAGAGGCAATATATCTGTAAGAGTACCTTTTATACAATCAAATGGATACACCGGTTTGGGGCACACAGTTTACTATTTGTTTAGATACAGTATTTGCTCTTGCTTGTGGGAGCATCCTTTGAGCAAAGCTCCTCTTGCCGCCAGAGGAGAGCACTTTGCTGATTTCCTCTTCCCCTTGCAACTTCTGAAAACCTGCTTCAGAAGATTGGGAGTCTTTTCATAACAATGTGGGTAGTGATTCTAAGGACTGCAGGGGGAATTGGTAAAAACTGCATCCTTTCTAGGAAGCAAATGCCTCTGCTGGGTCAAAATCCTTCCATGGATGGAGAGATACTCAAGTTTGCATTCCACAAATGTAGAAAGACAACTATCATTTTGGGACATTCAAAACCACTGTTCCTGTGCAGATACTGTGCTGAATAGGTTATATTGACAAACATAATTTTCTCAACCTCTTTGAGCTGATCTGTGCTGCCCCAAGATGCTGAACGCTTATGAGATCCTTTTTTCTTTTCCAAGTATTCTTCAGCCCAAGCACTCTCAGTCTAAAAAAAAATAAGATGACATATGAATTTTTTTTAAAGAATCCTAAGGCAACTACAAGGAGGTTGAATAAAAATAAAACATTTCTTACCTTTAGAAAAATTAGAAATATATATATATTTATCTCAATATAGATATATATCTCAAACATTCTTTAAATATGCCCTGGCTTGAAGTGTAACACAAAATAAATTACATACATTCATAATGTTGTAACAGTGAGTCTATGATAGAAACTTTAAGTTAAAAACTTTTTGTTCTTATACAAAATAAACAGGAGCAGAATTCTTCAACAACTACAAACACAGAAAGTTGTGTCTATTTCAGGCTAAAGGAGACAGATTATAGTAAGAAAATCAAACAAATAACATGGACATTGGTTTTCCATCCTCATTGAGAAATACAATTCTAACCACACCAACTTTTGGTTCTAAAAAGTTTTGGGCATTTAATTATGCAGTGTTTGCTTTTGCTTAACTCTCTTGCATGTACAGTGATTGCCATACAGAAAACTTTTCAGTCATGACTGTTCTCTAGTAAGATGCATATTAGGAGTGGAAGACTGGTACCCACTATGAAGGTTTCTTCCCATCTGGTGTGAAAGAGATACCTGAGTGCATGGATTTCATTGTCCAATTCTTGAGGACGGCAAAGGCCATTTGACCATGTTTTCTGGACTAGTAGTGGTGATTCTAGGCTCTTGCTCAACTTCCAACAGGAACAGAAGTAAATGACAGAGTAAAACTCAAGAAGCCAGGTAAAGACAGGTGACAATAAATTTTAGCTGAGTGAAAAGGAGAATCAGGAAGACACTTCACCCCAAACCAAGAGGGTCGAGACAATAGTTCAACTGTAAGTGTTCTATTAACTCAGCACACTTGATATTTTAGTCCCCCTCCACAGGGTGCAGCTTGCACAGTTCCTGCACACACACCAGGCAGGAAGGAACCTTCAGAGTTAGTATCAACCTTCCTTTCTCTGGCTGAGGAGAATGGGCTACCCAAAAGGATTCCAGAAAGGATCTGGCTACAGCGACACATGCCTTAGTTACCTATAAATATATAAACGTTCTTTTCAGGAAGAGTGAGATTTCTCTTTTTATTACAAATGGTCCAGAGTTTTCGACAGAAGGATTAGGCCAACGTAAGACAAGGAAGTTTGAGAACCAAAGGTCTAGGACAAGTGTTACAAAGCTGTTGGAGCAGGTGTTCAGGTAGCTTAATGCTGAATGTTTTCCATGAACTTCCCACTGGCTCTGCATCACTTGTCCTAAAGCAGCATGCTTCCAGGCCCTAGAGACTGGCATCGATGGTGTCAAGGACATAGGTTTAGTTTGGGAAATGCATTTTCCTCTGGAGATTGTTGGAACATGGCTCAATACCTGAGGGAGACTCTGACCCTGGATGGAGAGGAAGACATGGCATTTGTGGTCAATCAGTTTCTGATAAAGTGAGACCACTGGAGAGGGCAAGAATGCAGTCTCAATCAAAAGACTACACTAAGGCAAACCATCATGTATCTTAGTATCATAAGGTCTGTCATCATTCGGTAGACAAATTTATGTCAGGTGTTTCTGAGTACTCTCTGGGTTGAGGTAGAGGAATTAAGGTAATTATGCACACTCCAAGCTGAACAATCTTTTAGAAAGGAAGACATTTAGAAGGAAACTTTCCTGTATCAAAAACAAGGGTACAGGCTCTCGCAAGTTTCCACAAGCTCTTCTGCAAAGAGCCAGAAGGTTGGCTAAGTAGGGGGAATAGACTGTATATGTATGACAAAGTAGACTGAAATTGTGACCTCTGAAAATACCAGCAATCCAAGACAAAACCAAAGAGAAGAGCCTTCTGTTGCAAGTGGCTGCCTTGGTAGACAAACCTCAGGTATTGTCTATGAACTAGGATTATCAGGAGTTGGAGATACATATACCTCAAACAAGTCTCAAGGAGTCCTAATCCTTGTAGACAGGTGGGTCAATTCAAATCAAGGGCTGGAACTAGTAGTGTCCTCTAGGGGCCCCTTGATAAAACGATAGTCCCTCTTTCCCATAAGAACTATTCTGACCACCAAGCAAAGGAACAGAGCCTCATAATCTGACATTTGAGAAGATGTTTGTTCAAGTATATGGATGCAGGATTTCCAGGCAATAAGAGCATGGCCTGCTGATTGCTCTGAAGAATGAGAATTAGAGAGTTAGCACAAAGAATCCTGGTTCTGGCTTTCTTTACATGTTTTCTTTTTTAATTCCTAAGGGGAAAAGGATTCAGAAGAGTTGTTTTTGAGGGTGCTTTAATGGGTTACTTTTCTTTCCTTCCTCTTTTACAGCAGCTTGGTTAGTTCTGTTACTAGTGACTGTTTGATCATGAGAAACTAGATTGTAGGATTTGGGAAAGTCTGAATTTGCTTCAACTAGGTGAGAAAAATTAAGGTGCTCATAAATAAATTACTCCATCTGGTGGTCACTCATCATCTTTGCAGCCAAAGAAAATGGTGTCTGACTTGGAAACAAAGAAAAAAATGGCTCTAGAGAGGGAAGAGCTGAAGTGAGGGATAACCTGTCTGATCAACACTGGAAAAGGAACTTGGAATCAGCCTACTTCCCTGCTCCTTATGCTTGACTGCTACTGGCTGGAGAAATTGTTTCTCTATAGAAGAAGTCGGTCCAGTCCTGAATAATAGGAATTTCTAAAACAGATTGACAAGCAAGGTGCAGTGTAGCCTGTATATTATTATTATTTTATTTCATTTCATTCATTTATATACTGATCCGTTAGTGCAATGCACTATTCTGGGTTGTTAACAAACTAAAGAAGCAAACAGTAACAAACACACAATAACTCAAAACAATTAAAAAAAACAAGATAAACATATCAAATATATTAGTAATATTTAATAGGAGTAAGATTTTTGTAATTGTAGGATGTATGTGCCATGGTCTCTACTGTGTGGCAACTGTCTTTCTAGCAGATGGTTCACTAAGCTGGCCTAGTTCTTCACCTAAAGCAGGGCTGGGGATGCTGACCCCTTCGTCCTCCTCTTAAAAAAAGATGTTCCAATCTTCCACTAGTCCTGACAAAAGGTGGATACCCTACAGCAGTGCTTCCCTTTGATGCCCAGATATTCTTGGACTACAACTCCCAGAAATCATGGCCAACACAGCTAGCTGTGAAGACTTCTGGGAGCTTTAGTACAAGAACATCTGTGGACCCAAGGTTGGGAAACATTGCCCTACAGGATTCTAATATGGCTCAATCTGTGCTTCTATTCTGAGGGTTAAGATATGTATCTCTCATCCCAAACCCCACCTCTGATATCCTTATTAGAAACAGAGCAATGGAGAGAAAGCAGAGAACAGGAAAAGATGGAACTGAGGGGGGAAAAACCTAAGGACAAATATGAATTGTAAAGGAGAAAAGGCTGCTGAGCAAGAGAGCAAAAAGACTGTTCAGGGGTGTAACTCTCTTGGAGGATAGGAGAGGATCATCACTAGAGTACCAAAAATTAACACCCATGGTCATGGGAGTCCTGACTTTCTAGGTATGTGTGATTTTAAAGCCTTTCCTTTTGCATGCCTCCTTCCCACCAGCTAGGATGACTGCTGCACATAAGAAAGGAGTGAAAGACAGCAGTGAAAAGCATGTAGACAAGTGTAACAAAAATGATTAGATCAGGAGCATTTTCTCCAGGAGGAAAAATTACAATCAGACATTCCAGCACAAGAAAAGAAAGTCATAAGGGAAGTTTTTTCCCCTCTTTTCCTTATAACATTACATTGTAGTCATTCAAAGAAGCTCAATTGTGCAAAATTCAAAACAAACAAATCTAAGAACTTCACACAACACAGTTAGGTGGAATTGCTGCTACAAAATATAGTGATGGCAGCAAATCTGTAGAGTTTAAAAGGTGATCAGAAAGGCAGAGATGTCTATTCACAGCTGCTAAACACAATTCTATTCAATGATAAAAAAATTGTCTGGTTTAAGACCAAGGTTTAGGTCTCTCTAGAATTGGCTTAAGCTTCACAAAGACAAGAAGCTGCTTTTACTCAAATTTGTCAGATGCTTTCCTAGTACATAATAGGATTTCTTACCTGTGTGGCTTTGTCCCTCATGCAAGGTGCAGCTTGTCCATGATTATCACGAGGCCACTGGCCAGCAAGGTATGGTGCAGCAAGTATATCTAGCGAAGGCGTACGACGAGCAATACTGGAAGGGCTTGATGATGGAGGCCGTGGTTTATCAACTAAAACATATATACACACACACACATCTCCATAAGTGAAAAGAAAACACTCCTAAACTCAGATTTTCATTCTACCAATTACTTTAAATTAAGCAGATTACATACTGTGTCCTCAAACACAACTCGTTTTCCAAATTCATATTGATTAAACTCTTCTGTATGTCCAAGAGTAGATATTTAAAATTTAAGTACTGGCTACAGATGCGCCAACAAAGTCCACAAAAGATCTCTACTGTGGACAATAGGAGCAAATCCTTAGATCCACTTCTGCCACCAATGTGTGGCATTTTTAGAAGCTACCAGCACTGTGACAGAGCTCTCTGGTGATGTCTGACTTTAATTTAACATCTCCACTCCTGCCCTAGTAAGCAGCATCCATTAGCTGAACAAAGCTGCCCATTCAATTTCCTCAGTAGTATCTCACAAGGATGACACTGAAAATCAAAACTGTGGCCCATAGTCTTTCACTGCCACGGATGGTCTTTGGCAAGGTTACCTGGCAAGAGGGGATGACCAGTATAAGGTAACCCTTCCAAGGACCATCAAAGGTCTACTCAAACTAATGCCAGTCCTTTTCTGGACTCATTTTTATTTTTCTGCATGTACCTAAAGTTTGTAACTTCATTTAAGTCCCAAGCCAGATTTGTGAGAATCTAACTCTGCAGTCCAGTAATTGCTTATAAAAATTGCTTATTGGTACTTAAGCTTTCACTTAGCAAGTCAAAATTTCCTTTCACATAGTTATATTCAGATGATAGGTATTTATATATTGTAACCTGGAATCTGAACCGGGCATAGAAACAGACTGACAGCCAGTGAAGCTGTTGTAATAATTTAGATTCCATTCAGATGGGTGTGTAGCTTGGACTGATGTGGGTGCAGCCATGGTCTTCCCACCATACATCAGAACCATTCATTCCAAGCTTATATACCTGTTTTAATTTTTCTTAGAATGTAATCTGGTTTCTTCAAAGTTTTCCATACAACATGTCCTCACTCTTCTGCCTCTTTCTCTCTCCCTCTCATGCCCTCCCCATTCTCCACCCTTTCTGCACTCCTTGTCTATTGAGGTTGACTCATCTAGCAGTGGAACTTTCCAGTTTTTAGGAAGAAGGGTATATGTGTTTCTTCCTAACATGGAGAACAATCTGCAGAGTCTGAAGGAAAGCTTAGAACTGCTAGTCCTTCTTTGGAGGACAAGGTAAACTAGCATTCTGAAGCAGAAGGCCAGAAGCAGCAGTGCTGAGAACAGTTCCCCTTCCTTTATATTTAAAAAGTCAGCAAGAAGCAACCTTGCTCCATGCCAAGAACACTGCCACACATGATGTCACAGCTTATGTCAATGGCATTCTAATTATATATGCACACCTCATAAGACTTGTGTTTGTTCAGGAGAAGAGACAGAAAGATAACAGATCTGGACAAACCCAAACTCCAATAAAAAATCCAGTTCCCAGTGAGGCAAAATAACCCTAAAATGGAAAGGATCTGAAACTGCTCCATTCATGTCTTTGTCAATGTTACGTGGATCTCCTAAACTAATCCAAATCAATGGGTGAGCAACTGAACCACCTCTTAGGGAGGAACAAATAGAGTGTGTGGATGAGTTCTGAGAGACTACAAGCAAAAATGACCAATGTCTGCACCTCATTTTGGAAACACTGAACAGAATAACTTACATCCAAGATTTAATTATTTCTTTTTCAGCCTATTTGATTTTAAGAGCAATAAAAACAAATAAAAAAACAGGAAAATGACAAATTTAAATTTCGCAATTGAGCGGACAACACAATGCTTCCATAATTTAGGCAAGAGTGGATAATTATACAATATTTGAGAATATCACTATTTACTAAGCTATGGGTTACTGTCACTGAGAGAACATAATCTAAATATAGTATCAGGAGGAAATCAAAATTATTCTACCTCCTTAATCAGGAAAGATGATTTTCACTTAGAAATACCAGAAAAATATAATTAACATTTTACATTATGATTTTTTCAGTATTTGTGTTACTTTAAAAACTGTTATATTATGAAACCCACAGTTAATTACTTCATTTTTGGAGAGGTGAAACATTTGGTTGTGATACTTTTCCTTCCTGCAGAAGCTACCTCTCTTTTAACCATTTTCAAGGGCTGATATGAACAGAGCAAAACAGCTTCCTTAGTGTGAGGGGAAATGCTTTTTGCTCTCACAGGCATCATCAGCTGTCGCACAGATGGAGAAAAGATTACATTTACCTAGGTTTCAACTGCCAGACTACAAAAGAATTCTTGTTACAAATAAGAAGCCACAGACAAACAAAAAGGAAGGCCAGCAATTATGTTAAGCAACATCGTTTACTTAGTGCCTCATTGTTCAAAGCTTTCTTGTATTCACCAGAATTTCATTTTGTTTGTAGCAGGTTCAGACACATCTTTATTGAGAAGGTCAAGTTAATTTAAGGGAGCTTTAACATCTAAGTAATTTGTTACACAGTACTTTTGAAGAAACATATTGGCTCAAATACAGTAGCAGAACTTATGCCATGTAAGGCTGACAATGTAATTTTTAGAAATTAAAAATGTCTGACCCCAGGCCCTGAGGGTCCCTTTCGATCCCTTTTTTTGTGGGGAAGCTGCTGGGGGCCACAGGACAGGGGTCTTTAATTTCCAAAAATCAAAGTGGGAGCGTAAGTTCCACTAATGGATTTTAGCCATCTTCTTTCAATTTACCTTTCTTTTAAATTCACCTCTTAACATTTTGTCTTCTTCATTAATTTGTCATTAGATTGCTACTGAATTATTTGATTACTATATAAAGTATGTTAGCAATGTAATTAATCCTATAAATATTTTTAAAAATGTGTTTGTTCCAAAAGCTTTTTAATGCTAAAATATTCCAAATTACATAACTAAAGAGGTGCTATCTTGAATTTGGTTCCCTCAGAGCTCCAACTTGGGCCCCACTAATCAGCTTTTAGTAACATGTGATCACAGGCATTTTGTATAGCATGCCAGAGAGAATTCAGTCAGAGATTTTTTTTCTGTCTGGTTATGAACCAAATAGCTGGTTGGATAGCTCAGTGGTTTATGTATCTGACTGTGCAGACATAAGTTGAGAACTTGATTCCTCACTGTGCCTCCTGTGATTAGAGGCAGCAAGTGTGGTCTCAGGTAAGCAGCACAGTCCCAGGGTGCCCCTAGAACAGTGATGGCAAACCTATGACACACATGCCACAGCTGGCACGCAGAGCCCTCTCTGTGGGCACACGAGCCATAAGTTGCCATCGAGAAATACTTACCCGTCCTCCAATCCTAGATTTCGGCATTCCCCTCTGCTGGTGCAGTGGTCCAGTGGAGGGGTGCAATGGCGTCCATTACTGGTCTAGCCCAATGGGGGATTAGAGGACCAGTAAGTATTTCTCTGTTAATACCTCCCCTAGAAAAAACACAAGCATTTAACCCTTGCAGTGCAAGGGCAGTTGTTTTTTTTCTAAACTAAAACCTCAGTATTCAGGTTTAATTGCAGTGTTGGCACTTTGAAACAAATAAGTTAGTTTTGTGTTGCAGTTTGGGCACTCGGGCTCAAAATGGTTCGCCATCACTGCCCTAGAAGAAGAGAATGGTAAACCACTTCTGTGTATTCTGTACCTGGAACACCCTGAAAAAGGTTACCATAAGTCAGAATTGACTTGACAGCACATGTTTATTTACTATAAACTAAATAGCTAGACACATTTTGGTAACATTTGTTTTTCTCGAAAGGTCTTCAAAAGATCTCTGTGAAGATTCTCAGTCATCCAGGTGAGGTTATCTGGAAGTTGAGTCATGGCAACTCGACTTCTTTCTTATTAGGTTGAAATGTTTCGCTACTCTTCTGAGTAGCTTCTTCAGTCTGAGGAGAGTTGGTAGGAGATCCCTGATACAGTATATCCTCCCCATTGGCTTCACTTCCCCCTGGTCTGAATAGGCTCGTTAGAAGGACAAAGGACTGGGGGTGAGTAAAAATCCAATTTCTGCAATCCTTCTCCACCCACTGTCATGGGTCGTTAACGGTTGTTAACAGTGGTCTTTCTGGTGGGTGTGGTCCTAATCTTCCTGGGGATGGATGAAAGGGCATCATGATAAATAGGAGACAGATTGTATCCAAGGCCTCCACCCCTGTTCAGTGAGGGATTTTCTATATGCACATGTATAGCCTCCTTGACCCCTCTCTCAAACCACCTATTTTCTCGGTCCAAAATGAGTATATCTTGGTCATGAGTGTCCTTCAAATGAAGGAACACTGCTAATTGTGGTCCTGGGCCATTGCCCCTCCTGTGCTGGATCATGCTCCTGTTTAGTGGCTGTTTGGTTTCTCCAACGTAGAGCTCCAAACACTCCTCTTTGTATTGGACCGCATATACTATATCGCTCCTGTTGTGTTTTGGTGTCCAGTCTTTTGGGTGGACGAGTCTCTGCCTTAGTGTGTTTGTGGGTGTGAAGTGCACGGGTATGTGGTGTTTACCAAAAATCCCTTTGAGCTTTTCAGACACACCCGCATGTAAGGAATCAGCAGGTTCTTCCGTCGGCTCTGGGTCTCAGACTGTTCCATTGTCCTGCTGGGTCAAGGACATTGCCTTGTTAAAGGCCCATTTTGGATATCCACAGGCCTTTAGGGCTGTCTTCAGATGTCCATCTTCCTTCTTCTTGGCTTCTGTGGAGGTGAGGATGTTTCTTGCTCTGTGGTTTAGCATTCTGACAACCCCTGGTTTGTTTTGCAATGGGTAACAAGAGTCAAACCGCAGGTATCGATCAGGGTGTGTAGGTTTTCTGTAGATTTCTATCCCTAAGCTGCCGTAGGATCCTATGATGACTGCACAGTACAGGAAAGCCAGCCAGTTGTCTTCGGTGTCTTTCCTGGTGAACTTGATATTTGTGTTTATGTGGTCTGTGAAGGCCTGTACTTCCTGAATCTTGATCTTCACCCAGGTGTCATCCACATACCTGAACCAATGGGTTGGAGTCGTCCCCTGGAAGGTGTTTAGAGCCTTCTTTTCCACTTTTTCCATCTTCCGTCTTCAAAAGATCTTCAAAATAGTAATAGCTAGAAACAAGTAAATTTGCGCAGGCAATACAGATTTCCCAGCATGAATACCTGGACTGGTTATATCTGGAAATTGGTTCCTCAGACTCCCAACTGGACTCACTACTAATTACCTTTACTGGTGCCTGCTCATAGCCATCTAGTAGACTCCGCTGAAAGTGAGCCATATGAACTTTGGCTATGAAATCTTTTCCCTCTATAAACTGCATAGTTCATCTACTGTCTACTAGGCTTCTACCAACTTTCTTTTCTTTTATTGCACAACAGTATTGTAACTAGTGCTTTAAAAAACTGGCTTGGTAATGACACATATTCTAAGTTAAATAAATCTTAAAAACAAAATATGGCAAAAATACTGTTCTTTTAATTGTTGCTGTGAAACTGGTGTCCCCAGGCTACAAAAAAGGGAGCCCAATTTCTGCATGAGTATATGTTGAGATATTGGGGTAAATGAGTACCTGCGGAAAGAAAAGATAAAAATGGAAAAAAAACAAAACTGTGTCAGGGGAAGAAGACAGACAAAGCATTTGGGAGAAATGGAACTGATGATGAAGCTAGGTACATTCTGCAGTTAGTTAATAAGAGTAATAAATTTATATGTTAAGCATTTCACAGCATATTCAAACTAGCACACGCTGAGCTAGATTTTCAGCAAGATTATTTGTAACATTAGAACTGACTGTAACTGTGTCCTACTCACATATAAAAACCGGATGCCACTCACTGAAGAGACCTGAAATTATTATGAGAATTCTTTCTGCTATTGTATGCATTATACCAGGGGTCCCCAACCCCCGGTCCGCGGCCCGGTGCTGGTCTGTGGCCTTGGCCAGACTGGGCCGTGGAGACAGATCTCCCGCCCCCCCGCACAGCACGCCCCCTGCCCCTTTGCGCATGCCCGCAAGTGTGTACACGATGTGTGAGTGCCCCTGCCCCTTTGCGCATGTGCGCACCGCACAAGCGCCCCACCCCTTCACGCATGCGCACGAGTGCCCGTGCGCCCAAGCGTGCGCCCCCGCCCCTTCATGCATGCGCACAAGCGCAGGGGTTCCCTGCCCCCCCTGGACCCCATCCCCCCCCATCGGTTCACGGTGTCAAAAAGGATGGGGACCACTGCTTTATACAACACCACTATTAAACACAAATAATTACTGTATACAAAGTAAAATGTTATATTAATTCAAATTTGCTGGCCAGTGGCCTCACTCCAAATACACACTTCTCTTTTTGAAATAAAAAGTTTAAAATGAAATGTTGAACATTATTTAATGTGATTTACTTGTCAGTAAGAATGCATGCAACTGAAGATTTGTTGAGTATCTCATAAGAGGCCATGATGTGGGTGCATGCAGCTGTGTCCCTCTGCTCACCAAAGGCTCCTTGCTGGAACAGAAATTGCTGTGGACTGATGCGGGATCCTCATAAATCTGTTTTTCTCCTGCAGTACCAACTCAGTAGATGAAATCTTATTGTATAACGTAAATGGAGTCATACATTTCGGTCCATTTCTCACTGGTAAATAAAGAACCCCTGCTGCGATTGAAACTTATGACTTTGCTTACATTACAATACAGGGTTTTGGCAACTGAGGGCTCAATCACACCTGCCAAAAGAATCCTTTTTTAATTATTATTTTTTACAGGGATATTGACAAATTGCTAGTATTCAGCCGCTGTTGAAAACATTGCTCAGGAGACAGCCTTCTTCCTTTTACCTTGCAGGTGAAAAAGAGATTGAGCACAGAAAGGGGCTTTTCCTGCTTTGAATTTAAAGAAAGGAGTGTAGCATTAACGTCTCCTCTCTTTTTTTTTAACTCTGCTCTTCACAATACTTTGCAAGTCTTTTAAAACCTGCTTCCTCCTCCTAACACTGTGCAAAAGGGAAAAGAAAAATGAAAGCCAATAACTGAAGAAGGAGAGATATGCAGGGAAATGAGGAAAAGGTGACAAGTGAGTAAAGGAGAGAAGGGAAAAGGGGAGGAGGAGAGAAGGCTTCCATTGCTCTATTGAACTATCAAGGTATCACTTTTGTTACTTAAAAAGGGACAAGGGGTGGCTGATTGTCCCAAGAAGCAGCAGAAAAAAATGAATCAATTCAAATTTCTGGAGCAATGTAGCCAGCTATAACAGTTCAAATAGAAAGAAACGAATCGATACAGTTGAAAACAATGTGAATGCTCCTGCTGATATATGTACCACATGATCGCTGGAAAAAAAATGTATTGGTACAACCAATGTTCCCTCTAATTTTTGGCCCTGGTGTGCCAGAGCCTTGCCCTGTGTACGCATGGGGGCTGGGATGGGAATTCATCTGAAACCAGAACTAAATGGGTGTCAACACTGGCTGCTGGTGCACAGTGCCGATGGAGCTTAGCGTGCATGCACAGCTTAGAAAGAACATTGGGCACAACAGAGATATGAAAATAATTGATATAACTTGGGTTCTTTTCTCACATGTGATCAAGCCCTGAGTAAGTGATCCAGGGGACTCTGAAGTTTGCCCAAGACTATAGGCTGGTTCTTCTCCTGACCTCTGGCTCCAGGTATCAAACTCACTGAGCAATTCAGCCAGTTACATTTAAAATAGATTGTACTAACTGGTCTTTTTTTTATATAATTTACAACATAAATCTGTATCACCTTGATTCAAAATCAATCCATCTCATAGGTCTAATGTATATGTGCCTATTTATTAAGAGCCCTCACCTATTTTTAAATGTATGACTATATATTAGGATATATTAGGATACCCATCTGCACTTTTTCACTACTCATTATCATTAAAACTTTTTCAAGATCATTTTATAATTGTAAGCAAAAAAATGCATAGTGTATCAGCTATCTCTAGGCACCAATTATAGTGGTCTTCATGAAGACAAAAACAGTCAACTAATCACCAAAAAGCCATTGACTAGTAAAACTCCTTATTTATACAGTTCATTCAGGAACACTCCACATGATTTAACTCCTTGCCCTTTCAAACTTCTGAAATTTTTGTGGTATTTGCAGTTTTTTGTTGTTTACAGGAGGTCAGTGTTGAGAAACCTAACAAATATCAGGCATGCACACAGAAAAGAGCTCTGCTAAGAACACAAGCTTTTTCTCACAGCTCTCAAAATACTGTACCAACACTGACAGTTATTATTAATTTACAACCTAGAAGCTGTTTTGCTTAATTTCTCATATACGACCCTCATTGTATATGAACTGTGTATCATATGATCGATGCTCTCTTACTTGTAATAAAGACATGAATTTGTTATGCTGATACCTAAGAACACTTTCCAAGAACAAACAAATGTAGTCCCTCTTCATCCTAGAACATGTTTAAAGCAATTTTCAGCATATTTTATTATTTCTGAATCCATCAAATATGGATTTTCTGATCTAGCTTCCTAGGTTGAGTATATTCCATTAAAAAAAACCCAGCTATAACCCAGCAAGCCATAGAACATTTACATTGTTGTTTTCTGTCTTGTGCTGCTCCTCAGCCCTCCCCCTTTCCCACAACTGTTCAGCTGCTAGCTTCACATGATGTGACCTACATAACAAGAGATGCACTTGCTTCAAGATAGCAGTTACAACAGCTGGGCTGATGAACAATGGTGGTATTTCAGCAATGTTTTAATTTTATGAGGCCTAATTACACTACGGCCAAAGGTTACAAAAGTATTCTGTGTTTCTACAGCCTACAGATCTTCTCTTATGGATAATCAAGTTATTAATTTTCTATTAAGGAAAATGCCGCTCAGTTTTAGCAAATACAACTGCTAGGAGATTGTACTCACCTATAACAAAGATGGGCATATATATATAAACATTATATAGTAAGAAACAAGTCGTAAGATTAGAGAGAGCATTGGAATAACTAATCAAATGCCCTATAAATTTCTTTAACAAATATTTTGCAAGTGGCATAGCTTCCATCTATAACAACCTATTCACAAAGATAAATGGACATCAAATTTCAATTAGATATACTATATAACTTTAAAATGAGCACTAGCAGCAAATATTATGGTGTTATTTTCAAAAAGATTCATATCCCATTATGGTGATGTCTTTAAAAAGTATCTTAAATCTAGCAGAGCAGACAGATTTGCTAAAACCTTCTTGCCACCTGTGAGAATTGTATCCAGACAATCAGGAAAATGAAGCTTCTTCCCTTTTTTGGTTGCAGATGAAAGCTTATATACATAGGTAGGCTAGCCCAAATTATTTTTGAATTGCTACTTTTTGAACTTTTCCCCAAAATTAGCTAACACTATGACTCCCCAAAAACTAATGATTCACACTCCTGAAACTAATGTAGCAATAGTAATAATTATATTTCTAGTTTTGCCTATCTCTGAATCTTGCAATGTAAATTTTGATTTTAAAATGCACCAAAATACTTTTTTTTTTTTTTTACAAAAAACAGATGCACATTTCTATACAGGTTTTTTAAAAAATAAAAACCTGGATAAATGTAGAAGGTTAGAATGGAGTGCTAAATTAACAGAAGTGAAATGCCAATTCAAAAACAGCCTGATTCACCCTGTTCCTCCAAATACCTATACAAATAAAAATCAACTGCTAGTTTCGAAAGCAAGGATGCCAGTTCAGAAAAGGCCACGTTTTGTAGCTGCACTCTTAACATTAAAAAGCGAAAGCATTCAAAAACCTCTTAGGAAAAAAGGCCAGGTTACTTACCTATAACTGTGGTTCTTCGAGTGGTCATCTGAGAATTCACACATATGAGTCTCCTCTGAGCCTACAGACAATCTCAGGAACATTCTAGAGCTTTAAACCCCTCCCTTCAATAATATACTGGCTCCACCCAATGGTCAATCCTCAGTTCCCTCTATCTGACACCACAGTCTTAGCAAAAGTACCATGGCAGACAAGAGGAGAGATTTGATGAGTTGTATGAATTCTCAGATTACCACTCAAAGAGCCACAGTTACAGATAAGTAACCTGTCCTTCTTTTCTGTGGTCTCTGTGATTCACACATACAGGTGACTCCCAAGTTAACTTACTGGCTGGTGGGATGTCATGCAAGTACTGTATAGAAGACAGCAGCACAACTGAACAATGCATCAAGTTTGGCCCTCATATCCAACCTATAACAATTCACAAAAGTTACAGGCTGGGGCCAGGCTGTAGAGCTTTGCAAATGTCCTGTAACTGGACTCCTTTCAAAAAGACTGTAGAAGATGCCACAGCATGAGTTGAATGCCTCTTTAAACTATTAAGTAAAGGACAAATAGCTAGTTCGTATGACAATGAAACTGTTTTCACCACCCGTTTAGATAGCCTCTGTGATGACACTTTTCACCTTTTCTGTTTCCTAGATAACAAACAAAAAGCTTATTAGTCTTTCTGAAAGAACCTGTTTTATCGACATAAAATGCAATTCATAAAATTCTCTTTATGAAACTGTCTGTCTGTCTGTTTGTTGTTTCAACTTATATACCACCCTCTAGGGCTGAGGCACTCTCTGGGCAGTTTACAACATAATAATGCAAAGAACACTTTGCCCCTCAGTGAACTGGGTACTCATTTTACTGACCTCAGAAGAATGGAAGGCTGGACAACCTTGAACCAGCTACTTGAACCCATCGAGAGATGGAACTCAGGTTGTGAACAGAGGGCTTGACTACAGTACTGCAGCTTAAACACTGTACCATGGGGCTCCTACATTAATTGCAGGTACAGTTAGTCACACTGCAGTGTGGCTAGATCACTTGCATGCCTAGCAGAAGTTATGGCTACCAGAAAAGCAGTCTTATAATTGAGAAAACTCAAATGAGCCAAAGTCATGGGTTCAGATAGTGACTTTGTAAACTGGGTTAAAAGCACTGACAACAACCATTGTGCTGTTGGTGGTTTTATATCTGGATAAATATTATTCAAATCTTTTAGAAATCTTTTAACTACTGAATTCTTAAAAGGTTTTGATGAACTAAAAGCACTTTCTAGTAGATTTCTTTCTAGACTCCCTAAGAACCCTTGCTAATGTGGGAGAGTTCTCCACATGGCCACTTTTCACATCTGGAATTTGATTTCTGTTTAAAACATTTGTAATGCAATTGTCCTTGCTGGAAATATGTATTAAAACAAGGTGTACATGTCTCTGAATACACCATTCCCACAGGTAGGTTGTTAATAGCAAAAGAGCAATAGAATGGGTTCTACCCTGCTTGTTTAAGTAATACATTGTGGTCGTATTGTCTATTATCACCTGTATCACTTTTCCCACCACAATGTGTTTTAAATCTCTTAAAAGCTTTGATGACTGCTAAGCATTTCTAGTTGATTTATATGCTGTTTCCTCTTTTGAAGAGACAATTTATCTGCTTTTCTTGGCAGCGAGCCCCCCCAGTCTGTTAAACTAGCATCTGTTGTTGTTGCTAATGATGACTGTGGAGACTTGAAGGGCATTTCTAGGCTGTCCCTGTTTCATCACCATGTCAGTTGAAGCATCAGCTCCTCGGTTAAGCAAAGCTTTATGTGTTGTAAAGGGCTAGGTGCGCCAACTGTAGAGGCCACATTCTTTGCCTTGCATATGCTACTAATGCAGTGGTGAATGCCATGAGGCCCAACTATATCTGTGCCAAGGATGCTGTAAGTGTCCTATTCAGTTGGAATTTTGAAACAAAAGATATAATTTTGTCCACTCTCTCTTAAGGAAGATAAGTTCTTCTTGTGTTTGAGTCTAGAATGGCCTCTATGTATTGGATTGTCTTTGTAAGTTGTAGGGTTGGCTTTTTAACATTTATATGTCTGAGATTCAACAGTAGTTGTAAGGTGATGTAAACATTGTTTTGCTATAGCTACAGTACAGGGAAGTATACATCTTTGATCCACTACTGAAAACCAATCTCTTCTTTTCCCAATACTGGGAGAATGCTTGACAAGAGTCATCATTTTGAACTTTTTGGTGGTGATGTAAGAGTGTACATTTCATAAGCCCAGAATCAGACATAAACTTCCATCTTTTTCCGGTACAGTGAAGTAGTGGGAGTAGAACCCACTGTGTGCATATCTCTATAGAACTTGTACAATTGCATTCTTTTCCAGAAGAGTTATGCTGATTGGTGGTACTATTTCAAATTTGATGAATAACCATGGGCTATGATAGCAAGTACCCAATGACTGTTGGTGACTGAGTGCCACTTGTTATGATAAGGTGCTAAAGAATTGAAAATTTGAGTGTTTTGAAATTTTTAAATCTGCTGGGGTATGATGTCAGCCTTGTTTATATTCCAATAAAAATGTACTCTTTGTATTTTTGTCACTTTTTTTGGAAGATGTTGCTGACTTAAAATTCTGTTGTGAATCTGGTTTGTCGAAGCTGGAAGATTGCTGTGACCTTTGTTTTTCCACAGGAGATCTCCCTCTCTGGTAAGTGTATTGTCTTTTCCAGGATGTTTTGCACTGTTTGTATTGCTGCATGAAACATATGCACCTTGCCGTATTTCATTGTTTATATAGGTCTTCCATGATGTCATTAGTCTTAATGTTTAAAACAGAGGTCCCCAACCCCCGGTCCGCGGCCTGGTGCCAGTCCGTGGCCTGAGCCAGACCTCCCACCCACCCCCGCACGCACTCCCCCCCTGCACAGCCCCTTTGCGCATGTGCACGCCAGTGCCCACACAACCGCTCCCCCACCCTTTTGTGCATGCGCCCAAGCACTGCGCTGCCGTTTGCGAATGCGCATGAGTGCGCCCCGCCATTTGCGCTTGCACACGAGCACAAGTGCACCCGCACAAACACCCCCCCACTCCTGCGCGCAAGCGCGAGGGGGTGCCCCGCCTTCCCCAGCCGGTCCACAGGGTTCAAAAAGGTTGGGGACCCCTGGTTTAAAAGGCCTTCTTCATCAAATGGTGGATCCTCAATACGGCTCCTGGATTCATCTGGTATGTCTGAAGATCTCAAACAGGCACACTTGTATAGCACAATGACTGCAGACATATAAAGCACAATCCTTGGAATGCCTTCCAGAGATTTCTTGGTTGGTCAGCATGAGAGCCTTCTGTTGGAATGTCCTGGCTAGTGTGTGTTTATCTTCTCACAAACTTAGTATGAGACGCTACATTTTATCTCAAAGTGATGGCTGGCTTTAATCACAGCTTGATAATTGGCTTATTTTATTCCCAGAGCATGAGTAGAATAAATACATCTTTCAATCAGATCTATTTTTCATCCTTCCCTATTTATAGGTGTTGAATGATGTTTTCCTTTAGAACTGGCTTAAGAGGATTCAACAATTATTGAGTTTGGATGGGGAGTGCTTGAACAAAAAAGATGCACCCTATTCCTGGACCTTGTATACATTCTGTATTATTTTTGATGATGATGGTAAGGAGGACAGCTTTTGCCAGGATTCTTTGATTAGATCATACAGTGTTTGAAGTCGTTGAATCTGAACCGATTGGACAGTGTTCTTTTGTATTTTTTCAAAAACTGGGTCTGTTTTGGGAAGTGACAGTCTAACTACCTCAATCTTGACTGACTTTGCCATCCTCAATGTCATATCTGAGTAGCTGTGTATGTCATCGAAAGGAGAGAAAGTGTTGGTATTGGCTACATCCGATTCAGGAGAGGTTAAACAGACAGAGAAGACACTCAATCAACCTCTATGTCACTGGAATCTGTATCAGATTGGTCATGACCAGTACACTTCTCTACCTTTTTGTGTGTGTTGTGTAAATGTTGATTTGTAGGTACCAGTTCAGCACTTTTTGAGCTCAATGTTAGTGTTTCAAGGTCAGAATCTTCTTTTTTGACCTGTGCTCATCCGTTAGGATCAGGGGTCTCAAACTCAATTTACCTGGGGGCCGCTGGAGGCAGAGGCTGGGTGAGGCTGGGCCGCATCAGGTTTTCCGCCAAGCGGAGCAAGAGCCCGAGAAAGCCGCCCAGGAGTTTCCTTAGCCCGGCTGGGGCTCCGAGGAGGAGGAGGGGCGCGCGAGCCCTCGTCGCCGGCCACGACCCCCTCCGGCTCCTTCTTCACTTCCGCCACCACCAGCAGGACGAAGAAGCGGAGAAGGGAGGGAGCGCCCGCGACCGCCTAGCGGGGGGGAGGAGGGCACGACATACCCTCACAGAATCGCCTTGCCAAAGGAGAAAAGCCCCCATTGGTACCCGCAAAATTAAACAGAACGGGGTGGGCCCCCCACAGGTACGTGCATGCGCACGCACACACACACACACGGAGGTCCAGCAACCTTCCTCTGAGGGCCCCCCTAAAAAAAAGGCGTACTCAGCAGCAGCAGCTACCCCCACCACGACAGAGGAGCAAACTGCGAGGCGAGTCCAGGCAGCCTCCAGAGCCGAGGCGGCTGAAGCAGGACGAGGAGGAGGAGGAGGAGGAAGCACCGCCGGGTGCTGAGGCAGCCGCTGGCCCGGCTGGTGCTCGGGGTGCCGAGAGAGAAAGAGAACCAGAGAGCCGCTTCCCTGGAAGAGGCGGCGGCGGCAGCTGCTGTTGGCGGCTTGGAGGCGCTCTTCGACGACGGGCCGGGAGCGAGCTCCGCTCTCAGGCATCGCTCGGCGGCGGCTCGGGGAAAAGGGCCAGCAGCGCGCCTCGCTCGCCGGCTCTCCCCCAAGACAGCGCCTCTTGCACCCTCCATCCGGAACTGCAGCCTGCCAGCCGGCAGACAGGTGGGCTGGCTGGTAGGCTGCAGTTCCGGATGGAGGGTGCAAGAGGCGCTATCTTGTGAGACAGCCGGCGAGTGACACGAGGCTTTTTTTTGACTCTTGACAGCAGAGGACGCGTGGGCGCTTCAGGGGAGGGCAGGCAAGGCGGGGGCCACAAACTATCATCCAGCGGGCCGCAAATGGCCCCCGGGCCGCATGTTTGAGACCCCTGCGTTAGATCCTAATGTTCTTTTCTCGGTTCGAGGATTTGGATGAGGTAGATGCTTTCTCTGTACTCACCAAATCATGATTTGGAGGCAATTCGATGTCAGATTCATCAACAATCTTAGCCTCTCTGTGTCTTTTACTGCCCCTGATCAGCTTTAGATGTGGAAAATTGGGCCTGGTTTCTCTTCAGTGTTGATGGTGATTCAGATCTTGGCACTGATGTTTCCTCAACATTGAAGACCTCGATGTTGATGGTATCCTGCTTGTTATCACTGAGTGAGATCTTGATCATGCTATTTGCTGAAAGAGGTTCTGAAAATCTCCCAAGCAAATGAGACATCAAAGTTGGCACCTGTACAAAAAGGTGGTGGAGCAAAAAATGGGTATGGAGAAGCCATCGGTCTACCTCCTCTGACAGAACTCTCTCTAGAAGGAGATCTCAAATATCTCCTTTATAGTTGTGCCTCTCTGAGTAGTTAGAGATCTTGAAAACAACTGAGATCAGTGTACTTAGGCTCAATGTCTTTTCGGTTCCACATGATGTAACATAGTGAAGAGGAAGTACAGTATATCACAGAAGTTAGTACACCCCCTCACATTTCATAAATATTTTAGTATATCTTTTCATGTGACAACGCTGAAGAAATGACACTTGGCTACAATATAAAGCAGTGAGTATACAGCTTGTATAACAGTGTATGATTGGGTTCTTTTGAAAGTTGAGACAGTTCCTCCATTTTGGCGGGAAAGAGAGACGGAGACCTTTTTAAAACATTCTCATCATCAACTTTATTAACACGTAGTGCTTCAACTGTGACCCCAACGGGATCAAAACATGACAAGTCCGGCAACTGTCCATAACTGGATAACATTAACTGTTCTTGTGATCGATGATTATTTACTGTGGGGCTGGCCCAAACTGCTCGCGATCCGTAATCTTCTGCAGGGGAGCGCTCCGCATTGCACATACTGTTCCACAACATGGATGGCGAGCCCAGTCGCCTTCTTTTGGTGGAGTGTTGTATGTCGCATCTGGGCGAATTACTTTCTTCCTGCACCCTTGTCCCCGTGGAAAGATGATCACCGTCCATTCTTGTGTTTCGAATGAGGTTTCTCCTTCTCTCTGAGTCTCAGGGTCAGGAAGCAAACCTCCAACTTTTAGATTAGGGAAGTCTTTCAACAAGTCCCGCGCTTTCTCATATTCTAGACCTCCTTTTTCCCCTTTTGATTCGATCTCCTTTCCATCTCTCTCTTGTCTACTCCCCAAACCTCCTTTCTCCCCCTTCTTTTATATCTTCCTCCCACACTGAGTTTTAACTCCTCCTTTTCCTCTTTCTACTTCCTCCACGAAACAAACCTCTACACTTCGTTTCTCCTCTACTAGAGGTCTCTCTGTCTTCTCTATCTCACTCTTACTGTTGTCTCTTTCCTCCTTTGAAGACTCTATGAGTGAGGACGGCTCACTTGCCATCAGTTTGCCTTCACATAGTGTAAATGTGCTGTCCCCTCAAAATAATGCAACACACAGCCATTAATGTCTAAACCGCTGGCAACAAAAGTGAGTACACCCCTAAGTGACAATGTCCAAATTGGGCCCAAGTAGCCGTTTTCCCTCCCTGGTGTCATGAGACCCGTTAGTGTCACAAGTCTCAGGTGTAAAGGGGGAGCAGGTGTTATCACTCTCACTCTCTCAGACTGATCACTGGAAGTTCCCCATGGCACCTCATGGTAATGAACTATCTGAGGATCTGAAAAAACGAATTGTTGCTCTACATAAAGATGGCCTAGGCCAGCGGTTCCCAACCTTTCTGGGGACCGCGGACTGGCTAGGGGGAGCGAGCTCCATGCACGGGGGGGCGGGGGCACATCACGCTCGTGCGATGGGCGTGTTGCGCTCGTGGGGGGGTGCGACACCCCGCGCAAGCGCGACACGCCCCCCGCGCGAGCGCAACACGCCCACCCGCTAGCTTGACAGGCCCACTGCGCAGGCGTGCGGGGGGCGGAGATCTGTATCCGCAGCCCAGTTCCGGCAAGCCCACGGACCGGCACCGGACCGTGGACCAGGGGTTGACGACCCCTGGCCTAGGCTATAAGAAGATGGCCAAAACCCTGAAACTGAGCTGCAGCACGGTGGCCAAGACCATACAGCGGTTTAACAAGAGAGGTTCCACTCAGAACAGGCCTCGCCATGGTCGACCAAAGAAGTTGAGTGCCTGTGCTCAGTGTCATATCCAGAGGTTGGCTTTGTGAAATAGACATATGAGTGCTGCCAGCATTGCTGCAGAGGTTGAAGGGGTGGGGTGGGGTCAGCCTGTCAGTGCTCAGACCATACGCCGCACACTGCATCAAATTGGTCTTCAGGGCTGTTGTCCCAGAAGGAAGCCTCTTCTAAAGATGATGCACAAGAAAGCCCGCATATGGTTTGCTGCAGACAAGCAGACTAAGGACATGGATTTCTGGAACCATGTCCTGTAGTCCGATGAGACCAAGATAAACTTATTTGGTTCAGATGGTGTCAAGCGTGTGCGGCGGCAACCAGGTGAGTACAAAGACAAGTGTGCCGTGCCTACAGTCAAGCATGGTGGTGGGAGTGTCATGGTCTGGGGCTGCATGAGTGCTGCTGGCACTGGGGAGCTACAGTTCATTGAGGGAACCATGAATGCCAACATATACTGTGACATACTGAAGCAGAGCATGATCCCCTCCCTTCAGAGACTGGGCTGCAGGGCACTATTCCAACATGATAATGACCCCAAACACACCTCCAAAACAACCACTGCCTTGCTAAAGAAGCTGAGGGTAAAGGTGATCGACTGGCCAAGCATGTCTCCAGACCTAAACCCTATTGAGCATCTGTGGGGCATCCTGAAATGGAAGGTGGAGGTGCGCAAGGTCTCTAACATCCACCAGCTCTGTGATGTCATCATGGAGGAGTGGAACAGGACTCCAGTGGCACCCTGTGAAGCTCTGGTGAACTCTATGCCCAAGAGGGTTAAGGCAGTGCTGGAAAATAATGGTGGCTACCCGAAATATTGACACTTTGTGCCCAATTTGGACATTGTCACTTAGGGGTGTACTCACTTTCGTTGCCAGCGGTTTAGACATTAATGGCTGTGTGTTGCGTTATTTTGAGGGGACAGCACATTTACACTGTTATACAAGCTGTATACTCACTGCTTTACATTGTAGCCAAGTGTCATTTCTTCAGTGTTGTCACATGAAAAGATATATTAAAATATTTATGAAATGTGAGGGGGTGTACTCACTTCTGTGATATACTGTATAGGAGTCTGTTCTTGGTCACTTTTGAACCTCATGCCCCAAAGGGGCCTGCCCCTTCTTCAGACATTGATTCAAGACAGACCATGGCTACAGTGTCTCTGAATTCTGATGTATGCAGAGCTGGTGCATACAACAACTACAGATGATCATTGTCCCTTATCTTTCTGTTTTGCTTTCTTAGATTTCGAGACCATAGGCCCCGCCGCCTTCTTTTTTTCCTTTGATACTAAAGACAATGGTACTGATCATTTTGTGGTTTCAAAATTGACTTGTTTCTGAGGCAAGTCTGGTTCTGAGACTGTTACAGTTTGTTATCGATTCTGGCTGCCATGGATTCTTTAGATTTGTTTTGATCATTTATAATGACTGAGTCCATTAAGGTGACTCTAGATGGAGTTTTACAGTGGGAATCAATGTCATCTGTTCCTTGAATATTATATCAACAGTCTTAAGCAACTGCTCCAAAATGTGGAATTTCTGCCTTGACTGTCATTTAAGGGTGATTTTTGTAAAGTTTTGATAAATTTTATAATTTTGTGTCTGGTGAATTAGGCAGTAGAGGCACTTCTTGTGTTTGTCTGTTAGCATTATCTTGCCAGCACAAGATACACAGTGTTTAAAGGAAGCATTTAGAGGCCGTAAACAATAGCAAAGGACAACAAATATTAATTTTCTTCTTTTTTTCAGAGCACAAAGAACAGGAAAAAATGGAAGGGGGGATAAGCAAATAAGTAAAATAAAATAGTCTATGGTGAACAAAGCTCCGAAACACACCCCAGATGTTGTGAAAATGGCAGAGGGAACTCGGGAGCAACCACTGGGTGGAGGTGGTATACTAGCTGTAGGGAGGGGTTTAAACCTCTAGAATGTTCCCAAGATGGTCTCCGCAGGTATAGAGGAGACTCATGTGTGTGAATCACAGAGACCATGAAGAAGAATTGGGTGATTCAGTTTTTGCTGATTTCTTAGGAATAGCAGATAGCAGTGAGCGAAGCGTTCGAAAAGAAAAAAACGCGGGAAGCCGGTAATCCAAGAAAAGTCACACAGTCCGAGTTCGAGGGGCAATAGAGAGTATTCAAAGTCCGTGTCCGAAAGCCAGTTCAAAGTCCGTGATTGATCCAAATAATATTATATTAATTAAGAGCTCTAACCGAGAAGTTCCAATCGCAAAGGCGGTAAAAAGGAACTGAAGGCTGAGGCGGGCGGAGCATGCGCGATAGGGGCAATTCTAACTTGTTACTTTTTTAAAAAAAGCTCTAGAAGATTCCGAGAAGACCAGCGCAGGCGCTGTCAAACCCATTTGTGTGCATTCACAGAGGCCACGAAGAAGAACCACTTGATCAACAAATTGAGTAATCTACCTTTTTTAAATTTTTTCCCAACATTCCAACTTTGTCAACCAATTTCAACTTGAATGATTCTGAGTTGGGGGACACACAAAGAGCCTCCATAAAGAATGTGCAAACTGTCAACTCATTTGGATGTTCGCCGGGGCATCAACAGCACCCTGTTGGCTTATCTGTCCACTCCAGAAGCACCAGTGGATTGTTTCAGACATGAATGAAGAATAACTATGAGTTTTTATAGGTCACAGTTTTAGCTGGTTTTGAAAACAACTCCAAAAACTAGCAGCTCAAAAATAATGTTGACTGGTCTGTCTGTGCATACATGCTTGTCCTTTGCAGAGGGATGAGACTTCATTTTCCTGATTGCCAAAATACAATTCTCAAAGGTGGCAACAAGGTTTCACTGATTTTTTGGACTACAGTTAAGACACTCTGTTAAGAAAGCACAATGATGGGATATAAACTTTATGAAAAAATAATGCCGTAATATTGAGAGCCAGTGTGGTATAATGGATAGAATGATAGGGCTCGGGAGACATGAGTTCAAATTCTCACTCAACTATGAACACTCACTGGCTAGGTAGGTGAGTGGGGCACTGATAAAACCACTCCTTCCATTTCTCATGTACAGTATCTTGAAAACGCTATTAGGGCCATCATTAAATCAGATGCAATCTGGCAGCGCATAGCAACAATTCTGAATCAATTCATATGTTCCATAAAATCACCTCTATTAGGAGTTTCATATTGCTTCAAGACAAAAAAAAATCTCAATCCCAATTTAAAACCTTACAATTTACGAACAGAATGTAAGGGATAGTATTAGCACGTGGTAGAATAAAAAAGTCAACATCTTATCTCTGTCTCTACATATGTGGTTATTCAATCTTTTTAGTGTAATATAGGAGTACAGAAAGAGAATCTGTGCAGTCCTTTTTGTACAGCACCTAGGCTACGTGCCTGCCATCTGGTAAGCAGCAGGGCAGCAGTCGCACTGCTACACAAACAGAATTTGGCTTGTCCTAATCTGGTGACAGATGCTAACTTTCCCTGTGAGTTATCACACCACCACCGCCAAGCAGAAAAACAAACTGAATGGCCTTTTGCTAGCCCAAAACATGTAACACTGTTTAGTGTGACATGGGAAGTCCTACAGAGTGGCCATCGCAACTTGTGAATAATAATACAATCTAAATTCAAAATGCATTCTCGCAACCAGATCTTACACCTCTACTGAATGGGAGCCGATCTATTAATGGCTAGGGTTCCTGCTCACCTATGAGAACTCATGGGGGGAGGGGGTGACTGCTAAAACTACTCCCTAAATATCTTACCTTGAAAATTCTATTAAAAGCGCCGTAAGTCGAACACAACTTGATGGTTCACAACACATACACAGGCTTAGCTAGCTGAAGTGCATCATCCAAGATTAAAACCTCTACATCACAGTTTCCATAAACCAGCAATTCTCTCTAAAAACAGATTTTAGAATGCCAAGCCCTTAAACAGGATAGGACAGTAATTCAATCTTCATCTTTTGCATCTCTGTTTAAATGTTTAAACTCTCCAGGCTTATCTGTCCTTACTCTTTGAGTACACCCAGACAACATTTTTATCATGCAATATTTACATGCCTCTTTCACAGAACTGTACTGGAAGTCTATATGATAATGCTTCTGACCCTCCTACTTCTTTAGAATTTAAACATGTAAAACAGACCTTTAATAATAAGCATTACCATCTTGATTTCACACTGTTCTAAATCTCAAAAGGACATGGTTAAACTCATGAACAGCACTGAAGTAAAACAGGCGAAATTTAAACTTCAGTATTATTTTACTTCAATTAAGTCCCCAAAACATATAACATTTCCGTAAGAACAGAGATCATGCTGAGAATCACCAGAACAAAAAGAACAGAAGAACATGAAAGCAGCTATTGCTGCATTTTACAAATAAAATCTGGAAGTCTAGCAGCCTTCTTAAAAAACTACAACCAGGAAAACAATAAGGAAGAACTACTCAAGAGCAATTTCCATAATACTGGATCCCATATACAAAATATAACATCTAGCTGTAACTTTACAGCTATGTCCAGCTTGGGTAACCACAAGTGGTTCTTTAACAGTGGAAAACAGAGGGAAACGAATTTTTATATTAAAGCTGGATCTCATTTGAGATGCTAGACTAGATAAAACAGAAGCCACATGGCTTTACTAGTAGTTCTAGGGGACAAACTTTTACAGAATAAATCTAGCTTCAGACTATGTAAAATCCTCCTGAGTTTCGTGCTTTCAGGTGGCTAAATTCAATACTGTCCAAGTCAAACAAAGAACAAAGGCAGCTGTGTAGGCCTTTAGAAAAAATATAAAATCCATATTTACTATTATAAAATACTGTAGGCACAATACTGTACAGTACCGGTGCCACTACTAAGGCTGTGCACTAGGTCACTACATCCTGTGTCTCAGATGACAAGAGCATTGAGAACATGGTTTCCAAAAAGGAATGCAAAATAGAAAAGTTTATTGTGAGGCTGGAGTCAAGACATCCTGATTTCAGATCAGCCCAGGTGGAGTCCATGCGAAGCAGATCCAAGGACCAGTTTTAATCTTCTAGGACTTACCACAGGCAACACCCCTAGCAAAAAAAGTTGAACACCCATGCTCTAATGCAGGGCCCTGTGCCTTGCTTTAAAGGAGAATCAGCAGCTCTTGAAATGTCAATTCTGTTTCCCCTCAATCCCTGATCCAGGGCTTTAGTAGTTAGGAGGACTTTGAATTTAATTCACTAACCAACAGGAACTGAGCAAGGGATCAGGAGACTGTGTGTGCGTGCATACATGCATACGTTTGTGCGTGTATCAAATCTATTAATATTACCTATGGACCAATGACCCGACTGTAGTTTTTACCTGCACATTTAAAGAAATGCCAAGTTTAGGATTCCAGGGAAGAGAAAGAGCTGTCCCTTGTGTCCCCCCATGATAGCCAGTCAATGTGTTCTGCATTTAATGTTATGCATTCAGCGAAGCCTGCTTTGTACTCTAGCAGTCACATTCTCAACCAGTTCTAATTTCTGAGGCAGCCCTGTGTTGAGCACATTATAGTTGCTTAATCAGGATGTCACTTAGGTAAGGATGTTATTGTGCTATATCATTAAAAACTGGAGCCAACTGGTAAACCAGCCTAACCTATTAAAATACACTCCTAGCTGTTCCCGTTGTTTAATCATCAAGGCATAATCAAGGATCCAAGAATACACCCACAGTGAAAACCTGAATTAAAGACAGAGTGCACTCCCATTCAGTGCTGGCTGTGCACTACTCCTGTATCAGTCAAGTTCCCAATTTATAGTATAACACTTGTCAAGATTATGTATGTCCACTTGCTCTTATTCAGTCCATAACTGACCTTAGAATATTAAATCAGAGCTTTCACTGTCTGTAATACTGACATAAACAGTAATTTTATGTTTTGTAAAAATGCAGTTAAAATAGGCAACAATAACATTATTAGAAAAATAAATGAGCCCCTCTCCATTTACATATAGGAATGTGGGGGGTGCTGCGGGTTAAACCGCTGAACCACTGGGCTGTTGATCAAAAAGTCAGCAGTTCGAATCCATGTGACGGGGAAAGCTCCCATTGCTTGTCCCAGCTCCTGCCAACCTAGCAGTTCAAAAGCATGCAAATTCGAGTTGATGAATAGGTACCACCTCAGTGGGGAGGTAACAGCGTTCCGTGTCTAGTCATGCCAGCCACGTGACCATAGAAAGTGTCTATGGACAAACACCAGCTCTTCGGCTTACAAACGGGGATGAGCACCAGCCCCTATAGTCGGACACAATTGGACTTAAGTGTCAAGGGGAACATTTACCTTTATTTACATATACCATGCCAACTCTCAGTCATTCAGAAGAACAGTAGATTTTTAATAACTGGTTTCTAAAGTAACTATATCATCTCTGCCTCCACTTTCAGTTTCCTGGTCTGAACTACTATAGCTTTATGTCCATCTGACCATAATGGAAAAAGCAGATTCTAAATTCCAAGTAATCCAGTGTCTAAATGGAAAGCAACCACACGATGAAATAGTAAATAACTCTATGCATACATACATCCACACAAAAAGGCAACCAAACCACCCTTTGCACTCCCCTCCAGAGGAGAAGCCAGCTTTAAAGAACAAGGTCCTTTGGCTGGTGCTTCCCCATACATCTTGTCTTCATATTTTCTTTCCCTCTGCTGCAGACAGTATTCAGGTACATGGACAAATGACCTAACTAGGCATAAGACATCTTCCTATGTTGATGGGTGTCTACTTTGCTCTCAGTAACATACCCATCAGCTCATTCATCAAGGATTAAAATCCTGAATAGTAGCTATCTTTCAGTTTCCTGACATGATGCTAAGCAGCAGCAATTTAAAACTTGATGCCCAAAGAAATAGCCAACAGTAAGGTATAGCTAGAAGACACCACATCTCCCTTACCATCATATCTTTTAACCTACACATTCTTGATACTGCTATTACCTCACACTTAATGTCGGTAATATGCACAAATGCATGTGCAGCTCCCATTTAGTAGTTTAATAAACTCAGAACAAGCTCTACAGATTATCAAAACATTCCGTCAATCAAAAATAATTTACCTCTTCTCACTGATTGTCAAAATGTTAACCCAACTAAAACCAGGAGGCTCCTTGCTCCCTTTCAAAAGGACAGCCCTTCGCCTTTCAGAATTACTTTCTCAAAAGCAGAAATTGAAGATCAGAGGATAATACATCAGAATGCTGTTAAATCCTGAAATACATTATAGCAGGGGTTCCAACCCCCGGTCTGTGGCCCGGTGCCAGTCCATGGCCTTGGCAGGACCGGGCCGCGGAGACAGATTTCCCGCCCCCCCCGCACGCACTCCCCCTGCACGCCCACACACATGCACGGCCCGCCCACCCACGTGCCCCGCCCACCTGCGCACGTGCTGTGTGCCCCACCCACCCATGAGCATGCCCCACCCACCTGCGAGCGTGCCCCTCCCATCCGCACATGTGCGCGAGTGTGCCCTGCCCATCTCCGAGCACACCCCACCCATCTGCAAGCGTGCGCCCCGCCCCCCGGAAGCGCGCCCTGCCCCCCCACGATCGTGGGGGGTGCTGCATCCCCCCGCACACGGACCCCGCACCCCCAACCGATCCGCAGTTCGAAAAACATTGGGGACCACTGCATTATAAAATTGTATGGAGAGACTAGCATACATCAGTGTATGAAAATAGAAACTGGACAGGCAAATGCATACAAAACAAACTTACTATCAAACTATCACTAGGAATTATGTATACTTGACCTGAATTGCTACTTTGCAGCACCACATCACAACTATTCAAATCACTTAAAAATTTGTCTGAAAATAACACTGAATCAGACCCAACAGGAGGATGTTCCTAGTGCTCAGGTCAAAATTTGGTTAATGCCTACTTCTGCTGATTTATTCCTATATATGCAAATTTCGAAATATTAAAAGTAAATTAAATTTCACCATTGCAGACAAAATAGTTAAATAAGTACCTCTGAACAAAAATTGAGAATGCTTTTCTCTCTCACCACTGAGCACTACAACTTTCCCCACACTTAAGTGATATGCATATCTCCCACACATATGAAAGCCTCAGCATTACCTTTAAGAGTTTAATCTTAAAGGTAATGATCAAATTCTATTAAGCCATTGCCAACCGGATCATTTATACAATGCTGCCCTCCAAACTACAATCTCTCCTCATTTTTTCTTCCTCTAGCAAACTATCCTGAAAATTGTTTTTTGTTTCTTGCAATTCTACTGCAACACTTCCTTCTTCTGGGAAAACTGTATCCCCTCATAATCTATGCTAAAATGTCAGAGGCAGCTCAACAAATCCACCTATGCTTCTTGGGACTCATTTATGAAAAAAAGGCTTTCTCAGATAGGTTTAACTATCTGCACAGTTAAGGCAACAGAAGCCTTAGCTTCATTATCTACATATTCTCTGAGTTGCAATACACACTTCAGTTTGCTTCTTCTCCCTCAATTTCTTTCCTCTTTTCATGTTAAATTTTTTTTTTAATGCTAAAACTGCATTGGGGGGGGGGGAACAGACTCTTTTTTTTTTAAGTGCTGGAAGTTAGGCAATTCTTGGGAAGAAAAAGAGAATGTAGAGCCAAGGCCAGCTGCAGGACACTCTGTATAATCCCGTGCCTTCATACAGTGAATATGACCATAGTTTTGAAGATACTCTCTCAAATTTAGAGATTCAGAAATACAAAATTAAAAAATACTAAGGAGTCAAAACAAAGCATATTAAGACCAAAGCAAATAGGTTTCCTAATTCCACATATTAACAACTTTCAAGAGCTGACTGAATGTTCCTATCTCAAGACAGCACTTTATTAAACACTAAACTACATTTAGATATTCATCTGTATTTGCAATACATGGCAATCATTTTAAAATTATTTGTTTTACTCTGGTATATTTTACATTTCCATCATGATTCCGTTTAAGGCATCATCTGCTTTCATTTGTTTCGAAGACTATGTCTGCTACATTAGTTGAAACAGGCCTTTAAAATACCAGTCTACAGCAAAAGAAAACAACATGACCTGGATTCAAGAATTATTTTAGCAGAAAGCAAACTCCATTTCAAGTGCACTTTTCTGACTCTACAATAGCCATATCTCATAAACAATACTGTAAAACTGGAAAAGGTGAAGAAAAGGGCAACCAAAACAATTAAGGAACTGAAATGACTCCCCTTGTGATGCTACTGATCTTTTCAGTCTGGAAAAAAAAGTACAACACATTAGAAAATGATGTGTGGTGTGACACAGAATAAGTGGAAAGGAATGATTTTCTTCTCTCATAATTCTACACTTGAAATCATCTAACAAAGCTGAATGACAGGGGATTTGGGACATAATAAAATACTTAACTGAAGTACAGAATTAGCTATCCACCAAAACAGATTTAAAGGGGGAATTTGGGAAATTCATGGAAAAGGAATGCAGTTCTTTTTTCAATCCCTCATGAAAAAACTCTGTCTACACTCTGCCCATGACCCACCTTGACAAAAATCTTTCTGGTCATCTGTTATTCCATCTTTGCCTGGTCACAGCCAAATTTATTCACATATCCTGACCCTCTGACACCAAATCTTAATCTTTACAGATCCTGCACTAATTTCTTGTTCTTCAGCCATCTCCCCACCCTTATATCCCCGCATACCACTTCCCTGGCCTCTATTAATCCATCTGTATCATGCTCAGAAACGAAAGTCTTCTGTCTGCTAAATTATTATTTATTGTTATTATTTATGGAATTTCTACACCACCTGATTAGTGAAAAACACTATTCCGGGTGATGTACATAATAAGACAACTGAATCTCATCCTCCCCTCCCTTGGTACCAATTTCAATCACCAATAAAATCAAAATAACTGTAAGGATGACAATGAAAAGCACATGGCAACAACCAAAAGAAAAAAAAATAATGAGATTAAAGTGCAAAGTATTATGAGGTTACTAAATCGCTGCCTATGGGATTACACTCTTAGAGGCCATCTTGAAAAGCTTTGCCTTTGCTAATTTTCTGAAAATTTTTGAGAGGCAGGGCTTAGTACACCTACTATTCCACTGGGATGGCCCCACCACCGAGAAGGCACAATTCCCATTTAATCCCTTTTGGACCTCTCACAGTATGGCCACCCTCAATAGTGAGGCCTGGGAGGAACGAGTGTAATCCTCACTCGTTTGGAGGAGACATTCCAATAGATATCAAAGTCCCGAACTGTTCAGGGTCATTTGGTCAAAACTAACTAAATAATTTCTCTATTGCTCCCTCTACTTAGAAATGTCTCCTAGAGTGCCTCCATGTACCTACCTCCATTGCTTCTGTAAAATCATTCCTTTAAAACTCACTTTTTCCAGGCAGGCTTTACATATCTCCCTCATCTCAAGCCAAAAAAACACATAATAAAACTGTTCATTCCTCCACATTTAACTCTCTCATTACTCCTTCCACTGCTATTTCCCTTTGCTTATACTAGATTATAAGTAGATGAATATGAATATCCCCGCGCAGCTGAAGTTAATGAGAGTCCGGCCCCTGGGACTGGCCAGACCGTTCACTCACATGTCCGCTGCTGCCCCCACTCATCCTTCCAATTGCTCCGAAGCGCTGTTCTCTTCCCGGTCAGCTAGCCACTCCTGGCAGAGGGAGGGAGAACGAGTCTCTATGCAAGGCTGCCGAGTGGCGCTCCGGAGCTATTGGAAGGAAGAGACCGATTGCCGCCACCGCTGCACTGCCCCAGGGGCCGGACCCTCATTATACAAATACAAATACCCCCATCTCTAATTATAAGCCCTGTAGATAAGGACATATAAAACCAATTTATGTGTGTGACACTTTTCAAAGATGGCATTACAATAATAAAGTGGCAGTAATAGGGCAGTAACAACTGTTACTGGTCAAAATGGGTATGTGCTATCTCCAAATTCAAAGGCAACAGACTACTGAATATCAGTTGCTGGGGAACAACACAAGGTGATGGGTACTGTTTGCATATCCTTCTTCTAGGTTTCCCCATAGACATCTGGTTGATCACTGAGGAAAGCAGTACGCTTGACTAGACAGGTGTTCAATCTGATAGAGTTTACCTCTTCTTTCATGGCTGCTGAGCAGATAGTGGGAATATATAGGCTAATAAGCCTTACATTTCAACTCAATAGAAAGTTCAACAGAAAGTAAACTCGATTAAGATCTATACTCAGTGCAGCCTGCTTTATGTTCAGATTTTGGCCTAGATCCAGAAAGTCAGTTTCCCCAGCAGAGAGCAGATGCATCAATATCAAACCCACCCCTTGCAGCAATATTACAATTTTTGGTGGTCATAGTGATTGTGTGACTGTGTACAGAAATCATGAATTCCATTCACAATGACATACGTGTTTTGGTACCCTATATTAAGAGATTTGCATCTAAGCAGCTGTGTTTAAAAAAAAATCTTTTTTAAAACGCTGCAAGAGAAACAGATCCTGGCTGTGGCCAAATCTGCCTTTTTCCATCTGAGGCAGATTGCACACCTCCATCCCCTTCTTGACAGGAGATCCCTAATAACACTGTTTCATGCGTTGGTAATCTTAAGGATTGAGTATCGCAATGCTCTCTGTGTGGGGCTGCCCTTGAAGGTGGTTCGGAAGCTGCAGCAAGTGCAAAATGCAGCAGCCAGGCTGGTCACCGATACATCTAAATTTGACCATATTTCACCTGTCCTGGCTCACCTGCACTGGCTGCCAGTATGCTTCTGGGCCAAATTCAAAGTATTGATGCTAACTTATAAAGCCATTTACAGTTTAGGACCTTCTACCTGTCAGAGCGCCTCTTCCTCAGGTCATCTTCCCATCCCACCCGCACCTCCCAGTCTTTAATGTTGCAGGTAGCCACTCCAAAAGAGGCCCGGAAGGCATCAACCAGAAACCGGGCCTTTTCAGTAGTGGCTGCTCCGTTCTGGAACTCTCTTCCTGTGGAAGTGAGACTGGCCCCTACCCTCCTGGCTTTTTACCCAGGCCTTCCCAAGCACCACCCTTTTGTAAAATTATGCTGGCCCATTGTCTGCCATCTTATGTCTCAGGCAGGTGTTTTGGGGGGGGGGGGGGATAGGGTTTGTTTGTTTTCTTTTTATATGTTTTATATAGTTTTAATAATATTTTGTAAGCCACCCAGAGTAGTGGCATATTCACAAATGGGTGGGGTATAAATCTAAATAAATAAATAAATAAAAATAAATTAAAAAATCCAAGAATATGCAGTAACCCAAGAACCTTCCTGAAGTTTGATGGAGTGGGGTTTACTGAGCATGTGTGCACACATACATACATATATTTTCTACATAATTCATGCCTAAAAGAAAGATTATTTGCAAAGCAACCCAAACATTAATTCACTAATGGGAAGAAACTATTAATCTGAATGATCTAAAAATGCCTTAACAACTATGAATATTTATATCCCGAATAGGGAATAAAGAAGACTCAGTCCATGAACTTAAGAATCATATTCTGCTAATTTCAGCAAGCTAAAAAGCCTGGAAGTAGGTTTCTGATCTGTATTTGAGAATCTGATATATGGAATTTATGCACTCCTCGAGTCTCAGATACTTTGGTTTGTCGTGTTAATTTTCCTCTCAGGCAACTTTACTGCCAACATATTTCAAGCTTGGAAGAGAGCAGAATACTACCACTTCATCACAAAGGGTACAAAACAGTATAAAAATAAATCAGATTACACAGTCCAGTATGTAAACTCACACAGTATTTTGTTATGCTTCCAAAATGCTCAAAATGGTTTACAAAGGGCATACAGTTATTTAGCCAACTCATAGCTTCAGAAGAACTGCTCTGTATGTCTTCAGACTAATTCCCTTCCCCTCACCACTTTTTTAAGCTGGTACTTTTGATGCATTTCCCACCTCCATCTTTTAATTGTTTTGTTCACTTCTTTTTAAAGCTTGTTATCTGCTTTTAGTATGTTATTATACAAAAGCGGAGAATAAAATAACCAAATATTTGCCAGATTTAATTTTCAAACAATATCTTGCTGTACATGTCAATGTTAACTGCCCTGTCCGATAAAACCTCTTTATGCTTTTGTTACTCACAAATGAAAATTAAAAGGTCAAATTGACCAGAATATATGCATCTGAGTCCCTTTGAAGAATGACATTTTGTCCAAAAAAGTGCCAAAGCACAATTTAGTGAGTTACAAAGCACACTCAACAAAAGCTCTCCAGTCCAGCAAGAGTCCTCTTCCTGGCAGGTAAAGGTAAAGGTTCCCCTTGACATTTAGTCCAGTCGTGTCCGACTCTAGGGTGCGGTGCTCATCCCCGTTTCCAAGCCGTAGAGCCAGCGTTTGTCCGTAGACAGTTTCCATGGTCACGCGGCCAGCGCGACTAGACACGGAACGCCGTTACCTTCCCACCATGGTGGTACCTATTTATCTACTTGCATTTTTACATGCTTTCAAACTGCTAGGTTGGCAGGAGCTGGAACAAGTGGCGGGAGCTCACTCCGTCGCATGGATTCGATCTTACGACTGCTGGTCTTCTGACCTTGCAGCACAGAGGCTTCTACATTTTAACCCACAGCGCCACCACGTCCCTTTAAATGTTAATACAGGATGTCAAAATGCAATTGATCAGTAAACAATGCAATTCAAGGAATCCCCCAATAAAATCTTACATACAGCTATATGCACATGAAATATAAAACATTCCATACTTTACATAGTGCTTTTTGCAGCTGTGCAGCTTGATCTTATACCTTTTTAGTGGGAAGTCACACTGAGTTCAATGGCAAGTATGCAGACAGTGTATACAAACTAATCTTGATTACATTTTCACTTAAGCAAATGAGGACTGAAGTTTCTGAATTCCTCTCTGTCCTTAAAACACCAGCTTTACAATGTTAATTCCCAAGTCAATTTCAGCTTTTACAATGCTATTTCCCAAGCACAATTTCATATTAAGTCAAGACTGCTTTGGCCACCTTGGTGGATGACCTAAGCTGGGGCTGGATGGCGTGTGTGTGTCCCTGTTGGTTTTTCTGGAACTCTCAGTGGCATTCAACACTACTGATCATAGTATCCTTCTGACCCGTCTCTCTGGAATGGGACTTGGGGGCACTGTTTTATGCTCCAGTCCTTCCTGGAGGAGAACTCAGAAACTAGTGCTGGGGGATTCCTGTTTGACACTGGGGGGTTCCTCAGGTTTCTCTTTTGCCTCCTATGTTATTTAACATCTGCAAAAAAAAAAAAAACACCGGGAGAGGATGTCCAAAGTTTTGGGGTTCCGTGTCACAGTAAGCCGAGGACACCTAACTCTACCTTTCCTTGCCACCTAAATCCAAGGAAGCTGTTTCTGCTCGAACCCAGTGTTTGGCATCAGTAATGGACTGGATGAGGGTGAATAAACTGAAATTTAATCTAGACAAGACAGAGGTGCTCCAGGTGAAGCTAAAGACAGATCAAAGAATAGGGATGTAGCCTGTACTGGATGGGGTTACATTCCCCCTGAAAACACAGGTGCCCAGGGTTCAGCAGTGGCCAGGAGTGTGTTTGCACAATTAAAACTAGTACACCAGCTACATCAGTTTCTGGAGAGATCTGATCTGGCCAGTGTCACACACACCCTAGTTACTTCACAGCTAGACTACTGTAACTCACTCTATGTGGGGCTGCTGATGGAAAGTGTCAGGAAACTTCAGTGGATCCAAAATGCAGCCACCAGATTGCTGACTGGGGTTGGTTACAAGGATAACATAACCCCCATTACAGCAGCTCCACTGGCTGCAAGTTTCTGGGCACAATTCAAAGTGCTGGTTTTACCCTATAAAGCCCTAAATGGCCTGGATCCAAGCTATCTCAAAGAATGTGTCTCCCAATATGTGCTGGCTCGGGTGTTCATCAGGTGAGGCCTTTCTCTTGGTCCCACTACCTTCACAGGTGCGTCTGATGGGGACACAGGAGAGAGCCTCCTCTGTTGTTGCTCCCAGACTTTACAACTCCCTCCCACAGGAGGCTAGTCTGGCCCCATCTTTGCTGTCCTTCTGCAAGCAGGCAAAGACCTTTCTCCCCAGGCAAGCTTTATCTCAGTGACTGCTTACACGAGTTATTGATCATATGGCTGGTTACATTGGTAACTTTTTGATGGATTGCTATGCATTGCTGCTCTGACTGGGTCTTTAGTACTATTTGTGGTAACCATCTCTCAGAGTGGTATTTGGTAGTTCCTTTTTAGTATCTGCCTACTTACTGTTTTAGCTTTAATACTGTATTTTAATGTTGTATGCTGCCTCTTTATACTCACTGTTCTTAGCTTTAAATATTGTCTTTTAATGATGTAAACCACTGTTGTATACTCATTGTTTTCAGCTTTAAATATTGTCTTTCAAGGATGTAAGCTGCCATGGGTCTGGAAAGGAGAAAGGTGGGGCAAAAATGTTTTAAATAAATAAAATTAAATAAAGAGTTACTACTTCACAAGACATTTTACTTAGTTGTCTGTCCATACACACCAATTTAGTCATTTATGTCATTCTTCAATTTGCAGAAAGTTCTCTGGCTGGCAGCATGTGCTTCACCAGAGGTAGGTAATCAGGCAAGTGGGTATTTAAATCTGTATTAATGGACAAAATCTGAGGCCTCTTGAGATCAATGTATGGAGAGTTACTACCAACTCACTAGGCTAATACATAAATCAGATACACCATTGGCCATCATGAAGGTGCAGTTTCCAATGGCATCACTGATGTCTCTAACACTAGGTGTACTATGCACTTTGTGCATGCTTGCACAGAGGGTTGCTCCGCCAGTGATTTGCACCCTTTTTGCTCCCTTGAATTCAATATCCAGGCCACACCATGCACCTGCAGAATGCTACTATGTTTTAGAAACTTTATTTCATTATGGATCCATAAATATTAGAAATAGACAAACAAAGACTCCAGGCAACATCCTTCACTCAGGAAAGGTCACTACAGAAATAAACATCTAAAAATCTCTGTCACTGTGTCAACCACAGATTTATTCAGTATATACATAACTTGTTCAAGTAGAATTTCAAAATACTAGCTATCAGGTATGCTTAAGAGTACCTTGCATGAGAGAACACATTAGCTGGTCAATTTTTCACTTAAAGAAGCATATATAATAACAATCATGAACTGTCAAGTCAATTTTGACTTATGGCAACCCTTTTTCAAAGTTTTCCAGGTAGAGGGTACTCACAAGTGGTTTCCCATTCCCTTCCTCTGGGGTCAACCTGGGGCTGTGTAGCTTGCCCAACACTACACAGGCTGGCTCTGCTCACAGGAGGCACAGTGGAGAATCAAACTCCCAAGGTTTGGCTCTGCAGCCAGATACCTAAAACACTGAGCTATCCTGCCAGCTACAGAAGTCTATACACCATGCTTGAATCAAACTGTGCTTCAAAACTATTCATTCTCTCCTTTTTCTCTTCCTCATCAGTGCACTTTTTCAAAGAGCAAGGAAACTAACAGCCATCATCCCAATAGCATATAAATGTCCATTATTTGTTGAGGAGGAAGAGATAAAAGTTAATACTATCACCTTTACATTTTAAATTGTAAAGCTCACAAATCATTGTAAAACTGCATTAAATTCAGACATGTCTAGACATGTCTTTCACTTCCCTTATTCCCCTTAGTCTTTTCAGACATAATATGCTGGTCCCTAACATTTCTTCTCTGCGGGTTCCTGCATACCATCCAGCAGCTCTTCCCAGGCGGATACTCAAAAAATCTCCAGCCCTCAAATTACGGTGAAGAAACCGAAGCACAATCACACATCACGAGATCTGGAAATACTGTAGTAAAATACGAGACGCCACCTCTTCCATCCCCGCCCCCGAACGTGGGCTCTCCACAATGGGTCTGGAGCCAGCAGGAAGAGCGAGGCGGCGGAGGGCCCCCATTTCTCTTCGCCTCGTGGCCGGTTCCCGAGGCTGCGCTTATAGCCCTGGCTTGGGAAACTGAGACCCGAGATCTCTCGGATACAAAGCCAGGCTGCCTCCCAATACTCTTCGGGAGATGGCACTCTTCCCCTCGGCCAGCTGAAGCTCCTCAAAAACCATGTGGGGACGTATCTGTCACCTTCACCATCCCTCCCCCTCCATCCTTGCCCTTTTCCCTGGAGAGGCCTCCCCTGCTACACACACACAACCACCCTCCTCACCTTTACAAACAGGCGAGTTAGGGCTCTTCCTTTCCGGAGAGGCCCGGCTTTGCTCCGGCGACCGCCGCCTCTGACGATGTCGGATCCTTCCCCCTGAGGTGGTGGTGGTGGCGGCGGCGGCGGCGGCGGCAGGGCACCCGCTGCTCTCGGGCACAGGCGGTGAAACGGGGGAAGAGCACGGCGACGGGGAAGAGCCTGCCGGTGGTGGCGGCGGCGGCGGCAGCTGCTGCTGCTGCTGCCCCCGAGGAGGGCTGCCGCGCGCCCCTCCGCCGCCGGCGCGCGTGGGGCTGCCGCGCGCGGACCCGGACGACGAAGACACGGAGAGCGCGGCCGCGCCGGCGCAAGAAGGGGGGCTGGTGGTGCTCCTCGTACTATTGCCGATTCCGACGGGCGTCTGCGTGGCCACGGCAGGGCCGCCACTAGCGGTGCCGCCGCCGCCGCTGTTATTGGCGCTGCCCCCGCGCGCGCCGGCGCTACTGCCGTTGGCAAGCGGGGATCGCGTGGGGCTGGCAGCGCGCGAGGAAGCGGGAGGAGGGGGCGGCGGAGGAGGGGGCGGCGGCGGCGGCGGTTGAGGGGCTGCCGGGGGAGCCGCCGCGGCCACCGCCACCGCCGCGCGGGGAATGCCGCCGCCGCCGCTCCTCGTGGGGCTGCCATGCTGCTTGAGCTGGAAAGGCACCGTCGCCCTCATGGGCTGCAGCCTGCTGGTGGTGGTGGTGGTGGTGGTGCCGCCTGCCCCGCCTGCTGCTCCTGCCGCCGCCGTTGTTGTTGTTGCCATTGCTGCCGCCGTCGCCCCCACAGCCGCGGCTCCCCCACCGCCCAGGGAGGTGGCAGGGGTTGGGGAGCCGCCGCCGCCGCCGCGCCTCACGCGCGAGTGAGAAGACATCTTCCTCGCCCCTGGCGCGAGCGTCGGAGGTCCGGGGAGCCCCGAACGGGCCAAAATAATCGTAGCCGCCAGGAAGGGGGGGGGGGGAGAAAACAAGACGCCCTCCCGCCAGCCCTCCCCCCGCTTCTCGGCTACACGTATCTTCTCTCACACACGCACGCGCGCACGGGGAGACACTCGCGAAGCCCGTCTGGCCGAGGCGACTGCGCCTCATCAACAATAGTGGCCGCAGCAGCCTCTCCCATTGGAGGCGCGTCAACCCCGTTCCTGCCGCTACAGCGTTCTGATTGGCTGGGAGGCGTGGCCGAGGAGGTGAGACCGCTGGGGAGGCTTAAAGGGACCGTGAGAGAGCGATGACCCTGGCGAAAAAGGCAGCGCAGGGGCGAGGGCTGGGCTGGGCTGGGCTTCTTCCCAGGGCTGGCCCAATGCCTTTGGCTGCTTGAGGACACATTTGCAAACTGCGCCCCCAGTCGCCCTGGTCAAGAGGGCAACCCTGGTCTGCGCATCGTTATAGGAAGAGCAGGAAGCAAGCAGGAAACTCCTCAAGCACGTTTCCCGTTTTTACCAGTAGAACTGCGAAAATCAATTAAGTCAGAAGCAATCTGTTGTCTGAGGCAGCCGCATCGCTCGCCTAGTGGTAGGATCCGCCCTGTTGGTAAATAAAAAGCACAGCCATGTAATCAATTAGTAAACGCAAAAATTAGCCTTGAGTAGCACCTTTACTGGATCAATAAAATGCAGTAATGATCTCATAAAAATATTACTCATCTCTTAGTGGTGCCACACCCACACAACATAGTCAAGAGTAAACAAGCCAGTACCATATGCTACAGCATTCAAGACAATGTCTAGTTCCCACTCTGTTTCCAGTAATGCTACAGGCATGAAATCCTGGTCTTGAAGTCCAGCAATTGTAGGATTTTATGCAGGAACCGCATCCATGGGCCATTCATACGTATCCTGAAATAGAGAGTCATCAAATTGTGCACCAGTGCATGCACTCCAAACATCTGATGGAGCATTCTGGGCTATTCTCAAGCCTACAGTCTCATAACCCATCCACATAACCATCACAGGCGTATCAAGTCAGGAATAATTCATGAGTATGATTGATCTTTCCCTTCATATCCATTGGGCTAATATGTCTACGGGCTGTACATATAGTTCCCCCCAGAAGTCATTGGATATGACCCTATCATTCTAAATTATTTTTGTACAATCATTAGATATCTTTAACAGTAAAATATGCTTACATGCAGTGAACAGTGCAAACTTTGATGAGGAAGAGGGGCTATTTAAGTTTGCTGCCCATTCAGCCCATTCATTGGGGCAAATATGTAGATAGGCTCTTAAATCATTTTGGCACACATTGCTGTTCGTTCTCATTCCATAACTGGAGCTCCAGCCCTTAAAGCTGCATTTCTATTCATTTCTTTCTTGTCTACAGATGATGGTTCAACATATTCCACTGGGAATAAAATAGGGTAGGCTGATTAGATGGAAGTCACTCTTATTGGCTTACAGTGTATTTTACACTGTATTCACGGGAATGTTGTTGTTGTTTGTTGTTTAGTCGTTTAGTCGTGTCCGACTCTTCGTGACCCCATGTACTGTATGCCCAAATAGTGAGGTCCTGTCTACATGTGCTCAACAGAAGTGGGCTGGATTGGTCTAAATAGGGTCACTACAGGTTGCAGAGAGGTCTAGTATGACATTTAGTGCAATCCTTGCATCCAAACGGCATATGCACCTCAGGCAACCCCATTTAGTCCAGTTCCTGCTGTCTATTTGTCATATTGTTGAGCGACTTAAGGAGAGAGCCACTTCAGCATATTAGCAAATTCAACACTTCCTCTTGACAGCAGCAGGCAAGTTAACTGCCACAAGGCTTCACTTGGTTCATTTCCAGCAACTGCATGCACCGAATGAACCAAAATGGAGCAACCTTACCCACAACAAAAAAAGTAGAAGCCCTTGACAGCCCCAGAAAGGTGCGGATAGGAATGCTCTGGGAATAGGCTGGTTAGCTCCAGTGATTATGTTGTGTGATCACCAGAAAAAGAAGTTCATTGCAGCAACAGATCAAACAGTGGGTGAAATGCCTGTCTGATTGCACCCTCGGTTAGGCAAGGTACAGCCTATGACTGTTAGTCATCTAGGATTGAAACACAGGAACTGCTCTTTATCTGAACAACATAGTAACTAAGAAACTGTAATGCCCCAACTATGAATTCAGAAACACTAATCACTACAGCTTTTCTGAGTCTGTACCACTTCAGAGTGATGGAGTATTCCCTCATGTCAAAAACTCCTTGTGTACAGGAAACTAGTAGGTCAGTGATTTAGCTAGAATTCTTCTTGGTCATATGCCAACTGTCCATAACACCAATAACTGCATTCTGAAGTACAATAGCCCAAAGAGAGCCATACTAAATTATATATTGTTACAGTGCAGTCCTGAACATGTCTATTCAGAGAACTAACTGCAATGAAATTTAGCAGGGTCTGTCACCAGGTAAGAATGTACAGGATTGCATTACTAATATTGTTCAGCTACGTAATTTATCAGGATTGCTAAAAACAGATACAGCATAATTAATCTACATTAAATTATTATTAGGCTGTTTTGTCCTCAGACATTCACATTTTTCTTAGAGGATATTCATTTCTTTGTTATTTATTTCCTCTTGAAAGCTCTTGTCAATACCAACATTGCTTTCAAGGTTACAGCTGCAACTGAGTTAGAAATAAATAACTTTCCCAAGGACATCCAGTGATCTTTGTCTGAGCAAGGCTATGAAACTAGATCTCCTGTACTTGTTTCTGAAGTCTCTCTCTGGCTAATCTTAAAATCTCTCAAGTCACTGTCAACTTCTTCTATCATGTCGTCAACACATAAGTCAATCTAGATAAGCCCTGTCCTTACATGATAAAGAGTGTACAGAAGAGATATGTTCCCAGTGACTTTTCCATTTTGAAACTGCCTGTCCTAGAAGTTCATCAAAGTCAGACTGACCTGGAAAAATATTTGTTCACTGGCTTAATAAGCAAATGTCTTGGGACTATCACCTGGCTCCCTTCTGTAATCCCTGCCTATTTTACTTCTCAGTTTGAACACACATTTTCTCATTTAGTCTATAGATCAGCAAACTCATGGCCCCTGGGTTAATTCACACCCTCCGAGTTTGCCATTGCTACCCGGCTCAGCTTGTTTCCACCTCCAGAAGCAAAAGAGAGGCATAGGTGAGTGGCACATGTGGTTGGCCTCCACTTTCCATCAGCCTGGCCAGTGCTGAAGGGTCATGGGAGGAGGAGTTCATCAACACCAGGAGAGCCACAGATTTCTCCACCCCACTTTATTCCATTCTAAGCTAAATACAGAAAATGGGTTGCCCCATGCTACATGAGATCTTTGAGTGCCTGGCCCACAGCACTTTCCCACTGGAACTCTATCTGCAGCCTAACCCTGAGGCTGTAGAGCTAGCAAGGAAACAAACAGGAAAATAAGACAGTTAAGAGGCCACACTGTCTACCTTTCACACCCACTTTTGGGTCTGTTTTGATGCCTCACTGCCACAAAATGAAGTAGGGAAAACCTGTCTTCTTCCTGCAGATGCAGATGCTGATGCAGAAGTAATTTGCTCCAGCTACCTATACATTCTGTTTTCCACCCTTCCTCCCACGACCCCAGGGTAACAGTCTGTTGTGTGTTATGTGTCGCCAAGTTAGAACCAACTCACAGCAACCCTAAAAGGGATTTCAAGGTAAGATATTTTAAAAGTGGCTTTACCTGTTCCACACACACCTAGTAAGTTTTGATAGCCAAGTGAGGATTTGAACCAGTTCTCCTGAGTCCTAGTCTGCCACTCCACCACACTGGGTATGCACAAACAATAGTTTAGCTCCACAGTAACTCTGTAGGGTGGAGTAGATGGAGACAAAGAAAGTTGCCTATAAGGTGAACCAGTGAGCTTTACAGTCAAGCAGAGATTGAACCTGTCTTGTCCTAAGCATCTTCTGCTTCCTTATCAATCCAAACGGTGTTGTCTTCTTTAAAAACTCTTCTTTACATGCCAAAGTTTTTCAGCATTTTAACAGCATCAGTCCATTCCTGCCTTATAAAAAACCCTCTGGGCAGCAATGGCTGGCTGATGTCCATTGTGGTTGATGGGGCAGAGGGTCCAGCCGCCAATGGTGGGCAGTGAGCTAAGGAGAGAAACAGGTATTCTTTCATACATATATGTGGATGTATGACAAAAACAAAGCTACCATAAAAATAAAAACCAAAATATTGGACTACCTTAAAAACAAACAGCTTTATTTCAGTATGAGCTTTTGTAGATTACAGTATATTTTCTCAGACACATGGAGTATAACAGGCCAGAGGTTTTTATACCCAGAGTACCTGATAGAGAGCTGGAGACCAAGTGAGATGAGAAAAAGAGGATAACAAATACATTGGTAATGCACTTTCAAAGTGACAGTTACATTCTTCACTCAATAATGACGATTTGAAGTACCAGCTCCATAAGTAGTAATAGGCATCTTGTTAGCATATAGAGCAATCAGGTTGTCAGTTGTACACAAAGGCATTCATATAAAGAATCTCACATGTTCGCTCTCTCTCTCTCTCTCTCTCTCTCTCTGAGGCAATCATTCACATGATCACTGGGAGAAAGGAAGAAAATAGAATTTGGCTGGTTAGGGAATAGCTTGAGTGGGGCCATGTCCCACTTGCCCTGAGGGACCCGTCTCCTAATGTCCCCATGTCGGAGATTGGAACTAACTGTGAGAAAGGCCAAGAGGGGTCCCTCTTACAATGGATAAATAAATTATAGGAGTTAGCATTAATGAAGAAGCTTACTGGCTAGTTACAGAAAGTCCAGCATTGTTATAATCATGATAAAGTATATGATAATTGGCATCCATTCATTAATAATGCAAACCTTAATTATAATGACTGTATTCCACCTCTCTCCCATCAAGGTGTATGGAAAGATGTGTGAGGCTAACCAGGCCATTACTACTAATAATGGAAGGAGTAGCTTTTTTAGATTACTGTATGGTCCAAATGTTGCTGGGAAAAGTTTATTCAGTAAATGTTTTCTTTTTCCTTTAAAATATATTATGCTAAAGCTTAATTTTAAGTTATTTTAAAGGTCCTCTCATGTTGCCCCTTGTGTGCTACCTGTACCATCATCTTCTAAATGCCATGCCCACAGAGTGTCTATCTGTCCATTCCACGTGCCATGCCATGTACTGTTTATATGCAGAGACCTTTAATTTAGTAGTTATACACTTTGGCAGGTTCCTGTACAATCTGTGAATGGAAAGTGTGGGAAATTAGCTATCTAGATGCAAACAGATGTGGGAGCAGGCTATAAAGGACACTTTAATGGCTTTCAGGAGCTTTTTATTTTTGTGCAATACATTTTCCAAACATGAAGCAGCAAGTGATTTCAGCAAAAGGCAAAATAATAGTTTTCCACCCTCCACTTCCCCTTTTGCAACATGTTTCGGTCAACTATCATGTCTTTGAATTTGGACTTGGTCATTAGAACACCAATGTTGCTAAGTACTAAATCTTACTTCACTTAGTGTCGTTAATCATGTATGTTTCGGTGTGCAAGAAATATTGTTTGTACTCTGTTCTTTTCTTTTCTCTTTTGCAATGTGCTGAGAAGGCTAGTAGAGAACAAATAGCTCCTAAAGTATTAACACTTACCAGTTGATTTTAGGGTTTTGGCCTACATCTACAGATCTGTTTGAGTTAGGCATAGATACTGAAAGTGGATATGAAACTAATCTAAGGAGTGTTTTTACAACAAAGATAGTTCAGTCACGACTACGTGGGAAAGACAGTAACAGAGGCAATTACTATAGATCATTTTATCTACAGTGCAGTGCTGGCTGCCAAGGCAGTTCAGTGAGTGTCCTAGAGCAATAACAATCTCCTCATGATACAAAGATTGGAAGAACTTCAAACCATTATTTATGGCACTCTGCCAGTGTCTCATTGTTTCATTCCTACATGATAAATTGGGTATGGAGTAGGGGGTGGGAATCAAAATTAATCCAATCCACTGCACAGTCTGGGCTGAAAAGTCCCAGGTTCAGCTTGTGCATTAGCATTGGATTCCACCTGGCCTTCCCAGAGCCATTTCCCACAACAGCTTGGCTTCCAGGAGAGGCTTCATCCCCCAGCTTAGGGCAGCTCTGTGCTTGTTCGAGTTGCACGACTCGTTCGTTCACCAGGAGAAACAGCAGCTCATTTTGCAAAGCCATGGCAGTTTGCCATCACAACACTGGGTGTTCACAGTCATATTCCCAGCATGGATGGGTAGAATGAATGAGACTGGGAAGCACCACATTGCCTTGGTAATGAGACAGTCTGAATATTTTCTAAACACGAAAGGAGAATAAAGGTAGAGACTAGTTAGAAGGTTTAACAGGGAATATTACACTGGCTGTGCAAAACAAACTTACTTGAAACAGAAGGCAAGAGAAGCATGGAGGGGGCAAGAACAGTACAATACTGAACCCACCTTCATATTTGCTTCTATGTGGCTGGTTTCATATTAGGAATAAAAAAGGAATTAGCATTAACCAATAAATTTGGCCAATTCATAGTTGGCAAGACTAGTGAAACAGCATGTGTATCTTTTGGTTTCCTGACAGCAAAAGGAAACCACAAGCATCAGAATCTCTCTTTTTCCCTTGTTTGAAATAGTATGCAAATAAATGTCCAAAACAAAAACTGCATATGTCTGAAAAAAACACACCAAGAAATTTTAGTCAGATGAAAATGCATAAAAACTGCATCCCGGAAACGTGCCTGTCAAAATATGCACAGATTCCCAAAGTGTGAAGCGAAAGAAGCTTGCAACCTGATTTTGGAGAAGGCAAGAATGCAGATTCTGAAAAGCACAATGGAAGACAAACAGAAGATGCTCACCTACCTATTACAGGAATTTTCTTAGCTGAATGTTAAATTTCTGTATTGCTCATGAACCAAAGTTCTACTCTAGATGTTGCTGACCTCAAAGGCTGTGGGAATTCTCTACCATGTTTCTTTATGAAGCCACCGTGGTCCATGGGATTTCTACATCCATCTCCATAAGTTACAAGCCTGAATAAGATTATGAGTTTGAAGCAGTCAGAAAGGTAAGAAGCCTTGTGTTGAATATTTTGAATAAATTGGGCAGAAGAAAAGGCCTATTAAGGTTGTCACTTACAAGCAAGAAAAAACAACAACTAGAGAGCAGAGTTAATTATCAAAATATGTAACTAATGGGACATGTCCCCACAATACTGTATTGTGGAGACAGATCTACACAATCTCTCCTAAACCAACACTCCAGTGTTGGAGTATTAGAACTGGTGCTACTTATGAGCAATAGTAAGTCAGTGATGAAGAGCAAAGAAATTCAATTTGCAGGTGAGAAACTGATTGATTTATCAAGACATAGGAATTAATATGACAGTAGATTCAGAAATACATTGTGTGTAGCAAGGCTGGAGACCATGTGGCCTCCAAATATTGTTGATTTATACCAAGTCTAATAGTCCTTTTCACTATTACACTTCACTGAAGGCAAGGCAATTAAGTGTAATGGTCTCTACCATCCTTTCTGGCCACCAAGTTAGGGGGACAGTATCCACTCTTGTCCAATAAAGTAGCCTTGGGGTGTATGGGCAACAAAATAGCAACTGAGAGTGAGAGCAAACCTGGAAATATATAACAGATACATCAACACTTGACCAATGTTAGTGATGGCAGGTTGGTTGGTTGAACTGTAGAGCAATTCTGGATGCTATGATGGTGAGAAGAGTAGGTTGGTCATACTATTATTTTCCTCCTTCATGGAGGTGAAAGAATAAAACCAGTAGGACAAGGGGAGCTTGATGTTGAGTCAATGAGTGGTAGGAGAGAACAAGGATTAAGCATTCTCGGCCTCCCTTTTTCCCTTGCTTAAACTGGCAATACTCTCATTGCTGCTTTTGAGTAGCCCAGTCAAATCCTTTGGACAAAGTGTTTATTCCTCTCCAATATAACCTCTTATCTGATGAAGTGAAGTGGCATGGGACAAAATATCTTCTCCATGGGAGGGAGCTGAACCATGCAAGGAATTCAGAATCCTGGCAAAGTTTTCTGAAAACAGTGGCTGAAATCCAGTAGTAAGTTGCAACTAGAGTAGCCTCTTTGAATTGGTGAATCAACACCAAGGTAAGTTCCACTGATTCAATAGTAGTAGTCAATTGCAATTCAAGTTGCAACTTACTACTGAATTTGAACCATTAAGTCGTTCTGCTGAGAATAAAAATGGAGATATCATAAGGTCATTATATATATCTCTTATCACCTTAATTTAGAATCCTGGGTATTACTCTCATCTCATAATATGATTGTTATTGTTACTGATTTTTTTAAAGAGTTAAAGAAGACACACAACAATCTAAACCATCTGTTGCAGGGATGGCAGTTGTGGCCTCCTAGAAGTTGTTGGATTACAACTCCTGGACTCCCCCATCTCTAGCTATATTGACTATGATTTGCCATTTTAGGAGAAAACATAAGAATGGGCACAGTTGCTTACCTCTGCTTTGTGGTATGAAATAAGCACAGTGGATCACAGGAAAATAGATGCCACTCGTTGATCACATGTAAGAAGACCTTCTGTAAACTGTGCTTTCTTGAAATGCTTCTTAGATTTCATGCAGAAATGATGTGTCTGTATAAAATTGCATTGACACTGTTAGACTGTTACTTAATCAGATATGAATTCAAAACCCTTAGATTGTTTTCCAGCATATAACTTGACACACATTGTATTTTGAAAGAAATGAGTTACTGGGCTGCCTTGTATGTCCTTCGCCAGGCTTGGGGTGTGTGTCATCATAGTTGTGTCAGCAGCTAGCTTGTGGATGAATTTCTAATGTTTTTATCAGGTTGGTTCTTACCCTTCACCCTATTACTTCTGTGTAATTCCCACTGGAAACGTTTTCATATTCTGCCAATCTGCCAGATCCGTGGTTCTCAGCCTTTCATTGAAAATCAGTGAAAATCAGCTAAACCCTTTGTTTAAAAACAAAACAAAACAGTTTTGACTCTGTTTCAAGAAATGCTGTTAGGGAGGCTTTTCTGTCTCATGAAGGCCAGACCTGTCTTGGCCTGTGAACAGATTATGAATTAATAGAAAAGTAAAAGCTTGCCTTTCCAGTCTACCAAAGCAACTCTGGCAGAACCCAGCTCCTAAGGGTAAAGGGGAGGACTTACATTTGAGGACAAAAGGGCCTCCAGTGGCAGGCTTTTACACTGTGTTACTTAGGCCAGTAGTTATTACAGAGCTTAAGGAAAGTGACCCTTTTTTTCGGTCTCCTGGATTCCTACACAACAAAGTTTGACAGTTGTGATTCAAACACCCATTTTGCAAACTCTGGTTTAACATGCTGTCTCTCTACTTGCAGAGGCAGTGCCTCTGCAGTGCGCAAAGTGCGGTGCTAAGTGCGCACTTAGCATCGCACTTGGTGTTGTCACATTTGGCGTCGCCAGAGGAGTCGAGCTGTGGACCTTGAGCTGCAGCTTCCAACAGATCTTTTACAAGGACTTTTTCAACAACTCCTCCTTTTGTCCTCCTTCCTCATTGCATTTCTAAAATACCACAGCCTTTCTTTGATCATCCCCTCTCATTTTAGTTCTTCTGCGATTCCCACCCCCCCCCCCCCAGCTCCTGCCAGTTCTGGGGAGAAGCTTTAAACGTAGTTTTTGTCTGCTTGGGGAAGGATGTGTCTCTATGAGAAAGAGAATAGTGGAAGCAATCAGGGAGCAGCTATTGGAGTTGTTCAGGTCAAAGGGAGATATGGTGAGGGACAGCACTCACAGCAGCATGTGAGAGTAAATGGGGAAAGGATATTGGTTGCCCCTAAGCTGTCCTCAAACTTAAATAGCTTGGATAGCCTTGGTGACAGGCTCTCTGGGTTTAAAATGCTGCTGCTAAATGCCAGATTGGTAAATGGAAAAACAGCAGCCATCCAGGACTTGATCCTGGATGAGCAGGCCAATCTGTATCACAGAGACTTGGTTGGATGAGGCTGAGGGTGTCAATCTCTCGCTCCTAAGCATCCTGTACCACAAAGTAGAGCCAAACTAGCCCCCTGGTCCTCTGGGCAGCCGGTAGTGATGAAATGAATGGGAAGGAGACTGGAGCAACGATGGTGGTGAATCCGACTGAACACAGGCTACAGCCCATTGGAAGGCCTATTCATTCTTCTCTGCCACCATTGAGTCTGCAGAGAATAGCCCAGAAGAGCTATTTAATGTGGTCAAGGACCTTTTATATCACGACCCACAAGAAGATAGTACTGACCACACTGTAGCTCACTGTGAAAAATTTGCACAGCACTTTGCAGGCAAAATCACTCAGATTTGCTCTGACTTGGATGGCATAGCTTAATAAAAGTTCCTATAGACGTAACTATGGCACCTGCTGTGTTGATGGGCAAGTTTCTGTTTCTGCAGCCTGATGATGTGGACAGGACCCTTGCAGAGGTGAAAGCTACCACTTGTCTGCTGGACTCTTGCCCTTCCTGGCTTATAAAATCTGGCAGAGAGGGACTGGCTGAACGGGTCCAAGGGGCAGTGAACACCTCCTTGCAGCAGGGTAGGATTCCAGCATGTTTGAAGGAGGCAATAATAAGACCATTATCGGAAAAACCCTCCTTGAATGCCATGTTACTGGATAATTACCAGCCAGTCTCTAATATCCCTTTCTTGGGCAAAGTGCTGGAGCAGGTTGTGGCTTCTCGGCTCCAGGGGTTCCTGGATGAGATGGATAATCTAGATTATAGGTTCTTAACCTATGGTCCCTGGACTCCCGGGGGCCCGTGATGTCCTCACAAAGGTTCCTTGAAGGCTTGAAGAAATGTTATGATTTTTTGCAGCTAAAATAGAAAGAAATAATGAATGAAAGAAAGAAAAGGAAATGTAGAACAAAATCTTAATTTCCTTTGCTTGTTTGTATAAAACTTGGGTTTTCTAACCTACTTCCTCCATTAAAAATAAACAAAAGTAAAAAAATGGTTATAGCAAATAACCGTTTATTTATTATTTATTTGATTTTTATACCACCCATCTGGCTGCCAAGGCCACTCTGAGTGGTTTACAAGAGCAAAATAAAACAATAACATAAAAACAAAGATAAGCAGCAACGACCAAACAAAATATAAGAGCTACTAAACGAATTACACTAAGAAATCACATAATAAAAGCATAATAAAGTAAAATAAAGTAAAATGAAAGCATGGCAGTGGGTTGAATGTTAGTTATTAAAAGCACTATTGTATCAGGGTGTTTTAAAATCTGGGAAGGCCTGCCTGAATAACCACATTTTTAAAGGTTCCCAATGAAGGGGTCAGGTGAATTTTGGGCAGGAGACTGGTCCATAGTGCAGGGTGACCGCCAAGAAGGCCCGATTTCTGGTCGTCATTTTTTGGGCCTCTCTCAGGGTCGGAATTCTCAATCGCCCGGCCTGGAAAGATCTTACAGGACGGGCAGATCTGATTGGAAGTAAGCGTTCTGCCAGATATTGAGGTCCTAACCATTTAGGGCCTTATAGGTTAACACCATCACCTTGAAGCTGGCACGGAAGTGAACAGGTAACCAGTGCAGGGCGGCCAAGGTGGGGGAAATGTGTTGGTGTCTCCTTACCCCACTCAACAATCTGGCCACCGAGTTCTGGACCCATTGGAGTCTCCATAGCAGCCCCAAGGGTAGCCCCACATAGACAGCATTGCAGTACTCTAATCTCGAGACTACCAGTGTGGTGATGGACCCGGTGTCAAGGTAGGGATGCAACTGGGCAATCTGCCTGAGATAGAAATACGCGGAACGGACCACAGAGTTTGCCCAAGCTGTGCACCTCATCCTTTGCGGAAAGAGTAGCATCCCCAAATGAGAGGGAAGCACCCAGACAACAGACACTAGGGGCACCCACCCATAGGATTTCCATCTTGCCCGGGTTCAGCCTCAGTCTATTATCCCTCATCCACCCCAGCACCGCATCCAGGCAGCGCTCAAGGGACGGGATGGCATCCTCTGCAGAGGGGTGGAAGGAGAGATAGAGCTGGGTGTCATCCGCATATTGGTGACACGAAGCTCCAGAACTCCTGATGACCTCCCCCAGTGACCTCATATAAATACTAAATAGCATTGGGGAGATGATTGGCCCCTGTGGGGCTCAACAATTGAGAGTCCACGGAGTGGACAACATCTCCCCAAGCTGTAGTCTCTGAGGACAGTCCTCCAGGAAGGACCAGAGCCAAGCCAAGGCCAGATCTCCGATCCCCAACCTAGAGAGCCTCCCCAGGAGGATATTGTGGTCAATTGTATCAAAGGTCGCTGTAACGTTCACCCTCATGGCCTCTGCTTGTCTCCCCAAACACAGAGCTCACAAAGGCAAACCAAAACCTCTTGACACGCTGCCACCAGTTGATCTCCTTATCAACGTACTTTACTTAGGAAAGATGAAGGTCCATTCAGTACTGACTTATTAATAAAACAGGTTTATTGATTACAGATGGTTTCTAGAATCATTCATAAGCATATTCTTTCAGTTTCACCAAGCATCAATATTAATCTTCTATATTAAATATCACAGGTTACTAATCACTCCTCAGACTAATCACTCCTCAGTTCCCCAAACTATCTCTCTCTCTCTCTGATTCCAAACCCTGACTCAGACTCTCTCTGACTCTTCTCTCAGGCTTTGCCTTTTTAACATCTCTCTCGGCTCCGCCTCTCAACCACATTAGCATAGAACATGAATAATACATGACTTATTACCTAACAAAGGGTGAACGCTACAGTCACTGATAGGTCAAGGAGGACCAGAAAGTACATTTTGCCCTTATTGGCCTCCCTCAGAAGGTCATCTTGCAGGGTGACCAATACCGTCTCCGTGTCATGACGTGGCCTGAATCTGGACTGGACTGGATATAGGGCATTGGTTTCCTTCAGAAGTGCCTGAAGTTGGTCGGCCACCATTCTGTCCACTAACTTGCCAATAAAAGGGACATTGGTGATGGGTTGATAGTTATTAATATTGTTTGCCACCAAATTGGGCTTTTTACAGATCGGTTTAATGAGCATCTCCTTGAGGGCAAGAGGAACCCTGTCCTCTAGGACAGAGGTCGTCAACCCCCGGTCTGCGGCCCATTGCCGGTCCGTGGCTTGAGCCTGACTGGGCCGCGAAGACAGACCTCCCGCCCCCCCACTTCCCTCCCCACAGCTGGTTTGCGCACGCGTGCCAGCGGGGGCGTGAGCGCTCCCTCACCCCTTCACGCAAGCGCCCATGCGCGCAAAGCAGCTGTGGGGAGGGGAGTGCGTGCGGGGGGCGGGACGGGAGGTCTGTCTTTGCGGCGCGGCAGCGGCGGGGGTGTGTGGCCAAGAGCCGGGAGGCCAAGCATGGCCGGGTGCTTCGGCTGCTGGCCTCCTGGCGGCGGCGGCGGCGGCAATGGGGTGGTGGGGGTGGCCAAGAGCCGGGAGGCCGAGCACCGCCGGGTGCTTCGGCTGCTGGCCTCCCGGCGGCGGGGGCGGGGGGGGGGTGGCCAAGAGCCGGGAGGTGGCCAAGGGGTGGGCGTGCGGGTGGGCAGGCGCTCCTGCGCATGCGCGAAGCGGTGGGGGAACACGCGCGCACACCCCCCAACCACTTCGCGCGTGCGGCAGAGAGCACGAGCGCGAGGGGCCGCCCCACCTCCCTCAGAGGCTCCACCGGTCCGCACTAAGAAAAAGGTTGGGGAACACTGCTCTAGGAGAGACTCACTGATAATAGCCACTGCCCACTCTGTTGTTAAAGGTCTGGCCACTTTCAAGAGTCAGGCCGGGCAAGGGTCTAGAGAGAAGGTGGTGGCCCTACAGCGATCAAGGACCCTGTCAACCTCAGCTAATATCATAAACTGAAACTGTGTTAGAGTCACCGGGCAAGGCAGTGCAGAGGACATTTCAGCTCAATCTACTGATAAAGGGGAGAGACCCAGGTCTCAGCTGATGGCCTCCACTTTGTGTTTAAAGAAGACTGCAAATTGGTCACAGGACATACTACTAGGGGGCCTGTCACTGTGACCAACCCCAGATAATTCACGTACAATATGAAAGAGTTCGGCTTGATGGTCTTGGGCTTTGCTTATCCAGGAAGTGAAGTAAGATCTTCTTGTAGCCTTCACTTTAGCTAAATAGATGCTAGGCACGATTTTTGTGGCTTTTAAATTGGATACTGTCAGGGACCGTCTCCAAATCCAGCCTCCTCCTATTTCATTTCAATGCCCACAGCTGCTGGTTATACCAAGCAGCTGGACGGGCTCAGGAATGTTTAGGGCATTCAGTTAGCATACCATCCATCCATCAGAGCTTTGACAGGAGCACCAACTAGATCAGCCAGTGTCCCCCGCATTGCATCTTGGCAACCAACAGGATCCAATAGCTTGTGGGAGTGGACCATCTTAATAGGTCCCTGCTCCCCACGGAGGGGGAGTGCCACTAAGAGGTTGCATTTTATCTGGTGGTGGTCCAACCATAACAAGGGGACCGATACCAAGTTGGTCACCTTGGGGTCACACTCTCCCTGTCCAGTTGAGAACACCGGGTCTAGTGTGTGACCTGCCACGTGTGTGGGGCCATTGACAAATTGGGACATATCCAAGGAAGCCATGGTTTCCAAGAACTCGAGAGCTGCACCTGTTGCACCAATCTCGGCATAGACACTGAAGTCCCCCAGGACAAGGAGTCTGGGGGACCTCAATGCTGCCGCCAAGATGAAATCTGCCAGCTCCGGAAAGGAGAGTGCTGGATCGCGGGGAGCACGGTTTAATATTTCTGCACACTGTGAGAACTCTTGAGTGGGTGAGAGACAGCACGTGACATTTCTTGCTACTGCGCAGACAGTCAGAAGCTGCAGGAAAAGAGAGTCTGAGTCAGTGTCAGTGTGAGTGAGTGTTCAGACGGACTTTATGATTGTGTGTCTTCTTCAATTTCTGCTAATAAAACTGGTTATTGTCAGGTAAAGTGACTTCAATATTATCATATTAAATGTCATAACAATACATTTTGGCTGAGCCTCAGAATAGATATCTAGCTGAATTTGAAACGTAAAAGAATTGATGCTGTTGATGAGGGTGCATCCTGTTCAAAGCAGAATGAAGCTTCTTCCAGTCATCTTAAAAAGTGCTGCCGTTATAGCAAGGAATATCTGTTGATGAGACCCTTAATGAGAAATTTTAAATAAAAATTGAATGCATGTTAGGGTTTAAAATCTTGAGTTTAGTCTTGGTGGTCCACAATAACAAAAGCAAGAAAGAAAAGGAAGTTTGTGGTAAAGAAAAGGTTTAAAAACCATTGATCTAGATCAGGGGTCTCCAAACTACGGCCTGCGGGCCACATCTGCCCCGCCTTGCCATTTTATCTGGCCTGTTCCCTTAACCCTATGCGTGCGCAGGGGGGTGGGCGTCCAGAGGGGGTGTGTGTGGGGGGGTGGGGTCTGTGAGGTGTGTGCGCATGCGTATGTGCATCTGTGCGCTGTGTGTGCATGCGTGCAGGGATGCGGACGCAGGAGGTGTCGGCGTATGTATATGTGTGCACGCGCACACACACATTCCTGTTCCTTCGGCCCTCTAAGATCTTGAAAGTATCTGGTGTGGCCTTCAGGGTAAAAAGTTTGGAGACCCCTGATCTAGATCCATTTCAATCTGATTTCAGGCCTGGTTATGGGTCAAATACTGCTTTGGTTGCCTTGGTGGATGACCTGCACTGGGAACTGGACAGGGGGAGTGTGTCCCTATTGGTTCTGCTGGACCTCTCAGCAGCTTTTGATACTATCGACCATAGTATCCTTCTGGGTCGTCTCTCTGGGATGGGACTTGGGGGCACTCTTTTACAGTGGCTCTGGTCCTTCCTGGAGGAGAGAACCCAGCAAGTGGTGCTAGGGGACTCCTGTTTGACACCCTGGCTGCTGCCCTGCGGGGTTCCTCAGGATTCTATTTTGTCCCCTATGCTATTAAACATCTACATGAAACTGCTGGGAGAGACTGAAGTTTCAGGGTTCGGTGTCACCAATATGTGGATGACACCCAACTCTATCTCTCCTTTTCATCTAAATCCAAGGAAGCTGTTTCAGTTCTCAATCAGTGTCTGGTGTCAGCAATGCACTGGATGAGGATGAATAAACTGAAACTTAATCTAGACAAGATAGAGGTGGCTCCTGGTCAGTCGAAAATCCAATCAAGGAATAGGGTTGCAGCCTGTGCTGAAAGGGTTACACTCCTTCTGAAAATACAGGTGTGCAGCTTGGGGGTGCTCCCAGATTCGTCTCTGAGCTTCAATGCCCAGGTTTTGGCAGTGGCCAGGAGTGCCTTTGCAGTTAAACTAGTGCGCCAGTTGCACCCATTTCTTGAGAGGTCTGATCTGGCCATGGTGACACATGCCCCAGTAACAACTCAACTGGATTACTGCAGTGCGCTCTCCATGGGGCTGCCTTTGGAAAGTGTTTGGAAACTCCAAAGGGTCAAAAATGCCACAGCCAGATTGCTAACTGGGGTTGGTTACAAGGAACATATAATTTCCCTGTTGCAGCAGCTCCACTGGCTGCCGATCCATTTCTGGCCACAATTCCAAATGCTGGTTTTAACCTTTAGAACCGAAAATGGCTTTGGTCCAAGCTATCTAAAAGATCACATCTCCCTCTACGAGCCTGCCTGGGCATTAAGATCATCAGAGGAGGCCTTTCTCTCAGCCCCACCACCCTCACAGGGGCACTTGGTGGGATTTGAACCTAGGTTTCTTGAGTCTCAGTCTGACACAGTAGCCTCTACACCATGCTGACTCAATTAAAATGATCATTACAACCATGGACTGCTTTTCCCAAAAAGGCCTGCCAAATGACTATAGTGGTTCTGGGAGCTTACCATGACTTTTCTATTTAGGCAGGCATTTTGTAGTGATATTAGATTTTTTTAAAAATGATGCTGCTTTCAATTTTTACAGTAACAGTTCTCTTGGTTATTTCACTGTTTTTGAGAAATATATTGGCCTTATCATATTTGTAAACAATCAAATATATTTTGGGTGTGAAATCTAACTGGCACAATGCCTTTGCACAAGAATTGGTGTAAGATACTCTATGTGCCTGGTTCTCACCTGTCACTGAGTAGTGGGGTTCTGATCTTAATTCTTCCAATCCAGACCCATATAAAAGCATCATTTTCAGCTGTCCGTGAAGTTACCAAAGGATGGACAACAATGGCAAAACTCTGGGCTTATGAAGAAGAAAGCAACTGGCATTGGGATGAGTGGGAATTTCATTTCAGTTTATGTTTGATGAAAACATTTAACAAACTTTGCAAATTTCTACATATGTAAGATGCAAAGAACATGAGACTTCAGGAATTTGAAGGTGAAAAGTCCAAAAACAAGTAGATTTGTTCACTCAGACCCAAGGTACTGTCGCCTTAAAAGTCTTGGTTTAAGCCCTTTTGTGTTTAGCCATATTAGTGCTTGAATTAAGGTTGTTCCCTCTTTTTTAACAAGCTCCTCATCTTTAGCACCTATATGATAGGCAGTTATAACCAAATCTTGGAAATGTCTGAGGGAGTTTGGAAGTCACAGTTTACTGAGGAATGCTGCAGTTCAGTGGAGGATTATAATCCTTAAAAAATATACAATGTGGTATCTAATGAAATAGCCAGTGAAACTGGGGAGAATTTTGTTTGTGAAAATGTACCAATACTCATGTAATTCATATTCAGAACAGAAAGCTGTTCTCCTTCATGGTCTCTGTTCATGCACACATAGGGGCCCGGGCCTGTGCAGAACTACCATTTGGAAACTTCCACGCAGAGAGTTTTGCTGGTAGTCCCTCCCCTCTTATGTACTGTGCATGTCTTAGTTGGGCTGACCCTCAATTCTGCTTCATCTGCTACAGTAGCCCACTTAGCAGGACATCTGGGAGTTTTCAACCTATGCCTTTCTTTCTCTTTTTCTTTCTTTCTTTTTTGCAATTTCATTCATGTTACTTTCTGTCACAGTTACATCTTTCTTTTCCTCCACACTTAAACAAACCTAATCTTGTCCAGCGTGGTCAGTTGTGCTTCCCCAAGATAACCTGAGCCACCAACATCTCTCACTGATATGCTGTGCAAAATCGGGTTCAGCCACATCTTTTCAGACTTCATCTGGAAGTGAGCACTTTTGAGATAGACCTGAGATAGGTAATACCTGATAATGAACTGGTTGAACACAAAAGCTAGAGTTGAGTGTCTTCAAGATTCTGAGGATACTGATAGAACTAAATGGTTCCAAATCAATGATTCAAATAAATATTGAACAGTAGTGTAGATGAAGGGGCACTATGCAGGTGACTTTGTCAGAGTTTGTTCCTCACCACCACAGGTCAAAGAAAAAGCAAAGAATCTTCTAGCGTCTTAAAAACTAGTTTCATTTGACACAGACTTTCATGCTTTAGTCCAATTCTTCTGAAGAAAGAAATGCAAGCCTATTAAATCTTTTGTCAAATAAAACACATTAATCTTTAAGGTGCCACTCCTGGAAAAGCAGCAATTGCCCAGTACCTACCTCTGGGGCTGCCCTGCTACATTGGGACAACCAGTGGTGGGATTCAAATAAATTAACAACAGGTTCTATGTCCTAATGACCATTTTAACTATACCAAAAGATATACCGAAAGGTAGTTTAATAATTCACACATTAAATACTGCAATAAGAACAGTAAAAGAGGTACAGACAACTAGATTGACAGCCTGGCCAGCCCTGCCCAGCCCAGAAGAGCAGAGCCAGGCAGGCATAGGGTTGCCAGATACATTGGTACCAAAAGGAGGACATAGAAAGACAAAAAGGAGGACAAAGGAGGACATATTGAATGTTTCATTTGAATCGTTCCAGATTAAACCCGCAATCAATACAATTTTATTACAATTGCTGCCAATAAACGTCTCTTAGTGAACTGACCAAGAAACAGTCATGTTAAAAAATAAAAATAAGTTCAATGGAGGTTTTTTCAAAATACCAAAGAACATTATTTAAACAGCTAATTGTACAATTATTACCTTTTAATTTTTATTAATGCTTTCACTCTCAACCCCGCTTGGGGTTTCTGAACAAATTGAGGGCGTTGAGGGGTTGACGAAGGAGCCCCATCTGAGGGGCTGGTGTGGCTCTCATCTCAGGAGGATTCTGAGGAGATGGGGTGTGGATTCGATTTCTGCAGGACTCCCCCCCCCCCCAAATCCGGGAGAACTGTTTTCCAGCACATGAGATGAATTGACTCAATAAAGAAAGCCACAGTCTTTTGTTTGTAAGACCTTTTGTTTGGTGTTGCAGTCAAAGCAGGACCAGGAGCAGAGAGACTGGGATTCAGATTTGGGAATAAGCTATGATACTTTTGCCTGCTTTGGGCATGAGAAACAGAGAAACATGATTGCTACACACTTCAGAAATCTAGTCCCAGGTGTGTCGGTTGTCTTTTACTAGGTGTTTGCTGTTAGTGAGACTCTGCTAAATATTCCAGTTCTGCCCAGTTCAATTTAGAGTCTAAACAGAATCTTGAAATACTTGCTGTTCTCAGCAGAAATTGCAGAGCTAAATGCAATGGAGAATAAATTTTGCAATGTTCCTTTTTTCATGGTTTTATGGAAGAGTCAAGTCTCTCTCTCTCTGTGTGTCTCTCCCTCTCTCTCTCACACACAAACCCTTCCTCAATGTTCAACAATCAGTTGCTTCAGTTCAGTATGTCCATTTCCTCTCATTCAGTATGCCCATTTCCTTTTCAGTTCAGTATGTCCATTTCCACCCATCCCTCCCTTGCACCTTTGAGCCTTCTCTCCCTTGCAGTCACGACCTTTTTTCATGGTTTTATAAAAGCCAGTCTCTCTCTCACACACCCTCCCTCCCTAAATTTTCTACAATCTTACTTTTAAACAAGCTCTATGAAGCCACCCGTCGCTCTCGCGCACCTTTCTTCCCTCCTTAATTGAAGTTTTCCCTCGTGCTCTCAGTCACCTCCAGCGGAAGCAGTCATTGACTGCCCCGGGCTTTGTTGTACAGCTGTAACCAATCAAGCTGGCTTATCTCCGATCTCTAAAAGAACGGAGGATTTACAAGTGCGGAGGATTTACAAGTGCCTTACAAGTGCCGCAACCAAGGAAGGAGGGAGAGGTGGCTTACATTTTGAGGTTTGGCTGCAGGGGATGGGGGCAGTGGTGGAATTCAGCAGGCCAGCAAATGGTTCTGCAGAACCAATAGTACATTAGGTATTGGTTCTGTAGAACCGGTGCGAACCGGCTGAATCCCACCACTGGGGACAACCCATCTTCAGGACAGTGACTTGAGTTCCTTCCCTTTGCAAGTGACTTATAAAATATACTGAATTATCTCAAAAGAGTAAAGGCCAGGGTAGTTAGTGGATATAGAACCAGACTGGGACTCAAGAGACCTCCACTTGACCATGGAAAGTCACTAGAGATAGATAAGAGCACCCATTACATATCTCACATATCTGTGAAATCCTACTACAGTTACTGAAATTTGGAGTTGATATAACACAGCACATAACATATATATCAAAGGATGATGAGAGGAACCACCAGGATCAGCATCTTTTATTATTATTGTATGTGTGTGTGTGAGTGAGTGAGAGAATATTATAATATTCATATTGTTATATTCATGTTTCTATTTATTATTATTATTATTATTATTATTAAACACTAGGCACAATCAAAAATTATAAAAACATAGACTGATATTATACAACAGATACAAATTTTAACCAAAAACCTAAGTATCCATTAAATATCAGTGCAGTATGTATGCTGTTTCTAATATTGCTGTTTTTTTGTAGTTTTGATGGTGTGATTTCTGACATCTGCAACTGCTTATAGTACTGTCCCCCTTGCCTTCAAGGAGACACTCATTAGGCCTATCCAGAAAAACAACAACAATTTGGCCATGGATGATATTAACAATGACCGTCCAGTCACCAACATTCCCTTTATTGGCAAGCTGGTGGAGAGAGTGGTGGCCGATCAGCTTCAGGCTCTCCTGGAGGAGATCAATGCCCTTGATCCATTCCAGTCTGGGTTCAGGCTGCGTCATGGCACGAAGACAACATTGGTCACCCTGCAAGATGACCTTCTGAGGGAGACCAACAGGGGCAAAATGTCCTTTCTGGTCCTCCTCAACCTCTCAGTGGCCTTTGATACCGTCGACCACGATATCCTCCTGGGGAGGCTCTCGGGGTTGGGGATCTGTGGTCAGGCTTTGGCCTGGCTCCGATCCTTTCTGGAGGACCGTCCTCAGAGAGTTCAGCTTGGGGAGCTGTTGTCCACTCCATGGACTCTCAATTGTTGAGCCCCACAGGGGCCAATCATCTCTCCAATGCTATTTAATATTTATATGAGGTCACTGGGGGAGGTCATCAGGAGTTCTGGAGCTTCGTGTCACCAATATGCAGATGACATGCAGCTCTATCTCTCCTTCCACCCCTCTGCAGAGGATGCCATCCCATCCCTTGAGCGCTGCCTGGATGCTGTGCTGGGGTGGATGAGGGATAATAGACTGAGGCTGAACCTGGACAAGATGGAAATTCTGCGGGTGGGTGCCCCTACTGTCTATTGTCTGGGTGCCTCCCTGTCTTTTGGGGGGGGGGGTTACTCTTCCTGCAAAGGATGAGGTGCGTAGCTTGGGCGTACTTTTGGACCCATCACTATCAATAGAAAATACCAACATATCTCACCCACCCTGGTGGCCTTACACTGGCTACCTGTTTGCTTCTGTACCAGTTTCAAGGTGATGGTACTAACCTATAAGGCCCTAAACGGTTTGGGACCTCAATATCTGGCCGAGTGCCTCTTTCCAGTTAGGTCTGCCTGTCCTATAAGACAGCGGTCCCCAAGCTTTTTGGAATCACAGACTGGTTGGGGGGGCGGGCTCCTTGTGCGGGGGGGAGGGGGCTCCCTGTGCTTGCGGGTGGGCATGTCACGCTTGCGGATGGGCGTGTCATGCTCGCGGGGGGCGTTGTGCTCGTGCGGATGGGCATGTTGCGCTTGCGTGCATGCGCGCATGCGCATGAGCGCAATACACTCATCCGTGGGCACGACACCCCCCCCATGAGCGTGACATGCCCACTGTGCATGTGGGCAGGGGCCCTGAGATCTGTTTCCGTGGTCCAGTCCTGGGAAGCCCATGGACTGGCACTGGGCCACAGACCAGGAGTTGGGGACCCCTGCTATAAGATTATCGCAGGCGGGGTGGCTGAGAGTTCTGACTCTGAGAGAGGCCCAGAAAACAATCACTAGAAATCAGGCCTTCTTGGCGGTAGCGCCACAATTATGGAACTCTCTTCCGCCCGAAGTTCACCTGGCCCCTTCACTGGGCACATTCAAAAAGCTACTAAAAACCTGGCTATTTAGACAGGCCTTCCCTGAACAAACTATACTCTGATACAAATTGTGTCCAATAATATAACTTCTATCATACTGCCGTGCTCCATGTTTTTATTTTTCTACGGTTTTAATTGTATTTATTGTATTATAATTTTATCCTCACTTCACTTTATAATTTTTGATTTGCTATTTTGTTACTCTGTTGTTTTTTGTTATTTGTTGTAAACCACCCAGAGTGGCCTTGGCTGCCAGATGGACGGTATATAAATCAATCAATCAATCAAATAAATAAATACATACTGTGTGAAATTTTGATTTTAAGATTTTCTGCAGTCTTTTGATATATTCCCTTTCTGTCAGTTCTTTAACTTTTGTGTGCATGATGTTATCTGCTTCTAATATTCCAAGGTATTTATAATTTTCATCACTTGATAGTGATTTTATAATATTGCCATTTTTAAACTCTATTCCATCTAGTTTTTGGATCTTGCCACTGTGTATAGACAGAGCTGTACATTTGCCAATTCCAAATTTCATTGAGATATCTTCATTAAATATTTGCACTGTGTTTGGCAGTGATTCTATCTTCGTATAACTTTTTGCATATAGTTTTAGGTCATCCATGATGATTGATTTTTCCTGCTTGTTCTAAAATCCAATTTTATTTAAAATTATTGACATGAGGATTAGTGAGATGTTAAACAGCAGTGGCAACAACGAATCCCTGAAATATTCCTCTTTTGATGCTAATTTCCCTAATTTCTTCACCATGGGCCATTAAGAGTTTTCCATTTTTTTCTTGAGGAACTTCTGAATGTTTTTTACTAATCCCAAACATTTTTAGGCAGGTGCTAATCCAGCTGTGTGGCAATGAGTCAAATGCCTTTTTATAGTCTATCCAGGCCATGTTGAGGTTTATTTTTCGCCTTTTTGCATTCTTCAGTATCATTTTATCAATAAGCAGCTGACCTTTTGTGCCTCTTGACTTTTTAAAGTTCACTTTCTGTTCAGTTCGGTATAGGGAGTTTTCTTTTAAGTAAATATATATCGATCTTGCAAGTACTCCTATGAGGAGCTTGAACATTGTTGGAAGGCATGTAGTTGGTTGATAATTACTGGGTTCATTGCCCTTTTGATGATCTTTTATTATCAGAAATGTGTGGCCTGTTGTCATCCAGTCTTCAGTTGTAGAATTTTGAAGTACCGCATTTTTCCGTGTATAAGACACTACTTTTTCCTAAAATCGTTAGACTAAAAATTGAGGGTTGTGTACTGTATTTTCCGTGTATAAGACGCTACTTTTTCCTAAAATCGTTAGACTAAAAATTGAGGGTTGTCTTATACATGGAAGTAAGCTGAGGAGAGAACAAAACGGTCCATACCTTGCCTCTGCAAACAGGCTTCCTTCAATAATGAGGCTTAGCTTCCTACAGTCAGGAGACTTAGCTTCCTCCAATCACGAGCCTTATGTAACTGACATCAGCTGATGCTGAACAAACCAACTGGAAGACACCTCATTGGAGGTGGAGCATATAGGAAGTGCTCAGAAGTTATCTGAGACCAGAGGCTGAATAAAGTTAAAGTGTGATGCACAATATGATAGTACTGGTATGTAAATGTTACCTAATTACTAAATAAAATCTTCTGTTTTATGTTTAAAATACTGATTTCTTAATTTTGGGTTAGAAAAGTGGTGGGGGGGTCTTATACATGGAAAAATACGGCAAGTGGTTAAATTGCATTATTATTATTATTATTATTATTATTATTATTATTATTATTATTATTATTATTATTTATTTATTTATTTATTTATTTATTTATTAACACCAGGCACAGTCAATCAAAATTATAAAAACACAGACTGGCATTATATAACAGATACAAGTTTTAACCAAAAACCTAAGTATCTGTTAAATATCAGTGCAGTATGTATGCTGTTCCCAATAGTAGCTCTGATGGTGTGATTTCTGAGATTTGCAACTGCTTAAAATACTTTTTTTAAACATTTATTTTTTATTTTTAAAAACTCGGGATAAGGTAAGGAGTACAAAAGGTAGAGGGGGATATGGGGGGGAAGAGGGGGGGAGAACACAAAATGTACTGTTGTCCAATCTGTTTGTTCATGTTGCGATATCAAGTCGACTTTTTGCCTTTTTACAATTTGATTGCCCTCCAGATTTCAACTTACAGTTACATCTTAGTTTAATTCTATGTTATACAAGCACTATCTGGTTACTCAAGCCATTTATATAATAAATCCCATCGTTCAGTTGCCTTTTGTATTGGACAGTCTTTCAACACTTCTGATAGAATATCCATTTCTGCTGCTTCCCATATCTTCTCAATGAGTTCCTCTTGTTTCGGTATCTCCGATTTCTTCCAGTTCTTAGCATAAAGAATTCTGGATGCAGTGACTATATATATAACTAGGTAGTTCTTTGTCTTATCTATATTATCTGGTATAATGCTCAGTAAAAACAATTCTGGGGTTAGTGGAACATTACAAAGCAGTATTTTTTGTAACAGAGTATGTACTGCTATCCAATACTGTTTCGCTACTCTACAAGTCCACCACATATGGTAAAAGCTTCCCTCTTGTGCTTCACACTTCCGACAAACATTTGACACCTCTGTATAAATCTTTGACAATTTTTTGGAGTCATATGCCACCTATAAAACATCTTATATATGTTCTCCTTGAAATTTACCAATTTTGTGAGCTTTATGTTATTTTTCCATATTTGCAACCATTGATCAATATCAATATTATGTCCTATATTTTGTGCCCACCTAATCATACATTCTTTTACCATCTCATCTTGCATTTTAGTTTCAAGCAAATAATCATACATTTTCTTAATTACTTTATCATTTGAGCCCAGCAGAAGTTTATTGAATATCACTTGTTCTGTGTAAAAGCCCTCTATTTTATCTCTTCTATACCTAGATTCCACTTGTGCTCTGGACCAACTGCTTAAAATACCATGTGAAATTTCTTAATATTGTTCCCAAAGCCCCAATGACTAAAGGGACCACTGAAGTGTGTTTCATCCACAAGTGAGATGTTTCGATTGCCAGGTATCTGTCGGTGATGCCACTGTTTGTGTGGAATGCTCCTTCAAAGAGCTTGGTAACGGGTATTTTGCCAGCTCATATGCTAGTGAGATACCACACACACACACACCATTCAAGTATCTGTGCCGATACCTGCCCTCCTTTTCCATTCCCTTGGTAACAAACAGTCTGTTAGTCTTTCTGAAAGAACTTTTCCTGTTCATAAAAAAGCAAGGGCATGCCTAAGATCTGAGTCCTTTCTAAGCTAAATGCTGGTGAATGAAATAACAATGGCAGAACCAATGGTTGACTCGTATGGAAATGTGGAAGTACCCTAGGTAAGAATGAAATGTCCATTAAGATTATTTTATGAAACTGTAAGATTTATCACAACATAAGGCTGACAGTTCACTGGTCTATCTAGCTGAAGTTAGGAACACAGTCTTATGTGTTAACAGTCTCAAATCAGCTGCGGCCATTGGTTCAAATGGAGGTTTTGTAAACTGACTTAACATCACAGATGAAGAGCATTGAGGTCTTGGTGGTTTAATGTTTGGATAGATATTATTTAAAACTTAAGGCTGATATGCCACAAACACTAATAAATACATTTTCAAGGAATACTGGGAAAGACTCTTTTCTCTACAACGTAAGAAGAAACATAGTACACGATGCATGGATGTTAGTACATATTATTTATTTATAGAATTAGCAAATTCTGTATTTTTCCATTTATAATAGTAAGATTTTCTAGTAGATTTTCCCTTCATTTCTCTAATACTTTAGCTATTGAGAGAGAATACTGCATGCTGTTAATCTGAGCGTTCATATATTTGGATGATGGACCTTCCCCTGGTGACATGCTATTAAATTTGGGATTACTGGCAGTCTCAGACTTTCCTTTGCTATTAATAACAGGATTGTAAACCACGACTGGCATGGCCACTATGGGGTTATCAGTATCACATCAGTTCCCTTCTGTTCGATTTTGCCAATTCTTTGATGTATTAAAGGAAAAGGAGGAAACAAATACATAAGAGTTGGAGCATGTTTGAGCAAATCCATCTCCCATGAAGTTCTTGCCCTTTCCAGCCCAAGAACAATATATTTCACATTTGCTTTTCTCTTGCATTGCAAAGAAGTCTATTTGTGGGTCTCCCTATTTAGGTGTTATTTATTTGGAAACTCTATTTGACAGTTCCAATTTGTAAGTATGCATCTGATCCCTGCTCAGAACATCTGCAATTTGACTGTCTCCCCAGAAATGTGAATCAACACAAAGTAAATATGTCTCTCAATGCAACATTCACATAGATGTGTTGTTACCAATGGCAAGGGCACTGAGTGTGTTCTGCTTTATTTGTTGATGTAATACATTGCCTGTCATCACTACATAACTCTTCCCAGTTAGATGGACTTGGAAGCCTTCAGGGCTCTGCAGACAGCTAACATCTCTACTTGATTTATATGCTGTGTTTTTTCTTGAAGAGACCAATGTACATGTATCTATTTTCCCTGAGAATGAGCATTTCACCCTGTTAAGTTAGCATCTGTTGCAATTGTCACAATGTTGAAGTGATGTGAATGGCATGTCCATCTCTAGATTGGGTCTTTCGTGCCACTACTGAATTTGAAGTGCTAGTTCCATTGTAACTCTTAGTTTTTTCTAATATTGTCTTTAACATTGTCAAAAGACAATAGGAACCAAGACTGAAGTGGCCTCATCCTGTGTCTTACATGGGCTACTCATGCTGTAGTTGACACCATTAGTCCCAGTAACCTCTGAGCTGTGTGAGCAGTAACTTTCTTGTCTGGCTTGAACTTCGAAGCCATGGAAATTGTCTTGTTTACTCTTTCCTTTGGCAAAAACACTCTCCTTTTGAGTCTGAAATTGCACTGATGTAATTCAGCTGAAAATGTGACTTTTTCATATTGACACTGAAAACAAGATCCAACAGTAATTGTAAAGTCACATTTACATTTTCTTTCAAATTTGTTGCAATCAACCAATCTTCTATGTAGGTGAAAATATTTATTTCCTTGACCCTCAAATATGCTGCCACTGGTGCAATACATTTGGTGAAAACTCTCTGTGCTAATGAGAGTCCAAATGGAAGCACCTTGAACTCATATATTCAGTGACCTAAAGCAAAGCAAAGGAAGTGATGATGGTCTAGTCTTATTGTTGTGTGGAAGTAAGCATCTTTCAAAGCCACAACAGCAGAACTATCTCCTCCGTTAAGAAGTGGCAGTACATTTGAGAGTGCCACCATCTCTAACTTTTTTTCTGTGATGTTGTAACTGTTGACTTTTCTCAAGTCCAAAATTAGACATAAACCTCCATCCTTTTTTGCCACTGTGAAATATCAGGAATAAAACTCGTTCTTGAGGCTCTGGGGAACTTTTAATATCACGTCTTTCTGAAGTAATATTGGAATTTCCTCTTCTAGTTCTGATGGTGGTGTTGACTGAAAAATGCCAACAGGTGGAATTGCTTGAATTTGATAGCAAAAACATGGGTTATTATAGTAATTACCCACTGGTTGATGGTGATGGAGCCCCATGTGTTGTAAAAAGGCATTAGGGTAGAATGAGCATAGGAAAGAGGTATTAATTCCACAATGTGATGTTTTAAACTGTTGGTCTTGGGAGCACCCAAGTCAAAAATGTTGATTATTTATCGCTTTTCTTTGTAAATGTTGGTGATGCCTTGTACTTTGGTTGAGTTGCTTGCTGTTTGTAGTAACTCAAGGATGGTTGTGTTGTTGCTCTTTGTTTATCTGCAGGAGATCTTCCTTTTTGGCAAGTATACTGCTTAAGTAGGTAGCAAGGAGGAAAGTTTCTACCAAGATTCTTCTACCAAGTCAGACAAAGTTTGCAATAATTGTATCTGCACCAGTTGTACAGCATTATTCTGAACCTTTTAAACAACTGAGTCAGTTTTGGGCTGGGACAGTCTTGCACTTCTATTTGTAGGGATTTTGCCATTCTAAGCATCATATCAGAATATAATCTAATTCTTCTGATGGAAATAAAGCATTAGGATCTCCTACATCAGAGTCAGGAGATGCTAAACAAATAGATGGTGAAGAGTTCTTTTCAATTTCTGAGTCAGAACTCTCTGGTTCATTTTGTGGTAGTGACTCTGACCCACATTCTTCTCAGTAGGCTTATCTTTGGACTGGTAAGACCTCGTCTTTCAATTTTAATTCTGTTTGCTCTGCTCTGATTCTCCTTGAGCTCGAAGTTGCAGGTTTTGAGTGCAAACTTATTTTTAGATGTTTCTTTTTGTGGTGTGTCAAACTGACTGATACAGCCCTTTTTTTGGTATCAAACCTTGTGTTCGATGCTGGAATTGTCTTTTCTGTTTCTATAGCAGCAGGTTTCTGCTGGGGAACAAAATCTACGTCTTTTTGTGTTTGGTCTTGATCCAACTCTGGTGTCAATGAGTGGAATCAAGTCTGGTCTAGGTCTTCCAGTACTGGCAATCTTCTTGATGCCATAGGCCTCAAGGTTAATGGTTTGTGTCTTGACGGTACTGAGGGGGACCTAGATTTACACTCCAGTATTGCTGATCTTCTTGATACTGAAGATGGCTTACATCTTGAAACACCGAACGAGACCTCTATCTCAATCTATATTTGTACTGATTTTGGTACATTTCTTGAGTCCATTTCTCATTAAAATGCAGCATTGGGGCATGCTAGCCAGCATTCACATAGTAAGGGGGCAGGGCAAAGAAGTTATATGGGGGAACCATCAGTCTGCCCCCTTTGACTGAGCTCTCACAGGAGACTGATCTTGAAAAATGTCTCTCTGTAGTCATGACCCTCCTCAATGTGGGGATCTTGAAGCCAACTGAGAATGAGGTTTAGAGGATCAAGGTTGATCATCTGACCTCTGCTGTTTGGTGTCTACAACTATGTTATCAAGCTCAGGTGAACTTAACTATCATCTACAGACCAAAGAAGCATCAGAATTGCTTCGTGGTGACATCTGTGTTTCTCGACCTGGAAGACCAGCTTCCTCCTCTGACATCAAGCCCAAGCAAACAATCTCTTCAGTCTCTCTATATTCAGAAGTGGTCATCAGTGCGGAAGGATGAAGTACCACAGATGTTAATGATTTTTTTCCTTTTCTCTTTAATTTTTTATGCTTGGAGCAATCCGTTCCTGAGAACGTCTTTGATGACTTCAAAATCATCTGTTGCGATTTAGGTATATCTTTATTGAGTAGCAACTTGGAAGGCTTGGTGCTTGTTTTGGTCTGAACTAGTTCTGATTACTTAGTTTGCATGGATTCTTGCTCCTCTGAGTGAGCAACCTCCATTATCAGATATTTCAATGGTGTCTTACAAACAGATGAAGTCAATGTTGAAGCTTGTTCTTTCAAAATTGAACTTACAGCCTTTAGTGATTGTTCCCACTGAAAAAAAACTTAAGATGGGATTATCTGTTTTTCAGTGCCACTTTTGTGTAATTTTGACAAATTTTACAGGCTTGGGTTTGATAACCTTTATCTAAGCAGCATAGATGCTTAAATATAACCATTAGAAAGTGGTATCTTGTCTCTGTAAGATATTCAGTATTTGAACAGGCCCTTCAGGGCCATAAACTCAAAGAATTTAAATAACAATTAACTTTTAAATTTTTAAAGTTTTTTTAAAAGAAAGATCAATTATGAAGGTAAGCATTAAAGACAGAAAGCAAAACTATATACAATTGGTTATAATTTATTAATAAGTTCCAGGCATTCCCAAGACATTGCACTACTCGCAGATAGAAGGGAACTGAAGAGCGACCATTGGGTTTAGGAATATATTAGTGATGTCTAAAAGCTCTAGAATGTTCCCAAGAGTGTTTTGTGCAGGTGCAGAAGTAACCCATGTGTGATGCACAGAGACCACAAAGAAGAAACTGGTTTGAGATTGCAAGGAGTGTACTGCAATGTGTGGAGAGGTTATAAAAAAGTAAAAACAAAATACAGTTTGAAAGAGAAAACAATGAAGTTCCATTTGCTCTTAAAATCAGGCAGAGTTGTATCACATTAAATGTGCTTCTAATGACCTTTTCTTCTACAGTCATTACAGTAATAGCCTGGCAAATAAGTCCGTTACTAGCCTACAAATTCCAGTACCCTTCTGTCCACATATATATCTACCGCCCAGAGTAGACCTTTGGTCTAGATGGGCGGGATAGAAATCCAATAAATAAATAGCATTGTTAGTGGTGTACAGACAGCAAAAAAGCAGCTTCCATTTTCCAGTTTACAAAAAGTGTCTTACCTGATTGCCTACAGACATTTCTTACTCACCAAAAAAATCCAGGTGAGTACTATTTATATCTGATTTACATCAACATATAAAATATACTGAAAGGATTACAGGCCGTGTATGTGAATGACACAGAAACTTGGAAAGCTGTCCTATTTCTTCACCCCCCTCTTCTATTATGGAAGCCAAAACAGAGAAAATTACCAGCAAAGAATGTTAACAAACCAATGTTCATCCCATGAGCAATCAGTGACATCTACTGGTCAGACCACAGAGATGTTCAGCTCACCAAAATACAAATGAACAACACAACAAAAAAGAGACACTTCCATGGAGGTGATTTTATTAAATGGATTAATGCATCATTTTACAGCAAGCCTTCCCCCCTCCCCTCCCTAAACCTAAAGAATAGTTTTTAAATGTTCTGATCCAATTTCTTTGTATCAATACAGTCTCTTTATATAGGTTCATATATAACAAAGCATTTTGTTACAAGTATTAATAGAAAACTCTTGAAGTGGCTTTCAACAATGTCAGCTTTCATAGTGGCATCCACAGATGGTTTTAAAAAGCAGTACGTTTCATTTGTAGTCACACAATTCTGTAACACACAACTTAAACAGCATAGCAAGGTACTGGGCAGCTCATACAAAAATAATAAAATTTGATATTTGTAGATTCGATATTTCAGCAGTAAAGTCAGAGAGGTTATAACAACAAAATGGCTGGCTATCAAGATAATGCTGAGATCAGCATCTGTGAACTCCTCTAGAAATCTTATTCTGGACATGACATCTGGATAGCTTGGTGTTTGTTTTCCCCCCATTTGAAGACTATTCATAGTTTTATACTTAAGCCTCTGTGAACATCACCTAGTATTTGTCCACCATCCGATTATATCTTTGCTGGAGAAGAGGAAACCCTAAATTCACAGCTGTCAAAAGTTTTACGTCAACCTTATGTGCATGCCAATAAAACATGTTTCCTCCACAGTGAAAAAAACAAGTTAGAAATCTGGTTGAATACTGTATAAACAAAATAAACTAAGACATAAGAAAGGAAAGGATAGAATGGTCATTTTTAAAATTTGTTTGATCAGTTTCCTTTGCAATTTGGATTATTTTCAAATACATCTAAGTGCTGTAGATACTAAGAATGTAGCTTCAAGAATACAATACATACCATACTATTGGTATTTAACAAATATTAAACAGTAATAGTTGTCAAAAGATGCAGCGTTGCCAAATGGAATCAAGTGCTTTAAAACAATATAGAAAATACTGTTACACTAAAGATAAATCATATGGAGAGAAAACAAACACTAGACACTTCTGACCAGAACTTTTATTTACCTACAGTCCCAATTTTGAGTGTAGGGGACTCAAACTCATATCTGAGGTGATAAAGCATTTAATCCTCTGCATTTTATTTCTCTGTAAGGCTTACTGTGAAGTGTGGTTTCTCTTGGATCATAAAGAAGCCTACTAAGTTTTTAGGTCATGAAAAATGCCCATATGAATTATCGCTTTGAACAGTATTCTTTGCTGTCTTGCTCCAGCTTAAGCATTTATAAAATTTCTTTCTGAATGGATCTTCAAAGCATATGCAGAGCACGGAAGATCTCATACTACTGAAGAGTGCCAACTACTGTATTATATTCAAATTCACACAGCAAGGAAATCTAGACAAGCTGTTTAAAATAACATTTTAACCATTTTGCCTTCATTTAATTGTCCTCTTTAAAACTGAACAGCACAACTATGGGTTATTTTGAATTAATTCTATGTTTCTGGTAAAAGTATACAGATTTATAGAAAGGCTACATGACGGAAACATGCTGGATGGGTGCTTGGAAAAGTGAGCACCTCTGCTCAAATGCTTCCAAACAGGGTCAAGGAGAACAGGACTCTGGTTCATTCTGAGCTTGAAGGTGCCTGTTGTCATCTCCCCTTCCCTGAGAAACCAGTTTCTCACCTTGAGGCAGGGAAAGTGGCAGATAGCATTTTGGAGACCCAAAAGAAAATCTTTATCTGAAGTGTATTCGTCTAGCACTACCAGTGACTATGTCTGAAAAAGCTCTGATGGACCCCCTCTGGTGTACTTGCTGTCTCTGTTGCTTCTACGGTGTCTAGCTAAGTTGTTTGGACTGGGGGAATGGGTGGGCCAGTTGAGTGTTCATAAGCTCTCTGTAAGCACTTGAACTCATTGCTTCCAAAACATTTAACTTTTTGTGACTACTTTACCCGGGCAAGCACAAATGTTAGTTTAAATGTCCAGATGTTAGTGCACTGTTGGGAAAACTGTCAAAGACTGTTGTCAACTCCAGACATCATACTAGAGTACACAACGCAACATCTATGGTGATGTTGCTCATCTGTGTATAGGGTCCAGGCGGTTTTTCTCAAGATAGCATTTATTTCCTCCCAGCTAGCACAGCCACTGCAAATCAGATTCCTCTTTACAAAAAAGGTTGAGTGACTGTCTTGTATAGCTGTTGGAGAAGACCTATGGCATGCTCTGATCAGTGCAGTGCTCTGGCTGCACAAGAGGTAAAGCTGACCCCATCCTGTCCATGTAAATTTCCCTTTTTCCAAGAATTTAAAAAATGCTGTAATCAAGATAATGACTGCGTGGGGAAGGGGTGTTTAACTTTTAACAGGAGGACATTTTACCTTTCAAAATTGCTTCCTCGAACAGTTTCTATCACTGCAAGGGGAACAAGGGGAAAACAAGCCAAGTTAGTGATGACATTTAGTATGTATTATTTGAATAAATAGGCTAAAGTTCAAAATTAATTTTGAAGGTCAAGATAGATGCATTAACTGGATAATAAAAGAAGTAACAGTGGCAAAAACACTCATCTTAGGCTTGACGTTTTCACTGTATCATACAATGTGTCTTGAAAAAAGTTGCAATAGAAACCTGAGGCATGTATTAACTAGAAAAATGCATTAACATACATACATAGTATGGTCAAAAGCAAAGCACAAATTATTATTCAATATAGAGACTCACGGAGTAGACTTTTATAAACTTTATATTAATATTCAGTTGCAATTATTTATTAAAGTCAGGGACAATCCTGTGGAAGAACACAATAAAGGGAGGGGCCATTAGCAATGGAGCAGATCTGATAGAACTTGTCATTTCTACACCACAATGAATTGCTGCCATATAGTTTCCTTCACAGTCAAAACAAACATTTCCTTTTGTCAGTTTCCCCCCTAAACTATAGGCACAGAGGATTAAAGATTTTTGAACACTGTTGGTATTGCAGAATTATGTACATAAATCTCTAACCTTCCTCAAATAAAAGAATTGTGAAATGTTGTCACAGAACAGAACTTTCTAAATTCAAGTGAGATGATAAAGACAACACAGATTTCTACATTGGTTAACTCTAACAAAAATGCATACTTTTTACACTGATGAACTGAAAACTTAAATCACCTTATTTATGCTCATTATCTTTTAAATTATCTGCTAATGTGAACAAGCTCATCTACAAGAGTGCATTTGTTTAACTTATGTACTACTTCTCTTCCCTTCAATTACAATACTAATAAATGATTTTTTTAAGGGCAAATTACAAGGGAGGGGATTGACCACTAGAAAAATAAAATCTCTTTTGACTTGCTCAGTACTGGAATTTTTGATATCAAGCTGGCATCTATTTTTAGAAATGTGTTCTTACAAAACGGTAAAATAATGTGTCTTCTGATGAAATACTTTTAACTTTCAAATATTAGTGCACTCTCCATTTCTTTTTAAAATTCTTCCTCAATGCCATTTCATCAATAGATTACTATTAGCATAAATTTAAGGAAAAGAACAAACGTGTTTTTTCCTCATAACTGTCCGTTTATCAAACAAGGGGCAAATACCTAAGGGGTCAATTTTCATGACATGGGAAGAGATGAATTAAGTCATCATGAGTGTTTAAAATCAGTACACTGAACTATGCAGATGCTGAACACCAGAGAAATCACAAGCAAACCAAGCAATCATTTTCAATAGATCTTGACATACAGGATAACACCAGAAAATATCTGAAGTAAAGCTGAGTCCAAAATCATTCACAAAAGTTTGTTTCAGTAAATATTTTCCTTGTTGATTTCTGAGTAGCCTCTTTCTGCATTTCTGTTAGTAGTTTGTTAACATTTGGAACAAGGGCTAGAAGGACACTCTTCAGAAACTGCCCAGCATTCAGAGAGAAAGCTAGTGTTCCTGAGTTAAAGTAGAAGTTCCCAGCCCAAAGAAAGTCTGACCCACAAGGGAGCTCAGTTATTAAGCATCCTGCTCATGCTGCATGCCCTTTCCTGGCTCTTTCTAATACTTTGGATACTGAAAAAAGGAGACAGGTGGCCTGAGGTCTGGCTTGCCAGTCTGGGTAGCTTGGAAATTTGGGGCTAGTCTGAGCACTTCCCAGTTCCTTCTTCAAAATCGGGGCAGACTTTTCTGGCAAGCCTCTTTGGAGTAGGAATGGGAGGCCTGGTTCCCTTCCCAGTATTCTTTGACTTCTATTCCCACAATCCACAGGCCATGCTGGTGTTGTCTTATTTGAGTTGGAATCCAGCAATATCAGGTGGGGGACAGGGTCTCGTCTTCTGCTTTACAGCCTTGTGGGGGCAACCCATGGTCCCATATGGTCCTTAAACACCCACAGGTGTATCAAGGCCACCTCAACCACTGAATCTTTATGCCCCTTATTATAAGTCACTTTCTAGCAGTTGTTAGACAGGCTAAAAAGAGCACAAATGAGAAAGTGTAGGTTTAATTGGGAATTGCACAGTTTTTCCCAACTAAAGTTACCTTAACTTATTCTTTAAGAGGTGATGTGTGGATAAAACTATAGAAGTGATGTTCTGGGCTACTCCAAGACACTTTGCTGCCTGAGGTAAACTGGTAAATGGCATTCCTTCTCCAAGTCAAGGTGGATCATATTCAATGCTGCCTGAGCTATCTGACACTTGAAGCAGAAAATCCCACCAGCATGTCTCTTCCACTCTGGCAGTAAAAACACAATAACAACAAAATGACAGACTGTCTGCTGCTCTTGTGTGATATGCAAAGTCAGTTGCCTGAGGCAACCATGCCACTTAGTCTAATGGTAGGACTGGCCCTACTAATACTTCAGAGCTTTATTAAATGTTTCAATTTAGAGCTTGCCTTGAAACCTGCCTCCATGACACAACCTTAAAATGGAAACTCTTTCTGCTGACTGCATTTTTAATTTCAAAACTAGAACTATTGATGTAAACACTGAAAGCCATAACATTCAGTTAAATCCTGCTATAAAAGAAACATCAGAACAAAGGACTGTAAGGCTAAAACCCAGCAAATCCACACTGAAAGAAAACAGGCCAAAGGCCATAGAACTGGCAGCCTAGATAAATACATCCTAAAGGCAGACCACATTAATATTAGTAATAATCTTGGACATCATTTTCAAAATGGGCTAAGGTGTGTGTATGAGAAAGTTCTAGTGGAGGCATGGAGCTATGAGCAAAATTTTTGTTAATATTTAAGTCAGATGAAATATTCCAAAAATCATGAGTTCAGCTTTGTTATGGTCATCCCCCTGCCTCCAATTTCATAATGGCAAAGCATAGTCAAGGGAAGAAGAAAAAGTGAGAAAGAAGTGGGCACTGAGACGAGTTGGCAATCATGATGGTTTTTGACCAGGAACTGTGTGGCTGTTTGGGGTCATTAAAAATAACAAGATAGCTGGGAGCAGTTGAAACTAAGTTCAATAACTAGAGTGTAGTTAAGAGGTTGAACTTTTTCTGATATACTGATGGTTCAATTTTTGTAAAAATGGCTGTGACAGATATGAGCAGATGTTAGTTAGAACATCTGGAAAATTTCAATAACATAAAATATTAAAATCTTAGACCAAAATTGTGTTGGGAAAAACCATACACCCAATAGTAATCATGCAGGTGTCCTCCTCAGTGGGCCATCCATTACATTGTGCAATGGTTCTACACTGCTCGTGAAATAGATCATGTGAAGAACAGCCCACCAAACTGCACATGTACTTTTTCCCAATGAAATCCTGGCCCAAAAGTATATATTTCAGTCTTCTCCATATGTATCAGATATATAGGTAAAATATATATGAGTTAGTTGAACATGGACCCCCTCCCACAAAAAAAAGAAAAGAAAACAATTTAAAAAATATCAAAAATCAAAAAATGCTTGGTAAAAACCAAAATGGTGGCATATGTCAAGAAATTTGGAAACCGCTGGTCTAGGATGATACTATAGTAGATAAATATGAATGCGAAAGGAAAAGAAGTTAAAATTATGGAAGTAGGCCATGAAGAGAAAAAGAAATTGTAGGATTTTCAACATAGATATGGTGCGGAGCAAACAGTGATCTTATGATGGAAAGCCTTAAACATGAATAAAGACCACTGTAAATTCTAGAAACTATCCTAAATTGCTTATGCCGATATCCCGGATCAGGTTTTCATCTGATTAAAATCAGTTTAAATAACTACCTGTATTAGCCTAATGAACTGGATTATCCAGGCACCATGCAGTAGCAGAGTTTAGTTCAGTCTTCCATAGCTGGATGTTTATAGAGCACTGGGCAAAGTGGTCAAGACAGAAATGAGGCATCATGCCAGCAAGAGCAAAATTAAAGAAAATAAGGCCTTCAGCAGAAGTCTGAAGCATAGAATTAAGCAAGCTGGCAGAAACTAGTGTCGGGATGTGCTGCGTAGATTTTACTATGTAGACCAAGTAACTGTTAAGCCAGTCTTTGGTAATAATTAAACAAAACCAAATATTTTATTCATGCTAGCTGGTATTTCACCTATATAAATATATATTTAATTATTGTTACATAAGCCTGAACAAGAACTCAGATAAACAGGCATTGTAAGCATGAAAATATCTACCAGCTTCTGTCTAGGTTGGATAGCTTAGTGAGTTGGGTACCTGGCTGTGGAACTAGAGGTCAGAAGTTTGGTTTCCCATTGTGCCTCTCAGGAGAAGAGCTGGCCTGCAAGGGTTTAGACAAGCTGTACAGTTCTAAAGTGCCTTCAAAAGAAGGAAATGGTAAACCACTTCTGCGTACTCACCGTAAGTTGGAATCAATGTGATAGCTCATAATTATTATTCTGTCTAGACAGGTATCCCTACTGGACTTTCAAAGTGGCACTTCAATGGGCTACATATTTCAATTGCCACACACAAATATGTAGTGTTACATACACATTCTAAACATTTTCTCTAGAAAAAAATCTCAGCAAGTTCTTATGATAAGCAGAAGTAGTGTTCTGAAGGGGGAAATTAATGCAAAAGGGGGAAGTCTGAAGGAACTCAATCCCTGTAGTTACTCTCTAAAGCAGCCAATGATATAAGAGTGTTCAGAGCCAACCATGATCCATTCTAGATCTTTTGGATAGTAAAAATGAGAGCCAAAGGAACTTATCACATGACTGTTATACAACTGAAACCTTGGTCACATGAGGGGAATGTTCTCTAGTTATCCCCCCGTTAGTTTGTTGCTTTTTTTCCTGGTCACACGATGCAGAGACAAGATCGAGACATTTTTCTGGACAGTGGTGTAACCGCAGAACATGTCCTCATTGCCAGGAGGGTTGTGCTATTTCATACCTTCGTTGTACTGGTACATTCCTTATTGGGACTGCCTGTGTGCACACCCTGCCCTGCTTCTTTTCAGAGGCCACTATTATTGCAGCATGCACATTATTTTTTCAAAATTTTTGTGCCCAATACATCAATATGTTGGTAAAAGTATGTCACCAGGGGGCCTGTGCCATTACATTACTGGCAAGTAATAATTTTTTTTAATTCTATGGGAAGATACATTGAAATGTTGGTATGCTAATGTCACGGGGGGTGATCACCAGTACTGCTGCGCGGATATCCCAAGTCTATTGTGTGCAGGAACAGCTGGTGCAACAGAGGACACTTTCCTAAACAGAACCCCCTTGCTGATCAATGTTTCCTCTAATTTCTACCAGCACCCCTGCATTGAGTTCTGTTGCAACTGGAACGAAAGGGCTGGAAATGATAGATGTGGGTGAACAGGGGAGGAGGAAAGCTGTCTAGAGGAGGGGCAGAGTCAAGCACGCTTGCATAGTCGTGCACCTTAGAGGGAGCCTTGTTTCTGACATATTGATACATTGATATATATAGATAGATAATAGATAATGGGGCATATATATAAAGGGTCTAACTGCCCCTTGAAGCAAGAGAGAAAATAAACCAGTACCATGGTGTAGCTGGTCATAACCATTCAAATAAATAAATTGGTACTGCTAAAAGTTCTTGGGATGTTCGTCTTGGGACATAAACCATGTGACCACGATTCAGTACAACAGAGGTATGGAAAGTATCGGAAGAACTAGAAAACGTTTCCCTCATGTGACAAGGGCTTGAGCCTCTACTTTAGCTCCCTCTACTTAAAAACCTGTCTCAGGGTGCAATCAGATGGCTGGAAAGTCATGTCTTTGATCGCAGCAGAAAGGGTCACTTTGCAGGCAGGAATCTCCCTTAAAGCAGCCCTCCTGTATGCTGGGGAACTACTCAAGCCCAGCCCTAAAAAGAAGTAGCTGTACAGCTGGATCAAAAAGGTCCAGCTTGGGCACAGATCAGATTCAGGCTGGAGCACAATTATCTGCAATGATCTAATCACTGAGATCTAATCACAATGATCTAATCACTGAGAAATAGATTGCACTAAACTGCTCCATAAGCGTTCCAAAATATGACATATTTCCCCATGTGATCACACCCTCAGTAACCTATCTGCAGTAGGTTTTTAGCATAACTTATCAAAATGGATTCTTCAATACACACTGAAAGCATTCATTAAGATAAAAGGTACATAAATACAAACTATCAAATTGTAAAACTGTCAAATTGTAAAACAGACAAAATGAAGATGGTAGACAGTTGGGGTCAGTATCTACCCACACACAATAGTTGCAATTCTCACATGTGTCCTGGCTTTGTGAAAAATATACCACAGATCCTCTATCCAAAACAGAGCTTTCTCGGCCTTTAAACTAACTAACGGAATCAAGCTTGCTAGGCTTATGTGGCAGATAACTACCTTCCAGATAACTAACTACCAGTTGTACAAATTGACCCTTTGATTCTTTTTATTTTGTTCAACACTTTCTTGCTCAGAGGTTTCCAAACTTGCATCATCCACTATGAAGAAAAATGCCACTGGTTAATTGGGAAGGCTGAAAGTAAACGGTTTGTTCTTTTTGTTTCTGTTTCATATTAAGCCCTTTCAAGGCAGGAAAACTCATGCATTAACTATGCATACTTATAGATGCAAGCAGCTGCTTCAAAGCTGATTATGCTGTGCAGATATCACAGCTGGAAACCACTGGTCGCCAAATTATTAGATTAAATTAAAAAAACGTTCAATTCCAGAAGGGAGAATGTGTAGTACGGTTGAAAACACAAAGCATACTGTGAACTGCAGACTATTGCACATTTCAACAAAACACAAGTGAAAACCACTCACACAGAAACATACAAATGAACTTGTGCACAGAACTCAAAACATGAATAGCAGACACCATTGTCGCCAACTGGCTTACGTGTTTAGTGACCTTTAGAAACTGGTCCAAACTGATTATCAGCAATACATATTTTTTGCTTTTGTTTTTAAAAAAAATATTTTGAGACCACAGTCTTTGATACACATATATATAATTCTGTGGTCAAGGACAGACAGATGTAATTTTGCAATACTAAATAAAAAGTGCAAAAATGTTTTTTTAAAAAAAGAACAAAATTAAAAACATGGAAGCATAAGCTAAAAATTGTCTGCATAGCTGAAATCTATTTAAAGCAAGTCCTCAGTAAGGGATGCTGACAGCAGAAAGCAGGGTTTTCTTTTTTAAAAAAATTGTCTTCTGCATGTTTAACAGAATGCAAAAATGTCAATTTTTGTCAGCTTTTAAACCATTCACAGGCAGTTCACTCCTGTATCCTTAGACACCATAGTTGTAGCAGTACCTCCTTCTACAAGGTAAACAGCTGTGCTGGACTTAGAACTAACCACCCTATCACTACCATTGTTGTTGACCTCACTGTCCAGTGGTTCTGTGGAGATGACCCATGTTGAAGGGCGCCATCGCTTAAGGGAATATGGTGTTTTCACACGTTTCTTAATCTTTTCTCCTGAGCCGGGTTTGCCATCTAGAGATGACTCACTCACTAGAAAAAAGAAAGAATACACAAAAGGTCATACAGAAGGAAAGAGTGCAAGGGAAGAGACAGAGAAAGAAAAGGCAAAATCCTGTCAAAAGCAATAGATGATGTGCAAACTTCACCATGGTGCTCAGTAACTGGTTATATTCAAAGAACTACAGAAATTAACATCCAGGGCTAACTACTTTACTACAAATCTTCTCTTTCCCCTCCCTGATGTACAAGCTATTACTGTTACTACTGGAGAAGCTATTTTAAAATACTACTGGCAAAAAAGATCCTCTTTTTAAAGAGATTTAATGTTCCCTGTTGGACCTACTCATGCATCCGAGAGCTGAATTACACATAGCACAATTTTTGCTAGACTGTACCACTTTGGACAACTGCATTATGATGCTCTTCAACAGAAACATTTTCTCAACCTAGAACAATCAGAAAATCAGGTTTTAGCCTAATTTTCCCATGACATTTCAAAATGAGAGAATTTCACACAACTGAATAGTGTAAACACCAGTAGCCTAAATAGTTATACACCAGCAAGAAAGGTACTATGTGACTGTGCTAATCATATACTTTGGCTCTAAGAAAATGGATGACATAACCTAATGCCAACAGAAGCTTTCCTCTCAAACCAGTAGTTTAAAATAGTTATTTAAAAAATGCCTCCTACCTTAGATCCATATTGAGTCATGTCATTGCATTAGCACAAGGCCTTCTACTCTACCAGCTGGGCATCTTAAAAATTACTGTGGAGCCCAATACAGTTTTTCTTGTGCCACCAGATGTGCAAGAGGTTGTGGAACCATTTGCACAACCACTTGTGCAAAGGTGTGATCCAATGCAACTGTTCTAACAGGGATTTTCACTTAGTTATACTAGTTCAGGTGTACAACTTGCTTTAGCAATGAACATGACAAAGTAATCAAATGGCAAACCAGATCAGAAACCGTGATTCAAAGTGAGATTAGAAAACACTGTTGGTGAGATAGTTTAGCATGGTGCCAGATCTAACATATGGTTCCAGTCACAGTTCAATTGTTAAGGCCCTCAGACTAAGAGACTGGTGTGTGGTGCCAAGAAAAAGGGGGGGGGGGGGAAAGCAGTTTAAAACTATGTTTTGCCTGTACCCTTGGGAGCTGACGCCCTGTTTTGTGTTGTAAAATATGATTATATGATCCAAACCATGGTTGGCATGAAAATTTGGCTGAGCCAATATGAGTTTCACAAAAGACAACCTGGTCTGCTTCCTTCTGATCCCCAAATAAACAGGCCACTTTTTCTCTACTATTAAAACTGCTAATAATTAAACATGCAATTTTTTGCAGTAATAGGAACCATTTCCATCCTTGACAAATTACCATTGTTGGATTCAACTAAAAGAATAAGGATACATATGGATATGTGTTGTCCCCAACTTTTATAACGCTCATTCCCTCATTAAGGCACATCCACAACAGAGGTGGGCAATTTCTGAAGGTCTGAGGACCATTTTCATTCTCCCCTTGACCTTGGACTGCATCCCCCTCTAACTCCCCCTCTTGCTGAACGTTCTCTAGAATCTAAAAAACAAAACAAAACAAACAAACAAACAAAAAACAGACAGTTCCCCAGAGGCCTCCAGTAGGTGGCACTGAAATGTTATTGGCTACGCTGAGCCTGTTCCAAGCCAAAAAAGACTTATTTTAAATGCAAGAAATTACCAGCCTAAATAGTCTTTAATGGCAACTTGTACCTCAATAGGCTTCTGGAACAGCTGTTTGCCTTTTTTTTTCAGTGATCTTTTTTGGGTGGGGCAAAGGGAATCAGGAGGCTCATGGCTTGCATTTTGCCCATTCCTGATCTACAACACTAGAGAGTAGTTCTCAGAATAAGAAAGCTTTCCAAAATGTGAAAGCATTAACAATAGGCAATTACACTGCTTCTTCAAAATAATTTGTAATATTATGCCTACATCCTGTTGTACTACATTTACTGTTTCACCCAAGTAGAAAACAATAGCTGAGATTTGTCATGCTGCTTTGCAAGCTGCTGACAAGTCTAAACAAAGGCAATCAGCTCCAAGGGAAGATGACAAAAAGTTGCTGTTGAGCTGCACTACCAATACTCTGACTTTTAGGGGTGTATATGACAATTTGGTTAGTTGTCACCTAGGTTAGTCTTAATTTCTAAGAATAACATGGCTGTTGTTCACTGATTAAGTCCCATCAGAACTCACACTGCATACTACATCCGTCTAAAATATTTGTGGATGACAGATCCAGTGAGTTAGGCCTCTGTGCTCTTCTGGTGTAGACCTGTCCAGAACTTGGGGCTGCCCCCTGGTTTCTGAGGGCAGGCACATCTTGCCCTGGACACGGGTTACTGTTGTTGTTGTTGTTGGCATTTGTTCGGCCATTATCCAGCGACCGTTCTCTCCTATCAACCAGACGATCCAGAATGCTTTCATCATGGCTGACTTGCTGCTCCCTTCTTAATAAAGGCTCATGCTCATCAGGGCTTGAGTTGATATTCAGACGACTGTCTTCCCCACTAAATTGGTTCTGCAGCATTTCCTGGGCCCTGTGTGCCCCTGAACTGCTTGCTTGACCAGATGGCACAGAACCATTGGCATACTGAGTTGGCACAACATGAGAGTTTACTGTATGGCTCCTCCCTGCCACTTCATTTGTGGTAACTGTTACCACATGAGGTTCTGCAGCATTAATAGTGTTCATCTTGGCAACTCCAGTTTCTACTTGCTTCAAGTTTGATTTGTGCTTCCCTCCGAATTTCAGCCGAGGCTCCTTTGTTGAGTTTTTGGTGTTTAAGGGTAGTGTTGTAGGCCTCTTTGGAAGGTTCTGCTGCTTAGGAAGAGGGTAAACCTGAGCAGGCTGAACATCTGGAATTAGACATGCTTGGCCATTTCCAGCTTGTGTGAAGTCCTGTTGCCCTGTTGCTTCTACTGCTAGTTTTATCAGTGGATAAAGCAAGCTAGAGCTCGTGCTGCTGAGTGGATCTGGTGCACTGAACTGTTTAAGGGAATGCTCCATCAGGTTCTCATCGGAGCTTTCTTTTAAGTTCTTGTCCACTTCCTTTGGATCCAGCTTGTTGGTCTCCAAGTCCTCCTCTGTTAGCTGCAGACAAACAGGAGTTAGCCCAAGCGGTTGGATACTGTTTGTAGCACTGAGGTTTGTTTCACCTGAGTAAGGCATCTCGGATATGATGGTCATACCAGTGCTTGGGGTGAGGCCCGTTGTGTTGGTGGCAGTAGTATTAGTTGACAAGCTTGTGACACTCGTCTCTGGACTAGGAATACGAGCTTGTGCTTGCTGTCGCTCGTAATTAATGGAGTTTCTGTTCTTTTCTCCAAGTGTCAGTGGTGTGCTTGACACTGAAAGCTCAGAGGAAATATTCTTCACAATGCTATCAGTGTGATGAATTGAGTCCTCAATGTAAGATGAGGAAGAGTAATCTTGATATGGTCTGATCTTGGGCACACGCCTATGGTGTGACAAGTTTCTTTTAAAAAAGAGAGACAAAGGGATTAAGAGTATGTACGTAATACAATATTTCACCAAAACATACTTATAATGCAAAATCTGCCCAGCAAGTATAATTGTTGTGAGAGTTTTGCTGCAAGAATGGCACCCCTGGTAAGTCACAACTCTCAGAGTAAGACTCTAGATTTGTTTGCTTCACTTCTTATCTTCACTGGCTATGCACTCACAGTGCAAGCAGACACACACCTACTATAGATTTTGATAATAGCTATCTCATTCACAGCACTGTTATTTCTAAGACTTTTTAAAATGTGGATTTATTATTGGCTATGGCTAAATTGGTAAAGCTACAATGGCATCTATTATGCAATAAACCTATGGGTATCAAGGTGCCCTGGGATCCTTAGACCTTCTATGACACTGATAGTAAAGTACTGCTCATTTGCCCTTTGGAGGAGAGACATTTGCCACATCAGTCAGTCTTCCATAGTTTTCCTTCATGTTCTCTGGAACTAAAGCCAGTTACATTGTACTGTATAATAGTTCCATAATCAAGAATACTTTTTAATGTTCCTGTACCAGGCAGCAGAGCAGCTTAAACAAAGCTACACTATGCCCAGTTACAGATTGTCTTTACACTTAGTACTGTATCATGAAAATAAGGGCTTTAACATCTAATGAAATGCACAATTGCACGTTCATGTTTGCAAATCTCCTTCTAGTCTCATATTGTAAGAGCCTACAGAGGAAAGAAAGGGTTAAGGGGAGGAGATACAACTAAATGTTTTATGGTTATCTTTAAATAAACAGGATATTCATACAGCAGAGAATCAACTGTGTTCACCTTCTAAGTGTACTGAGAGAAAAAACAAGAACATACTGGCTGAAACCCTGTTGCTCAGTGTAATAATTTGTAACTAGAGTAGTCCCCTGAATCAATGGAACTTTTGGAGGGGATGACTCACTAAATCCCCAAGGATTCAATGGACCTACTCCAGTTATGATTTACTATGCTAAGAACAGGATTTCAGCCACTATGGTACTTCTGCAACTATTTACATCAGAAAAAAAATTGGAAAGAATATTAAGACTTCATCTCATGTTCCACAAAGCAACCAGAACAACCGAAGTGCTATCCAGGGGAGGTATCACATTTTCTGAGGTATATAAATACTGGGATTAGAGTGCTGAGAAAATGTGATACCCCTGCATCCAAAGCACAACACTGAGAAGGCATTTGGAGAGAAGAGCAAACAAAAGCTATGTGCATACACAATCAACATTAAAAAATAGCTTTATCACCCCTACTGCACAGGTTTTAGAAATAAGGATGTACATGCAAACCACCTGTTTAAAACTACATACCGCTCATTCTGCATAGCTGTGGACATAGGGTTAACTGTTGGGCTAACTGATTTATTCCTTTCCCAAATCATCATGAGTTCTTGCATCCTCTCTTCAGCACACTGAGCAGTTAGTCGAGCTTCAGCATCCTGATCCCAACAGTCTTCGATTGTCTCTTTCAGTGACCTCACAGCCTGCAAAGCAAAATGGCATGGTATCATCCACCCCTTTCTTATACCTCCCAATTTTCAGAAATGTGCTAGTATCATATAATTAGTTCTCTATTTTTTAAAATTAAAGATCATTATTTTGAAGGGTCAGGTAATGCTCTCATTAGGAAAATAAGAGCTGTGGAGGACCCCCACCAAAAGTACAGCCACTCTAGTATCTTCTTCCCACGGCAGCCAACTAAATGCTGCAAGAAGCCCACAAGCAATATCTCAAGATAACAGAAATATCCCACTGATGTTTTACAGGAAGATTAGCATTCAGAGGCATGGTGCCTGTGATCTCTAGGCAGCATAGAAACATCATGAACATCCCTTGCATTTGTTTAATCATCTTTCAAAGCCATGTAAATTGTGGCTGCAATCATAGTGTTTGGAAGTAATACCGCTGTTAATCTATGTGTTGCCTTTACATTTTATATTTTCTTATCTAATACTTGTCTTTCTACTTGCTTTTGTCTGCCCTGAAACTCTACACAGGGCGAGTTCCTATAATCCACTGGTAAAGGAGCAGCACTGGTAAACAATCTATACATATTGTTGGTACAATCCTGCCCATCAGTGGTGTCACTGATCACTTTGGTGAGGGCACTGCCATTGATGGTGTAGATTGTTTCAGAAGGGATTCTTGTGAGGGAGGAGCTTAGGAACTTCTTTGTCCTTCTTTTGCTTCTTCTTCTTAATGGTAGGAGGACCATGATTAGGTCTGTCTGCAAGACTGTCGAGTGAAGCTCCACTGGGCTTCAGGACATGGACATCTTGCTACTGCACTGTATGAAGTTTTTTAAATACTGGGAAACCATGTACCTAGGAGACAAACTGAGTGATCTTGTCAAAGAAACAGTTCATCAATACCTGAGGCATAAAGCACAGAATTGTTGAAGACAGATAAGGTCACTCAAAAGCCTGCACTAAGCTCAGGGTGTTCCAGATGCTCTATGAAGGCACAGAAGACAAAAAGGAACTGAGGGGAGGAGAGAAACCCTCTGCAATCATTTCTGCTAGGAGATGGACAGACACTTGCTAAAACACTCTCACTCAGCTCTAGATATTTTATTTATTTATTTATTTATTTATTTATTTATTTATTTATTTATTTATTTATTTATTTATTTATTTATTTATTTAACTTATATGCCGCCCACTCTACCCAAAGGTCTCTGGGCGGCTTACAACAATTAAAATACAATAAAAAGATAAAACAATTAAAATATGTACTCTAAAATTGCCATCAGGACCCACAGTTGATATTATTTCAATTAAAAGCCTTCTGGAACAGGAAGGTTTTGACCTGGTGCCGGACTAATCCCTATGTGTGAGGCACAGAGACCAAAATGAAGCGTTGGAAATTATTCTGAATATGTGATGGCTGAAATAATACTTTAGAAGGTATTTTCAGTCCCATCAGCAATAACCTATTGGATCCAGTGTCACCTCAGGAAGAAGAAAATCTGCCAGAGCCCATTTGGGGGAGTTAGGATTGTGTTCTGAAATATTTGTGATCCGATTATTATTTTTGAACATGCTGATGACTCTTGCCTAGTAGTGGTCAAGATATATTGGATACTTTTGAGTCATAATTATTAAAAAGAACATATAAAATGTTCTGATCGCCTATGTATTTTGCACTCAATTATTTATAATATTTTCCTAAGTTTCACAATGACAATTTTTTGAACACAAAGCTAATGTTATGAACATTGTGTTCATTTTTTTGAACACAAAGCTAATGTTCACATTCCAGCAGTTTAGATAACTCCTATCTAATGGGAAGAAAAATTAGAATGCACTTTCATATTCTCACCAAGCTGTTTTCTTTCCAGGCCTCTGGGAATTTTGGTCGTTGCTTTTCCCTTGAAACAAGGACTTGCATATCTTCAAAAGTGGGGTGATTTCCAACTTCAATTTGGAATGCTGTCTGGAACTCTGGTACTGATTCTCCTGTTCACAGAGAAATTTATTCATAAGTGTATTGCAAGGAATCATGAAAAAGTAAAAATAAAATAAGGTGGGCTCACAGCAAGAGGTGCTATCATACTTTCTCCTAAACCAAAATTTGGTTTGTTATCCCAATTAGTCATAAAAATGTGGAGGAGAGGCATACATACAGCTAGAAATATTTCCAGAGTTTTCACTGCAGCTACTCATCAAGCAGAACAGGGAAATTACAGATAGGTGAATGCAAGCAATAAATTATTTCAGAAGTCTTGGAACCATGTGGTGTAGGGCACAGACTAGTCAATGCAGGGATGAATTTGACTGTGGCCAGGTGGAAAAGAAACAAACAAATACCTCCCATATTCAGACTGCAGCTGCTCTCATATTTAGTTCACAAATAAGAAGCCATGAGAAATGTAAGGCTCAAAGGGCAAGAAAGGTTGAAGAGAGCCCAACAAAAAAAATGGAAACCTTTTTTGGTTTGTTTTCTACCCTCCTAAAGTCTTTCTTCTTCTATGCTATATGATACATAAAGACCAAGCTAACAACCAAAGTGCCTTATTCCTCTATAGCAGAGGATAGGTAGATTTCAATTTTGGAAGCCCATAAGCACACCTTCTTGATGGATTTTTTAAAAATGTACTTTTATTTATATGAACGAATGCATTTTTATACTGGTATGAAGTAGCATCCTTTCTCCCATTTGCACAATTCACTACTTTATTTTTATGTAGTCCACATTCATCTTCAAACTGTGAAGCATCAGATGACCTCATTCCAATAAGGGTATGAATAACAGATTCCATGACCATACACACTTTAATAGAAATGTATGGGTATCAACATTAATAAAAGAAAACAGAAGCAATGTATAATTTTAAAATTAAATATATCCACTCCTGAGCCATGTTGGGAGTATCACATATCTATACATATTGCTGGTACTATCGTGCACTTTTGCAGAGACAGCTGATATGAGGGCATCCCCTCAGAGTATTCAAGTCTTCTTGAGAGAAAGGGATTCTTAAGCTATCTAAAAGGTATAATGTACGCCAATTATAGCTGTTCTAGCAGGTTCTGAATGTTAATCTTGTATCCATTCACTCATTCGTACATTAGGTCTACCACACCTGTATGAATGTTCTTTGCCTCTTGTTTTACTCAGTCTTGTGAATTCCTTCACATGTGAAGCCTATTTTAAATTCACAAGCATGAACTAGAGATGTGATGTGAGTTGTCAAATGGACTGAATATTTACACATCCAACTTTAACAATACAGTCATAACCTATCCCCGATCTACCACAGGCCAGTGGCAACGGTGTGGGGAGGGAGTCCAGGTGGTGCTTCTGTAGACTCGATATTCAAGACCTGGCACCAGAAAGCCTTGCAAAAAGACTCATGTGGATATGTCCTTGGTATCTGCTCATCTGCACTGCCACTAAGCATGTAAGCTTTCCTTAATACCTAAAGCTTACTGGGCAGGATTAAGTTATTACGTAACCAAAGATACATACTTCACCATAAAGCACAAAATTCAGTTCCAGACTGCAACACCAGATGGCACTACGTGAAATGCAACAAATCACCATATATCAAGAACTGTGGGCTTTACAACAGAGTTGATGTTCTAAATTCAGTGCAGAGGACAAAAAAAACCAACCAAACCAAACCAAACAAACCCACCACCCCAATCTCCCCCCCCCCCGCAAAACATAGCACAGATGTAGCTGGAACAGGAGAATTTCAGTAATTCATGCATTACCTGGGAACAGGTCTGTGCATCTCATAAAAATCTCCCAGTAGATTAGACCTAGTGCATACATATCTACTTGCTTCAGAGCTGACTCACAATCCCTCAAGTTCACTGCTCCTTCCAGCACTTCAGGGGCCATATAGCGGATTGTCCCAACCTGCAGGAACATGTTATGACAGTCTTATATTGGCTTAGTATTTATGAAATCCTGTTTGCTGCTCTTATCTTTTAACGTAAATCAGAAGAAGAAAAAATCCCATTATGTTTACTTGCAGTCTCCACATAGCATCAGCAATAACATAAAGACTTTTCAGGGCTGTGCTACTCCGTTCTAATCCAATGCATTCAATTTAAAGGAATGCTTATACTCTTTTCACTGTTTCTTCATTCTCAGCTGAACTCTTTAGTTGCATGGTACCAAACAACATTGTCACAGAAACAGTGGCTTTACCAGTTCCACACACACCCTAGTGATTTTCCATGATAGAGCCCAGGAATTGAATCCAGGTCTCCTGAGTCCTAATCCATTACTCTGTTCACAACACCATACTTTGTATGAATATCCTAAGATGGGCACATGAAAACTGAGTAAAGAACTCACAACATTTAAAATCAACTATTGATTCTTAACAAAGATGCAACTGTCATTACATTCACCCAATTTATTTTTAAAGATCCTTCTAAAATGCATTTTCCAAAGATACCTCCAAAATACATTTTTCTTCTAGTGTACATTTAACTATCTCCATCCTTCAGATTTCCTTTTCATATTCACCTCACTAATTGCAGCATTGTCCTCCTCACCAGGGCGCACCAGTCTATTTCCAGTTAGCTTCATGGAGAGACCAAAATCACTGATGACACATGTTCCATCATTTTTCACCAATACATTACGGCTGTTCAAATCACGATGGGAGACGGCAGGTTTATAGTAATCTGTTTGAATACATGAGCATGCTATTTTAGTATGTCTGTTTCTTTCCATACATTATAAAACAGCACTTAGGCATTTCAAGGAAACAATTCTACCTGCTTACAATGAGCACCTATGCAAACATTTAACTTTTGTACTGCATTAGTGCTTATACCGTGTTTCCCCGAAAATAAGACAGGGTCTTATATTATTTTTTGCTCCAAAAAATGCATTAGGGCTTATTTTCAGGGGATATTTTGTTTTATTTTCATGTACAACAATCTACATTTATTCAAATACAGTCATGTCATCTTCTTCTGGTTGCTGCACAATGGTGGAGGGCAGGGTTTCACTTAACTGGGGCTTATTTTGGGGGTAGGGCTTATATTATGAGCATCTTGAAAAATCATACTAGGGCTTATTTTCAGGTTAGGTCTTATTTTTGGGAAAACAGGGTATTAGACCTCTGAAAGGAAAACTAATAAAATTACACTTCTTCCCCACTCAGGAAAGGTCTACTACAAAGGTTCAATTTATTTATTTTTATTTATATTGAGGATGGGCAACTTGTGGTCATCCAGACATTTTTGAACTATAGCTCCCTTAGCACTAGCCACTATAGCTAATGATGGAGAAATAAAGGAGTTATAGTCCCACAAGATAAAGAAAGCCACAAGTTGCTTTGTAGGATATACATTTAAATATCAACAATTTTTTTAAAAAATAAAAGAGGGTATTCTTACAAGACTCCTGGCAACAGCCAGTTCAAAACCTGTGTTCGCAGAAAGAGAGGCAAACTGCCTTAAAGGTACAGTGGTACCTCGCAAGACAAATGCCTCGGGCAACGAAAAACTCGCAAGACGAAAGCGTCTTGCGAGTTTTTTGGTGCCCCGCAAGACGAAGATATTTTCGTCTTGCGAGGCAAGTTTTCCCATAGGAATGCATTGAAATTTAATTAATGCGTTCCTATGGGCAAAAAAAACTCTGAAAAAGTCACTTACCAGGTAGGGAGCTGGGGAAGCACCATCGGAGGACTGGCGGGGGTCCCCCGCAACCGCGATCGCCGCTTTCAGAGGTCCCCCGGCAGTCCTCCGATGGTGCTGGGCAAGCCTTCCCCAGCACCATTTTTGAATTTCCCGCCCTTTTCCCCTGCCTTTTTCCGTTTGGAGGCTTGCTGAGCACCATCGGAGGCAAGCCTCCGAACGGAGAAAGGCAGGGGAAAAGGGCGGGAAAGTCAAAAATGGTGCTGGGGAAGGCTTCAGAGGCTTGCCCAGCTCCATCGGAGGACTGCCGGGGGACCTCTGAAAGCGGCGATCGCGGTTGCGGGGGACCCCCGCCAGTCCTCCGATGGTGCTTCCCCAGCTCCCTACCTGGTAAGTGACTTTTTCAGAGTTTTTTTGCCCATAGGAATGCATTAATTAAATTTCAATGCATTCCTATGGGAAAATTTGCCTCGCAAGACGAAAATTTCGCAAGACGACAGGTCTCGCGGAACGAATTATTTTCGTCTTGCGAGGCACCACTGTATATGTTAGGATAACTTAGAAAGATTTTATGGGCATACAGTAATACGCTCAAAGAAGAGGAGAACTGTATTTTTCAAGGAGTTCTGCATGCTGGAATCAGAACATAAACAAATCACATTCTTTAATACCGTGTTTCCCCAAAAATAAGACAAACGCATTAGGGTTTATTTTCAGGGGATGTTTTATTTTACAGTCATGTCATCTTCTTCTGGTTGCTGCACAATGCGGCACAATGGTGGAGGGCGGGGTTTCACTTAACTGGGGCTTATTTTTGGGGTAAGGATTATATTACGAGCATCCTGAAAAATCATACTATGGCTTATTTTCAGGTTAGGTCTTATTTTCAGGGAAACGGTATTAATCTGAACACAGCCTGACAGCCAAGTAACTGTTTAGTTTAGTTGCAGATTCTGTTGACTTCCTAAAGGCAATCTGGTGGGTTTCCCCCACCCTGTCAAAATGTATTGAATTTATAACAGATAACATTCCTGTTAATTTATAGACTAGTAAGTTATGGTAGCTCCTGTGGTTTTAATGAAAGCTGGGACAACTCACTACTGCTATACTTGCTTCATTATTCTCTTTTGTAAGAATAAAGAAATAGCTCTGAAAAAATTAAGAAGTGTTTCAAAATCAGCCAATGCTAATTCCTATAAATGCAAAATGCTGTTCTATTTTATATTCCAGATAAATTAATATATTTTATAATAATGATTTGTTTCAAAATGCAATGAACTGGGTTAATCTTATTTTTAAAAATGCAACTATGCCAGGACTATACTAATGCAACAGTTCTGCTTGCTTACTTCTAGCCAGGGAAGTGTTTGCACACCTTAGAATACAAACTGCTAAAACACCTGAGTCCATTGTCTCATAGACAATCCTCGATTGTATTCATACAAATCTTCCCCTTTCTGAGCCTTACCTCCTCGATGTAATTCTGTATGAAGATAGGCCAGCCCTCTAGTTACAGAGTGTGCTAAACGACAAGAGCTCACCCAGTCACTAGCATTAAGACTCAAATACCTGCACAAAGAGCCCTGGAGACAGAATAAGTAGAGAGTTGTTAGCCTATATCTCTAATACTCCTTGTCAACATTTCAGAGCACAGGAAAGAGTAGTTACTTATAACCAAAGTACAGCTGAAATCCTGTTGCCCAGAGTAGCAAGTTCAACTATACATTTGAATCAATGGAACTTACAGAGGAGATGACTCACTAAATCCCTACTGATTCAATGGGCCTACTCTAAGCAATAAGATTTCAGCCATTGTTTGGCAGTCAGAAGACCAGGCTAACACATTTGTTGTGACTTCTGTCACTACCAAGACAATGAACAACAGCCACAATTTCAGCTTTATAGATGCAGTTTATGCTGACCAAGGAAATAACAGATATTTTCATGGGGAGAAATAATAAAAATCCAATGACTAACTGAAAGGAGGTAAGAAGTTGTGCCATTATTATTCTGCATCTACTGAAGTTGCTTGAACAACAGTACATGCAATAAAGATGACCAAATCTACGAAACTTCCTTTGAAAAGCAGTATTACATATCAATAAAGCATGGAACTCTGTGTATCTGACCCAGTCCTTACTATGTTAAAAATGTAGTAGCAATGCTTTCCCAAAGCCTTAAATATATTTCACATTTACTCATAAGGGAGAAGGAAAGGAACTATCAGTAAGAAAATGCGAAGCTACATCTTAAAACAGACTGAACTATAAGAATGGCCTGTTGAGATTTCTGAAAATTTATTTATTTATCTATTTAGAGTCCAAAGGAACATTTCTAGATTATCTATAACAAAACTTAATTATTTAAATTTTCCCACAGGTATTTGAACTAACTCTTTAAGTTCTTACTTACATTGGGATAATATTCCATCACTAGTAAAGACTCCATCCGTCCATCTGAGGTGATTCTCTCATCTCCCACAATGAAATGGGCAATGTTGTCATGTTCCATTAGTGGAATTCTGTAGATATTTCTCTCATTGATGAAGTTTTGACGATTAGCAAAAGAAAATACTTTTACAGCCACAGGACGCTCATCTAAGGAACCTTTGTACACTGCTCCATATCGTCCTCTACCAATCAGCTGTGAATGTTTTTTTTTAAATGCCATCAGTTAAACATCAAAACTATAAAAAAATATACCTTTTGGACATAATCCAATGCAAAGTGAAGCATGTTTAAATCTACGGATATCTGTAAGTTTGCATCAATGCTGAATGATAGCTTTCAGTTCACTCCCACATATAGAATATTTATTTTTATCACGGTACCCAAAAAACATACATGTAAATAAGAACTGCTTCTGTGTGCGGACACGTAAGATTGACGTTTTTTCTGGCTGTGGCAGAAAATGCTACTCCTGGGAAGGAGGCTCCAAAGCAAGGGTGTTTTGCAAGGGTAATAAAACATTGGTCAAACCAGCCAGCGCATCAGTCATTTTTGTGATTAGGACTCCCCCACCTGCTTTTAAGAATGGCAATTGTACATATCCCTGACCATAAGCAGAACTGAGACCATGGTACAAGGGAATAAATTTTGAATTCTTCCCATGATGCTATTTCTGCAGTGACAGTCCACCCTAAACTGGCACTTGTAGCAAACAGCAATTTGGGGACATGGGAGGGCACAGTGGCTTCAAGAGGAATTTTTCAAACGGCATGGAAGCAAGGAAAGATTAGCCTCCTGCATATTAGCACCAATCTAGATCAGGAATCTGACAGATGTGGTTACTTGAAAAGTAGGGGAAGGATCTCATTCATGCGATTTAAAGATGTAGCTTGTGTCATGGCTGGTTTTGGAATACTCGAACTGAGTATCTAGCATTAAAACAAGAAGGTGCTTTATAAATCATGTAAATGTATACACAGAGTTCCGGACACTGAAAATGGCAAACATACCTCCAGGAGCTTCAAATTATCAAGATCTAATGAGGGCTCTGATGCTGCTGCTTCCATCATATTTATACTGTGCAGACCTTGTTTATGGTCCCCTGAAGCAAGAAGACCCAGAACACAAGTTAAAACCAGGGTTGTGTTATACATCAATTGCCCAAACACTGGCTGTGTTCTGATCTAACAAGAAACCAGGACTACGTGTCAGTGTGTACAATCCATTCATTCCTGCTTTGCTTCTCCCTTTATCATGTAGAGGATATTTTCTCTTGATTTTGCAGCCTAGGATTACAGTTAAATGCACTTCAGCAAGGTGGGCTTAACAAGCATTTTTTTCAAACAGTTTGCTGCTGGCTTGTGAATCATGGCTTATTTGGGCTCACTTAAGTCCTTTCCTTCTGGTTTGCTTGTTCATTTATGCAATGGTAAGTAAAAAAGCAGGAATGAATGTGCTGTGTGCACTAGTTCCTGCCTTTCAATTTTACATTTCATGCCTTCATTTTGGAAACTAACCTCTGGTCAGTAGAAGTGGATTCTTCCAAAAGATAAATGCCTATACCAATTAGTCAATGCACTGAGGACTAGACATGGGCTATTCGTATTCATATCTCTGGGGATACGAATACAATCTGCGGCACTACAGGTGCTGCAAGGGCCCAAATCCCTCCCCCAAAACTGGCAGGCCCACTCCTCAGGCTGTCCGCAATGCTGGGGTCTTTTGTTGTTGTCGTCACGCTGACCACTGATCAGATGAGTGGGGAGACTCCGTGTCCCACCTTCTCACCAAAGTGGTTGGCTGCGTGGGGAGGCTAGGAAAGCCAACCAGACTCCTGCCGCGATTGGTGCAACGGCGATTATGAAGGACCCCAGCACCACACAGAGCCTGATGAGTGGGCTGGCCAATTTTGGGGGAGGGAACTGGACCTCTGTGGCACCTATGGTGCTGCCGGTCATATTCAAATACAAACAGCCCATGCCTACTGAGGCCCTCAAAAAAACTTTTACATTTTGAAGGGTAGCATACAGAAGCTAACTTTGTGTGAATATACTGTGTGCTTGCACATCTGGTTACCTTTTAAAAAGTTTTTATAGAAACAGCTTTTCATTGTTGCCTTTTCATTTTTGTATTTGCTATTGAATTAAGCTACTTGTTTTCTCTCTCTCCTCATTTCAGTATGATTTGCTTGCACAATAAAAATAAATAAGGAACAGAAAAGGGCAGGTCTGGCAAAAATTGAGCCAAAAACCACAATACTTTTGGAAAACCCCATTAGATCGGATAACCCTTATGCATGTTACTGACCCATGTGGTGTTTAAAACAGGTAAGTCACATAGTTCCTCCTCACCACATCAATAACCTCTTTGGATAACAAACTGGATAAGAGGGCAGCATAGGTATCACGGGCATTATTACACCAACGAAGCAAGGCAAAATATTATTACAAGAGCTACTAACATACACTAATCAAAATTTTACTACTACTATAACTACTGCTAATGGTATACTACTACTTACCAGTAAGCATCCTGTATCCAAAGAAAAGAGCAACCACCAGAACAGCCAATACAGACACTGATGCCAGAACAATAACAATTGTTTCATCTTGACGAAGTGAATGAGATGAATCTGGAAAAATTAAGGCATCTGTTATTACAGTTAGGTCCAGAAATAATTGGACACTGACATAATTTTCATAATGCTGGCTCTGTGCGCCACCACAATGGATTTGAAATTAAACAACTGAGATGCAATTGAAGTGCAGACTTCCATCTTAAATTCAAGGGGTTGAACAAAAATATTGTATGAAATGTTTAGGAATTGTAATCATTTCCATATACAGTCCCCTTAATTCAGGGGCTCAAATGTAATTGGACAAATTAACACAATCATAAATAAAATGTTCATTTTTGATACTTCATTGAGAATCCTTTGCAGGCAATGAGGGCTTGACATCTGGAACACACGGACATCACCAAACACTGGGTTTCCTATTTTGTGATGCTTTGGCAGGCCTTTACTGCAGCTGTCTTCAGTTTCTTCGTGGGTCTTTCTGTCTTAAATTTTGTCCTCAGTAAGTGAAATGTGTGTTCGATCAGGTAACTGACTTGGTCATTGCAGAATATTCCACTTCTTCGCCTTAAAAAACTCCTGGGTTGCTTTTGCAGTATGTTTTGGGTCACTGTCCATCTGTAAAGTGAAGCGCCACCCGATCAAATTCACTGAATTTGGCTGAATCAGAGCAGACACTATATCCCTATACATTTCAGAATTCATCCGGTTGCTTATGTCTTCTGTCACATCATCAATAAATACTAGTGACCGAGTGCCATTGGAAGCCATGTGTGCCCATGCCATCAAACTGCATCCACCATGTTTTACAGATGGTAAAACATGATCATGAGCTGTTCCAAACCTTCTCCATCCTTTTTTCTTTTGGTACAGGTTGATCTTAGTTTCATCTGTCCAAAGAATCCTGCTCCAGAACTGGGCTGGCTTTTAAAGATATTTTTTGGCAAAGTCAAATCTGGTCTTTCTATTCTTGAGGCTTATGAATGGTTTGCACCTTGTGGTGAACCCTCTGTATTTGTTTTTGTGAAGTCTTCTCTTTATGCTAGACTTGGATAATGATATGCCTACCTTCTGGGGAGTGTTCTTCACTTGACTGGATGTTGTGAAGGGGTTTTTCTTTACCATGAAAAGGATCCTATGATCATCCACTACTGCAGTCCAGGCCTTTTTGTGTTGCAGAGCTCCCCAGTGCATTCTTTGTTTCTCAGAATGTATCAAACTGTTGATTTGGTCATTCCTAATGTTCCTGCTATCTCTCTGGTGGATTTCTTTTCTTTTTCTTTTCTTCTCTTCTGCAGCCTAAGGATGGCCTATTTCACTTGCATTGAGAGCTCCTTTGAACACATGTTGTGGGATCACAGCAACAGCTTCCAAATATGAATGCCACACCTGGAATCAACTCCAGACCTTTTACCTGCTTAACTGATGATGAAATAACGAAGGAATAGCCCACGCCTGTCCATGAAAAAGTTTTTCAGTCAATTATCCAATTACTTTTGGTCCCTTGAAAAAGAAGGGGCTACATATAAATCAAATAAATAAATAAATAAAATAAATATTAAAGAACTGCAATTCCTAAAACTTTCCTCCAATTTGGATGTGAATACCCTCAAATTAAAGCTGAGAGGCTGCACTTTAAGCCCATAGTTATTATTTAAATGTAACATGAATTTATTTTTCGTAAACAGGCTAAATAACAAAACTTGTGTCAGTGTCCAATTATTTCCAGACCCAACTATATCTTCACATACAATACCAGTTTGCAGAAGTAATTAAAATACACAATGGAAAACAAATGAAATTGAAGAGTTACCACAGTGATTACATTCTATACCCAAACACAAATTTACATTTGGAATGGGGAGTGAAACTGCGCTTAGCCTCTTCCCTCACAGACTTTAAAAGGATGCTCAAAACAGGGCTGTTTGCTGAAGCCTTTTAGAGAGTATCCTCTCTTAATGTCTTACAGATTGATAATTCTGATTATTCCCATTTGCCACCATTTTGGTTCTTCTGTAATTAATCAGATGGTTGCTGTTGTATATGTGTGGCCTATTTTTTAAAATATTGTGATTTATGTTTATGTTATTTTGTGTAAACTGCACAGAGAAATGCCCAGCACAAATCAGAGTGGTGTACAAGGGTAATAAACAAACAAACAAACAAACAAACATTCGGCAACATCTGACTGGGGCAAAAGTAGTTGAGATATTTTTCCCCACCCCCAAGTGCCATTTTCTCCATTGTTTTAAAGCCCCCCCCCCCGTCCTTCCAAAACAGAAAGGGGGGGGGGCAAAGAGGATGTAGAGGGGCGGAAAATAACAAACAAATTTCTCCAAAATTCTATCATAAAGATTAATCCAGAGGGTGAGAGGCTTTCTGTGAATGGAAAGAGACTTTTCATCTATGGGGAAAATTCTGGGTATAAAGCTATAGTTTTAATTCAAGATGATAATTGCTGTCCTCTAGAGAGGTGCGACACTAGCTCTTAGTATTTTTAGTAATTGAAACACACCTTCTAAATTTGAGCAGTAGATAGATTGTGATATGCTGAACAATACTGCTCTTTGGAATATTGTGTGTACTGTACGTCCTGCTTAAACTACAGCCCTCAGAAAAGTCAACCCGCCAGTTTGTTGCAAGTCACTATATTCAACAAATATGAATGTTAAGAATAAGTGAGAGGCTTGTGAGGAATTATAATCAATTTTCAATTTCTAGTTATGAATTAGTTCATATAATTACTTGAATGATTAGAACAGAAAAACAATGCAGGCCATTATTTTATCACAGGTCCTCTTATTAAGTTACACTAGAATTCCTCCTAAAAACAAACTCTGGTTCGTTATTCATTTGGAAGTGAAATCGGTCAAATAATATAGTGGCTTCTACATATTTACTGTACCACTGAAATATGCAGAAGTACAAACTTCTGTAAATTAAAAGAAAAAGACAAAATAACATTTTAAAAGGCCATTTAAGTTGCTTGAAAGGAATCTACGTAGATACATGAACTACAAGGAGAAGTGGGGGAGGAGTTAAAGCAGGCATGTTGCTTGACCTGAGCCTTAAATCTATGCTGCTATTCAGGCAGCGGAGGTCCAGACCAACCCCTACAGATCAGTGGTTCCTAACTTGGGTCCCCAGATGTTCTTGGGACTACAATTCCTAGAAATTCTGGCCAGCACAGCTAGTGGCGAAGGCTTCTGGGAACCAAGATTGGGAACCATTACTCCAGGTAACCAATCAAGAAGAGAGCTTCTACAGCTCCCACAGCAACTGTGGTACAAGAACTGCAATAATACCTTCACCATTGCTTTCTCCTACTAAAGCTCAGCAGCTGGTATATATCAACCAAAAGAGAAAGCAGGCCACATTAACTGGGAAGCTAAAGTTAGGGCACTTGGGGAAAAACCTCATTTCCTTCTCAGAATTTAGTGAACATGTGAAAGACTAATTCTGTAGCTTGAGAAGTTGTGGAATTTCTCTCTAACCCCCAACTCAAAAAGAATCTTTGTGGGGTCTCCTCACTACTGCTTCAATCACTTGTAGCCCTTTTATCAGATGCATCATCCATTTACACATCCTAAATCAAACAACTCCTTGCACACAAGGAGATACATCTTTAACTTGAGTACGATACATGAGAAAGTTTAGGCAAGCTGCTGTGAGGGTTCGACTTTTGGCTTCATGTTCGGCTCAAAGAAATCAGTAGATTTTTGTTGCTTCAAAACAGGTGAAAGATTGATTGGTGCACTCAACAATAAACAAGTGTCCGTAACATGATCGTGAGTCTTTTCTCCTTCTGCCAATGGGTCCCGAAGGGGTTTCCAATCTTCAAACAGGAACGGATTTCCACAACTAGTGTTCCATGGTCCCGGTAGATCTGAAGGGACCCAGTCTCTTATGGTCTGCCCCGTCGAGCCTTCCAGCAAGGGCATGGTCTCATCATCCCGATCGTCATTCCACAGGGTTCGTCTCTCGGGGTCTCGATTCTCCCAGGGTCCTCCCTGTAACTCTTCCTCCTCATCTCTCTTATTCCCCATTCCAGCCTTTCTCTCCTTTCTCTCTCAACTCTCTCAGTCTCCTCCTCCACTCTCTTGCCTCAGCTTCTCCCCAATAAGGGGGTCTAAGTGGAATCTCTCTTCTCCTTCTATAATCTGCCTCCTCCTTAGGCACTCTTAGTCTCTCCCATAATCCCGTCCAGGGATCCTCCATCCACACCCATTCCCAACTGGGCGGCAACTGCTCCTCCTTCCTTTTTACCTCCCCCCGTTCCTGCCTCAAACTCCACCCTCTTTTTCCTCTCCTTTCCCGCCTTTTCCTCCTGAACCTCCCCCATCGTTACTTTCTGCATCTCTTCTGTCAGCTCCTCTATTTCTGTCCCTTGCTGAGCTTCCACCGTAGGCTCTGGTGCTGGCTGGGGTCTCGCCTCCTTATCCTCATTGTGGAGGAAGGACAGCTCTCCAGCGAGTGGGGTATCCCTCTTGCCTTCTGTCTCACAGCTGCATCTTCCACATTTCCCACACAATATCATTACCCTTCAATGCATTAAGCCTTTATTTTGTGCTTGGTTCTGGAAACACATAGAACAATGACAGAATGGGAAGATATTCACTCCACTCCAACACTCACATGCAACCTCCTGCTCTTTAGGTCTCTTCCCAATTATAGCTACTATCATGTTAAATTTCTCCTTACATGATAAATACCACAATGTCACATTTTCTCAGGGTATTTTTCCTCAATGTAAAAATGCTAACTTCTTGTGGGACAATAAGGCTCTTCTGACTACAATAAACAACTTCTGCTTTGAAAACAACAAGGAACCTTGTAGCATTTTAAAGACTAACTGATTTTATTTGGTACAATCTTTGATGGACTGCAGCTCACTTCTTGGGACATGGAATTCTGAAGAGGTTTGCTACAGTCCACAAAATATTATGCGAAATAAAATTTTAGTGTTTCACGTGTCATAAGATTCCTTATTGGTTTTGCTGCAACAGACTAACAGGGTTTAATTCTAGCAAAATTTTGCTTAATTCTTCCTTAAAGCTGAATTTGGAATACTTTAGACTTTCTATTTTATTTTTCATCCCCAAATATTTCCTGGCTATTCCTAGCATACTCCACTGTCTTTCTAATGAATTCAGTCCTTTGTGGATCTTACAGTACCAACGGATTTTTAAAATCTTATCAGAAGGTAGTTTTCCTACAGTTTACTAAAATCCAAAAGTGAAAAGTGAAGCTTATGAGGATGCCTGCCTGCCCCTTTTCCTGGTTTCACCTTCTGGTCACAGAGCAAATGTTAATATAAAATCAGAGTTAAATCAAGACTACAGCTACCCTCTAGCAGATAACCTTCATATAAAATGTCACCACTATACAGAGCTGCTTTTCACAACAAATGCTCTTAGTTCCAAAGTTCATTTGGATTATGTCTGTAGTGGGCACACAAAACTCATTTGTATCTTCATCTTGCTCATGTTTAATAAATTCAGAGGAATTAGAAGAAGAAGAAAATTAGAATACGACTGGCCTTTAATAACATTTTTTGGGATTAATCCAGGTTATGATGTGAAGAAAAAATGATGTTTAAACTCAGTCCTAATCCTACCATTGACTAAGATTCAGTAGCAGAAAGCAGATTTTCTGGTTACAAAGGAAATTTAACCAACCTTTTCACTGCCATTACTTCAATTTCTGATTTAGAGCTAATCAACTAGGTGAGAAAATCATAATGACTGCTAGAAATTCTGGGTTTAGCAGGTTTAATTCTAATTGATTTTATGTTACAAATGCAATGCATGTGTTAACAACACTAAGAAGCTCAAAAGGGGATAAGCCTTCAGGATAAATCCAATCCAAAAGAATTCTGTTTCTGCATAAGATAAAGCATTCTCAGAATCAATAGTGAAGGAAAATCTCCATTTTGCACATATTCCACTTGGATCAAAGGATTATTCCAACTACAAATTAAATGAAGCAGTTATTTTAAATGAGCAGCATGTTCTAGATAGCAATTCATGATTTTTTATTTAAACAGACGTGCTGGAAATACAACACTAAGAAGATGGCAAGAAAGACCATTTCCATTGGTATACGGAGAATATTTGTATTCTTCCACTGATGTGTTATATCAACTCAGCAGCTACTTAATTGTAACAATTTTAGGCTGTTGACCCCATTATAAATAGGGACAGGCACTCCACCATTAACAGCATTGACATGGAATTTATTAAACACACTTTGCTATTTGAACTACGACAGATTATCCAACAGATCTTGAAGTTTAATTTCTTGTTATCTCGATCATATTGTATGCCTCTTCCTGACAGTCTTGATCATAGGCACGAAACATGTGCACTCGAAGAGCTCAGGCAAACTGCAACCTTGGAGGTACCTTTTCTCCTATTTATTATCTTCCTTCCATTTTGTAGCCACCTTTCTATAGAGGTAAACACCTTTACAGGCCTTGAAGGCTCTCCTTAACCTTAGAATAATCTTAGAATTTCCGAGCTGGAAGGAACCCTATAGATTATCCAGTCCAACCCCTGTCATGGAGGCACAGTCGGGAATTGAACGCCCAACCTCTGGCTCCACAGCCAGATACCGAAACCACTGAGCTATCCAGCAGTTCTCTTCACTATATTTAGTCTTCCCTACCATATGTTTCACCTGAATACATAGCACTATGTTACAGTTCCTTCAATATTTTAAATATGCATTTTTTATATTTTTAAATGAAGGATTAAATACATCAAAGCAATCTGTTTTGTTTTTAGCAAATTTCAAGACAGAGGTAATCAGATAGCTTAGCTGCCAGGGCTACTTTACTTATACTATACTTATACTTGCTCAATGTTTTTTTTCAAGTGCTGCATGAGATGTGGTTCAGGATTAATCTCAGAAGGAAATGATGCATGCACAATCTTTCACTGTTGCACAATTCAGAAGGTACAGGTCTGCCTGAGATTTTATTTTTTATTTTTAGGGCTAATAACCCTAAAGTACTGAGTTTACATTCTCCCCTTTCCACTTGTATTGAGATCAGAAACATTTACTTCTTTTTTTGATCAAACAATCATAGTTTGTTTTTGCATCCAAACTCAGCAAACTGTAGTTAATCTTAATTATGGTCTGTATGAAACAAGCCAGATTCAAATTACAGGTAATGAAGCTAGCTTGTTTTCACAAATCATGATTAAGATTAAGCAAAGTTTAGAGTTTGGCCATAACACTAAACTGCAGTTCATCAAAATAAAATGTCCCTTGTCTCACCAGAGACATGATGCTATGCAATGGAGTCGAAGGGTTACTAATTTCTATCATAACAAATGTTGATTTATCACTACATTTGACTTGTTATCCCTCCAGGAAAGGAAGGATAACAAATGACGTTTGACATAGTCAAGAATGAAATCTGTCCTTCATGCTAATCCTACCAATCATCATCCTATTTTTAAGGTCGGCCAGGATTAGAGGTGAGCACGACTAAATCAGCCTGGGGTGATGAAATACATTGGTGCAACACCATAAGTGCCGCACATTCCCTCTCCTCACCCCTGGCCAGCTGCCCAACTCACAGGCCTCTGTGCATCGCCCGGGTTGTCCTCCGCCAACTGCCCAGTCTGGGAAGGAGCTCAGGCTTCCCTTCTCCACCTCCTCCAGTAGCTGACCACTCAGATGAGGAGGTGGGATGGGGATTCTCCCTGCACAGCTGCTGAGTAGTCAGTCTGCTGGAGGAGGCGGGAAAGGGAAGCCCAAGCCCCTTCCCAGACTGGCCAGCCGGCGATGCAGGATGACCTGGGCAGTGTGTGGAGGTTTGTGAGTGGGGCAGCTCTCCAAGGTGGGGAGAAGGAATGCGCAGTACCTGTGGTGCCATGCCGACAAATTTCATCACCCTGGGCCAACTTAAGCCATGCCGATCTCTAGCCAGAATATCAAGAGGGTTAATATGCTTCATGTTCTCCAGATATTTGGATTATAATTCCTGTAATCCTATACCACTAGTCCTGCTGGCTGGGTTTATGAGAACTGTAGACTAAAACATTTGAAGGGCGTTAAGTTACCACTCCTAATACAAAGAATGGAAGGAGAAAAAAGGCAGCATGGATTGAAATAACAGGGAACAAATGCTTGACGTAGAAACTACTGTTCTAAGATATATACTATAAAATTAACCATGTGCAAAATACTAAAATCAGAAAATCAAAGTAGGAGGTCTTAACAAAGCAGTTTGGGATGACATCCAAAGTTACCTGGAACATGTACTTATTTTTAGTTGGTTAAATACATAAATATGTATGTAAACAACAATTATCAAGAGTGTACGTGAATCTGAACATACCAGCTAGACCTACTACCGTGTTTCCCCGAAAATAAGACAGAGTCTTACATTAATTTTTGCTCCAAAAAACACATTAGGGCTTATTTTCAGGGGATGTTTTATTTTTTTCATGTACAACAATCTACATTTATTTCAAATACAGTCATGTCATCTTCTGGTTGCTGCACAATGGTGGAGGGCGGGGTTTCACTTAACTGGGGCTTATTTTGGGGCTAGGGCTTATATTATGAGCATCCTGAAAAAATCATACTAGGGCTTATTTTCAGGTTAGGTCTTATTTTCAGGGAAACGGTATTCTATTGAAGAGATCTAATTTTAAATATTACAGAGGTATCAAAAGAATGGAAAAGAGTTATCTGAAAGACTGATTATGAAAAATGCTTTTCAGATGTTACAAACAAAAGGTTACAGAATAACACAAACTGATTTTGTACATTTTGATCAGAAGAGGGTTGCATAGCAACTGAGAGGATATTTCCTTGGTTAGTGAGAATGGATTAGACAGTTTGCAAGCAGTTTCACATGTAAATATGCCTACATTTCCTACTCTTTTATTACATGATTATTCCTATGTTGCTATACAAAATATACTACCAAATCTTATATCAGTCTCATATCCAGCTCAGATTAATATAACCAGAGATCTCTTCCGTAGAAGATGAAATCATGTTTCTCTATGTCAAACTCTTATTACTTTGTTCATGCTACTACAGCAAAATGAATGCTGTATTATTTGACAGACTCTAAAAAACCCTTTATTTTAGCCTTAGATAGATAGATAGACAGACAGACAGACAGAGACAGACAGATAACTGACTTGGGTACTTGGCTGTAGAGCCAGAGGTTTGGAGTTTGATTCCCTATTGTACCTACCAGGAGAAAAGGCAGCTTATGTAGCCTTGGACAAGTTGCACAGTCCAGAAGGGAAGGATTTGTACGTAAAAAACCCTGGAAAGTTTGAATTGACTTGATGGTGCATAATTATTATTAAATTTTATGTACAGTATATCACAGAAGTGAGTACTCACTTTTGTTGCCAGCGGTTTAAACATTAATGGCTGTGTGTTGCGTTATTTTGAAGGGACAGCACATTTACACTGTTATACAAGCTGTATACTCACTGCTTTACATTGTAGCCAAATGTCATTTCTTCAGTGTTGTCACATGAAAAGATATACTAAAATATTTATGAAATGTGAGGGGGTGTACTCACTTCTGTGATATACTGTACATAGCACAAAGTCTTCCATTTACTCCTCTGTATGTGGTAAAATGATACAAAAGAGTATTAAAATCTGTTTTCTTATATCAACATTCTGGACATGTCTAGCTCGCACACTTTAGACTAGTGAGGCTCAGTCTTTAGTCCAATGGATGTTTTCAACCTCATCCACCATGGCAAAAATCACAGGATCTGGAAGTTGAAGACAAAAGATTTGGAAGGTCAGGGTTAAGAATAACTACTGTTGACCTACTACTGCAAGTCACTGCTGCCATCCATAACTATTTGCACTTCCCGTCTAAAAATTGCTTCAAAAGCTATGTATTTTCTGTAAAGAATACACTACAATTTAAGAAAGAATCTGAAACTTACATGCAATTTATCCCATGTAGTAGAATATGTGGCTTTTACATGGTTTGCATACAAATGATAAAAGAGCACAGAATGAAGGCATGCAATGATACACACACTCGTTTCCTCTTTAAACCTAAACCTATTATTTGAAGTGACCCTCAGGTGCCAAATAAATAATTTATATTATCTGTTGTCCCACTGTGACAGCGAGAGACACAAAAGAGCCCCTCGCTTCTCAGCAAACTTACTCTAATGTTGGTATGCTACATTATCATAAGAACATTTAAGATCTAAAAGCAACTTAAGTCTAGTTAATACATTATCTTTTAAATAAGGGGAAGAATTATCTTCTAAAAAGGGGTCATTGGCAGCTAAGTCTAACAACTGCTAAAGACAGTGCTTTAAGGGCACCCCTCAAGCTGCCAGAATGCCCTTTCTAGGCCTCTCCTTGGGCCAGTCAAAAAGACATAGCTACCACATTTCTTCCTTTATGGGCAAGCAAAAAGTCAGCAACTGTTTCTATCACACTCCTCATTCCTTAACTTGATTCTTCTTCAGCTGTCATAGTGTAGCAAGACCATATTCTATAAGAGCACTGACCCCATTTATTTATTTTTTGAAAGTTCACACTTCTGTGGAACACACGAGCAATTGGAAGAATAAAATGTTCATAATAGGTTCAGTGCTTCTTGTCATCTGAGACGTACACTGAAGGTGCTGTTTCTTGGCTAAGAAATATGAAGATCTCTCAGGTGTACAACCATGTTTGGAAGAAACAAACTAACTTGATAGGCTGAAGAGAGACATTCACCTAGCCCTCTAAAAACTATATATGCCAGAATCCTATTTGAGACATTAAAAACCAGAAGACATTCATGTTTAAATATTGTTCAAACTGATTCCTGATGCCTCATGTTGATCAGTGTGGTTCACAACACACATGAAGGGCCATTTTTTTCAGGCCTCCATGGATCTCTGGGGAGATCTGAGAGGTGCTAGTCTGGCAGATTGGATTGTGAAAATGGTAAAACAACATAAACCCAGTAAGCCATAAGACGATTTATAGCATTTTACAGCTGCTATCCATTTAAGCATTTTATAGATTTTCAAACTTCAGTGTTTACTCAGCACTCTCTTAAGTCAGGTTTTTCAGCCTGTAGGTATTCAAACCAACAGACAAGGAAAAAAACCCAAAGAATCACTACAATTAAAACATTAGAAAAAATGATGAAAAAGAACAGCAGGAAAATTGTATTCATGTGGTGTTGAAGAATTTCTGACCGACCTGCAGCCACTAGCTAATTTCCAGGAATCATTTTCATGGATCAAAAAAGCTAATATAAACTGGTCCTTATGCAAGAATCTCAGACCTGGTTTGACCATTCATATAAACTGAATATTTTTTTAACTGAGCTGATTCCACCACTGCAGTTATGGATCAAAGTACAGCACATTTTTCCAGACAGAATCTCAGCTAAGATATTTGGGTTTGGTGATGGTGGTGGTTTCATTATTTTAGTTGGTTCTAGGCCCTTACAAATTGAAGATTTTTTTTTCTTTGTGCCAATTTGTCTTAAATTTAAAAAATGAAGAAAGATGTAATGATGACATCATGGTTCTTTCAGAAGCTAGAAACATTTTTTTCTTCATGTGTTGTGAACAAGTAGCATTTACAACAGCATTCTTCATTCTGCTGACAGCTGTTCCAGGGCTGACTTCCCCAGGTTTCCCACAACATTGCTTTGCAATGGGTAGAAGGAAGTCTGTGTGAACAACTGCTCAGTAGCAACTTAATTTGGGCCTGAGCCATCTAATCATTCTGACAAAACTTGACAAAGTAATCTGGAGCTGGATTGTCTGAATTTCTAAGACACACCCTAAGATTTTATTTGCTTCTGTGTTACGTTCTATGAAATTAGGTTTCAAACAAAATGAGTATTCACATATAAAGATGTACCAGTTTAACAAAATTTGTTTCACAGAGGTTTAATCATGCAATCCAGTATGTTCAGTTCAATTAAAATCAGTTTCTCAAGATCTTACCCTATACTTAAGACTCAGCTTCTTTCAAGGTAGTTTTTTAAGGTCAGATTACAATTGCATTCTGGGACACTTGGTGGTTCTTCCCTGGTGTTTCCTTTCCATTTAATGATGTATAACAATTACAGCTACCTTTAATTACGTGTAGTTTATTATTTAGCAGAACTATAAGAAAAAGTATTATATGTAATAATGATAAAACTAAGTTGCTGAAAAAATGGTTAAATTTTTTTTGTATTCCTTGTATTTTCATTCAAACAAATTTAATTAATCTATAAGTCACTAATTTGACCAAACTCCAGGAGGCAGTGGAAGACAGGAGGGCCTGGCGTGCTCTGGTCCATGGGGTCACAAAGCGTCGGACACGATTTAACGACTAAACAACAACAACACTATTCCAGTGTCAAAAGCAAACAAGTTACCCCCTGCCTCCAAGATAGTTCACATACGTAGACAATGATGTGATTAACTACAGTGACCTGATTCACATGTAAAACTGAATGATGATTTGGTGCTACAGTAAGAGTACATTTTTCTTGAATAGCCCAGTGAGTTAGGCATCTGGCTGCAGAGACAGAGTTTGGGAGTTTGACTTCCTACTGTTCTTCCCAGGAGAAGACCCAGCCTGTGTAGCCTTGGGCAAGCTGCATAGCCTCAGAGTGCCCCTAAAAGAAGGGAATAGCACACCACTTCTAAGTATTCTATACCTAGAAAACCCTGGAATGGGTCACCGCAAGTCAGAATTGAGTTTATAACATATAATTTAATCTGTTGATCTCATTTAATCTGTTGGCAGCAAGGCTAACCCCCCCAAAAAAACATTTTAATGCAATAAGCTCTGTTGCGTAATTTCCATAAAGTACTTACTGATTTTTGAGTTGCCTCTATTTTTATTGCAAACCTACACAAACAGATTGATTGTTGCTAGTTTTAATAAGGTGGTGATAATAAAATTTATAGTTTTAAAAACAATAAAATTCTGGTTCTAAAACATTACTTACTGCCTTTGCATCAAAATAAAATACTTCTCACATTTTCACACACACGAACACACCTTTGAATGCTATAAACTATTGGCCTCTGGTACAAAATAGACTCTGTTCCATGATTTCACTATCTACAATCAGCAGGAGGTGGCACTTGAAACTATGTGATATATCTATGTTTTTACTAAGGTCACACTAATATAAAAACAATGTAAAAATTAGAGTTTCAAGTTATTGCACCATGTCACAAATGTAATGTAATCTAGTTATAAAGGAAAGGAACTAATTGCAAACAACTAGTTATCTATAACTATTAACTTCCAAATTCTGTTAGCAACTACACTGAAGCCAATCAGCTTGAAAAAATAATTGAGTCTGTAGCACCTTGATGACTGACTAATTTTATCTAGCATAAGCTTTCACAGATGCAAGTGGGCTATAGCCCACACAAATGCATGCCAAATAAAGCCTGTCTTTCAGGTTCTGTAGGACTTTTTCTTATTTTTGCTACAACACATGGTTATCCTTCTGAAAATTTATATTTAAAATGTTATTTTAACATTTAACTAACAATAAATGCATATCCTGAAATTTCAGAGCACAACAACAATTCCTACCTCGTAGAATTTGAGGGTTACATGAATGAGAATATTGGTGTTTCATTCTCCGTTTCATAAATATGATTAAAAAAAGTGAAAAACTATATCCAATGGCTTCATCAATAGTTACAATGTGAAGTCAAGGGCTAGCACTAGGATTTTGAACAGAGTCTGGCTCTCATAAAGAGATAAATGTTATGTTCTTTCCCAAGGCAGTAAAGAAAATTGGATAGAAAAAGGACACTTGTTTTAGACTACACCAATCCTACATAAGAACACTAGCTGGCATACTGGAGATTTTAACGCCATGCTACTGTAGAAAATTTTGTGACACTAGAAAATTTTATGACACTGATTGATTTTATATAGAATTGTATTCGCATTTTTTTAACCAAATAAGTACATCATACAGTTGAAGCAACAGTTTTATTATTTTGGTATTGTTTATGTTTTTAAAAAGGAGCAAAAACAAATCTACACTGATGTAAGTAGAACCTACGCCATTATGAATTCTTCTATCACAACAGAATAACTGTGAAATCATACTCATAAAAGGTCTTACATAAAGATTGCAGTATCTATATAAATTTACTCTAAACTTTTCCAAGCAAGCTGCTAGATTCCTTCTCACAGATGTTTCCTGTAAAAGCCACATGGATTTTAGTTAGTGTATCAAGGAAAAACACTAGTTTGGAATCAGTCCAAAAACCCTTTGATTCACAATGCCTTAATGTTTCTTTTTAAATGTCGCAAAAATCAGAACAAGGAAACTTGTTCGCAAAAAAATTGCCTAATGCCAGGCAAATGCAAGAAAAGTATTATTCATTATCAAACTGCCATTTTCTCAATTCCACAAGATGTGGATGTGTAAGTGACAAAACCTTACAGAGGTAGAACAGCAGTCGAAAAATAACAGTTCTAGAGTAAGCTTTGTGGTATAATAAACACATGTTCTCCATAATTTCAAAGATTTAAAATAAGGACATTCTTAGAAGAGTCTAGTGAGCTATATGCAGAAAAAAACAGACTATAATTGCACCACAAGGAAAAAAATAGACTTTAATGTTAAAGAAGAGACATTCACACCTACCAAAAAAAAAAAAAAAAAAAAAAAAAAAGGAGACCAGACAGAGAGACTGGTAAACTATTTCTGAGTAATTTATACCTAGAAAACCCTGAGAAGATTCTCTATAAAGTTGAAATTGACTTGGAATTATTATAATAAAACATTAATATTTTAGAAATTATAAGAAAGACAAAAACAACGAAGCCATCAGAAGTAATCTTTACAATCACATGATGGCAAAGTTTTATAACTATAATAATCGCTATCCAGGCCAGGGATATATATGCTGCTGGTCTTAACCCTGGAGACCCAAACCAAGTTCTCCTTCCAGCTGGTTTGTCCTCCACAGCTGTTGGCCATAGCAAGGAGAGAATAGTCACACCAAGCCATGAGAAAGGAACTTGGAAACAAACAGACATTGAAGAAGCATGCGTTTGCGTCAGTCTCTGCACTGCTGTACTAGATACACACTCTTCAACAACCAGAAGGAAATACAAAGCAGTATTACTACTTCAAATGTCATCCCTATGTCCATGCTTTTGAAATCTGATTATGTGATTAACTATATTAAAAACAGATTATTTTGAATTATGGATTTATTTTAAATGGACCTTTTAAAATATGATTTAGAATTGAGACAGAGGCGTATTTTGCCGTTCAACTTAGCTATACTTCTACTCCCACTGGAACGTGAATGTCATCAAGGGTATTTTGATTTTAATGTAGTTGTGTTGCATCAAAATTCATTTCTCAGGTGCTTCAGTCATTAAGTTCTTCCTGCACTTCTTTTCCTCTAAATGATTATCTAGAACAATCTGTACTTTTGTTTTTTACTACATGAAAAAAATTGTGTACCTTTTGTTTCTCATTACATAATCTCATTGAAAGTACTTATACTAAACAATACTAAATTTCCCCTAAAGACTGAAAGCATGTGAGTTTTTCTACTGGGGACAGAGACTAGACCTTGGTAAGTTTATAGTGACTGCATGGTCTTTCACACATTGCTTCTCCAGTATTCACAGTACGGCAGTTCTGGAAAACAGCTCATGGGTACTTATATGCAATGGCAAGGCTTGTACAAGCACGCACTTCCTGCATGTAGATCAGATGAAGAGCCGCCGTCTGCCTCACTGGAGTCTGGGATGGTTCTGTTTACAAATCCTGGAGCCAGACCGGGGCACTGGCTGGAGGCGTGCCGTCTGCTTCCTTGCTACACTCAGCCTTTGTCTGGTTCTGCTGTGTCAACCCTGACCTTCTAGCAAGAAAGGAGGATTTCAACACAACACATCAGACCAACCCCCTCCTTTTTTCAAAACAGTTTCACTTAGAAAGGTAATTTAAGGATTACAGGACTTAAACTTTTCCTGAGAAGGAAGGGGGACTGGCTTGCGCCCAAAATCATTATACTCCTACTGAGACAAGAATCAACACTTGCATTCACATTTTCTTACAAATAAGACCCTTAGGTCTATTAGGTTGCCCATCCCCTCACACACAAAGAAACGTGCTCCATGATCACTGCAGATGGTGACAGCAGCCACGAAATTAAAAGACGCCTGCTTCCTGGGAGGAAAGCGATGACAAACCTAGACAGCATCTTCAAAAGCAGAGACATCACCTTGCCGACAAAGGTCCGCATAGTCAAAGCTATGGTTTTTCCAGTAGCGATGTATGGAAGGGAGAGCTGGACCATAAAGAAGGCTGACCGCCGAAGAATTGATGCTTTTGAATTGTGGTGCTGGAGGAGACTCTTGAGAGTCCCCTGGACTCCAAGGAGAACAAACCTATCAATTTTGAAGGAAATCAACCCTGAGTGCTCACTGGAAGGACAGATCCTGAAGCTGAGGCTCCAATACTTTGGCCATCTCATGAGAAGAGAAGACTCCCTGGAAAACACCCTGATATTGGGAAAGAGTGAAGGCAAGAGGAGAAGGGGACGACAGAGGACGATGGATGGACAGTGTAATTGAAGCTACCAACATGAATTTGACCAAACTCCGGGAGGCAGTGGAAGACAGGAGGGCCTGGCGTGCTCTGGTCCATGGGGTCACGAAGAGTCGGACATGACTTAACGACTAAACAACAACAACAAAACATCTGCACTTGAAGAACAATCTGCAGTGCTTAGACAGAAACAATATATTCAATACAAGCTATTATTTCATCCCCTCCAGCCTTTTTTTAAAAAAAAGTATTCTGAAGAAGTGTTCCCAAACAACATTCAGTTTCAACTGTAACTGCACTTTATGCTTTGTTCCAAAGCGGCATATTTTCTAGTATGTTCACTGGATGCACTTCACTCAGTACCAAAATTCACTCTGTTGCTTAGCAGTTAAGTGACTGATTACAACAACAACAACAACAACAACACAGCTTGGCTGAGCACTCAGATCTGTGGCTTTGGAAATCTAGACCAAACCTAGCAGAAAAACAAGCTCTGTTTTTAGGCCCTGTATAAATTCAACAATCTTTGGATGATGTATCTTATACATGGGTTGGATACATGGCCAAGTGCAACAGACATTTTGAGACTGTCAAAAATCATGTTCATATGCTGTATAATCTGTTGCATATGAGTGAAATCTCTCTTCTGGACAAGACAGCTACCAATATGTGAATAGTTTCAAAAGGGGATTGAATAAAAATTATTGTTTAAAATCAGACCAATACAGGCACTCCTCACTTAATGACTGAATTCCATACCTGTGACCAGGTTGTTAAGTAAACTGGTTGATAAGTGAGAAGCAATAAACTGAATACAAGAGTAATAAATCATGTGCTGTGGAAAAGGAGTGTGGCGAAGATGCAAGCACGCATTTACGAAGGTCGTAAAGGGTCGTAAATCCAAGCAGTCACTAAACAGGTAGATCATTAAGTGAGGAGTGCCTGTATAAGAATCACTTGTGTGATTAAATCCAGATTTACTAAACTGTCTGACACAAGTCTACATTATTCTGTATCTACAATAATTTCATCTGATTAGCCAAGATACTTTTTGAACAACAAAATTGGAATAACAATAAAGCAAACCTCTCTTCACTGAACCACTGCTAACAGAAAAAGGTCCATGTACTCCTAAAATGATTTTTGTTTCTATAGCAACAGTGTTCTTTGAAATATTATTTGCAAATACACAAACAAGATACAGTCCAAGAATAGCATACCACAACACTAATTAGGTATAATCAAGGGCAGGGAACAGGAATGGGAGAATGCTCAGAATTGTGGGGGTTGCAAATTCTTGTGTTGTGGAGAGGTAATGAATTTTAATAGTTGACAGGAGAATGTAAATGTCACATGATCTATGTCTGTGACATAATGAATACAATTCCCCCCTCCTCCTGCACTACTAATGCTAAAGTTGAATAACTCTGACACAAGCTGCTCCCATAGCTTTTAAAAATAGCAGGAACATATGCAATGACATTGCTTTCCCCTGGAGCAATGCTGCAGTATTTACAGTTTGATTTTTTTTGTTTCTGTTTTTTCAAGTTAGCTCATTAATTTCTTTTGTGTTAAGTTCACATTTTTTATTATATAAATACAAAACAGTAAATTTAGCAAGTCTCTTCTCTGTCCTTTATGGTACAATGGATATTTCTGGCACTGGATTTGGGACAGCCTTAGTGAAATGCAAAGGATTGTTTCAAATAGTGATTATCTACCAGCAAAATATACACTGCTATGACGATAAAATCACTCTTCCTCAGTGCCTTCCTAATCTGTTCAGAAGGTCAGGGGCACCCCACAAAATGTGGTTTTCGGGGGAACAAGAGGAAAAGAGGAAGGACTGTTGCATAAGTCAAAGTCTGCTCATGCAACAAAGATAGGCCTTAAAGTGAAAATGCTGCCTCTTACACTGTAAATTTAAGTGTCGTTACTATATGTATAAAAGGTTTTCTAAAAACCCAACAAGTAATAACTTTGCTCTGTATATTAAAAAAAAAAACACAGGATAAGGAGACAGGAAAAACCACAACTTAATGTAAAACCAAGAACAGGAGAGGGAGAGATCACCAAGCCAAAATAAACAAGTATCCTTCATCCACTGTGTTCAAATGTGTTCAAAATCTACACTATAATTAACAAATATTCTGTGACCTTTGAACACATATTATTTCTTACATAAAGATGTTTGCATTAACTAGAAATATTTGTCACCTGATATTTGCAGGTTCAAGTTTTGAAAATTAATTGGAACCACCTTAACCCACTTAAACATTTCACAAAAATCTGTTTTTAAATCTGTAATAGAGATACGAATACCCCTGCACAGGTGGCGATAACAAGGGTCCAGCCCAATGGAGCCGGATAGTCCACTCACAATTCCACTGCTGCTGGGACCTCCACAACCCTTCCAATGGCTCCGAAGATCGCGATCGGCTCGCCACTCCTGGGAGGAGGCAGGACAACAAGCCTCTCTGCCAGGTCGAAGAGTGGCTCACAGATCGTGATCTCCAGAGACACTGGAAGGATCGTGGAGGTCGCAGCAGCGGCGGAATTGTGAGTGGACCGTCCGGCCCCATGGGGCTGGACCCTCGTTATCGCCACCTGTGCGGGGGTATTCGTATACCAATACCCCCATCTCTAATCTGTAATCATGCTTCTGTTTGGCTAGAGTAGACTGTAACTAAGACTAAAAAAAACACAGCTATACAAGGAGCACAAAAAAGGCTCAAGCAAGTTGCATAAATTAATTTGGAGTCTGAAGCCTTCCCTTAAAATTCCATGTTTAAGTTATGGGAAAATATACCATTTTAAATCTGATATAAACTGAGGCAAAAATAGGGTTGTCTTAAGTCTATACAGCTGTTGCTTCAGCAACTCTCTCAGTAACCATAACTGTGGAAAGTTCCAATAGTATGAAATGTAGTCACACTAGTCAGCTTTTCCTAAAATTAAAGCAAGAGCAACGCACATAAAAATAAAGTTTATTTCAAGCCCAAACAGCTCAAACTCATCTGACTAAATGGGTAATACAAAACAGAGAACAAGCTAACAGTATATTGCTCTTACTCCTTATGAATGGCACATCAACGGCTCATCCAGAAAAAGTATTTATCTGTTCTTCCCCATTACTGCTGATTGTTGTTATTTGATGTTAAACAAGCACAGAGCTTACCAGGGTTTCTGTTTGCACTCATTCCTAAAATGCACTTCTTTACCAACCCCTGCGACGCAAAACCTAGTACCTTTTAAAGGAACTGATTTTAAAAAGCTTGAAAAAACTCTTTAAAAGTGAATCCCCATACCAGATGTGTTTGTACGTGTGTGTTCAGTAGATTAGATTAGCACTAACCCTGAAAGCTTCATATCTGAGCCCTTTTCAGTGGAGCTTCACTCGTCTTAAGATATGCTGGAAATCAGCTTTCAAACCAACTCTTGAGAAAACCTTCTTTAAAAAACAATATTCTGTCCTGTATAATTATGTTTTTTAAGTAGACAACTGCTGACATGGAAGCCTTTCTCAGAAGTCATATTTGCTGACCTTCACCTCCACCAAACCCACTTCCATCCTTCCCATCTTGAATGAGCAGGAAGAAGAGGACCAGAAGAGATAAATGATGAACAGAGGGAAATACACAGGGGAAAAAAATTATATGTATTTCAGTGCTCCATGGAGTCACTGCTTTTACCTACTGGCCAGAATCCATTTAGCAGAGATGTACCTGTACAAGGCTAATGATGTTATCAGCCATGGGCTGATACCTTTAATTTAAAGCTTCATATTCCCCTACCAGTCAGGTTCGAAGGCTCCCAAGGGTGTTGTTTTTTTCCCTGTGAGGAAGGCTTGGGATTGAGAAGGGAGGCTTTAATATCTGAAAATTGCCACCGTCTGAATCCCAGTAGTGGGGCTAGCAGCAGCAATTTTCAATATGAAGGCCCCTTCTTACCCACTGTCCTGAGGCTCTCAAATACTTCCCCAAGGCAAAAGGGATCTCTAGGGAGTCCGGCTGGTGGGGTAGAGAAATACTATTTTGAATTGGGGATGGAAAAATCATGGCTTTCATCTGCTTGTGTGGGTATAAATTTCAGTCATTGTTTTTAAGAAACAAGTTTTTCCATCTCATCAGCCAATGAGTGAAGTCATCCACACTATTACACATAATTTGTTGCAGTGTTGAGGATATGTTGTCTTTCTGCACATAGCTGAAATATGGCTGCAACAATCCGTTGGCAAAAAAATAAATAAAATAAAATAAAATTTTAAAAAAGAGAGAGAGAGAGAGAAGGGAAGGGAAGTATAAATTACCAAAAGACACTTGTTATTTTTGTTTCTGTCACTGTGCTTTTGTTGCTTTAGACTTAAATTGCTTGAATGTGGTTTAATGAGTGTTACACCTCATTAAATGTGCATAGGAAATTGATATATCTGTACTAAGTAGAAACCCCAGGTGTGTTCTTACTTTCCTGGACTACAGCTCCTAGAAATTTCCTGCCAACACAGTCAGTAACTATTCTACATGGCATAGTTTATGTATTGAATTGTATTCAAGGTCTTCTAGGAGTTTCAGCCCACAAACACATACCTAAAAATACCTTCTTTTCACTTGCCTGGACAAGAACAAGGCCTTCTTCAGACCTTCACTTCCTGCTGCAATGCTTCCTAGGATGAATCTGCTGCATTTGTTCCTGAGGGTGGCAATCTTGTTGCCCTTTATGCTCTACACAAGGTGCATCCTGAAGAATCACCACCCCAAGGAAACGCTGCAGCAACTTCCTCCCAAGGAGCATTGTATCAGGAAACAAAGGACTACAAGCTAGCGACCATCTCCCCTTATGTTGTAGTCTTGCTCTCAATACAGACTCTACAGTCCTGACCAATTTGGCACTTGAGGAGTGTCCATTGATCCTGCCCAAAATTAAATGGAACCATAGAGCAAAACATCTCTTTGAAAAAGTAACTAATCAAGACACGATACCCCAAGGCTTCGTCAATTGGTTATCTTTATCAAAGCCTGAAGATCACATCAAAGGCTTTGAGAACTTAATAGACACCATAATAGTTAGCCTTGGCCAGTTCCCTCAACAATCTCAGAATAGACAGGCCCCAGCTACATGTCCTAGGTTAGACAAGGATTGTCTTGCCTTGAAGAAGGATATGAGGAGGATCTATAATAACTATAGAACCTCAAGGGCTTTCAAGCTCCCTTCACAGTATTTTGAGCTGGAAAACCACCTCAGAATAGCCATCAAGAAGCTCCACCATCGTTTTATAATGGACCGTTGGTCTCATTTAGCTCAGGCTATTAACTCAGGTAACAACAAAAAATTTTGGGAGGTGGTTTCAGGTTCTTTCATCTTCAATAAGAACTCACAGGACTTTCCCTATATACCAGCTGGGTCATGGGAACAGCACTTTTTGGGCACTTTTTATGATAGCTGCAAGCCCACCGTGCCAACCGACGTGTTTCCACCTAGAGATCTCCCGGAATGGGCCCCAGTTACAACTAGTGAAATAAAAAAACTTATAGGACTTCTTAGAACTGGAAAGGCACCGGGTCCTGATGCCCTTCCTCCGGAACTGTTTAAGGCTTACCCCGATTGGTGGGCGCCTGTTCTTGCTGCTTTATTTACTTCCGTCAATCGATCTGGTATCACGCCCAGAGCATGGACACAGGCCATAGTGATTCCCATCTATAAGAAGGGTGACAAGAAATCCCCCGCAAACTACAGACCAATAAGCCTTCTTGCTATCACTGGGAAGTTGTACGCCAGCTACTTACTCCAAAAATTACAAGACTGGCTTTTAGACCAAGATATTTTGGGACCTGAACAAGCGGGTTTTAAGGCAGGAAAGTGTACATTAGACCATTGTTTGATCTTATCCCATCTGATTTCCAAATATGCGTCACAGCGTAATACTCGCCTGTATGCAGCTTTCCTAGATCTAAAAGGGGCCTTTGATTCCATAGACAGAGATATCTTATGGCTAAAGCTCGCCAGGCTGGGCATTGGCAGGAGGCTCCTCTTTTTAATCCAAAAACTCCATGCGGGCTCTACCTGTCGCATAAAAATGTCGACGCAGGGGGCCCTTTCTAATCAGATTTTTTCCAACAGAGGAGTGAAGCAAGGCTGCGTTCTGGCACCAACTCTGTTTAATCTATTTATTAATGACCTCGCCCCACTCCTACATAACATCAATGGCCATAGCCCCAAACTGGGCCCTATACAGATTCCAATCCTATTATATGCGGATGACATGGTTCTCCTCTCCCGCACAAGGGTCGGCCTAAAGCGGCTAGTTAGCGGTTGTTATGACTACCTGATACGCAATAAACTCCAATTAAATTTTGAGAAATCTAAAATAATAGCCTTTGGCAAAGCATGGAAACCTTTCTCCTGGTCTTTCAATGGCAACTATATCCAGCAGGTCAGAGAGTTTAAGTACCTGGGTGTCTTTTTCCATTATAGACACACTTGGTCAACTCACCAGCGGACAGCGATTAAGTCAGCAAAGCTTTCAGCACAGGCTATCTTACGCTTCCATCGGACTTGGGGCCACTCTTACATCCCTGCTGCGCTGCAGATTTTTAATGCCAAATCAGCAGCACAGCTTCTTTATGGTGTCCCCATCTGGATGTCTGCATTACACAGTTCTGTGGAAAGGGTCCAATCAACATTTCTCTATAAAATCTTTGGCCTGCCACATTGTGTGCCTTATGCTACCCTATGCCTTGAAGGCGGTCAATACAGGATTGAGACTCAGGCTTGGCTCAGATTTTTTAAGTATTGGATTAGGATCTGTTTCTTTTCAGCCCAGGACACTTTATTTCAAGCGTTGCTTGCCGACAGTCTGTTCCCAAAAGGTTTGGCCCTATTTCTTAAGAAAATCAAGATCCTGGGGTTGTCACCAGATTTGCTGGGCTCAATACCCCCCTCTAGGGTGTTTCATACAATTAAAATAAGAGTTCTGGATATAGAGGGGCAAACTCTCCGTAGCGCTGCCCAAAGAGTCTGTTCCCCACTCTATTTTCACCTGCCCCTCTCTCATGGCAGTAGACCGAACTATCTCTATCATTTAGAACAGCCACAAGATCGATGGGCATTTACCCTTGCCAGGTGCAATATAGTACCATCGAGCTTAGTGCAGGGCAGGTATATGGGTTTACCTATAGAACTGAGAGTCTGTCCGTGTGGCCAGGGAAAGGTTGAATCCCTGCAGCATATGTTATTCTACTGTATTTTGTATAAGGACATTCGCCTGTCTTATTTGAGCTCTTTCCTCTCCTCCCACTCTGGATGGGATGATCTGAGAAAAATTCAACATCTTCTAAGTGGCACCATTAAGGAACTTACCCTGACAACTGCTAGGTACGTCTATTTCATCATACAGAGACGTCGTAGCGCGCTTTCGCAGAATGCCAAGCCCTAAATATGCATTTGGCTGTTCCCCGCCCCGTTAGCCGTTGAACATTTTAGCTGTATTTTAGTGTGTTTTAATTTGAACAGTATGCCAATAAAGGTTTCTGTCTGTCTGTCTGTCTGACTACAAGAAGACTAAATTTATTCAGGTGAGTAAAATGAAGGTGTTTGCATTATGTTTTCAGGCTGAAATTCCGAGAAATCTGCCTGGGAAACTTTGAAAGTTGGAGTGTGTAAAAAAAAAAAATAAAGTAAAAATGGCACACTCCAGTTCTGAGCACAGTTCACAAACTCCAGGAAATCATTAAAACTGCTCTTCAGACTAAGGATCCTTACTTTTCTGTGCATACAGCAGTTAAATTTAAGCAACATTTATCATCCTTCATTTTCAATGCCAAATGATGAAAAAAATGTTAAAATCCTCTTGCATAGCTAGCTTCACGCACAACATAACTTTTGGAGGACCCAAGTAAATAAATCGCCATAGAAATAATCAGTTTTACTCTAAGTCACATACCTCAGTACCCACAGAGATTTATTAAGACAATTTGCCTCCAAAAGTTACGCCATTTGTGTTACACCAGCATAACTAGGCAAGAGGATTTAGGCCTATGTTTTGTTTCTGTTTCTTGCTTGTCTTATCTAAGACACAATTTCTCATGCAATTATTATCATCAGTTTCTAATGCTTTAGGTTGGAAATGGTATCAAATGTTCCGGTACAACTATATTTCTCCTTAGAGGCAATTTCACAAACAAATTAATTAATACTATTTTTATGGACAAAATTATGAAATGAATAATAAGTGTACCGCATGTACTTGATACACCTTTGGAAAATGTAATTATAATTATAAAGAGAAGCAAAATATTCAACGGCAATCTACATAATTCTCCTCTAATTAGATCTTTAGGTACACTGGATGTAAATTTTCAGCACACATCTGTTACAGATTAAAGATTATGGCTGACAATGGCAGGAAGCATATCTGACTACTTAATCCCCTCAAACACTAATGCATTTTGGATCAATGTGCAAGAGAAACATAATTCTCTTATTGACATTAACTCCAAAGTGCATGTTTTGGACAACTTTCAGTTTCCACCAGATATTCACAATAATATTGGTTTAGTTGTTTTCAAGTGAAGTTCCAATACTAGCTTGTACACTTTTTAGTGACAATTTCTTCCACCATCAATTATAATGAAAATAATGAATTGAAGCAGTAACAGGGAACCTTAACAGAATGAAGACCATATCTGATTTCTGTCAGTTTCCTGACTATATGAAGTATAATGGGTAGGGAGAACATCAGACATCTAATGTCCTGCAACTCCCAAAAAGCTTAGCCCCTCCCAGACACTTCCTCCATCTTTACATCTGAAGTCTTCATTCCTCAACTGTAAGTAATTAAAAACACTTGAGAAGAGTTTTGATTTTGATTTTTGCTAAAGCCCCCAGAATTCTTCCTGAGGGAATTCCTGCAGACTTTGCACATTGTAGTCCAAAATGTAAGTGCAAAGTACTGCACGTAGGAAAAAGAAACCAAATACACAGTTACAAGACGAGGGATACCTGGCTCAGCAATACTATGAGCGAGAAGGATCTTAGAATTTTCGTAGATCAAAAGCTGATTATAAGCCAACAGTGTGATGCAGCTACAAAAAAGGCAAATGCTATTTTAGGCTGCTTTAATAGAAGTATAGTCTCCAAATTACACAAGGTATTCGTTCCCTTCTATTCAGCACTGGTTAGGCCTCATCTTGAGTACTGTATCCAGTTCTGGACACTGTACTTCAAGAAGGATACTGACAAACTGGAACAAGTTCAGAGGAGGGCAACAAGGATGATCAGGGGACTGGAAACCCTATGAGGAAAGACTGAAATAACTGGGCATGTTTAGCCTTGAGAAATGGAGACTGAGGGGAGAACGATAGCACTTTTCAAATACTTGAAAGGCTGTCATACAGAAGTGAGGCAGGATCTGTTCTCGATCATACCAGAGTGCAGGACATGCAACAATGGGCTCAAGTTACAGGAAGCTAAATTTTGATTGAATATCAGGAAAAATTTCCTAACTGTTAGAGCAGTATGGCAATGAAACCAATTACAGAGAGAGGTGGTGAGTGCTCCAACACTGGAAGCATTAATTAGAAACTGGACAACCACCTGGCAAATATCCTTTGATTTGTATTCCTGCACCAAGCAGGGAATCGGTCTCGATGCCCTTATAGGCCCCCTTCCAACTTCATTATTCTATGATTCTATGAAAAGTCCCATGCCTGATGGCTGAAGCTCTGGGCTAGGTCAGAAGAAAGCTGTTTATCCAACTCTAGAGTTCAGCAATCTTGTGTTACTGAGCTGTGGGGATAGGCATTTCCTAAGAGTTCATCATCCCCATAATTTATTGAAAGCTATAAACTCATGCAGGGAATCAAACCGTATTCCTCTCTTGCCATCACACCTTTTTGAATGTTGTGCCCAAGTTCTCTTGTTATATTACTGTATTTATTTACACCTGCTACGAAACATTCAAACACTGAATTAAATACTGCAATTGTAAGTTCTGCCCTTACATCAGTGGATAAATCACATGTCTACTGCAAGCTTGAAACTTAAACTACACTGGATGGTCTTTTGATGAACATTTGTGCTCTGCACAAGAAATAAAATAGTGTTAACTGCTGCTGATGGCCCATATTAATCAGAAATTTACTTGGTGTGGAGTTCTTTTAGCTCTGTATTGGATTTTAATAATGTATGAATACATTTTGAAGATGGCATCATGTGTCAAATACACATTCTCAAACATAGTACTTGCCACTAATCTCAGGAATGTGTTCTGTGATGTCACTGCATTTTGCAGTTAATCAGTGACAGTAGTCAAGACCACAGAAAATGAGTAGCTCCAAATATTTTAGGTAGCAAATTCTTTCAAGCAAAATCATCAACTGTGCAGTATAAACAAGGTATGCTGATACTTTCCCTTCAGAAATTCCCCATAATTTACAACCTTCCACTTTGCTTACTGTTCTTGTGTAGCTGCCTTAAATGTTAACTTACAATGGTCCAGTTTGAAACCTTCTTTAGGGGGAATGTGGGGAATCAACCCGCTGATGTGGGTGCAGATTACCTAAATTAGCTTCATTTGACCACTCAAGATGGCTAGAGAATGACTGTACTTTTTCCCCCCAGGAAAGAGCGTAACAAGATCTGGCAGTAGTCTTCATCCACAGTAGGTTCTAGTTGCCAAAGACCTGGTTTTATAACAGATATTTTGTGTAAACCTGGCCAAAGCATTTATGAAATATGGTCTAGAATAAAAGACAGTACAACTATAGACAATCACAAATAGGAAAAAATAACTTTTTAACATTCACAATACAACTCTAATGTACAAACTGCAATGCTTTGCAGCTGTGACTATAATTCATATTCTCACAACAGTCTGCATTTGAAGTATTAGTCTTATATGACTATGGGAAAATATTATTATTGCAATGATACAAATTATACTGGATCAAAAAGTGATTCTGTATTCTTTTTAGCTCAGTGGTTCCAAGGGTTTTGAGTTTGAATTCCCACTGTGCCTCCCAGGAGAGATGACAGCTAGGATCAACCTGAGCATGCGGCTGATGGAGATACAGCGGTACCTCGGTTTACGAAAGCCTCAGTTTACTTAATTTTCGGTTTACAAACCAAAATCCATAGAAAATAATGCCCCAGTTTACATTTTTTTCCTCTCTTTTTTCCGCTGTATGAAAGGGTTTCCCCAGGACACATTGTGCCTGGAGGTTTCTAATGCGGCCCCCGTTCCTAGCTCAATCCGCGTATCGGTTTACAAAATTTCCGCATTACGTAATGTCCTGGAAGACACATTACTTTTGTAAACTGAGGTAAGCCTTTATATGCTCTTCCACCTGCACAACCTTGGGCAAAATGCATAGTCCCAGCACGCTACCAGAAGAAGCTACTGGTAAACTATTTCTAAATACCTAAAAAATCTGGGAGGGTAATCATAATTAGTGACCAATGTGACAGCACATAATAAATGATATGAATACAATAATTTGAAAACGTAGTATTTTAATATTTCATTCAAAATAGAATGCATTTCATGTCAATATCCACAGCAAATACTTTCTTACTCTGAAATTATTCTCAAGCAAAGATTATCAGATAACTTGAGGAATTCCAACTCACTGAAAGGTGTTGGGTCAGTAGGATCTGGAGGTGGAAAGTTCTCTGTGAAGTTGACATTGCACATGTTGGTACTGCAGCAACAGAAACGATACGTCCCATTTTGAATCGACAAAGGGGTGGATGTTACTATGCACTCCTCCGAGTGACACTCTTGAGGATCTCCAATATGGGACCAACATCCTTTTTAAAAAGTAGCATATGAAATGGCATTAAATCAGTGTCATGCATGTCTATGATATTCAGTTCACATAACAAATATTTCTTTTCTTCCACATCTTGATACTGTCATCAGATATCTTCTCCTCACACAATCTGTTCTGCATTTTAAGATAGGACTGGGATACTCTGCCTGGGACCCCTTCCTTAAGTGACATGTCTACTGGGACTACAAGCAGTAGTTTTCCTTTTGCAACTGCAAGTCTCTTGAATTCCTCCCATATGAAAAATGCTGTGATCTAAACTTCCTTTTAAATACACTGGCCAGAATCCTATTGCTGAGGTATGCATGTATAAGTTAAACTGCACTTACCACAGCTAACTATAGAGAGGCAGTTGTGTTATGAGGCATTCTCTCAACTGTGCAATAGGATTTTATATAATAGATCCTGGATCAACCTTCCTCAACGTTCTCCCAATTCTTCAAGGAACCCACCCACTTTTGGAACAATTAGTTACTACTTTACTTTTCTTTACTGTCTTCTTGGTTTTTTCCCTCACTTCGTAGGCTACAAATAGAAAAGCTCCAGACTCAGGACTGGATGTGGCCTGTCTAAGTTCCCAGCCTCTTTTGCTGTTACTTCTGATCAGCTGGTATGAAACAACTTGGAATCTGGTTTTGATTTGCAGCCTAGGAAGGAAGTGCACTGGAGCCCACCCCACTATACACATGCACAAGGCTGAACTGCCCCTTTGAATGGTCAGTTCAATTTTGCAAGAGTAATATTTGATTTCATTAACTTTGCTTTGGCCCCACCCTGTTCCCATAGACTTGCTCAGTGCTGGAACACAGCTCTCATGTAAACTTGAATTCCACTTTTAAAATGGAATTCAGACTTTATATCAAAAAAAGTTACCCTCTGCTACCTTCAGCTACACTGTTATACAGCTGGCACTATGTAAACTGTAACTAGTGGAAGTTCTAAGTGGTGCTAAACAAAGAACTAAGCAATAATAAATATTACTACTGATTTTGTTTGCTAGATTTTTCTCAGGCAATTGCTTTTCCATATGTAGCTGTATTTGTGTATACATCAGTTGCTATCTTTAAGGGGTACAGTTCTTGACTTCACTTTTGCCTTCTAATAAATATCCCAGTATTTTCAGTACCCAGACTTCTCATACTAAAAGTAGGCTAATGCTGCGCAACTCATGGCTGAAATGTAGGTCATGGGCCACAGGTAATACACACATGCCCTATGCTCATGTTTTTATCACTGTTACCAACTGCTATTTCCAATAGACAGTATGAATGTTTCATTTTGCTTTTTGGCAACTTCTGCAATTTTATCTACTACTTAGCTGTTCTCTTAAGTTTAACATATTCCAAATACAGTGGTGCCTCGCTAGACGATTGCCTCGCAGGACGAGGAAATCGCTAGACGAAGGCTTTTTGCGATCGCTAATGCGATCGCAAAACGATGGTCTCCTATGGGCGATTTTCGCTAGACGACGAGGTTTCCCCATTGGAATGCATTGACTAGCGGTCAATAGCTGTCAGTGCATTCCAACGGGGACCCGCGCTCGCTAGACGAGGTTTCCCCCAACGGGGACGATCTTCGCAAGACGACGACTTTTCCCTTGGAACACATTGAAGAGATTTCAATGCATTCCAATGGGGAAACGTGCTTCGCTAGACGATGTTTTCGCAAGACAGCGATCTTCGCGGAACGGATTAACATCGTCTAGCGAGGCACCACTGTATATTCCAATATATTAAAAAAATGTGTTCTTACATTCAAAGCTTCCTTAAATTATGATTTTACATACTGACTTGGAATGAATGCAATGTTTCCTGTTTGCTTAGTTGAGAATAAGCATGCATTAGACTTGACAATACTCAGTTGTAAAGCAGCCCATGGTAGTTCCAACCAGAGGTAGTGTTAAACTACAATTGACAACACTAGTTAGAAACAATTTACTAACTGCAGCTGGTTCTAACAAATCCAAATAGAGCTCTGAACTGGGAAGAAAAGTGGATGCGTATATGGAAAGAGTAGCAGGAGAGGTAACACAACTGAGCAAATTCATCTCTGCATTCAGGCAGCCTTTAAGATGTAAGGCAAGTTACCTTGTTTCACAAGATGTATGTCTCCTTCTCGCATTTTCTCCCACAGACCATAGCAGGTATTGCCTTTCATGCATAGTACTGTGCCATTCTCTTGAGAAATTCGACTTTCACTAATCCCATGATCATTTTGGTATAAGTCCCTGAAAGCACATGTTATCTCTTCACTCTGGGCTGCTGTAAAAGAAAATAAAAGACAATAAAATTCTCATTCCACATGTACGGTTATGGTCAAGATATAATTAAGTAAAAGTGAGAGAGGGGTGGTTTTTTTGTTTGTTTGTTTGTTTTTTGGGTGATTCAGGACTTTGAAAGGGAGACAGAACTTCCTGTTGTGGTCTTCTGTTAGACGTAAGCACAATCAATTTGTGTGCACATCGGAATACTTTCTTCAGCCATTTCTACTCTCTTTTCATGAACAGAGATACTCTGTACGGGCATAGCCTCTCTTCCTTTAGCACGATGCTAGTGAACACCACCATGTCATACTTATACAGTATTAGACTTAACCAAAAAGACATCTCTGCAGAACCATTAGCAACAAAGTGATATTGACCAATATTGCTAAGGGAAATCACTGCGGTAACACTTCAAGCATGGTATTCTGAGATATAACCTCTTCCTTCACCACCTTGCCAGGGATCACCTAAACACACTAGATTTAACCAAAAGATCACTCTGCAGAGCCATTAGCTACAAACTGACATTGGCCAATACTGCTGAGAAAAAGCATTTACCTGTAGCAACACTTCACACTTTGGTGGGTTTTTTAAAATAGTATTCATGAATGAAGAGGCTTTAAAAATTCACTAAAGGAAACCGGATTAACAAAAATACATGCAGTCCCAGGGCACATTATTGATAAATCTTAGATCATCATCCTAATTAGCCTTCCCAGTGAGCTTACATTTCCCTTGAGCCAGAATTTTAGAAGATCAAAATATCTTTAAGATCCTTGAAATTCAAAGGAATTTCCATCCACTTTTCTTTTTGATACAGCCCACAAATTAGGCCACTCCTCATCATAAGAACCCTACATAATGATTGAAATAGAAAAAAAAATCTTCCAAATAAAAGAACTGCTGGAAGTTCATACAATAGTACATAGAATTTGAAATGGTTGTATCTGTCAAAGCAAAATACTTTTTTGAACCATTTAAAAAAAATTCATAGTTGGCTCTTCACTGAATAGCAGTGTTTTGTTAAAAGGTTTCAGTAGCTAATGTAGAATAAAACAGAGCAACTCACTAGAGTGATTAATTCACAAGCAACTGCTAGGCGTGTACATTTTCTTCTCTTCTCTTTTTTCTTTCAGAACTCCAAATTCTGGAATTCTCCATTCTGGGAGTTATAACTTCCAGACAGACAAATACCTAAATTGTGCTCACCTGGAGTATGGCTGGGTTGGTGGGTCTCATGGTCCAGGACAGGCCAACCTTGGGCCTCCTTTCCCGCTGGAAAAGGAAGCTGTTCCCAGTACTTGTTGGGAACATCATCATTTTCCAACAAGAAACTAGATCCAAGCTTCACCTATCCTAAGCCATGAGGCTTTCCAGGGCAGCCTTCCTCTAGATGAGCACAATTTAGATGTCTGTCTAATCATCATCATTATCATCATCCAGCTGGAATAATAGACTGGACAACTGAGCAGGACCACTTGATGACACGTAACCAATACAAATATTTTACCCCTGAGAATTATATAACTGAATTCCAACCAAGACACTACGTCAAATTCAAGGTTACTTCCATCTATATTACTTCGCCATGTTCAAAACAATCACCTACCACTCAGAGAATTATTTCTTAAGATAATTTTTAGCGGTTCTTCTCTAAATAGCCTTTTACATTAGAAATATGTTGTTATTTTTTAAATAAAAGGTACCACCCCCCCCCCCCAATGCACTCCCTACTAAGACTCAATTGGTGTGAGAATCCTACATTTTTGGCACTAGGTTAAGACTATCCTATCTTCCCAGAAATTTAGAGAAAAAAATCCTGTTTGATTAGAGCCTTTGGTTATTTATTTATTTTTAAAAATCTGCTTAATCATGCTGTATTTAACCGTGTTTTGTTATGGAACTGCTGGATAACTCAGTGGTTTAGGCCTCTGACTGCAGAGGCAGAGGTTGGGAGTTTAATTCCCCACTGTGTCTGCTTGACAGGGCCTGGACTCGATGATCCATAGAGTCCCTTCCAGCTCTGCACTTTAAAGATTATTATACTTAATTCATATACTTCTCAGGTTCGTGGAAGTAATTTTATTCACACTTTCAATGGAAGGGACATTAAGAAATATTTTTTAATAATAAGAAAAATTCTATGGTGCACATAATGGCACAGGACCTAATCCTGCTTCTGTTGCTATAGCTTTAGAAACGTAATGGAGAAGAAAGCTCTATATGTATCATTAGTAAAAAACAAGGTTTCTGATTCTACTTTTAATCGTTAACAGTATGCTAGCCATGGTTTCTGAATTCAGATATCATATCAAACAATTAAGCACTGTTTGACTTGATGCAGTTGAACAAAACGCTGTTCACTTATTTAAAAAGCTTACGTATGTAAGCCGCCCCGAGTAGACTTTGTCTAGGGGGGCGGGGTAAAAATCTAATAATAAATAAATAAATAAAATAAAAATAAAAGAAACAGTGGGGACAGGGTAATTAAAAAGAGCTAGATTCAGAGAAGTGCCCCTGTAATTTATTGCAGTGTGAGGCTTCATCGATTTTGTGAAGAAGTTAATATTAATCCACGAAAATTCATAATGAAACAAATTTGCTAGTATAAAAAGAACAACAAAATTCCTATCAAATTGTTCCAGGCCACTGCAAAGAAGATTCTCACACTACTCATGGACACTGTCCAATAGATAACAGAAATGATTAGACCAAAACTGTCTACATCTGTTGTATCTAAATCAGTTATACTTGGATTTTCCAGTATATAGCAGAAGAGTGCTACAAGCCCAATTTGATTATACTGTGGTAGTGTAATAGCAGGACTGTTACAACATATTGTAGTCTCTGAAAGCAGCACTTCAGGGCACACATGTCTAAAAACCCTCAGTTTATTAGTGCCACCTCTCTTTATCTTAATGACACAGCAACTATCAAGTTTATAAAGCAGAAGATTCATTCAGTACAGTTTCCTATACAGAAGAACAGTCTATAATAACTCTGTAAACTCTTTTTGCCATATAGCTCAGTATCCTGTTCCATACCTTTTCAATTTCAGGGTATGCACAGTCACACACAATGATACAAAGTCATGTGCACCCCAAAATAATAAAAGGAACTCTTTCAGTAGCAGCAATCTGCCATGGTCAGCAACATCACTTCTGTTGCACAGGCAAGAGCTATACAACAGGACACTGGCCATAATCCCAATATTGTACATGTGCTTAAACTATTATGCAAAAGTAATATACTGTCTTGTTGAAGTACAGGTACTAGGCAGCACTCAGAAATTCTCTTGATTACTAGTGTGACTTCCCCCACCCCACCCCCTTCACTTCAGGCATTCTTGAAGACAAAAGAGTTTGCATGTGTTGGTTTGAACAACAATTGTTAGTTGAGTGTACATAATTTTATTCTCAAGAACAGATGCTTTGTGCCTGGAATGTGCAGCTGTCTTGTATTTTCTGATTCGAGGCATGGGACTGCCAAAGAAATAAAGATGGGATGTTTTTTTATCTTTAGTGACATGGGACAATTCAGTTTTATTCTATACTGAATTATTTACTGCTGTGATTAAGGGGAGGATAAAGTACATATAAGCCTATTAGTGCAAGTGTTTTTGCGCCTTCATCTTTTCTAAAATTATACAGATAAGAAGAAAAAACGACAATGCCTTAATGTAAGTGCTTTTCCAATTAACTTTATATTATTTGGTCAGTTTTTAGATGTCTCACTCAGAAATGTTCTGATCATCCTTGAGAACAACACAGCATGGAGAGCCCAAAACATGACTTTGCTTCTTCATGGAAACTGCTAGGCATCCTAGAAACAATTTCACTAGCAGCAGTCATACATTCTTCAGTCACCACCATGCCAAGACTGCTGCTTGAAAATTGTGGCTGTATCCATAGATGAATCAAGCCAAATACTGAGTTCTTTCACAAAATTCCTGCCTCCAACCAACCCCCAAATCTGCTTTAGAGTGTCTTCTCTGGAGGAGAGAATCTATGGTTCTGACAGAACAGCAGCTGGAAAATGGCTGGACAAAACTAGAACATTTTATCCTTTAGGATTATAAATTAGAAAATGGCAATATGGTAGCATTTAAGCAAATATGCTTAGTTCTTTCAGCATTTTCTCATTATCAGTTTTTAAAAATTCATAATTTTAATAGCTAATTTCTAGAAGATAGACAACTTTCTTGAATTCCTGTGACCAAAAGTGAACACAAGCTTAGTTCCTTACTACAGTAAAACACAGCATCGCCCTTACTTCCTGAATCTTGGAAACAACATTTCCGTTAATACAAACTAAAATAGGATTTGTCCCTTGGTCAAAACTTCACATTCTTGATTTATGCTTAGTTTCTCATACATAACAGCACAAGAATAAACAAGAAAAGCATCTGTGTGGATTCATGCCATGCTTTTTACTCTTCTGCAAACAATCTTTGTTTCTGGCATTGAATATTTACATTAGTCTTTGCTTGCCAGTTCATTCAGATGTGTTTTCAACTGTCAGCCTATTCTCTATAAACCATTGTGCTGAATGGCGTAAGACTTTGTGGAACCACAGCTTTTCAAAATTTATAACATTTCCTTCACAGTCCAATCTGGAAACTTCAATAGATAGATCAATTTCCAACAAATCCTACAATACTCTTTCATCTAATCACTACATGTAGCCACTGTGTGCCACTCCTTCCCACCACTGATTTTCCAGTTTTACCATCCCACTTGATCACCAGGTTAAACAACTCTGAGTCTATGGCAAGCCATAATGTAGAAACTCACTTTTCCTTTTGAGAAATACCATTCCTTTCTTTTACCACTCCTGAAGGGAAAATGATCCACTTTCAGAAAAGCCTGAGCCTTGACTGGTCATTGGGTGATTACCAGTAAAACCAGCAAATATAATTTGTGCATCACTTCCTAGCTACACCCCTGCCCCTTTCTAAGCAGTAGACCCTGCTTACTGAACTGATAAAAGCTACTTAGAGGATGCAGCTTTGAATCATCCACAAATCATCTGGAAACTCCTGACACAGAAAATTATTAACTAAGTACTTGATTATGTATATACTAAACCAATATTGAGTTTAAAAATACCACTAATTACAGTTTTCCAATCTCTAGCCTCAAATTAAACTATCACTGCCTTCCAGGTATAATTTCATACCTAGCTCCAGCAATTTACACCAGTTCCTTCTAATCTGAACAAATTCAGAGGAAAGTGTAAAATGGAAGGTAGTTTCTGGTCAAATGATTTGGTGAATACTAATAAGCTGATTCCACTTCTGTATTTTAGCAAAACATAATAACATTATAACAAAGGGAAAACAGACTGATGAGTCATGCGCTCTTTATAAAGCTACTGATTGCTAACTTCTGTATCTCTTTTACAAGCTGACTCCAAATTGAGCATTTGAAGTATTTCAATCATTATTGCTGTTATTTGGTCTAATACTTTTTCAGAAACAAAAGTCAAGCTAGTAAGCTTACAAATGATGGTACTTCTCCAAAGACAGACACTATACTCAAGGCCAGCAAAACAGTTAACTCACCAATCCAAACAAAGTGACCTTGTCATGTTCTACAGCCTGGGAGGTACTTGATGGACAGCTCTCCTATTTTTGCATTTCTACACAGGCAACAGGAGAGGGTTTCAGGAAGGTGAAAGTTAACATACAAGCATTCTAAAGCTATGCCATCCAGAACTTGATCCTAAATGAGCATGCCTCATTTGTATTATAGAGAACTGCTGGGATGAAGTGAAGGGGGTGCTGAATCTCACTCAGCTTTGTCCACCAAAGTTATCTCTGCACAACAGGAAAGACCTCGGGGAGGCAGCATGTAGTAGGCTAGAGTGGGTTCAACCCCCACCAGGTACGTATCATATTCCCCAGTTTACTGGATTTGTATCTGAAAGTGAGAAACTGGGGCAGAATAAGGATTCTGTTGGTGCAGTATTAAAGTTTTAATATTGTTGCACGCCGCTCAGAGACCACTGGTAATGGCGCGGCTAAAAAATCTTGTAAATAAATAAAAAAATACATGCCACAAAAATGCCAAGGATGCAAAAAGGAAAAATTCAGTTCACGTTTTACAAAGTTTTAGTTTGAATTAGGAGGTAACATGTTTGGAAAAGTACCAGCTCATATTAGTTTTCAAATTATTGGCATAAATCCTGTTGTTTAGCACAGTAAACTGCACTAGAGTAGGCCCATTGACTCTATGGGAATTTATAGAGTCAAGATTTTCATAAGTTCCACTGATTCAATTGCTACATGATTCAATTACTAAATGATTTACTATATAAAAGTAAGTCACAGTTGGGGTAGGCTAACTCACCAAATCCCAAATTATTTAATGGGCCTACTCTAGAGAATATTGCGGTATAAAACCATAGGAATACATCTAGCACAGTTACAGGATAATACCCTGGTAACGTAAGGGAATACCTACAGAGAATTCAAAGTTTAAAATTTAATTTAGAATTTGAATCTTCTAATTAACCCTACTCTAGTTCAATTTGCTAGGCTAAGCAACAGGATTTGGGCCAATATTTCCCTTTTAAAACACATTAGACTCATCAGCTAAAATGCAGAACAAAAAAGGAAAGTAGAGAAAGAAAAAAAACCACAAAAAAGAATACATTTTCAAAGACTACTTACTTCGTTTAATTGCAATATCAACACTCCAAGAACTTTTGAACATCACTTTTTAGGTCTTGGTTGAAACATACTTAGATGCTTCCAAGTGAAATCAGGTTGATAAAATTATAACCTGTTTTCTCCTCTGGCAAGCTAATCAGCTTGAAAAATTCATTGAACTGGCTCTGCAAAAACTAACACAAGGTATTTCCACAACACAAGCCTCCAGCCTGAAAATTATTATAACCAGTTGAGTCTATAGCTTAGATCGTTTATTCCAGTTGAGTTAAAACTTGAGGGAGGCTAGGAAGCCAAACACGTACTGCTTGAATTCACAGAAAACTCAAAGGCTTTTATTCTAGATTCTCCAAATCAACGGACAGTTTCAAGTTTGAAAACTAGAGGAACACATATTGAAGTTCATGTTTATAAAAAAAGTTGACCTGGCAATCATAGCATCATATACTGTATGTAGTATAATATGACAGACAATGTAATTGAAATCAAATTCTGCTTTTGGAAATAGAAAACTATTTTGAAGACCACTGGTCTTAAAAACAAGGTCTCAAAAAGAATTAATAGCACAATTTTCAAAATATTTCCGAAACATTGTGTGTGCTCCTTAATTTTATCATATTTTTAAAGAAGATATCAAATCTTGATCTCAGCGTGACCTAAGATCATCCTCTGACCATCTAATACTGCAGCACTATTGAAACTGAGCAGGTTTAACTAATCAGTTATTTGGACAGAAGAATGTTAAGAGACCCATGCAAGAACTGGCTATGTGAAGGAGAGATAGAGAAAAAAGAGAAAGTGGAGAGTGAGCCGTCCCCTCAACAAAAGACACCCGCGCGTGATGAAGTTGTGAGAGTGAAAGAGATATTAGGAAACAAAGGGTTGAAGGAAGAGGAAGAGACCAGGAGGGAAATGAAGGAAAGAGAGGAAAAGATTGAGGTTTGCTTAGTAGAGGAGAAAGAGAGAGAGAGGGAGGAGGAGTTAATTTTACCCATATGGGAGGGAGATATAAAAGATCAGAGTGGGAGGAGACAATTTAGAATACTGGGAATATCAGAAAGGAGAGAGGAAAAAGGAGAAAGAGAGAAGGAGAAAGAAGCCGAATATAATAGAATGAGAGGATTGTTAGAAGATTTTCCCAATCTAAAGACCGGAGGATTGTTGCCAGATCCAGACACCTCCAACGGAAACGGGACACGCGTAGACTCCCTAGAATGGACAGTAGTGGTGTATCCGCGAGGACAAGGTCGTTGGAAGAAGGTGGTCCGACCAGACTCCTCGTTCAACAGTCCACCACCGGACGGCGACTGGGCCAGGCACCCCTGCTGTGGGACCATCTGCGCGGCGAGGAGTACACCCATGAGGAAGCCCAACGATCGTGAACGGTTTGGACCAGCCCCTTCATAAATCATGTCAATTCAAAAACAAATTTGTTGTTCCCTCAATATGGACAGCTGTTTGATATGAGTTTATTAGAACCGGTAGAGGCGATCGTTGATTCACCTGATGTTAAGTTCAATAAAACAGTTGATGTTAAAAAAGAGATTCCTTTGTTATTTCCCGCCAAAAAAGAGGAACTGCTCCAGATATATGAAGAACCTGATCACAGGCTATAAATTAAAAGAAAAATGAAACATAATATTGTCTTCTTAATTCTTTAAAGCAACTTACAGGTTCCTAGACCAGTATCCTATTTAGTGCTAGTGAACACTGTGCAGCTCTGTGATTTCCAGCTGGCTATTTCACAAGTGAGAAATGGTTCTTATGGTTTTCAGTGGCAACTTATGATTGTGCAAGGAGGCACTGAATAACTCCTGCAAGCTTATAAATAGCCCCACTGAACACACAACAGAGTATTGCACACACAGTACAGGGCAATATGATTCTGGCACTAGTGCTTATTCTTGGTTGTAGAGCATATGCTTACTTTTGGAGACTAATTTGCCGGATTCAAATTTCCACGTAAAGATGCTTGGCTCAAAAGAAAGAGCCCTAAGTCCATAATTAGAGTTTTATCTAGGGCTCCTATCCATGTCTTCTTGGATGTCCCATTAAAATGAGTGAAGCTTACCAAATAAATATGATAAGTATCACAGTATATTTTACAGTCAGTACTAAAATCTGCAGTCTCCTGTTCCCAGCAGGGAAAGAAATCCTTCAGTGTCACATGAAAACTATAGCTTAGGAGATGCAACTGTGGCTACAGTACCATCACAGAAAGACATTTTTTTTTAATTAATACTAGTTTTTAATTAAAAGACTGAACTATTTTTTCAATGACCAAAATCCTGTTGAAGAACATAAGCATATAATATAATCTGTGTGCATTCCATGATGGAAAATAAAGAGCCCCCAACTTGATTCTCAGGAACGTGCACGTTCTGAGATGCTCCACCATCTACACATGCCCCTGAGAATCACTGCAAGGGATCTTTGTTTGTTTTGCTTTGAATACACACAAGTCACATCATCCAGTGTTACACAGTTTAGTATCATTTCTCCATTTCAATCAGTCCTGAGGAGGTGATTTCTGGAATGTGAAAATATGTTTTTGATCATTAAATATAAAACCATTTTACACAAGGTTGTCTGGGGACCCCATGCTGCCACACAAACCTTCTTAGGTCCCAAGATCAGCCATAGAACCTTAGCAGATTGTATCGAGGTCTTTTAGACTGCCAAGCGCTAGAGATAGGGCCTTTTCAGTGCTATCATTTTGAAATTGTTTCTCAAAGGAAATATATATAGATCCATCTTTGGATTTTCCTGCTTTTATTTCAAAATCGTTTTATATCCTTTGCCCTGAAAGTCAGCATACATGTATTTTGAACATAAATTTCTAAAATCTAAAGCAAATAAATAGTTTATGATTGAAAGCAATAAAATGTGGACCACAGATCAACCCACTTATCCTCACTCAAAACAAGAGCATATTGATTACCCATTACACTAAATTGTGAGAAGGGTACAACATGTTACAGGAAATCTTAATATTCATTAAAACACTTGAGTCAGAAAATATAATTCAAAGTGAATTAAGCTATATTAGTTTATCAGTTATCTGAAATAAACATGATTGTTCCATTTAAAATGTGGTGGCCGAGTACTGTTTTACAATCATTCCAGGTTGCAGCAAGAATCTGAGTCATACAGTAGATGTATAACATTTACGAGAACTGGAAAAAATTGAACCTTCCTATCTTTGCAAAGGACTGGAGTTCACAAGCTTTTTCTAAACTGGTTTCTGCTTACCTGGGCTTCACTTGAAGTGGACAGAGGAAACGACACGTCAGTGAATAAAACAATACTGTACTACTGCAGTTTAAAGTTGATTTTAAGATGATTTTTCATTTTAGAACTAACTTCTATTTCTTTAACTGACTTCTTTTTCTGGAATGAGTTATCCATAACTTATTTTTCTAACAAGGTCAAGCAAGGTCCTAGGATTTTCTAGACTCTTTAGAATGCTGTGTTAAATCCCACCCACCTTAGAATCATAGAATAACTGAGTTGGACGGAGCCTATAAGGCCACTGAGTCAAACCCCTGGCTCAATACAGGAATCCAAATCAAAGCAGATTCAACACCTTATTATTGTTGCAAGAGAGTGCAGCTATTATCTTGTGCTAGCAGAGCAAATCAACATTCTACAAGGCAATTCTAAAAATGGGGGCACTCCAAACAAAACATTACAATGATAAAAGTGGGCTTCAGATCAGCATCTGCTCATGGCCTGTGCCAAATCTGGGAAAGTTTGGCTAAAGAGGTTTTGCATTATGATTTTTAAAATGGAAAACTGTTTACCCCTGTTCAGAAATAGGTGATCCTAAATGTTTCCAAATTCAAAATAGCTCTTATAAATTGAAAAAAACAAACTTACTTATCTTGAAAGAGAATGGTTGGCCATACACACTTTTTTTAATTTGGAAGGAATCTAGAGGCTGTAGACACTGAAATATTGGTCCTCAGAAAAGACCTTTCAAAGGCAGACACTTACCACACTGAGCATGTGTGGAACAGGCTTCCCTACAAGAACTTTCAAAGTAGGTACACTGTTACAGTTTTGTGAACTGGGAAGGGAGATATCTGGATAGCTTAGGGGAACGAAAGGTCAAAGAAAGAATTAAAAGGCAGTTGTTGTTTTTTTAAAGGAGTCTAAAAGCCAGTCTTGCTTTAAAGAAAGTAACTGAGTGACAGTCCTCCAGAAACGGACATTTGCTATGTATTTCCAGGGAATAAGCATACAATGTTGTAAAACGTATTCAAAGTATTTCTGCATTACAAAAGCACAGAGTAGCTCTGTTCGTCCCAGCCCTGAGTGCTCTCAGTAAACATTCTCTCAGAAAGACGGGTCCCGACACAAATGTTCAAAGGGGAAAATCAGCTTCAGGTCTAGGGCAAACTGAAGTTTTGAACCTGTCAGTCAGGACCCAACTGAATTTTTAATCCCTTCCTGGCCAAAGAGGGGTTCATGTTTGCAAAGGGATTCTGTGTATAGTTGTAAAAATATTTTAAAACATATTTTAAAAATAGAGAAGAAACATTCAGAAGCTGACTCGTTTAAGCTATGAAATTACTGGTTTTTTTCTTTGTGGCTGGGAAAGGACTTATTCAATGTTAGCAGAGCTTTGGTGCTTATATCCTGTCATAGTCTCAACCATTCCACCCATCTTGTCGCTATACAATTATTTGATAATTTTTTAAAAAGGTCCAAAGATGTCAAGTGCCATCAAGTCACTTCAGATATGTATTTGTGTTAATGACCTCCAAAATCTCCTATCATTGACAGCTCTGCTCAGATCTTGTAAACCAACAGCATCTCAGGTTGTTCTCTCTTCCCTACTGCCCCCCTCTTCCTAACAATATTATCTTTTCCAGTAAGTTCTGCTCAGGTCTTGCAAATTAACAGCTGTGGATTCCTTTATTGAGACAATGTGTCTCATGCTAGGTTTTCCTCTCTTGCTACTGCCCACTCCCTTTTCCCAGGACTATTGCTTTTTCTGGTCAATTCTGTATTCTCATTACATGTGCATGGTAGGATAGCCTCAGTTTACTCATTTTTGCTCTAGTAAGAGTTCAGGTCTGACATGATTGAGCACCTACTCTGCCTTTCTGGTTGTCTGTGTTATCTGTGAGGCTCTCCTCTAACGCCACATTTCAAATTAGTTGATTTTCCCCTCATCTTTCTTCACTGTATTTATTTTACATAGTATGGATGATTTGAACCTTGGTTTCCTGTGACAATCTTTGCTAACTCTGAGCTCACCTTTTTTATTTCAAAAGGTAAGTGGACATATTTTGGAAAACATGTACACATGTTCATAAAGCTTTTGGTCCTATATTTCATATAATGAGCACAAGAGGGTATCCTGTAGACCATCTTGAATGTGGCCATTGGTGTTGTCAACATTCAGGCTGCCCTTTGCTATGTAAAGCTTGGCATTCTTTTTTCTGCTGGCAATGCAGACACAATACTGTGCTGCAATATTGGGCCATTTCTTGACATTTGAATCATGGACACAGAAGCACAATATCCCACATTCATAAAATGAAGGGTTTTTTAAAGAACTGAATTATACTTCTTCTGTAAGTGTTGCTTGTACTGATAGGTTAATGATTCTCAGTAAACAGAGGCACAAGTGCTTACTGAATATATCTTGGAAGTGTAATTGTGAAGTTTTGAAGGACAACAATCCCTTACAGCTGTCTTCATGGGCTCCTTACTGAATGTTACTTATGGGGTTTTATCTCCCCACCTACCATTAGGCTCTCCCCTCTGCTTAGCGATGCTCTTCTGATAAAGATAATAATCTTTGTATTCTCGAAGGCTTTCACGGCCAGGATCTGATGGTTGTTGTAGGTTTTTCAGGCTGTTTGGCCGTGTTCTGGAGGTTTTTCACTCTGGACAGGTGTTAGAACTCTGTCTGTGTTCTGGTGTAGTGTGTGGGATACACCAGAACACAGACACAGTTCTAACTCCTGTCCTCTGAAGATGCTGGCCACAGAGACTGGCAAAACATTAGGAAGAAAAACCTCCAGAACACGGCCAAACAGTCCGAAAAACCTACAACAACCATAATAATCTTTGTTCACATCTTCAACTTTAGGAGCATGGCAGGAATGCATTTCCCTCATTCTGTGCCCTTCCAAGGCCTAAAAAAGCATCAAATACAATGCAATGCAGAAGAGAGCCAGTATTCCTCCCAAACACAGGGAGGGTCATGGAATTAGCTGTGCGGTTCTGAGGCTGTCCAAGACTCTTGAAGAGCAGCAAGACAGAGTAGTCCCACTCCCTCATCTCAAGTCTGAAGTTTAGGAGAGGATGGCAGATCATCCCCATTACCAGACTGTGCTTCTCAGGTCCTCCAAGTTCCTTTGAAATGAGGCACCATGCCCTTCTCTAGTAAAGCCTGACAGAGAACTTATGTTTCTAGGATGTCAGGAGTACAGTTGTAACTGGGGAGATAATATTCATTTCTTACCCAGCTGTAAAACTGAAAGGAAGGCTGCAGCTTACAACTTTTACCAGATGGGAAATCTGTTGTAGTGAACGATCATGTACAATACTAGTGATACAGGATAAACGGTGTCAACAGCACACCTGCATTGGTGTTAAGCTTATGGACTACTCAGCAAGCTTAATTAAAACAAGTGTGCACAGACATGTATGTCTGTGGAATAAAACAATGGTCTTAGTTTCTGGAACTGTTATTTCAGATTCCAACAGTAACAGACAGGTCAAGGAGCCAGCAGCACTACTGAACGATGCATCAGACCTAAGCACCACTATGAAAGCAGATATGTCCTTGTCCAGAATGCCAGAGAGCTAGCTACACAACCAAACCAGATTTGACAGCCTGAGAGTCTAGGTACAGAAAAGAGTCAGTATATCCACCTCTAAAGACTTCATAATACAGGCAGTATATCCAGCATTTGGAGAAACCAAGATGTATCATGTCTTTTCATATTTAGGAATGGAAACTTTACAGACTTTAGTTTGGTCCCAAATCTTATCAGATCAAAGTTACTGAACCAGGAGCTCTTCTTAGTGTTATAGAATCTATTTGCCTTACTGCACTATGTCCTGTGGATCTCTCCTCTGGACCAGCACTAAAACAAAATCTCGCTCCAAGGAATTATTTCTTCATGTGTAACATTCCATAATTACGAAACGGGATAAATAATGTAAAGTCTGGTAGCATCAAGACTTCAGAAAATGTTTAATTCACATGTCAAATTTCAAAAGCCATTTAAAGCGTTAAAAATTCACAATAAAATATACATAAAGAAACACAAAAATTGTAAGCAAAGAAGTCCCTGATGACCCAAATGAAGAATTACTAAAACAAGAAACAGTTGTTAAGACTGTACAAACTATGTATGTGAGCAATTAGCAAGTCAGAGGGTCATGCAATCTATTAGCAGGAAATTATTTTCCAATTTAAATGTAAACATCAAATTAAATTATTTCTCAACTGGCCAGACTGATGTGGTCTCTAATTTATTGGTTCATATAGACAGTTGCATTTTAATCTAGAAAGCTGTCTCAGAGGAATGATTAACTGACCTGTCCTTCAATCTATCACTATTAGAACTACAAAATCAAAGTTTTAGGTGCTGATCCACAGACTGTCAAGTAAAGCAAAATTTACTTGTTTCCTAGACCACACCACAGTTGTATGTGAAATAATCGGCTATCTTGGCCCAGAGAATTGAAAATGTCTAACATTAACAAGGTGACATCACTGCACCTGGACCCTGTATCCAATGTCACACATACAGATGTTACATCCACCCTCTCTTTTTTTTTTTCTATCAGTGGCAGCAGCTGGGATTGGTGCGATGGAATTGAAACTTTCTAGTGGTGTAGCTTTAACAGTTAGGACTTCTTTTTCTTTGAACAGGAACAACACTACATCTGGACTTTTGAAACATACCAAGCTAGTCCATTAACATGATGTACATATGCATATATATTATCCCATTCTGGCAGCGAACTTATAGGGCTAGAATAACTGGCCATATATCTTAGATTAAGGCAACCTTAAGAGTTTTGCCTGTTCATAGAAACCACAGTTACATCAAATAAGCTTTGCATCTTAAATTACAGAGAAGGAAGATGCTCCTTAAAAATAGTTGAAAGACAGCTAGTGCCCACACTTATGTACCCCTGACTACAGCAGAGATGCAGAGTGAGGGCCTGCAATGTTTGCCAATTATGAGATGACCTTGTGAAGCAATAATTAATGAAGGATTAACAGGTAGGCTTTCAAGGTTCTTCTTGACCGGTTAATCACCTGATATCTCTAAACTAGAACAGCTGGGTTATGAAACAGATTGGCCAACTCCTGATAAAAAGGTTGTTCAACATTTCAGACATCAGTACTGGACGCCTCATAACTATCTATCTTTGCTACATTTTTTACCAGTTAAAGTGACTCACTAAACAGAATCAGATAAGTAAACAACAACAAAAGAAAAGCCACCCACACCACTCCCAAAGTAAAGGGCTTTAGAGTATTCCTTGCCAATCCATGTAAGTTTACAAACAAACCTTGAACAGTGGGCTTTCCAACTGTCCTGAGAGATCTCCAGCTAACAAGAATTAAGTTCACTACCCAGAAAACAGACAAACTCCTGTTCTAATTCAGCTCTTTCACAATGAACAATATGAATCTATTAAGCTATCTGCTGCTATGTGAAAAGCTACATAATTTATCAACACTAGCTTCTTATAAGGGACGTGGTGGCGCTGCGGGTTAAACCGCAGAAGCCTCTGTGCTGCAAGGTCAGAAGACCAGCAGTCGTAAGATCGAATCCATGCCACAGAGTGAGCTCCCGTTGCTTGTCCCAGCTCCTGCCAACCTAGCAGTTTGAAAGCATGTAAATGCGAGTAGATAAATAGGTACCACCACGGTGGGAAGGTAACAGCGTTCCGTGTCTAGTCGCGCTGGCCACGTGACCACGGAAACTGTTGATGGACAAACACTGGCTCTACGGCTTGGAGACGGGGATGAGCACCGCGCCCTAGAGTCGGACACGACTGGACTGAATGTCAAGGGGAACCTTTACCTAGATTCTTATAATGGCAGTTTATCTTGCTTTTAATAACTTTCACTGGCTTAAATGAGAAGAGAATGCACTCTACATATGAATAGGAATGTTAGTACTTCCACCTGAATGTATGTTCATTAGTGAATAATATGTTGTAAATGCAAAAATTAAATTTTACTAATCTTTAAACACTTTAATATGCTTCAATAACAAACAAAACATAACTGCATAAAATAATATTCCATAAATAAGATGGAAGAACCAGGAATACATTTTGAAATAAGTAAAATAGAATGCCAATTACCTGCTTTGTTATATGTGAATGCAACAAATTTTGCTCTTTTGTGTGCTCTCTAAGTTGTTATTGTTGAAAAAATAAAATCACTTGAATAAAAAATTTATATCACTAATGTTAAGAGCATTACAATTACTGATCCCTTCCCCCTAAGTTCAGAGAACCTGCTACTGTTCCTACTGCATCCAAGAGACAAACATTCTTAAAGATATTCTCTTAACACCAATTCACAACTCTTTGGGCCAGCAAGCCATTTTTTAAGTCTTTCCTGCTAATTTGCAAAACAAATCAGCTAACATAAATACCATCTCCTGCAGCTGGCCAACACCACACTGTAGCCAATTATGCTTTTTTTTTCCAGTCAGTGAAATCTTACAAAAAGGGAATGAGAAGGCAGAGAAGACAGTCTTGAAGGCATATCTAAATAACAAACACTTCAAGCTATTCAACGTCTGCTTAATGCAGACTGAAATCACACAGTCCCTGCCACTATTTGGTTATACTTAGGGTATACTCACTGGGTTACATTATATCATTTTGCACTTTGACTGTTAAACCCAAGCATGAGACAAGGAAGAATCAATATAAGTGCCCTTTTAGGTCTCAACTCTTAAGGAGTATTGACAGTTTTAATTTTATCTTATTCATGCTTAAATTTTTAATGAAAAACTTCTTTCTCGTGAGTTTTCTTCTATTTCAGCTCACTCCTCCACCATTTTAAGGAATCAATTATATGTTTCTGAATTTGCAGTTCTGTGGCCCATTCATAAACCTTTAGTACACATGTACAGAGCAGTCAGAATTATTTCCTCCTTACATCGTTTTTCATGACAGGAAAAATGCTAACTATTGCTTATCTAATAAAAATTGAATACATTTTAATTTTAGAAAGCAACAGGCTTTCTTTTTGTATGTTAAGAAGATACAGAAGCGTAGGGCCTTGAATAGCTTCCTTCCTCATATACAGTGGTGCCTCGCTAGACGATGTTAATCCGTTCCACGAAGATCGCTGTCTAGCGAAAACATCGTCTAGCGAAGCACGTTTTCCCATTGGAATGCATTGAAATCTCTTCAATGCGTTCCAAGGGAAAACTCATTCGTCTTGCGAAATCTCCCATAGGGAAACATCGTCTAGCGAGTGAGGGTCCCCGTCGGAATGCACTGACAGCTGCACTGACAGCTTTTCACCACTAGTCGGCGCATTCCTATGGGGAAACCTCATCGTCTAGCGAAAATTCCCCATAGAGAGACATCGTTTTGCGAAGCGCAGTAGCGATCGCAAAAAGGCATCGTCTAGCGATTTCCTCGTCCTGCGAGGCAATCGTCTAGCGAGGCACCACTGTAATTTATTTTTAGGTAAAATGAACCAAATATAATATTTTGTCCTGTTCTACAATTTTAAAAAGTATAACTTAAGTTACATAATTATTATACAAGGAAAATTTGATTTCATGAACTGTAGAGGAAACAAGTGCTATTTCTCCAGCATTAGAGTCCAAATGTGCTCAGAAGCTTCTGTAGGCCACGTTTCTCCCAATCAGAAGACTCAAGGCACGATGCTTATATCAAAGCAGGCACCACTTGTATCAGATTATGTAAACATTAAGACCTAAAATTAAATCCAAAATTCCCTACAATGCAAAATTGCACTACAATGTAAAAGACATTGTATATCCCAACCTGGCCATTTCCCTTAATTCTTAGTGAAAATGCTGAGGTTTTCTCCAAAGTTCTGAATATCTGGCTCAGAGCAAGGAAGCACTTAATAAAATTCTGACAATTCCCTTCCAATACAGATGCCTAAACAGAACCACAAACAATTCTATTTCACGCAAAAGAATCAAAGACCAAGTTGTGTCTGTCAGCAGTACAATTTTTGAGAATACTTTAAGAACATAAAGGATTAGATGCAGACTTGTTGGTCTACAAACAGAAAGGCTCCTTCTGTGAAAGCCAGACAGATGCAATTGGGACTTCACCTCTGTGAGCTGGATGATCCCACAGGCAGAAAGGGGATTTTCAGCAATTCCTACAACCCCTATAAAAATTTTCTAGAGGTTAAAGGACCTTCTAGAACAGTATGGGAGGTAGTGGTGTGGGCTTTTGTACAACCAGGATAGCAAATGCCCTCCTTTCAACCACATAAGCATTCATTCACAATCAGGAAACATCTACGAGATGCAACTCACACCTGCACAGAAGGAACCTAATGACAGGACATCAGATATGGATTCAATCTAATACAAATGTTCCAAACAGGAGCTATAGAATATGATTTCCATTTACAGTAATTCAACATGCTTTTAAAGATCATCCTAACACTTAAGGGTCGTGTTAAGCACCAGTATAGTTCAGTGGGTCAGAATACTTGGTTGCAGACACAGGAGTTCAGAGTTCATCTCCCACCATGCCTCTCAGGAGAGGGCCAGCCAAGATCACATATGTCTCACTGGAACATACAGCTAGTTTTCCTTTGGTCCACTAGCCAATTTGTTTGGGTCTTTAAAACTGCAAATGACCATACATTTTATTTAGTAAAAAAGCCAACTGATGACCTCTGATTGCTTGTCCTCTTCCCTCTGAGTTTAGCAAAGGTATGATATGCATATAGCAACACTGGTACCTTGCAATTGTTGTTGTGATGTGCCATCAAGCTGCCTCCAACTTATGGTAACCCTGTGAATGGGGCCATCTCCAAAATGTCCTGTCCTCAACAGCCCTGCTCAGCTCTTGCAAACAGTCTGTGGCTTCCCAACCTTTTCCGAACCACGGACTGGTTGGGGGTGTGTGTGGCATCAGTGCGTGGGTGGGCGGGGCAGCCATGCGCCCGTGCGCAGGTGAGCGGGGGCACCCATGCGTGCATGGGGGGGTGCGTGCATGCGGGGGGGGCATATGTGCGGGGGGGCAGGAGATCTGTCTCCGCGGCCTGGTCCTGCCAAGGGTTGGGGACCCCAGCTTTAGAGAGTCCATCTCATATTTGGTCTTCCTCTTTTCCTTCTGCCTTCTACCTCTCCCAGTTTTTTCCAGAGAATCTTGTCTACTCTGAAAGCAGGGCAATCTCAGTTTCAACATTTTTGCCTCCAGAGATAGTTCAGGCTTGATTTGCTCTACAACCCACTTGTTTGTCTTTTTGGCAATCCAGGGTATCCACAAAGCTCTCCTCCAGTTTGCAATTAGTGGTGAGTAATTTATCATTTACTGACAAATTTGTTTTGAATAGACAATTTTCTGTTCCCACTGAGGGGTCAATCTCTTGACCAACCTTAATGAGTAGTTTTACCACACATCTCAGCCAAAAATTAATTAACCCCCTTCCTGGAAAAGCCAATGGTTTCAGGCAAAGCAGCTTAAGCAGGAGGTCTGTGGAACTTTGAGGAATTCTATCACTCTACACCCCACCTGATCTTGAGAAGCAGCAATGTCAGTTCTAACTGGAGACTCAAAGACAAAGGATACCAGATACAGAGAAATGATATGGAAAACTGCATGCATGATGGTAGCCACTGCAATCAACCACAGAAATGAGATCAGGAAGGCAATTGAAGAACACAACTTTACTTCTCTGAAATATACTCCTAATGGCAAGACAGAAATGTATAAAGGTCCTCAGTCCCTGGCAAACTTTAGATGGCCAAAGAGTTCTACAAATCTCCAGGGTGAAAGACAGATTAGGAACTTGGACTATACAAATTATGTATGAGGTGTGTGTGTGTGTGTGTGAATCCTGGGCAGAGAAATTTGGCCAGGGTTCAACCAAACACAAAGAGATACCTGGCATATTAGTATACTTTATCCAGTAAATAATGAAGTACAGTGCCATTACAGAGTTGCACTTGCAGTAACAGGAGATGCAAGTATGTACATTACAAAGTAACTTCCATAGATTGTATAATTCTTATCAAACTAAAGGCAAATCCTGTAAACATCAATGTCATACAAACACATACCCCAACTTCTAACAAAGTTGAAGAAAGTTAATCAGAGGTACCAAAACAATATGGCACTAACAACATTTTAAGGTACTAAATAGATTATATCCAGAACTCTTTTGCACCCTACATTACTGCTGAAAGGCACGTTGTAAAATGCTTATTATACTTAGCTTCCAACTACAACTCTAAATTGGCTGCATTATGTTGTTAAGAACTTATGCCTTAGCAGCTCTCCATAGCCACTTTTACAAATTCATGGGGGGAAAGGCCAACATGTAGAGAGCTGCTGCAAGATGTGCAGTGTGATTCTAAGCAGGGTTCACATTTTATTGATTAGCTTGAGTCAGAACAGGCAACCGAATTCATAGGGGCAACTTCAATTGTTTTTCAAAGTTTAAGTGTACTTTTTTTTATCATTTCCTTGGTTAACCTACCACATATCCCTTTCCACCATAAAGGAGTGTTTTTAAATCTCATTATCCATTAATACTTCTATGGATCACACATCTACATGAACATACCCTTGAAGAATATAAAGAAAGCAACAGCCTATCTCTTTTTCACCAGGAGTAAGATAATGGAAAGAGAGTTAAATGTCTTCTTGTCTATCATTTGCAAAAAACCAAACTGGCAGGTATCAGGGACGGGTTTTTTTTTTCCAATGGGGCGTCTGCCAATATAACATTTTCTTCCAGGAATGCTCTACCAAAGTATCTCTCTCCCTTGCTTTTAAGTCCTCATTTCACAATCATTTCATGAATTATTCTTGAGTAGACTCTTGCATATACTACCACACTGGTTTATTTCTGTTTAAACATCGAATTTTATTATAACACTATATTTATTATAAAAAATGCCTTGGATAAGTGGATCCACTTTATTCTCTCAACCTGATAATACGAAATGCAAACTTCAGTGTTTGCTTGCTGTTTATATCTCTTCCAAAGATAAGGTTTATATAAACAATTTCTTTGCTGAGAAGGAATGTTCTGGGATACGTGATTGCTTTGAAGCAATGTTGTGAAATGAATGCCTAATCCACTCCCTTCTCAAAAACAAAATTTTAAATATGTTTGTGTAGACTGGGATGCTCATGGCCTGAGGGCTAATCTTCTCTATGTGTTCAGAGGCATTTTAATCCTTATTATAAGAACCATGGTATTAGGTTTCTGGCCCAGATACTCTTGCACTCAGGACTTCTTCAGTTCTATCTCTGGGAAATATCCAAAGTTAGTAGAACTTTCTCTCATCTTATACAGCAGAACTCTCCCAATTTCTCTTCCATTCAGCCCCCCCCCCCTTTAGAATGTGCTCTAGAGCAGTGGTTCTCATACTGGGGTCCCCAGATGTTCTTGGGCTGCAATTCCCAGAAGCCTTCACCACTTGCTGTGCTGGCCGGGATTTCTGGGAGTTGCAGTTCAAGAACATCTGGGGACCCAAGTTTGAGAACCACTGCTCCAGAAGACCCTCAATTGTCCAAAACAGATTTTGAGAGCACAAGTTGAGGCGGCAGCAGGGAAGGGTAACTGCTCTAGTTATTTGACCAGCAGAGCCATTTCATCAGCAGCAAGGGATAAATTAAATCCACCCACAGTTGTCACTAAGTTTCCTACAATTATACCAATTTTAGATCTCTTTTGCTCCTCCTCTTGTATGCTCACCTTATCATGGTGACTGGTCTGGGTATATCAGAGAAACTGACATTAATTTCGGGTTTGACTTACACAGAGAGGAACATCTGGTTTTCTTCAAAGTTTTTTTAAACTAGGTTCCTATTAGATTCTGCTGCTGAAGTTGTTGTAGTCATCCACAACAGAACAATTAAATATCCCACACCACATATCCCAATACATTCAATTTCCACTTAATAATGACTTTCCTCACCCCACCATTTCCCTTCCTCCTCTTTTTTAAAATATATTTTTATTTACTGTATTTTTCCATGTATAAAACAACACTTTTTCCTAAAATAATTAGAGGAAAAATTGAGTGTTGTTTTATACACGGAAGGAAGCAGTCGGACGCCTCTTGCCGCCGCTGCCCAACTGCCTCTTTCCAGAGCTCACGGCTTGTCCCCTCTGGTGGCCAAGGCGGCAGCAGCAGCAGCAGCAGGAGGCGGAGATGGAGGCGAAGGAGCATTCACACGCGCTCGGGCGCCTCTTGCTGCTGCCTCCCCCGCCCGCCCGATTACCACCTCCAGTGGGACTGACGGGCTCAGCTCACATCGCCGCCTTTTCCCCTCCGGTGGTGGAGGCAGCAGGAGGCAGAGGCGGAGGCAAACAAGCACTCGCGCGCGCTCGGGCGCCTCTTCCTGCTGCTGCCGCCGGATCACCTTGTCCAGAGATAGTCTCCTTAGGGCAGGGGACAAGGCGGCGACGTGAGCTGGAGGTGAGCCCCGGCAGTCGCACTGGAGGAGGCGATCGGGTGGCGGAGGCAGCAGCAGCAGCAGGAGACGGAGGTGGAGGAGCAGTTGCCCATTAACTGCTCCTCCGCCTCCATCAAGAGTCAAAATTAGGGGGTCGTTTTACACATTGGGGGGTCATATACATGGAAAAATATGGTATTATTTGAAGGTGTCATAGTACGTATTCCAATGGTTCCCACCTTTGGGTCCCCAGATGTTCTCGGATTACAACTTCCAGAAATCCTGGCCAGCACAGCAAGTGGTGAAGACTTCTGGGAATTTTAGTCCAAGAACATCTAGGGACCCAAGATTTGAAACCATTGACTTATCTGATACAGCACTAGCTTTGACAAGCAGAATTAAATAGAAGGAAAATTGATTGGAGGCTGGGAAACAACAGGCATTCAGTTTAGGGGACAATTATCCTGCTGTAACAGTGTGTCACACTGAAGATGTCACTGCCAATGTCACCATAAGGTACACCTGTGTCTGTTCCTTTGGACTGAGAAAGACAATCAAACATGCCAGAAAATTGGGAGGGGGGAAAGATGCCAGCTGAATCAGTATAAAATAAGCCACCTCCTTCTGCCTGAACAAAAAGGAACAAATGTTCGTGGAAAAAGACCAAGCTTCCTCAAGTTTAGCTTTATGTTCTGTAATTACCAATAAATACTTCAATTTTAACTATTTCAACTTTGACATAAACTGTAGGGTAAACTGCAATTTAGTCAGACTCATAGTCAGGAGGCTAGGACTCTACTATGAGTAGAGATGGGCATGAACCTTGGTTTGGAAGTTCATGCCAGTTTGTATGCATGGCACCACAGGTGCCGCACATTCCCTTCACACACCTCCCCGGCCAATGACTCACTCACCAGTTGAAGTGTGCTCCTCTCCATCTCCTCTTCAGCTGTTTGACCAGTCCCCAGCAGGAGCACAGGTTTGCCGGTTCTGCCTCCTTGTCTAAGTGGGTGATCAGCAAAGGAGGTGGGGCAGAGAAGCCTGTGCTCCTGCCAGAGACTGGTCGAACAGCCAAAGAGGAGGAGGAGGAGAGGAACGTATGCCGGCTGGTGAGTGGGAGATTCAGCTGGAGAGGTGGGGGAAGGGAATGTGTGGCACCTGTGGTGCTGTACATACAAACCAGCACAAACCTCAAAACCAAGGTTCATGCCCATTTCTAACTGTGAGTCTAGAATTCAGGAGGGTCATCTAAGTGGAATAGTATAAGCTAAGGCACCAGGCTAAAATGGATCTATTTTCTTCCAAATTTAATGACTTCATCAAGTGCACTGATAGTTCCGGGAGCGACTGGTGGGCGAATTCTTGAAGGACAGCTACTGGTTAGCAGCAGCAACAGAGGTCCCCCATGAGGATGGGAAAAGCGACATAAATAGTATGTGACACAATACCCAGAGACAACTCTTGGATTTTTAGGCAATGTAGCTGTACCCTAGGGCTATTATTCTTTAGACATATTGCCAGTAAAGAAGCTTTATTAAATGCAGTAATGTGCATTCTGTATTATTTTTAACAAGGAACAATATAACACCTATGTTCACATAATGTCAAATCCAAGATAGTGCTTGATTTTCCACATTAAGACTGTTTCACATTATAGGACTAAAAGTCTGTATGGGTAGGCAGTCTCCAAACCATTCAAAAATTTAAGATGCAAAATTTGTTTGCCTTCTAAATGCAGGGGCTACAACATGACTGGCAATGCAAGTCTGTACGCTACTCAGAAACATCAATGCATTCTATGGGACTTGCAGATATGGACATATAGGATTGCTTAAACATCTGCTAGAAACCACCTCATGAATGGCAGTCTGAACAAGTAGCCAAGATTTGGTTCTAGCAAAATTCTACCTGATTTAAACTTTACTATGGCCTTGTTAGCTGACTGGATAGCTCAGTGGTTTAGATATCTGGTTGCGGAGCCAGAGGCTGGGAGTATGATTTACCACTGTGCCTCCTGCAAATACAGTCAGCCTGTGTGGCCTTGGGCAAGCTATACAATCTCAAGGTGCCCCCAAAAAGGAATGCTAAACCACTTCGGAGTATTCTCTACCTGGAAAACCCTGAAAAGGGTAATCATAAATCAGAATTGACTTGATGGCAAAGGATTATTATACTATTATGGCCTTAATTCGATTTGGCAGCATATACAGCAAGGAAATGCAACTGCTGGATAGTTCAGTCGTTTAGGTATCTCACTGCAGGGCCAGAAGTTGGGAGTTCAATTCCCCACTGTGCCTCATTGACAGGGGCTGGACTCAATGATTCATAGGGTCCCTTCCGGCTCTGCAGATCTAAGATGATGATAAAGATTAACATTCAAGTGTCCTCATAAAACAGTTAAGAGTCCATAAGAATTAAACAAATGACCTGTTCTTTCACAGACAACTCCTTCCATCAAAGTTTACAAAGCTAGTAAAATTAACAGTAAAACTTGAATTACATAATGTATAGTTGCATAAGAGACAAAATATTCTTTAACATTGCCCTTGCATTACAGTGCTATTTTAACTCAATTATCACAACTCTAGAACTTTGTATAAATGCTACAAGGGCTAAGAGAGAGCTATATCAACCTTATCTAAAGTCCCCAAGAACAGACATTCTTAAAATATTATTCTATCTGAAAACCACAATGCCTCAATTTCTCTTTAAATATTTAGATTTATTTAATGTCACAGATCTATTACCAATGATAATATAGTTACAAGAATGACATTTTACTGACTCATTGATATTAATTCAAAAGCTTATTCAAGAAACAGTTAATTAAAGACTATCTATTCTCTCTTGCTACTTAATCACGGTACTGCCTTCATAAGAATCCTCAAATCCCTAAAATACCAAGTAATCAGGCTTCAACATTTTGCCTCAAGTACTCATTCTGAGTCCCAACCACTCATAGCCATTGCTGAATCTGAGCACCTTCTTGCTGTCTTCTAACCCTGGCAGTGTTAGAAAACATGCCATTGCCAGGAAACCAAGCCCTCTTCTTACAATTATGTACCAGCAGAAGCTATGTAGCCTATGTTCAACACTCAAAACAATTCCTGCCGTAACACTTCCAAAATTTCCTATTTCCCAAAGGCTGTGTTAGCCAGTTGCAACAAAAACAAAACACACAAAAAGTCTGGCACACTGAGCAGTCCAATTTTTAATTTCCATTTTTGTGGACTAACATTTGCTTTACTAGATGCATCAAGCATTCTCCAAAGTTACAGGTATATAAGCACACAGGGATTGGGGTATGGGTACACTGTAAACAGTAAGGACAGAAGGAAATGATAGTACAAGTTACCCGCGTTTCATCTCATCATGATGCCTTTCATGGTGCGTTAGCTTTTGTTCAGTCACTTTTATTTGCTTGTTATTCTACTGTTGTTTTTGCTACTTTCTGCAAAGACCTCAAAAGTCTTTGGATAGAGATTATATAAATATTTAATGTGAAATAAATTAGAGCTACACGTTCATGTACAATAAGCTTATGAGCTCAATTAAGGCCAGCTTCAGACACCTTCCATAAATACTAATGGTCCAGCGTGGACTTCACCAGATAACCAGCTTAGACCATATACTGGTAGAATAAAAATAATAATGGTGCAGTGGAAACAATATTAATTGTATAATACTTGAAGCTTAACTTCAGTGATAGGCTTTACAAACTGTCAGCTTGCCTTGGATTTGTTATGACTTGCAAGTGGCAGGTATTATGTGATAATTCAAAACCCTTACCTGTCACCATCAGTGTCTGGCACAGTTCCTTCTACAGTGGTGCCTCGCTAGACGATTGCCTCGCAGGACGAGAAAATCGCTAGACGATGCCTTTTTGCGATCGCTACTGCGCTTCGCAAAACGATGTCTCTCTATGGGGAATTTTCGCTAGACGATGAGGTTTCCCCATAGGAATGCGCCGACTAGTGGTGAAAAGCTGTCAGTGTAGCTGTCAGTGCATTCCGACGGGGACCCTCACTCGCTAGACGATGTTTCCCTATGGGAGATTTCGCAAGACGACGAGTTTTCCCTTTGGAACGCATTGAAGAGATTTCAATGCATTCCAATGGGAAAACGTGCTTCGCTAGACGATGTTTTCGCTAGACAGCGATCTTCGTGGAACGGATTAACATCGTCTAGCGAGGCACCACTGTATCTGCAACAATCTTTTCACAACACAAAAGCTTGTCAATTGTGGTGCACTATGAGTTTCAGTGCATTTTTGTCCTTCTAGTTCTGTAAATCCACTCCTTTCAAAATGCTGATACCGAATCCTAACTAAGCTGATGCCTTCCAGTACAACCAATTTACTTCATTTGTGGTTTTTAAGATGGGAATAGAGCCTGCATAGGATTACCAGAATAGAATCCAAACAACTTGAAAAAAATAGCAAAAGACAAGATGCTGTTTAATAGATGTCGCTGAATAACTGTAAAATAGGCTGCTCTTGCTGACATGTGTAAAAAAGAAAAACGATAGCATTATCAAAGGAGTGTGTTTTTAACAAGTGTCCTTGTCCTGCTGCAAATAAGAAATTGGTAACAGTGCATGCATAGAAGCAAGAAATGAAAACAGCAAGAAGTGAACAACAACCTAGAATCGTGACAACAAGCCCCTTTTGCTGCAAAGCTCTGGTAAACATGTTCTTGTATGGCACTGCCAAGAGCTGGAGAAAAAAAAAACTTCGTAAAACTTTATTCCCCCACAATTATAAATTAAATTCGGATATTACATCCATGCCAACTCAAACAGACCATCACATACGTGCAAGTGAATATTAATGTATTCATTTAAACATATTTATAATTTTTTTGTAGGAGTAAATAATTAAGTTTATTAATAATGCTATTTGTTAAAGTAAAACATAGTATGAGAATCTTGGGGGAAATTATCTGCTAATGCCAAAAGCCAATAACAAAGGATATATATTCTGCAGCAACTTTTAATTCAGCTTCTTCCAGAAACAGGGGTCTGTCTTTTAAGAAGTGAAACTCAATTTATGATCAACGTTTCACATTTTCACAACTGTACATTCGAATTTCATTCTGCTGTCAATATGTTTAGTATTGATAGTATTTCAAGAAACATATTGTGGAAAAAATTAACTAATATCAATATTGACAAGCATTTACTATTCTTGATTCAAGCCTTACATAATAATACATTGGTAAGAATCAGAGTTAATCTCCAAGGACATCTTACAGCACCAGTTAAAACTGAAAAGGGGGTTAAACAGGGCTGCATCTTGGCCCCCTTGTTATTTAATATCTATTTAAATGATTTAGTAATAAATCTAAACAATTTGGACTTTTATCCTCCTAAATTGGCAGATAAACATATTTCCATTCTACTATATGCCGACGATGCAGTACTTCTCTCAAGAACCCCGAACGGATTAAAAAGATTGCTGCGGGCTCTTGCTGAATTTTGTCAACAGAACCAATTAGAGGTAAACCATGATAAAACCAAGGTATTTGCTGAAAGACCGAAAAGTATATTTGGAAATTAAATGAGGTACGTATTGAGCAAGTACAATATTATAAATATTTGGGTCTGATAATCCAAGCAAATGGTAAGAGAAATGCGCATATAAAACATACAGTAGCAAACGCCCAAAAAAGCACGGGAGCTATACAAAAAAATTTCTGGTCACAGGTGGAAGAAATGTGACAGCTGCTATTCGACTTTATACAATGAAATTGTTCGTACAGATGATCTATGGAGCCTCACATAGTACACCAGCTAACATGACCACTTTGGAAAGACAGCAATCAAAATTTTTAAGAGCTATATTGCAGCTTCCTACAAGTGCATCAAATGCAGCCATGAGGCTGGAATCTGGACTAGTAACTGTTGAGGCCAGGCTATGGATAGCTGCTATAACATATTGGCTAAAACTGAATTATAACACCTCAGGGCTGGTCCATCTGATATTGCAAGATTGCTTTGTCCCCCCCCCGGCGGAAGACACTGGAAAATAAGCTAGGGTATTACGGATTTTCACAATATTATCTATTGTCAATGAATATGATCCAGGCAAAAAAATTGATTAAGCAAAGTACCTTAGATATAGAAAGACAACATGATATAAACAAGGCCAAATGATTTATTAAAATAAACCCCTTGAATAGATTGCTACCGATGCCATACTTAAACAATTTAGAATATCCTGAAACCAGAAGGGCCTTTATGTTCTTGCGCATGGACTTGTTGCCATCTGCAGTGTTGCTGGGAAGATACAATACCCCCTACAAGAGTCGGTTGTCTGTATGTGGTGAGGAGAATATAGAGACACTGAGTCATGTCATCTTAAGAGTGTAAAATTTATGAGCAGATTCGGGAATGGCTCATTAAACCTAGTATTCCTTCCTTAGAAGGCAGAGATAGAAAGGAGTGCCTACAGAAGCTTTTGGAGGATAAGAATAAAGAGGTAACAAACAGAGTGGCCAAATTTGGACGGCTGGCGATAAAACTAAGGGATAACTGGCTAAATAATGATAAAATAGGAAGTACTAGAGATATGGTATAGGATATAAAGCTGATTAAAGTCTACTCGTATATAGTTTATCAGATTTACAACCTTACTATTGTTATATCATTTTATTGTGCATTTTAATGTATATGTATATGTTCAATGGCCAGTGGTTATAATAAACTTTTATGTCGTGGGAATACCTCATACCTCATCTGAGGACCCACATGAAATGACTTGGTTTTTAATATTGAAATTATATTTTAATCTTTTTGTATTTTGTTTTTAACCCAGCATTTTGGAGAATGTACGTATTTGTATTTGTACTTTTTAATCTGCTAGCATTGTGTCTGTTCAGCTGGCACCATCCTTGTGTATATATTATTATTTGTACTTATGTTTTAAATTGGTGGAAGTTGGATGACCAAAGTGGTCAAAACAATCAAGACTCTAGACTCTAGTTAGCTAAATTTGTTGACTATTTTGTAGAGGCAGTTTTTTGTTGGGCGAGGCTAAAATAGCCTTTGAATCTGCCTAAAGCGGTGGTCCCCAACCTTTTTGGAACCACGGACCAGTTGGGGGGGGGGGGTCCGTGCACGGGGAGGCACCCCCCCGCATTCGTAGGCAGGCGTGGCACGTTCGCAGATGGGCGTGGTGTGCTCGCGGGTGGGCGTGGCACGCTAGCACACGAGCATGGCGCGCACGTGCGCACCACGCCCACCCGCGCATGCACAAGAAAGTGCCACACCCACTGTGCGTGCATGCGGGCGGCGGGAGATCTGTCTCTGCGGCCCGGTCTTGCGAAGCCCACGGACCAGCACTGGGCCGCGGATCGGGGGTTGGGGACCCCTGGCCTAAAGGACTTGGTAACAATTCTGATGTCAGATTAATGAAGCAGATGATAGGCTTAATAGCATGATGAAGGAAATTTGGTAATTCTACTTCATCCACAACAGCTAAAATTACACAATGCCTATATAACAGTACTAAACTGATATATACTGCAAGCTGTAACTATACTGAGGTATTCTTCCTCTGTATTTGAAAACATTTTAAAAGTGACAGCTAGAAAGCAATAAAAAATATGATAACATTTCATTTCTTTATCATAAAGCCAAAATGAGATACTTCTGTGATACACTACTGAAAGGTGACCCCATTCTTAGGCTGCCTCCAGTTATAGCAAATCAATCACTGCATATGGAAAAACAAAAGCATATTTCAAAGCACACCCCTCAGGAAGGATCTGATTTGAATCAACTTGATTAAAATTCTGACTTAAATCAGAATTTAAATCACACTGTGTGAGACCCAGGGCAAGAGTAAAGGACCTCTCGCCGGAGTGCCGTCCCTTCCACAGACAGTGGAGAGAGAGATCCAAACCTCGCTCACTTCGTCTCCCCGGAAAACAGAGTAGCGGGGAACAGACACCCGGGAATTGGAAAAGGAATTGCGCGGGTTAACCGTGGAGAAGCGGGTCCCAGAGGAGTTGGCGAGAACTGAGAGAAGAAAGAGGGTGGAGATAGAGGCGGGGACGGCAGAGATAAAAGGGAGAGACAGTCAGTTACCGCCAGGCTGGGAATGGGTCTGGTTGCAAGACCCTTGGACCGGAGTTTGGGAGTGATTGAGAGTGCCCAAGGAGGAAGCAGACCATCGTTGAAGGAGGGAGATCCCCCCTAGATTCCTATTGGGGCGAAGTCGAGGCTCGAGAGTGGCGGAGGAGATTGAGAGAGGAAAAGGAAAAGGTAGAAAGGGAAAAGAGAGAACGATTGGCATGGAGGGTGGAAGAGATGAGGATGAGAGATTACAGGGAGGACCCTGCGCGACCTTTACCCCTACCAGAGATGCAGACTGGACCAACCCCACCGAGGACAAGGCCATTCCCCTACCGGAAGGAGAGGCCAGAGAGATTCTGAAGAACAAAGCAGGAGTAGATTGGCCCAGTCCGTGGAACACCACAGAGACTAACCCGTTCTTAAATGATGCCTGGAAACCCCTGCCGGACCCGTTGGCGACAGGAGAAAAGTTATGGGACAATTGCATAGACACTGGATTTTTGTTGAACACTCCAATAAACCTTTCCCCTGTTTCAAAGTTTAAAAAGCCTCCTGGTTTTATTGAAGAAAAAATAGAATTTAAGGACGAACCCTCACACACTGGCAAAAATAAAGTAGAAAAAAAGAAACAGAAAAAGACAAAATACTGTGGCATTTTAAAGATTAAACAGACATATTGTGAACTCTCATGGATCAAAATCTACTTCTTCAGCCACAAGGAATACAAACACATCCCACCTATATTTACCCCCATAGGGGTGACAGTTATGTCCAGGTTACAAAGCAGATAACAGACTAAGCAACAATGGTTCTTTCACCCAGGAATGTAACTAACAAACTGTTCATTAACAGATCCTAGCCAGGGTAATAAGATGGAAAGCTTATACTGAAACATATCTTCTAGTCCTTAAAGTGTCACAATATTTTGCCTCTCTCTCTCTCTCCTCCCCACCCCGCTTTATTTTTGCCAACCAGCTGAGACAGATTAACACAGCTACTTCTTTGGAAACTGATTTAAATAATTATTCAGAAAGACACTATTTAATCATGTGATCCTCCCCCATGCATTATAAATACTATAATCTTAATATATATTAATATTTTACACAATTCTGCCTACTACTGAAAAAGAACAGTATGGTAAACGTCAAATAATGGCAAAAGACTTCATTCTGCTCATACAGTTTCACATTTGCTTCTATGGCCTGCCCCTCTCTTCCTGCATTTGTCCCCAGAGTTCTTCTCTCTGCCCAGACAGACTGCGCCTCCAATGCCACCCCCACCCACCCCTCTTCTTCACTGACACTTTCAAAGAGAGGGGTAAAGGCTTGGTTCTGTCTAGACAGAACTGCACAGGACAATAGGGAGGATTGCCGCTGTAAAGGTATCAGCATAACTCAAGGAAATGACTGAAAGCATTCCTGGAGATTTCAATCTGGCTTGTAATATCATATCATGTTTGGGGTGGGAGTCCAGGATTGGAATAACTTTAGTCAGAGTTGGAAATAGGACTGACCTGGCCTTTTTATTTCTCATATCCATGTATTGCTATCAGCAAGTATGCACCTCTGGAGAGCCAAAGCCAGTTTGAGGACTGCATTTTCCCCCCTGGTATCTAAGTACTGTATTAGACTAAGTGTTTGCAAAGACAAAAATTAATCTAAATAATGCATATAGAAGCTTATGGAACTGCATACATTTAAGGCCCCAAACCAAGAACTGTAAGATCATATTTACAGAACTCTTTCTATAAGGTTATATAAATATATTGTTCCATAATAATCAGAATTTATCATTTTATTAAAATTATTTTAAATTAAACAATCATCAAGCAGGGATTTTTAGAAACAAAATGAATTTTGAAATGAAAATTAAACAAGATTTAACCAGTGTTCCAGTATTTACTCTACTGACCCTTTACAATAGTTTAATATCTATGAAATAATTTATTAATGATTGAAGTTTTTTGTGGGTTTCTTTTATTTCAGTCTTCATTTTGACATTTCTAGGTCATTCTCATGTTTGTTTGTGACATTTATATTCTACCTTTCCTCCAATGAGCTCAAGGCACCACACACAGCTCTCCACATCCCCAGAACAACCCAGGAAGGCATGTCAGGCTGAGAGAATGTGACCAGCCCAGAGTAACCCAGTAAGCCTGATAGCCAAGTGAGGATTTGCATCTAAGTCCTAAATACTTGTCCAACTCTCTGATTATGAACCACACTAGCTGATATATTACATTTTCCTTATAATACTGTATGCTGCATAACCTTACAAATTAGTAAGGCTTCCACCAACAGAACAGGGAAACAGGCAATGTTCAGCAACTTTCCCTTTCCCTATGGCCCTTTCTCATACACAGACACCCCAGTCTGGTTCACAGGGTATTCAAAATAACAGAGAGGTAGGGAACAGTTGCAAGGAAAATAGAAATCAGTAAAATTTGCATCACATCCTGATCTACTGAGAAAACCCTTCACTGGTTCAAAACAGCATTCCACCAACAGAAAGATGCCAGTTTGATCCATCTCCATATCTATTTACTGCACCTTTAGATCATTCTCAATCTGGGAGGAGGTAACAAGTGGGGTCCCCAGGGCTCAATCCAGGGCCCAGTGCTGTTCAACATTTTTATTAATGACTTGGATCAGGAGGGGGGCAGAGAATGCTAATCAAATTTGTGGATGGCATAAAATTGGGTGGAATAGCTAATACCCTGGAAGACAGAAACAAAATTCAAAATGATTTAGACAGGATTGAGCACTGGGTTGAAAACAACAGAATGAAATTCAACAGGGATAAATGCAAAATACTGCACCTAGTGATGCGGCAACAAAAAAGGCAAATGCTATTTTAGGCTGCTTTAATAGAAGTATAGTATTCAAATCCCACTAGGTACTCATTCCCCTCTATTCGGCACTGGTTAGGCGTCATCTTGAGTACTGTGTCCAGTTCTGGACTCCGCCCTTCAAAAAGGATGCTGACAAATTGGAACAAGTTCAGAGGAGAGCAACAAGGATGATTAGGGGGCTGGAAACCAAGCCCTATGAGGAAAGACTGAAAGAACTGGGCATGTTAAGCCTTGAGAAAAGAAGACTGAGGGGAGATACGATAGCACTTTTCAAATACTTGAAAGGCAGTCATAGAGAGGATGAGCAGAATCTGCTCTCGATCAACCCAGAGTGCAGGATATGCAGCAATGGGCTCAAATTAAAAGAAGCCAGATTTTGGTTGAATATCAGGAAAAACCTCTTAATTGTCAAGTGGTATGGCAATGAAACCAATTACCTTGAGAGGTGGTGAGTGTTCCAACACTGAAAGTATTCAAGAGAAATTTAGCATTGAGCAGGGGGTTAGACTCAATGGCCTTATAGGCCCCTTCCAACTTCATGATTCTATGATTTAGTATATTATCATTTTCGTTGTTATGTGCCATCATATTGGAACTGACTTATAGTAACCGTTGTAGGGTTTTCAAGGTAAGTGAGGTATTTCAGGAGTGGTTTTACCAGTTCCACACCCATAGTGAGTTTCCAGAGCTGAGCAGGGATTTGAATCCAGACCTCCTGAGCCCTAGTCCATCACTAAACCACATTGGGTCACTGTCATTTACAGAAGTACCTAATATACTCTGTGCATTAAGAAAACACACACATCTCTGTCTATAAGTTCACAGTCTAGATATATGCATCACCACAATATCTTCTGCACAGAATTCTATTTTATTTCTATATTTTGGGGCACTCAGAAGAGAATGAGAAACCACTTTTCTACACCTAGAAAACCTTAGAAAAGATCTCCATAAATCAGAATCAACTTGTTGGCTCAAAATTATTATTATGCATAGTTGACGAAAAAATGAACTGAAAAAGACAAAAACATTTCTGATTTAAACTTTTAGGCTCTGCTTTTATGGACATTACCACTCAAAGAATCTCTCTGACTACAAAGGGATTGTGTTGCTTTATCACATACTGGCCGAAATCCTATTGCACTTGACGGAATATAAAGTCATGCCTGTGGAAGTTTCTCAGGGAGTTAAGACAAGGCTGTCTGCACTGCATGCTGATTATGAAATTGACTGTATAGTTAATTTCACAACTTTGCCTGTGGAACTGCTTGTTGGTACAAATTCTGTCTTGATGCAAGTCTGGCAACCCGTTGCATAACTTTGAGTTACACATGTGTGGCTACGCAGCAGAACTTTGATCACTGTTTTGTTGTTATGGCACAAGAACGAGAAGAATAAATCAGTTACTCTTGCAAACCAGTGTCTTCTGCTAGCTATAATCCTAAAAAAAGCTCCTCAGCTAGAAGACACCAATTATGAACAAGATCTTCAGTTGGCAAGACACAAATTTATATCAAGCAGTCCTATTCAACCCGATATATGAACATGTAAAGCTTAAAGAATTAAAACTCTGTCGGTTATTCCAGCACAGATGTTCGTTATTTACCACAAAACAACCCTCCCTCTGCATGGTCTTAACCTGCCACATTTGTCATAAATATTTTGGGGCATGTAAATTAGACCAAAACACTTGTCTGAAAATATTATGTCAATAAAAAAAGCAACTGGATTTCAAGTAGCAATTCATTTTAGCAATGACTGAGAATTTGTACAGTTGGGATCATAAGCAGCAGATAGTTTATCTGTTGCATCTATTTGCATTCCTGAAACGTGCAATTGATTTCTAGCCGCCGCCCCCCCCCCCCCGCAAAGCAAAACCTCTTCCTCAACTCAATGGATTTCTACAAGGTGTATTCAAGGAAAGCTTCATGTAGACAGAGGGGAATCTTCTATTAGTTGTTGGTGGCTTTTTTAATCCAACAGAACTATTCTATTGGCTGAACAGGAAAGGAGACCTTCTTCCTTAGTTTTCCTCTACCCCTGCAGTCCCTTATGTCACAAAAATATCTACCACAGAGGGCTGTGGGGTGCTCTGAAACAACATCCAGCATGGTACACAGGGCTGCAGAAGAATGAGATATCAATGAAAAATTCCCTCTGCATTTCCTGTCAGAAAGGGCACTTGGAGCAGAACTCCACTGGATGCAATCCTATCACTTTTTTTAGAGCTTCAAGGATGAAGTTACAGCAATATGCCTACACTTGTTTTATGTATACCAGACACTCCCAACTCCCTAGTACATACAGAAAACTGAAAGGAAGATAAAGCAATTTGTTCTCTGAAAGAATGATCTAGAAGGGATCAACCCATATATTTAATATATAACAATGTTTTAGGCTTGACCTCGGTCAGTTAATAGCAAAACTGAAACACAGTACTAGTTACAAAGGTATATTTTATTTTACATGGTTAAATTTAATGTACCATTTTTCATGAATACATCTCCATCTTGTTCAAACTTCTGAATGACCTGAGGGCAAAACACAAGTAGAAAGCACAATAAATTTTGAAATACTGGGGTATTTTAGGATCCAAAACATTTAATGACTAAGCTGCACTGGAGGCTAAGCAATTTCTGGAGAAGTGAGTCTGGCATCTGTCAAGTAGATACCAGAAAAGCATAGTAAACGAGTTTTTAATTACATTGATGCCAACAAATTAATTTAAGGAAGTTGAGAGCAGTAATGTTTCCTATCCTTTCTTCCCTCTGATTCCTTTTGGACAACATGGCATGGGATATAGCAATCCAAGCAATTCTTAATACTGTAGCATCTCCACATTTTTTGGGAGAAGCTTTACAGAGGGTGCCTATCACTCCAGGGCAGAGAAAGAGCAAAGATTATTTTTCTTCCTTAGGATTCAGCAGTATGGAACTTTCAAAACACACTAGCTGAAATCCTGTTGCACAGTTATATAAATAGTGTAGCTTTTAGATCCCAATTGCTGTTAAGAAATCTTCCTAGACATTATCTGTAGCAGTGAGTTGCGCAACTCAGTATGTAACAGATAATGTCTATGGAGATTTCTTAACTTGAGGCAATTCCTGTAGAAAAGTTACACTGTTTGCATAACTGCAGAACAGGATTTCAGTTTTTTAAAAAATCACTACATATGGTACATGATCCCAGCCTTGCTGGAACTAATGAGTATCTGAAAACACAACTGTTTCCCAGAAATCAATAACATAAAAAGCAAAAATAAAAAGGTTGTAATGAAGTACATTGTCTCTTCTTATTTATGTATTATGCCACTAATATGCAGTACCAAGACATATATTTTATATTCACTTAGCGAACTTCTGAGGGTATTTTTCCTTCAGAAAACAGATTTCTATTCACCTAGCAACCTCAGGGAAGAAACAGTTGCTTTCAGGCATGTGACAGAACTCTCATACCTTATTCATTAAATATCTCAAGTTCAGTAGCATGCATTTGGCAAGTGAAAGTATATTTGGTTCCAACTCCTAACTCTGGAAGCTTCCTTCTGTTCTCCTTTGATTCTCACAGCCACAAATCACCCCTGTCCTGCTTCTATCTATACGACTAAAGAACCACTGGTTTACTGAAGTGATGGACATTAGGGTGGCTAATGCTCTACTGCCAAAAAAAAAAAAAAAAAAAGGGGAGCGGCAGACATAACCAAAAAGAGGGCATGGAGGACAAGGAACACCAAAAAAGAAGGACATTCTTTATAAAAAAGGAGGGTATTTTTGCATTGAATTTGTATATTCTAGTGCAAATTTAAACTAATATACACAAATATAATCACAATTAGACATTATTTCTATAATTCAAGTTGAAATACACTAGGGCTCACCATATTGCACAAGAAAGTGCTCAACTTTAGTTGGACTGTGCCCTTACAATTTAAAACTACAAACAGGTTCTAAGATCGGTGTAGCAGACACTTTCTTTAGACATCGAGCCTGAGGAGAAACTGTAGGTAAAACTGTAGGTAAAACACATGAACCCCTGAGCCAATCACTTTAATATACTTCTTCAGGCACTTCATAATTAACATAGAGTTCCCTATCATAAGGTGTGGCTATGGCTACTGTTATTACACAGGATTCTAGATTTAATCTTCTTATGCATTTCTCTATCAACAGTTATTTTGCTCAAGCAAAAAGTTTCAAACTATAAATATGTATATGCATGTTAGGGTACTAGATGCTCTTAACAAAACACTGGGAATAGCTATCTTCATAAACTCCTTGCTTGGGAGCTGACAAGGGCACCTGATCTGCTGGGAGGTAGGACTAAACAGTCTTTCAATCTGATCCAATATAATAGGAACTGCTGCATAGCTCAGCGGTTTAAGCATCTGGCTGTGGAGCCAGATGTTGGGAGTTTGATTCCACACTGTGCCTTCTTGACAGGGGGACTGGGCTCAATGATCCATAAGGTCCCTTCCATCTCTGCAGTTCTAAGATTATTATATTATTATTAATAATAGCTTGCATTTTTGTCAGAAACAGTAAGTCTGATTTTTAAATTGAATACATTTTCCTATAGCTTACAGGTGGCTATCCCTTGAATTATTTCACCTAATACTGCCTTCATATTCCACCTTCATGCTTGGCACAGCTGAAGAATTTTCAATTACCCATGTTCATTACCTTGTGCTGCAATATGCAAAACTCACTGTTGCAAAAACAAACACGGGAACTGATGGCTTTGTACTTTTCATTTGGCTTCAGATAAATATCAAGCTAATTAAAGCAATCAGAAAGTACAGTAAATGAAGGATCATAGAGTTAAATCTAACACTTATGTGAGAATATTTCTGCTAACACAGTGGCTGAAATTCTATTTGTGGAGTTATGCCACATAAGGCTGATGATGTCACCAGCTGCTGAAATAAAAAAATCCACCCCTCCCCAAAGGTCCTGCAGCTCCCATGGGATCCTTTACTTCATGGGGAAGCCACTGGAACGGGGACAACTCTACAATTCCTGAAAATCATGGCCACCAGTAAAAAAAAATCCCAGCAATAGCAATTTTCAAAAATGAAAGATACCCATCTCATCCTATGGCCTCCAAAGGCTTTCCTATTATGAAAGGGACCCTACAGGAGCCTTGATATCTTTGATGACGAATTAGAAAATTTTCATTTCCAAAAAGCACTGCAGTTGATGATATCAACAGCCTTAGGTTATAGAACAGAATTTCAGCTAGTGAGATGTTAATCTTCCCATCTCCCTACAGCACATTGCACTGCCTCAAAATCTGGTTGTGGGCATTTCCCATCGATCTGGAGCAGATTTTAAGAGTTCTTAGGAGCTGTAAAAGGAAAGAGAAATCACCCACTTCCTGGGATGGCTGTTTTGGTTAATTAAATTAAGCCACTGGATTCTGGATATAAGAAGAAAAGGTTTTACTCTCTGTATTTCTTTTTCTACTAGTTCCCAAAATGAAATAAATGTAAAGACGGTATTTTCAATAGGCTTTCAATACAATCCTAACTCAAAGATGTGGTAGCTGAAGTTAGAATTAAGCACAAGGTTAGAATTAAGCACAAGCACAAGGAAATGCGAGAAAGCAAACTGGCTGTCCAACGAGGCCTTACAAATAGCAGAGAAGAGAAGGGAAACAAAATGGAAGGGAGATAGGGAAAGTTACAGAAAATTGAACGCAGACTTCCAAAGAATAGAATAAGGAGAGACAAGAGGGCCTTCTTAAATGAACAGTGCAAAGATATAGAGGAAAATAATAGAAAGGGAAAAACCAGAGATCTGTTCAAGAAAATTGGAGATATTAAAGGAACATTTTGTGCAAAGATGGACATGATAAAGGACAAAAACGGTAGGGACCTAACAGAAGCAGAAGACATCAAGAAGAGGTGGCAAGAATACACAGAGGAATTATAAAAGAAAGATCTGGATGTCCCGGACAACCCAGATAGTGTAGTTGCTGACCTTGAGCCAGACATCCTGGAGAGTGAAGTCAAGTGGGCCTTAGAAAGCATGGCTCACAACAAGGCCAGTGGAGGTGATGGCATTCCAGTCGAACTATTTAAAATCTTAAAAGATGACGCTGTTAAGGTGCTACATTCAATATGCCAGCAAGTTTGGAAAACTCAGCAGTGGCCAGAGGATTGGAAAAGATCAGTCTACATCCCAATCCCAAAGAAGGGCAGTGCCAAAGAATGCTCCAACTACCGTACAATTGCACTCATTTCACACGCTAGCAAGGTTATGCTCAAAGTCCTACAAGGTAGGCTTCAGCAGTATGTGGACCAAGAACTCCCAGAAGTACAAGCTGGATTTCGAAGGGGCAGAGGAACTAGAGACCAAATTGCTAACATGCGCTGGATTATGGAGAAAGCCAGAGAGTTCCAGAAAAACATCTACTTCTGCTTCATTGACTACGTAAAAGCCTTTGACTGTGTGGACCACAGCAAACTATGGCAAGTCCTTAAAGAAATGGGAGTACCACATTATCTATCTCCTGAGAAATCTATACTGTATGTGGGACAGGAAGCAACAGTTAGAACTGGATATGGAACAACTGATTGGTTCAAAATTGGGAAAGGAGTACGACAAGGTTGTATATTGTCTCCCTGCTTATTTAACTTATATGCAGAATACATCATGCGAAAGGCTGGACTGGAGGAATCCCAAGCCAGAATTAAGATTGCCGGAAGAATCAACAACCTCAGATATGCAGATGATACCACTCTGACGGCAGAAAGTGAGGAGGAATTAAAGAACCTCTTAATGAGGGTGAAAGAGGAGAGTGCCAAAAATGGTCTGAAGCTCAGCATCAAAAAAACTAAGATCATGGCCACTGGCCCCATCACCTCCTGGCAAATAGAAGGGGAAGATATGGAGGCAGTGACAGAGTTTACTTTCTTGGGCTCCATGATCACTGAAGATGGGGACAGCAGCCACAAAATTAAAAGATGCCTGCTTCTTGGGAGGAAAGCGATGAGAAACCTAGACAGCATCTTGAAAAGCAGAGACATCACCTTGCCGACAAAGTTCCGCATAGTCAAAGCTATGGTTTTTCCAGTAGCGATGTATGGAAGGGAGAGCTGGACCATAAAGAAGGCTGACCGCCGAAGAATTGATGCTTTTGAATTGTGGTGCTGGAGGAGACTCTTGAGAGTCCCCTGGACTGCAAGGAGATCAAACCTATCCATTCTGAAGGAAATCAACCCTGAGTGCTCACTGAAAGGAGAGATCCTGAAGCTGAGGCTCCAATACTTTGGCCATCTCATGAGAAGAGAAGACTCCCTGGAAAAGACCCTGATGTTGGGAAAGTGTGAAGGCAAGAGGAGAAGGGGACGACAGAGGACGAGATGGTTGGACAGTGTCATCGAAGCGACCAACATGAATTTGACCCAACTCCGGGAGGCAGTGGAAGACAGGAGGGCCTGGCGTGCTCTGGTGCATGGAGTCACGAAGAGTGGGACACGACTTAACGACTAAACAACAACAACAACTTCTCTTTGCTCCTATACTGTATCCTTTCCATTCTGAATTTTTAAAATTTTGATTTATTATAATCATTTTAATGGTTTACTGTTCAAATAGTTTCTAATAAGGTTGTTGGTCACCTTGAGTTTCATTTTTAGTGGAAATATTTTATAAAAGTGCAATAAATTAATAAATAGTTAGAACAGCAAAGGATCAGTGCTGAACTTACTCAACTGCAATCACATATCAATAATGTTTTGAACAACTACTTATACTGTAATAAATTAAACAGGCCACTTTCAGAAAGTAAAGTAAAAAGCAAAGGGTGCTGTGTATATACCACCCCGTAGCACTTAAAGCACTCTCTGGGCAGTTTATAATTTAATTATGATGACTACACACTGACCCTACCACAAGGAAGATGGGTAATCAATTTACCGTCCTTGGAAGGATGGAAGGCTGAGTCAACCTTGAGTCGCCTACCTGAACCCGTTGGGATTGAACTCAGGTTGGCAGAAGCTTAACTGCAGTTTAACCACTGCATCATGAGAACAAATCATTTCAAATTTGTTGAAGACTAGACTACCTCCTTCAAAAAAAAATACTAAAAACTTCTTCACTAAATAAAAATATATCTTTACAAATCCTCCTCTCCAAAGTTCCCAAATAAGTGACGTTTATTTTGCAAATTAGTTGTTAGGAAAAACAAAAGGTTATTTTTATCTTTTCTTTTACTGTATCCTATTTGTAAGACACATTTTAAAGGCAGATAAAGATATCTGTCTCACAACTTCTCCATTGTAAACTATTCTCTCTCTCTCACTCACTCACTCATTCACTCACACGCGTGCACACACACACGTTTTTGGCTTTAGTATCAATATTCATTTAAATGCAAAAATATGCCATTAATCAAGAAGCAACCAGCTCATGAACCACAAGGGCCCACATCTTCTTAATACGCTAGCTTTCTATATATTTGCTAAAATCCTACTGCTTAGTACAGTAAACATACAAAAGTAGGTCCACAGAATTTAGCAAGTCAACTCCTTTGTAAGCTGCACTGATTCAAATGGGCCTACTCTAGTCACAACTTAGTGTAGTAAATCTCAGTCACAGTAGACCCATTTGAATCAATGGCACTTGCAGAGGAACTTATTCATTAAATCCCCATTTATTCAATGGGGCTACTCTAGTGCCAAGCAACAGGATTTTGGTCACTGAGTGGCTGTTGTAACTTTGCCATAAGAAATTTCTCCTGGCAGGCAAGACCAACCAACGGATAACAAAAATAAAACATCAAAGGGATATTTGGAGTGAATCCAATGAACTTTCTATTGCCTTCATACTTACAAAACTAGAGTAAGCCATAAGAAGATGTGGGAATGTCAAAATAGTGGAATTCAATGATACCTGAATCGAGCACATTAAACATCTGAGAAAAACACAAAGGAATGGCTCCTTCAACTCTTTAATAACTGTTAGATGAGCAAACAAAATTGAAAAATATGGCAGAAGACAAAAGTAATCACTATACTGAAATCAGGCAAAGAACTATCAGACCCCAAAAGCTATAGGGCAATCTCTCTGATATGCCACTTACATAAAGTGTTTGAATGAATTATATTAAACTGACTAGGCCATAACATTGAACTTCTAATTCCAGAACAGGCAGGCTTTAGACTTGGCAAGAGCTGTATGGCTCAAATCTTAAATCTAACCCTACATATACAGGACGGTTTTGAAACAAATAAAATAACTGGAGCAGCATTTATCAACCTTACAACTACGTATGATACTGTCCACCACAAATTGCTGCTCAAAAAGCTCTGCCTCCTTACTAAGGAGAATGGACTAACAGAAATGGTAGACATTCTATTTCAAAAACAAAGATACTTCGTTGAATTTCAGGGAGGCACAGTTGGTGGAGAAATCAAAGGAATAATTTCCCACAGGGCAGCATTCTGGCTCCATAACTTTCAGAAATAACATATTTAGGAAATTGGCTAGGTCAGAGTGTGGTGCACACCCACAAACAATAAGAACAACAGCTTTGTCCCTGTGCTACCCACAGCAGAATATGCTAGTGCTGCCTAGTATTAATCAGCACATACCAAACAAATGGATGTAGCTTTTAATGAATCATGCAGGATTATTACTCGTACCTGAAACCTACCCCCATTGAAAAAGCCTATTATTTGGTTGACATTGTCCCTCCAGAAGTACGTCAAGAGGTGCTGGCAAATAAAGAACAAAATAAGGTAATACAGCACCAAACCCATCCACTTCATGGACACAAACCCCCTAAATAACTAAAATCGAGGAATGATTTTCTGCACATATCTCAGGCTCTAAATATTAAACTAGAAGAGGCTAGGCTAAACCTATGAGAACAAAAACAGCAGACCTTGCCATATAGATGGATGCTGAAGACTCTACTGGACCACTTGGAAGTCACTTAGACTTCAAAATGAAATAGAAAGATCATAAGAACATAAGAACGTAAGAAGAGTCCTGGATCAGACCAAAGGCCCATCTAGTCCAGCTTCCTGTATCTCACAGTGGCCCCACCAGATGCCTCTGGGAGCACACGAGGCAACTAGATACCGGTCTCCTGATACCCCTCCCCTGCATCTGGCATTTTGAGGTACCTTCCTTTTAAGCCTGGAGACTATAAATCCCCATCATGGCTTGTAACCTGTGATGGACTTTTCCTCCAGAAATCTCTCCAATCCCCTCTGAAAGGCATCAAGGTCAGATGCCATCACCACATCCTGTGGCAAGGAGTTCCACAGACTAACAACATGCTGAGTAAAGAAATATTTTCTTTTGTCTGTTCTCACTCCCCCAACATTCAATTGGAGTGGATGTCCCCTGGTTCTGGTATTGCATGAGAGGGAAAAGAGCTTCCCTCTATCCACTGTATCCATCCCCTGCATAATTTTATACCTCTCCATCATGTCCCCCCCCCCCAGGCGCCTTTTCTCTAGACTAAAGAGCCCGAAATGCTGTAGCCTTTCCTCACAAGGGAGGTGCCCCACCCAGGAATCATTTTAGTCGCTCTCTTCTGCACCTTTTCCAGTTCCACTTTCTTTTTTGAGGTCCAGCAACGAGAACTGTATGCAACACTCTAGGTGTGGCCTTACCAGCATTTTGTACAATGGCTTTATAATGTTGGCTGTTTTATTTTCAATCCCCTTTTTAATGACACCTAGCATGGAATTGGCCTTCTTTACTGCCACTGCACACTGGGCTGACACTTTCATCAAGCTGTCCACCAAAACACCAAGATCTCTTTCCTGATCCGTCACAGACAGCTCAGAACTCATTAGCTCAGGGGTCCCCAACCCTCAGTGCCTTGGAAGGACCGGGCCACGAAGACAGATCTCACTCCCCCCACATACATGCACTGATGCATGCACGCCCCACCCACCCACGGACACCCCCCCACATGCACGCACGGACGCCCCGCTCATGCACGCACAGACGCCGCCCCCTCGCCAAACCGGTCCGTGGCACAAAGAAAGGTTGGGGACCACTGCATTAGCTGATAAAGTTTTGATTTTTTGCCCCAATGTGCATTACTTTACGTTTTCTTATATTGAAAGACATTTGCCATTTTGCTGCCCACTCTCCCAGTTTGGAGAGATTCTTCTGGACCTCTTCACAATCCCTTCTGGTCTTCACCACCCAGAAAAGTTTTGTGTCATCTGCAAACTTGGCCACCTCACCGCTTATCCCTGTCTCCAGGTCATTTATGAACAGGTTGAAAAGCACCAGTCCCAGGACAGATCCTTGGGGCACACCGCTCTTCACCTTTCTCTACTGTGAAAATTGCCCATTGACACCTACTCTCTGTTTCCTGGTTCTCAACCAATTCTCAATCCATAAGAGGACCTGCCCTCTTATCCTCTGACTGTGGAGTTTTCTCAGCAGCCCTTGGTGAGGGACCGCATCAAACACCTTCTGAAAATCCAGATAGACCATATCCACTGGTTCACCCACATCCACGTGCCTGTTGACCTTTTCAAAGAATTCTAAAAGGTCTGTGAGGTAAGACTTACCCTTACAGAAGCCATGCTAATTTTCCCTCAGCAAGGTTTTTTCTTTTATGTGTTTTAAGGTTTTATCTTGGATGAGGCCTTCCACCATCTTTCCTGGAACAGACGTTAGGCTAACTGGCCTGTAGTTTCCCGGGTTCCCCCTCCTTCCCTTTTTAAAGATTGGTGTGACATGTTCTATCCTCCAGTCCTCTGGCACTGTGACCGTTTTAAGGGGAAAGTTGTATATTTTAGTTAAGAGATCAGCAACTTCATTCCTCAGTTCCTCAAAGAATAATTAAGTAAAACAGGGCTACAGGACAAAATTTCTATGACTGTGGAGAAATTCAATAAATGCAGCACATTCATGCATGCAATTTATGCCCCATCACATGTACAAAAGACGATCTAGCAAATGGCTGAGATAATGCTATTGATGTAGCCAACATACCCTCTAACTTTCAGCTCCGCTGTGCGAGGCTCCAGGGCTGTACAAGTCGTTTCAAGGAAAATGGAAAGTGATTGAAAGGTCACTCCTGGTTAAATGGAGTAACAAAAAATGAGGATTGTTCTCCCTTAAAGCATAATTATCCTACTATTCTCTGTATGTGTTTTTAATTCCTGGAGTGGGGAGACCGAGAGGACTCCAGGGGCTGCAAAAATATCCTTGAGATCTGGGATTCCCACTGACGCCTAGGGCTTAGAATAATTTACATTATTTTAGTTTAACAACGTAATCAACCATTAAACTGAAATAATGAAAGCTACTCTGAGTATAAGAAAGTATTGTTCTAGGTCAGATGCAACCATACACCACTAACTCTCAAAGCCAGTATGAATGTTCTAATTGTGCTCTCTATATTTTACTGTATTTCACTCAATATGTCTAAAGAAGTGAATATGTCCACAAAAGTTCACATTAAAATATAAGTTAATCTTTAAGGTGCCATGGGTTTCCGTCTTTTTTATTTTTTTATTTTAATTATCTATCTATCTATCTATCTATCTATCTATCTATCTATCTATCTATCTATCTATCTATCTATCTATCTGTCTATCTATCTATCTATCTATCTAATATTTTTATTTTATAAAAATATTGTTATTATTATTTTTCCTTTGAGTTTGCCTGAAAAGCTTGCACAGACTAACATAGCTATTAGAGATGGGCACAAGCCAATCTACAAACCAAAACAACCCACAAACAGGTCTGGTTCATAGTTCAGTTCATGCATTCCATTTTGGCAAAATTAAACAAAAGCACAACACTTTCCGTCTGGCACTTCGTTTCAGCAAAACAGATGGTCCTGCCCCCTTCCCGCTGCCTCCATGGACTCCCTACCTGGTGTTGAAACCAGGAGTCTCCGGAATAGTGAGTCAAAGTTTGAACACCAATAACCTTAACACGAGAGTTCAAATGGTTGCTGTTTTATTTAGCTAAATAAAAGGCGGACGGAAGTCATGCCTCCAAGTGTAGGCAAGAAAAAAGTGTCACGCACAGGAAGACCAGGACGGGTTTTTGGACCCTCTCGTCGGGTCGCCCCCCCACTCCTCAATCACACACCCTTTCAAGGCTTCACACCATGTTCCCCCAGTCACTTTCACACGCAAGGGTTGGCCTGGCCAACCTCCTCGCGGAGGGATGGAAACGCAGACACCCCCTCCCGTTGAATTCACAAGTTCTGATCCTCACTCACTCGTCCGTAATGGAGCCTCTCTTTCAGATTCCGGGGAATTTACCAATCTCTTCACTTGCAACCATTTGCTTATACTCACCAGTTCCTTCCCTTTTTGATTTGGTTGCCATTGCACAGGTTCCCTCACAATGAAGTCTCTCCTGAACGTTCGTTCGTGGCTGCTCAGGGGTCTGCTGGAGGCTAGCTCAGGTCACCCTCCCAACAAAAAGAGGTCGGTGCACGCTGAGGGTCACTAGAGCGAGCCCTCAGTTTCTCCCTGGAGCCAGTCGAAAAGGATACCCAAAACAGGCAGGGTTAAATAAATTTGGAGGTAACCCTAGGAGCCTGAGAAAGAGTAAAACTTTCACAGGCCCCACGTTGGGCGCCATATGTTGAAACCAGGAGCTAGTCTCCGGAATAGCAAGTCAAAGTTTGAACACCAATAACCTTGACACGAGAGAAAGTTCAAATGGTTGCTGTTTTATTTAGCTAAATAAAAGGTGGACGGAAGTCATGCCTCCAAGTGTAGGCAAGAAAAACCGTGTCATGCACAGGAAGACAATGACTTTTATAACACTGGTTACACAAGGGAATGGGAGGAGAAATGGGTGGTACATGATACAAGGAGATGGGAGGAGAAATGGGTGATTCATGACCTATTAGCAGAAGGGATGGGATTACAGAGGAATCCAAACTTTATCGGAGTGGGAATCACAGAAGGGATAGAATTTTACAACAGGGTCTATAGACAGCAATTATGGAAATGCATGGTTACATTGTTGTATTGTTCTGACAGGAAAGCAATTTATTATCTTGCAAAGAGGTTACAAGGTTGGGTGAAAAGGAGACTTCCAAGGTGAGAAGGAAAAAGAAGGTTACTTACCTGTAACCGTAGTTCTTCGAGTGGTCCTCTGTGAATTCACACATATGGGTATTGTCTGCGCCTGCGCTGACAGTCTCGGAAGATTCTAGAGCTAAAGTAACAATTTTATGGTATGATCTCCCATGAGGCACATGCTCCGCCCACCCAACGGTCCCCTCAGTTCCTAAGATATGTCCGCCGGGCAAGGTTATAGAAGTATTAAGGCACCGTGACGGACAGAGGGGAGGCCGGGTGGGTAGTGTGAATTCACAGAGGACCACTCGAAGAACTACAGTTACAGGTAAGTAACCTTCTTTTCTTCATCGTGGCCTCTGTGAATGCACACATATGGGTGACTAGCAAGCATCACTTACCGGCAGGTGGGACGTCACGGTAGGAAGGAAGCCAAAACCGCTCTGCCAAAGCCGGCATCAGTGCGTGCTCGTACATCAAGTCGGTAGTGCTTGACAAAGGTCGACGGAGTGGACCAGGTAGCAGCACGACAGATATCAGGAATGTCAGTTCCACGTTGGAATGCAATTGACGTGGAGAATGCTCTAGTAGAGTGAGCTGTAACATGGTCAGGAGGTGATTTTCCTGATAATTGATAAGCAAGGGATATAGTCTGGACTATCCATCTGGATATAGATTGAGAGGAAGCTGGACTTCCCTTGGCAGAGCCATAAAAGCAGACGAATAGTCTGTTGGTGGTTCTGAAGTCCTTAGTTCTATTCAGATAGAAGGCCAAGGGTCGACGAACATCAATCTTGTGGAGCATGTGTTCTATAGGAGATGATGGAGATTTGAAGAAGGAAGGTAAGACTATTGGTTGATTTCTATGGAAGTCAGTCACAACCTTTGGAAGGAAGGAAACATCAAAGTAGAGAGTAACTTTGTCAGGGTGAAACTGAATGAATGGAGGGTCCGATCTAAGAGCAGCGAGTTCAGAAGCTCTCTTAGCTGAAGTAATAGCTACCAAAAATGCTGTCTTCAGGGTCAGTAATTTGAGGTCCACAGAGGCCATGGGTTCAAAGGGAGGTCGCATAAGCGCATTGAGAACAATTTGCAAAGACCATTGGGTTGTAATACGCTGGGCGGGAGGGCGGGTGTTGTTAAGTCCTTTAAGGAATTTCTTCACAGCTGGATGAGAAAAAAGTCGAGCAGACGAGGAATCGTCGGGCTGGTGTGCGACGATCGCTGCAATGTATACTCGTAGAGTTGGGAGAGATAGTCCCAGGTTGAAGAGGTGAAGAAGGTAAGTAAGTAAAGTCATGATGGAGACAGGTAATGCAGGTAAGTTGTTCGCTGCCGTATATTTAAGGAAGGATTTCCATTTGTTTTCATATAGGAGTCTTGTGGACGGTTTGCGAGCTCGATCTAGGATTGCTCGAAGGGCGGGAGTATCCTCCAAGCTGTCAAGTGGAGGGACGAGATGTCCGGATGATAAACCATCCCGTTGTCCATTGTCAGGAGATCGGGTAGCAGGGGGAGCCGGAACGTGTCTGTCGAAATCGACCGGAGGTAAGGGAACCATGGTTGTCTTGGCCACCATGGGGCTACGAGGATCGCGTCGGAGTGGAAGTGTCAAATCCGAATTACAGTGCGTTGTATTAGTGGAATCGGGGGGAAAAGATAGAGGAGCCCTCGAGTCCAGTTGATCATGAAAGCGTCCCCTATGGAATCGACATCGGTTCCAGCTCGAGTGCAGTATGTCTTGCATTTTGCGTTCGATCTCGAGGCAAAGACATCGATGTCCGGTTTGTTCCATCTGCGGCAGAGGAGGTGGAAGATCGAAGTTTTGAGGGACCATTCGTGGGATCTCGATGTGAGGCGACTGAGATGGTCGGCCAGATAGTTTTCCTCTGTGGAGATGTGGACCGCAATTGGAAAAATATGGTGTTGGCAACACCATTCCCAGAAGTCGATAGTTAGGTAGAGGAGGGAGGAAGAGTGGGTGCCACCCTGTTTGTTGACATAAAAAAGGGCAGTAGTGTTGTCCGTTGCCAGTTGTACAACTCGGCCGCGGATGAGTGGTAGGAACGCGTGGAAAGCTTTTATAATCGCCATGAGTTCTAGATGGTTTATGTGTAGCGTCGATTCCTATCACGTCCAAAGTCCATGAATTTTGTATTTCAGGCAATGAGCGCCCCATCCGTATAGGCTGGCATCCGTAGTGATCTGGATGGTCGGTTGTAGAGGTCGAAATGGACGGCCGAGGAGGAGATTGGACATCGTATTCCACCAGGTGAGTTAAGAGGAAAGCTCTGGTGTGACCCGTAGTCTTTTCGATTGTTCGTCCGTTTGAGGGTCGAAGTGTGCCAGGAACCACGCTTGAAGGGATCGAAGTTTGAGCCTCGCGTGTTGGATTACTGACGTGGTCGAGGACATGAGCCCGAGGAGATGTTGAACGTGTTGTGCTGAGATTAAGGCTCGAGGTCGAAACGAAGTTATGGCTTTTTTTATCTTTTTGATTCGCTCTGTTGGGGTGAAAGCCCAGGCGCGTACGGAGTCCAGTCTGGCCCCTATAAAGGTAGTTACTTGAGAGGGTTTGAGTTGCGATTTCGAATAATTGACCTGGAGACCTAGGTTTCGTAGAGTTTGTAGGGTAATGTGAGTGCCTCTTATGGTGTCGAATCGTGTGGGTGCCACAATGAGCCAATCGTCGATGTAAGGATAAATGTGGATTCCCTGAAGGCGGAGGAAAGCCGCAACCGGTGCCATACACTTTGTGAATGTTCTCGGAGCTGTTGAGAGTCCGAATGGAAGGGAGCAAAATTGGTAAGCCGAATTGTTGAAATGGAATCGAAGGTATTTGTGGTGTTCCGGATGGATGGATATATGAAAATAGGCGTCCTTGAGGTCGATCAGGACGAACCAGTCTCCCTGTGAAAGAAGGGGGATAACGGTGTCAAGAGTGAACATGCGGAACTTTCGAGGTCGAATGTATGTATTAAGTTCTCTGAGGTCGAGGATTGGACGGAGGCCTCCGTCCTTCTTCGGAACCGTGAAATACTTGGAATAAAACCCATTTGGGGAGTCATAAACTGGGACCAAAACAACGGCGTTCTTTTCAATTAAAGTGGTGATTTCTTCCTGAAGGGTGACGGAGAATGGAGTAAATTTAAAGTTGCCCAAAGGGGGAGTAGAGTGAAATTCAATGTGGTAACCAGATGAAATAATATTGAGAACCCACTTATCGTTGGTGATATATTTCCAAAACGGGAGAAAGGGGCGTAATCTAGGGAAGATTATGTCCAGTGAATCTAGAGGAGCAGGGAGAGGGGTATCAATAACGTCGATAACCCTTACCCCTTCCTTGATTTTTTGATAGCGGTTGACGATTTTGTTGTTGGTTTCTAGGGCGGACGTTCGGTGTCGATTGTCCTGGCGTCGATAGAGGTCTGTCCGATTGCTGTTGTCGGAAAGATCGGTATGGTTGGTATCTTTGGAAGGGTTGAAAGGAGTGTTGGTAGTATTGTGGCTGTTTGTATGGAGGTTTATAGGAACGAAAGGGCGATTGAGTCATATAAGTCTTGGCTGTTTTGCGTATTTTATGGAGATTTTCCATGGTATCATCAGTTTTCTGGTTGAAAAGTCCAACACCGTCAAAGGGAAGCTCCTCTATTCTGTGCTTGGCATCGTCATTCAGGGAGGTGGATCGGAGCCAAGCGTGGCGACGGATGGCTATAGAAGAAGCTAGGGCTTTGGAGGTGGCTTCAGCAGCGTGCCTGGCGGCGATTTTTTGTTGTTTTGCCACAGAAGTTGCCTCTATGTGGGCATTCATGAGGTTAGTTTTGATGGACTCCGGGGCAGACTCAAGAAGAGGTAGGATTTTAGCTAACAGATGTCGCTGGTAGGCGCCCATAGCAGCCTGATAGTTAGCGATCCGAAGTTGAAAGGATTGCAGAGAGTAAATCCTCCTGGCGATGACATCTAGCTTTCTGCCTTCCTTGTTAGTTGGCGAGATGGCAGATTTACCCCTTGATTTTGGTAGGTTAGATTCCACTATAATCGAATTTGGGGCAGGATGTTTCGCAAGAAAGTCCATGTCAGGCCCATGGGTCCTGTACATGTTGTCAGTACGCCTGGACATTCGTAAATTCGTGGGAGGTGTATCCCAGGCATCCCGTATCAGTTGCGTCATGGCAGGAATAAAAGCCAGGCTTAAAGGTTGTGACTTCTCGCTGTGGAGATCATCAAATATGATATCTGCTTCAGGGGAAGGAGGTTCTTCCACCTGCAACCTAAGTGCAGCTGCCATGCGTCCGACCAAGTTGGAATAAGAAGTGAAGTCCTTCGATGGGGATGATGGGCGTCCATCGATAGGGTCAGAGTCAGGAGTAGGAATATTGGCAGGGGATTCGGGGGATGAATCCGAATCAGTGCCTTGATCCGAGGTCAGTGGTGTGGTCGAGGAGTCATCTTCGGAACAAGACGACGTGTGGGATGCTTGGACGTGAGGAGTAGTAGGCTCAGTTATTGTAGTCGATTTCACATGTTTGTCTTTTGAAGAGTGTTTAGCTTGCTTTGCTGGTTGAGTGCCAGTGGAATGAGAGTGGCGCTTTTTCGACGTTGAAACTGACGTCGAGGTCGAAGGGCGTTGCATCGGTTTCGACGTTGGCACTGAAGGTGGGGCCCGAATGCGGCGTGGTGAAGATTCACGTCGAGATCGTTTTGTCGGGGTCATCTGAGGAAAACCCTGATAGGCTTCCATTTGAAATTGGTTGGCAAAGGGAAACAAGTGTTCCATGCCCAGTTGTTGAAAAGCAAGCTGTTGGTAGGCTGGAAAGAATGGCATTTGGTAGCACTGGCCAAAAGGAGGCATTGGGGCAGCTGGCTCGGTATGCTTCCTTTTTTCTCTCCGTTTTTTTGGAGACTGAGGAGGAGTCTCGGGTTCAGAAGGCTCGGTCTCAAAAGCCCGCCCGGATGTTGGGCTCGAATGGGCAGTGGCCGGACTGGATTGACACTCAGTCCCAATATGGCCAGTGGAGGGAGAAAGGCTACCGGCGAAGGCTGGTGCCTGTGTTGAAGGTATATGCACCTCATCCCTTTCCACTATAGATGCGGGAGCCTCCATAGAAGATTCTTCGAACACTGGAGAGGGCGGACGCTCTCCTGGTGTTTCCAGCCGAACAGATTTGACTTTTTTTAGGCTTCTTGGTAGCAGGTTTTTCTTTTTGTTTCTTAGGCAGTGAGTGTGCCTTTGGGGCTTTAGGTTTCGAAGCCCTAGAAGTGTCGGAGCCAGTTTTTGAGTGGGGCGAAGGCGTAGAGTGCCCCGGAGTGGCGGACGGAGCTTGTCGAGAAGGGGCCCCTTCTACTTGTGGAGCGTCCGCGGGAGCTGCCGGAGCAGGATTCATCACTGCTTCCCACAGGTGAGAACGTAGTCTCTGCAGCCTATGTTTCAGTGCTGGTTTAGTGAAACTTTTGCAGGCTGCGCAGGATTGGGTTTGATGTTCCTCACCCAAACAAAATAAGCACTTTTCGTGGCCGTCTGTAGATGGAATTTTACTATTGCAGCCGACGCAGCGCTTGAAAAGAGCCGAAGAGGCCATAAAGGGCGGGAAAATTTGGAACGAACAGTTGAAAAGGGCAGGGGGGGTTGATTGAAGAAGTAAAAAGGGTGATCAAGAAGGAAAAACTCACGGGAGATCAAAGGAAGGTTGTTGATTGAAAAAAAGGTTATCGCTTTAAAGCAGCACAAGGCCAAATATCGCTCTCTCTCTTCCGTAGAACCTTATCGCACGGGGGAAAAAAGGAACTGAGGGGACCGTTGGGTGGGCGGAGCATGTGCCTCATGGGAGATCATACCATAAAATTGTTACTTTAGCTCTAGAATCTTCCGAGACTGTCAGCGCAGGCGCAGACAATACCCATATGTGTGCATTCACAGAGGCCACGATGAAGAATAATGCTTGTATAGGAAAAAGGTATTGGGCAGTGACTGCCCAGGTTCCGGAGTTCAATTCACATAAAATTGGTCCTGGTATTCACCTGGGGGAAGAGAGTCAAAACCCAGCCATTCTTATTCCTTTACAGAGACTCTTTGAGGGAACGAAAAACATGTACATATATAGGTATAGCTGGCTGTGTTTTCTCTTTCCAAACTGTATTCTGTGTGATCTGATCCTTTTCTAATTTTATTAAAGGTGTGTTCTTCTTGCGTGTTTCATGTAGTGCTTTTGTGTACCCGGTCCCTTCACCTGGTCCTGCTTCCTCTTCCTCTTCCTTCTCTATCACCTCCATCTTTAGAGAAAGCAGCCCAGTTTCCCTTCTAGGAGCCAAGGCTGCTGTATCTGCATATGCACACAACTATCAGTTGACAGCCTAGCAGGACCAGTCTCTTGAAGGAAAGCCAGGTTGTTTGTCTCTGTGCATGTACCAGCCTATCAGTGTGGCGGTGGTACAACCAGAGAAGGTAAGCCACCACACTGGGCACAAACTTAAAATCAAACTGGTTCATGGTTCAGCTGTCTGTTTGGTTCGTGCTGGTTCATGGTTCATGGCCAACCATGAACCACAAAAAGAAGGTTACTTACCTGTAACCGTAGTTCTTCGAGTGGTCCTCTGTGAATTCACACATATGGGTATTGTCTGCGCCTGCGCTGACAGTCTCGGAAGATTCTGGAGCTTAAAGTAACAATTTTATGGTATGATCTCCCATGAGGCACATGCTCCGCCCACCCAACGGTCCCCTCAGTTCCTAAGATATGTCCGCCGGGCAAGGTTATAGAAGTATTAAAGCCCCGTGACGGACAGAGGGGAGGCTGGGTGGGTAGTGTGAATTCACAGAGGACCACTCGAAGAACTACGGTTACAGGTAAGTAACCTTCTTTTCTTCATCGTGGCCTCTGTGAATGCACACATATGGGTGACTAGCAAGCATCACTTACCGGCAGGTGGGACGTCACGGTAGGAAGGAAGCCAAAACCGCTCTGCCAAAGCCGGCATCAGTGCGTGCTCGTACATCAAGTCGGTAGTGCTTGACAAAGGTCGATGGAGTGGACCAGGTAGCAGCACGACAGATATCAGAAATGTCAGTTCCACGTTGGAATGCAATTGACGTGGAGAGTGCTCTAGTAGAGTGAGCTGTAACATGGTCAGGAGGTGATTGTCCTGATAATTGATAAGCAAGGGATATAGTCTGAACTATCCATCTGGATATAGATTGAGAGGAAGCTGGACTTCCCTTGGCAGAGCCATAAAAGCAGACGAATAGTCTGTTGGTGGTTCTGAAGTCCTTAGTTCTATTCAGATAGAAGGCCAAGGATCGACGAACATCAATCTTGTGGAGCATGTGTTCTATAGGAGATGATGGAGATTTGAAGAAGGAAGGTAAGACTATTGGTTGGTTTCTATGGAAATCAGTCACAACCTTTGGAAGGAAGGAAACATCAAAGTAGAGAGTAACTTTGTCAGGGTGAAACTGAATGAATGGAGGGTCCGATCTAAGAGCAGCGAGTTCAGAAGCTCTCTTAGCCGAAGTAATAGCTACCAAAAATGCTGTCTTCAGGGTCAGTAATTTGAGGTCCACAGAGGCCATGGGTTCAAAGGGAGGCCGCATAAGCGCATTGAGAACAATTTGCAAAGACCACTGGGTTGTAATACGTTGGGCGGGAGGGCGGGTGTTGTTAAGTCCTTTAAGGAATTTCTTCACAGCTGGATGAGAAAAAAGTCGAGCAGATGAGGAATCGTCGGGCTGGTGCGCGACGATCGCTGCAATGTATACTCGTAGAGTTGGGAGAGATAGTCCCAGGTTGAAGAGGTGAAGAAGGTAAGTAAGTAAAGTCGTGATGGAGACAGGTAATGCAGGTAAGTTGTTCGCTGCCGTATATTTAAGGAAGGATTTCCATTTGTTTTCATATAGGAGTCTTGTGGACGGTTTGCGAGCTCGATCTAGGATTGCTCGAAGGGCGGGGGTATCCTCCAAGCTGTCAAGTGGAGGGACGAGATGTCTGGATGATAAACCATCCCGTTGTCCATTGTCAGGAGATCGGGTAGCAGGGGGAGTCGGAACGTGTCCGTCGAAATCGACCGGAGGTAAGGGAACCATGGTTGTCTCGGCCACCATGGGGCTACGAGGATCGCGTCGGAGTGGAAGTGTCGAATCCGAATTACAGTGCGTTGTATTAGTGGAATCGGGGGGAAAAGATAGAGGAGCCCTCGAGTCCAGTTGATCATGAAAGCGTCCCCTATGGAATCGACATCGGTTCCAGCTCGAGTGCAGTATATCTTGCATTTTGCGTTCGATCTCGAGGCAAAGACATCGATGTCCGGTTTGTTCCATCTGCGGCAGAGGAGGTGGAAGATCAAAGTTTTGAGGGACCATTCGTGGGATCTCGATGTGAGGCGACTGAGATGGTCGGCCAGATAGTTTTCCTCTGTGGAGATGTGGACCGCAATTGGAAAGATATGGTGTTGGCAACACCATTCCCAGAAGTCGATAGTTAGGTAGAGGAGGGAGGAAGAGTGGGTGCCACCCTGTTTGTTGACATAAAAAAGGGCAGTAGTGTTGTCCGTTGCCAGTTGTACAACTCGGCCGCGGATGAGTGGTAGGAACGCGTGGAAAGCTTTTATAATCGCCATGAGTTCTAGATGGTTTATGTGTAGCATCGATTCCGATCGCGTCCAAAGTCCATGAATTTTGTATTTCAGGCAATGAGCGCCCCATCCGTATAGGCTGGCATCCGTAGTGATCTGGATGGTCGGTTGTAAAGGTCGAAATGGACGGCCGAGGAGGAGATTGGACGTCGTATCCCACCAGGTGAGTTGAGAGGAAAGCTCTGGTGTGACCCGTAGTCTTTTCGATTGTTCGTCCGTCTGAGGGTCGAAGTGTGCCAGGAACCATGCTTGGAGGGATCGAAGCTTGAGCCTCGCGTGTTGGATTACTGACGTGGTCGAGGACATGAGCCCGAGGAGATGTTGAACGTGTCGTGCCGAGATTAAGGCTCGAGGTCGAAACGAAGTTATGGCTTTTTTTATCTTTTTGATTCGCTCTGTTGGGGTGAAAGCCCGGGCGCGTACGGAGTCCAGTCTGGCCCCTATGAAGGTAGTTACTTGAGAGGGTTTGAGTTGCGATTTCGAGTAATTGATCTGGAGACCTAGGTTTCGTAGAGTTTGTAGGGTAATGTGAGTGGCTCTTATGGCGTCGAATCGTGTGGGTGCCACAATGAGCCAATCGTCGATGTAAGGATAAATGTGGATTCCCTGAAGGCGGAGGAAAGCCGCAACCGGTGCCATACACTTTGTGAATGTTCTCGGGGCTGTTGAGAGTCCGAATGGAAGGGAGCAAAATTGGTAAGCCGAATTGTTGAAATGGAATCGAAGGTATTTGTGGTGTTCCGGATGGATGGATATATGAAAGTAGGCGTCCTTGAGGTCGATCAGGACGAACCAGTCTCCCTGTGAAAGAAGGGGGATAACGGTATCAAGAGTGAGCATGCGGAACTTTCGAGGTCGAATGTATGTATTAAGTTCTCTGAGGTCGAGGATTGGACGGAGGCCTCCGTCCTTCTTCGGAACCGTGAAATATTTGGAATAAAACCCATTTGGGGAGTCATAAACTGGGACCAAAACAATGGCGTTCTTTTCAATTAAAGTGGTGATTTCTTCCTGCAGGGTGACGGAGAATGGAGTAAATTTAAAGTTGCCCAAAGGGGGAGTAGAGTGAAATTCAATGTGGTAGCCAGATGAAATGATATTGAGAACCCACTTATCGTTGGTGATATATTTCCAAAACGGGAGAAAGGGGCGTAATCTAGGGAAGATTATGTCCAGTGAATTTAGAGGAGCAGGGAGAGGGGTATCAATAACGTCGATAACCCTTACCCCTTCCTTGATTTTTTGATAGCGGTTGACGATTTTGTTGTTGGTTTCTAGGGCGGACGTTCGGTGTCGATTGCCCTGGTGTCGATAGAGGTCTGTCCGATTGTTGCTGTCGGAAAGATCGGTATGGTTGGTATCTTTGGAAGGGTTGAAAGGAGTGTTGGTAGTATTGTGGCTGTTTGTATGGAGGTTTATAGGAACGAAAGGACGATTGATTCATATAAGTCTTGGCTGTTTTGCGTATTTTATGGAGATTTTCCATGGTATCATCAGTTTTCTGGTTGAAAAGTCCAACACCGTCAAAGGGAAGCTCCTCTATTCTGTGCTTGGCATCGTCATTTAGGGAGGTGGATCGGAGCCAAGCGTGGCGACGGATGGCTATAGAAGAGGCTAGGGCTTTGGAGGCGGCTTCAGCAGCGTGCCTGGCGGCGATTTTTTGTTGTTTCGCCACAGAGGTTGCCTCTATGTGGGCATTCATGAGGTTAGTTTTGATGGACTCCGGGGCAGACTCAAGAAGAGGTAAGATTTTGGCTAACAGATGTCGCTGGTAGGCGCCCATAGCAGCCTGATAGTTAGCGATCCGAAGTTGAAAGGATTGCAGAGAGTAAATCCTCCTGGCGATGACATCTAGCTTTCTGCCTTCCTTGTTAGTTGGCGAGATGGCAGATTTACCCCTTGATTTTGGTAGGTTAGATTCTACTATGATCGAATTTGGGGCAGGATGTTTCGCGAGAAAGTCCATGTCAGGCCCGTGGGTCCGGTACATGTTGTCAGTACGCCTGGACATTCGTAAATTCGTGGGAGGTGTATCCCAGGCATCCCGTATCAGTTGCGTCATGGCAGGAATAAAAGCCAGGCTTAAAGGTTGTGATTTCTCGCTGTGGAGATCATCAAATATGATATCTGGTTCAGGGGAAGGGGGTTCTTCCACCTGCAACTTAAGTGCAGCTGCCATGCGTCCGACCAAGTTGGAGTAAGAAGTGAAGTCCTTCGATGGGGATGATGGGCGTCCATCGATAGGGTCAGAGTCGGGAGTAGGAATATTGGCAGGGGATTCGGGGGATGAATCCGAATCAGTGCCTTGGTCCGAGGTCAGTGGTGTGGTCGAGGAGTCATCTTCGGAACAAGACGACGTGTGGGATGCTTGGACGTGAGGAGTAGTAGGCTCAGTTATTGTAGTCGATTTCACATGTTTGTCTTTTGAAGAGTGTTTAGCCTGCTTTGCTGGTTGCGTGCCAGTGGAATGAGAGTGGCGCTTTTTCGACGTTGAAACTGAAGTCGAGGTCGACGGGCGTTGCATCGGTTTCGACGTTGGCACTGAAGGTGGGGCCCGAATGCGGCGTGGTGAAGATTCACGTCGAGATCGTTTTGTCGGAGTCGTCTGAGGGAAACCCTGATAGGCTTCCATTTGAAATTGGTTGGCGAAGGGAAACAAGTGTTCCATGCCCAGTTGTTGGAAAGCAAGCTGTTGGTAGGCTGGAAAGAATGGCATTTGGTAGCACTGGCCAAAAGGAGGCATTGGGGCAGCTGGCTCGGTATGCTTCCTTTTTTCTCTCCGTTTTTTTGGAGACTGCGGAGGAGTCTCGGGTTCAGAAGGCTCGGTCTCAAAAGCCCGCCCGGATGTTGGGCTCGAATGGGCAGTGGCCGGACTGGATTGACACTCAGTCCCAATATGGCCAGTGGAGGGAGAAAGGCTACCGGCCAAGGCTGGTGCCTGTGTTGAAGGTATATGCACCTCATCCCTTTCCACTATAGATGCGGGAGCCTCCATAGAAGATTCTTCGAACACTGGAGAGGGCGGACGCTCTCCTGGTGTTTCCAGCCGAACAGATTTGACTTTTTTAGGCTTCTTGGTAGCAGGTTTGTCTTTTTGTTTCTTAGGTAGTGAGTGTGCCTTTGGGGCTTTAGGTTTCGAAGCCCTAGAAGTGTCGGAGCCAGTTTTTGAGTGGGGCGAAGGTGTAGAGTGCCCCGGAGTGGCGGACGGAGCTTGTCGAGAAGGGGCCCCTTCTACTTGTGGAGCGTCCGCGGGAGCTGCCGGAGCAGGATTCATCGCTGCTTCCCAGAGGTGAGAACGTAGTCTCTGCAGCCTATGTTTCAGTGCTGGTTTAGTGAAACTTTTGCAGGCTGCGCAGGATTGGGTTTGATGTTCCTCACCCAAACAAAATAAGCACTTTTCGTGGCCGTCTGTAGATGGAATTTTACTATTGCAGCCGACGCAGCGCTTGAAAAGAGCCGAAGAGGCCATAAAGGGCGGGAAAATTTTGAACGAACAGTTGAAAGGGCAGGGGTTGATTGAAAAAGTAAGAGGTGATCAAGGAAGGAAAAAACTCACGGGAAGGGTGATCAAGAAGGAAAAAAACTCACGGGAGATCAAATGATTGAAAAAGATATCGCTTTAAGCAGCACAAGGCCAAATATCGCTCTCTCTCTTCCGTAGAACCTTATCGCACGGCGGAAAAAAGGAACTGAGGGGACCGTTGGGTGGGCGGAGCATGTGCCTCATGGGAGATCATACCATAAAATTGTTACTTTAAGCTCCAGAATCTTCCGAGACTGTCAGCGCAGGCGCAGACAATACCCATATGTGTGAATTCACAGAGGCCACGATGAAGAACCACCATTTTTCAGGTTCATACCCATCTCTAACAGCTATCCCTTCTAAATCTACAACTATGAAAGGCACTGAATTTAGCCAAATAGAGTGGAGGTCCATCAACCTCATGAAGGAACTTGCACAAGTCCAAACAGACATTGTGTTCCTCATGAAATGCAAACAAGACTGCATCCCCAAGGAACTTAAAGTAAGAAACCCTTTACATTTCACATGCCCCAGAGTATAGTGAAAGATTATGCAACACTCTCTCCAAAAACCTACTAAATGATCAACATCCTCCACAGCAAACAAAGGAAAATCCAGAAGGCTATTACAAATCTTGAACAACACATACAGAACCAGCCCTCTGCACTGAATACTACGCAAATATTCATCACCACAAGAAAAAAACCATCTATGATGCACAATTTATTTCCTTGAAGAAAAAGAAAGAAAACAAACTATCTATTCTACTACAGAGCCAGTTGGCCTACAACAAGAACACCGTGGACTTATTCTGAGTATATTGCAACAATATATAAGGTCTATGCAATATTTGTATGCATTTAATAGTGACCACAAATACCACTTACTGCAAAAATGTACATAAGATACCCATGACCACAACCACATAATCATATAGCATCTTTAATCCAAATAATTCATACTCATAGTCATATGCACCCATGTGAGAGATACTAAGCAAGAAAGTTTTACCAGTATCATCTGCATTTTCCTCATTCTACAAAAATGAAGTGTAGATTATGTGTGGGCACTAAACTACTAAAAATGTTGCGAGATAATTATCTTCAGCACTCATTCACACTGTTGAAATAAATTAGAGAGATAGCAAAGAAGAATGTCAGCTGAGATCTTCCATTTAGCTGTTCAATCCCTATAAGCTAATTATCACTTAAATATTTTTCCAAGAGACCTGCCAGACTGTAGGATTCACCTAATGCATATTACACTAATACAGAACATTGAAAGTTGGCTGCAGGTACTGATCTAAAGACTATAAAAAGTGGGATGAGCAGAGGAAAGCATAGGGAACTCCACAATTTGCTTTGTGTCACCTGAACCAGACAACCAGTTCAGAAAGCTTTACTCCATGATTTGTTTAGTGTTATCTGAACCAGGTAGCATTCAGTGCTCTGGCTTGTTTCACTCCCAGCAAGACAAAGAACAAATCAAAGATTCCATGGCTGTTCGGAGAGGAGGGTCAAGTAAGTGAACTGGCTGCTGACAACTCTATGGAATATTTAGCATCTCCCACTATAAGTAAGAGCAATATGGCAATGTGCAACAGCATGTTGCTCATACTCAATTAAATAGGGTTTCTGGACTTCCTTGCCTCACCATCATGTCTGAACATGACTATTTTCTATAATTACAGAGAACTGGTCCTAAATTAACATAAACTACTGGATAGCTTAGTGGTGTAGGCATCTGGCTGCAGAGCCAAAGGTTGGTTTCCCGCTGTGCCTCCCTAACAGGGGTTGGACTTGATGATCCATAGGGCCTCTTCCAGCTCTGCAGTTCTAAGATTGTAAACTAAGGCTTGAAAATGCTTTTTCTAGTGATCAGAATAGGTTGGACTTCTCCACAGATCTGATTTTTCTCCATGCTGAAATAATGTAAACTAGTCTTTATTCACACTGGAAATTGCTGACTCTGTTACCCTACTACTTCACATTGACCATTTTAAACAGACACTCAATATTTAGTTTTTAACTCATGAGAATGTGAGAAGACCAAGGGCTTTGCTCTCTGAAAGCTTCATGTGCCAGTCTCTGGATATTTTTCTATGGTGAAGTAATCAAGTTAGAATTACACTTCATCAAGCCACTGTCTCCTTTAATATTAACTATAAACAATTAGAGAAACTGTATCACTGTGGGATCTAGATAATGGAGGTTAAATGCTCAACTACCTTCTGCCACTCCAGATTTTACTATGGTTTCATTTCTGTTAAATTATAAGGAAATGGCACAGTCTCTTCAACGTAACTTGAGATCTATTGTACTTCAAACTCCTCTGAATTAAAAAGTACTGGAGTGATTTCAGAAATATTAGTGTAAATGAAAAAAACCACGAAATACAATTCTGTGTTTTTAATTTTCAGAAATATTAAGATAAACCAAAATCCGTATTACTGTTTTAGCTTATTACCTTATTAGACCAATTAAAGGGTTACAAATCATGTACAGGTTTTTGAGATGTGGAGAAGTAAAAGTTTGCATATATCTCTGACATTTTAGTTGGCCCAACAGAAATATTATGCTAATATGAATCCTGGATTTTTTCTTATGGCAAATGTGGTGACCTTTGCTTTTTATAAAAATATATTTATATATTTGAGTTCAGTCTGGTGACAATTACTTGGTATGCTGTGCAAATAAATCCAGATTAAAGAGACTTTGTTAAGGTCTATGATGTGCAGTTCGGTTCTACACATATTTACTTGCAAGTCTATAAAGAATTCGAAGGAGCTAACTCCAAAGTCAGTGTATGCAGGACTGCAGTTTCATATATACTGACAACAATCACAATACATATTTAAAAATATAGTTCTTTTCCAGATATGTGACACATTTGCAAATTTACAAAATGGATAGATGCAAAATGAATGCTCAGTAAGGACAGAGAATTTACTCCATGAGAAGTTGTTTCTTTCTCTCTGTAGACTGAAGGAATTACACATAGATAACATTTACACTTCCCCTTTCAAAAATGCTGGGGTTAGTAGGGATGCAGACCATCCTGTAGTTCAAAATCCATGTATGAACTCTTATGCCCCCAAAAATGGAATTACAAAGCATAAACTCTGGCACAGTGATTAAACTGCAGTACTGCAGTCAACACTCTGCTCGTGACCTGAGTTTGATCTTGGGCTCAGGTAGCCGGCTCAAGGCTGACTCAATCTTCCATCCTTCCGAGGTCAGTAAACTAAGTAACCAGCTCACTGGTGGGGCAATGTGTACCCTGCATAATGTAAATTGTAAACCAACCAGAGAGAGCTTTAAGCACTATGGGGCAGTACATAAGAAGCACACTTCACTTTTTGCTTTGTTTTAAACCATAGGTTCTTAACCTGTGGTCCACAGATGCCATCACAGGGGGTCCGCAGAGGCATGAAGAAATGTTATGTTATTTTGCAGTTAAAATAGGTAGGTAGGTAGGTAGGTAGGTAGGTAGGTAGGTAGGTAGGTAGGTAGGTAGGTAGGTAGGTAGGTAGGTAGGAAGGAAGGAAGGAAGGAAGGAAGGAAGGAAGGAAGGAAGCTTAGAACAAAATCTTAATTTCCCATGCTTGTTTGTGCAAAACTTGACTTTTCTAACCTACCATCTCTGTTAACAGCCAACAAAAGTAAAAATTGGTTATGAAAATAACTGTTTGATATGGAGTGTATTCTTGGAATATGTATTTCGGAGAGGGAAGGGGTATACACTAAGGGAAGAAACAATGAAGTTTTGGAGAGAAAATGGATTGAATGAAATTTAAAGCATTATTAATGCTAGCCCTGAGGGTGATGGGGGCACTGATGTTATATGTACAGTGGTGCCTCGCTAGACGATTGCCTCGCAGGACGAGGAAATCGCTAGACGATGCCTTTTTGCGATCGCTACTGCGCTTCGCAAAACGATGTCTCCTAATGGGGAATTTTCGCTAGACGATGAGGTTTCCCCATAGGAATGCGCCGACTAGTGGTGAAAAGCTGTCAGTGCAGCTGTCAGTGCATTCCGATGGGGACCCTCACTCGCTAGACGATGTTTCCCTATGGGAGATTTTCGCTAGACGACTGAGTTTTCCCTTGGAACGCATTGAAGAGATTTCAATGCATTCCAATGGGAAAACGTGCTTCGCTAGACGATGTTTTCGCTAGACAGCGATCTTCGCGGAACGGATTAACATCGTCTAGCGAGGCACCACTGTAATTGTATTTTATAGTGGTGGTAGGCTTATGTTGTGTAGGTTGTTAAAAATAAATAAAAAATTTTAAAAGAATAACTGTTTGATAGCAAATTAACTGTTTGATATTTCTGCACATGGTGAGAACGAAAGTGAATGATGCTGGGTGGCTTAGAGATAGAATCTGACATTTCTTGCTACTGCTCAGACAGTCAGAAGCCACAGGAAGAGAGAGTCAGAATCAGTGTGAGTGAGTGTTTGGACGAACTTCATGATCATGTTTCTTCTTCAATTTCTGCTAATAAAACCATTTGGTTATTGTTGAATAAAGTGACTTTTCTATATTATTGCAGTGAATTTCATAACAATACATTTTGGCTGAGCCTCAGAATGGATCGCTGGCTGAATTTGAAACATAAAAGAACTGATAATGTTGATGAGGGTACATCCTGTTTAAAGCTTAAATGAAGCTTCTTCCAGTCATCTTAAAAAGTGTCACCGTTATAGCAAGAAATATCTGTCGATGAGATCCTTCCTGAGAAATTTTAAATAAATATTTAATGCACTTTAGGGTTTTACATCTTGAGTTAAGTCTTGGTGGACCATGGCAACAAAAGATATTTAAAGGGGGTCCGTGGTAAAGAAAAGGTTAAGAACCACTGCTTTAAACAGTTGATATTCTCTCTCTCACACACACACACAGAGAGAGAGAGAGAGAGAGGGGGGGGGGGGAGAGAGAGAGAGAGGGAGAGAGAACAAGTGAATTTACTGTATTAACTGTACTTACCGGATGTTGATTACAATACTATACTATATTTACAATTCATATTTACAAAGGTCTTTGGCTTTTTCATTTCATTAAAAAAGTTTCTATAAGGTAGTAATCAGATCTCAATTAGAGATGGGGGTATTCATATTCGTATACGAATATCCCCCCCACACACACAGGTGCAGATGAGGGTCCGGCCCCCTGGGGCCAGACCAACCACTCACGATTCCGCCGGATTCCGCCGCTGCCACCGGCTCCATGGAGCCTTCCTATCTCTCTGTTGCTTGTGATGGATTAGCCACTCTGCGACCTGGCAGAGAGGCTCGTCATCCCGCCTTCTGCCAGGACTGGCTAATCTATCGCGAGCAACAGAGCAATAGGAAGGGAGCACGGAGCCTGTGGCAGCGGCGGAATCGTGAGTGATCGGTCTGGCCCCAGGGGGCCGGATCCTCGTTATCTGCACCTGTGGGGAGATATTCGTATTCGTATACGAATACCCCCATCTCTAATCTCAATCTATGGTACATATCAATCAATTCAAGTTTTTCTTGCAGAAAACAGCATTATTGAATATTTATTTGCTTGTTTATTTAAATATTTAATTTTTAAAACTCTGTGTATGATTTAAACCATGCTGTTCGGACCTGTTCAGTTCAAGGGAGAAGTGTATTTGCAGCAGGTATTTACACTGTAGTACTTCAGGCTCATAGTAAGAAAGAGCAGTTTGTTTAGCAACAGCAGCAATTAGTTGATGCTGAATCAGGCATTCATTCTGTATCTACCTCTCCGGCTATTTCTGCTTCTTCGAAACAAATCTTGCATCATAATGAGTGGGGGGGAGTCAGCTAACCATACTTGCTTATTTTGAAAGAATTCATCCATGCTATTATGTCAAGACTGACTGACTTTCAGCAACATTTATTTTATTTTCTGGTGATTGACATATAATAAGATAATAATCATTTGTTGTCAGTCAGTTTTGACCTATGTTGCCCTTTTCGGAGTTTTTCTGGTAAAGAACACTGAGAAGTGGTTTATCATTCCCTTCTTCTGGGGAACTGCAGAGGGGGCTCCCTGGGGCCTTGCAGCTTGCCCAAAGCCACACAGACTGGCTCTACTCACAAGCGGCATGGCATCATGGAGAATCGAATTCCCAGCCTCTGGTTCTGCAGCCAGATACCTAAACTACTGAACTACAAGTATCTGGCTGACTGACATAGCTGTAAGAAATGAGATATGGATAGATCATAGAAGACCACAATATTTCCCAGCTCCAATGTCTAAAACTAAACTACCTTGCCAAGACTCGAGAAACACTGCCACTACTATGGGCTATTCTGATATAGTGCTAGCCTGGTGGATAAATATTCCTTTGAGTTACTTTAACTAAAATATAGTTGCAGAAGTGGTAGCAGTGTTAGTCTGTGAAAGCAGTATATGTAAAAGCAAAACAGAAATAAAAAGTAAAAAAAGACAAAAATGTGGTGGCACCTTAAAAGATGAACTTTTATAAATATCTGTCATGTTAAATCTCTTTCTCTTATGCCTGATGAAGCAGACTTGTCCACAAAAGTTCACATTAAAAAAAATTAGTCTTTCAGGTGCCACCATGTTTTTGTCTTTTTTTTTTAACTTTTTCTTACTATTTTGGTTTTACCTATTTAACTAAAATGTTCTTCTCTCACTGATTACATCATTGATGAGTGAAACACTATATACATGCACTGAAAACCACATTCTTCAGTACTTTATTTGCTTTACTGAAATAAATCATTGTCACCATCATCTTAGCATTGCAGAGCTGGAAGGTATCCTATGGATCATCAAGTCCAGCCCATCAAGGAGACACAATGGGAACTGAACTCCGCAACCAGACACCTAAACCACCAAGCTATCCAGCAGTTCATACTCAAAGTGTCTGTCCTTTTGAATCTGAAAGTTAACTTGGCGGTTTTCTGACACCTTCTCTACCTGATGTTCCCAAGGATTCTTGAATGCCAGCAAACTATATTTTTTACATAATCAGCAGAATTTTTCATCTCTATCATGTATAGCTTAGTTAAATGTACTTTAAATGTATACAGGATCATGCAGTACAATTATTCCACTTGGTGACCTATTTTTTTAAGTCACAGCTATCTCCACATGGAGGTTGGGTCACTTACACCGCCGTCAGGTATATTTGCACAGTATTTTGCATGCAAGGATAGGGACCATATGGCCTTCCAGATGTTGCTTGACTGCAACTCCCAGTTTCCTTCACCATTAGTTATGCTGGCTAAGGCTGATGGAAAACGCTATCAACAAACGTCTGTGGAAGCAAATATTCCCCATCTTGTCCTGTGTGATAAAATGAAGAGCACAGAAGCTAGGGACAAGTTAAAGGCCATGTCTCAACAGCTTGTTCTTGGCTTATTTGCTGGGACAAGGCACTTCGGTAGATGAAAACAACCATACATGAGCTTGACTCTAGTTAAGGCCAACTAGAACATAGTATGTACTTTTACAATCACTCTATTAAAGTAAGCAGCTGATGACGATCCCATAATTATGAAACTAGCCTCCTAGATGAGGCTAGTTGGAGACCATCAAGACCCAACTTTTCAAATTCTATTTTCCCTTTGTCTATGAACTGATAGATTTGTCTACTTCTGGTCCATTTCTTTTTATTCATAATTCTGTTTCATTTTATTTCCTCTTAAATCTGCAATTTTCAAACACTAGCCTCAAAATATATATTTCACTGAACATTCTGGTACATTTAGATTGCTGGAAGCTGCATTCTGAAACTCCAAGAAATGCAAAGTATGCTGGATCCACACATTAATTCAGAAGCAGCTAGCCAAGACCATTTTTGGTAGGAATGTGCTATGATCAAATTCCTTAAGCATCCCTCCACTTCTCACACACATACGTGTCTTCTAAGGAAGCATTTTACTAGGCAGAGCAAAGTAACTGTCAATGAAATTATTTTAAATGTATTTGCTTTCTCCCCATCCCTGCTGTAAATCTACACTCCAGATTCACAAATACATATCACAGCTAGAGGAAGTAGCTTTCTGCTCCACCACTGATTCACAGCAGCCTACAGAAATACTAGATAGATTTCTAGTTGAATGGGGTGGGCTGTAACACTGGGAGGGAGCTTGAAGGGGAGACCCTAAAAATCAGATGAAGGTGGTTTCCTCCAGGAAATTGACTCTGTTTAATTATCAGAACTGCCCTTCTCCTTCAAGTACCTCCTACTCCACAGTCTTCTCTACCATTCAGTGTGCAACTACACCACAGGAAAAATACAAGTTGATCTGCTGTGATTCGCACCCACGGATTTTGGATTTCCCCTGCCAAGATTGTTGTAGCTTTCAGATAGCAGGTGATAGCAGGGGCAGAGACAGACAGCTTGGTTTGCACTGAGCTCTAACAGCAGAAGCTGCCCTAACATGGTGCTAAATTTGCAGACTGACAATTTCCACTTCTCTTTTTTTATCCTTCTCCTAAGTGCTCTAGCAAAAGCCTGTTCCAGTGCTCAGTTAAAACCTTAACAGGAAGGAAGGAAGGAAGGAAGGAAGGAAGGAAGGAAGGAAGGAAGGAAGGAAGGAAGGAAGGAAGGAAGGAAGGAAGGAATTTATTGCCTGAACACAAGGAACACTCGTATGAGGAGGAATGACATCCCCATGAATGCCCCTTTGCTTCGGATCAGGTGATCACAGTGGCAGAAAGTGGACAAAAGTAATGTTAAACCAACTGAAAACAAATTAAATCACTCTTGTCAACTGAACAAAAAAAATGTGACTCCATAATGGGCTTCCCTGCATTGAGCTTTACAATGTGTAGTCACTGAGTTTTAATTCAAAATCATCAGTGCTCAACCCAATTTAAATTACAGGATAAACAGCCAAGGTGGGTGTCTCCAAAAAGTAGTATTTAGGTATTTCTAGAAGGTTGCCAGGGGGAGGAGGGGCAAGAGAGTTTGCTCATATACTGTATACTCTGCAATGCACACATAACTCCAGATTCCACACAGTGTTATTGGTTCTATAATTTCAGCTTTAGATATGTTCAGTCTTATTGTTTTTGGTTCAGGTCATTTCAGACCATTCATTTTTTAAATAGTTACAAACCACACTGGAACTTTTATTACAGGACAGAAATGTAATAAATACCTTGAACAGTAGGTTAGTTTGATATCCTGTTTCTCTCTCCTTGTGGTAGGGTGGGTTTCATTTAAATCAAACAGATTTAATTGAAATAATGATTTAATCACTGCAGGGTTGATAAAAATTAACATTTTTAAAAAAAAATTAAAAAATTAATTTAAAATTGATTTTTATTTTTAAAAAATCATTGATTTTTATCCAATCTGCAGTGATTTAAGTCAAAATCAAACCAACCCTGCCTTTTGGTTTCTCTCAAACTCACTGAAATACTTGCCTGACATAAATATTAATACTTCCTTTAGATTTTGAAAATGCAGTCTGTATTAGTGATATTTTCTTACAGGTTTGCTGCATCCATTCTTCTATTGGTCAACTGTGCCCCTCTAAATGTGTTTGGACTAAAACTCTCACAATACTGGATAGTGCTGATAGTCAAAGCTGCCCACCTTGTTTTATACTAAAAGTACACCGGCACAGCGTTCTACACAGAAACATGTTTACTTCACTCTTATTGTCAAATAAATTGCCATTTCCATACAGAAGATGCACTCAGCAGCTGAAATTCTGCCTAATGTTTGACTTATGGGAACAGTGTTTTAGCAGATTTTTTTTTTCATAGGGAACTTCTGGTGGTAGAAGCATCAAGAAGGAATTTTCATTGATTCCTGTTCCATCCTACAGTTTACATCCCTGAAAATCTACTCCAGAGGAAAGCTTTTCTTCCATGTTAGTTGTTAGTTCAGCCCCTCCACTAGAAACAGGAACCACATAGTGATGATAAGATACTACACACCAACATAGTATTCATATATGTCATAACTCCATATAAGTTATTTTCCTGGGGACTTCTACAAATGAATATTTCAGCTCCAGCTCTACTTGCTTTCAACAATTTGATGTTAGGAGCTGAGCAAACTATTCTCCTTTCAATAGCAACTGTTCATTCAAACCCCACAGATATTGATAAGGGCAGTGCTCTTTTGTATTCTTGGTCTGTGTGAATGGGGTGCCGAAACAGGGATGTTGTATACAGTCAGCTGACCTTGGAGACAAGTGGCGAAAACACCTTCCCCCACTATATTTTGATAGTTGCCACCCCACGCTGCCATCCCATAGGTGTGGTAATCCTTGCAGGAGATATGGTCAAACTCTGCCCGGACTTGGCTGGACTCTCCTGGGTAGCAGGGTGTGGGTTAGGGAGGAGCCACGGTCTGCCTTTCTGGACCTCTGCAAGCAGGCTGCTTGTGGGGTCTCTGCAATCGAGTTGCTTGCCTCTGCTTCTTCTGCTGCTGGTGATAGGCTCTTCACTGGTTCTCAACCCTTTCAGCTTCTGGCCTGGTCTTGACAGATCCAGGCAGTTTCCTCTGGCAGCACTAGCAGCTCGACTTAGCAACCAGTTTCAGAATCATGGCACCATATTGTCTCCCATCCTGCCACTAATCTCTCTGGCAAGAACAGAACCTCCTAGGCTTCACACGCCTTCCAAATTCCAGTCCATGGCATCTGCCCAACAGTACCCCCACCTCCTGATTCGCTCTCCTCATTACATTTCCACCCTACTATGACTACATCTGTGGCTTCAAGGGCATCATTTGCCTATCTTTTGCCTACGCCCCTGTCCACAAGTGAACCGTGTGTCAGGAATCTCAGTCGTACTCAGGGAGGTGGAAGGCCCACTCTCACAGATAGGGAGGCCCTCACCAGTCCCACAGCCTATAACCCTGGAACACTCCAGGAATTCCCCAGGCAAAATTCTGGGAGGTGCAGCCCAGAAACATAAGTCCAAATATCCAGTTATCTACCTTCACCACTGTCTCCTCTGGCCAGTTCCTAATTTCAAAAACAAGGAAGCTACCACAATACTATCTGGGAATTGTAGGTCCTCTTGAGAGTCACAGTTCTTTAGGCGATGTCCTCTATAGAGCCTAATGGGCATTCTCTGTGCGCAGGTCTGCCCATCTTACAACAGGGATCGACAAAGTGCAGCCTTTCATATGTTGCTTGACTGCAATTCCCAGCATTCCTCACCTTTTGCCAAGTTGCTCTATAGGTGATCGGAGCCACAACTGAAAAGGAACTGTAGGATCACACTTTGTCATCCTCTTTATTAGAGGATTTTGTGAAAAGAACAAAGTTTCAGCCTCTATTCAGTGAGAATTCCTACATCCCCATATCTCATTCTCATTAGTTTAGCTCAAAAGCAGAGTAACTACTAGGGATAGGATTTTTTTATCTTCGAGACTACAAACACCATAATTCTCCATTCTGAGAGTTCTACCTACCTTGAAGGCATCATACCTGAATGTGATGCATCTGATAGAAAGGCCTCAACAGGAAGGCTTTGAGTCTTAGCTAGGCAAAGCGCCACCCAAGCTTCCTTCTTAGAAAGAAAGCTCTCAGTTACCAATGGTGCAGGAATGGAAACATGGAAGGAGTTTTGCCTAGCTAAGCCTCAGAGCATTCTAATGTAGGCCTTTCTTGCAGGTGCATCACATTCAGGTGTTTGTAAGGTGTATGCAAGTAAGAAGAACTCCCAGAATTGAGAATTATGGTATTTGTAGTCAATCCAATCTGTAGCAACCAACACCTGGCTCATTTTTACTTGATATTGTTGCCCCAGTTGGATTGTAAAGGAATATTCCATCATACAAACAACAACTAACAAGAGAGTAACCTATCATCCAGGTTAGAAAGAGTATATTGAGCAATATTTATTTGACATGATAAATCATAGCATCTTTCTCTAGTAGAATCTTGTTCATTTTATTACATTTAAGCACTGTTATGTTATCACACATTGGAAACTTTAAAAAAAATAATAGATGGTGGTACAAAACAAAAAGGGGGGAAATTAGTTTCAGAGAACTGATGTTACTGAAAGACATGAACCTTATGAAGCAGAAAACAATCATAGTTAGAAGATGATTGTAGACGATGAAACTTTAGCTGATCTGAAAATATATTCAGCATTAGATTCACTTCACTTCATTCTCATCTTTCTTTTCAGTGGGACTTGGAAGAGGAGGATAACATTTACTGATAAAATTTTCCCCTGTACTTCCTTGTACCCTATGCAACTCAGCTATGGAGGATCAGAGGACCTTCTGGGATTGTGACAGAGATGACACCAGTGGCTGGAGATGATCAAAATTTACATTTATCTCCTTTGGCCTTTGCTAGATTAAAGCTTCCATGGGTACAAGGAGTCTTCTCTTCAAGGGAAGTGGTATCTTGATCTTACACAGTATGTGCCTATATCATGTTTATTCTTTTCTTAAAGTAACAATGATTCATCTGCCGTTCTTTTCATTCCTTAAGGGAAAAGCTGACACTAAAGTCTGATTTAGTATGTTCTTTGCATTTTCAATCTCATAGCTGTTTGGGACAAAACACATGTATACTATTTTTCAGCTGTGCACTTTTAATAGTAAAGGTTGGTATATTTTGCAAATGGTGTGTTATATGCAGTCAAGCCAGTTCCAATGTACAATGTACTGTACTTGTAAAGTTTCTGAGATATGTGAAATATTTAAGGAGTGGTTTCACTAGCACTACCCTCCAAAGATTTTCCGTGGCTGAGCACGGATTTGAATCCTGATCTCCGGAGTCTTAGTCCAACACCCCTTCCTTAAAGCATTTTAATTCCTGCAGAATGAATGGCATAGGGCAACGAATTTTGCCCAGACTTTACCACAAATCCCATATCCACAGCCTTTTTGGAGAGAAAGGTCATGGAGAACATACGCTGGACAATGCTGTCTGAATGACACAAGGTGCCTATGAGAAAAGTTCCCCTACTCTCCGCCATCAGTAATGGAAAAACTGATGTGAGAGTGGTCATTTGGGCATTGCTTATCAGAGGCACCTAACCATCTTCAGGCAGCAATCTTTCTAAAACAGGAAAGACAGAGGCAGACAGTGTGCGCTGTACCCATCTGAAAGCACGTGCCCACCACCACATGTAACCCTTCAATTGAGACATCCAAAAAGATGCTTTCAAAGATAATATAGTTTCTCAAGAAATTGGGAAGATCTCCTGAAGAAAATCTCCTAAATGTTTCAATAATTTCTGACAGCAATGCACACATCATCGCTATCAGCATAATTAAATCTTTTTTCCCCATTTTGTTAAACTGTAAAAAAATATTTCCACAAAGAACAATGAAAGAGTTTCAGAATGTCAGAGCAATTAACAGATGGATGGGCAGAACTAATGTCTACATTCCATAGCAACAGTATGAATACTGAGATACATAAAAACTACTATAGATTTCTACTAAACAAATCAGTCTATATTACAGCATTCTACTGTGCTGCTACATGACCTCAACATACTGTACATCATGCTGACAACATCCAATTCTACCTTTCTTTTCCAGAACTTTCTTTCTCCATTCTAGCCTTCTTTTTTATTTTTAATCCTGTGGTACCTCCACTATTAAAGGGATCGTTCTGCAAATCATTCTACCTTTTCCCCCTTGGTGCTCCTAATTGATTAAACTATCTTGCAGTCTGAGAAGATGTCCCTCTCTGCAAAACTATTTTCTGCCTGTAGTTTTTCACACAGTCCTGGAGTTCCCACAGCTTATTGAAAGAAAGCCCATGTAACCGCAATGTAACAGCAGTCAGCCCACATTCTTATCCAGCCTGTTATGTGCCTTGTATCTATTTCAAGACTGTAAAGACCTTCGTGTAGGGACCTGTCTTGCCATTCTTTGGAATATATTTTGTAATTACATTCATCCAAGTACAGTACAATGTATTAAATAAATTGAGATAATATTAATGACAGAAATAAACAGTATCCCCCACAAGGTGTGCAGGTCATTTTTACTCACCTGAGGCAAGTCGGTATCAAGCATATGTAACACACATTTTCATATGCATTATCACTTAGGGTCATAATCTCAATTAACTATGTGAAACAAATAATCTTAGTACTAATTTGCAAGTGGAAAAACGACAGTGCAAGACTGAGGTTGTTAAAAGCTTCGTGGCAAGGACAAAGGACCCAAAGGTTTTAATCTAGGTGCTAAACCTTTGTTGATTTTTACATGAACATACAGCTTCCCTGTGCCAAGTACTTATATGTGCTTACTGTATTTCCAAAAACTAGTCGTTTTATTCTTAGAAATTAAAATAAAATAAAGTAAATACTTGAAAGGTAGTCATACAGAGTAGGGGCAGGATCTGTTCTTGATCATCCCAGAGGGCACGACACATAATAATGGGCTCAAACTACAGGAAGCCAGATTTAGTGTGAATATGAGGAAAAACTTCTTAACTGTTAAAGCAGTACGACAATGGAACCAATTACCTCAGCAGGTGGTGAGCACTCCAGTGCTGGAGGCATTCAAGATAAAATTGGACAACCATCTGTCAGATCTGCTTTGACTTGGATTCCTGCATTGAGCAGGGGGTTGGAATTGATAGCCTTATAGGCCCCTTCCAACTCAATTATTCCATGATTCTATGATTTAAAAAATGTAACAACCTAGATTAAAGATATCAACATTTTAATACATACCATGCCTCAGAAAAACACAGAATTAGAAAAGAGAAACCAAGATGAAAACTGGCTTATCCTAAAAGCTACTGTAGTAAACCATCCTCCATACACGAAGTTGACAAAATTAAAGGGGAGGGGGAGAAAAAAATGCAAAATATTGTGGCGCTTTAAAGATTAACAGATTTGCTCTTATGAGACTTCATGGCTCAAAATCCACTTCCTGAGACACAAGGACTACAAATACCAGATCCTCTATTTGTGTGGTTGCCAACATGCTGAGACAAATTAACATGGCAACTGCTTTGGAAATTCTCAGATACAGAGGTAGTCACCAAAGATGCAGGTGATGTAAGAATTGCCAGTAATGATTTTTTCTGAATATGAACTATCACACAGCCATTAAAGAAGTTAGATATAGAAATAAAGTGTTCCCAGTTTTGAAAGTATCAACCATTTTTGAATCTCCTGCTTAAAAAAATAAACCTACAGAAAATCTATTCACTGTTAAAACTATCCCTTAAATATCTCACATACCTGAGAAATTCTACTAAGGTTATCATCACATATAGGAATGGACTTAGCAGCACATCACACAAACTGAAGATACTGCCTATTTCTGCATGAAATTCTAGTAACTGGTATTAGCATTCTTGAACTGAGAATTTTAGTTTTGAGGCCCACATGCATACATCTGCTGAATCATGCTACTTCATCATCAAAACAACAACATAAACCACACTCCTACCAGCACCATAAAAACATGTCCCAGAAGGCTGGGAAACCCTTCAGAACAGGGTTTTGGTATCATGGAAGCATATAGGAAGAGGAACAGAAGGACTATTAAAAAGTACCCACAAACACACATCTGGCATATGACACTGAAAAATCTCATAACCAGGAATATTCACAACATGATAGGTCATATTCTGCCCAGAGTTTAGAATTAGGCTCATTGTGTGAACAACTTATATCATATAATAGTGTTACAATGGAAAGCTCAAGGAGATCTTGATCTAGTTGGTACCTGGATGGGAGACTGCACAGGAAACATAAGCTACATTACATTTTTAACAGAAGAGCAAGGCATGTGGCACACACAGGTGCAACTATTAAATCAATCATTTAGTAGGTGACACAAGAAGTCATTCAGATGAAGATTTTGATTTTACTCAGGAAAACAGTTTATTTATTTATTACCTTTATATACCACCTTTGCTTCAGGTTGCTTAAGACAACATACATAGCTCTCCTTTTCCAGCTCTTATCCTCATAACAATTATATGCCATCAGTTGGGCAGAGAGGGAGAATGACTGGCTCACAGTCACCCAATCAGTTCCATGGCCTAATGGGGAATTTGAACCTAGATCTTCTAAATTCATTACTATAAGCACTAAGCCACATTGGCCTACTCAAAACCAACATGATCATGTAGATGAGTATGAACATCAGCATGCATTTTGTGGTGTAATGGAATCTCAATGCACATTTTTACACAGTAATTAAATTTATTTGGAAATACTAAGTTATAAATATGAAAATGTTCTCTAAAATACACAGTATAAGCATAATGCAATGTTTGTCAGGCTTTGCATCAAGCAACAATTCTCCCAATCTGTAGAAAAGGAAGAGGTAAGAATCAGAGTAACCCCACAGGCTTAAGTAAAAGATCAGTTATTTCTGATCCCTTCTCTTTCTTGAGTAGTTTGCACTTTAGCTAGTTATTTTAAAAAAACTGACTGACATTTCATCTGATCATTACAATAACCTTGTAATATTAAGAACTGGTTCCTGTGGTTTCTTGTTTTTCTTTTTCTTCCCCATCCTTTTTGTGTTGTGCTTTTTTAGTCTGAAGGCAGGACCTATCTAGATCTGGAAACTATTCTGACTAAAAAGCTGGGTATAAATGCTTTAACGCGCCACAATACTATGCTGCTTTTGCTGAAAAGATTAATACCCCTGAACAGTGAATGTTATGGACTTTGAATGCACACGTATCAGATTTGCTCTGAAGGGTAAGAAAGTATCTTACATTACAGAATCTAGACTGCCAAGATTAGTCAGCAATTACTTTGTCCAACAGTGTCTTTCAGGTGTCTGGGTTCCTAGAAGAGACTAGATATGGAAATGCCAGGGATTCTTGTAGCGTAAGAGGTATACCAGGTGGCTCCGGGGAACATCATAAGTCAATGATTAATGGCAAGTATTGTGGAAAGTTGAAATTGAGGATAATTAACAATGGCTATCCAGTACATGTAGTTGCTGCTATGTCCCAAGAGAGAGAAATCAAATCTGTTACAATTTCATTCTTTTCAAGATGCATAAATATCTCCACATTTTGTGAAGTAAACAGGTCCCAAAAAACCTACACATTTTTAGCAAACTAAACAGTAGAATATTTTATTACACTGATGTGGAACTCTGAAATTCAAAGTTTCGTTCCTTAAAGGAAATACCTTAAAAGCACTGCAAGACAGACATAGTAGGCATCAACCTTAAGAACCAATGACACAGCCAAAGTCAGCTTCTTTCAAGCCAGCATGCAATATCAACTATTTTAGCTCAGTATTTTTCAAAATAATACTTAGAAAAAAAGACCACACCTCTATCTGTAAATCGTATTTATCACACTTTTAAAATTGTGAGCACATGAATTAAAAACAAAAAAAGACATTGAGTACAGGACTGCAGTCTAAGAACTGGAGTGTAAACATGTAATAATAACAAAGAAAACTGAAAGCACTCTAATTACTCCAGCCAATTTATGGCAATATCAAGCTTGCACACTATGGCCCATGGATGAACAATGTTCCTACCCATTGTGAAGACAGCCACTATATGCTGAGCAAATAACAAAGCTAACAAAAATAAAAATGTTCAAGATGCATATGTATCTTATGCAGCATATTTTAATACCAAACAGTTCTACATCAGTACTTCTGTTTAAATTTAGCTATTTCATTGCAGCTATTGACCAGCTATGTGTTTAAAACCCACAAAACATACACTACTTCACATATACTTGAAACATATTAAGTGGTCATAAAGAACAATTGACCATACTTACAGCTATGAAAAAAGATTTATGCACATCCAGGGATAAATTTTTGCAAACACTTACTTTTCTAAGAATTCAAGCATTATATAATTCTGCACCCTTTTAAAGTGAATCCTTCAAAAAAGTGAATGGTGATTAACATTATACAGTACAAAATAATCAACTTGACTAGATTTTGCCCATCTAAAGCACAGCACATGATATGTTATAACAAATCTCCAAGAGAACCATGCAGACATTTTAAACAGGTAAATCTGAACACTGGCCAGCCGCACCCCCTTTTTCATGGACTAGTTTGGCTGCGATCTGCAGAACAATCTGCCAAATTATTCAGATTTGTACACATTTCTTACATGGTCTTCAATGGAACTAAACTGTTTTAAATCCAACTAATCTGGTTTAATTTGTTTGCAGGTCATGCTGTTGGCTCACACCCACTGGCTTCTTACCAGCTTGGATGCAATCTGCAGAACAATTTGCAAATTATTTAGATTTGTATTAATTTATCACATGGTCTTCAACAGAACTAAACTGGTTTAAATCGAGGTAATCCAGTTTAATTCATCTGCAGGTCATGCTACTGGGTTACACCCACTGCCTACTTACCAGCCGCAGTGCTGAGTAGTAAGGTGGCACTGGTGAAGAGGAGCACCAGCAAAAGGTACTGCAGTAAGGCTGTCATATTCAGAGAAATCTAGGAGGGTAGCAGATATATTCAATTTTTTAAAAAAAAATGACAGGAGGAAATCTTCTGTCTCCAAAGGGTCTAAGCCACTTCGTTTACAAACCAGTCTGAAAGGGCAAATGGCACATGAGAGGAGCTGTCTGAGCTCTTACTCCATTACAGGAATCTATCTTCATGTTTCAGGGCTTGGCTCCCCTTATTCACGTCAATCAAGAGGTAAGAGTTTTCGTTCTCAAACCCGTAGACATGTCTCCTTCCCCAAGCAAGCGATCATCATCATAATACTGAAAACCCTATTTATTTCCCACGCGTCTTCACGATATGAAAGCACCACTCGGACTGCAAATGAATCATATCCAGAGGTGGCGAGGACCAGAAAAATAAAAAAAAATCGATTGTCACGTATGAAGCAGCTTCCTCGATGTCCCTAAACAGCAGAAATGGACAAAACGCCGAGGCTGAAGCCGAGGGAAATCCAAACCCCCTTGGCTGTCTCTTTTAAAACGAAAAAGTATTTTCTGTCACTTCACACTCAGAACTAACAAGGCGTCGTCTTTGCAAGGCATTTCAACGGAGCATCGGCCCATTAGGTGTCTTCAGCCTTGACTTCGATTTTTAAAACATCCAGGACCCTCTAAGTCCTTGTCCCACTCAGGCACCCAAGAGAAAATAACTCCAACCTAGACGAGAGGCACAAAAAGGACCTTCTTGACGTTTCTCCGAGGCCGCCGCCGCCGCAAATCAGGGTTCCCCAGTTCTGGGCTTCCACCAGACCTGAAGAGAAGAGGCCTTTCCCCTTCCCGAATTAAAAAGGAAAATAAATTGGGGGGGGGGGGGTTAGCTCTCTGTCTCTTCACCAGCCTCTCCCCTTTCTCTTTACCTCAGGGGAAAAGGGGGCGGCGGGGGAGAAGAGGAGACCCTCGTCCCACCGGTCTAAAAGACCCTTTTCGCCTCCCGACGCCTCTAAGGGGCCGTGGGGGAGGGGACGTGTCCCTTTCCCTCAGAAGAGGTCCCGACGCCGGTCGAGCCCTTCCTTTCTCCCTCACCTACACGGAACCCTGTCTTTTTCCTCTCCTCCCTCCCCCCCCACACTCCCCCACACACACACACTCTCTCTCTCCTCCCCGCCTTTCTGAGGCAGCTTCCAGTCAAGCCCGCCGTCGCCTCCTCTATTCTTCCGTTGCTTCTTTTAGGCGAGGGATTTGCGCAGGGCGGCGGCGGCGGCGGGTCGAGATTTCCTACGGCACGTCGCCTCCCAGTCCCCGGTTGCTGCTGGGCTTGGCCAGGCTGGAAGCGCGGCTCCCCTTCCCTCAGACCAGACACAAAGGGGAGTCGCTGCTAAACTGCCAGTCTGAGCGCCCGGCCCGTGGGCGCCACGAAGCCCCGCCCCTTTCTCCCGCTTCTCCTCCAGGTCCACGCCGCTCCTTCGCTCCCTCCCTCCTTCCCCCTCCTTCCTTCCTTCCTTTCCCTCGCAAGGCCTCCCTAATCCTCTCACGCTCCTGCCTGCCTGCCTGCCAGCCAGCCAGCCAGACGCGGTTCACCTCTCTCTCCGGGTTCGATGGCTCTGATCATAGAAACGGTTCTGCACCTCCTGGCAGAGCGACTCCCACGGCCTGCCAGCCCCTTCTAGCGACGCTAGCTCGCTGTCCTGTGAAGCGTGGAGGTTCCAGGAGGAGAGGGGAGAAGCCGCTGACAAGCATTTTCTACGCCCCCCCCTTCCCACCGCGCCGCCATCTTGCGAAGGTTTCCGCCTTGGCCAGGCTGGAGGCCGGCAGGAGAAGCGCGTAGGAAGGAGAGAAGGAGCTCGTTTGAGGGCTGTTTTGGCTGTGGTTCTGCCAGTCTTTCTCCGGTTGCGAGAAGGCGCCTTCTGCAGCCTCCTGGTTGTCTGGTTTAAAAGACCATCCTCTCAAGAGTCGTCTTCTGGATGCCTTGCGTTTATTAAACTCGGAATTAGGGCTTAGTAGCTACAATTGGGCGTTTTCTTAGTTTGTTTATTAGCTGTGACCTCCACGAGGAGATAAATTCCATTCGTCCTCCAGTGTTCATTGTTCCACTTCATGAAAGTAGAGTAACTCTTTATAGTTGGTAGGGTAAAAAAAGCAGGAAAGAAAAATAAAAAACGCATGAGAAATGCAAATATATATATATATATATTTTCAAGCTCATTTTACGTTAACCACTTCAAAGGGGAATCAAAGCAACCTTAAGTTAGGAGAGGGGGACGCTGGGGATGGGAGGTTTTAAATAATTCATGTACATAAGAAAGAACAACTAAAATCAAGGATACTATACTGTAGAACAGTGTTCCCCAACCTTTTATGGGTCATTACCTCCTCTTATAATAGCCAGGTAACCTCAGCCCCCCTCATATTTGCATAAACAGACACTTTTAATTGGGTTAAATTATCACTTGAGGACAAACTTCCCTGGAAAAAAAAATGCTGGGAAAAGAGGAAAACAATTCAAGATAGATTGACTCAATAGAGAAACTACTGCCTTTATTTTACAAGACTGTAGCAGGGGCTTTGACTATAGGAGTGAGGCTTTGGGGGGTGGGGGAGTATTAATTCATAGCCGCCGCCCCCCCCCCCCCCCCGCCAAAGCAGCAGCAATTGGACAGCACACAACAACAGATATCTGCAGCCTGGTGGGAGGGGTTCCTCACCCCTCTGCTTGGCTGGGTTTGCAGTTTGGGTTCTGCCTGTTCCGACTCTGCTTCCTCCCCCACTCCGCAGCTTTTCCTAGCCTCCTCCCCAGCCCAGCAGGGACAGATCCACCAGCATCACCCCCAGACAAAATGGGATGGAATCCCCAGATCTTGGAAGGGAGAAGAAGCATTTAGGGGAAGAAGAACCCCATTTTTTTTCTCCAGAGGAAGGAAAAAGAGAGACAAGAAGGGACGGTTTGACTGCACACCCCATCCCTCTCCCCCTCTTCCTTCTCTAGGAACCCAACTCAGTGCCTTTAACCCTTGTTGAGAAAACAAAGCCACTAGTAACCCATTAGCTTAATCACAGGCATGGTTTGTTTAAGCCTGGTGACCCCTTCAGAAAACGCTTTGTGACCTCCAGGTTGGGAACCCGTGCTGTAGAACTATGCATTCTGCGGGAAATTTTCAAGCCAAGCAAGACTGACAGGACATAATGGAACAGATTTTTTTAGTAAACTTGCATGGGATTAGGTTGTTCTTTCCTAAACTATAAGACATGAACCAGACACAAGTAAAGTTTTTCTTGCATCTGGTTCATGTCTGGGAATTACACCAACACAAAGCGTGGACATCTTACAATGTCTCTCAGAGGCCCTACTCGTGTGACCATGAAGTCAGCACACACAAATTATTGGGGAAAGTTTCAAGTTTCAGCTCATGGCATGGCAACTGTGAGAACAGAATGTATTCAGTCAAGTTAGTGTTTGGCAAAGGACTGTAAGTGGAAATGTTGGAACAAGCAAAAGATGCTCTGGGATAACTTCCGTTCGTGCCAGTGCTATGTATATGACAGCAGCTGAAGCTGAAAGAATGCCCTATCTAAGTCACTAGTGGGTTTCCAGATAAAGTCAGATTTGAGCTGGAATTTCCCAGTTCAAAAGGTCTGATGCTAGTCTCCAATAGCTTGCTATGCATTAATGAGGTGTACCTGCCCAGTAAAGGCCATCTGTAAAACTAGATTCACTATCAGAAAGTGCTTTGCAGGGGAAATTGAGCCGCAGAGTTTTCTTAGAAACAATAAGTGTTATCCTTTGAAACTCCAAAGAAAGAGGAGAAATCCCCTCTAAAGTTACCCAACCAAACTTAATATACTTCTCCCTTCAACAATGCTGGGGTTAGGGGTGCCAGACCCTACTGTAGTTCAAAATCGGTGTATAGCGATGGGTATGAACTGGGAAAATGGCGGTTTGTGATGGTTTGTGGTTCATTCCTATTTACGAACCATGAACTTTCTGACAAAACGAATCATTTCTTGGTTTGTGCAATTTGGGACTTCTGGGAGTGGTAGAATGGCCCTTGCATGAGTTAGAGATGTCAAACTCTCAGCAAGTCTCAAGTCTTCAGGTGACTCTCCTTCCCCTCTCAAAGTTTGGTGAAGATTGAATTTGGAAAATCCAAATTATAGCGCCCCCCCCCCCCCCCAAGAAGCCTCTCTCTCAGAAAGTGTTTTTTTGCAGCTGGCTTGGGGAAAATTAAATTAGTGGTTAATGCGAGGGAACTTGAGACAGGGTGTTTGTTCATCATGAGGTGTTCTGGGGAGGGAACACAAAGGGGTCAGAACAAATGGACTGGTTAGCTAAGTGTCCTCACGCCAACTGTGACTACTATAACAAGCTATTCCCAGTAGGCAGGCTTGAGCTCCATGGCCTGGCCTGACAATGCCACACAAAGTTTTCTCTAGGTCCACCCCAGTGTTGCCTAGGGAATTGATTGAGTGGCACCAGACTGTCTAGCTGTCTATGCACCCCCAAACGAAGCATGTGAATCACCAGTGTTTTGTTTTATTCTGGGCAGGCGTGTTTCCCTGATGGTCCTCAAAACAAACCACAAAAAGGCCCAATTTGTGGGTTTGTTTGCTTCATGGTTCGTTTTGTGTCCATCGCTGTCCATGTATAAGCCTTATGCTCCCCCCAAACATAACTACAAAGCATAAACAATTTATGAACAAATGCATACACAAACAGAACAGTTCTCTCTATAGGGGTTCTCTTCCATAGTGTTGACAATCCTTTCCATGCAGTACCGTGTGTGATGAGTCTTAAAGATCTTTATGACCCCCTAATCTACAGTCAGAAATACAGATGTTGCATTTGGGGGCAAGTAGACCACTTCAGTGTTGAACTCATGGGATTCGAGGTGGCCAGGGCCACAGTACTTATTGAATATTTTTATTGAATAGTTCTTTGTTTATTTATTGAAATATTGATTGATTGAAAAAAAATCCATGTATAACCAAAACTGTGCTGCTCAGACCTGTGCAATTCAAGAGTGTATTCATATTTTCATTTAAAAAAAAAGAGTAACAGTCTCACCGAGTAAGATCAAACAAATTACCCCATTCTATCACTAAGTACTGTTTGAAATAAATCTTTGATGTATCTTATCATCGACTGTTATCATTTGTTTGCATAGTTGCTTAGCAGCTTGCATCTACATTCCTTATGTACTCCAACCAGTCATCGTGGAAACATTTCCAAAAGCAGATTTTCCTTATCTGTATGTGTGTTCCAAATAGTGAGTTTCAGTCTCCATATGCTCTCAAAAAATGTGTCTTCCTTAAACTTTTAGCCCTGTAAGAGCTCGAGAAGTTTGCAGGACTCTAAACCATTAGGGGAAGTGGCACCTGGGAAGAGGAGGCAGGAGGGGCAGTCAATGAAAATCATCTCCCTTCCTTCCCAGCAACGTTCCCATTGTTAAATAATCCAATCCAAAGAATTTTCCTGAAAGCTGGAAGGAAGAATTCCAAATTGACATCTTTCAATACAAGGAACAGAGAGGTATGCTAGCTTGTTTTTCTAAAATAAGAATAAACTGCACAAAAGAGGGACAGTGGTGCAAAGGACAAAATAACAGGTTGTGAGGGTTCGGTACTTTGAAACTGGAGTTCTTCCCTTTCACCAATAACTTCACTAGACAATGTTTGCATAGATAACTGTAGAACATTTATTTTCACATTAACAAATAAACCATTATCCTGAACTGACAAAGTCTCTGTCTCCTTCCTCCAACGGGGCGGAAAGGGGCTTCCATTCTTCTACAACGAAGGGATTGCCATAACTGGAATTCCAGGGTCCTGGAAGTTCTGGAGGTGTCCATGCCTTTAACACCGTGCCCGTCTGTACAGGCAACAGGGGCACGGCCACGTCTCCAAGGAAATCTTCCCACTTGGGGCCCCTCCCTGGTTCCAAGGTTTCCCAGACCTTCTCCACTCCTCCATCTTCCTCATCTCCTGAACTCGCCACTCACTCCTCTCATGCCTGTCCTCCTCTACCTTCTCTCTCTCTTCCCTTATCTTCTTTCTCCACTCTCTAGCTTTGGCTTCCCCCCAATATGATGGTCGGCGGGGGGATCACTGGCCTTCTCCTATGGTCTGCCTCTTCTCTGGGCACTCGCAATCTCTCCTACTTCTGGGTCCACAGATTTTGCATCCAGATCCATTCCCAGCCTGGAGGCAGTCTCCCTCTCCGTCCTACCACCTCTCCTTCCCCTGCTTCTCTCTCCTCCCTCTCTCTGCTCCCTTTTCCCGCCTCTTTCAACTGCTGTTCTCTTACTCCCATCCCCCTCATGTCTTGGGCTAGTGCCTCCTCTTCAGCCTCGGGTAGGGACTCCTCTGGGGCTTCCTCCGGAGTCATCTGGGGTCCACATATTCCTCCACTTTCTGTCTCTTTGGTGGGAATGGATGGCGCTCCAGCGAGCGGTGACCCCAACTCACCTTCTGTCTCACACAGTTTCTTAACCCTAAACAGTCTAAAGATTTAGCAGAATAAACTTTTAGCAACGAAATCGCTTTCCCCCTCCATTTTCTTTGCAAAACGTGGAGGGGGAAAGCTTCTTTTTGCAACGAACATGTAGGGGGAAAGCAGGAATCGCTTTCCCCCTCCACTTTCTTGCAAAGAAAGAAATTTTGGGTTAGAAAAGGGGGGTGTCTTATACATGGGGGCGTCTTATACACAGAAAAATACGGTACTTCAGAGATTTTGGTGCCTGATTGAATTAAGGGAAACATTGGACAGGCCCACTGCTTGCTCTGTCTGCCCTTTACCTCAGACATCCCATCCAGCCTTGTCTTCCTCAGAGTCTGAGCTCTGCATTGTAGCATTTAGCAAAGGACAGATATGTACAGACACCATTCCAGGGCTAAAGGCAGCTCTGGATTGAAATAAGCAGTTATGAAAACATATATAAGGAGCTGATGAGAGACAGCCTATAGTGATTCCTGGACAGAAGAATTTACTCTAAAGTATGGCTGCAACTCATTTGTTCTAGCTATCTAATTTCTTACATTCTCTCTTTTTTTCCTTCCCCTGGTTTAATGGAAGATTTAAAAGATAGTCATGTTTAAAAGACATGTACTTCTATGTTTTTCTTCTTTGTGGGTATTTTCTCATGCAAGAAATACGCATTGTGCTGGCCTATCTACAACTGTCATTCGAAAGTTTTGAAACAAAGAGCACAGTCCTGATTGGTATTATCAACAGCAATTTGGAACAACTTGAATAATCTCTGTTCAGCAGATAATAAAGCCTAGCCTGTGTGGTACAACCTTCAGTTTTGATTAAGCAACCGATTTTGTTTAAGTAGTAGTTTGACAATAAAATTCCATTAAACAATCCAGCCAGCAGAATCCAGATACTTCTGACATAGGACAGTAAAGTTAAAGAGGTAGAGAGTCATGCGTATTCCATACTAAATGCAATCTTCTATTTGGTCCCCCTGCCGTACTCCTACTTTCCCAATCTTGCTTTCTCTCTACTGTTCACCCAACAGAGCTCAGAGAAAAAGAAAATATCTCTCCACTGTTGTAGCTGTAGAAGAAGTAGCCGTGTTAAAAAACCAGTCCAATTAGCATTAATGTTACTCTACCATTGCTATTTTATGACAGAGGTTCTCACATCCTTTACAACACAAACTTCAATGAAATCCTGACATATCAAAGATGCTATCACCACAGTGTTAAACACCCACTGACTTTCTTACCAACCAACTATCATCTCTGTATTTTAGTATCTATATTTTGATACCATGTATAAATATTTACCATATCTCTTTCTCTTATGCCTGGTGAAGTGGACTTGTCCACAAAAGTTCACATTTTAAAAAAAATGTAACAGTTAGTCTTTAAGGTGCCATTACGTTTTTTTAAAAAATTTATTCTCTTATCTTTTTATTTTTTTTACTTTTATTTTTTTTAAATCTATAATCTCTCCAGTGATGCCCTGGGAAACTTGGCCTAAACTCAGCTCCCTGAGTGGTGATCAGACATGTTAGAATATTAAAATATAATGCAGCACTTCCTATGTGTGTTGCTTATGGTAAGTGTAAGGAGGTGTCTTTATGCTGCATTCTTTAGCTTCCATGTTAAAAATGTAATCTTGAATGCAGAAGAGATCACCTTGTTGAAAATATGATTAAGACTACGTATGTCAATTTGCCTGTTGGGAAAAAAAATTAAAACCACCAATTGCATAAATTTGTGATTGTAATATTTGTTTGTTAAAGACTTTCCAGGGAAATAAATGTTAAGTGGGCTTGTTTTAAAACTGGAAAACAAACTAATTTTGTTGAAATGTTTTTTTTTTTTTAAATTCTTGTGTGTTTTATCACAAAACTCTCACCAAAAATTTCTTGGTATAGCAGACAGTGTGAAGGCACAAGGGTTTTAAATTAGATGGATAATTTCTAATCATAGAACATTGGGGGAAAGCTTTTACAGTGTGATTGAAAATGGACTGATGTGGCTGCAAAATGGAAGCAGAAATTGCCCAATACTATTAGGAGAGATGAGTGTGTTCTCTGATAAAATGGCATGATGCGTTTATGGGGAGACAAATATTTTTGGACTGTATAAATATTTACTAAACATATATTTATTAAAAGTAATCAGACAGCCATTTGTAAATAATAATATGATAGTGTCTAAGGTGATCTCATGATTTTTTAAATTAAAAAGCCATGCACTATGGATAGACTTTTATCCTTTGTTTTTGCATTGAGAAAGTAATAAACCAATTATTTATTTGACTGGGGTTGATCTCATTTTGGTTTTAGTCCGGAATATTATTCATCTGACCTTCTCTTAATTGCGATTAAAGCAAAACGGTATTAATTCTAGGGTGCTTCTTGAATTCCTGCTTCCTTTCTCATCCATCTTTATTTTAAAACCTGGTTAATCTTTGCACTAGTTCTCCTAAGAGAAATATATGTCATCCAACATTCTGCCCAGAAGGGAAATAACAACCTAATGTCTGCCTAAACGCCTTGGCTTGCGTACTGTCATTCAGGAAAAAATCCTGCTTAGCAGGATCTTTGTCAGTAAAGATATTATTTGGTTATTCATTAAGTTTAAATGACCTTATCAGAAAGAGAGATGCCATTGAATCAGCTTAAAATTAACTTCTTCTCTCAGGGAAAATTTGGCTTGTCCATGATCATCGTCCCATTCATTCCTCCATGTTATAATTTTCAACAGCTACTGACGAGCTAATACTAGTGGGCATATGCTATACAGAACCTTGCAGCATTCTGAGTTTTAAGAATGTAACCCAATGTATATCTGCATTGGGAACTATGTTGGACATAATGTACAGTACTGACTGTAAGGCTGCAGATCCATATACAATTACATAGGAGTAGGTCCCATTCAATTCAGCTGAACTTACTTCTGAGTAGACATGTGTTAGATTTACATGTAAACCATACAATAGGCATATCAACTAATTAACCATGCTACTGCTTACCATGGACCCAATCTGGGCAGTTTTAAATCCCATTAATTTCAGTGGGATAATTAAACAAATGTTTCAATTTTTCCCATTGCTTAAGTTTCCCTGGACTGTGCCCCAGTTATTTTCAAAGGCAGTTCTTCAGAATCCCCACAAGCAATTTGAACAGCGATTTTTCCCATTTGATGTGTTTAATCATTCACAGTTTATAGGGGAGAGAGGAAACCAGATGCTTCAGGAAAGAGCAAATGAAAGCCAAATATAGATGCTGTGCTATCTTCATGCCTTTATTGTTTATTAAAACCTCACAAGTAGGTCAATGGTGAAACATACATGCATATGCAAAGGGTAGAGTGATGTTATGCATATTTATTTGGAACTCCATTCTGTTGAATTCAGTAGAGATTACTCCATTTATACAGTATGTATGTGCATGGCATTGCAGCCTCAGTTATTCTGTCAATTTGCCACAAAAGCCTGGAGATCAGTGCTTCTGTGTTGAGTGTGGTGCCCTTTAGAGCCACTGCTTGCAGAAAAATGGGAGTCATTAGCAGAACCATTCAACATTTGGAATTCAGTACTGTTCAGCATTGCCAAAAGAACTCGGGTTCTGCAATCAAGCCAAATTACACAAATACATTGAAAATGCAAATTGTCTACTTTACATAAGCACTCTTGATTTAAAGGATTCCATATTTCACCTGCATTTGGTACTTGAATCTTGAAATAGCTCAAGGAGTAACGGGGGTGGAGGGAGAGATGGGATAAATTATGTCAGGACTCTCCCAACTGGGTACCCTCAATATGTATTAGACTAGATTATACAACGTTGAATTGTTTGAATAAACAAAGGGCAGCAAGGGGAAGATAAATCTGAGGAAATGGGAAATGAGCTTTGAGAATGTACTGTATTTTATTCATTCATTAGTAATATTTACATCCTGTTTTTTTATAGAGATATTATTTTTAACAAGGCATTTTAAAATGCATATTGTTGTTATTATTATTATTATTGGTAGTAGCAGCAGCAGCAGCAGTAGCAGTAGTAGTATCATCATCATTATCCCACTTTAACCTCACAACGGTCCTGTCAGGTAGGTTAAGCTAAGGGAGAGAGACCGGCCCATGTTCAGGGAACGGAACTTGGATTTCCCAGATCCTGGTTCAGCACTAACCACTACAATGTATTGGCTCTCCATGTAAGATATAAAAGTTGCACCTCAGTAATTCCTAAGAAACCTGGATTTGTAAGAAGATACAGAAAATCCCTGCTTATGTGAGAATCTACTTAAGCAGCAGTACTGTAATTAGGAGGCAGCAAATCACGGGAGTGGCCCTAGCAGTCTTTAGAATGAAACAACCTGCTTCATGAAGCACTGAGGAGTGGGGGAAGGGGGGGGAAATGACATCAGAAATTGGTTTCTCACTGTTGCAGCATGACTTCTAAAGTGCAGCCATGCAGGGATATCCTTCAAGCAGTGAAACACCTTGGACAAGCAGTGCCACATACTCCAAAATGTAATATTTTAAGAAAGCTCCTTGGGATGTGATAGAAGTCTATGCAGAGTCACGTGTCTTCTACTGTATGTTCTCTTCGTCGGCTAACAGGGTGCTGTGGCAGTCTAATAGTATGGATTAATGGACTTCATCTTCTTAAGTAGAAACTTGAAAAAGCTTCAGCAAAATGCTTCAGAAGCTCAGAGAAGGTTACAAGTGAAAAGCAGAGCGGCTTAGTGGTGCTTCCCCCCATTCCATTATTTTTCCATCTGTAGAACCTGCCCCTTCTGTGTAAGTGATCTCAGCATCATTGTAGGGCAGTGGTTCCCAACCTTGAGTCTCCAGATGTTCTTGGACTAAAACTCCCAGAAGCCTTCACCACTTGCTGTGCTGGCCAGGATTTCTGGGAGTTGTGGTCCAAGAACATCTGGGTAGCCAAGGTTGGGAACCACTATTGTATGGCATTCTACGTAGGAAACAAATTGTGGCTACCAACTGTCTATTAGAAGGAGCTCTGTCATATATGTTTTTAAGTAGACCCTTGTACTTTTTTTTTTTTGACAATTTCAACCAGCTGAATAATTGTCAGATGCCTCCTCCCCAAATGTGCTGTCTTTTAAAAGAGTGGCAAATGGGGGCATTTTCTTGCAACTCAAGGAATGTGCTTTGTTGGGTTAGCCTACAGGCACAGGATCAATAAGGAGATGAAAGGGTGCCACTGTCTTTTGACCTAAGAGTCAAATAAGCTGATATCTGACTTTTCACCTACCACTTTAAAAATTAGAGTCCTATTTATGTCAAAGTAAAAGAGGAAACTCTCACTCTCTCGCTCTCTGGGTGATGCCCATTTTCTGTCTGAATGACATTTCCCTGAATGTCGTTGGCAATTGAGAACTACTGCCATACAGATGAAAGACTCCCATATCTGGAGGCTAAACAGAGCTACTTCTGCAAACTTTACAGGATTGTCAAGTCTACTCAGTTCAACAGATTTTTTAAAAGCACTTAACTTTTTTAAAAAAATTAAGCTTAAACGTCTCAAAGGCTAGATAACTGTTCTTCTGCCATTTGAGAAAAGGAAGTTTCAGACTTCATATAATTCAGCAGTGCTTCTGTGTGTCTTTTTTCACCATGCATTGGATCCACACAGTGGCGATTAGTGATATATCCATTTTATGTGAATGAGACAGAGCAAGCTTGATTTGCTGCTTTCCACCCTAATGTTGGTGGCAAAGATAGTGCCCTTCAATCACACTGAGCCTGCCTGCATCACCATCCTCCATTGGATCCAAAATATTCAGACCACCCAGCCTCACCCAACTGTGGCCCAACCCTTGCCTTGCCTTGCCCGAGTATGGCTTTCTCTCTTTCTCTGAGTTTCCTTCACAAAATTACAGTGCCAAGCCACAATGGAGAGCTTTAATCTTTTTTTAGAACCAAAAACTCCTGTATGGATAGCCTTCTGGTTGTAACAACCGTGATTGCAAAAGCAAGAGAATTATGTCTGTATTCTCTCAACAATACTCTGAATACATTTTGATTTATATGCAGATTCCATAAATATTCCCCAGGTCACTCCCCAATAGTCTCCAAGCAGTCTCCTGTAAGCAGGGTGTGGGATTCACTTCAAATGTAACAACATGTGCTTTGTTGGGGACAAAGTTTGGTCAGCCTGGGTGGTCTGAACATTTTGGGTCTGGTGATGTAATGAGAGCAGTCGGATTTTTGGGGAGGGGAGAACATAACTCCCAGAATCCACAGTCAGCATGCCCCCCTGCCTGGGGTATGTTGGGAATAAGAGTCCAAAAATCGACCTTGCCAGGCTCTAGGTACTGTCCATGACCATTACCTCCACTCAGTTAATTTATGCACGAGTAGTGTAGTGGGCCAGGGCTCAGAGGATCAAGGGACTAGGATTTTTTGATTAACAGAGACAATGACACAATTTCCCCCTGCCTTGACTTCACTGTTTTTCTCAATTTAGCTCAGCATAGAAGGAGGTAGGGGAATAGATTTTCCCAGCCAACAATTTACTCCTCTGAACTACACCTGCCGTTATACAAAGTATTCTGGGGTTACTTACCTTTATCTTCACTACAGGCTTAATCACATGTGCTAAAAGAATGCCAGTTTTACTAATTTTGCCATGATTTAGATTGTTTCAAAATTTTCTGTTCGCACAACGCACAGCTAACATTGATTTATTCGTCCTGGAAATTGGTTTGTTTCCTCCTCGTTAGGAGAGTTGTTTTAAAATGTACTGATTATGTATCGATTCAATTAATTTCGATTCTGCACGTGTAAATATTGTTGTCAATTTATTTACTTTTCGAAAGGGTCAGGTTTTTGGGTGCTGTGGCCACTTAATGGCCACTGCACTTGTACTGTTTTTAATATTTTGTTCAAGGCGTATTGGTAAATCACTTCTCATAGCAAGAGCAGCAGCCACAAAAACAACAGGAATACATTGCTCAGAGGAAGATAGCTTCTCCCCTCCCTTGTGAGTGTGGAAAGACAGCTTGAGCAGAGAATGGACCATTTGAGGGGGATTGTTTGAGGGGGGAAAAGAAAGAGGCATCGCCATATCAACAAATCTCTTGTTGTAGCAGGAGCAGCAACCAGCCACAAAAACAAAAGGAATACATTGCTCAGAGGGAGACTGCCTTCTCCCACCTCCCTTCCCTGGGTGGCCACCATCCTAGTAGGACTGTAATTTGGGCTTTAAGCTTGTAATGCTTTACTGATAAAGTTTTTAAAATATTTTTTAAAAAGGGGGCGGTGGGGCCAGCATTGTCCCAGAATCATTATGATAAAAGAATCAATTTAAAATACTTGTCCTGTGCAGTCTGCTAGAACAGTTCAAATAGCTGGAAATCAAATGATTATTTTCACAACAATGTGAACGTACCCACTGATACATACACCACGTGACCACATTTAAAAATGCATTGATTCCAAAAAGGGGTGAAAATAAAATGATTCTTTTAGCACGTGTGATCGAGCCCTACCTTTACAAAAAGACCTGTATCTGCTTAAGATGCCGAACTTCTAGAGCTGGGCAGTTGATATGGATGAACACTATTTGCTGTGTCATGATGAGTATTTGTACTTCCATATGTATTGCCACTGTGTCCCAGGGATGCACCAGAAGAAGAGAGAAACAATTGATCTGGTGCTCATGCCAAATGATACTGATAAGGTCGGGATAGATTTCCTCTAAGATGGTATCTACTGTTACATTCAATCTCTTTAAGGTTGATGAGAAGAGTAGAAATGGAAAGATTCCATTTTGTGGCAGGGTTGGGAGGCTTAATATCAGTATTAGCAAATTCTTGTACATTTACTAAGGACAATGATTTTACAAAGCCAAATGCTGGTATCTCTTTCCAATAGATGGAAAAAAGCATACATAATACTTTAGTAAGTGTCCTGAAATGTCAAAAGGAATCCAGAACTCATTCTGACTCAGAATTAGAGACACTTTTCTTTCAATCTGGACCAAACTGAATAGCAACAGTCTTGCTGCAGCTTGGCTTTGTAGTTATCTACAGTGCATATGTAAATATAAAACACATGCAGTTGCAAAACGAGCAGGAACTCAGCTAGACAGCCGAGAAAGCATGGGTATTCTGCCAAAAAGCCTTGCAATCTTGTTCTCCTGATATGTGGTAAATTCTTATCTGGTCTTCATGACCTCCAGTCAGCTGCAGTGAAATCGCAGAAGTCTAATTTATCTAAATAACCAGCTACTGTATTTTTCCATACATATAAGCAGTTAGGGGTCTGTGTGCTTGGCTGCCTACAGCTGGGTTTTTCAGAGAAGCAGGGGGATGATTGCCCCCTCATGACATTGTCTATCAATTCTGATGATGACAGTTCAAATGCAGTGAAGGTTGGGAAGAGCGTTGCTTTAATTGGAATAAAAGAAATGAATCAATAAAGAGTTTAAGACAACAAATTAGCTGGCCTTGCTGCATGGGTTACAGGGCTGGTCCTACTCTTGGGCAGAGGGAGGTGGCTGCTTCAGGCAGCAGATGCTGAGAGTCTACCAGTCCAGTCGGCTTTGTACATGGAATGGGAAGGGGCGCCATTTTATTCTTTGCCTCAGACAGCAAAATATCTGAAGCAGGCTGTGAGGAAATGAAAGCTTTTATGCTCACTGAAGTACTGTACAGTCAGTTGCTGTCTTTTGGCCCAGTCTACCCCACAGGGCTCTTGTGGGTACAAAATGTGCAAAGCATCGTCAGTGCTTTGTGGGGTGAGATGGGATAGGAATGCAACTTTCTTGGATACACTTGGTTTCTGGAAATAAGCCATGTCTACTTCATAGTGGTACATTCATCACTTTATTTCTGCATTAGGAAGTGACCATCTGTAGTTCATATTACAATGGAATCAATTCACACATAACTCCTTGCCTTATCAAGCGTACAATAATATTTCTTTATTTGTATCAGAGCACTGCACAATTTACAATTATGGACGTATATGCAATATAGGTAAAATTAAAATGTTAAGATAATTAGACTATTTTTGACCAGGAGCAGATTACTTCAATAACAGTCTGATTGTTTTAACATTTTGAGTGTACAATAATGCAGTACGTGTCTTCAGTGTGGAAGGGATTGTCACTCTCAAATTGGCCTTCTCAGCGACACTAGACGCTGTTCCAAGTTCTCTATTCAGAGCATGTTACCATAGTCTCTCGAGACTGAAGGATGCCTAAAATTTAAATGCAGTACGGATAGATTCGTATTTATTTACATGGTACATGTGTGAATTAGGCATGAGTGAAGGATGGACAAGATAAAGGCATCTTCTCTGCGGATCATTTCACCTGTCACTGAAATGTGTCCAGGTGTGAAAGAAATTCCGAGATTAAGAGGAATGATATATAGGTAGCACACACACAAGCAAAAGGCAAGGATCATCATTTTGAGTTAGGGGGATTTTAAAATCTTTTTAACAAGTGTTCTTGGTAGATTATATGGAAGAGCAGTTATGCAATATTTCAGTCTACAAGAAAATTATATAGTTGGTATTCAACAAGTACAATTTTACCCCCAAACTGCTAAACAAACAGTAAATAAATGTTTGACTAAGCCTAGCCTAAGGCTAGCCATAGGTGGCTGGATAGTTCAGTGAGACAGAGCACACAGAGCAGGCAAAAGCACCACAGTCCCGGAGGGTGGGGTGGGGTGGGGTCAGAAGTAGGGAATGGTAAACTGCTTCTGCTTACTCTACACCTAGAAAACCATATGATGGTATCTACTTCACAGCACATATTTTCCTTCCGCTGCTTCCTCTGTGCCCCCCCCCCCAACCCTCTGAGGGATTATGGGCCCTTCTGAAAGATATAGAATGGAACATTGAATCTGTTGGGGTGGGACATAGCTGCAATTTAGGGTTTTTGTTTTGTTTTGTTTTTTGCCAGATCTTAGGATGCAACCTGAGATTTCAGGAAATTTCTGTGCTTCCTTAGCTCTCCCGGTGGGGGAACAAATCTCAGGACAAGTGGCTGTAGGGGAGGAGAAGGTTTGATTTTTTGTGTGTGAAAAGTTGCTTTAAACAAAGGAAATCAGAAACAAACGGTGTGTACTTTAAGTGTAGTTTGTTACATTTTTAGTGAGTGTGTACTCTCTCTCTAAGGGACGTGGTGGCGCTGCGGGTTAAACTGCAGAGCCTCAGGGCTGCAAGGTCGAAAGATCAGCAGTTCAAATCCACGTGGTGGAGTGAGCTCCCGTAGCTTGTCCCAGCTCCTGCCAACCTAGCAGTTCAAAAGCATGTTAAAATGCAAGTAGATAAATGAGTACCACCACGGTGGGAAAGTAATGGCGTTCCGTGTCTAGTCGCGCTGGCCACGTGACCACGGAAACTGTCTGCGGACAAACGCTGGCTCCATGGCTTGGAAACGGGGATGAGCACCGCGCCCTGGAGTCGGACATGACTGAACAATTTGTCAAGGGGAATCTTTACCTTTACTCTCTCTCTAATCCTTGTCTGCTTCACCTTTGTAACATTACATGGGGGCCCCACATCCAGGTCTCAGGGCTTGAAATCTCAGGGAAAGGGATCCTGCTAACCTGGTGGTCTACACTAAATGAAATGGAGGACTATACAATAAGTCATAGGTTCTTAACCTGTGGTCCGCAAACTCCTGGGGGGGGGCATGATGTCCTCACAGGGGGTTTGTGAAGGCTTGAAGAAATGTTATGATGTTTTGCAGTTAAAATAGGAAGGAAGGAAGGAAGGAAGGATTTGGTAGAACCAAATCTTAATTTCCCTTGCTTCTTCGTGTAAAACGTGGCTTTTCTAACCTACCGTCTTCATTAAAAGCAAACAAAAGTAAAAATTGGTTATGAAAATAACTGTTTGATAGCAAATAACTGTTTGATATTTCTGCAGACAGTGAGAACATGCAAGTGAATAATGCTGAATGGCTGAGAGACAGCATGTGGCATTTCTTGCTACTGCGCAGTCAGAAGAGAGAGTCCGAGTCCGTTAGCATTGGAGGCTGCAAGAATTTTAGCGATAGAGTTGGTAATATCGGGAAGGAGGTCCCATTGATTTTGGTGGGCCTACTACTCTGAGTGTAACTAAGTTTGGGTCTGTTCAAATACTGTTCCCCAAATGTGGAGGAATATTCACATCAACCTATAATTTAGCATGTGCAGCAGGACAGTAACAGCGTTCCTTGAAGAAAATTATTTATTTAAAAAACATGCTGAGGTAAAAAAAAAAAGAACTTTAAAGAAAAACCATAGAGGGCCAGTTAGTTTTAAGAAGGAATATAAACAATGCACTAGAATAAATGCTGAAGTGGAGACATTCTTAAGATAATTGAAACTGAAAATATATTTCTTTTTCTAGAACAGTGAATCTGAGAGATTAACATCCGTATTAATTGTGCAATAAAATACAAATCCTCCAGATAGTCCGTTTGGAAATGGTCATGAAATACCATGCTTCTAAAATTTCTAATTATTATGAAAATCTTTAATCTTCTCAAAATAACTCCTGGGAGGCACCATTCTAAGTGCTTTGAAGAATCTTAGCTTCCTTGACTAAAGGAAGTGTTTGAAGACTCCTCTGTGACGGAAGAGGCTAACTGAACTATCTGGATTTATCTGTGAAGATTCTCAGTCGTCCAGGTGAGGTTATCTGGAAGGTGAGTCATGGCAACTGGACTTCTTTCTTATTAGGTTGCAATGTTTCGCTAGTCTTCCAAGTAGCTTATTCAGTCTATCTGGATATTTTAACATTGGAAATTCCTTAGTTGCGAAAGGGAATTACGTAAACATTGCTAAAGAATGGAAGGAAGCTGAGATTATTACACATATTATAAAAAATGTTGTATTGAGAAACTTGAGAGCAATGCAAGATGTTCTTCTCTTATATTTCTTTAGAGAGAAAAAGGCCTTTCTCTTACAAAATCTCATTGCCCTGTTTTTTTAAAATAATAATAGTTACAAGTCTTTAAGTCAATTCCAACATATGGCAACATTTTGTAAGGTTTCTAGCTATAAACTGGGACTGTGCAGCTTGCCCAAGGCTATGCAGACTGGCTTTCTCTTTCTTACTAAACATTTTTTTAAAATCTGCCCCTCAATATTAGCTAGCTGATTGAAAAGAGCAATCCCTCATTTTATACATTTACAGATCAAAAGGGGATTATAAAAATATGACCTCCAGGTCACACTTGGAGACAACTTTTTAAGGTACTGCATCTGACTTGCTGAAAACAGGTATAGGCACCTGGGTCCATCACAACATTTTGGACAATGTTCCCCATCATTCCTGAGACCGGGCTTCTTAGGTGGATGGGTAGGCAAAAAATGGCACCTTTCCATAATCTGCATGCAGATGTCAACTGGTGGTTGATTTTTGCTATCAGTGTATGGAGAGGGACATTTTGTCCACCTCCATTTAAACAACTGAAGAGTTAATATCTAGACATGGATTTAAATCCACGTCTCTGTGCACTCTACTATTCTATTCACCATATCACATTGGAAGGCTCATGAAATAGTGGTAATTAGGTAATTGAAAGGTGAAGGGGAAAGGTCAACAGATGTTAAGATTATTGCTCACTTTATCAAAACTGCTTGTAGACTGCTGGCTGGTGCGAGATACTATTCATTCCTCCTCCCATGAGTAATGGAACTGGAGAGAGTGAGAAGGCGAGAATGCTATCAGCCGTTTCTCAGAGTCATTCCTGCCAGTCAGCCCCTCTACTGCAGGCCAAGTTGACAAGAGTTGAAAAAGCTGCCAGGAAAAAAAACAAAACCAAACCAAAAACAGCTTGCAACTTGGGTCAAGGAGCATGCAATCAGGCTTCTTGTTGTCAGCAGTCTTGGTGTGCACTACTATTGAAAACAGATGCTGTGCCAGGAAAAAAGCAGCTCCCTGTGTGCAGAAAGAGATGGAGGGGAGAGCAATTTATTTAGAATGACGCGGAAGGTCGAGGCAAAAGACTGGCAATTGTGTCTTTCTTTACTTCATTCTCCACCCTTACCTTGCATAAAGGGGGGAGGGCAGTGGAGGCTGCATGCAACCCCAAGGGAGCTATTTATTACTACCCCCAGCCCTCAAGGCAATTCCTTGTTCACAACATTCAAATTGTTTTATGAAAAAAAAAATCCCATTTTTTTCTTTAACTCAAAAAAGCTCCTTTGTCCCCTGGGGGGTGGATTTAATTAAGTTTTTCATCCCCCATTAGCTGTTGCAGGCGGGGGGGGGGCGTGTTTCAAAATCTAAGTGATTGGCAATAAATGATTATCGTAGAGATACATCAGAATTAACTTCCACACCCCTACTCATCTGAACTCAAGAATTTCTCCATCTGGAAAGAGCTGCAAAACCAAAGTGAAAAAATAATGGAATGTTTCGTGTATTTCGATGTGGAAGCATGAAATCCATGAATGTGTGAACAGAGCATGGCTAATAAAGGCTTCTAGCACTAAGTAGTTTGCAGGCATACCTCAGATGCGGACTGGCAAATCTCAAGGCATATTTGCTTATAATTGGCATCCCAAGGAATACATTTCCCAAGCTCTGGGCAGGGCATAGAAATACTGTGGGGTGGGCCACAAGATTGCACATACATATCTGAGTTCAAGTCTCCTCAGACCTTGTTTAACAGAGAACACACAATGTACAAAACAGGATGTCCCCTGTCCCACTCAGGAAGTTTCAATTTTTTTTCACTAGGAAAAAGAAAAGCGATTTGGAAGAACAATCAGGGAAGGAGATTTCAAGATATATTTTCTCTTCCAGCCTTATAAATATGTTTAAAAGTATTGTTTAATAATGCTTCTAGGCCCAAGATTTAGGGAAGCAACCTGAGAGAAAATGAGATTTAAATCTGCTGCTTAGAGAATAGACCTTCAAACCTGAAATCATGTCAGTTTCATGACAGTAGCATAAGGGAGGCGCTAGAAATGGTATGGGTTATCATGGAAAGGTCCTGAGGTAGAAGGGGGAGCTAATTCTAATACTGCTTTTCCAGCGGAAGAGCTGAATTGCTATTTGACTGTTGGATGTAAGGCTGAGTCTACTGTTAAACAGAGTGTGAGCTTAAATCAGGCAGAAGTCTATTATGAAAATACAGTGAATTGTTGTTGTTGTTATCTCATTTTTACTGGGGGTGGGTGAGGGGAGAAGAGAGACACCTGCAGGATTTTTGGCCTCAGTTGCCAAAATTTGCCTAGCCATAGGTACTGTGTACCTTGACTTTAAGAGGAGGACCAAAACATGTTGTTCGACTGGATTGGAGGTGTTGTGTGTTTTTAAGAAGTGAGTGCCAGAGGGATACCCCCAAAATCTCACAATCCATAGTTGGTCTTGCCACAATAACAATAATAGCTCTTTAAAACAAGCAAACGGTATAGTGCATAATGTTGCTGCTTGTCTTCTTTGCAGCCATTCTCAACCTTTTTTTGACCTTGGCCATAAACAATATGAAAGGAATGAATTAGGATTGTATAAATGGCATGACGATCCTTATCAGGTGGTATATGAAGAATTGTTTCCAGTCTGTGGCCCCCTTCAAATGTGCCAAGGGCCCCCAGGGATCCATATTCCCCCCCCCCCCCGTTGAAAATGTTTATTTTAAGGTACTAAAAATGGCCTCTGTTCATTTTCATCAATGTTTACCAATCCACTGCTGTTATGCCCCAAGGAATAGGATAAAAATGTTTCTTCCTTATGATTTCTATCCTGTTATCTTGCTTTTCTACCTAGTTCTCAATTTGTAAAAGCACGCTTGTGAGAGAAACATGGCACTCTAATTAAGAGTCTCTGAATTTACAAGAACAGTTCAGGTACAGACAAATTTAGCATTTTTTTCTGAAAATAACATTTACATATCAGCAGGCTTTGATGCTGCTTTCTTTAGAGTGCTTTTTTGTTCTAGCTTTGATGGCTATTACATCCATTACAGTTCCCAGAGAGTGCTTCATAAGCAATACAAGGCCCATCGACAATATTTGACAGGCTTTGTCAATCTTTTCAAAAGAGCATGAGAAAGAATAGAGCGCGTAATCCATTGTTCTAACAAAAGTTACTTACAAAATCTATTTGTACATGCACAGTTATAACATTTGCCTGTGGAAAATGGAATATAGAAGACATATGGGGTAATCACCAAGGAAAGAGCTGAAATAAATGAGGGTGTTTGGGGTAATTTTAATTATTTCATAAAGTGTTTCTACACTGTTGTAAAAATTTTAATTTAGCAGTTGTTTTAATATAATATACACCAAAAGTGGAGGAATCATTGTTGTTCTGTGTCAAGTTGAAACTGACTTATTAGTGACCTTAATAGGGCTTTCAAGGTAAGTGGAATATTTAAGAAGTAGCTTTACTACTTCCCAGTGAATTTCCATGGCCAAGTGGAAGTTCAAACCCTGGTCTCCAGAGTCCTAGTCCATCACTCTATCCACTACACTAGGCAGTCATGAGGAGCCATTTCCATCCTGATATTGTTTCACTGAGAGCCAATGTGGTGTAGTAGACAATGGCTGAAATCTATAATAAGTTGCAACTAAAGTAGGCTCATCGAATCAGTTGGAACCATTGAGTCAACTCCTCTACAAGTTCTGTCGTTTCAATGGGCCTGCTCTAGTTGCAGTATACTACTGAATTTCAAGCAGAGGGTTGCATAAGTACTTAAGAGATCTGGGTTCAAATCCTAGCTTGGTCATGAAAATACGTGGGGGTGGGTGGGAGTTGAGTGGTAATGGTAGGCCATTCTTTGGGTATCTCACATGCCTTGAAAACTTTACCAGGGTTGCTATAATTCCAGTTTCCATCATCTCTGACTCCTGGGCATGCTGGCAGGGATTGAAGACTTTTTGTATGCCAACAACATCTGAATGGTCCCAGGTTCCTCATCTTTATGCTATATTCATCTGTGGTAACAGAGCAGAGACAAGAAGAGAAGCATCCTGGAATATTTTTTTTCCTAATACAGAGTGTTTCAAGTGGCCTTCCAAATATTAAGGATCCAGGTGCCACCCAAGGAGAAGCATAGAACGTGAATCACAGTTAAAGGTGAGTCAAAGTTGCTCAGATTGTAGGTCCAGGAACTGATTTGCCCTAGCTCAGCCCTGAAACTTGTGACAGGGATGAAATGGCATTGAGCACACACAAAAGGTCTGCTCCCAACCTTGGAGCAATGACATCTGCAGAGGGATATCCATGACTGGACTGAATACAGAGAGATTTCATGTCAGAAGAGTATTGTGTTCATGAATCCCAGAGTTTCTTTCTTAACATAGATAGCTCGAGAGAGCATCTGGCATCTTAGCCCAGGATCTTGTGGTTTGTGGGTGGGAAAAGGGCACTTTTTGGACGCAGAAGGGGAAAAGGCGTCCAGTCCAGGTAATGGAGAGGATCAAACAAAACTCTCTGTTTATGGTACGATAAACAAAAAAGGGGGCAGAGGAGCTGGAGCAGCCCAGATATTGGAGGCTGGTGGCCTTGGAGCTTGGCCAGAATATCATGATGGAGTCAGCATGGAAAAAAGTAGTTAAAGGTAAACATTCAAAGCCAAAGAGAAGCACTCCCTTAAGCTGCCTCTGACCAGTTTGGGGCAGGTCCCCCCACCCCCACCCCCAGTGCTTGGAAAAGTTACTGTGGAGGGCTGTTGGAGAAGCTTTGGCTCCCTTGATATCTTGGACTGCATTTCCCACAGTCCCTTCCTATTGGCCATTCTGGGAGCAACTGGTAGGAATTGGAGAGGCCCAGGCACCCAGAGGCCCAAAGGTTTCCTGTTATTGCCCTAAAGGAAATGACTCCTTATTGCAATCTTTGTACCCCTGAGAAATCCAGGGGAAATATAGTATAGGCATTTCTCTGGTCATGGCTGCTCCTTCCCACACAGTTCTTCTCAACCCTCAATGTCTTTACATGCCTCAAAACCCATTTAAAACTCCCTGTATCGTAATTATTTCCAGACCTCCTACTTTATTCCTGCCAGTCCCTGTTTTTCCAGCTGACTGGTAAAGCATGTCCTTGCAAAGCCCAGGTTCCGTCTCTGACATTTTTTACTTTAAAAAAAATATCAGCGCAATTTGACTGGAAGAGGACTTGTGCCTGAGGCTTCAGAGATGCTGACTTGGTGCAAGGCCGCCTCATACAACCCTATCACATCCCATAAATTGTTCCTCACCTTCTCTTTCTACCTAGCACACAATAACTTGGGATATGCTACTGAAGATAATGTTGCTTTTATTTGTACTGCTGCAAATTTTTAAAGTGTAACATCTATAAGTCTCACTGCTGTTGGTTTTTTCCTACTTAATTCCATCACCACCACCACCACCCCCTCTCTCTCTCTCACACACACACACAGAGATGTGCCATTTATTTATAGGCCTTTCCTTGATTTATGCACAAAGTTTCTCAGAAGCTACATAGGGCCTAAAAACAGGGGCCAGTCCTACTATTAGACAAAGTGAGGCAACTGCCTTACAGGCCTCCCTAAACTAGATTACATGTCTTGGACTGTATCGCTCATCATTCCTATCCAGTACGGTTCAGCTAGGGATGATGGGAGTCAGTATCTCCACTAGTATTCAAGGAAGTCATAGAATCATAGAATAATTAAGTTGAAAGGGGCCTATATGGCCATCAGGTCCAACTCCCTAGTCAGGGCCATCAACAACTACTAGTTAATCTGACTATGGATCACTTCTAGTATCAGAGGCTGTAAATTTCTGTATATCAGTTGCTGCAGAATCTGAGATAGAGTGTGCAGTTGTATTCATGTCTTGCTGGTTGGCTTCTCAAAGGCAATGGCATGAGCAGAACCTTGGACTAGGCAGACCTTTGTGATTTGATCTAACCAGGGTCTTCTTACATGCTATTTTTCTAACCTCCAGCACATCTGGAGGGTGCCAGGACGGAGGAGGCTGCTTTGGAGCATTTGATAACAGGCACAGATGAACAAACAATTAAGAACCACTATTGCCATTGGAGTTGCTTCAGCATATTTTCTATTACTGTAAACAACAGCAGGACAAATGCCGGGAAACTGGATTGCTCTCTCTGCCCGACTGAGCATGCTTTTCTTGTCTTTCCTCTAGCTGAGTCTCCAGAAGCAGCTGTCTGAATTCACTCCCTCTGCTGGTTGAGTTAGTAAGTGATTGTCATCCCATCCTTGCTCTTACTGAACCTGAAATTGCTATTTTAAAAAGCCTGATTCTAGGTACTGTGTGTTACAGTATGCATCATAATTACTTTTCTTTTGAAGAGCCTCTGACAGAGGAAGATGGTGAGATAAGAGGAGCAGTGCCTTCCAGATACAGAAATGTTTCTTTCCTGGATAATGTGGTTAGAGGAATTAGGCATGATTACCAGGGCACAGCATGTTCTGCTTCACTGATTTGCCCCCTGAACACATTACAAAAAGTGTAAATGGAAGCGAGAAAAATTCATCTCTTCCTGTAGAAATACCAGCAGCATTACTGCGCTGGTACACCCTGTCCCGCGCATCCGCAGGCACTACTGCTATATAGCCAGCCATTTACACTGCAGCAGATAAAGCTGCATCCTCTGTTTGGTCAGAGGGACAGAAGCGAGTAATGTTTGGCTCTGCTTGATCTTTGGATGGCTTTGACACAAGAGTTCTTGCTGCAGAGTTTTATTAAATTTTTCATTAAATTCCTCTAGCTGCACAGCAGAAGTGTGTGGGTTCACAGAACAGAATAGCTTCAAGTTGCCCAGATTAGTCCACCTCTTTTTCTAATCGATTGGCACTTACAATCCCAATACTTCACTCTGCGACATTAATAGGAGAAAGAATAAAGGGTTTAATTACTTACAGTAGAACAAATTAAACAGAAAACTGACAAACGTGACTGCTTTTAGCAACAGACTTCAACAGACTCAAGAGAGGGACAAAGCTGTTCACAGAGAGGCGAAGTTCTCTTTGAAATCAGAGGCAGGAGGAAACTGTGGGTTAGTGCTGAATAGACTGACAGTTTCCCCTGCCCAGAAAAATCCCTCCCAGGCATGGCTTCTACAGATAGCATGCGAGAGTGTTTTAAAAAAACCAAAAAACTCAAAATGGTTCTTTGTGGGGAAAACTTAAGTGAATCGTGGCCTTCTCATGTGGAAGAGGACAATTCATTGCCAAGTCCCTTTGTAGAATTTAGGGAACCTTGGTTGCAGCCATGGCACTTAACATGGGAAAATTATGTTTTGGACTCTGAATCCTCTAATTCCTGACAGCATGGTTATGCTGGCTGGGGTATTTTTGATTCTGGAAGTTATAGTCCAAAATGTCACTTTGCCAAGCTTTGTTATGAAACAACCCATCCATAGTGCCCATCTGCTTGCCCCAGCTCTCTCCCCTTCTCTCAGTGCTGAGAAGAGTGACACACTTGAGGCATACGGTGAATCAGTGATCTGCTGAGATCCAAGAAGAGGTGGAGCAGCTCACTCTGGGATAAATACCTTTGGTGACCGAGTTCCTAGTACAACAATCCTGTGGGGAACCTTCCTTCCTTTTTACAACCCAGACCTTGCTCCCCCAGACTTTGCTGGACAGGTCCCTTGCTGCTGCCACCTTCTCGACGACAGGTACCCTGCCTTGATGACCCTCATCCTCTTGGACAGTCCCCTGGCTGCTCTGGGCCTCCTTGCTCAGCTGTTGCTCCTGCCATTCATGTCTTCTTGGAATCACTTGGGGGCTGGTGGAACTGAATAGCTATCAATTCACCTCAGTCTGCGTCTTTGTCCACTGGAGACTGAAGGTGTAGCAACGAGTGCTTCATTCAGCACTCTCAGTGTTTTAGAGCAGCTATTCTCAGGGGCGGTGGGGGTGGGGGTGTCTGGCACATTTGAAGTGGGCCACAGACTGGAAACAATTCTTCACACACCACTTTATCAGGTTCGTTATGTGACTTATACAATCCTGATTTGGCCCATGTTTCTTTCATACTGCGTTAAAGGTTGAGAATGGCTGTTTCGGAGTACAACTCCCACAGTCTCTTATCATAGACCTCAAAGGCAGGGATCTGTGGGAACTGAAATCTAAAACATCTAGAGAGCCAACAGTTCGCCAACCTGGCTTGTGTGTTGATATGCAAAGGAACAGTGTTTACCTCTTCGAGTTGTCAGAGTCCCAGGTCTCAAGGTAAGAGTCCAAAGGAGTTTGTGCCACACTCCTTGTTCGGTAGAGGCCCCTTCCCCGTCCCACGCCCCATCACTCTTTAAACTCAGGGATTCGATAATCATATTGATGCAGCCACTGGCATCTTCGGTTTCGTTAAGAGGGCCAGAGTTGCTATGGAAACACAAGGTTTCCACTTCAGTGTGACTAATGGCACAAAGGATACGACTTCACCTGACTGGATTGGAGCAGAACAGACCCTTTCAATTTCATCCTTGTTTTATTAGTCTTCCAATCCAGACACCCTTTTGAATGCAAAGCAATTCAGAAGATCAAGTTCATCCAGTCTCTCTCTCTCGCTATATATATATTTAGCTTGGATGACCAGCCCTACCATTAGGCAGCTGTTGTGAGGTAGCTGTTGAGGCGGCAGCCTTGGGTCACCAGTAAATTTTTTGGCTTTTTTATTACTGTGATTTTACTGTCAGGGTTGGGAAGACATTATTGAGATTGGGAAAAGGATCTGTGGCGTTTCCTCCCTCATGCACCAAAAATCTTTCATTGGCTTCTATGCTGTGCACCTCTATCCAGGTGACGGGGTGCCATTTAATCTTCTGTCTCAGGCAGCAAAATCTCTTGAGCCGTTCCTGACATAGCTTGAAGAGAAACAGGTGGCATCAAAGGTTTATTTAGCAACCACATGAAGAGATTTCTTTGAAAAATAATAGCAGGTAAGCTCCTCTCCCATTGTTTTGAGGACCTTCTCAGATGAGGAGTGGAAGTCCTCACAATGCTGCTCCCTGTAGCTGTACCCACCCACTTAGAAAGGCTCGCCTTTGCTCCCAGTGGGATTCTCTTGCCTTTGGCCATTAAGAGCAGATGTATAAAGTGGGAAGAAATTTTAACACAGCTTTCTCTTGCTTGTTGCAGTTCAGATGAAAATTGCCTTCTGATCCCTGGCTCTGGGGCTACAGCTCTCTGAGCTATCCAGCCAACTTACAGTAAATAATAGATCCTCATATTATTTATTTATTTATTTTAAAGTGTGACATGTTGCAAATGTACAGTTGCTCATGACTTTTTACTGGTTTAAATATAAATCATCCACAATGTACAGGCTGTGGGTTTTCAAGTGAGAGGCACAGCTCTTTGTTACATTTTTATTCTATCAAGTGAAAGCGATGAAGCGTTGGTTCTGAATGCAAGGGCCCCACTCTTGACCATGTTCCTATATAGCCGTTAGTCATCACGCTTCACACATTCCTAACAAAAGTTCAGTTGACCTGAAGGTGACACAGGACATTTTGTTTCCAGGGTGACTGAGCAAGGCAAGAACTGTTATTTCAATTTTATTTCCAAGCAAATGTTCAGAAGCCCTCCTGTCCTTGTAACTTTAATTCAAAATAAATAAACTCACTCTTTGATGTTTCCTCTTTAAAAGCAGGTCTAATCTCTTAAATGGTCTCTTGCTGTTGAACGCTGTTCTATGTCCCTCCATTAATTTTGTAGCTCTTTTTATCTTCTCCTAGTCTACTGTGCAATTTGTGATATTATGGGATGGTCAGTAGTCAAGGTGTGGCATACTTTTGACTCATGTACTGCCATTTTCTGCTCTGGCTTGGACTTTATTTTACTTGTCCCAATTTTATTTTAACTCCCAGTTACTACACTAAGGTTTGGCATTAGTGTTAATTAGCAAGTCTATTTCATTCTGATCCCAGTGAAAAACAGCTGCATTTGGCCTGACTTGTACATTTTTATGTACTGCAGTTGTTAAAACCTGGGCTTAAAGTATTGTAGGTGGATATTGTTTTACATGTTAGAGCAATTACTTTTGTATGATTGACTGCTAACTACATAACCAAAACAATGCACTCATTCTCCATGAATTAACCATTGTTGGGATTATGACATAGGCTCAATGAGGATTGAAACCACTTTTAAACATAGAATTTGTGATGTCACCAAGAAATCTAGAGTTATGCTCATGAGGGTCTCAGATAATGGGCTTAACAAACTGATTTACAATCTGCTTTGGTAAAGGTTGGGTTGTTGACAAATCAATCAACTATGCAACTTTTATTGCATCTTTGGATTTGAAGAAACAAAGAATACTGAAACCAATTGTTCTTGTTCTAGGAGATGGTGTTGAGGTATACCTAGGAGTTTACATCTATTCTCAAACAGTTTATGGTACTGTTTTGGGAAAGAAAATGGTCCATCTAGCCCGGTATTGCTAGGTGTAACTGGCAGCATTTCTTCAATTATTCAGGCATAATTAGATCCTAGCCCTACCTGGAGACCTCTGGTATTCCCTGGTGGTCAACCATAAAAACACTAAGAGGCCTGATCTTACTTACCCTGTTTTCCCGAAAATAAGACCTAACCTGAAAATAAGCCCTAGTATGATTTTTCAGGATACTCATAATATAAGCCCTGCCCCCAAAATAAGCCCCAATTAAATGAAACCCTGCCCTCCACCATTGTGCAGCATTGTGCAGCAACCAGAAGAAGATGACATGACTGTATTTGAATGTAGACTGTTGTACATGAAAAAAATAAAACATTCCCTGAAAATAAGCCCTCATGCGTTTTTTGGAGCAAAAATTAATATAAGACCCTGTCTTATTTTCGGGGAAACACAGTAGTTTCTAGTATCTGACAAGAGCAGTGTTCAGGATGGTATGAAGGCAAGACAGAGATGGACGAAGACAAGCATGTCTAAGAGGGTAGTAATGTTAGTTTTTTGTAGCAAAGATAACAAGTAGTTTTGTGCCACCTTAAACACCGGCACCTTTTATTTCACATAAACATTTGCAAACTGGATTTGAGTGTGTCCGGAGAAGCCAAGAACAATACTGTCAGGAGGCTAAACTCCTTTCCAGGTCTAAAATCCTAGCAGAATCACTCAAGAAGAAATGGTCAGATTGACACAACAGAATGTATTGGATCCATCCTCTTCAAGAAGGAATGGTCACATCTGCAAAACAGAACTGACATTTCAGACATAGTACCAGAAGGTGACACTGATTATATATCTTTTCATGGACAACACCAGTGACACTCAGGCTAACTCTTGTCAGCTCTGCACAGAAGGAGCCAATGGTAAATGACTTCTGAATATTCATATCTCAAATCTCCAATAAGACCATTCAAAACAAAACAAGAGATAGTGCTGGAAGATGAGGCTCCCAGTTCAGAAGGCACTCAATCAGTTAACAAAGAATAAGTATGAGTAGTGCTGTTGTTAACGGAGCAAATGGATTGAAGTCAAAAGGATGTCCAGTTGGTGACGTGGACTGAGGCACAAAGAAGGTCCAATGCTGGATGAACATATAACTGTAACCTGGAACATGGGAAGTATGAAGCTTGAAACAGTAAAACAAGTAATGGAACATTTGAACATTGTAAGAGTCAAACCAAGGTGAACTGAAATAGGTTATTTTCCATCTAGTAATTGCAAAGTGTTCTACTCCGGAAATAACAAATTCAGAAAAAAATTGTATGACTGTAATCGTGAAGGGAGCTATAACACAAGCAGTTGGAGGCTATAACATTTTACTGAATAATATAAATCGACGCAACCATCATGTAAGGTATCACCCACCCTTGCCTTAAAAAAGATGTTTATTCTTTACATATTACAGTAAAGCCTTTGTGTAGATAATTCTAACACAAATACATGTGCAAAGCATTTGATTGTTTTTATGCACAACCTACACCGCAGACAAGAAGCTGCTGTTAGCACAGAATACAAGGAAACAGAATGGTTTCCAATTGGACAAGGGGTCAGACAGGGTATATGTTATCTCCCTGTTGTTTGTTCAGTCTATATGCAGAACATAAAGAGAAAGCTGGATTAGATTCAGGGGACAGAGGAATGACAATTGGTGAAAGAAACATCAGTAATTTGAGATATGCAGGTATCATGTTCCTGGCAGAAAATAAACGTGATGCCATATCACTACTGAAGAAAGTGGAAGAAGAGTGCAAAAGCAGCACTACACCCCCGAGAGGTGTAATGACAATTTGTCATTTGACAAAATAAACATTTCTGCCCTTTCGTGAGATTCCAGCCTGAGGCAGGCATTGCATTTTTTTGCTCAGTAACTGACTAAATGATTTTGAATGGTTTTATACTTGATTTTTAAAATAAACGAATGTTTAATTGTTTTTTAGATGTGATATTTTTATAATGTTTTCAAAGTTGTTATTTCACCTGTTGTGAGCCTTGGGTCCTCTATGGGGAGAAAGGGGGCATGAAAATAGTTTAAATGAACAAACTCCAATTACGCTATCACAGAAATCCTTTTTCTCAGCTTCTCCTCTTTTGACTGACAGTAGTCCTGAAAGTGATGGTCCACTTTGCAAAATGCTATTCAGAAACAACATGGGACAGATACGGGAGGTTTAATTATACTGGGAATTATTCAAGAAGCTCATCTTTCAGAACTCCTGATGCCACTGGCTGTTCTCACATCACAGGTCACTTTTAGCACCAGTGGATTTATTGAAGTCCACCCAAATGTGTCATCAGAGCAGCTAAGCCAACGACATACAGAGGCACGGGTGCCATGTCTGCCATGTTAAGACACATTGTGATATCCAATCAGAGCAGCCAATGACATAAAATGGTGGACAGGGTTCAGTAAGAGATTATGACAAGTATGAGGAGATCAGTGGCTAAGGAAGATTTGTGGCAGAAATAAGAATGCATCTGGTCCTGCTGAGAGGCTCTTCACCAACAAAGCAGTGCCTTTGCTCAGAGAAAGTGAGTATACGTTAAGCATTATTTGGTATTTCTCTCTCATCTGCTTTTGTAAGGTAGCTTTCTCTGCTTCTGCCAAGGAATATAGAGAAGCATTATTCCTCAAGCCATTTACTTCTCCTGCTTCCCCACAGAGACAGGCTGAACCTGACAGGAAAACATCCTCAGCTGTCACACCGCTCTGCCATGATTGCTTCACAGTGTGGTGCAAGGTACTTGCTGAGCTAAAGGGAACTGTTTCCTCCTGCCCAGCCCCCATCTCTCATCTGCACTAGGGTGATGCACTCAAGAGCTGTTGTCAGCTCACAAAACCATTCTGCAATCATCAGGCTGTACCAGATATATGCAGACTTTGTATATGACATGCACTTCCTGATCGTTAAACAGCGAGAGTCAGATTTCAAAATTTCAATTTTATTTGGGGAAAAACTTAGCAGACATATTCTAGCTATCATTAAGCATGCCTAGCTCCGCTGATTTCTATGGGAGACTTGTGAATTTTACATTTCTCATACTGAAATTGGCAGGACCTAAAAGAGCTAAATTTTATCTGTACCACACCCAGTGCTGCATTGAATTAACACAACTGAGACAGCTCCCTCACATTACGGAAACTTGATTCCCCTTGCGGTATATTGGGACCATTCTTGTCACAGAAACATCCTGTTTTGGGACCCTCCTTCTGTCCCAAGCATGGTTTAGTTTCTCTTAAGATTGTACACACTCATTCAGCTTTTTTGTGAATTTTCCTAGATTAGAAACAAAGTACAGCATACAAGTATGGTTACCCTTCAGGGTGACCAAGGTCAGAACTTGGCCTTTTAGACTACACATTTCAGAATCTCCAGCCAGCACAGGCAATGGCTATGATGACTGATGTATTCTTGAGTTGTAGTTCAAGCAATAAAATTTTCTGGGCTCTGGCCATATGTCCTGATTTATAAGACAATCCCTTGTTTGAAGGGCTGTCAGAAGACAGATTTTTATTTGGAGGTCTCTTCTCTTTGAAGGGCTGTCCAGTCTAAGCTTGTCTTAACCAGGAAGAACTGAAAGAGGGACAGCCAGGGACCTCAAAATCTCCTCTCATGAGTTACCAGCTGGGTAACAGATTGAGAAAGTTTACAATTAACTTGGTCACAATCTTCCTCCCTAGGGTAAGATGTACTGTATACTTCTATTTATTCTAAATGTGAATTTACACATATAAATCAGCATGTACCAATTTTATTTATTAATTATTTTATTTATTAGACGTACACCCTGCCCATCTAGTGGCAAGCCACTACTTTGGGCGGCTACAAAAGGAATAAACAGAACTACTCCATAAATAAAATTTAAAAAATAAAAATAAAAGCCCTCCCCATCAAAATACAGTAGTACCTCAGTTTACGAACGCCTCGGTTAACGTAATTTTCAGTTTATGAACGGAAATCCATAGAAAATAATGCCTCGGTTTACTTTTCCCCCCCTTTTTTTTCGGTTTGTGAAGGAAGTTTCCCCAGGACGCATTGTGCCTGGAGGTTTATAGCACCGCCCCTGTTCCTATGGAAATCTGCGTTTCGGTTAATGTAATTTTCGCTTTACATAACGTCCCGGAGAATGCATTGATTTCGTAAACCGAGGTACTACTGTACCGCACAAAAAACTATCAAAATACCACATAATTCCCAAGATGGCAAGTTTTAGGGACGACACATTTGTGATGTTAACGTAAGCTACTACAGAATATAGTATGTATGGGTTTGTATTCTTGTAAAGCATGTATGTTTTTACGATCAAAAATGTCCACTTTATGTCAGAGTGACTGATGAGTGTAGCAGGAGAGGCAGAGTTTGGATTTGCATATGGAGAAGGGCTGGGGTTTGGAGATGTCACTTAGAAGAAGAAAGTTGAGTCAGACTGTATTAGGAGTTGAAGGGAAAACGTATCTGTGATCCGAGTAAATATATGGAAGCCACCTGATAAAATACAGATATTTAATAGAACTCTAGTTGATTTCTGTTTAATTAATAAAAACTGTACGTGTATACTTATGTACTAGAGGATTATGGTGATTCAAATAGAAGTACAAAAAATCCTAATTAATGAAATAGCCATCACATCCTCAATAAATAATACCTACTGTACTGTACAGACCTACTGTACAATCCCAAGCCGGAATTAAGTTTGCCGGAAGAAATATCAACAACCTCAGATATGCAGATGATACCACTCTGACGGCAGAAAGTGAGAAGGAATTAAAGAACCTCTTAATGAGGGTGAAAGAGGAGAGCGCCAAAAATGGTCTGAAGCTCAACATCAAAAAAACTAAGATCATGGCCACTGGCCCCATCACCTCCTGGCAAATCGAAGGGGAAGATATGGAGGCAGTGACAGATTTTACTTTCTTGGGCTCCATGATCACTGCAGATGGTGACAGCAGCCACGAAATTAAAAGACTCCTGCTTCTTGGGAGGAAAGCGATGAGAAACCTAGACAGCATCTTAAGAAGCAGAGACATCACCTTGCCAACAAAGGTCCGCATAGTCAAAGCTATGGTTTTGGCCATGTTCAGAAATTGAAACCCAGACCCAATGAGAACAAGATGAAGAGGAAGGCAGTAGTCACTGACAAAAGGGCAAGAAGAGCGCCATCCACCCCCTTGTTCTCATGCATTTGCTCTTTTTTGGCAATGCATTTTAATCAAGTTAGTATTTTCCTAATGCAAAGCTATTCATCCCATCTCTACAGAACGGGTAGTGATTATGTGATCAGTACAAAACAGGAGTTACTGCAAGTTGGAACAAACTGGGTCTTCAGTGTAAACTGTGCTCCATAGAGGACTTTAGTAGTCATGCAACAGAATAAAGTGTCTCGATGCAGCTAAGCAGGAAAGGCTGGGTTCATACCCAGCAATTTTTTAAGGTCATGTAATGCTGGGAAGCAAAGGGCTACTTGTAATTAAATAACTTGGCACAGATGTGATGGGAGCTATTGAGTCTGACCAACTGATGAGAGAAGTTCCTTCATTTGTTAAGCAAAATCAAAACTTTATCTTTGTGTGTATGTTTATCTGAATTATCTTTAACTTATTGTGGTGCATTAGAGCGAATGTTTTACTTCCTGCTTATAAACTACATTCAGGCTGAGATCTCTAATCACTGTTTCCTGCCACCAATAAAATGTACAAAGGAGCAAAAAGGCATCCAAACGGATGACTGGAATTAGCTGAACAAAAGGGCTGCTGCCCATATTGGACCATCCTGGCATTCCCAGGAACTGGTTTTAGGAGTGGTGTGCATGTCTGCAGGATTCTCAGCCAAGTTTAGAGTTCACGCTTTAATATGTTCAAGACACATAATTGGAAAATAGAACTATAGTATAAGAGAATGTGCTGAGGTGCCTTCTCTCATACCTTATAACTACAGCAATAAAGAAAAAACCAAGACTTTTACAATCATCTTTGGTCACTCTAACTGCTCTTTAAATGTTTATAAAAACAGTTGCTCTTATGTGCACACATCAACCAATCTATCCTTCCTAACAGATTCCTCTTGCCCTACACTGCCAGCTGGTTAAGGGGTGAAGGAGGGGAAAAATGCTTCGTATTGCTGGATGTAGAAATGCATACATATTCCCTGCAAAGCTTTGAAAGTAACCTTAAAAAATATTTTGTTATGCTTAATACTTCCATGGTCCAAAAAGTAGTTGCCATCACAATTATACTTAAAAGTAACTATTTACTTCCCATTTCCCAAAGCTAACTAAAATATTTTTACTTAAAAAAATGAATGTTACAAATTTCTGACTTGCAGTACAACTGTTTTCTCATCCAAGTTGTTGTGATCCCAGCACATAGAGGTACCAACCAGCCAAGGTTCCCTCTAAGGTGTGTTTCTGCGCACGCACGACTCCACCTCCCTCTGCGCATCTTTCCTTCTCCTCCGCACAGAGATTGTTTTCAGCCCCTTTGGTTCTGGTTGCGACGGAACCCTGCACCGGGGGGGGGGGGGGGGAGAGCCGCGAGAGGGAGAGCCCCCCCCCCCCCCGTCCCAAGCAAGTTGGGTACTCAAATTTACTGACCTCAAAAGGATGGAATGTTGAGTCAACCTCAAGCCAACTACCTGAACCTGGGATCAAACTCAGGTAGTGAGCAAAGTCTTGACTGCAGTCCTGTAGTGTAACTACTGCACTGCAAGACTACACCACTGCAGACATGTGTCTGTTACATTAATTTATTTGATCTCTGAAACCTGTGATGCCATGGCTCTAGTACAAGTCTCATAATGCTGGTGTGTCTGCACATTTCTAAAATTCATACAAAGGGGAAATCAAATACAGGTGCAGATGGTCATGCACCTGGTTGTTCCACAAGCAGCTGTGCAATCTCCCAACCAAGTTAGTAATCCAGGTTTAGGCATGAAAGTGTAGGTGGCTGTTTCAGAGTCAAAATGGTCAAGTGTTTCTTAAACCTATATCTTTGCTGAGCTGATGCAAAAGAGCACTTGCACACTAATGGCTATACCAGGGAGAGATGTAACTGAATACTGCAATTTCTCACTGCTGCAAATTAAAGCTGGTTTTTGTTTGGTTAGACAATGCTTATACCACAATCCCAAAGATCCTTTCTCCTACATGGAGAGAACAAAGAAAAGGTGTGGGCCAACACATCTGGAAAGCAGCTGGCCGGAGAAAATGGCTGTGATTATTTCTCCAGTTTTTACTGTATTTATTTTGCACAGCTTTTTTCAATACGGGCTATGCATTGTACAACAGAGTTGTAGCACTGCATGTTTGCTAAACAGTGGCCAAAATCCTGCAGATTACAGCTGATGAAGCCTCTCATCCATGGCAATCTGCCACTGCAGGTTACCTCAGGTTACCATTGCACCAGTGGAGCTAGGCAGAGGAATTTCTGCCAACATAATCACAAGGAAGATTATAAATGTCCTCCCTCCCCCCAAAATTCACAAAATTAAAACAACATATTTAGAACTTTAACCAAAAAAACAAAAACAAAAACAAAACAGGCATGAAGTCATGTACAAAAATAATATTTCTATTCAGACTTCAAGTTTCAGGAAGAGACTCTGCTGCTGGAATATTTTTTAATTTTTTTTAACCAATTTCAAACATTTCTATATCATTTTCCAGGTATACATCAATATCTTAAACCATTTTGCAATAATACAACAGAAAATATCAGCTTAAAAAAATATTGTCAGGACAAAGGTGAAAGTAAAAGGTGTGGGTAAAAAACTGCATATTGAGAAAAAGTGTATAAACTCTTCAGCCTTCACTAACCATGGAGCAAAAAAGCCAATGTCCCAGGAAAGCCAAACACAATGCAAGTCACCAGAGAGGCTCTGGTGTCCTCCTCTTAATCTTCCTCTTCAGGCTCCTCTTTAATTTTCTTCTTCTTCTTTTTCTTCTTCTCTGTGCCCTGAAAATAAGCAGTGCTGCAGACTCAATTCAAAACACGCAGTCAGTAATTAATAACATGAAATAAGGAAAAATTAAAATATTCTTCCCTTCAGGGGAGAAATGAAAGGCACGCCTAGTCCTATTCTACTTCTCTTTGCTAATCTCTTTTGACGGAGGGGCTCCAAGAACTACAGGAATCCATGGTTACCATCGATAGAACCCTAATGAAATGAGTCAACAGCACTCAGCGACAGCTTTCATCTTTAAGCATCTCAGCAGAACAAAGTCTTTCTCCCTCCGTTTGTGCAGAGGTTATCAATCTAAAGAAAGATTGGCTACTCCAGTAGTTCGGAGGGGGAATTCTAATGTAGACAAAGACCACTACTCCCCCCACTCCCAAGTCAATCAGACTCTGCAGCATATTTATGCAGGCCATCAGAGCTGGCTTAATTGCATACCGGTATATTACTCTCCCCTAACTACAACTGGACCGTGGTTTCGCAACTGTGCCCCTTTGTTTGGTTCATGATTCACAAGAGACTGAGATAATCTCTCCCACTCTCCATTCAACCCAACTGTGAAGGTCTGTAAGGTGTGAAGATGATGAAATCAGACTCGGCTAGATACAGAGCCAAACAAACCTAGACCAACTGTTTTGTCTCTTGAAATGTCAAGCTCACTTTGGAGACTGGGAGTCTCATGTAGATTCACTGGAAGCTTTGAATCACAAAGGAACAATTCTGTTGACTCTTTTCTTCTAAGAGGACAGAAATTTAGGGCAGAAAGGAGACACAAGAATGGGGGTCTTTTGTAGGAACCCCAAAACTGACCAACCAGAGCCCATGCACTGAGAATTAAGGAACTCTGAGCTAGGAATTTCTTCTGAGAACAAGAATTGCTTTGAACTCACACAACCCAAGCTGTTTTCATTTCACCAGCACAGCAGGTCAGAAAGAGCCACTGTGTTGCTCTTACTATGACACAACTAGGCAACAGAATTCCTTGCTGTTCTACAATGATTTACCCAGAGGACCAGATCTAGCTCTTTCTGTGCTATCTTACCTCTACTGCTGTGCTTGCTGATGGCTCTGCTTCTTCTTCTTCTACCCAAACAACCACTTCTTGAGTCTTCTGTTTTTTCTCCTTTTTCTTCTTCTTCTTCTTGACAGGTTCACTTTCTTCCTGCTCTTGGTCTTGCTCCTCCTCCTCTTCTTCTATGTAAAAAACAAAAACAAAAAGAGAAACCAATACAATAAGAAGCCTGAGAGTGGCAGCCATCAAAAAGCACTGAGGAAGAGTTTTTACGCTATGATGACTTTGAAGTGACAGAAGGCAGGAAAAATGTGCATAGCAGGAGCAAACAAAGGTGAGTACACATATGTGACTCCATCTGAAGAAGTCAAGGAGAAAAATTATTAACAATAATTAGCGGACAATCTTTGTCACCACAATACTGCATATAATGTCAACTTTTTCTTTTTGAAGATGATACTCTTGTGTTTTGGATGAAAACACACTCACACACACAGTTCCCTTAGCCCAGCCCACCTTGTGAGAACTGCAGGCAAAGAATGACCTTTTAAATACCAAGAACAATAAACTACAAAACTCTGCTAAAAAGGAAGCCAGATGTAGCTAATGAAAGCCAAATCTAAACAAGAATGTCTTACAGCACGTCCGGCACGTCTTTGGCTGTTCACCAAGAAGGAGAGGACTGTGAAGTCGCCTACATTTATTAAATGGACTGTTACTGCGGAAAGGGAGAGGACAGCAATGCTCACTGCAACCTGAAAAATGCACTTCATGTACAGGAACCCTGTCTTTTCAGAGCTTCCAAGACTTGGAATTCTTGCAAGACTTGGTTGTGCTACGTACCTTCGTTACTGCATCAATTCTATAAGAAGCAAGTGAAAGGCCCTTCGGCATTCTGCTAAAGATGAGCGAGGACAGGCGCCACAGGAGTGTGGAAGGGAGCCACTGTGCATTTTCCTCTCTGTACTTCAAGGACCCCATCTTCCTTTGCCTCTAGTAACCTACAGCTATCCCAAGCCTCTTAAGTGTAACAGTGCTACCGTGTTTCCCCGAAAATAAGACAGGGTCTTATATTAATTTTTGCTCCAAAAAGCACATTAGGGTTTATTTTCAGGGGATGTTTTATTTTTTTCATGTACAACAATCTACGTACATGTATTCAAATACAGTCATGTCATCTTCTTCTGGTTGCTGCACAATGGTGGAGGGCGGGGTTTCACTTAACTGGGGCTTATTTTGAGGGTAGGGCTTATATTACGAGCATCCTGAAAAATCATACTAGGGCTTATTTTCAGGTTAGGTCTTATTTTCGAGGAAACAGGGTAGTTTGGTGCTGTAGGTGGTGCCTAGGATACCGTTCCTGTGGCTGTGAGTTCTCATTCCCCTCGTCTGCTGTCCCAAACCACCCAATCCCCCCAGGCTTGCCATGGTGAACTGCATTCTGTAACCTTTCATGCCCATGCTTACAATCATTATGGGCACCTCATTTCCTCTAATAACAATAACGACAACAATAAGGCTGCACTATCTAGGGAAGAGTGTACTTTCTGCAGTAAACATTCAAGAGTGCTTATCTCACGGAGACTGCCCCACTACTCCCTAAAGCACCAACAGGTGAGCCCAGCATGGCAGCCTGCTACCGGCGACAGTCAGCAGTAAGTTAGCCTACATTTCATTGCCACTGACACTTCAGAGCTGGCAGTGGCTGCCTTTGTGTGTGTTTTAAGTGCTTCTTACCAGCAGTGTTTGTCACAACACTTTCATGCCAGAACAAAATGATGAATGAAGCTCCAGGGAAGCCATTTCCTTGGCCTACTTCTGGAGCCTGTAAATATGATAGGAAGCCTCGCTCTCTTCCCCCCGCCCCGCCTTGCCACACTCCTGCTGTTAACAAGGGAAAGCACGAGCATCTTTATTTTACATAAGGCAGAGCAAATGGTTCGTCGTTTTATATTCAGCACTAAGCCAAGTACTGCCCATCGACATTTCAACTGTCCACCACAGTGAAAATGAAAACACTTCACACTTCCTTCCTTCAGCATTGTTACCGTAAGGAGGGGAGAGGGAAGAGAAGGGGCAGGAGAAAGAGAGAAAACCAAGTCTGTGCACATCACAGAGATGTAACATGTTTCACAAACCAAAGGACTCTGATTCTTGGGGTTCTACCCTAAGAAGTCTGTAATAAGAAACCAACAGATTTTCAACTGGAGTGAGCTGTCCCTTTTTATTTAATCCTGAACCTGTTCACCAAGTACACTTCAGCAGGAACACAAAATAGAATGTTGGTATCAGGATTAAACTTCCCCCAGATCTCACATTCCTCATGGTTGTAAAAATACACTTGGAAGTTTACATACCATACCTGGAGAACAAGCTGTAGGCAAGCCAATAGTTAGAGGTTGGGCATTTGGGTACTACAGACGTCCATGCCCTGCCTCATGACTAACCAAACTAGCACATTATACAAAGGGGGAAAAAGTGATGCACATGAAGAACTGGCCTGTAGCACAGTGGCTAAACTGCAGTACTGCAGTCAAGCCCCTGCTCACCACCTAATGGGTTCCAGTAGTTGACTCAAGGCTGACTCAGCCTTCTAAGGTTGGTAAATTGATTACCCAGCTTGCTGGGTGGGGGGCTGGTGGCAGCAGCAAAGTGTTCTTTGCATAATTATCTTGCAAACCTCCCAGAGACTGTTTTAGCAATGCGGGGTGGTATTTAAGTTGAAACAACAACAAAACGCACAGACTTATATAAGCAGTAGAATTCAGTTTTCATTGCTGGAGAATACAGACTGACTAGGTACATTTTTTAAAATCATGAATTCACACATCTGGTGCATGACTTATTACAGCAACTCAGATATAAAGGTGAACTATTATTTTATGAAACTAACTTTGAGGTTGGGAAACAAATTGCTGATGTTCCCTTAAACAGCGGTGTTTGGGTTTTTTGTTTTGTTTTAAGGCAGACATTTCTCTGAGATGCATCTCTTCCTCAAGGCCACCGAGGAAGATCTGCACAATATTTTTGCATAAAAGCTTTCCTAGCTCTTATTGTCATCATTAGAAAAACCCCTGAAACAATGCAAAAGACAGACTAAGCAGAAATAAAAGCTTAGGCCAGTTACATATTTACTCCTGCTTGCTTCTAAGAAGGAGTAAACCAGTCCAAGGCTTTGGGAAAATGCTTTTTCACGGAGCCAGTAAAGTAATTTTTACAAGAAATGATACATACCTAGATGAAGGTATAAATCGGGTAAATGTGCACTTTGTGCTTCTCCTAACTCATCAGTCTCTGCACTTAGACCTAAATCAGGAGTGCAAACTAAATGGCAATGTAGTTCACAGCATAGACTGCAAAGTACTGTCTGCCTGTCTGGTATGCTATGCTGGAAAGAAAAAAAATACACACACCATTGCCAATGCTTAAGACTGAAACCAGGATAAAAATGGTTGATTATTATGCCCAATGTTGTCCTCAGTCAACAAAAGCTGCTTAGATCTACCAGTAAAACAAAATGGGAAGTGATATATGAGCATTTCACCTGCCCCCTTGCAGCCTCCTATGCTATTCACTCACACACTGGGGCAGATTGAAGGGCACAAGGGTAGGAAATTGATGAAAGTCACTTCCCTCTCCATTCTATTGACTGTAGCTTCTGAAAGAGCCAAGACCCTTTTAGCTAAAATCCAGCAGTAAGTTACAACTAGAGTAGGCGCACTGAATCAGTGGGGATCTGGCGAGTCAACTCCTCTGTAAGTTCTAATGATTTAATGGGCCTATTCCAGTTGTGACTTGACTACTGGATTTCAGGCAATGAAAAGGCTTGAAGCATTCAAGAATTTGGAAGCTAACTGTACAACCAATTCCCAGATACAACAAAGAAACCCAGAAATATAGTAACTAACCTTTGACTTCTACTACTTTAATCTTCTTTGCTTTCTTGGGAGCTGGTGCCCCTTCATCTTGTTCTTCCTCTTCCTCCCTTTTATGCTTCTTCGGGACCCGAGGGAGTGTAGATTCACCCGAAGGGTCATACGTCTTCACTTCACTTGAAGAGTAAGAGATGGGGGGGGGGAGTCAACTTGTGAAGGGCAAGGTACCATTACTGTAGAGACAATGGCATGGGGAAGAGGACTAATGATCCCATTTATTCCACCCCTGCCCGAGTCCTTGAAGATATTCTCCAACAGGGTTTCTATAGCTACAACAGCATGCCTGTTGTTCTAGGTTCTCACACAGTAATGAGGTTGTCCTTGCCCTCAATGCTCTTATCTTACCTAAGACACGCAGCTAGATGGAAAGAAAAAGATATGAAGGACTGGTATGTTTGCCCAAGAGCCTTTCATGCTCCCAGGAACCCATTTTTGTTTGAACAAGTAAGATGGCTATCATGTTTTCAGGTCATCAAAGAAAAGGGAAGGAAGAACTGCACATTCACTCTTTTTACTAATGGACCCCTGTCCCTGTACACCTATACTGATGCACAATGACTTCTATCTTGCTTCAATTCTGGCCGTGTTAGCTAGGGATTGTGGGAACTGAGCGTTCAATAACATCTGGAGGGCCAGAGATTCCCCAGTCTCTGAGTATACCATCATCTCATTTCTAACAGTGGTTAACAGTCAAATGGCTAGTCAAGCTGGACTAAAGCCAGTAGCTTTTCCCTTATTTGTCTTCCTTTAGAAAGATGCTGCCTCCAATGAGGGGACCCACAATCCCAGCGCACAACAATTTGAGCTCGTGACTAGCTCCACACAGGCAGCTTCACCTATGTACAACGGACTATGGTGTCACTACTCACTGGAGAAATGTTGCCTTGCAGCTGGGGAAGATACATAGCAATATCCACTGCAATCCCAGTGACCACACTAGCTAGGAGAAGTCCTGCTGCAATGGCAGAAATGATGACTGTCTATACCCTGTTTCCCTGAAAATAAGACTTAACCTGAAAATAAGCCCTAGTATGATTTTTCAGGATGATCATAATATAAGCCCTACCCCAATAAGCCCTAGTTAAAAATAAGCCCTAGTTAAAAATAAGCCCTAGTTAAGTGAAACCCCACCCTCCACCATTGTGCAGCGACCAGAAGATGACATGAGTGTAAAATAAAACACCCCCTGAAAATAAGCCCTAATGCGTTTTTTGGAGCAAAAATTAATATAAGACCCTGTCTTATTTTTGGGGAAACACGGTATGTGTGCACAGATTTGTTCACCCATACATTTCTCACATGAGCACAATATGGCAGCTCATGTACCAGAGGAAATGGTGAGCATGGGTTCAGGGAACAAGTATACAGCTCTTTGATTGGGTACATGGGCTATAGTTTTGGTATCTGTGCTCAAGAAGACAATACCCAACGGTTCAATTAGTAATCTCTGTTAATCTGAAAAGCCAACCAAAAAGTTAGTTATATCTTTATAGATTGAGAAGATGGTGATAAGAGAATGATGAACTACTTGAGGACAACAATGCTGGGGTGTGTGTGTGGCTCCCCTGAAACTCTTGATTGGCCACTGTAAGGAAGAAGAGGATGGATCAGAGGGATCTCTGGTTTCTTCCAGCAGAGCTCATCTATGTATTTTAAACATAGATATCAAACCATCTAAGTCTACTGCAGCTTAGGAAGTTGTGAAGTATAATTACTGGTGGTCTAACTCTGCAAAAGACCAGAGAAGCCCAGTACAGCTGCTAATATTAAGACCCCATTCATACAATCAAGTTAAATGTATCACAATTTAAAAACACACATGCAGTGCAAAACAAATTCTGTGGACAGTTAAACACATTCTGATTAGCACTGAATGAAAAATCCCAGAAGCCCCTACCTCAGAAAATATTATCACCTCTATCCATTCACAATCAGTTCTACAAATACATTAAAAGCATGCAGGTTAAGTAGTCACAAGAATGCTGGAAACACTACTATTGAGCGAAATGACAGATACTTCTCCAAGTTCAGCACACCTAGGACTGGGTGTCTGACTAATGAAACAAAAACAAAAAAAAAACCTACAAGCATGAGCAAAATGAACACACCACTACCCACCTCTTATGCAAGTATTTGTCTGCTCTGGCAATGGCTTTTCCTGTGCCACTTATTCGTCTTATCTAAAAGAAGAAAGTCACAGCTGTGAAAAACAAATGACTGAAATAACTTTTTTTTTTTAAAACGTTGCAACCATTTCATAGCTGAAAATGGAATGGTGAGAGCTGGGAAAGTGACATGTAAAACAGAGGAGAGCCACATCCTCCTAATGCAGGGTACCAAAGTGTTCTGCACTCACAGCATGGTGAAAGAGATGTTACATTATTCAGATCTCCTTCATCTTGCAACAACAAGGCTGTTCCCAGCATTCTATCCAGGAGGCCAGTTGTAGATCCCGGCACAGAAATTTAAAGACTATTAGGTCTTAAAAGCCAAGCATCTGAGGATTGAGGAAGCTAGAATTTAATCTGGCAACAGAAGCTGTTTTGTACACAGATGCTGGTACATCATCCCATATGGATCAAGGGTTTGCCAATTTCCTGTTCAACATTTCAGCATGCCTCTTCCTTACCGAATGCAAAGCCACAATCCCATGCCACACTAATTCTACCCACCCAGCCAAGGGGCACTGGCCCTCTTCCCTGTGTTCTGTCTCTAGTAATGCAGAGTATCCAAAGGCTGGTATTTGCCTAACAGCTTACCTCCATAGAAAACTGTTCTGTGTTCCTGCAGCTATTAGTGAGACAGCATGGCCCCGATGTCAGCTTGTGACATGAATATAGTTCCGCTTAAACTAACTTTAGAGGATGCTGCCTTGTAGACAACCCAACTGCGCACATACACCAGTATTACAATAAAGGTTATATTTATGCCCTAAACCTTGATATTCTAATCTAGTTGTAGGGCTTAGGGTACTTGTTTCCAACCTTGGGTCTCCAGATGTTCTTGGACTACAATTCTCATTTATGTTACCCTGGATTACCACCTATGCGTGGTGTGACGTAAATTGTTCAACTCCTAATTCACTCAAAAATAACAAAGAGGGTTGTGATATCTGAAACACTAACGATTTAGCATAAGCTTCTGTGGACAGTAGCCCACCTCACCAGAAGCAGATACAGTCTATCCCACTATCTATTCACTGATATTTCACTTCTCAGGCAGCTACCACTCCCATCTTGGCTGCTGAATGAAAATACTAAAGAAAAAAGATGAATTTTGTGATTTAAACACAACGAGCTAATTTCAGCAGATGAGATGACAAGAAACAGATTTCCTACAATTTTTAAAAATTGTGTCTGCTGTATCTGACATCACTGCTTAACAGAGAACAAAAGAGACAACACACCACATCCTGCTTTCAGCTCCAAGCTCTTCAGCAACCACACGAGAAGGTGACAAAGGGATACTTTCTCAGTTACACTCAATAGTGGCTAGTGACAAAGGAAATACGCCCACTATGATGTAAACACATCCACAAAGCATAAAGGAAAGCAGAGAAAGTCTAGAACGAGAGCGCAGTTGGATGATGAGAAGTTCCACTGTTTAGCGCTTACGCTAAAAGGCAGACCTGACGGAGTAAATGTACCAATCAGTGTCTCATCGTCATAGTGTGGATATTTACCTTGGTAGTAATTCACTTTAAGTTTTGAAATACTCACCCCTTTCTCTTCCAGCTGCCTCAGTCTGGTTTCCACTTTCAATCTGTTCTCGGCTCCCATCTCCGCACTGGTGTTCTCTCCCAGGGCATCATAGCGAATAGTCAAGGCTGTTTTAGCAGCTAGCATTCGTGAAATCTGGAAAAGAAAAAAGTTCAATGCCCCTTAGTGAAAGGAGAGTTACATCTCCTACCAGTACAGGGAAGCATAATGGAGACTTCTCTCCATAATTCTGGCAACAAAAAAGATGGTATGCAAAATGAACATTTTCTCAATTTTTAAAAACAAATTTAATTTAGGAGTTAAACCTTACTATTTCAAACCAAATATATTTTAACTACTAATAAAATGATTCTTCTAATAATTTCAATTGTTTCTTTTAATTACTCCAATATTTACTCTTTGGGCTCCAGGTCCAAATAGGAATAACATTTTCTATACACAAATAAGACAACTACATAGCTGAATTATATGCAAGTATTTACAATACCAATACAACAAAAATTAAAAAAATGTACCTCTCATTTGCCCTTGCAGCAGTGTGCCACATCCATACCATAACTGCCGTAGTTTCAACATCACAGAATCAAATGAACCCAGTTCCCCGTTTTAATTTTATTACTATTGGCAAGCAGAAGTTAAAACTCTCAGTGGATTACATCACTGATTTTTAAATTGTTTGGAAGGTCTGCTTAGAGCAAAGGACAGCCAAAAAGAGGCATGCATCCAAATATCAAAAAAGGATCAAAGGTAGAGTATTCCCATCATCAGCCAAGACCTAGATAGGCTGACATTCATTCACCGACATGGACTATGTGGGAGTGAGTGTATCCTCATTGCTTGGTCACCTCAACCTGGCCTGAGTGTAAGCTCTCATTTTTTAAATCATCATCCCCTGAGTATGCTTTCATTAATTCAATATATATATAGACTACTTCTCATCAAAAATGTACTCCGGGCTACCAGCAACAGAAGAGCAAATCATGAGTAAATAACAAAACAAAAAATTAAATAAAGCACAATTAAAAAGGATAATCATAGCATAGGCAGAACCCAGTCATTTAAACACCTTCTAAAGCCCAGCTTAAATGCTGAGAGTCTGCCTGAATAAAAAGGCCTTTGCTTGACAACAGGTTGGAATCCATTCCTGAGCCAGGGAACATCCATTGCAAATTCTCCCCTTGTGTCCCTCAGCAGACATGCCTCTAATGCAGTGTTTCCCAACCTTGGGTCCCCAGATGTTCTTGGACTACAACTCCCAGAGAGCTAGCCAACACAGCTAGAGGTGAGGACCTCTAGAGTTCTAGTCCAACATCTGGGGACCCACTGCTCTAATGGCAGTGAGACTGGAGAAGGGCCTGCCCAAAAGATCTTTAAAAGTGTGCAGGTTTCTATGGGAGAAATTGGGTGTAATGGTTTATTTCAAACACGGGGATCAGATATCCAGTTCATTAAGCCTTCTAGTATGAGTACTGGATTAGTACACCAATAGATCCTCATGCTGTTGCATGTGGAGCTGATTAGTGGTGCTAAATTAGGCAAGCCATGGGATGGGGCATAATTCCAGATATTTTGAGAGACAATAGATCAGACATGACTACATCTAGACTTACTGAAAACCAACCAGAATGTTGCTATCTTGATTCTTTCTCATTTTGCAGAAGTAGACTCAAGTCATCAGTCTAACAGATAAGGCTACAAATCTTAGTCTAGACACAAGTAGACTCAGTCTGCTTTGTTGCAAGAACTCTCAAACCATCACTGCTTGAGGGGGGAAAAAAACCCAACAACACCACATTTGATAAAATCTCACCTTTCCTTTGTTTTTAGCTGTTGTTTGGCCCACAAGAGAAGCATGATAAATCAGACCAAATTTGGGTGTGTCACGTTTAGTCTTCAATGCTCTAAAAAGTGCTTTTTCAGCACCCAGAATCTGAACAGTGGACGCTGGATGCTTAGCCAAGTTCAACAAGGACCCTGTAATAGAAGATAACAACAGGAGTTTGCAAGAATGAAAACCTCTGAAAAAAGCTCTGGACAAGCAACCAAGCTTCAGGTCAAAACCAAAATAAGTCCCCCCCCCCCCCCATGTGTATGTGCATGTGTGGACATATACAAACACCACTCCTTGAATTGTCTGAAGTTTTGAAGCTGATTTTGATTTGTTTAAGGAGACCAAGGTAAAAAATCAAACTGTCATAGACAATTCAACATCTGAGAACTGGCAGTAACAAAACTGAAGCCCACTTTATCCGTTTCATTCCATGATTTGAACATAAACCCGGCAAGTACTTGGGGAAGGAGCGGAAGCAGGACTCTAGAGCATCTCAGAAGAGGTAGTGACTGGAGTTGCCTTCATCTTCCCAAGCTGAAATCAGGCAAACTTTAGAAGAGAATCATCATCGATGACTTCTAGGTCCCACCAATGTTGACAACCTTGCATGCTGCCATTTCACATTTCAGAAACACTGGCTGAAATCTGGTTGCTTAACATAGTTAAGTTACACTGGAGTAGGCCCACTGAACCAGAGCCAAATTCAGCTGATTCAAATGGGTCTACTCTAGTTACAACTTACCTTAGTGTAGGAAGTTGCCACTAGTCGGCCCATTTGAATCAATGGAGCTTAGGGAGGAGTTGACTCACCAAATCCTCTGATTCAGTGGGCCTACTCTAATGCAACTTACTGCACAAAGCAATAGGATTTTAGTCACTGAAATACTTTCAGCAATCCTTTATCATCACCACCATATCAATTTCTGTAGTGCTTCTCACACCTAACAACACCTCAAAGTAGTGTAGAAAAAGGTCATCTCTAAAATCAGAGGCTATTACACACTGGCTGAAATACTGTTGCACACAGTGCATAGTGTTTAGAAGTGAACTGCCATTAAGTTAAGAAATCCCCACAGACATTATCTGTTGCATACAAAGTCATGCAACTTGGCATACAACAGATAATGCTCATAGACATTTCTTAACTTACAGAAATTCACATCTAATGCTATGCCCTTTTCATAACTGCGCAACAGGATTTCAGACACTCTTAAGTGTGGAGCAGGATAATGTTACACAGCTGAAACACAGCATTACTGAAGCATACCTGCATGAGCAATAAGCCGTGCTCCTACAAGCTCTCCCACCATGACTGTGAGGTTAGGTGCAATGGCCATCATTCTGTTTTTTAGGTAATCATACAGTTGTGCCCGATAGTCTGAGATTTCAATCACCTGAAAGAGAAAACAAGCCTGGTGAATATTCACAAAGAAAAGCTGACAAAGAAAAGCATAAAAGCAATGTCATAAGCTAACAACTAAACTGGTTGTGAAATTTTGCTGGCAAGTAACATTGTTTTCATATTGGTTTTCTGATTTCTTACGGAGCGTAGACAGAATCTAAACAGAGACAAAAAAAAGTGCAACCCAGTGGAACACAAACTGGTAGCAGCGGAAAGTCCTAATAACATTTCAAGGCAGAAGACAGAAAACCTTTGAGAGCAACGTTTTTAAAATAACACTATTATGTTGAAACAAAAAGCCCATTAAAAGACACTAGCCAGAATCCAACTGATGATTTAGGCTTGTATAAATGAAATTGCACAAGTCATGGCAGCAAATTGCTGCCAAATACAAAGATTTGCACTCTCTGGTACGTGCCCAATCACACAATGCAGTATCACCAACTGGATTCTCACTAAAGAGAATGAGGAAGCAAGGTGAGCTTCCAAGGGTAAGAAATGTCACCACTCTGGTATTCTCACAAAGCAGGCCCTGTTTCTCACACACTGTGTATGGATGGGATGGCAAGTAGGGTCTTGAAACAGGTCTGAATTTGCTGAGCAAGCAGAAACAGGAGTTGGCTGTCCCTTGGTTGCATATTATTTGGGCATAGAATGGCCATGATATTTTGCACACGTTCAGAATGGAATAGTCAGTGGTAAATATTATTCATTTACTTTAAATTACAGTGGTGCCTCGCTAGACGATGTTAATCCGTTCCACGAAGATCGCTGTCTAGCGAAAACATCGTCTAGCGAAGCACGTTTTCCCATTGGAATGCATTGAAACCTCTTCAATGCGTTCCAAGGGAAAACGCACTCGTCTAGCGAAAATTTCCCATAGGGAAACATCGTCTAGCGAGTGCGGGTCCCCATCGGAATGCACTGACAGCTGCACTGACAGCTTTTCACCACTAGTCGGCGCATTCCTATGGGAAACCTCATTGTCTAGCGAAAATCGCCATAGGGAAACATCGTTTTGCGAAGCGCAGTAGCGATCGCAAAAGGGCATCGTCTAGCGATTTCCTCGTCCTGCGAGGCAATCGTCTAGCGAGGCACCACTGTATATCCTACTTCTTTCAGAGCACAGAGACACAGCATAGTTTACAAAATAGTTAAAAAATAGATATTGCTAGAAAGATAATACATTGTAACACTTGAACTCAAAGGTAGGAAACCAACCACTGAACTGAAGCATTTTAAAATTTAAAACATTTTTAAAAAGTTAAATATAAAAAGCACGGTATTGGGTTTTTTTAAATTAAAACTCAGCATCCAGAAGCAGACGCAGATAATGAGAAAACAGATCAGCTTAACTCTCTCCCCAACACACAGAGTTTAGGTATGGAACAACTTTTCTATTTTGAATGTTAAATATATGTAAAGGGAAATTGTAATATGATGGAAAACAGTATCTGATGGAATAGGCCAGGGCTAGCCAAAAATTAGTTATGGTAAACTTCTTTCCTTATTTTTGCCCCCTCACAGAATTAGTGACCTGAAAAATGGCAAAGCTGGGGCTCTTTTGCTATGTCCAAATGGTCTTCCCCATATCTAAAAGACATATATCACTCTCTTCTGGAAAGCTTACAGAGGTGCAGGTATTGAAGTTTAGGACATATTGTTACAAAAAAAGAGGGTCATATGGTACCACCAATTGTTGGAAATGCAAGAGATGTTCCTATTAATGTTTTCATTAACACCTTGTTCTCAATAATCCAAGAAGTTTTAAAAGGAGGACAGAAAACCAGTAAAACTCAGGAACCCAAATCAAATATACAGATGCACACTGTCATCCAGTATTGAAATGAAGTTCAGGGTAAATAGCTACTTTGGGTAAGCAGGAAGGGCTGTCCTGTGTCTCTCCAGCAAGATGTGCCTAACCATGAGTTGAAGACCAAAAGGTACCCACACACCTGGGCCCTCTCCTCTGAATATATGTTGACTGTCAGAGACTTCATTCTTCACCTATAAGCAAGTGACCAGGTCAATATTCTTAGTTCAGTTCTTAAGTGGCCCATTTGGACACAAACAAACCCCAAGCTTCTTGACACAAGAAGCTTATTGCTCGTCTGACCTTCTCACATCCCTTGTACTGATCTTTTAGTTGGACTTAACAGATGGATGTACTTGGCTAACCTGGCAGTAAAGGAGTGTAAATGATATAGATTCTGATATCATATATATTGTAAGCTTCTACAACTCTCAGAAAAGAAAAAGAGTGAGCATGCGATCCAGCAAAACCGATACCTGAACATATTCCAGTTATTTTAAATAAGTTATTTGAGATGGCATCAGAAGAGGTAGTGACTATGCGGCCCTCATGTTATGGACATCAGGAATGCATCATCTCAAGCATCATCACTGCCATCAAGAATCTTCACCTGAAACACCTTCTGAAAATTGTTTCTACAGACCACTCTAATCTCTAAATGTTTGACCATGAACTCAGGACACTCAGTAGCTATATTGGACCTATCTGATGTGCATTAGCCTTTTTGCTATTCACACAACAGTTTTGCACCTTTAATCACAGTGTCTGTTGTATATGCACTGGGAATCTATGGTTAATCAGAAGTTTCCTAGTTTAAGTGTAGCTCATACAAATGTACAAAAGGGACCACTGATGTATTGGTTCATTAAGCCAAGCTAGGCTTGTTCAAACTGGCTCAATCCTGCCAGACTCAAGTGCCTCCAAATTAAAATAGATTTAGCCTAACAGAAGCAAGTTGCTCTAAGTGTTTAAATAAATTACAGGATAGTTGAGAGAGGTGCAGGGGGCAGCAATATGGACTTTCAGTAAACTTTCTTAAACTGGCTCTGGACTAAATTCCAAGTTCCACCCACTGCAGCAATATCACCTGGTCGCAAAGGTGCTGTATATTGCTTATATCTTCTTCAGACACTTCAGTTCCCATGGAGATCTCTGCAGCTGCCTTAACCTCTTCTTCAATTTCCTCTGGTAGGACCTCAGAAAGATCAGAAGAGGAGAAGTTCTTTCTGTCTCCTGCAGAACACAATTTAAAGTAGAAATGAAGTTTTAAACTCCATTTTCTCTGCAACTCCATGGATATAATATATAACTTCCAACATGAGAAGCAGATCTAACATTGCATTAAGAAAAAACAAACAGCCAACTCTACAAATCATTCTATTTATTTGATACAGAAATTTCCACAATATGGCTTGAAGGGAGTCTATACCCAATTTGCTGCTGGCCTTAAGACAACTATTTATTAACTCTGGATGGGGAACAAATATTACTTGACTCCAACTCCCATTAGTCCCAGCCAGGATAGCCAACTGTGAGGATCATGGGAGATGTAGTTTGCAACAATTCCCATCCTTGTATTCACCCTGGAACTATTTTTTTTTGTTTCTACAAGCTTACAAGTGATTCACATAAGAAAGTAATTCATATATATTTCATTGGGTTTGTTATGAAAGAATTCAACAGAAAATAGGCACTCATAACATTTATGTAAAGGGATATTTTACGATACAAATTATACCGATAGTTAGACAACTTGACACAGTATAAATCTCACTTTTCGTAGGAGACCAAGGAACTGCATAATTTCTAACACAGCCAATTCACCCTGTTCTTTACAACTGATTTATATAAGTCTGCCATTACTCACCAATTTTCCGCACACATTTACAGTATGTTAGATTATCTGTTATAATTTTCCCCAGTTCAGGGAAATGCCAACCATACCATTCTCTACAGCGCATGATATAGTTATTCAGTTCTTTGTCCAAGTCATCAAGTAGGGCTGGAAGAGACAAATATGTATGCGCTTTTTAGCTCCTATTTTAAAAAAAGATACCTTGTTGAAAATATTATCAGAAAGCAACATTTTGAAATGGTTTCGACAATGGTTTTCTCAACTTGAAACTCTGCTTTTAGACAAGGCAATAAATATTATCAAAAGTTTTCAGAGAAACAAGAAGTTAAAACATTACAACCCTTTTGTTTAGCTGCATACAGTAAATACAAAAATAGCAGCCTATTGTACTAGTTGCCCCAAAATATCAGCTTGAGTAGAAAATGGAAAGAGTTGCCATATGTATGTCCTTTAACCACTGAACTCAATACCACTGCTAGCAAATACCCATTTGTCTGCTCTCTAAAAACAAAACAAAACAAAAACTACTGTAGTTTCCCACCCCTTACAAACTCCAACATGCAGCAGCCAGTCTTGCAATTTCTTCAAATCTGGTCACACACCCCTGTGTTTCACCAGCCAAGTGAAACAGTATTAAAAGACATTTAGGATCCCAGCTCTCCCTCTTTCACTGGTTACCTTCCAACCAAAACTGACTGCTTTTAGCTTATTCTTGATCCCATCCAAGATAAAATCCCAAGGTGAAGCACAGGCTCTGAATGTTACTCAAAACCCCAGTAGAGTGCTAAAAGCAGGTTAGAGCCCCGCTACTTGAAGGTAGGGGTGGTCATGGGTCCCCACCAAAGCAGCCCCAAAAGTCTGCTGAGTTTTGGTGGAGTCAGGGAAAACTTGATTCAAAGCAAACAAATGTTTGCTTTAAATAAAGAATGGGCAAGCTCAGGGGTTTGGGAACCAAATTTGTGCCCTCAACCCCCTCTGTGGGGGGCTCAGAGATTTAAGAAGTAAACAGAAGTGGGGGTGAAAGGAGAGGCAGCCTGTAGCGGATGACAGAACTGCTCCCTGGCCCTGCTCAGTTTGCCCACTCCAGGACACAGTATGAAACTGGGGAAACATACAATCAAAAGGCTTCTTTGCCTATTAGTAACAGCTTGTCTCCCACCCACTGTGACTGCAGCTCTAATCAGAGTCAGACAGCACAGCTCACTGTGATATATGATGAGAGTTGCAACTCATGACCACCACACGGTGGGCTTACACGTTGCCCAGCCAGTTTAGCAGATGGTTTCAGTCAGTCGGCCCTCATTATCACATGACTCAAATGCAAGGCAAAACAATATTAGGAAACAAAAAGAAAAACCCTACTCAAAAAATTAGTGAGAAAATATTGAATAAAATCAGTTTTTCTAAATCCTTGTTGCAGCCACCCAGGGCGGACTTGATTTAAATCAATTTGATTTTTTAAAAAATCATTGTTTTTTATCCACTTTTCAGCCACCATAATTTTTTATAGAAAGAAAAAATCTTTTACTGCCTAGCTACCAAGTTGTTTATGCACTTCTCAAAACAGAGAAAGTTCCACACTCTTATGAGCCATAAGCCCTGTTACGTTGTCTCAGTGGTAGTGACGAAATGTTGAATTAAAATCATCATTTTCAGGTCAACATGTTTCCATCACTGACAACCTTCCACCCTCAACGTGCCTAATAGTCCCATATAAGCAGTCCTATACCATGTATGTTAAGTACCATACTTGCGTTTTGGATTGTGCATTGTGATTGCTTTACCTCAATGATAAACATCTGTCAAACTACCACGCTCATACTAAATCAGTAACAACAGATTGGTAGATATTAAATAGGAGTCCACTAATTCTGGCTGACCAAAGCAGCAAAGCAAAAGAGATACTCATCAATCCCCCCACTAAACCCGACTGAGACATCAACCTGGAGCATTAAAGCGTTGACTATATTTTAAATCCCCACTAGGGTAAACTTTGCATTAAACAAAGCCGGTAAGTTCCTCATTTAAACACAAGCTTGTGGGCCCTCATATGAGGGCATTAAAAGCAATTGCAGATGAAGGGTATTTAAAATCCAGCTGTACTTACAGATTGCTTGGACAATCATTGTATCCACTTTGTCTGGGCTGAACTTCAGCTTGTATCGGGAAAGGCTAAAAACAGATATACATAAATGTAAACAATTCAATATACAATCCCCAGTCACATGTACTCCTTCTTTCCCTTCCAAGCAATTAGAGCACTGCCCTCCACTGCCACAAGAATTATGCCCTTCCTGCACTGCTGAACCAGGCTGGACATTTGGATAGGTTTCATTCTGAAACATTAGGACAGAAATTCTGGACCAAAGGGTAGGAAACGTGAATGGAAAACCTGTATATCTGTCTCAAAGGCAGCTTAAGTATGCATTCAGAAGCATAATACAGTATGGCCAAAGTCTTACAACTAGTCTCAACTAAGAGGAGCTCGTCAATTGCTGAATCATTAAGTTAACATTTCCATAAAACCCATGGAATGAATGGGTCTACTCTAGTTGGGACCAGTGCAAGGTACTAACTGATGTTGTTTTCTCTAATATGAAACAAAGAAACTGTTCAGTACATTACCAATATTAACTGTTTCAGCCTCAATTACTGAGGCTGGGAGAGCTAACTATGGACCAGGCTTTTGATTAGAGATTAGCTTGACCCTCCGATTGTTCCTGGGATTTCCTGAATGCCAACCATTCCTCATCTCTGGCTAAGCCAGTTAGGGCTGATGACAGCTACAGTTCAGCCACTGCTGGTGGGGAACACGTTCTCAATGCCAGTTTCAGATAGCACCAGGAAGGTTTACAAACTATCGATTGACATAACTCTTTAACACAGACATTTATTGTCATTGGCGCAAATGAAAAACCAAAGCTAGTAAAGCTGATAGGACACTGGATTAGAAGACAGGATAGAAAAGGATTTGAGCCTAATCATCTATGTGAACTGAATGAGAGTGGCTCTCATCCAATATGCTCCATAATTTCCATATCAAACGCAAGCCTGGATCTCTTGTAAAAGCTTTAAAGAGGACACATAGATGTGTATTTATGGCATCAACTGATATTTTTCAATAACAAAAAAGTACCAATTATGGCGCAAAAACTTTCACTGTTGCTCATATTACTTCACAAAAAAATTTCTTCTCTGCACACTTACTTGGCAAGTGATCTCAGAGAAGTGCATAAGGTTACTGCATGAGCATGCTCTGAACAGGTGCCTGTGCATAAGCTTGCATTCTATGTCATATAAAATGGCACTCCCACATGTAAAGATACACAACACAGCCTTCCCAAATCTGATGCTTCCCACACACCCTGCCCTTCAATTCTCTTCACACACACATTTCCTAGCCAAACACAGAAAGCACAATGCGGGAAAAGAACAATACAGGCAGAAACAGCAAGTTGGAAAAATGTAATATTTACCTGTGTGCCAATCCTAAACACATAGCTGCCATTTCACGTGCTGGAAGGCCACTGATAAGTCCTTCCATTTGTGAACGAATGCCTCTCATCAGTTCAGTAACCATTGGACTGTGGATACAACTTAAGTTCAGCTTGTCCTGCAGAAGGGAAAATAAGTAATACATGTTTCAGCAAAAAAAGTGTGTATAACAGAATTGCAATAATATATTTACAGTTCCATATTAAGAAAACAAGGCTGCAAAAGCCTGGCATACTAGCAAGCTCATGTTGCAACAAAATTATCTATGTGAGACTCTTTTCCAATCACCTCTGCAACTCCATATTAAAGCAGAGCACATTAGACCATTCCATACAAAAAACCCACACAGTGCAAAATTTCCATAAAATGCTTATCAATATTAAGAGCAAACTTTTTCCTTCAGGTCTTTGTACAAAACAAAAACATATAGAAGCTGGTAGGGGAAACTTCACTGTTCTAACTTATGATGACCTGTTTCATAGTTTTCTAGGTAGAGAATACTCAGCAATGGTTTCTCATTCCTTTCTTCTGGAGGCATCCTGGGACTGTGCATCTTGCCCAAGGCTACATAGGCTGGCTCTTCTCTCAGGAGGCACAGTAGGAAATCAAACTCCCAACCACAAACTCCACAGCCAGATACCTAACTTACTAAGCTACCCAGCAAGTAGACGGATTAAATATTAACATAACATTATACAGTTACTATGCAAAAGGTAATGCCACAAGAAATGGCAAAATCCAGCCAAAAACACCTGTTAAAATATGGCAGCAACAACCCACTTAGAGCCAGCAGATGATTACAGAGGAAGGTGTGTAGATTCTTATTTTCCTCTTTCTTACCCATCCTCTTTTCCATTTGTAAGGAATCTATTATTCTGTAAGTCTTCAGACAGAAACTCTTAATCCCTATAGAGGGCTTATTTAAATGCAGGCAATTTATAGATAACAAAACTATCAAAGATAAAGTGGCAAGATCCCACCATATCATTTGTAGCAAAGGAGGACCATATATTCATCATTGACTGACAACTGACATTAAACGTGCACCCTTTATGGAGGTAAAGAAAGATCACTTCTAGTGGAAAAACAATATGTTTGCAGTATACTCGTTTATGTGATAAAGAAGATTAAAGTTGTGCCATTGATCAAAATACCACACATCTAACACACACCAGGATTTACCTTTATTACACCTCCCAGTTTAGCATCTGCTACAGCCAACTGTTCGTGGGCATCTTTTGCTACTATCTTCTTTAAGATCTTCTTTAGATTCTTGCTAATCTTGCCTTCAACCAGAGCAGTGGATGCTGAGAAGAGAAAACAGAACATTTCAGAAGGTCTACCAATTTTCTAGAACCCCTTGTTAGAAAAGTTTAATGTAGAACAACAAATAGGCCCAATGGTGGTCACTCGTCGTTTATTTTTGTCTGTCATCTCAGGGGTAGTGAGAAAACATTATGTGCTATCACAGAGATTCAGCTCCACTAATACATCACTGACAACGGAACCTACTGGTATTCTATATAGTTCCAAGTCCACCATCCCCTACAAAATCTCACCATTGTCAACAAGACTACAAATGCCTGCAAGTTTGAACATAAAGTAGCATTGCTAGTTTCTACGCTGCCTGAATGAGGCACATAATCATATTGGTTACATTAACTCTTTAGGTTTACTAAGAGTCACATGAAGAACCACCAGCCTGCCTCCCCTCCATTTTGATCACACTTAGCTAGTACATCCTTTGGCTATGCTGCCTGCAGATGATGCACATTCTAGTGCAATACTTCAGAGGGACCAGGATGGGAGGGGGAGGGGGACTGAAGGTGAGAACATTTTTGTAAACCAAACCAAATGTGATTTCCGCACAAAAGATGTTAAAGTGCCACAACCATCTTACACTATGAGCTCCGTGTTTGTGGCACTGTAATTTCCAGAGATTCATTTGCAGAGATGAAGACTTCCAAGAGCCTCAGAAATGCTACTAGAACACAGTATCCAATTCAAAGCACTTGCAATGCATTAATTCAAAGAGACGCTCAGGTATAGCAGGTAGGGAACCCTTTAGCCCTCAAATTACCTGCAAGAGCTTCCGTTGTGTCTTGAAACTTCTCGAAGTGTTTTAGCTTTACACTAAAGGAAAAAACACAAGATACCAAACTGTTTTTATAAGGGTTATGAAGAACTTAGCATCTACTGTAGAGTGAAAGAGAACATAAGTACAGTTCAGGGATCATATGGTAAGTTTGCACTGCTCAGCCTTTAATAAATTTTTTTTAAAAAGCAAGCCAGTTCTGAAATCCCTATAAGAATAAGAAAAAAATAGCTTGAAAACTGTTAAGCCAGGAGAACAAATCATCTTTTGTGACTAAACCATGAAGATTTCAGCACTTGCAAAAGCAGAGTTAGGTGGTACAGTGCTTAGGATTTGGGGTCAGGCTTGGAAGACCTAAATTCAAATCCCCACTTAGCTCCAAGGCTCACTGGGTGACTCCGAGTCACATGATCTCAGCCTATCTGACAAACGCATGGGAAAAGGGGAAACCATGTACACTGCCTTGAGCTCAGTGAAGGAAAGGTGAAATGTAACAAATGTAAGTGTGCTACTTAAGTTATACTAGTAGTTAATTCTACTAGTTAAGAACACTCCAGCCTCCCATGTGTAACGTGGAACAACATGCCTGTCTTACCAGATTGCATATAACACTCTAACATAATGAAACACAATCAGTAATACAGAATACGTTCTATATAAAACTAGGCAACTGTGCCGTAATAGTTATATACAACTAGGTATGATTTTATTTAGCCATTTCCTACTAAAACAAGCTGTAATTTACTACTTAAGATTTCTTATGCCATCTATTCATATTCACACAACAACTTATAACATGATAAAGTAAGGGGCACTCTTTTTGCATGTCAATTTCTGGTTTGACAGATAACCTCTGCTAGGAGTCATGTGAACCTCTTTTATAACTATTTCCCTTCAGCATGCCTTTCCCATTCTACTATATTCCAACAGCCATGCTCACCCTGCACGATCCATAACAGCAAACTGTTGTGCTAATGGGAAAGTGATTTAATACACATTTCTATGAAAGAAATCTAAGCCTGTCCGTCCGTCCGTCCGTCCATCCATCCAGGTAGGTTAAACATCATATGCCAGTTTAAAGAGATACATTTTAAAACTCTTCTTACAGGCAGCCAGAGTGGAAACTGATCACAAATCTGAAGACAGTGCACTTCAAAGTCTAGGAACCACACCGGAGAAGCCCTGTTCTCTGTGTCTGTTAGACAGGCTTCTGAAACTGTTGGTATTAAGAGTGCCCCTCCTGAAGATCACAACATTCAGACAGACTCATTACAACACAGGCTGTCCCTTAGACAGCTCAATGTCATTTAGGGCTTTAAACACTTTGAATTGGGTCCAGTTAGCAATAGGCAACCAATGCAGCAGGTCTTTCAATACAGGGATCATATGACTCTAGTTGTTACATACTGTATCAATTCTAGATCACAAACCCTCTTCAAGTGTGTCACATTCTTACAAGAATATGACTATTTCCTAAACATGACTTACATTTTATTGGCTTTTTCAGGAGTTTCAAACTCTTTCCATAAACTATCGATTTCCTGGAGCTTCTTCTCATCCAGAACCTGTGACAGGGAGAAAGTAAAACACATGTACACAAAATTCAGCAGCAGTATTCCTATGCTCATGTTTCATTAAGTAAATACAGAAGTAGACATCAAAATTATGCCCCATCTCTTAAAAAGTTGCTCAAAGGTTACTGAAAAAGACATCACACCAAAAAGTACCTATCATTCCAATTATCTGTAAATTTCTGTATCTGGAGGCATTTTCATCAGTCTTCAAGGAGAACAGGATGGACCACTGCCGTCTTCCATATATTTTTAGCCTCCAGCTTCTGCTAGTCCTCACCAGGACTGCTACTGGTGATGGATTATGTGGGCTGCATTTCAAAAACGCCTTGAGGGCCACAGCTGTCCACTCTTGAGTTGAAGAGAACAAAGTCCAGTTGGAAATATGAGGTGCCATATCACTCACAATGTAGCACATTCTGATCCAACTTTTGGACACCCAAACAAGTTTGTATTTCTTTAAACTCTTGAAAGCCAGGCAGCTGATCCTCAAAGCATGGTCCTCCTTTCCCAATTTTTTTTCTGAAAGGTCAGAAGAGGGAAGAAAGTAGCAGAAAAGCTACCCTTTTAATATATTCACCACTAGCTTGTGCTGGATCTGTTACGATTTGCAAATTTAGGAAATCTGGCAATATTACCTCAGGACAACTATCAGGTATGAAATTAATAATGTTCTGTCAAGCAGCCCTCCCTTATACATCTTTATTCACAAACAAAGCCTTGAACAGGGTATGCCATTAAGTAAGCATCTACATGATGAAGACCCCAGAACTCTCTCCTTTTCCCTTTCCAGTGGCTTGCTGCAAAGCAAACAATTTCTGTGAGTAAACTAACCTGTCATAATAGAACCCAAGCAAAATCCAAACGATTCTAAGACGTAAAATAACACAGTTCTTTTAACAAAGCAGCAACAAAGAGATAGAGCAGGTAAAATAGCATTTTAACTAGGTATAACTAGATGTGATGCAGGCAATGTGATAAGAGACTGAGGTCCAGGAACGTCCTGGTTCAATCTTTATCTCTGCCCCAAACTCATTACATATTATTAGGCAAGTTACTCCCTTTCAGCCTTAGCCTCCATTTTGAAAAAGAATACTCCGTTGAAGAGCAACTACATAACCAGACACATTTTAATCATTTTAACATCATATCCATTAGTTTCACTACTAAGAGAGGCTGCAATATTTTGAAATGTGGTTAAGAGGCATGCAAGAGGTAACGGGATTAGATGAGAGCGGGGAGTTAACCCTTCGTCCATTCTCTTAATTGAAAATTACACGCAAAGCGGGCCCATCCAGGACCCGTTGTGCCATTGATTGTTCGGCTTCCAGGCAGGAATGGGCCCTTGTGGCCCCTCGGAGAGAGTTCGACTGGACCGACCCTCAGCCCGAGGCTGCAGAACCTGAGGGATTACGGCCCAAGAACCCCTGGAGGGCCAGAGCTGCCCACCCCTCTGGGTCACCCCCCACCACCATGCCCTCCTCGCAGGCCCCAATCCGTCTGGTGGGAGCACATGCGAACCCCCCTCCCCACGCGTTGCTCTCACCTTGAAAATGGCGTACCCGGCTGCGGTCTCGAATAAAACGAGCATCGCGACGGAAGGGGGCGGGAAATCAGGCCGGAGCTGCCGCCACCGCCAGCCAGCTACCAAAAGACCAAGACACGCGGCGCAGCCTGACCTCCAGCGGCCAGCCCCACGAGGGCGGAAGTGAGGCGCTGCCCGCCTTACCGGAAATGGCCGTGCGGCCTTCTGGGAGGAAGCCGGAAGGGAACTTAATGGTTTTTCTAAGCGAAAGCTCGGGTTCCGGAAGTGGTCGCGCTGAAAGTCTTCCGTCTCCTTCTTTCTCTGTCTCTTGTTGCTGCTGCCGTCATATATCTTCTCAGGAGGGGAAAAATAACGCCCAACTGCGACCCGGGGAGGGGGAGGGAGGAAGGACGATTAAACAATAGATAATTTTTGTTCCTGATTTAAAATAATCTGTATCAGGCGAAACCCAAAGAAACAAAAAAAAATAAGCATGATGGACACCCATAGAAATGGATTGAATATAAATGCCTTGGTTTCTTAAATTGTTACCAAATGTAATACTTCTGCTGTTTATCCACTGCCACTGTTATTTTGTTCACAACTACCAAGCCCATCTCTCATCACAAGGCTCAAAGGTAGAAACTGTCACTATTCCCTACATTAGCGCGGGATTCCTCTGCGATCTTCTTTCACTTTTATATTTACTTATGTATACTTCCCCCACTTTTCTTAATTTTTAATTGAATTCCCAGTCTTCCAAACCCAACCCAACCCTCTCTTTTCTCCCCCTCTCATCTTTGCTCAGGCCTGGTGTCTGTTTTCTGTCTCCTGGAGGAATGTTTATGTATACAGTATAACAGTACCCTAAAACAACATAGGCTAAATTACTGCATGTAGATACAGGGTTGCCATTTCCTGGAAAGTCAGGGAAATGGAAATTGGTCAGGGAAATTGTAGTATTAAAATATATTCAAGCAGTGGATTTTTGACCTGCTGCTGCAAGAGCATGATCTGTTCTTGTGGCAACTGGAATAGAGAAACAGCAGAATACAAGTAAAACTTAATTATGTCCTTTCCCAGCTCCACCTTTTTCTCAGCTCCACCCCCATGATTTCCAAGGTCTGCCTGTAGCATTTGCAAAGCAAGGCTAGTTTAAACGTTTAGCAAGATACAAGAGAAACTTTAAACATCTAACTGTTTTCATCCCTATCTGCTAGTACTGCATTTAACTTGCATATAAAGATAAGCATGTTTTTGGGTCATGCTTGTGTATGGAATGGACGTTTTGTCTCCTGCTAAACCCAGCACAGAGTCACAGATGAGTTTTGCTGCTGTTCGATTTCACAGTCAGCTAGCACTTTTTATTCTGCACCATGCAAAGTAAGTTTTTCAAATGTGATTGCTTGTTCCTGCTGGAGTTTGCAGAGTACCAGCTCTCTCACCCTCTTCCCTGACTTCTCCCATGCATAAAGGTTGCAAGTGAGGGTTGTCTGCTTCTCTAGATTGCAGAAATTATTTGCAAGCATTTAAACTCCACCTTTATTGCTGCTGATCTGCTCATTACACTTTCTGGAATCAGAAAGGGAAAGTGAAACTTCCCCAGCTTTAGAAAGTTCCTATTTGCCAGATAACAAATCTGCTAACATCTTTATTTATTTATTTATTTATTTATTATATTTCTATCCCGCCCATCTAGTCATCTCGACTACTCTGGGCGGCGTACATCATACATAACAAAAACAATTAAAATAACATCAACATCCCAAAATAAAAATAAATAATCGTTCAAGATGGAGAACAAAAATAAATCAAATAGTGCCCCGAGCGAAGGCCTGCCTAAACAGCCATGTTTTTTATTGGCTTTTAAAGACGCCCAGCGAGGGGGCCTTTAAAGGGGGTCTTGGTGTCAGGCGGGTGGTTCTGTGTACAGCTGTATCTGAAACCACATTTTGAAGATGGCTTCTAAGAAGACAGTGGCTGGATTTCAAACTTCATCCTTACTTTGTTCCATGGCTATCACCAATTGCTGGAGACAAATGCAAAGGTTATTGTAAAGTGTGCTACAAAACCTTTGAACTAAATAATATGGGAATTAGAGCTGTGGAGTCTCATCCACAAGGACCATTACACCAGAAGAACCTGAAAACTAAATCAAGTAAACAGTCCATTGCAATATGTTTAGGTTCAAAGCCAAGTACAAGTTCAAATGGCAAAGAATTACCCACCACACAAACTAGTATGGCTGCCTATGTAATCAAGGACTGTGTTAGGGTATGCAGAGTGCCTGTGGCTTTGCAACCGGTGATGAAGAAGATGTCATTTAACTCTTGTAACAACATCAGTGAGTTATTCAAGCGAATGTCCTCAGATAGCCAGATACTCAACGGTTTCATCTTGGAAAAACAAAAGCAATGTATGTTGTTACTTTCGGCTTGGCACCATATTTCTCTGATCTTTTACTGAAACAGCTGAAACAATACCAAACATTTGTTATCTGTTTTGATGAAGCTTTGAATAAGGTGGTTCAAAAGGGACAGATGGATTTAGTGATTTGTTTTTGGGACGATTACTGTAATAAAATTTCCACACAGTATCTAGCCAGTGTTTTTCTTCCAACTGCTACTGCTGAAGACCTTCTTCAGACGTTTCAAGAAGACACGTCTTCTTTATCAGTTGCAAAATTATTACAAGTATCTATGGATGGGCCAAATGTAAATCACCTTTTTCTGATAAAACTAAAAGAAGAAATTAAAACCAACCATGACTGTAAAGGAGAAGGAAAAGAACTGATTGAATTTGGAATTTGTAGCCTTCATGGGTCTTTTAAAACAGGATTGCAAGCAGTGAAATGAGACCTGAATTCAGTCTTGCGCAACATGTAGTATCTGTTCAAAGATTTCCCAGCTAGGAGGGCATCATACACTGCTATGACTGGAAGCACACTATTTCCTCTGAAGTTTTGCTCCACTAGGTGGTTGGAGAATGTTAAATGCCTTGATAGAGCTATAACTGTTTTTGACAACAACAAGAAGTATGTAGAAGAAGCAAAACTCCCCCACAGTAAACCTGCAATTTGTATAAAAGCAGCAACGAAAGATCCACTCATGAAGTGCAAAATAGTTTTCATGAAAATGATTTCTGAAGATTGTGAACCATTCCTACAAAGATTTCAAAACTAAAAAACATTGGCACCTTTTTTGTATGAAGACCTTTGTAAGCTAATCAAGAAGCTAATGAGTTGTTGCTTAAAATCGGAAAAGCTGCAAAACGTGTCTTCTGGTTCCCAGTTGTTAACAATTGACATGAAATTGTCTGAGAACTTGCTTGACAGAAGCAAGGTTAACCTTGGCTTTGCAACAAAGAAGCTGTTGAAAGAAACTAAACTGAGTAAATGTCAAGTGGCTGAGTTTTGCCTAGAGCAGAGGTCCCCAACCACTGGTCCACAGCCCAGTGCCGGTCCGTGGCCTGAGCCGGACCGGGCCGCTGAGACAGACCTCCCGCCCCACCCCCCGCACGCACTCACCCCCGCACAGCCCGTTTGTGCCCGTGCGTGCGCTCCAGCACACCCGTGCGAGCGCCGTGCCGCCATTTGCGCATGTGCACGAGCGCAAGTGCGCCCAGACAAGCGCCGCCGTTTGCACATGCACACGAGTGTGTGTGCACCTGTGCGAGCGCCGCGCTGCCGTTTGCGCATGTGCACGAGAGCACGTGCATGCATGTGCAAACAGCGGCGCAGCGCTTGCACAGGCGCGCTCATGTGAAAGAGCGTGCGCGCGAGCGCGGGGGGTGCCCCGCCTTCCCCAGCCGGTCCGCGGACCGAAAAAGGTTGGGGATCGCTGGCTTAGAGTATCAAAACATGGTAGTAGCTGTTGTTGAAAAATTGATTGAGAGAAGTCCTTTGGAGTTCAAGATGGTGCGTGGCCTATCAGCATTAGATTCTACTATCATTTTATACAAGCCAAATCTTGGAATCCCCAGAATGGGGGCTGTTCTTGAAGCTCTACGTGCAGCAAATCAGATCAATGACACAGTAGCGGAAAAATCAAAGCAACAGGACACTACTTTAACCACAGCTGCCCACAATGAGTTCAAGGCTCAATTTCAAGCATATGTTGCAAAACAAAATTATGAAGTTGGACTAGATACGTTTTAGAGTAGTATTTTGATGTCCAACAAACGTTTCTCAGACCTGTGGACTGTTGTCAAAATGTGCCTTATCCTGTCTCATGGTAATGCTTCTGTTGAAAATGGATTTTCAGTTAATAAGTCAATGTTAATTGAGAACTTGCATGAAGAAACTGTTGTCTGTCAACGTCAGATTTCTGATGCTGTCTTGAACTGTGGAGGACTTGCATCTGTTGTAATTGTTATGAGTCTGTTGCAGTCAGTCAGGCATGCTCATGCACGCTACACAGAGCACTTGGAGGCTAAACCCCATAAGCAACAAGAAGAAATTCAGAAGAAAGAAGAAAAAGAGAAACTTGAGGGAGAAATTAAACATCTTGAAAATGCTAAAAAAAAACAAAAAAAAAAGACTGAGAGAAGCCAAAATGGAAGAGGAAACAACTGATGAGAAACTAAAAGAGTTACAAAATAAAAAGAGAAAACTGTAGAAGTGATAGTTTTCTATCTTAAATCTTTATTCTTTAAAAACAGATTACTTGTATTCTAATTTCTAACTTGAATATTACTGCAATTTCAAAACTATAAGTTTTGTAATGTGGCTTCAGAGAAACCATTTTAGATAGAACATTTATATAATTTGTAGTATACCGTTAAAACAATAACAAAAATGTCATTTCATTTGCTAGCATTCAGAGTTTACTTTTAAGTTTGTATCTTGGTGTAATTTTTGGTGCAATTGCAAAACAAATGCTGCTGCAGTTAATGTTGAAAGAAGCTGATATTAAATTTCTTACTTTGACAAATATTTTTGCAGTTGAGACTTGTGTAGTTGTAGAGTGGAACATTTCATTAAGACTGGCATTAATGCAACACGGTCTATTCATTTTTTAACTTCTGGTTATATTTGAATGGTGGTCAGGAAAATTGACAAATGTTGGTCAGGGAAATGAAAAATAAAATTTCAGTGGCAACCCTGGATGTACCATATGCCCAAGAGCCTATTAATATTTAGCATGTTCTACTTGTGAAACTGATGTTTCATTCATTCAACATTTAATTCTGTTTCCATATGTCTGGTGAAGTGGATGTGTCCACGAAAGCTCACATTAAAATATAATAGTATTGAAGGTGCCACATGTTTTTGTCTTTTTTTGTTTTGTTTCTTTGGATTTTGCCTGATACGCTTACACAGATTAACATGGCTACCTCTTCCAAAAATGTGTATCTTTGATCCACTCTTTCAACTAATAATAAGGGAGAGTTATAAAATCTGCATGCAGGACCGGGAATGAGAGTGGTGGGGAACCGAAACCATTGTTAGAAAATGGAATTAAGAAAAACAATAATGCTAGGAAAAATGGAAGGTGGCAGGAAAAGAGGAAGACCAAACGAGAGATGGATTGATTCTCTAAAGGAAGCCATATGCTTCAGTCTGCAGGAGCTCAGCTCTTGAGGACAGGACATTTTGGAGAGCTCTCATTCATAGGGTAGCCATACGTCGGAAGCAACTTGACGGCACATAACAACAGTATTTAGAAAGGGTCAGTGCTGTGGCTGAATACAGAGTTTTTTTAATGCCTTGCCACAGAGAGGTGAGAGTGCCAATGCGCCACTTTTTCCTGCTTCCAAGGCTTCCCAAGAGTAGTTGGCTGGCCACTGTGGAAATAGGATTAGGTAGGTAGTCAGTCCCTTGCTCAGTCCAGCATGGCATTGTGTTTATAAGTGCTTTGCATTAATTTGTTAAAAGTCACCTTATAGTTTGTGTTTGATTTTTTCAGATAAATTTATAAAAGTGTTAAAATTGCATAAATTAAGTGCAGCTTGTGCAAAATAATGCATCTGGTGGTATGTTCAAGTATTTTAAAGACTGCAGTCTTGCAGTGACCTGTTTCAGAGTACTGTATCAGAAATTTTTATTTTTAAATCCATTGTTTCAGAATAAAATATTACATTCAGTGGACTTTTCTTCAAGTAAACATGAAAGGAAGTGGATGCTTGCTGGTCATCCTTTAGTGACATGCAGATAGCACTGTATATATTTGTTTGGAAATCATTTCCACTGTAAGTTTAATAAGTTAACCTTGAAAATAAATACATTGGGACCAGGTGGATTTGTAGTTTATGGTGAGATGCAGAAGGTTAGCATGATGTCATACCCTACCTGACCCCTCCAGTACTGGTCATTCACTGCATGAGTGACATGTGACTAAGGAGTCCAATGTGCATTTTCTTGGGAGTTAGTGACATTTAATAAAGATTTTTGGGACAATATGTATAGCATTGGGCCACATGTTCTAGAACAGTGATGGCGAACCTATGGCATGCGTGCCACAGCTGGCACGTAGAGCCCTCTCTGTGGGCACGCGAGCCATAAATCACTGGATTGCTACCCCCGGCAGCCAAACCTGAGGAGGCGGCTGCAGCCGCAGTGCTAGCACCCCGACAGGCAGTGGGCCAGGATCCGGAGCAGCTGGCGGGCCGGCCGAGCTATAGGTAGTGGCGGGGTTGGGCACAACTGGAGGCACCTCCGTGCCCGGGATTCCTGCTTCCACCGCCACTTCTGCTTCCACTGCTTCCGCTTCCACTGCTGCCGCCCACTGGGTTGTTGTTTTTTGTTTGTTTTTTGTAGTTTGGGTACTCGGGCTCAAAAAAAATCGCCATCACTGTTCTAGAACAACATTATAGTTCTCTATTTTGATTTGCTGCCCCAGACAGTCTCATGTGATGGGACTTTGCATAGTTCACAAGTGTTGGTTGAACTAATGTATCTGAGTTGTTTAGTGAAGTGCATGGCCAGGTATGTGACCTGGATGCACCCTAGCACCTTGGCAATTGGTCACAATTACAGCAAGTTAACATAAACTTTGTCAACACCAACAAGAATCTGATCAGTATTAGCGAGTGACAACACCTTGTGGGCAAGTGAGTTTGGGCACTTATGAAGAAGGCTGAAATTAAGCCAAGGGCTGCTCCTGGACCAAGAAGAAAGGTCCAGTTGGGTGGGAGGACTTGACCCCAATCGAGCAATACTGTTTGTGCCACGAGCAGCAATTTCAAACTTTTATACCAGTTTGCAAAGGACGTTATGACTCTATGCCTTGACTGTTCGTTGAACGACATGGTCGAGAGGTGTGTTGGAGTAACCCTCTTCCATCCCTGAGAAGAGACTCGGTGGAGTAATTCAGTGAAGAGAACTGAATGGTAGAGACATAGAGGCTGACTACATGGGTGTTTAGCTTGCTCTTTGGTCTGCTGCAGGCACAGGCTGGCTTGCTCCAAAAAAGGGCAATTAGACCACATCTTTGCTGGAGCAAACCAGGCCATCACCAGAGCAGTTCTACCTGCACCTTTCTGATCTCTGCCAGGGCTTCTGCTTTTTTTTTTGTATGGACAGGATCACTCTTGTCTTGGTCCATTTCCAGTGCTTGTGATTGCCGGAAATGAACCAAAACAAGCTTTCCTCTTTTAATTTGCCAGTATCATGAAGAGAGCCATGATACTGGTAAATTAAACACTTCCTCAGCTCTGTGGAGGGGCCGAGGAAGTTTTTTTAAAAAGTGTTTGAAGTGTGTATTAGAGCAGTGAATATGTGATGGATCACTTTAAAAACAACATTAGGCATGTGTCTTACAAGTTAGGAATGTGTATTAGGTGTGTATACCCTGTTTCCCGGAAAATAAGACCTAACCTGAAAATAAGCCCTAGTATGATTTTTCAGGATGCTCGTAATATAAGCCCTACCCCCAAAATAAGCCCCTAGTTAAGTGAAACCCCGCCCTCCACCATTGTGCAGCAACCAGAAGAAGATGACATGACTGTATTTGAATACATGTAGATTGTTGTACATGAAAAAAAATAAAACATCCCCTGAAAATAAACCCTAATGTGCTTTTTGGAGCAAAAATTAATATAAGACCTTGTCTTATTTTCAGGGAAACACAGTAATATACATATCTAATGAACTGCTGGATAGCTCAGGGATTTGTGTGTCTGGCTGTGGAGCCAGAGATTGGGAGTTCAATTCCCACTGTACCTCCTTGATAGGGACTGGACTCAATGATCCATAGAGTCACTTCCAACTCTGCAGTTCTCAGATTGACATGTCCTTTTCCCCCCACATTTCACATTTTCTCTGCAACCTACATTTGAACCCATAAGCAAGTTCAATCATGTTTATGAGTAATCTGGCCTTTCTCACTAGATTACTCATAAACATATTCAAACCCACCCATAAATTCAAACACAGGTTACAGGGAAAAAAATTCCATGTCATAAAAATCCTCCCCCTACCCATAAACAAGTTTGAACTTGCTTATGTGTTCAAAGGTAGGTTGCAGAGAAAATGTGAAATGTCATAGAAATCCTCTCCCTGTGATGATGATGATTAATGCTGGTTTTAAAGCAGTGCATATTTGCTGTTCTAATGCACTCTTACATTCCCCCCCCCCCCCACTTCCTCAGAGCTGAAGAAGTGTTTAATTTGTGGTATCGTGAAGTGGCTCTCTCCTTAAGCCACTTCATGATATTAGCAAATTGACAGTGGGTGGTGTGGACAAAATAGGGTTGCTTGAGGTTCATATGCCATTTGGAGATGAGGATTGCACCAACTGGCATACTGGATCTCCTAGCACCCCTATTTAGCCTGCTCCAGTTGCACATGTAGACAAGCTCACAGTGTACATAGTTCATCACGAATGTTGGTTGGTTGACTGGCAACTGACACCAAGCCTTCTTCAACATACTATTTGGAATTCCCATTCTCCCAGAGGAGGCATGCCCCTTTACACATCTCTATAAAATTTCTGGTGAAATTGTCTGTGTGAACCTATTCTTTTCAACACAGTTGACAAGAAAGCAAATACAGACAGACCCTGAATTGTCAATAGTGATGCAAACAGAACACTTTCTGTTCACCTCTCGACTTCAACGGAATTAATCCTGATTTAAAAGTGAAAGATGGATGGACCTTCTCTGGTCCCTGGCTGTAATCCAGCAGAGCCAAGCATGCCGACACAGGGGAACGCACACACAGGCAAGCCTTTCTTTGCAGTTTGGCCACAGTTTCCAGAGTGAAACAGATGTTTTAAATTTTAGGACTTTGGCACTGATAGCTACATTGGTGATGTAATCTTAAGGGGGTGAGTACCTCTTTCAGATGTTTTTATGTTTGAGAACATGCTAAGATGTTAACTTCTCTCTTTGAGAGGTTGTAAATAGCAAGTTTATAGTGCAGTTACATTCAAAATTAACATTCAGATTTAAATCTTGAATTCAGAATCAGACATATAAAACATGAAAGAGGGAACCCTTAGGAGAAAATGGCATAAGTTACTGAAATCAGCCCTGTTCCTCCCAGTGGCACTGTCCAGATGCCTTGAACTACAAATCCCATTATTTATTTACTGGCTTCAGAAGGTAGCATTTGTGGTTCAACACATCTGGAAAGTGCCAGACTGAAGAATGCTGCCCTAAAGCATGAACATAATTATTTGTTAAATAAAGTTTTGTCTCTGATTAACATCTCTTATTCTTTCACCCTCCCCTTCCCGTGTTTGTTTGGGATAAAAAAGATTAATAAGAATTACATATTTATTGTAGTACTTCTAAAGGACAGGGTTCAAGTGCAATACATAAGTGCAGCAAGAAGTCATTAAATCAAGTGTGAAGAATTCTCAATCAGAAGTAGTCTGAGTGCCTCTGATCATGTGCAGAATATTATTTCCTGCACTATTGATAGCTGCATCCTCTGTCTCCCTATCCCTTAGAACTGGGAAGCATGGAAATCTAATGTCATCATATAAAAAAAGGGAAAGAAAGATTCTTAAATATATTGCATTAGCATAGCTAATCCTTGTTTTTAAAACTGAAGCGCTTGGCTTGCCTCTAATTTATCCTTTCCCCATCTCTTTAAAAGTGGCTTCAGTCTTCTCTCTTTTTCACATGCAGCCTCACACTCTGTGTTTGCCCCACCCTGTTTCTGGTGACTCCTATGCATTACTGTCAGCTTCCTGCTACAGCCAGGGAATTTAAAATAAAAAAGCTTCCCTCCCTCTTGTTGTTACTTCTATTATCAACCCCCCATCTCCTTCTCCTGACTGTGGCTCTGATGCTTTCTATGCCTTCACTCCAGGTTACAGCCCTAGCAAAAATTAGCTAAAATTGTTAAAGGTATTCAAGTACTACAACAATGTTAAACTAATTAGTACTACATTAAGTCACCACATTGTGTTTGACCCTTTTTGGGTTAAAAATACACCCAAATAGTTAAAAATAATATTCCAAGTTATGTCCCGAAATTACAAAGTTTTCTACCCACTCCCATGTCTGTATGATACATGAATTATCTCATTTTCCTTTTCTCCATTTGGCTTCATGTGCTTCTCTGTTCCCATTCCCTTTCTCTCACACACAAAAAGTGTGATGCAGAAGGAGTTCAGCAGGAGTAGAACACAGGTGGAGTTCTCTGTTTAAGAAGCAGGGAAGAGTGGGTTAACTGGGGAGTAGCCTGAGGTGGGCCAGTGTCCCATCTGTTCTAATAGACCAACCTTTACTCTCTGTCCTTCGATTGCCAATATTGCAATTAACTGGTTGGTGATCAGGATACAGTAAGCTGCTATGACCAATATGTTGCAGTAAAAAAAGTAACAGTGTGAATGTCTGAAGAAGTGGACTTGACCACAAAAGCTCACATTAAAATACAGCAGTTAGTCTTTAAGGTGCTGCAGTGTTTTTGTCTTCTCTCTCTCTCTCTCTTTTAATTCTTCTTCTGTAGTGTGAATGACTTGTCTTCACTCCAGGACATTAGGTCCAATTCATTTATGTTGCTTTGCGAAAATGTGTTCCCTGTCCATTTGGGACAAAACGTGTAAACATCTAGCTTGTCACAAGCTAACTTTGGATCAAATCTGAAGACCTACAGTCTCAGAAACAGAGACCTGAGATACAGGCAAAAAAAGGTGATCTTTACTTTTCATTTTTGTTGAGCTGGACCATCCCCTCCTGCACCACAGAGGCATCCAGAACTACCTGCCTTTTGGAAAACAGCATTAGGTGCCAGCTCCCATTCCATTGGCATAGGCTGATTTTTATTTTTATTTTCAGGTTCAGTGTGTGGTGCTTTGTTTATCTATTACATCCTTTAAAATGTTGTGAGCTGCTTTGAAAATCAGTATCAATAATAATAAATGAGACATCAAGGGTTATCTGAATTGGCCAGTTTGCTGTTATTGAGTAGTTTGTTGTGGTTTGTTTGTTTATTTTTACCCCACCTTTTTCCTTAAGAAGGATTTAAGGCAGCATATATCATTAGAAGACAATATTTAAAGCTAAAAATGGTAAGTATACAAATACTAAAAAGGATAAAACAAAATATGGTTAACAGAAGCAACATCAAAACACATTCAGAGCAGTAAGGCACAACAATCCATTCAGAACCCTCACTCAAAGAGCCAGTCATTTAGGAAAAGCTTGTTCTAAAGAGAAAGGTCTTTGCCTGCTTGCGGAAAGACAGTAAAGATGGGGCCAGCCTGGCCTCCTGTGGGAGGGAGTTCCAAAGTCTGGGAGCAGGAACACAGAAGGTCCTCTCCTGCATCCCTACTAAACATACCTGTAAAGGTGATAGAACTTAGAAAAAAAGTCTTTTCCGATGTTCTTAATAGCATCTTAACTATCACATTTATTGAGCAAAAATGTTAATATGCAGTTCAGCATATAGCTTTTTGTCAACAGGAGCTGACCAGTACCTGGCAAAAGCTGTGGCCCATTACAGCATTTAAACATTTCCATCATTAAAATTTACAACAGGTTTGAACATATTTCCTACCCAAAAAACTAATAAAGCAAAACAATGATACTTGGAAAAAATTGGAGTATTATTGCCTTGCTGGTCTCTTAAAACTGATGAAAAAGAGGTAACATATAAACTTAACAGCTTCTCAAATTGGATTTGTTAACATGAAATAAGGAAGCCATTTATGCAACCAGCAGTGTGGATCTGAATGCCTACTAGGCTAGCGGTTCAGAGCCTTTCACATCTTACATTCCATCAGCCACTTAGAAAAAACAGGATTTCACCATGATAGAAATAAAAAAACCAGTTTTCCAAGAAGGATATGCATGCTATAGAGACCTTACGTGTATTATTTTTTATTTTTATTTTATTGGATTTCTACCCTGCCCATCTAGACCAAAGGTCTACTCTTATTTAGATTAAGTTTTAAACAACACAATAAATTACAATAATATTGCTGGGGGTAAACAGAAATTAAAAAACAATCATTCTATTAGGCGTTAAAATTTGTAATGATATCGTTGAGTATTTTTACTGCTACTGTAAAAGTAGGAAGGGGTAATGGAAAATGAGGAAAAAAACAAAGGACAAATTCCAATTGCTACTTCCAACAAGAGTAGACTCATCAATTCTTGAATAAGTCAACAGTTGTATAAATCCCATTGATTCAAACACTAGTTCAGACTTGCAATTAGACTTGTACCAAGTGTCTGACGTTGCTACTAGCATGCCAAAAGGTCACAAATGGATTATCTGTGGAAAGTACAGTAGGTAAGAGACAGTGCACCAGACTTCGATGGGAATGTAGGGATTGTGGAAGACTGGATTCTTAGTCATGAAAACTCAGCACCCCACAAGGACTCCTTCTGCATCTCACAAGAGACAGTACTGCTACTCAATAAGACAGTTGCCAATCTTCCCAGGAGTGGACATCCAAGCAAATTCACCCCAAGGTCAGACAGTGCAATGCTCAGAGAAATTACAAAAAACCCAAGACATCGCAGACTCTATAGGCCTCAGCATGTTAAATTTTAAAGTTCATGACAGTACAATTAGAAAAAGACTGAACAAGTATGGTTTGTTTGGAAGAGCTGCCAGAAGAAAGCCTCTTCTCTCTAAAAAGAACACGGCTGCATGGCTTAGGTTTGCAAAGTTAAAGGTAAAATTTCCCCTTGACATTTAGTCCAGTCGTGTCCGACTCTAGGGTGCGGTGCTCATCCCCGTCTCCAAGCCGTAGAGCCAGCGTTTGTCCAAAGACAGTTTCCGTGGTCACGTGGCCAGCGCGACTAGACACGGAACGCCGTTACCTTCCCACCGTGGTGGTACCTATTTATCTACTCGCATTTGCATGCTTTCGAACTGCTAGGTTGGCAGGAGCTGGGACAAGCAACAGGAGCTCACTCCGTCGTGTGGATTTGATCTTACGACTGCAGGTCTTCCGACCTTGCAGCACAGAGACTTCTGTGGTTTAACCCGCAGTGCCACCACGTCCCTTTGCAAAGCAAATGTTTGGCAAAAACCAAACATATGTAGTATATCAGCACAAACACCTCATAACCACTGTCAAGCACGGGTGTGGAGGGGTGATGATTTGGGCTTGTTTTGCAGCCACAGGACCTGGGCACCTTGCAGTCATTGAGTCAACCACAAACTCCTTTGTATACCAAACTATTCTAGAGTCAAAGGTGAGGCCATCTGTCCGAGAACTAAAACTTGACTGAAATTAGGTCATGCAACAGAACAATGATTCGAAGCGCATCAACAAATCTACAACAGAATGGCTGAAAAAGAAGAGAATCAAGGTGTTGCAATGGCCCTGTCAAAGTCCAGACCTCAATCCGATTGAAATGCTTTGGCAGGACCTTAAGAGAGCTGTGCATTAACAAATGCCCAAAAACCTCAACAAACTGAAGCAACATTGTAAAGAGTGGGACAAAATTCCTCCACAACGATGTGACAGAATGATAAAGTCATACAGAAAACGAGTACTTTAAGTTATTGCTGCTAAAGGTGATTCTACAAACTATTGAATCATAAGCTGTACAGTGGAGTCTCGACTTACAGACGGCTCCACTTACGGACTTTTCGACGTCCGTACTTCTCTGGCCGCAAAGTTTCACTTCGACTTGCGGACGGAGAATCGACCTACGGACCAGAAGAGGGAGGCGGGGAAAGCGCCAAATTCAAATTTGGCGCTTTCCCCGCCTCCCCCTTCCAGTCCGTAGGCCGCGGATCTGCCTCCGGATGCTTGCCAGGGCTTCTCCGCCGCTATGGGAGGCATCTTGGAGGTCCCCCCCGTCGCCGATCATGCCTCCGAAGCACGATCGGCGGCGGGGGGGACCTCCGAGAGGCCTCCCATGGCGGTGGAGAAGGCATCCGGAGGTCCCCCGCCGCCACCGGGAGCCAAGCCGCGCGATCCCGGCCATGCTTGGACTCCTGGACTTCCCCCGCCGCCGCCTGGCTCCCAGCAGCGGCGGCGGCGGCGGGGGAAGTCCAGGAGTCCGAGCATGGCCGGGATTGCCCGGCGCGGCGCGGCTCCCAGCAGCGGCGGCGGGGGACCTCCGGAGGCCTTCCCCGCCGCCATCTGAGGCCTCTTGGAGGTCCACCCCCGATCGTGCTTCGGAGGCACTATTGGCGGCGGCGGGGAAACTCCGAGAGGCCTCCCATGGTGGCGGGGAAGGCCTCTGGGGGTTCCCCCCCCCCCGCCGACGCAGGCTTTCCCAGGGTGGACCGGGCCTACCAGGGGAAGCCCTCCCCTGGTAGGCCCGGTCCAAGCCTGCGTGGGTGGGTGGGGGGGGAGACCTCCGAGAGGCCTCCGGCAGCAGCGCCGAAGCCCTCAAGAGTCCTCCGGTAGTGGCGATGGCGGCGGCGGGGGACCCCTGGAAGGCTTCGGAAAGGTAAGTTCCCTTTTTAAAAAAAATTTTTGTGTGTGGGGGGCGTTTTCTTGGCCGGTTACGGATTAAATGGTTTTCAATGCATTCCTATGGGAAATGCATTTTCGACCTGCAGACTTTTCGACCTACGGACCCCGTTCCAATACGGATTAATTCCGTAGGTCGAGACCCCACTGTACTTAGTTTTTCACACATGGCTTCTCCATTTTGGCTTTATTTTTGTTAAATAAATTATGACACGGTGCAATATGTCATATGTTATTGTTCATCTGAGGTTGTATTTACCTAATTTTCAGACCTGCTAAGGACCAGATGATTTTTATTATGTCCTGATGTATAAAACCATAGAATTCAAAGAGGGTGTACTTTCTTTTTCACATGACTGTATATGTTGTCATTATAGAAATGTACTTAATGCAGATTTAAACATCTCTACCATATATTTCAAGTGGAGTGTGCCAGCTGTCTGATGTGGATTCTGTCTTAAAATGTCAAAAATCCCAATTTACATCTAGTCAGTGGCCTGTTTCAACTAAACTGGAGCCAGAACTGAAGCCATGCTTTCTGAATTTCTAAGCTGGGGTGAGTAGCCTGAAGCCATAGGATCACATGGACACCTTGGTGTAATTTCGTGCTGCCCAGCCTGCCATTGGCCTAATTTCAGAAGCCTTCTGCAAGTCACCAATTCAGACTTTTGGCAAAAATTGCCAGATCAGAAGTATCCCATTTCCTTACATTTCAGAGTCAAACTGCAAGACTACAAGGTGGACTGTTATGAGAGGTACAGAATGATGTAATGTCCATGCAAAAGACCTTTGTCATGGTGAGAAGGTATAGTGTGGTATGCATCAATATTGCCCTTAAGGCTTAGGTTATTGCTGGAAGCTGGCAGACACCAAGATTACTTAGAGTCACCTAGAGCTTCCACCTGAGACCACTCACCTATAATAATCAACAATCTACAGCCCATTCTGGAGAAATAAAATTTTGCATCTGGGTGGGCGGGCCATACTCGCTTACAGAAATACAACAAGCCACACAACCCAGAAACTCCCAGAGACCAAGACAGGAACAACACCCTGCTGCAAACCAGGGGCAGCTGTGTCCTCACACATACTCTGGCTGTATAGAATCAGCACTTCAACTTCTGACTGGGTTTAACAAAGCCATTGTCGTCTTAAAAGCCTATTACCAACGTTAAGAGTCACACTCTTCCCCACCTCATTTGGTCCCCACCTCCTGCCGTGCTATACAAACCTTTAGCCTAATTATTGAGCTCTACAAGTCTGAGAAAGTAGTTTTTAATCCAAAAAAGTTCATCCTGATATCTGTTCATCTTTAAGGTGTTGCTTCCATTTTTGTTGCTGTTACACATGCTGAAACACAGCTATTTCTCTGAAAACTCTCCCTCGCCCTTATGTCTTCCCGCATGGCACTAGGAAGGCACAGACAGCGGGGAAACCAAGTGGTGATGCTCAGCTGTTACCCCAAGCATTTCCACCACCTGAGGAGACCACCTCACTCCGATAATGGCTTGGCTGGCCCTGGCTGTGGGTGCCTACCCTTCCCTTACAGGAAAACCAACAGTCTTGCGGCCTTTCACATACTAACCAGAGCTTGGAAAGTTACTTTTACCATGCATGCGTATGGAGCCACGCTGAAGCCATCCATAGCAGAACAGGATGATATTCTGGGTCTCTCTGTGTATCAGTTACGGATGGCTGCAGCGTGCCCTCATAGTCATTCTTCCCAAAACGAACTCCGAGGATAAGACATGTTGTTTGCCCTAATGCCAGACGGTTTCCCGCTTCTCCAGAAAATGACAGCTCGAACAAGTACACGCGACAGCCTTTCGACCACATCGCAAACTTCACTTTCAATCTCTTTCCACGGACCTTAAGTCCCGTGAGGACTGATACCGTCGTCCTCAGAGCACCCGTTTTGTTTACAGTATTTATGTGTCATTAGAGAGAGAGAGAGAGAGGCATATCTGCGCGGCCAGAGAAGCCGTGGCTCTGCGACCCAAGCAGGGTGCCGCCAGCCGCCTGCGGACGTCCGAGGCCAGGGCAGGCGGGGAGGAGAAGCCAAAGCGGGGAGTACAAGGGGGGAGGCGAAGGAAGCGGCGGGAAGCCCTCTCTCTTTTCCTCCCTCCCTCCCTCCCTGCTGCCTCTTGCGGGTGGGTTGCGTCTGGAGAGCGGGAAGTGAGCTCAGGCGCAGAGGAAATCCCGCCCGCGCCCGGCCTCCGTGTGCTGTGTCTCCGGCTCCTGCTCCGGGTTGGCGGCGAGCGAGCGAGCGAGCAAGCTCGGGGAAGGGGCTCCTTGGCGCTTCACCGGGGCGGCGGCGGCGAAGCGAGGGCGAAGCGGCCCCCCCCCCAGCTGAGCCTGTGAGCAGGGCGCCATGTCGGACCAGGTAGGAGGCGGCTCTCGCGTTCCGGGCGCCGGCCTGCCCGCACTTCGGCAACGCCGGGCCGGGGGGGGGGGAGGCCCGGGGGAGGCAAGCCCACGGCTCGGCTCCTCAACCACCGACCCCCTCGCCCAGCCGCCGCCGTGGAAAGTCGAGCTGCAAGAGCTTACGAGTGGATAATTCCGCGCCCCACCCCCTGGAAAATGATAATAATAATAATGAAAACGGGGGACAGGCTTCTGGTCTAGCGGCTGCGGGTCGCTTTCCCCCGCGGGTTTCCTTTCCTCAGTCAGGCGAGCGGGAGAAGGAAAGGGGAGCCCCCCCCCCAATACCTCTCCCGCCCCCCATGATTTCTTGCTTTTCTTCCATCTGCAGCCCTGGAGGCCTGTAAAGCTTCCCTCTCCGCTTCCTAGTCTGCTTCCGTCTTACATAATGGATGCGATGGGTTAGCTTCGCTGGCTTGCTGTCCTGGGGAATTTCGGAGTGGAGTCTAATGGGAAGGGGGGCGTCGGAGGGGCACCGCTAAGAAACACCCCCCCCCCCCCAAAGCAGGGAAAGCCGGCCTGGGCACCTAACAAAGGGCAAAGTTTCTCCCTGCCTTGTGTGTTCGGGCTCCCTTCCTCCCGGGGTCCCTCTTCATTCAGAGCTGCTTTCACTTGACGGTGTGGAGTGCAAAAATGAAGGCGGCTTTCGGGATAAACAAAAAGCCCCAGCCGTTGCGTTGCGCACTCTGATGACAATCCTTGCCCGTAAACACACGCCGGGAAGCGGTGTGTTGTGAGTTGTTTAGTACGTACTGATCGTGCCCTGGTCAGGGAGGCGAGGATGTTTTCCTCCTGCAGGCCGGGCGAGGAACTCAGATATCCTTTCCTATCTGGTTCAATAGTGATGGTTGAGTTTTCGTTCAGTGTACGCAGAAAGTGATGTATGGGGAGAAGTTACCCGGTGCCCTGTTAGAGTATCCGGGTTGAAACCCCCTGCTTGGAGATCTTAAATCCAAAAGAAATTGATTAGCATATTGAATGGAAGACGCAGAATATTTCTCCTTATGTATACAAAGCTAGAGTTCTTTGAGTTTCTTCTCCTGCCTTTTTTTAGCAGACACAAAGTAGTGGAGATAGTAAACTTGTGGATTGGCTTTTAATAACTATATAGTTTTATATTGAAAGTCTAAACTTTGGTTGATCTTAGACGTGGAGTGTTTCATATCCTATCTACAATACATTATATGACCCCTATACTGTCCTCTCAATACTTTGGCCTACAGTTCCCATCAGCCCCACCTGCATAGTCAGTGGCACAAACTTGTTTTACTTGTGACCCAAAACCTCTGGAGAGCCAAAGCTCTTATTGAAACATGCCACAGGGTGAAATCCGTTGCTTCCAAAGAGATAACATTAAACTGTATGGAGTTATGAAAAGAAAACTCCCAGTTGTTTTTTTCACTGTGAGCTGGAGGATGAAAATGGGGATGGGGGAGCACAAGCACTCAAGGCTCATATGACTATCTCTTCCTGTTAATGTGTGTCAAGTAAAATAATTTTACATAATTTCTGAATATTAGGGACCTCTCTTCTTTCACTCTTTGCTTTCCTTTGTATTTTCTCCTGTAATTCAACACTGAACCCTTTTATCAACCTCAGGTTCTAAATAATATTTTAAAGTAATACTACTGATAGCTTATTTGACTGTTTGTATTTTTTTGGTGGGAAGATCATTCGTTTTTTTAAGTGTCTGTTGCTGTTTTCTATAATACTGTAGATTGTTAATTTAGTGGATGGCTTGTAGTAATGTATAGATTGGCTTTTTTAATTAGATGCTCCAAAATAGTACATTAAGTATTGTTAATAAAATAGAAATGGTAGGGAAAAAATTCATGGCAATGCCATATGCTTTTGAGTAGTAGTTGCATTAACTACCCTGGTACATAGAACCAGTGTAAATACACTGTAGTAAGCTACTATGCACAAGTCTGGGAAATCTTAAATTTATGCTCGATAACTTTGAAATTAGCCCACTTCCCATGGATAAATTTTCATTAAGTGTTTCTTTACGGTTTCTTGTGAAAACATATATCCAAGTTGGAATTTCATATAAGCAGGTTTTCCCATAGATAAATAACGAAGGATCATGCCATAATTCTTTTGTATTTGTACAGTTCAAAAAAATAACCTCCTTCATCTGCGCTTCTGGTGACTGTAATTAGTAGATATTCGAGTAATTAGTAGATATCCTGAGTGTTCTGATCTTTCATTTACTATTTATATTTTCAGCTCAGCTTGAGAAGTTGAAACTTTACATTATCAGCATTGCTATTTGTGAGCAATGCAAGCTATAATTTAATCATCTTTTCCTTATGAAAGAGGAGGTTTTGGTTATATCCACTTTGGTATTGAATGTTTTACCACAAGCATCTGATCATCAAACCTTCTCTTGGTGATTTAAAAAAAAAACAACACAATAAAGTTTGTAGAGCTTTGAAAAAGGAATAAAAAAATTGAGCTTTAGATTTAGGCAAACCGTTTGCTCAGCAAAAAGTATGATGCTCTACCACATGGTGCAATGCCTGAGTTTTCTGACATTTTTCCTGTAATTGCAAAGCCCTATTTTAAAAATGTGTGGGTGCATTATAAGAGAAGTAATCTATTTATAAGCATGTGCCCTGCTCTTCAGAAAAAGCCTGTTGAGTGGCTGACTTTAAAAAAGGCTAATTAACACAGTAAAACAGCAGTATGATTAAAAACACAGGATAATTGAAGTGGGAGAGAGAAAATGACTGAAGAATAGAGAGGACAGCCTTACAGGGAAAAACATTCTGAAGATGTCAACTTATGACTGAAAAAAAAATCAAAGTCATTAGCCTCACCTTAAAAAGAACTGAAATCATTAGGGGAGATGTCTTTTGTCTGGATTGGGTAATTTTCAGATCAGGTATTTAGATTTGATTTTAAGTATTGATCTTCAGTGTTTATAAATACATTGTAAGAACAAGGTGCTCATTTCTCTCTTTTGTTGTGGCTTATTAACAGAACAGTGGAGTTGTAGCTGATTATTTTTGTTTCTATTGGAACTAGTGCCAACACTTAAGCTCTTTAGAACTTCTCCCACAAGGCCAGCACATTGCTAGGTGTTCAAAGTAGGTAGTATTTTAGAGGGAGTTACTCAGTGAGGAGATGGGCATGCACTATTCAGGCATAAAAAGGGCTGTATTTGTGGCCAGGATTCATGCAACCTCTCACCCCTCCATCCACAATACACATTCCCTCACCACTTGGAAGTCAGAGCTTTGCAGATTGAGCACACATTTCTGAAGACTGTAAGTACATTTGGCTAAATATGCTTACTGAGCTCCCAGAATTCTGATTCCTGATAAGTTAGGTTTCCCAGTCAGAAATCTAACCCTATGCACATGTTCAGGTGAGTGCCTGGATAGGGCTGACAGCAGAACACTCCTGTTAAAGGCCGGTTTGTCTGATGATGATGATCTTTGCCTGTGATGTGCAGTCAGAGGAAAGCATTGGCTGTGTTCTAGGTTGTAACCCTACTGTATTTGGGATGATAGAGAGGCTTGGTCGTACAGGATTTGCACATGTACCATAGAAGATGGCCCAGTATTCTCTGTTTGTGCACACAGGGCCTGTAACTTTTGTTTTAAGTATTTATTCTCTTTGCAGCAGACAAGTTGGCACAGAAGAGATTGCCTGAAGGGAGAAAGTTTGAAAGCCAGTGACATGTTAGAATGTTTATGTTGAAACATGCGTTCATTAAAATGTGAACAGTGGTGAATATGAGAGCAGGTGCTGTCTTGCTGACATGGAACTCCAAGCTGGAAATACTGAAACATGCTTAGTTTTAAGGTTTAATTTGGCTTGTGATGGAATCTACTAGAACAGACATAGTATATAAACTTGGCATTGTTCATTGAACAAGCACATTACCTAAAAAAGCTATACTTATCCTAAGCTGTTTGGAAAGATAGGTAGATAGGTATGCAGCAGCATTTTGTATACGCTGCTAATATTAAACTGTTCTCTGGCCAACCAATACATCTCTTTTTTTATCATTAGTTCAAGCAGCTCTTCTCTGTTTCATGAAACAGAGGGGAAGCTTGTTTGTTTTGTTCTGTTAAATTTAACATAACTCCATATTGCAAAGAGAGGGGGCAATATTGTCTTTTGTATTTGCTTGCAGCACCCATAATCATTCTAAATATGCATCAGGCAACATAGTAGAGTAGGATTTTACCACCTGGAAATGCATATGTGGGTTTGCTAGTTTGGAGACCCCCATGTCAAAATCTGCTTTGCTGTTTATCTTCAGCTTGCTTTGCATAATATTTTGTGCTTAGGGACATGCAGATACACACAAACACCTACAACTTGCTCCTCAGAGAACTGTTGTTTTTCCTTTTTATGAAGCTTATTTCATTTATCCAGCTATAATTAAATAATCTTTTAAATAAATAAATATATTTTCAAACTGTTCAATGTCCAATTATCCACATGTGGATTCTGCAAGCAGAAATGAATAAAGGTTTTGGAACTTCTCAGGAAACTTCAGCGGGTCCAAAATGCAACAGCGAGATTGCTAACTGGGGGCTGGCCACAGAGATCATATAACCCACCTATGACAGCAACTCCACTGCCTGCCGATCCATTTCTGGGCACAATTCAAAGTGCTGGTTCTAACCTATAACATCCTAAATGGCTTGGGCCCAAGCTATCTCCAGGACTGAGTCTTTTAATGGGTCTGCCCAGATATTAAGATCGTCAGGAGAAGCCTTTTTCTCGATCTCACCATTCTCACAGGTGCATTTGGCAGGGGACACGGGAGTGGGCCTTCTCTGCTGCTGCTTCCAGACTTTGGAACTCCCTCCCACAGGAGGCCAGGCTGGCCCCATCTTTGCTGTCCTTCTGCAAGCAGGCAAAGACCTTTCTCTTTAGACAAGCTTTTCCTAAATGACTGGCTGCTGAAGTGTGGTTTTTAAATGGATTGTTGTACTTTACTGCTTTAAATGTGTTTTGGTGTTGCTTTTGTTTACCATTTGTTAGTGTGGTACTTGTTTGATCCTTTTAGTATTGTATACTTGCTGTTGTTAGTTTTTCATACTACCTTTTAATGTTGTAAGCCACCTTGGATCCTTTTTTTAACGAGAAAGGCGAGATAAAACATCTTAAATAAAATAATAATAATAAATAAATAAGATTCTAGGTTCTTCCAATATTGTATAGCATAATGTCTAAATTGTCACTTGATCTATTCTATTTTTAATTGTAGCGATTAGTAATGAATATAAAGAATTCTGATCTGTGGTTTCTGTGTATTCAACGAAAGTTTAATTCTTGACCTATCATTGTTTCACGGTGTTTTGTCTGGTTAATTCTTCCTATAGAGGAAGGTTGAAGAAGCCAGTGGGGATACTAACTCATTGTAAATGTGCATAAAGGTGATATAGAACTGTCCAGTGAAGATAGTTCACCTCTCGATTTATCACTGTTGTTGTGTTTTTCTCTTTTGTTTTTAACTGTAGGAAGCCAAACCTTCAACAGAGGACTTGGGAGACAAGAAAGAAGGAGAGTACATTAAACTCAAAGTCATTGGGCAGGTGAGCATTTCCATATTCTATTTAATATGGACACTTAAACATGTTTAGGTTTAAACTTACAGATGGATGGACTTCACAGATTTACAGATTATGTCTGTTACGAGCATGCTCAGACACAAGAGCATATAATAAATGAAGTCTGTCTTTTGCAAAAGTAATTAGGTGTTCTTGGCTGCTAACTGGAGTCAAGTAAGTGATGGGCAGATTAATGTATTTCAGTCCTTCATTCTATCCTGGATCTAAAATGTCTCACAATATCTTAAATGTTCATTATAAAATATATATTCAGTTCAAATTTTTCTTATAGTCAGTTGCCAAAATCCTGTTGTGAAATTCCATGTGCATAAGGGAAACCATGCAAACAGTTTTTTGCAGGATTTGGGGCATTTTTTGCATGCCTTGGCATGGAACCAGCTGCACATTGAACATGTTACTGGGATGTATCAGACCACATGACAGGCAGCTGCCGGTACGATTATGCACAACTAGGTTCTTCATTTCCAGTTTGTGCACAGTCTTTGTAATAGGAATGGGTTAGGTCTAAATATATTCACATTAGGTACATATCAACAAAGAGACAGTGATCTTTTAAAAAGTTTGAAAACTAGGTGTTTTTTATAATGAATACTCAAGACTGAAGGTAATTGCATTTACAATCATGGCCAAAAATATTGGCACCCTTGCAATTCTGTCAGAAAATGCAACCCTTCTCTCAGAAAATTGTTGCAATAGCAAATGTTTTGGTACTCACATGTTCATTTCTTTGGTTTGCGTTGGAACAACACAAAAAAACAGGGAAGAAATGTCAGATCTGATAAAATCCCACACAGAAACCCAAAAATGGACTGGCCAAAATTATTGGCACCCTGTCTAAATTGTAAGAAATAATTGCTTTTAATTTTTTATTTATTTATTTATTATTGGATTTTTATCCCGCCCTTCTAGACAGGAGTCTACTCAGGGCGGCTCACAATATATTACTGACAGATAAAAACAACAATTAAAATCTACAATAATACTATAATCAAGATGGAAGGATAAACTTCAAAAACCAAAAAAGTAAAATCAAGTATTGGCAGGAGGGAAGCCTGCCTAAAGAGCCAGGTTTTTAATTGGCTCTTAAAAACACCCAGCGAGGGTGCCAGGCGGATCTCTGGCGGCAAGCTGTTCCAAAGTCGAGGGGCCACCGCCGAGAAGGCCCGGTTTCTTGTTCTTTCTTTTCGGGCCTCTCTCGGCGTCAGGCCCCTCAGCCGTCCTTCCTGGCTATGGCGAGTGACTCGAGTAGATCTAGGTGGGAGAAGGCGTTCTGCCAAGTATCGAGGTCCTAAACCGTTTAGGGCTTTGTATGTCATCATTAGCACTTTGAAATCAATGCGGAAACGAATGGGCAGCCAATGCAAAGCAGCCAGAGTGGGAGAGATATGCTGGAATTTTCTCGTTCCACTAAGTAATCTGGCTCCCGCATTCTGCACCATTTGAAGCTTCCGCATCAATCTCAAAGGAAGCCCCATGTAGAGCGCATTACAGTGGTCTAATCTCGAGATTACAAGCGCATGGACCAGAGTGGTGAGGGCCCCACCATCAAGATAGGGACGCATGTGATTTTTTTAAAAATTTTTTTAAAGCATGTGATGCTCCTTTAATTTGTATTTAGACACACCTGTCACAAGTAAGAGGTGTGGGCAATATAGTAATCACACTTGCAACCAGTTAAGATGGAGAAAAGTTGACTCAACCTTTGTGTTGTGTGTGACACTGAACATGGAGAAAAGAATTAAGTGTAAAGAGTTGTCTGTGGAATTGAGAGAAAAAATTGTCGAAAAACATCTACAATCTCAAGGCTACAAAAGTCCATCTCCAGAGATCTTAATGTTCCTGTGTCCACTGTGCGCAATATCATCAAGAGGTTTACAGCCCATGGCACTGTAGCTAACCTCCCTGGACGTGGACGGAAGAGCAAAATTACTGAAATGTTACAACGAAGGGTTGTTCAAATGGTGGATACAGAACCCAGATTAATTTCCAAACAAATTCAAGCTGATCTCCAGACATAGGGTACAACAGTGTCACTATCCGTCGCCATCTGAATGAAAAGGGACGCTATGGTAGGAGACCCAGGAGGACACCACTGCTGACATAAAGGCATAACTGGAGTATGCCAAAACCTATGTGACAAAACCACAATCCTTCTGGGAGAACGTACTGTGGACAGATGAGACAAAAGTAGAGCTTTTTGGTCAAGGACATCATGGCACTGTTTACAGCAGGGGTCTCAAACTCAATTTACCTGGGGGCGTTGGAGGCAGAGTCTGGGTGAGGCTGGGCCGCATCAGATTTTCTGCCAAGCGGAGCAAGAGACCGAGGAAGCCGCCCAGGAGTTTCCTTAGCCCGGCTGGGGCTCCGAGGAGGAGGGGCGAGCGAGCCCTCATCACCGGCCACGACCCCCTCCGGCTCCTTCTTCACTACCACCACCACCAGCAGCAGCAGGACGAAGAAGCGGAGAAGGGAGGGAGCGCTGACGACCGCCTAGCCAGGGGGAGGAGGGCATGACATAAAATTAAAAAAAAAACCCTCACAGAATTCGCCTTGCCAAAGGAGAAAAGCCCCCACCGGTACCCGCGAAATTAAACAGAACGGGGCAGGGGGGGCCCCCACAGGTGCGCGCACGCGCGCACACACACACACACGGAGGTCCAGCAACCTTCCTCTGAGGGCCCCCGCTCAAAAAAAGGCGCACTCAGCAGCAGCAGTTACCCCCACCACGACAGAGGAGCAAATTTTGCGAGGCGAGCCCAGGCAGCCTCCAGAGCCAAGGCGGCTGAAGCAGGACGAAGAGGAGGAGGAGGAGGAAGCACCGCCAGGGGCTGAGGCGGGCGGCCGCTGGCCGGGCTGGTGCTGGGGGTGCCGAGAGAGAAAGAGAGCCAGAGAGCCGCTTCCCTGGAAGAGGTGGCGGCGGCGGCAGCTGCTGTTGGCAGCTTGGAGGCACTCTTCGAGGATGGGCCGGGAGCGAGCTCCGCTCTCAGGCATCGCTCGGCGGTGGCTCGGGCGCTCGGGGAAAAGGGCTGGTGGCGCGCCTCGCTCGCCGGCTCTCCCCCAAGACAGCGCCTCTTGCACCCTCCATCCAGAACTGCAGCCTGCCAGCCGGCAGATAGGCGGGCTGGCTGGCAGGCTGCAGTTCCGGATGGAGGGTGCAAGAGGCGCTGTCTTGAGAGAGAGCCGGCGAGTGAGGCAAGGCTTTTTTTGACTCTTGACAGCAGAGGACGCGTGGGCGCTTGGGGGGGGCAGGCAAGGCGGGGGCCACAAACTATCGTCCGGCGGGCCGCGTGTTTGAGACCCCTGGTTTACAGAAAAAGAAATGAGGCATTCAAAGAAAAGAACACAATCCCTACAGTCAAACATGGTGGAGGTTCAAAGATGTTTTGGGGTTGCTTTGCTGCTTCTGGCACTGGATGCCTTGACTGTGTGAACAGTATCATGAAATCTGATGATTACGAAAGAATTTTGGGGCACAACGTAGTGGCCAGTGTCAGAAAGCTGCGTCTCCACCAGAGGTCATGGGTCTTCCAGCAGGACAATGACCCGAAACACACTTCAAAAAGCACTCAGAAATGGTTACAAACAAAGCCTGGAGAATTCTGAAATGGCCAACAATGAGTCCAGATCTGAATCCCATTAGAACACCTGTGGAGAGATCTCAAAACAGCAATTGGGAGAAGGCATCCTTCAAATCTGAAGGCCCTGGAGCTGTTTGCCAAAGAAGAGTGGTCCAAAATTCCAGTAGAGAGGTGTAAGAAACTCATTCATGGTTACAGGAAGCGATCGATTTCAGTTATTTTTTCCAAAGGGGGTGCTACCAAATATTAAATTATGGGTGCCAATAATTTTGGCCAGTGCATTTTGGGGTTTCTGTGTGGGATTGTATCAGATTTGACTTTTCTTCTCTGTTTTTTTGTGTTGTTCCAACGCAAACCAAAGAAATCAACATGTGAGTACCAAAACATTTGCAACTGCAACAATTTTCTGAGAGAAGGGTTGCATTTTCTGATAGAATTGCAAGGGTGCCAATATTTTTGGCCATTATTGTATCTCCTAACAGAAGTTCAGTTTCTTACTACATTTAATATTATATATAAATTATTTACCTAAACGTCAAGCACACAGAGTGAGGAACAATAAAATTACAATATTAAAGCATCTTAACATGTTAAGCTTTAGAGCATCTTAATCATTTGGAGAATGCAATTTATGTTGCCATTTGAGAAAAAATGTTTTGGAATGTTCTAGTAATTAAGGGCTTTGAAAGTTTATTCTAAATTTCATCTGGTGTTGAAGTATTATAGTATATAGGTTTTATTTATGTATCACAGTCTGTGAACTGGCAACTTTAGAATTCCTAAGTTGAACATTTCTGTTGTCCTAAGGTGCTTGCAGTCTAAAATGGGAGGACACCAGTGTTAGAGGGAGAGCAAAGGAAGCAAAGAATGTGAGCAAACCCAGTTCTAGATTTCCAGCTATAGTCACAGTTGGCAGTGATGCATAAAAAGTTAAGCTTCTGGGAGAAGGTGGTAATTGAATTGTAGGAAAAAAATATGGGCAAGGAGTAAAAGAAAAATTGAAGGAAGAGATGTTTTAATACCTGATTTAGTTAGTAAGGCCTATGTGCTTCTAGAAAGAGTATGTTTATTACAAATATCATAGCACTGGAATTTATTGTGCCAGAATTACTTTCTAATATACCACTTGGCTGGCTATCTGTGTATATTTAAAGCTGACATTGGATGACTTCCCAGGACTAATGAAAATTTATTTGCACATCATTATCTGCATATGCTAATTTTTTTACAAAGGGCAAGTTGACTCATTCTTATTCGAAGAGACTTGCTGTATAAAAACAGATGCAGGGGGCAGGAAGTGAAGGAGATGAAGGCATGGGAGAGCAGGAAAAATATGCTGTCACATATAATTTGGTTTTATTACAGTAGTTTAGTAGAACATGAGGCTTGTTCCAAAGACCTCCCAGAAGAGGGGAAATGTAATCTCTTCAAATTTACCTTCTACTTTGATAGTGAATTAGCTTTTTAAACATTTTTTATGTAAAATATACATTTTAAATCAAGCAACCACGTTTGAGCTTACTGAAAACACCCAAATACTGTAACTGTTATGCAATGGATTGGACCAACAAATGGAAGGATTACGATGTAGAAGAGTCTCCCACTGAAGGAGGCAGCAAGACTGATTTTTATCAATTTCCCTGCATCTTCTACAAAGTGCAGTCCCATACCACTTCCTACACTCTTCCACACCCTCCAGAGCTGCTGTTCAGGAGGTGCAGGAGGCTGCAGGGGACAGGAAGAATGGGCAGAAGGTGGTTTCTTCTTCATCCTTCTCCAGTGAGAGGGTCACCTGAGTGAAGCTCTGCTCACTGGAACTTGGTTCCAACCCATATCCTGCTAATGGCAAAGCAGACTGGCAGGTCTCTTTTTCTCTCTCACTTAGCCAATGATTGCTGGAATACAATGAATGCAAATTGTAAGAGGCCCTGGAACTGGATTTCTTATAGTGAACCGACACCCACTCCAGATGTCATAGAACAGCAAGGAAAGGTGGATCATGAAAGCTTGTCCTTTGCCCCCCACTCTGACCTTCTAGCTCCAGCTTTTAAAATGTAAAGTAGGCACGGCAACATTTTATTTGAGGAAAGATGAGCCTTAGAACTCCTAGATATTATACTTGATTAGCTGCGGAAGTACTCTGTACTCTGTGTGTTACATAGGTAAATCCCACATTTTCTTCTCTTGCTTCTACTGCCACAGATGGACACAATTAACTCCGTTGTTTAAAAGGGAACATGCTGTGTTTGTTCAGATGTAAATCCACTGTGCTTAGTGGGCCTTGTGTTTGCAGCCTAATAGCACAGTTATATGTGTGTGTACTTTTTAAGAGTCATTGGCCAAAATCCTGTTGCTTAGCTTAGTAAATCATACTAGAGTAGATCTATGGGGATTTGGTGATTCAACTCCTTTATAGGTTCCACTGAGTCAAATAGGCTGCTCTAACTGCAACTTACTATGCTGAAGTAAGTTGTTGTTAAAGTAGCTCCAATATAATCAATGAAATCTACAGTCATGGGAAAACCATTTTCTCAGTGTTGTCTGCACCGAATTTCATTTCATTGGGCTTTGTAGTGTCTCTTGTGAAGCCCTAATGATGGTCTTGTGCATTAACTACTTCATCTATATTAGATGGAAAGATGGGATAGAATTGAGTGTTGTCTGCCTTTTGATGACCCTTCAGAGTCCAAATATTTGGTTATGCTCTCCCAGTATTTTCAGGTAGCTGTTGAAAAGCACAAGGAATACCATAGAGGCTTGAAACATCCTGCAGCACAGCTGACAATGGGCCAGTGCACCAACTTTTTTCCTGGAATCTGCTGTCCAGTTATGATTAGAATCCCCACCCACCCCTCCCATGTACATTGCCACTTCATCCCAGTGTAGACAGCCTACCAAGAAAGATGGAGTGATCAACAATATTGAAAGCAGCTGGGAAGTCCAAGAGAAACAATGGGGTTGTACAGCTCCATAGTTGTCTTAGCGCACAGGTCATTCTGCAGAACATCCAAGGCAGTTTCAGTTCCAAGACCCAGGGCTGAAACTGGATTGAAAGAGATTCCAAAAGTCTGTTTCATATACATGTGCTCGATAGATTAATACACAAAGCCTAAATCCTTTGATACAGTTTGGAATTTGGAGGTCATATCTGTATGTTGCATAACTTGTTGAACATCCTGTTTTATTTACAGTTGGCAAAATTGGTGAATACAAGACATTTTTCAATGGAAGTCGAAATACAAAATGTAAAATAAAATACCGGACAAAACAAAAATAGTATCCTCTTAAAACAGAAGTAAGTCAAATGGAACATCAGTGCCAAATTAGACTGAAGCCACTGAAGGAACAAGTGGTTTGTTATAGGATAAACATGTTTGTAGAATCCTTCCATTTTGAAGAAAGAAATGTCTATTTAAATATTGCGTAGGGGGCTAATATGTCTTATGTTCTGTTTATAGGACAGCAGTGAAATCCACTTCAAGGTGAAAATGACAACGCATCTAAAAAAACTTAAAGAATCATACTGTCAGAGACAGGTATGTGAAACTGGCAGGACCTGGTCTTTCTCCTTAGAATATACTTGAATTATTTCTGTCCCACTGAAGTAAAAGAGATTGAAGTGTAATAGATAAAACTTTTAACACATTCTATCAGATTTTGTGGTGATGATGCCTGTAAGTAGGGATTGGTTGGGTTTATATATTTCCACGGAATCTTTACAGGAATTCTCTATAATAATTTTTTTTCCAAATAGTCCTGTTGTTATAGAAGTGGAAATTAATTTGGCCCATTCTGTAGAATAATTATTTCAATTGATGCCTGTGACCGGCTTCAACTTAGGCTTGTCACTTTTTAAAATAACTTTCGGTTAAACAGCTTGACCCCAGCCATTAACCCCACTTGACCCAGTGGTTAAAGAATGAAAAATGATGTTGTCTTTATTACAAAGCAGCAGCAACTTGGGAGACATATTTGAGCTTCAGTTTTACTTCAGTTATTACCCAACAGCCCAAAACACACCCTTCTTCATCCTTTACACTTTACAACTCTCACAACATTCTAGTCCTCCAGCCCTTCCTCTTTCAGGTTCCAGGATAGGCTGGCTACCTGCACCACCCAGCCAGTCACCTTGCTTCCCTGTTGCCAAGCAGATTGGACAGGGTTTCCGTCACATACCCCCCCCCCCCGAAATCATTGCTCCATTGAAAGCCTCCAAACAGATCCCTGTAAGGAGCAATGAACTCCAAGAGTACATGTTAAAATACATTTCAGTCTTATGGTGTTTTTCATATATCTTTACCAATTGATTCTCAAACATATACAGTGGTGCCTCGCTAGACGATGTTAATCCGTTCCGCGAAGATCGCTGTCTAGCGAAAACATCGTCTAGCGAAGCACGTTTTCCCATTGGAATGCATTGAAATCTCTTCAATGCGTTCCAAGGGAAAACGCAGTCGTCTAGCGAAAATCTCCCATAGGGAAACATCGTCTAGCGAGTGCGGGTCCCCATCGGAATGCACTGACAGCTGCACTGACAGCTTTTCACCACTAGTCGGCGCATTCCTATGGGGAAACCTCATCGTCTAGCGAAAATTCCCCATAGGAGACATCGTTTTGCGAAGCGCAGTAGCGATCGCAAAAAGGCATCGTCTAGCGATTTCCTCGTCCTGCGAGGCAATCGTCTAGCGAGGCACCACTGTACATACTTACCAACACACACACTTTTCTATCAATTCATACAGTAAATTTTACCTTACCTCAATGTTTTTAGTTAACTTACTAACTACGGTTCTAAATTTAATATTATTTATCAATACATTACAATATATTTCTGTCCATTTTACCTTTGTCATTTTCTAATTCCACACCTTTACCTTTAATAAAATCAGTTTACATTGGTATGACAAATTTATATGCATATGTAAGTTCCAAAACATTCAACAACTTATTAATCTACAATTTAATTATACTACTGTTCATTACCATTAGCCATTAATAAAAAATCATTTACAAATGAAACAATATATGTAAAATGTTCATCTCTTCTTCCTCTGAAAAGACACCTCGGTGAAGTCCTTTTAAAATCAGCATTGTAGTTATTCATCCTGGGTATTCCTGGTCGAGGAAACCTGGTGCTTGTTGCATATACATTTCTTTTTCTCTCTCCACGCTGGTTTACTCGTGAATGATGATCTTGCAAGGTAGGGCAGGTGATCAGGAGTTTTACCTTTTCGTTCCACAGGCTGAGAGGAAACGCTCAACACCTCTGATCCCACATTCTCTGGCACTGCTTCCCGGGATCTTGCCAACAGTCTCCTTGTAACTGGGCGAGTTTTCCCAGATGTCAATGGAGATTCAAGATTTGCAGTCACTGGAGCTGCTGACTCTGCCATTTTCGTTTCTTGAGAAGACAACTGCCAATTCTAGTTCCCTCATTCCACTGAAATTCGAGTTCTTTCTCTCTTAACTTTCTATGTTCCTTTTCTTTTTCATTTTCTAACTCCCTTAATCTGATCTCCTTTCCCATTTCTTCCCCCCCCCCCTCCGACTTCCAAACTCTATGGGATATCAGCAGGGCTTGTGGGCATAACTTCCTTAGTTTTCTCAACACTAGCTTGTTGTGATTCAAGAATCTGGGTTTCCATTTCTGATTTTTTTGTCTTTTTAGGAATCATGTATTTGTATTTCCTTACAATTAGACCAAACTTTTATCTCATGAAATACATTTAAAATCTTCCTGACACTTGTGTCTGTGTCCAGGCTAGGTTTTATCAGTGATTCCTTACTTTAGCAAAACGTTTACCTCAGAAAGTCACTGCACAAATAACTTCGTTTCCCTCAGTTTACCAACGATCCTCTTACTACTTTACCTCAAACTTTTACCTTAGAGAATTGCTCTAACTGACAGGGCGACAAACACTTTTCTCTCAATTCTAAACTCCTTCAGTGAGTTAGAATTTCAGTTGCCAGGTCTCTAAATCCCACCACTCAGGATCTTCCAGTAACCTCTTCTGGATCTCCAAAATCCCCACTGGATTTTTGGATCCCACTCTGCCGCCACCAATTCGTGACTGGACTCAGCTTAGGCTTGTCACTTTCCATTAAAGGGCTTGACCCCAGTCATTAACCATACTCGACCCAGTGGTTAAAGAATGAAAAATGATACTCTCTTTATTACACGGTAACAATTTGGGAAACAGATCTGAGCTCCAGTTTATAACCCAACAGCCCAGATCCCATCTTCCTTCGTCGGTTACACTGTACAACTCCCACATAATGTTCCAGCCCTCCAGTCCCTCCTCCTTCAGGCTCCAGGATAGGCTGGCTACCTGCAACCAGGCAGCCAATCACCTTGTTTCCCTGTTGCCAAGCGGATTGGACAGGGTTTACGTCACAATGCCCATAACATTCTAGATTCCATGATATAGGTAAAAATCTCGAGAGCAAAGTGCCTTTCTAAAAGCACAAATATACTTCTGCAAGAAGTAGTGTAATAATACTATCCTAAAGAATCTTGTGATGATTGTGAAAATTAAAATTAAATTAAAAATCATTTTGCTCCTTTCAGCAAAATGCTATTTGAGTGACTGTTGATAAACAATTAAAGCAACAGAAACGGGGTCATAATTGAAATAGTGAAGATAAGAGTTGTCCTCAGCTTGCAGAGGCAGATTGGAGGCAAAGGCCAAAGGAAAATAGGGGTTCACGGTAGGTAAATTGTAAACAAGCCTAGCCTTTCTGTAGAAGGTAAATATGAGACTCCAGAACATACTGAATGCTTATGTGATGCAGAAAGATTAAATTTAAATGCCTTAACTTAGAATTGAGCTGGTATGGCTCAGTGGGGTGGAGCACCTGGCTGTGGAGCCAGGGACTGAGAATTTGAATCCCTCCTGTGCTTCTCAGGAGAGGGGATACCTGAGATCCCTAGAAGTAAGCGTGGCCTTGAGCAAGCTTTAAAATCTCAGAGCATCACTACAAGAAGTGAATGGTAAGCCACTTCTGAGTACTTTAGACTAAAAAAAGTCTGAGAGAGTCCCCAGGTATTTCAACTTCTCTTTCCTTAAATCAAATAATTCAGTTGGATAGTGAGCTGTGATTAAAATTTAGTACTTTTTCTTCTTATGAGTTGAAATAGTCTTAAGAGCTGGTTTGTCTTTTCCCCCCTTTAGGGAGTTCCAATGAATTCACTCAGGTTTCTCTTTGAGGGTCAGAGAATTACTGATAATCATACTCCAAAAGAGGTAAGTTTCTCATAATTCCAAATACGGCTCCTTCCTTTTTTTGTTTACTTCAGTTTCAGTTTCAATCCAAAAGGAAGATTCAGGCCACTTGGATCAGTATCAAGAGAACCATGCATGAGCACATCAGCCCAGTTGCTAGTCCTAACTAGAGTAGACCCAGCTTCTACATGGCAAGTCAGCCCATGCAAAGTCAGTTGATTGAGTGGTCTACTGTCACTGGGACTAGCAATTGGATTGAGGTCTATACAGTAGGACACTGTATCTATGGGATTGGTATCCATGGTGTCATTTTCCCATGATTTACTACATCCCTATATACATCATACAAGAGAACCACCTGTTCTGGAGTACATTGTTGCCTTTTGAGGATAATTTAAATGATTGTTTAAATCACTCTGGAACTCCCTGACCCCATCTTTCTGTCCTTTGGGTGTTTTTTAAAGAGAAAGTCAGGGTAAAAGATTTTAAATAAATAAAATTAATTCAATCAGTCAATCAGTGGTCCAGCATTATTGAGGACTCCAGCTTGGTGCTTGTGAGCAGCTTGCCTGTATATGTTGTCTGATGTCTTGTGCTTGACTTCTTCTGCCAGCAGGAGGGACTATACAGGGAAACTGCTGGGTAATGCACATTTTTACAGCTTGTAAACAGGAAGCCTGAATTCTCAGTCACGTGCCATTTGCGTTTTCTTCTGAAACAGTGGCTGCAAGCCTGTTGCCTAGTGTAGTAGGTGGCACGAGACGAGGCCCATTGAATCAGTGAGGGTTTGGTGGATTTTTTCCTGCATGAGTTCTATTGATTCAAATGGGCCTTCTCTACTTTTGACTTAATTTAGTGTGGTAAGTGGCAACTAGAGCAAGCCCGCTTGAATCAGTGGAACTTAATGGAAGAGTCGACTCACCAAATCCTCAGTGATTGAGTGGGCATACTCTAGTGCAATGTACTATTGCAAAGCAACAGGATGTCAGATATCGATTTAAATGAATCCATTCTGACATTTGCTGAGATTTTTTATTGCCTAACTGCTTGCTTACAAAAATTTTAATACCTGTAAAATTCTGTTTCCTATTTTACAGCTTGGGATGGAAGAGGAAGATGTGATTGAAGTTTATCAGGAACAGACAGGAGGCCATTCAACAATTTAGATTGTTTGCTTTCCCGACTTTTCCCTTTTATCCTTTTTTATTTTTAAATGATAGTTCTTTTGTAATGTGGTATATAACACTGAAAAGAAATCAGCACCCCACTCCCATAACCGGGGTATTATTTCCAAATGTCCGTTTTGAATCCTTGTGCTCATTATATTCTATCATTTGTTTTCATTGTGCCGAATTCTTGTGATCCCGCCACAGTTGTACTTCCCTGTTATTCCTGTATCCTCCTTAGAAATACACCCATCCACACATGCATTTGTGTGCTGACAAGGCTCATGTGTTTAAGCATGTTAACAGATCTGCCAGATGGGCAAAAGTTCCTAATAATTTCCATATTGGCTCCAGAGTTTTGATGTGTGACAATGTCTTGTAGATTTTAAGATACAAAGGAGATGAAGCTTTTCTGGAATCTTAAGCAACGGAAGCATCGTGCCTGCAAATTAAGAACTGTTTTCTTTAGCTTTTGCCGATGTCCTTTGACAGAAAATTATCCAAATGATGATGGGAAAAATTGGAGTCTTTTTCTGATAATAGGATTTTTGAAATAGCCACCCTGAAAGTAACATGGAAAATCCTACTGATTTTTGATGGCAGAAGAGCCTAGGAGAACCTTGATTTTTAGTAGCTGATAATGCCTTTTGCACCAAGCATAGGTAATGGTTTTTCCATTGTTGTACCTTTTGACCTGGGATGTGTTCTGGGAATGGACATAGACTGTACTGGGTTTCTTTAAATAAAAGGAAACAAATTTATAAACCTCTGCATTTTCTTTTGAGATATCTGAAGATGGGAGACTGGCAGAAGCAGTGAAGAATTTTTAAGGAACATTGTTTTACACATTCTTCAAATGCTTGAGAACATCATAATGTAAAACATGGTTTTGCTCAATGTTTTACTCATTGTCAACTAGCCCTCTCTTTCTTGCTTGCCCTTAAATATTAAATAGCAGGGTGGTTTATCTTCAAGCAGCTAACATCTACATGAAGTGTGTGCCTCCAGAATTCTGAAAAATCACGTTCGTATAATTCTGAAAATTATCAGGTTGCAAGAATTTGAACAGAAGAATACAAACAAGAAGATTGTCAGTTCTTTATGCCTAACACTTGGCAACATTTTCTCCAGGTAAAAAGACCTGTTAGGGATACCAGTGTCTGTTTCAGAGAAAGTTAGTCCAGAAAAGGCTCAGTAACTTTGTTGGGACTTAAATTAGTCATGATTTTCTGTATTAGGACCCAAGTACTCAGAGTTACCTTAGAAATCCTAGGTAATTTTGAGCCCTAGACCATCAAATGCTGTATTCCATAGAATGAAAGTGAATGGTGCGCATGAGCTGTGTGTACTGTAGGGCCAGAGGCATTTGAGCAAGCACAGACTTGAGGTCTAGAGCAGTAGTTCCCAACCTTTGGGTAACCCAGGTGTTGTTGGACTGCAATTCCCAGAAGCCTTCACCACCAGCTGTGCTGGTTGGGGTTTCTGGGAGTTGCAGTCCAAGAACATCTGGGTTGCCCAAGGTTGAGACCCCTGCTTTAGAGCCTCATCTTTTGACATGCCCTGCGGCTTCAGTGGCCTTAGGGCTAGAGACCTTGCACCAGATCCTATGTGCAGAAGTAAGCCGAAGTCACTTTCAGGAGAGCTTATGTCTGTGTTAAGCATTCTTAGCATATAAGTACTTCTGGAAACATTTGCCAAGCGAATGATGTCCTAAAGTAAACAGCAAATTGTTACAGCAACTGAAATAAAAACTATTCACTGGTTTCGTGAAGTCTGTTCTGTGAACTAGTATTCTAAAATGATGGCTCTCTTCCCTTTTGAAAGAAAATGTTTCCTAATGAGTTGTCTAAACACTTGGTCTTTGTAACTATTTTAGTAAATTGCAGAACTGTGTCATAAGAAGCCTGTCATACTAGAAAGGGGTCCTTAGCTCAGGTTTACAGTATGATGAGGCCAGGATTAGAAACGCATTGCTCTACCTCTGCCTTTTTTTTCCTTGCAAGGAGAGTGGGGAAAAGAAGAGAAACTGAGACTGCAATGTTGCTAAGCATGTTTTAACAAACCATTTAATTGTGAGTTTACCCTTTATTTTTAAGCTGGCACTTATTGTAAAGTGTTAAACCGATCTTCTCAATGCTTGTAGTTTCCATGTTCCACTTTTGTACACATGTTAAACTTTTTTTAAAAATTAAAATTTGTTTTCAAAAATCAGCATATGATTTTTATCCGTGTTATCCATGTTTACAGGAATTAAACAGCCTGAGTGAAAAGGGAGTGGAAATGTGTTCTAGCCTGACAGTAGATTTTTCAGATCCATGTCGTCTCTTCTTCCATCAGAACATAGTGAAGCACCGACTTGAATGAATCGCTCATTGAATCGGTGTGGATTTGGTCATTCCCCGCATCGTTTGGGAAGTCACCAAAATTTGGTATACTGTGACTTCCACCTTTCACTGCTTGGTAGTTTATGCAAATGTGAGATGGGAGTAGGGAAAAACAAATCACAGCTTCAGTGTACGTAGTCATTCTAGTTACTGACTGGTACAGTACAAATGGGATAGTAGAGGAGCTGTATGTAGCTCAGTTGGAGGCCAAGGAGGAAAAGGGTGAGGACTAATGATGTTCTTTTTCAGTGCAAGTTAAATCTCACTGGGGAAATTAAAGTCCAGAGAACCTGATGTCAACCTTTTAGAATTTCTCTTTTAATAAAAAGCCTGGTGTATCCTGTTCCACGAAGAGCCAAAACAAAGCATGAGTTAGGGAGGGAATGGGAGCTACAACCACCACCTTGCATGCTCCCACCACTGTTTCAGACTCCATTTAATTATTCCTCAGGGACACCTATTGTGCATTTTCCATTATTCCATAGTACAAGAAATTAGGCACAATGCTCTTAAAATGTCTTTCCAGCAATTTAATCATAATTTTATCACAGAGCAGTGTTTCAAACTTTGCTGTTGATATATTTTATCTTGCTCACCCCTAGGCATCCTTATGTTGCAAGAACATCGTGGAAAAGTAGTTGTTTTCTCCTAAAGGAAAATGACTTTGTCGTCATGGTTACAGGCCCATCCATGTAATCCAAAGGGACAACTGCAAGTTGTTCTGAGGTGAAATAAAGGTGCAACTACATGAGATTCGTCCCGCTGTTTGGTCTGCTCTGGGGACAGGCTGGTTTGCTCCTTTTCCCAGCAACCACAAAATGTTCCAGTGTGAACCAGCCCATCCCCAGAATGTTGCTACCTGCACCTTTTTTGGCTCCCTGTCAGGCAGTGCTATTTTTTTTTTAAAGGTGTCGGTAGTATTGCTCCATTTTGTCCAGCACATGCGATCATTGGGATCGAACCAAAGGAGATGGCTCACTGCTGTTAATTTCTCATCTGCTGACAATTTCCCAATATTGTTAAGGAGCTTAAGCAGACACTTAATGATATTGGGAAACTACAAATGTTTCCTCTGTGGAGCAGGGGAGGAAGGAATCAAAGGTTTATTTTTTGCCTGTCAGGGCAGTGCTGATGGGCTGTACCTATTAGAACAAAAAAGCAAGCTTGTTCCCAGAAGCAGGAAGGGACGAGGAGTCCCCCACCCCTTTCCCTTTAACAGGAAGCAGACTAAATAGGGTTGCTTGAGATGTGTACGTCATGTGGATACAAGGATTGCATCAAATTGTGTACCACACATCTACGCAACCTTAAATGGCCCTACTTAGCCCCAGCCTTCTCGAAATTAGCATCCTAACCAATTCCTACTTTTTCCCCAGTATCATTTTACAATATTAGGAAATAGAAGACAGTTGCTTGCACTGAGGGAAGAAAATATTTACAAGAAGAGGCATGTGACTACCCAAATGTAGTGAGATTGCACAGGGAATGATCCAGACCCCATAAAAAATGGGATACAAAGCATCCTCCCTCCGCTGCTGCTCTCACATGGTTCAACTGAGGTTTGGCTGTCGTTATAGTAATCCCAGCATATTTTCCACAATATCCAACCTGTAACATTATTCATCTGTATCCCTGTTCGTGCAAGGGACCATAGGGACAGAAGCTTCTTTGCTTGGCTCTGTATTGCCAGAGAATGCCATGCCTAATTTCCAAGAGACTAGGGGGGGAAAGCAACATTTAGGCCATATATAGTCTGTGGTTGAAATTGTGTTGCTTAGGCATAAGCAACATTCCCAGCCCATTCTTAGCTGGCAAAGTTTCCACCATGATTTTGAGGGTGTGCATGCATCCTGGCCTGATTCATGCGGACTTGCCCCCTCTTCAAGAATCACGGGGAGGATTTTTTATTTGCCAGGAAAAAGCCAAAGCAAAGCACGAGATAGGGAGGATATGGGATATACAGTAGGACCCCCGTATCTGTGGGATCAGTATCCACAGTTTGCCACAGCCCTGTATACAACATACATGGGTGCCCCCTAGTGGCCTTTGTCCTGCCCCCTTGTATGTTGTACATAGGATTCCCTTGTATCCGTGGTTTCAGGCATCTGCACTAGGTTGTAGAACTGATCCCTCAAGGGCACGAGGTTCTACTGTATAGCCTTCCCATTGGCAGCCTCCACAGCTGTTTCAGACCCCAACAGGAGCATCTGTTAGAGTTTCTCTTAACTAAAAGCTTCTTTGCCATCTCTCTTTCAGAAGACAGGAGTATAGTTGACCTGCATCTTCTTTGAAGACTGGAAAATTTGCAAGCTTCAGTTCTTTCCAAGCAATAGGACTTAAGATGCACAGCTGTCCAACCCCTCATTGGAGGACATTTCTTCTGCAGTTTGTTAGTATAAAAAGGGCTTGGAAGTAGCTTTCTGTTCTGGCTGTTACTCTTTCACATGCCAAGTTAGAACACAGTATATATATATATTAACTGATTTTGGGATTCACCAAATTCAGTGGAACAGAAGAGGGCAATACAAATGCTGATGCTTTGGGATAGGAGACTACTAGAGCCTCACGGTTGCATGTTCTCTTCAGAAAAAGTAATAATTTCAGTCTCTAATCATCATCTCCCACCTTTAAATAAGGATGCTGGAAATAAGAATAAACCCACGGACGGGAGATTTCTTGCCTTTGTTCCAGTCCGCTGGCCTCCACACGCAGTTTATATTGGAATTGCTGCTGCTTCTCCAGTTCCGCCTTTTGTCTGAAAATAGAGAAATTGAATATTTTAAAAAAAAAAAGCAATCTTCCATTCCTCATTAAAAGTTGGATCTTCAGTCTTTTTCTCAACGTGAAAGAGGTACTGATTACCCTTTTTGAACTGGTTGTTCTAAAGCATAATTGTTTATTTAAGAAAATTTGTATCTTCTCCATCCTCCATAGGAGTTATGGTGGCTGACAACAATTTTCAAAACTATAAGATCTATTATTTCAAAAGTAATATAATAAAAGTCTGAGTAGACTTTGTCTAAAAGGGCGGGATAAAAATCGAATAAATAAATAAATAAATAAAAGAGTGAAGAAAAAGATCCAGCAGATACAGCAAGTGAAAAACAGCTGAGAAAGGTCATCCATTACATGGGCTCTGCCATTGACCTAGCATTTGATGGCCATTGTCTACTAATGTACCCTAATTCAGCAGCGCCACTGATGTGTCTGTGTACCTCGCCAGTAATAACGCGTGCCTCCTCGCTTCCTCTAAAGCAATTCTCGCCGCCTCCTCGTGTTTCTTCCTTCTCTCTTCAGCCTCGTGTCTCACTTTCTCCTCCTCTTCTTGCTTCTGTTTCTCATACTCCAGCCTCTGCTCCTCCGCCATCTCTGCCAAGCGCCGGCGTTCCTCCTCTAACCACAGCTCCCTTTCTTTCTGTCTGCGTTTTTCTGCTTCTAAGGAACACATTTTTTAAGATAGTTGGATCGTGAGTCCATTGGTTTCAGTGGGCTTAGCCACAACTAACAGGCCTGAGTTGCTGAAAAAGATGACATATGAACCAAGAATAATTTTCTTTTTTTCAAACTGGAAAAGATATGATCAGTTTCAAGCTAGAAAAGATTTTCTCTGTTAACAGTGTTCAAATAGATGGAAACGTTGTTTTAAAGAGGACAAAAATTGGGTCACAGAGAAGACAGCAACACCAGCCAGAATTGTAAAGAAATTTATCTAGGACAAATGTTGAGAATTACTGAAAAAGGTTGCCAAAGTGCTACTGGAGAAATTAACAATCTTGTGTGCAGCCTGGCACTGGGTTTCAGTGGGTGGAGAGAGTTTTCTTTCACAAACTAAGGCGACTGTCTCCTGCCACTAACCAATTAGCAAAGTCTTTCTCCCACCTCCTCTTCCTGTCACTTTGCTTCTGGTTGCTTTGTTTTGTTCTCTCTCCTCCTCTCTTTTTACTCCTATCCTTTTTACTCTTCTGATTGTAACTGAAGATCAACTGTAAGTAAAGATGTATTTCTTTTTCCACTTGAGCTACTTGTAGCATGATTTTTATATGCAAAGGCATAGTTTCATTGTGAAAACAAAGGGGCTGGGTGGAAGCTGGGATTTTTAGCTATTCTCCTGTGCTGCAGCACTTTGTGTTTTAGTACTTTTTGCTCTGGTAACTAAAAGGAATCAATAAAAATTCCTCCAATAAGTGCATGGCAGAATCTCTATCAGTGAAATTATTAATAGGCAACACTAAATACTAAACAAAATACAAAAAAAAATACAGACTTGGTAGGGACCAGTGAAAATGTATCATGTATAAGCCAAAAAACCAATGAATACCTGAAATTGGAAGGGACTCCAAGAGTCATCTAGCCCAACCTCCTACCAGTCCAGGAATCTGCAACTAAATCATTTCTGACAGATGGCCTTCCAACTTTAAAACCTCCAACGAAAAGGAGACTACCACCTTCCGAGGTAGCTTGTTCCACTGTCAAATAGCTATTACTATCAGGAAGTTCTTCCTAACATTTAGTCTGAATCTGCATTTTGTTTTTGTAATTTGAATCTATTTGATTGGATCCCACTTTCTGGGATAGCAGAAATCAAATTTGTTCCATTTTCTATGTAACAGCCATCCAGATACCTGAAGATGGCTATCAGCTCAGTCTTCGCCAGGCTAAATATGCCCATCTCTCTCAAATGTTCCTTATAGAGCTTGGCTTCCAGGCCTTTTGCCATCTTGGTCACCCTCCTCTAGACACCCTCCTCTAGACCCTTCTTCCACTGTGGTACCCAGAAATAGACACAGTACTCCAGGAGAAGTCTAACGAAGCAGAACAGTGTGGCACCATTACTTGGCCTTGATCTGTATTGCATTTACTTTTTTGCCACTGCGTCATAGCTTTGACTCATATTTTATACTTCCCATAGTGTTTGTGGGCATATAACACAGCAACACACCAAAACATTATAGGAAATTAAAATGGTGGAAGTTCCTGACTACACAACTCAGAGAACAGTGGAGAAGAGGATAGATACCCTGAATTGAGCTCTGAAAGAAAAAGCATCTCTTCTCTTTTCAGCCCCCTTCTGCCTTCCCATCTTTTGCCTATTTGTGTGTGTGTCGGTGGGCAACTCTGTATGGGCACTTGGATTATATCTTGTAGCTGCTGGTTGCTGGTAAGCAGGCAAGGTTATTTGTTGAGGCCTAGTGATAGGACAGTAAGCCTTTAAAAGAAGAAAGAAAGAAAAAATGGAACGGGAAGGGAAGAGGTAAACAAGCAGACCCAGGTGCCAAGTGTGGGGAGGAAAGGATTCAAATGGTTAACAAGCTGCAAACAAGGCTGATTTCCTCCCCTCTCTGCTGACGTGTGCGGCCGGCTGAAGTGAATTCACCCGGGGAAACCAGACTTTCCAAGTGCAACTTCACAATGGATCCTTTCACATTTTTTTTCACATCCTTCCTTTATGTAACTGGGAACTTATCAAATGTTGTTGTTGGGGGGGGGGGGGGTAGAACGGCAAGAAGTCCTAGAATGTCACTGTGTCAATGGCTCAAGGGGATTGTGGGAAATTTTAAATGCCAGCTTACAAGATAATAGTCCTGACCCCAACACCTGGCTCAGAGCACCTGCACGTTCTTTTTCCTCCTGCTGCTTTTTCTTCTGCATTTCCAGAATTTTCCTTCGGTGTTCCTCCTGTTGCTGCCGGATACGTTCTTGGGCTGCCTTTTCGGCTTGTTGCCTCCTTTCTGCCTCCTCCTCCAGGCGCTGGCGTTCTTCTTCTAGCAGCTGTTTTCTTAAACTAAAGAAAGATTCCTGTCAGAAAGGTCCAGGTAGGATATTTACAAACAAAGAGACAGTGGAGATCCTGGGTGGCTTTTAACATGCCTTCTCTGCACCTCCCCGCTTCAAAAGAGAAAAAGGAATGTTGCCAATATAGGCCATTCACTGCTGGATTCAAGATAAAGAAGAAACAGAAGATACAGGAAGGGATAATTGGCAGGTATCACTTCGGAGTCTGCCAGGAAACCTAAATTATTCCTCTCTTCAACATTTATGAATTCAGGTTTGTAAATACTGGCCCTCATTTCCTTTAGATTTGAGATATCATGGTGAACAGGTCCAAGCAATGATCAGAAGTACCCCCATCCTGATATCAGGGTAACTCAGACAGTTTGAATTAAAAAAATTCAATGCTGTTTTTGTGGGTCAACGTTTGAACACTTCTGACCTAGGCAGGGTATTAGATGAAACACACTAAACTCTGAAGGGTATTAAAGATGAGATGTCGGATTACAGAAATGTCTGTGTGGTGTACAGACTAGGATACTTCTTTATTTGGACCACTGGTGTTGGGTCATAATGGTTTGGGATCACGTTCTTTACAGCCGTGGTTCCCAAACTTGGGTCCCCTGGATCTTCTTGGACTACAGCTCCCAGAAATCCTGGCCAGCACAGCTTGTGGCAAAGGCTTCTGGGAGTTGTAGACCAAGAACCTCGGGGGACCCAAGGTTGGGAACCACCACTTTACAGGACTAATTGCCTCCCTATAAACCTGCCTGACGATTAAGATGGGTTACAGAGTCCTGGCTTGAGTGCCGGCCAAGATCTGTGTTGGGTTTGGCAGGCAAAAGAGACAGTGCCACCTTCGTGGTGGCTCCAACCTTCTGGAACCCCCACCTCACTGAAGCAAAGCAAAAGCAAAGCGTGCTGCTTATATACCGCCCCATAGTGCTTCAAGCACTCTCTGGGCGGTTTACAAGTTAATTATGCAGGCTACACATTGCCCCCCCAGCAAGCTGGGTACTCATTTTACCGACCTCGGAAGGATAGAAGGCTGAGTCAACCTTGAGCTGGCTACCTGGGATTGAACCCCAGGTCGTGAGCACAGTTTTGGCTGCAGTACAGCAGTTTAACCACTGCGCCACGAGGCTCTTTGTGCCTCCTCCATATTTTCCTTTTGGAAGGCCCTACAAATATATTTGTCTGACACTAATTTTAATAAATTCTGTAGTGTTTGTTATGTTGTTGTGGCGACATTTTTACATCCTTTTTGTCTTATAGTGAATTGGCCAGTTAAAATGGATGCTCTCACTGCTTTTTTCTTCTTGTCGTTGCTGCATTTTTGTTAATTTACCTAATTTATTTGAATTTCAATGTTGATACTGTTCAAATCAATTTCAGAGCCGTGTCAATTTAGAAGTTTATATGATCACTTCTGGTTGAGCCATAGGTACATTGATATGGGTGACAGACAGAAACCTATGCCAACTGTACCATGATTCTTAATCAGTGAGATCCAGTCAATTTGGTGAGGAACAGAAAGGAGTTAAAGTGTCCCATGAAGAAGTACTTTTTTCCTAGTTTTTCTTGCCTAACCAAGACATGACTTATGTCTACAAACCGCATCTCCTCGATTCTCCTCTGCTGCTCCTGCTCCATGTCTTCTTTCATCCTCTCCATCCGCTCTTGCTGCTCTTGCTCTTGACGCTTCAACTCTTCCTGCTCCCGACGTTTTCTCTCTACCGCCAGCCGTCTTTTCTCTGCCCTTTCTGCTATCATCCTCTCCCGTGATCGTTTTGCTTCTTCTTTCTTTGCAGAGAGATTCTGGCAAAAGGAGGGTTAGAACTAAACACAACGGCACACACTAACTGTGAGAACACAGGCATTCCTAGAAATGCAGGGCTTAGCTCTGCCACCGGGCAGAGTGAGTCAACTAACGTCAGCCCCACAGGCACCTTCTGTCAGGATTTTGTTCTGTTTGGTGAACAGGGAGTTAAATTGTAATATTGTAGATGAAGTGCAGAGTCACGAAATGTAGAGCAAAAGCCAATGTAATGACTTACAGCATCCAGGTGAAGCAAGATGATGTAATGCTTAATTGTTTAACATGACCAGCTGTAAATGGGGAAATGTGGTTGGTTGTTCTGAGTATAAGTGTAACTGAGACAGAACAGACCTTACCACTCAGCAGTAAGTCTGGTGGTCATTTACTTCTATGCCAATGCTCTGAATGTTACTATGCCAAATGTACCTTGCCTTGTATATATGTGTGTTGCCATAATCAATATATTGTATTATAATTACTAAGAACTCTCTCATGTTATTTTCTCCTTACGTCTAAATCTCTAAGTCACTCAATCCCTACGTCTCTTACTTTGCTTAATGTAAAAGTGGGATTCAACCAGACTCTAGGAACATTTTCTTGAGGCCACTGCCTCATTAAGATTCTGGAGTTTTGGCCCCACACCAACACCTTCCTCAGTCATTCCCCCCCTGTTGGAGGGCAGTGCTGGGTATACGACATGGCTTGTCCCATGTCCTCTCCCTAGTGCTGAAGTAAAAAAATCAAGTGTCAGTCCAGTTCTGTATGTGAAATTTGAGGAGAGTGGCTGAAATCTTGCCCTTCACCTCAGGCAACAAAACTTCTCAGGCCAGCATTGTTGAAATGGCTGATTTTTTCCAGAGGGCCAATGGGACCTTCTCCTTAGCTTTGAGACCCTCTGCTTGCCGGTCCGATTGACTCTGATCTGTGAAAGTCACCGTATACAACAAATACACCTCTTACTCCGCAGGGAAAGAAAACAAAACAGTGATCTATGGGAGGGATGGGCAAGCCTTCTCTAAAGGGAAGCCAGCACTGCAAATCGGGGGATACTTCAGCCTTGCACGTGTGGGAGGCCTGGCAGCGGGCAGTGCTAGGAGAGGGCTCTCCCCGTTTCCCTTATAGGGAATCCATCTGGCACACAATATTCACTGCTGCACACTTCTTACTCAACAAAAGTGCAGGTATATAGATGTTGATTTAAAACAAAACAAAACTAGGCACTCTTCACTTGACAATAAGCTGCCCTGCCCCTAATTTTCTCAGAATGTTTTTGTCTGAAAATGACCCTTCTTACCTCCTGAATGACATCAGCCTGGGAGCCATCTGCACTGAAGATGCATGGTGGATGAAGAACAGTTGGTGACTCTTTGCCAGGACTGTCATGAGACCCAGGAGGACGGCCAACGTCTTCTGCAACCGGCTGGCTCTCCTCAAGTACCAAGGGAGCTGCCTCCTTGATAGGGCTGGAAGGAGAACGGCTTTGGCCAGAGGGGCTTCCCAAATGATCGCCATCTTTTTCACCTACTTCTTCTTCATCATCATCATCATCATCATCTTTCACTTTTTCTCCTCCTCTTCCTCCCCCTTCTTCTTCTACAAAAGGATCAAACTGTTCCATGTCAGCATCTCCTTCTCTTTTTCCTTCCCCTTTGTTGGGTTCATCAGCAGTTTCTGATCCTTTGACACCTCCTAGCTTCTCTTTGAAATACGCCCCTGTCTTCCTGGCAGCCTTTTTTGGCCTTGGTTTCCCTTAAAAAAAAAAGAAAAAGAAAAAAGAAAGATGCATTTTTTTTCTTAATAGGAACACGCGTCTAGAGCTGTAACCACCACTGCAAAGGCTGCTCTTTCAGAGCTGGGCTATCCACTTGCAGTTCCCATCACTTCCAGCAACCCTGATGGGCTTCAAATTTGGTCCCCTTGGTAGCTCAGGAAAAGCACCATTACAGAGTTTCTTCTGAGGAAGCTAACCAAGTAGAAGCCAGCTCTGGAAGACCCAGGGGGCCATTCATACTCTCTCCCTGCCCCACCCCCGCCCCAGCAAACTGTACCACCTCCTCCACTTTTTGTGGGTTTTGTTTGGTTTTCCTGCTTTACTACTAAAACAAGGTTGAGATGCTTGCGTCAGAGGAGAATCCTATCCTGGTAGATACTGGAAACACCATTTCCCTATTCTTTAGCATAAAACAAAACAAAAGGAGAGGCTATTCAAGTCCCACCTCTGCCCTAAAAATAGAGAATGACTTTTATCAGAATAAGTGTAGTACTGTAGCAGTGTAAAAACTTGTAGGCAGTGATGCTTTATTGAATCTTCTTTGTTGCCTTAGTGCCTCCTGTGTATAAATATATGTATTTATATATATATGGGGGTGTTCCTGGATTCATCTCTGAGCCTGGATGCCCAGATTTCAGTGGTGGCCAGGAGTGCCTTTGCACAATTAAAACTAGTGCACCAGCTGCACCCGTTTCTTGAGAGGTCTGATCTGGCCACGGTGACGCATGCCCTTGTTGCATCTCGTCTGGATTACTGTAACACGCTGTACGTGGGGCTGCCTTTGGAAAGTGTTGGGAAACTCCAAAGGTCCAAAATATCACAGCCCGATCATCAACTGGGGCTGGTTACAGAGAACATATAACTCCCCTGCTACTGCAACTCCACAGGCTGCCAATCTGTTTCCAGGCACAATTCAAAATGCTGGATTTAACCTATAGATTGGACCTTGGGTCCAATCTATCTAAAAGACTGCATCTCCCTCTATGAGCCTGGCTGGGCTTTAAGATCATCAGGGAAGGCCTTTCTTTTGTATGCTTGGGAGGGATTCGGGAGAGGGCCTTCTCTATCGCTGCTCCCAGACTCTGGAACTCCCTCCCATGGAAGCTAGTCTGGCCCCATCACTTCTGTCCTTCTCTAAGCAGGCAAAGACTTTTCTCTTCAGGCAGGCTTTCACTTAATGACTGGTGGTCTGAGAGGGTTTTTTAAATGGATCGTTGTGTTCTGTTGTTTTAAAGGCGTTTTAATGTTAATTTTATTTACCATTTTTAATATACTTATTTAATTCTTTAAAAATATTTGTATATTTACTGTTTTTAGCTTTTGAATAATGTGAGCCACCTTGAGTCCATTTTGGGGAGAAAGGCGGGATAGAAATGATTTAAATAAATAATAAATATATATATATGTGCGTGCATGCGCATCTACCTATTATCTCTCTCTATATCTATGTATGTATATATTCTCATAAGGTTATGCTATTCAGTTTAAAAAACATCAAGTGGATTTTGCCTTAGGGTGCAACTACACAGCAGGGAAAATATGGTTTGGTCCACTGTGATTCACAATAGGGTAAAATCACTGCCCAGACCAATTTGTAGGAATCAGCAGGGCAGAGGCAGAGAGCTCAGTTTGCACAGAGTTCTAACAGCAGAAGCTGCCTTAGCCAAAGGGCTAACAATGCTGACTGGCCATTTCCACCTCTCTTTCTCTTTATTGTTCTCCTAAGTGCCCCAGCAACTCTCCTCCAGTAGTGAGCTTAAGCCCTTTTTTAAGAAGAAGGTTTGGAGACAAGAGACACTCAGTTGAGGGGAAGTGACACCCTCACAAGCACTCCTTTGCAATGTCAAAAGGAATAAATCACCTCTTCTGGCTGAACAACAACAACAAAAAGACAATAGCCCCACCAAAAAGACAAATCGACAAGGGAATTTGCCCACATTAAGCTTTACATCATGTCCTCAGTGGGTTTAATTTGAATCCCCCAGTGCCCCATCTGACATAAATTGCAGGGTAAATTGTCAACAGTCTCCCCCTTAGATCACCATAGTATTAAGGATCTCAGTCCATCTCTGTCTATCCATACCTACAACAAACACCTGACTTCTGTGTTCTTCTTTCTTGGGTCTCTTTTTCTCTTTTGACACAGATCCAGTCGCCATCAATTCACGTTTCTTCTGTTTTGTCATTTGTTTATTTTCTGTAATAGCTGCAGCCTGCAAGGCGGAAAGGAAAAGGAAAAGAAGAAAGAATAGAATTGCACGTTAGCATATTATTTGAGTGAGGGGTGCTGCATAAGTAAAAACAAACTTTGTGCTTTGAATGTTCCCCTGTAGGTGGCTTACAGTAGGAAACTCACACTGAAATTTCTCAGAAGACCATTCTCCTGATCTATACACACAAAGACTACTTATGTGTAAATTTCAGCATCTTCAGAACTGATGACCCAAAAAAGGGCCCTCCAGAACAGGAAATGGACAGAAGTATGCACTGCGGGGGGGTGGGGGGGAGGACGGGGGGGGGATTTATCCCCATTTCACTGCCAGAAGCATTCTTCTCAAAAATGTATTCAACAGATGCGTCTGTTGGTGGAAAAGAACCGGTCTAACCCAAAATGTGTTGATGAAATTACTAAATTTGAAACTGGTGGCCAGAATTCTGTTGATGATTTATTTGTGTGCAAGCTAAGTGGCATAGCTCACTTTTCTCTAGCTAAGAAGGTGCCAGCTCCATTACTAGGTGCTAGTGGCAATTTACTGCAGTGAGTTACACAATTCAGTGTATACATAAATCACCAATTGGATTCTGGCTAGTTTGCACTTCTGTATTGTATTGTGATGTATGGAAGAGAGAGCTGGACCATAAAGAAGGCTGACCGCCAAAGAATTGATGCTTTTGAATTGTGGTGCTGGAGGAGACTCTTGAGAGTCCCCTGGACTGCAAGGAGAACAAACCTATCCATTCTGAAGGAAATCAACCCTGAGTGCTCACTGGAAGGACAGATCCTGAAGCTGAGGCTCCAATACTTTGGCCATCTCATGAGAAGAGAAATCTCTCTGGAAAAGACTCTGATGTTGGGAAAGAGTGAAGGCAAGAGGAGAAGGGGACGACAGAGGACAAGATGGTTGGACAGTGTCATTGAAGCCACTAACGTGAATTTGACCAAACTCCAGGAGGCAGTGGAAGACAGGAGGGCCTGGCGTGCTCTGGTCCATGGTTCACGAAGAGTCGGACACGACTTAACGACTAAACAACAAAAAATTGCAATGTAAGATGTTCAGCATTGTCAGGAGAATGTATGAAAAGTTACAGACAAATTTGGAATGGCTGGTGGAGAATGTATTTACATATAGATAAGAATTGGTTGACAGAACGGAGTGAGTGAGGAGCACAGAATGTTGGTGAGAACAGTTCTGATTGGCTGAGAGAAACAAGGGGAGTGGAGTGTTGGTGAGGTTTGGGAGCAGTCTGTGGGGAAGAGATATGGAAGAGGGTGACTTTGAGTCTGAAGGAGCAGTCTGATGGCCATTGGTTGGATTCCAGGGGTGGAATGTGAAACTTGCACTCCTAATTTGTGTTTGAAGTCTGCATTTTGGACCTCAGTTTTAAGAAACAGACCTGGCATGGACATCTGCCATGACTTTTCGAATGTTCATTTCCCCCCTTCATCAAGCTGTGCACCAATATATTACAGATGTATAATCTGTAATATATTGGTGCATCCCTTGATGAAGAGTACTATAATTCAAAAACTAGCTTTTTGTTTTAAAGATCTAAGAAGGTATTGTGGGGGGTTGTTGTTATTTCAAAGAAAACACTTTATTCCTGTGGTGATTTAAAGAGACCACCAGCAACATAGTCAAGTGACAAGGGAAAGGAAGTTTTGACATTAGTATCAAAGACAGTTATGTCATGAGAAGACAAGACACACCAGAAAACATGACAATGTTAGAAAAAGTTGAAGGCAGTAAGAGGAGAAGCCCTAAGATGAAATGGATTGACCTAACAAAAAGGATTCATAGCCTTTAGTCTGCAAGACCTTCCAGATTTCATTAATTCCATTAAAGTTGCCAGAAGCTGGAAGTGACATGACAAGACCGAACACATTTATAAACATTTCCAAAGTGCAATATTAGAGATGGCCACTAGGGAGAAGAGAGTGCAGTAGGACTGCTGTATATGTGGGGGATCAGGTCTAAACCCCCACCCGTGGATGTCAAAAAACAGGGAACTAGCGAACGCTGTACATTGCATGGTCTCTGGCTCCCTCTAGTGGCCAGTTCTGGTAAACACATCCTGTATTTCTGAGGTTTTTTATTTAGTATTTTCAGGCAGAGGATAAAAGAATCAGCAGATACTGATCCAGCGGATAGGGGGTACTACTGTAATGGGCTTCCAGTTACACCACTGCAGTACGCAAGGCAATGAGTTAATTGCCCAATCCAAGCTACAATAATGGTACTGGCTGCTGAGACATAACGATTGACAGAATGACCTATCACACTCTGCTCTCTGGAATAGACAAGCTTGCCTCTGTGCGCAAGCTGGGCAAAATGTTTAGCAAGATTTTCCACACAAGCCTTAATGGCAGTTTTGCATGAGTTTGCACCCAAGTGCAGATTCTCAACACTCACTCTATTGGAACCGGTGACTTTTGCTTTGTTGCTGGTATTCTCTGGCAAAGCCATCTCATCTTCCGTTCTGAAATGCTGCTCAGAAGGCCACACATCCATTGTTATGCTCTCTTTAAATTCCCCACTGTGGTCAAGAAGCTTCATAAGAATATTATTTGCTTGGGGGACACTCTCCCTTTGAAAAACCCATTATGAAATAACCAGAAAAGACAAATTGTTACAAAATATTAAGCACATTATATTTTTTTCCTCCTTGGGGGTGAAAAAAATAATAAAATAAAACCAATAACAAAATGAAGCTTTTCATGTCCCCATGATCACCGCCCCAGTTTGCCTATACTCGTGTGACGTTTCCTTTTGTTTACCTGCACGCAGTGAGATCTCTTGATGTACAATTCATGTCATTGTAATGGCCCCAGCAGGTAACTGCCTTTCTCTGTATCTCATTACCAAGAAAAGGAAGAAATATTCCACTGTAGTATTAATGGCATTCTCAAGACTCTTCTCCGTGGTTACTGAAATACTCCCTGTGACTTTCATCTTATGATCTCAAAAGCCTTGCTGTACACTTCTCAAATCCCTGAGCAGTTAGACTCAGCACTCCTATGTTTAGAGTCCCTTGGGTGGCGTGGAGAGTGCTCGAGGCTGGTGGTGCCTTTTGTAATCTTTACTTTACTTTAAAAATAGGCAAACAAACACTCCTTCAAGGCCCTGGAACTTGGAAATCACTGATTTCAAATAATTCATTAGTTGCAATTTATTCCTTTTTGCAATACCTAAGACATAATAGTGAAATTGAGCTGAATAACTTCATTTCTTTCATGGTGTAATGATTCAGGTATTTACTGAGTATTTCATATGAGTGGTGCAGTGAAAAATGCTGAAGTCCAGGGGCTCATCATGACAGTCTCCATAGCCTCCTCCCCAGCAATGAGAGGCCAAAAATGCAGGCAGTTGGATGGATCCACATCAAGGAATGAATTTTTATAGTCCTTGTTTCCACCAGGAGCAGGTCTTCTGTATGGCTAATGGTTCTTAATTGCCTGTCCAAGACAAAATCAGCCTGAAACACTTTTTATTACAAGAGAGGTAAGCTTCTAAAAATATACTGTTCCTGGGAAAAATTGTTTCTTCTGCAGCTGTTGTGAGGATCGCAGCTAGGCTCAGGGAAACCTATGGGGGTGGGAGTTGATGTCATAGTTCCTTCTACTCTGAAAATCTTGGGCTTCAACACTATGAATCCTGGCTCCACTATGTTGCTGCTCACATGGAAGGGGCTGGGTCTGAAGAGAAGAAAGGGTGGGATTTCCCACAGAGGCTCACTTCGTATCCCAGATCCTGTCTTATGTGGAGAGCCCCACAAACAGAAGGGGCTCTCCACGTCACACCTGCTGCTTCTCACATGAGCAACACTTTCCCTTCCTTGCACATTCAGTAAACAAGCTTAAGAAGACATGGATCAGGCTTGTAACTTCTCAGTTCCTGTTATATGTAGCTACAGGACTGTGGCCTCATTAATGGCGGAAGAGGAATATTGCGTGACTGAAGCGGTAGCTCATACTGTGCCTCATGCTCTGTTATGGGTACTGGGCTGATGACAAGGTGGGCAGGAGTAGCGTCTTGTTTCATAGTTTAGGACAGTGGCTTCTAACACTACATTCTTTAATTAACTAAAATAAAATATTTGGTTACTTTGGAGAAACATCAGATTAGAATTTTAAAACTTGTAGCAATTTATACACATGGCAATGAATTCCACAGCAGTAAAATTCTGAGTGAATATTACATCTGTATTCTCGAAGGCTTTCACAGCCGGGATCTGATGGTTGTTGTAGGTTTTTCGGGCTGTTTGGCCGTGTTCTGAAGGTTTTTCTTGCTAACATTTCACCAGTCTTTGTGGCCGGCATCTTCAGAGGACAGGAGTCAAAACTCTGTCTGTGCTCCGAACACAGAAGACAGAGTTCTAACTCCTGTCCTCTGAAGATGCCGGCCACAGAGACTGGAGAAACGTTAGGAAGAAAAACCTCCAGAACATGGCCAAACAGCCTGAAAAACCTACAACCACCAAATATTACATCTCTTTGGCTGAAATTCCCAGGTTTGACTGAGAAATGTCGAGGTCCTGAAGTTGGAAACTTGCCCAGTAAAATACAAAGGACTGTGGGCTCTCAAACCTCCAAATGCAAAGAAAGCAATTGATGCCTATGTGGAACATCAGCTTCTATGTTTGGGAGGGAGTTTGAAGTTTTTTGAGTGGTGACAATTGAACTTCTGAGATGCTCACGGGCCTTGCTTGGTCAACTGAGTATACCATCTGCCTGCTGAGTAGCAGCCCTGCTACTTCAGACCTCCAGCTCATGACCTCACCCTCATGCCCAGTTTTAGCCCCTAACTCAAGAAATACACCAGGCTAAAGGACACGCTCCTGCAGGTACATCTCCTTTCAGATATAGTTGGCCAAGGCCTGTGAGTGGCTGTGACCAGTCAAAAGTACACATTGAGTCTTGCTGTCATTGGACCGTGGGTGCCCTTTGGAATGGGTTCTCTGCTCCAACAAGTCAAAGGAAATGAGATAGAACCTAACCAGCCACCTTTAATGAGAAAAAAAGTTTATTTCTTGAACGTGGATGAGGAAGCATCCCACAGCTGGTGTGATGCAGTGCTTAGAAATAGATCAGCATTTGAGAGATCCAAATTCAAGTCCTCACAAAGCCATGAAACTCACTGGGTGACCCTGGGCCAATCACCCTAACATACTTCATGTGATTGTTATGAAGATGGAGGAGAGCCACGTGCCTTGAGCTCGTTGTAGGAAAAGCGGGATAGCAATGTGATTGATAAAGAATAAATGAAATGAATCTGACAGCTGTTGAATATGGATTCAAGACTCACAGAGAGCACATCCTGTGAAGATACGGTGTTTGAGGCAGCTGTGAAGTGGGCTGCAGCCCACCAAAGCAAATGCCACATAACATGGGATAGGCTTTAAGGTGCCATTAGGCTCTATGGTAAAGATTCAGGGGAATCTGAGTGACCTTGTGTCCTAGCTCCAGATGGTCCAAAACTACCCCTAGGAGCAGAGGAAGTAGCATGTCTGTGTGGACACCTGGAACGAGAAGCGCCTGTGTGGATGGATGGTCATCCCTGAGACCTACTGATGTGGAAGGAGCCAGACTCATCTAATCTGCAAGTGGGTCCAGGCAGACAGACAGATTTTACAAAAATACCTCTAAATGCATTTTCACTAGTTGTCATATTTGGAAACACTAGCTACTGTACAAGGCACGTTTGGGCAATATGTGCCCTTCCCCATGTTGCTGAACTGCAACCTCCCTTAAGGGGTCATCACTGGCTAGGATGGCTGGGAGCTACAGTCAAACCACACCTGGAGGACCACATGCCCCCACATCCTTGGTTTAACAGACCAGAAGTCAAAGCTCTACTAGACCAGAGAAGGCAGCCATCTGGCAAAAATAAAGTACACATTTGTCTAGCAATTTAGATGGCACAGTTTTTTAATGTCTCATACCCATAAGGTGCACCCCATACATCTTTAAAAACAAACAAACCCTCAAGCTGTCTAAAACCTGGTCATGTTGTTCACTTGTCTTCAATGGATGCACCAAATCTGTGTGCCTGATGAATTTACACATCTTATTTTCTTGTGCCTATAAAACATAATGTGTGATATATCCCTTGGGAAAGTCATCTTATCTACTTACATCTCCCATTCAGAAATGGTTGGATGGGCAAGGTGTGGCTCCAGATGTTTCAGCTCAGCTGACAGAGGCAAGTTATCCAGTGCTCTCCCAGTATCTAAAAAGGGAACTGAGCACAGAAATATATATTATAGTAGGAATAATTGCAATGATTCTGAAAAAAATAAAAAAATAGTAATTGTCTTTTGGCAATTTTCAATTTTAGAAAGCGTTATATTTTGGGGAATTGTTTTTCTGCGTGTGTGTGTGTGTTTTTTTTTTTTTTAATTTTTTAAATGTGCCCTAATCATTCTATGGCACAGAGGCCCTGGTCACTAGTTATCGCCCAGTTAGTTTGTTGCTTTTTTTTCTGGTCGAGACATTTTCCCGGCCAGTGGAATAACTGCGGAACATTTCCCTGACACCAGGAGGGTTGTGTTATTTTGTACTTTTGTTGTACTGGTGCATTCCTTGCCGGGATTGCCTGTGTGCAGGCCCTGCTTGGCTACTTTTCAGAATTGAAGCCAGGAAGGCGGCCCCCCATTACCACAGCACACACATTATTTTTTAAAAAATTTTTCTTGCTCGATACATTGATACATTTGTAAAAGTATGTCACCAGGGGTAATAATTTTTTAAAAAATTCTATGGGAAGATACATTGAAACATTGGTATACCAATGTCAATGGGGTGGGGTTGATCCCCAGGACTGCTGCGCGGATATCCCATGTCCATTGCGTACGATGCATTTCTGCAGGAGCAGCCGGTGCAACAGAGGGACATTTCTTTCTGATATATTGATGAATCGATAAATATTATTTTATAAATATATATATATATAAATCAAGGGGCTAAATTGCCCCATGAAGCAAGAGAGAAAATAAACCGGTACCATGGTGTAGCTGGCCATAATGATTCAAATAAATAAACTGGTACTGCTAAAAATTCTTGGGACGTCCATCCAGCATATAAACCACGTGACCACGATTCAGTATAACAGAGGTATGGAAAGTATTGGAAGAACTAGAACATATTTCCCTCATGTGACCAGGGCCAGAGTTAGACTAAAATTTAAATTATGCCCAGCCTTTTGTTTGAAACATTGGTATCATCTTCCTACCAATAGAGGGTGCTCTTGTGCCGAGAATGTGAGAAACCGCCTTTCCTCCTGGATTTACTGCCACCAAAAAAGAATTGTAGAAGTGAAACCTAGGAATTACACAGTATTTTATTTAGGCAATACATTTCTTACCACCACCACCCCCACTCTCTTTTATCAAGAATCACATACAAAAGAAAATGGACACAATTTCAAGACAACTCAAAGCGAGAAGGTAACGGCCCCAGTCCAACATGCCAGTTTCAATGAGCTCCCAATCCTGTGGTGGATTGTGACCACTGACCCATAGATGTCTACTCACTGAATTCAGTGGGGTTTTGTCCCTGGCGAATGAGTATAGGATTAAAGACTGCATGTACTAACTTGATGCCCTTATGGTTCAATCAGGTGCATGGCTACTGAGAATAAAGTTTTATTGAGGTCAAGGAGACTTACTTCCAAACGTTGCACAAGACTGCAATCTTCAGCTAATTAATTAAAGAAAAACATGATAGGCCTTGAGAAGGCAAAAGACTGCCAACCCTCCTTCTCCCACATTTAGGAATAGGCAGGTGAAGGTACACTTGGCTTGTTGAAATACACTTTCAGCAGGCACTGCAACCCACAAAGAGCCATTGTCCATCTAAGGGTTTAAGGGGAATGCTTTTCCCTACGATTAAGCCATTTCCACTCTACAAAAGCACTTCCTCAGACTTTCTCAGAGATAGATGCCTGACAAGCAGTCAGACTTGAAAACTAAGCCCCTCTTTACCTCAGTGTAAGCTATAGGATCTCAATCATCAATCACAAAGCAATGTACACTAAATGCAAGATATGGAGGTGAGGAAAGACACAAGTTATGACAGACGTCATGTACCATTTGGGAAGAGCACCTCTTCTAAACACATAATATATTCTGTAGTTTGACCCTGATTTTCACTAGCAGAAAATGCCCTGTTTTGAATCACAATGGGGTTCTTCCAGATGTACTGTTTACTTTGCCCCAGTGCAGACTTTGATGCTGACGGTTAATTTGCATCATCCAAATGATGCTCGTTTTGTCCTGATTTCTTTCATGTGAATCACATTCCAATATTTTTTACTCTTCTAGTGATGTGTGGTTCTTTTAAAAATCTTGATACTTTTATGCCTACTCACCCCACTTTTCTTGCGTGCACCTGTGTAACCGTATGTTCTGTAAGGCCATTGGGTATATCCTCTCTGACATCTGCAGCAATTGATTGAGGTACACTGTGCAAGAGACCTCTCCTTACACATACAGCTCTTTTGTCTTGTTCTTTCATTTTGATTTCCAGTTGCATAGAATGCTCTTCTGCCTCGAAAAGAGTGAACCTTGTTCTGCTTTACTTTCCCTGTTCCTTCTCCTACATGGGGCCTTTTTCCTGACGAGCATTCTATTTGAAGCCGAGCTTGGGAAAATGCCTTTTTTGAAAAATTGCTCCGTTTTGGATCCAAAAATTAACTTTTCCAAGCTTTGGGCTGAATTGGCGGACAGGGACAGGTGATCTCTCAGCATCTGGATGGCAGTCAAGCATTCAGACAGCTTATTCCCCATTTGCCCAGTTTAAACCAACATGCAGGGGGTTCTATTTTACTTAACTGTTTATGCCTGTGTGTGGTTGCTTCCATATATGTTATACATACAAGATAACTGTAATTTTTTTTACTGCTGATCATTCCTACTAATGCTGGATATGAGACTGTACTCAGGGTGCAACTACAGTAGCAAGCCAAATCAGAGCAATTCAGCTTCACTGTGGTTTGATGTGCAGTCTCTTTTACACTTGTATTCAGTTTAGAGATGATCACATAGAGACCCCAGATTGTTTTGGTGCTGGTGCCCACACCAGTTCCTCAATCCAAAGTGGTTCAATCTATGCCCACAGCTTCCTTCCTTTGATACCACCCACTGGCCAATCCCTGTCCCTCCCTCCCTCCCTCCCTGCACAGGTGATCTAGCACTAATGTATCAATGCAATGATTCAGCACTAGAGTCAATCATTTAATAATAAAAAATTGGGGACACTATTTATTAATTATTTATTTCATTAATTTATATACTGCCCTATTAGTATGATGCACTATTCTGGGCAGTTGACAAATAATAAAACGAACCAAGCAATAACAAAGAAACAGTAAATCAAGTTGCAAAACGTGAAAGTAAAAATGTATCAACTTCCAAAGCCGAGGTAGCACAACATTTCATAATAAAATGGCAGGGCTATGGCAAAAAATTCACACAACGTTGCAATCAAAAACCTCTTTGAAGAACGTCTCCCGCAACCTCTTAAAGATGGGGAGGGAGGGGGCAAGACATAGCTTGACTGGGAGCTGATTCCAAAGGATTGATGCCACAGCTGAGAAGGCCCGGCTTCTACTTGATGATTTCCTGGCCTCCTTTTGTGTAACCACCTGGAGGAGCAACCCCTGGGTGGAACTGGTGCTGGTAGATGATATTGGTGAAATGTGCTCCACCAAATAATGGAATCCAAAGCCATGAAGAGCTTTAGAGCTAAGCACCAAAACCTTGAACTTGATCTGGAATGTCACAATCTGATTTATTCACACCTGCCACTAGCCTGGTGGCCACATTCTGAACCTACTCAAGGTCAACCTCAAGGGAAGCCCCACATAGACAGCATTACAGTAGTCAGTCCTGGAGATCACTAGCACATGTACCAACATCCTGAGAGATCCCTCATCTGGGTAGGGGCAGAGCTGGGCAATAAGCTTCATCTGATTAAAGGCTGACCTGGACACAGCTGCAACCTGGGAGGTAGATTACTGGAGAAGGTGTTCCCACTGTCCCAAAACATCATGCCCAGCAAATTACATCACCAGAACATCACCCAGAGTCTTGCCCCCCCCACGTCCTTTGTAGAATAAAACAGCAGATCACATAGATAGGGGAAACGCCATTCAAATTGTTCTAGTCTGAAAAAGGTAGAAGCCCCAGCAGCGGGGGGGGGAAACCTCCAAATCAGAAGCAAAAACTCTAATTCGCTTTGGCCTTTGCTTCCTGTGATGATTTAAATATGAAATGACCTGTTGTGCTTCCGGAGCACCTCCTGAAGTATTTATCAATGTAGCCCCATCCTCAAATAAGGAAGCCGGCCTCTTTATAACTGTAAGCATGACTTACAGCCTGACTGCTCTATGACAGATTTGTGTGGGAGTTTTATCCACTTGATTCAATACACATTTTGTTTTGATGCTTATCGTATTTCCATTCCCCCCCCCCCCCCAACAATGCTAGGCCAATTCTCGCATGCTTTTGGAAATGAAGCATGAAAGGTTTTAGCTGTTAAAAGACAGAAGGCAGGTGTTATGTAATGTATGTAAAAGATCAGGTTTAATACCCTGTGGCCCAGCAACGTGTTGTAAGTCAATTCTGTCTGTGGTGCCTCCCTGGCCGTAGTTTGTGCAACAAAGAATCCAGCAATCCCATAACTTCAAGCTCTATTTTCTACGTAGGTAAAGGTGGAACAGAAATCTAATAAACAAATGGTCAATCCTTGCCCACAAAAGAGTCTGCAATTCTGAGCCTCATAACAAGCTAGCAATGATCCATTGAGACTAGCATTTTATTTTTAAACTACTTTGAATAAAATTATCTGGAACTATTGGCCTAAATCCAGTTATTTAGTGTAAGAAAATCCATATCTTTCAGTCTGTTCCTAACTGGCATATAAAAAAGTCCCCACTGCAATTCTCAGGGGTGTGCATGCCCACACCAAGCCAGCATGTGGGCAATACCCCTGAGAATCCAAACAGTGAGTCTTTATTTGCAGGTTAAGACACACTGAAAATTATGGATTTCCTTGTGCTAAGCAATAAGATTTTGGCCACTGTATAATAGATATGGTAGTAGTGCAATCTTTCCCCCCATGAACTCTTCAGATTAGGATTGGGGAGTGTGTGACTCCCCCCCAGATAAATGTTTAACTACAGCCCCCATCATCCTGTACAATGGGCTGTACTGGATGATGGGAAAGGTAGCAGGGCCACACATCCCCCATCCCAATTTTACATTTTAACCCCTTGAATGCATCTGTCGAACCCCACTGGTGAAACAAAGAAGAGTAGAGTGTTTTATTTCAATATTGGTTCATTTTGGTTTCCTACCTGTTTGAAACTTTGGGGCACCTTCCTTCCCAAGATAAAATGTTTAGCTTGTATTCTTTTCACAGAGCATAATGACTTTGTGGGTGGAACAGTCTGCCAGAGCCCTGCCCATCTCCAGCCAGCAGCCATGCCAACCAGCAATTACCCAGTTGGTTTAAATGGAATTTTCCCTTTACACAAGGAATTGGAGAGCAAGACATCTGAAGAGAAGAACCCACTCTCTGGGCCCGATCTCCTTATGACTCAGGAAGCTGATTTTCCAGGGTCCTAACTTGTAATTTATTTGGTGTGTCTCCATAAACAATAGGGCTCTTCTCTCTCTTTACATGGACCACCCTCCACATGGAGAAAAGTGATGGCACAAGAGATGGGAGTGGGGGGCGGGGACCGTAAACATGAATTCTAAACACCTGAATAGGGGTCATTATTCGTGCCTTCTGCTGAGAACATCTCTCCTTCTAGTTTCTCAAGGTCTCCACAGCCATGACTCAGGATTGTTCTTTGCCTAGATGAATAAAAGCCTGACCACTCAGCCAAAACTTTCCCCTACTCCCAGGATATGCACTAAGGCTGCTTCGCACTTGCTAGCAACGCATCATGTGACGAGAAAGCCCCTGTGCAAATTCTTGTTGCTCCAGGTTTTCCTGCTGTGAATAGGCTACTGGTTTTCAGGGATACTTTGACTTGGAACTGATCCGTGATTGTATTGTCCACTGGTACAGTGGATCTGCCTTAGAGGACTGGATTGGTGGGTGTTCAAATGTTTCCTGCCTCAATGTGCACAATACAATATCCTGCCCTAGGGACTACAGACACCCATTCCTGGCAACCTCTTATTTTCTGTATTTTTAAGACAGATCTTTATCTGTTCGTCTCTTTCAACGGTTCCCAGCCTTCAGTAACCCTGAACCACAACTCCCAGAAACTCTGACCAGCACAGTTGGTGGTGAAGGCTTTTGGGAGTTGCAGTCCCAAGAACACCTGGGTGACCCAAGACTGAGAACTCCTGCTCTATTTCTCTTTCCATGGCCTGCTGTCTCCCACCCTCACTGTCTCACCCTGGCTATCTATGCTTTTTTTCCTTCTCATCTGTGGATGCTCCGGCACACAGGCGTACCATAGATTTAAAAACAAACAAGCCCCAAACATCCCCCTTTGCATAACAATAACCAGCAGTACCATTGTACCCAATCTCAGTGATGTTGCCCTTTGGGCAAACTGGAACGGACCAAGGTCAGCCGTAGCCTTCCGGAGTGGGGGGAGGGGGAAGAACAGTATTGGGCCTTAGGATCTATGTGAGTTTTAAAACCTCTAGCACAGACATCCTTTGCCTGCACATCTGTAGCACCAGAAAAGTCAATTTACTGTGTAAAGATCTTAAGAATTTTTCCCCCGTGATCCTTTTGGTGAGCTGTTGTAGGGAGAAGCAAAGAAACGAGGGGGGAGAAATACTAATACAATATAAGCTCTTTGGATACAACTCTGGAGGGAGTTTTCAGAACTGAAAGGGCCTAGTTGTTACGGGCTTACTCACAAGAATTTCTATGTGCGTGGAGTTCAGAAGCAGAAATCAACTGAAAGATAAAACCCATGCTGTGCGAAAAGGTGTGCTTTAGAAACTTCCCTGGTGCGAGCAATAAGTAGCTCGAGTTAGGCGGTTTAGCTAACAAATGCTGGGAAATCACAGGTTAAGAGAATGAAGCTCCCTTGCTAATGTACTCCTGCACTGGTTCTTTAGACCTGCCAACAAGACATGACAACTCTTATTGGGTGGCTATACTCTGATGCATATACTTTGGCCTTGAGAGAGGGACATCTATTATATTATATTATCAATGTCCCTTGCTGTTGTTGTTTTTTAAATAGAACGTTGGAACTCCAGACACTTTTATACTTCAACACAGTTTGATTTGAGATCTTGGACACATTTTAACAAACATCTGACTCCTTCCACCAGCAGCTCAACCCAACCAGAACCAGACTTAGCATGCTGTCCATACCTGGGCTCCTACCTTGTTCCTTCCAAAAAGCCAGAAATCTTAAATCAAGAACAAACCTTGGACTGTATTCCTGGCTTGTAAAGGTTGTAACAAACTGGGAACATGAGCTTGGACAACACAATACACTTCTTGGTTTAGCAACTCTAGCCATCAGGGGCCAAGCAAGGCAGGCAGGCAGGCAAAACAAGTAGAGTTCACTCCCACACCTTGTTCTATTTTGTGCATAATCAATAATGCTATCTGGAAATGCCCAGCAACTGCCTGAAAGATTGATATAGGCTAGCGGTTCCCAGCTTGGGTCCCCAGATGTTATTGGACTAAAACTCCCAGAAGCCTTCACCACTAGCTGTGCTGGCCAGGGTTTCTGGGAGTTGTAGTTCACAAACATCTAGGGACTTGAGGTTGGGAAACCACTTCTGTAGGCAGTCCTTGGAAATGTTACCAAAAAACACAAGCCCTGCTGGCCAAACAAAATATGTTGCATACTTAAGCCTCAAGTTTGCATCTACTTGTGATTAGTCCTGACACTGTGAAGTCAACCGAATAAATACTGAAAGGAAATGCTGAAAGGAAGTATTGAAAGACGTGTAAGTTCCTATAAATAAGACAGTAGGTAGTATTTGTTTTAAATTGCTAAACAGATGACAACTCTGTCAGTTGACTGTACCAGTTAAGAAAAATTGAGGTGTTTCATTTTCTTCATCTTTGTTATTTGTGTTATATATTTCAAACCGAACCGGTCATATGACCAAAAGGAATATAATTAATTCATTCCCACTGTACCTCACACTTTAATGTGACATTCCAGTGAACGACTCTTTTTGCTTTATTCCAGGATTCTCAAAGCCAACCCCATTTTTACAAATGGTACTTAAGTACAGATAAACGAATACAAATTAGGGATGAGTGAATTAGTCTGTTTTTTGATCTGTATTACTTTAAAGTGTGTTCATCTCCAAATCCATCCCATCCTGTTCTCTTTCTGCATTCTAAAAAAATGTGTGATTTTCTAAAAAAATAATACTTTGGGTTTAAATGTGGATTTCTGAGCATATGTTTTTGAGTTGGAAATGGGATCTGAACTTTCCAGCTTGACAGCTGGTGGATAATTCAGTTCTGAGCTGCATGTTACTGTATGAGATATGGATCAGACCTGTTTTATTACTGAATTTGCATGTAGCATGCATCTGTTGTGACTTTTTGGACAGCTTCTCTTCTCCACAATAAAAGGCAAAGTTCTAATTGCAAATCAACCCGTTCTACCATGTTTCTCCAAAAATAAGAAAGGGTCTTATATTAATTTTTGCTCCAAAAAACGCATTAGGGCTTATTTTCAGGGGATGTTTTATTTTTTTCATGTACAACAATCTACATTTATTCAAATACAGTCATGTCATCTTCTTCTGGTTGCTGCACAATGGTGGAGGGTGGGGTTTCACTTAACTGGGGCTTATTTAGGGGGTAGGGCTTATATTACGAGCATCCTGAAAAATTATACTAGGGCTTATTTTCAGGTTAGGTCTTATTTTCAGGGAAACAGGGTATGTATACTGTGAAGCAAAATGATTTAAATGCATGGGCATCATTTACAATTATGCTGTGCATACACATATGCACCAAAGTATGTCGTTCTGAGTAAGAAGTTGCTAAGAATTTTTACCCTGTAACCTCCTTGTTTCCCGAGTTTCCTATCCAGCCACTCCCAGCTCTTACACACGTGTACATCAGCTTATTGTAATGAGTACTTCTCCTTGCTGCCTATCACCACTGCTCCTGAAATCTGTAGCCCATTGCCATCCGGAACTCTGGTAGAATTAAAGGTAACGAGTTGACATTACTTGGAACAGGTTACCTTTTGGGGTTAATGAGAGCACAGTGACATTCCTTTTGCGAAACAACCTAAGGGCAAACTTGTGATTGGGGGTGGAATTTATCTGGCTAAAGGAGCACTCTCCCTTTGATTGATGGTAAATGATAGCATGCAGGAGACTTCACTGACCTCCAGAGTATCTGCCGCGGCATTCACAGTAGTGGGGCATTGAGAGGCTTGGTGGGGACTCTCGGGTGCTGATTGTCCAGGTCCCGTTTATTATAGACTTAACAGGGCCCCCAAATACAGGGAAGAAACAAATCCTGGGCACCCAGATTTTGTTCTGCAGGAACTCCCATCTGTTAGTCAGAGGAGCACCACTGCCTCCAGGAGAAAAATGTTTCAGGAAGCACTGGCAGCCACCCAACCATTCCAGTCTGCCTTGTGCCCCCTTCACTTTCCCAGTATCCTCAGATACCATCGACAGCGTTGAAGTAGTATTGAATTGTCACTCCTGTTAGCTTTTGTATAAAGAAGTGAAATGGGGAAGGAGTGTCCTGTCCTTTACTTCGGGTACCAAAATGTCTTGGGCCGGGTCTGTTTCTACATCGTATCTACTAAAAGGTGTCTGTGTGGAGACATCCATGCCAAGCTAGTCTTGATGTTTTCAGCCTTTGATCTCTGATTTATGAGTTTCAGATCTAAGGACAGACCTGTGCGTCAAGCAACTCCTTTCATCTGCTTTGCACAGATGTAACCTGGCATTCAAGCAGCCCACACAGCAGAAAGGGGCCATTGCAAGAATCACAAATCAAGCCTACATTTGACATGCGTCTCCTGATAGTGGACTTTTTCCACACGTGACGGATAAATCAGTTTGCATTGTACGTTTCAAATCCATATTGGTCATTACATTTATCTTCCACAAATGAATAAGTTAAAGATATCTCGAAAACATGTAATAAAAAAATGCCCAGTGATATGATACTATGGCTGAAATCCAATGGTAGGTCACAACTAAAGTAGGCCTGTTCAATCAGTGGCACTTATAGAGGAGCTGACTCACCAAATTGCCACTGTTTCAATGGGCCTACTTTAGTTGTGACTTACTGCTAGATTTCAGCCTATTAATTCCTGTTTGGGAGCCACGGCTAACTGGAATTTTTACTTTTCTGTTATTTAGCTTGGGTCAGTTCTTAGATTCCTTGATGTGATATGAAGGAAAAGCATATGAGCTTTCCTTCCTTCCTTCCTTCCTTCCTTCCTTCCTTCCTTCCTTCCTTCCTTCCTTCCTTCCTTCCTTCCTTCCTTCCTTCCTTCCTTCCTTCCTTCCTTCCTTCCTTCCTTCCTTCCTTCCTCCCTCCCTCCCTTTGGTGAGAAGTGATAGCTAGAATCCTCTAGAGAAACATTTTGAGGGTGTGAGCAGAAAGATTATTTAAACATAATCTCAATGCTCAGAAAGATCCCAGTACCTTTCATGTAGAAATGTCCTAACACGTAACATTTCTCTGCTAGCATAGTTATTGTACAGAATGAGAATCAATTCACACATGCAAGTTTATCATTTGACGGCTGTATATTGGCAATCAACTTTAAATAACCATTACTGAGGAAGGCACTGCAGAACTTTCTAGTAAGGGATCAATACCTGATTTTAGTATTTTAGAGGTTTTGTTCTACTTTTTCTATTTTTAGAATTGTTTTATTATTTGTTTTGTACATTACCTTTAGGGCATTATGGTTGAAAATCAGTGTATAAATAGTTAAAACAAGCAATCACGCCATGGACATGCACACATGAATTTAAGTATATATACAGTTTATTTATACAGAAGGAAGTTCCCAGAATATTCAGTCATGGCAGCTTATGGCCTGAGTGGGGCAGGAGGGTCTGCCTTAGCCCCTTCCCACCATTTCAGGACTACAGCCTTATTGAAGAACAACGGTGATAGATTTTCCTACTAGAATTCTTGGAACTACAGTTCTTTGAAAAAGTGAGAGACATAATAGTAACTTATATGCTCTGTAGGCAATGTGTTTGCTTTTCCCTGTTTCTTTAACGAATCAACATAGAAAACTAACTTGAACACTCAGTCTTGTGATGACAGGAAGCTTTTAAAAGTCTTGGAGTCAACCATTCAAGTTTTGTTGATATGGATATATTTGTGTCTTATCATATGCAAGCAGTGGCATTCTTTTGCTGCTTCTAGCAACCACTTTTTTAAAAAAAAAAAATCTGTCTCACACATCTCCCATTCCTCAGAGTAGAAACCATCAAGAACTGTGTTTTGACTGATTTCCCCCTGCTCAGGTTCTTTAAATTTTCAGCAAGTAAATTATGATCAAAGTAATTTCCTAGGGGTACACGCTCATGCCCTTAAATGCGAATCTTCCTTGAAGCTAACTTGGAACCATTCCTTGTGCAAGTGGCAGAGGGGGAGGGGGGACCCACCCTCTGTTTAATTTGGGATGGTTCCTAGGGTAAGTACTCTATGATTTCACATCAAAACTTTTAAAAAATGACAAGATTGATGGTATCTTCCCAGACATGAATCAACAGCTACTGTATTTCTTAAATGATATGTAACTAAATGCCTGCATTGCTCTCTGTGCACATGTGCTAGGAAGCCCCTGTTTGGTGCACACACTTCTAGAATATGTTTCCAAAACCCCTAATTGTTGCATGCCCATTATACACATATATGTAATACTTCCTCCTTCCCCCATAAAAGGCTCTCCCCCCCATAAGGCTTAGTAGTGGCATACAAGTAAAATTTGGTAAGATGAGGCTACAGAAGATGTTTGGCACCCATGGAGGATGGAGGGGTGGGAACCCAGGTGGAGACAAGTCAGTGCAAATCTACTGACTTCTCGCCTGGATTTTCCTCCTAGTTTTGACAAATGTTGTGGCTCACAGAGAAAATATGAAAAAGAAGTAGAGGACGTTGTTCTGGAAAGGTCATAAGCAAAGAGAACAAAATTATACCACATTACTATCAAGATCTGAAAACTCAGAGAGGGGGAGAAGGAGAAAACGATTGTAGTGCTAGTCTCTGCAGATCTATACGAGCACTATTAAGCTGAAAGGAAAGAATAATAATCTTTCTCTCCGTTGGCACAAAATACGTCTCTCTAAGCGATTAGTGACCTTCTGCTTCATACAAAGAACATTCTCCATTTTCAGAATTCTTGCTAAAATAGAATTAGCCAGACTTGAATGGCCAAATTTTAAACTCTTCAATCCTTTATGTACAAAGAAGTCATATTAGAAAGCTGGATGAAGAAATGAGACCCTATGAAATAAAAGGCAGAAGAGCCTTCCCCAACCTGCCACTCACTCGAGGTGCTGCACTACAACTCACATCGTCCCCAACCAGTACTGCCACTGTCAATGCTGATGGAGGACAATGAGGTTTGAAGTCCAAGACATCTGAAGAGCACCAGTTTGGGAAGGCTACAGGAAATTTTAAAATAGGATCCTAGGATGGACAAGAAGGAATTGTATAATTCTAACATTTCACCTTAAATTTCTCCTCCTCTTTAATGGATGAATTCCCAACTCTTATCTTACTCGACTCTACTTTCAACTCTGTGCCCATTTTAAAGTTCATGTGGCTAACCAACAATCTAGGATACAGTCTTGTTTCTATTTCCATTGGCTTTCCAGTTAAACCTTTTGTATCATACACACATCTAATTCAATATATATACACATCTAATTAGATATACGTCTATATCTAATTCAACCTCATCCAAACTTCACCCATTCATATGTTTTGGACTATAATAATCAGTCCTCATCAGCACAGGCAACATGATGACATACATTAATAACAACAACATTACAAATAAAGCAAATGTTAGAAATGATGATCATGGCTCATGCAGTCAGACTGCTAGGAAGGCAAAATGGAGATTTAGATTCTAGATGAACTCGCCTTATTTGTAACTTGTACAGGTATTGTCTAACCTAAAACTTTATTTCTATGGATGGATTAAATGCCTACTTTTTTGCATTAACCTCAGAGACATAGTTTCAGATACAAAAACTCATAATAGTTTTTAGGTTGCACCTAATCTTCTTAATTATTCATGGTAGCAATGGGCCTCTTGCTGGGCTAGAGGCCTCACACCTGCCCAACTGTCCCACATTTTGGAGCAGGCTCTGAGGGTAATATTTACTATAACAGATCATGAGAACAGACTCTTTGTACAAAAAGTAAGTAACGCATAACTTCATACCTTGTGCGAAGTCAGCGCCATTTTTCGGTTTTGGCCTTTTTGTTTGGGTCAGGATGGAAGGCCCCTTTTCCTCCTCACTCTGCTGAAGGTGGCTATTTCTGTACAGACCACCTTGGCTTTGCTGATTCTCCTTCCCGAACTGAAGAGAGGGGCTCTCATTTTCTAGCATACAAAACATGAAAGGTCCACCAGTTATAGTTTTCACAGAGCAAGTCACAACACTAGCATATTAAAATCCAAGTACAGTAGATTTACCCATGGCACCTGGTTCATTTCCAAAGCCATTCCTGTTCCCTTGTGGCTTTCCAGCATGCTGTGTCTGAGGGATTTCCTTTTAAAAAGAGCAGAAAGTTTTAATTGTAAAGCCGGTCTTTCACTCCCCCTCCCAACTTATATTACAGCAACCATCAGCCTCTTTAATCATTATTGTCTTTGGAGAGACTACACAGCCTACCATCTTACATCCAACAGTGAGATCTGGAAGTGAGATCTGGAAGCTTGGAGTGTGTAAAACATGGGTGGGAAACATGTCACCCTCAAGATGCTGCTGAACCTCAGCTCTCACCATCTGGTCTCAGAGGCCATACTGATGGGAACTGTAGTCTAACAGCAACTACAGGACCACTGGTTGCCCATCCCAACATAAAATAGGGATACTGATTGCATAGCCCAGCTGATGTCTTCACCACCAAACCATATTCGGAGCATGTAAGTAACTGGAACAGATGCCCAAAAAATCCTATGTAATAACATGCTGTTATTTTACTCTTTCACTGTAGCATCTTTTTACTCACAGCCCTGGTCTTTGCTACTTACTTACTTACTTACTTACTTACTTACTTACTTACTTACTTACTTACTTACTTACTTACTTACTTACTGCATTTATATGCTGCCCATCTAGTGGCAAGCCACTACTCTGGGTGGTTTACAATGATTAAAACCTTCAAGCTTCTTGTGGAAGAAAGTTCCACAGGTCCACCCTTCTGTTATTTACTTCCTACTACATGTCCATTTCATTATGTGTCCTTTCATTCTGCTGGCATACAAATGGCTACTCTTTTTCCTCTTTTCTATTCAACTCTTGCACCCGCATGTATCACTTAGGCCTTTGACCACTTTAAAGAAATGCTAATTCTACCTCAGTAGGGTTTTCTTACTAAAGAGAACAGGATAGTATCCATTTTAATTTTCTGGCTGCCACAAGTGATTGCTCAGAGAGCTTGGATTAAACATCGTATCCAGAACTTTCTGTGGAACAAGCTTATCTGGTTAAAGTGTTATAAGGGAAGAAGGCATGGCTCCAGGGAGACCTGTGTCTGATTAGATTTTAAGAGTCCTGTCAGTTCCAAATCTTAAGCAAGAGAGTCACTAGACTCTCCCTCTCTCTCCCATTCCTGCTCTCTCATGACTGTACAACACTTTCTCCCTCTGGTAATAAGCTTCAGTGAAAAGAAAATGAGCAAATGAGGTAGTGACAGATGAAAGAGGGAAAGACATATTGAAAAGCGATGACAGATGCTTCTGGGGTGGTGGCCAGCCAGTGTGGTGGTGCTTCGATATCTACCACTCGACAACAGAATTTCCCTAGAAGGAAACCTGAAAGCAATGGTGCATAAACCTGAGCCTTTTTAGCAGGTTTCTTTCAGTGTTGTGAAGTCCTCAAGGACTTCTCCTTCAGCTTTCACTTTGCCTCTTTTCGTGTTTAGAATAAGAGAGATTATAGCTTGATGGTGGAACACTAAAGGTGTGCTTACTTGTTTTCGGACTAGTGCTCCAAGCTGTGTGGGGAATTCTGGGAGCTGTAGTCCAAAAATTAAAATTGTCACATCTAAGAACACATTCTTGGCATGCAGAAGGTCTCAAATCCAAATCTTCAAACTCAGCCTCCTGCTAAAATGGGGATGAGTAACCATGAACCACCAGGTAGATTTGGCCTACAGTTTCTATCATCATAGTCACCACAGGCAATACTGAGGGATTATGGGTGTTGCAGTCTGAAGAACACTGTCCATCTCTCCTTGTTTAGTTGATGGCAAAGCCCCTTCTCTGTTGGAGAAATCTTGGACAGACACTGTGACTCAGACAAAACCTGTTGGAAGGATGAATTCTGACCTAGGATAAGGATATTTCTTATATTCCTGAGAAGGAAAACAGCAGGCCCTGTTTTGGTATGCAGTTCATTAGAACAGACCCTACGAAGAAGAAACCTGTGTTGGAAACTAAGACTTGGAAATGTATTCTTCCTGCTCCTGCTCCTTTTTGCCTGTACTGGAAATGTAAACAAGTTTTTAAACATTCAGTTTTCAATGAACTTTATAGCATGAGAGGAGAAATGTCTCTCAGGGAGATAAAAAGATACAGCATTCATTGCAGCTTGAAGAACAAAAGACAATATATGGTGCACATTTCGTGGTCCTTTGTTACAGTTTCCCCTTGGCTTAAACTTTGCTGGAACGGAAAGTGCCCAGAGACGTCCATGAGCTCCTACCGGCCTACAAAATCCTTGGGCACCTGCACATGACTCCAGTGTTGGCTCCTGCCCAATTCTTTGGTTCCAAGCATATTGGGATCCATTTCCATTAAACAGACCATGAGCATGTGTGTACTTTTGTTGCATTGGAGTTTTAAATATAGGCCACATCCATCCTACATCGGTTTTATAGACTTCTCGAGATGTGAAAAAGCCCCACACCAGCTCTGGAGACAGCAACGGGGAGCTTGCAGCCGACAGGTGGAATTCAGCACACCAAGGCTCCTAGACAATCCACTTGCCTCTCTATCCCAGCCAAGTCCCTCTTCCTGGCCCTGCCGCCATATCCCCAGAAGCAGGGAAACTGCTGTGGGGCCAAGAAAAGAAGGCCAGGTCCCTTTTCTGTAGTGGTGGCACTAGGTTCTTTATCCTGCTGTCAGCTGAACTGGGTGGGAAAGAGACTGTGGGAAGATGAGGCTGATAACTGAACCTTCTCCACCAGAGTATGATATATATGTGAGGATGTAGATGAACGGTGAAGGTATGCATGTTTTTTATTTGATCCTGCCCACTAATTGCTCCTGTTTCGCCTACTAGCAGTACATCACCCTGACAAAGTTTGGAAACAACTCGTTATAAGTAACAGTTCTAGGTAATTAATTCCTTTGGGGGGGTAACAAGTGATATCATGAGCAATAACACATTTATAAAAATTGTAAAAAGTAATGGCAACATTAGAAGACTTTTCAGGTTGTCTGCCATTCTCTTATTAGTCCTCAGTGGCATGGAAAGTGTTCTTTGGTTTTGTCCACCACGTTCTGATAGACATCTGCAAGGTGAAATATCAGAATTGGTCATGAGAGGGAACTACAGAGTATTTCCCCTGAAGTTTTTTGGCCACCTGGTACCAAAGATTCAAGGTGTTAACAATCTCTTACACTCCAGGGTACCTATATGAGGGAATGACAGTGAAAACAACAGCCTGGCTCTGAAGAAGGAACCAAGCAATACAGCAAATTCCTTTTCAAATCCAACATCCCGAGCTCAGCCCCTGATCATTTCCCCATGTGGAAATGTGGATCTCTTGTCGGGGGATTTTTCCCCTCCTTGTGCCTTAAGGTTCCACCCTTGTTGATCTTACTGAAGTCCGTTTCTGTATTTTTATGCCATCAAATAGCTTTAGGACTCTAGCCCTTAAAGCAAGGTTTAGATACACTGTGTCTGCTTGGGGATGCGTTTCCATAACAAATATCTCCAGCCACTTTAACAATGCTTTGAAGAGTACATTATTTTGCATCTGTTTCTCTTTGTCTGCCTGTGCATTTAAATTGCTGTATAATTATCTCTTGTTTGAACATACCAGACTTCTATTGGCACACAGGGCAGAACCTCTGTTCTTCAGTGCGGCTAAGAGTTGGAAGGCTTCCTAGAATGAAAAACAGAGCCACAAACATACTTACTGCTCTTTGAGGTGTAAATAATGCCTATATATCTATATCATCCTACTCTATGTTCCAGACACATCAGGGGTTGCATCCTATTTATTTGCTTCATTAAGCAATCAGTCACATTACTAGCATCTTGTTACTGCTCTAAGCCAGTAGTACGTTGCAACTAAAGTAGGCCCACTGAATCAGTGGGGACTTGGTGAGTTAACTGCTCTGTAAGTTCCACTGATTCAATGGGCCTACTCTAGTTGCAACTTAATACTGGGTTTCAGCCATTAGATAAAACGAGCCAGCTCAACCAGCAATGAGGGATCCAATGAGTTACAATCAGACAACCTTCCCATCCCTGTTCTAACCTCTCCTGTAAAATGAAAGGTCTCTCTGCACCTCTTCCTTTGTGTCCCTCCTCCCTCTAAAAGGGCTTCCAGAAGGCATTTTCCTGGCAGACCAGGACTGGGATCACAGCGTGTGGAAGGTAAGCCTTTCTGCTGCAATGGGCTCCCTCCCCCATCTCTATTCCTAACGCTGCTATTTGTTTTAGGAGATAACGTCTAATGGCAAATTTTAAGGGAGGAAGTACATTCCTGTAAGCCTTCTGTGTAGTCCTGGGCTACAGAGTTAGATGCTTGCAGGTTAATATTTAGTTGAATCAGCCTAACAATGGATAATATAGATTCAATCTCATTTTCTGGAGTTCAGTGCATACTGAGACACATACACACACACATACACACAGAGTTTTTGCTCCAAAGATGCAGAAGAAATTCTGGCAGTAATGTTGTTCCATTAATGGCTAGTGGAAGAGTCTATGTAATGCTGGACAAGTCCTTGTACGAGCAGCAGGCGTCTTAAAACCTAGCGCAGGAGATGAGGCAATGCCTTGAGCCAAGAGAAGCCTTTCTCTGAAATTTTAGTAATCTTTTTGCACACAAGGATCTTGTGCTGTTGACAAAGCCTTTCTATACCCAGGACAGACCTATCTGTAGAAGGCAATTGGGATCTAGCCCTCCATGCTGCCGACAGAATGTAGTGATTGCACCACTGTACACGCTGCTTATTCTTCCCATATATTTTCTGCAGCCTTCCCTTTCTTTGCGTCTGATCCTGTGTAATCTCCATCACCTTTATCACATTTTTCTAGCTCTCAGAAGCTAAATTTTCACAGACTAAAGCCTTTCTTTCAAGCACCACTGAGATGTCATATGTTTTTGTAGCTGCGAAAATTTTTAAAAAATATCCTATTCCTGCCTACCTGAAACAACAAATATCAGGGACCAAAATGTGAACTAAAAGATCTATAAAAGTAAACTAAAAAAATTAAACCTGTTCCATACTTATGAATCTGCATATAGTTTTTTTTTTACCAGTATGATCGTTGGTCTTAAAAGTACAGGTGTTTATCTGGAAATATATTGCTACACATTTTGGGGCAGATACCCTGAAGTTGGTGTGAGAATATGAAAGAACAGCAAGAAAAGTGGCAGACTACAGGAACCACTTGTGCTTCAACCTAAGATGCAGACAACAAAATGTCACCCCAACAAGTCTATGCCTGTATTCTACTGTAAGAAGCCAACGGGGGGAACAAGATCCTTCAGAAAGCACAAGAACAGCTGCCTAATGAAAGGATCAGACAGGTCCACTCCATCATAGACACTTTGAAACACAGAGTAGACCGCCTTCACCAAGAACTACTTTCCACACTACCCAAACTGACACTGGACGCAGTCCGAGATTTTGTCTGCAAAACACAACTGGCCCAGCACTTCAAAGGCAAAGAGAGGCAAATCAAGAAATTTGATACTCTTGTCTTCTGAAAACAGTCAGCAGGAGAACTCAACAAGAAGGATGATGAGGGGACCACAGAGGAGGACACAAAGGACAAATGGGTGAAGAATCTCTCAGACAGGGAACTCATTCAGTCAGAGAGGGAGGTCTTAGCCAAAGGCCTAAATTTTGCCATCACACCCAGACAGATTCTGGTTGTGAACTTCATTACAACCACAGAATTGGCTATCTGGAACAACAATCTACCAGTGGCAGAAACTGAACAACTTCAGATAAAAGTTTGTACAGCAATTTCCAGTGCTCAACTGCCACCATCCAAACTCACCAGACAGGAAAGAAGTGCTCTGACATCCCTCAGCAGGGATGAGACCATCACCATACTGCCTGCAGACAAAGGAAGAGGCACTGTAGTCCTCAACAGTATGGATTGCCATAGAAAAGTAAGCTCACTTTTGGAAGGTCAACACACATATGAGAAACTGAAGAGGGACCCCATCAACTTTTCCAGGAAGAAAGCGACAGAATGCTTGAAACACTTGGAAAAGGACCACGCCATCGACAGCGTGACCGACCACCGGTTGTATCCTGGAGAAGGCCCCCCCTGCCTTTATGGACTTCCCAAGATACACAAGGAAGGTTCCCCCCCCTCAGACCCATCGTAAGCAGCATAAACGCAGTAACATAAAGCATTGCTAATGGCCACCATCTGAGCACCATTGGTTGGACACTCGGACCACCACATTCACAACTCAGAGGAGTTTGCATCCAAGATCAGGGAACTGAAACTAAATACTGATGAAACCATGGTATCCTTTGATGTCACATCCCTCTTCACCAGCATTCCCACCCCTGATGCCTTAACAACTGTAAAAAGGAGACTGGAAGAAGACAACACCCTCTCCACCAAAAGCCGCCTCAACCCGGACCAGATAGGCCTGCTCCTGGACTTGTGTCTGAGCATCACTTCACCTACAGAGGTGACTTTTACAGACAGAAACATGGCTGTGCCTTGGGTTCCCTGGTGGTGCCCATTGATGCCAACTTATACATGAAAGAAGTGGAAAAGAAGGCTCTAAACACCTTCCAGGGGACGACTCCGACCCATTTGTTCAGGTATGTGGATGGCACCTGGGTGAAGATCAAGATTCAGGAAGTACACACCTTCACAGACCACATAAACACAGTGGATCCAAATATCAGGTTCACCAGGGAAGACACCGAAGACAACCGGCTGGCTTTCCTGGACTGTGCAGTCATCATAGGATCCAATGGCGGCTTAGGAATAGAAATCTACAGAAAACCTACACACACTAATCAATACCTGTGGTTTGACTCTCATCACCCATTGCAACACAAACTAGGGGTCATCAGGATGCTAAATCACAGAGCAAGAAACATCCCCGCCTCCACAGGAGCCAAGAAGAAGGAAGATGGACATCTGAAGACAGCTGTTAAGGCCTGTGGATATCCAAAATGGGCCTTTAACAAAGCCATGTCCTTGACCCAGCAGGACAATGGAACAGTCTGAGACCCAGAGCCAACGGAAGAACCTGCTGATTCCTTACATGCGGGTGTGTCTGAAAAGCTCAAAGGGATTTTTGGTAAACACCACATACCCGTGCACTTCAAACCCACAAACACACTAAGGCAGAGACTCGTCCACCCAAAAGACCAGACACCAAAACACAACAGGAGCAATATAGTATATGCGGTCCAATGCAAAGAGGAGTGTTCGGAGCTCTACATTGGAGAAACCAAACAGCCACTAAACAGGAGAATGGCCCAGCACAGGAGGGGCAATGGCCCAGGACCACAATCAGCAGTGTTCTTTCATTTGAAGGACAAAATTTGATGACCACAATGTACTCATTTTGGACCGAGAAAATAGGTGGTTTGAGAGAGGGGTCAGGGAGGCCATATATGTACATATAGAAAATCCCTCACTCAACAGGGGTGGACGCCTTAGATACAATCTGTCTCTTATTTATCATGCTGCCCTTTCATCCATCCCCAGAAAGATCAGGACCACACACCAGAAATACCACTGTTAATGACTATTAACAACCCATGACAATAGGTGGAGAAGGACTGCAGAAGTGGGATTTTCATTCACCCTCCTATCCTTTGTCCATCTAACGAGCTTATTCAGACCAGGGGGAAGGATATATCAGGGATCTCCTTCCAACTCTTCTCAGACTGAAGAAGCTACTTGGATGAACAGCGAAACGTTTCAACCTAATAAGGAAGAAGTCCAGTTGCCATGACTTAATTTCCAAATGACCTCACCTGGATGACTGAGAATCTTCACAGATATTTAAAAATATAGCTTGCCAAAGTTTTCTGGGGGGAAAAGTGGGGCACTTTTAGGAATCTACAGAGAGCATTTATAAAGAGAATAATAATGTGACTTTTACTCTTTTACAATGCAATGTTACATCTCTCTGTCCAAAAGGAAACAGCAAGAATGATATTGGAAAACCAGTTCATTCAAAAGAGGGATAAAGCATCTCAATATCTGAATATCTGTTGTGATCTTCCTCCTCTTCCTCTTCTTTGCCTTTTCTCCTAAATTCTTGCTAGCCTAATTACGCCTAAAATAATCCACTGAAACAATAGTTTACGAAAGGAAGTAGAGATCTTTCACCACGGATGAAAAAAAAATTAGCTTGGGATGTTTTGTCTGTATATGTATATTCACTGTAACATTTTAAACTTCTTTTAGTGTAACAGTGATTCTAATTCACTCTAATGACTCAATTAGTAATGGAAAATAATCATCCCCTCCACCCTAGCAGCAGGGCTGGCTTCAGCATTTGGGGGGAAATCAAGGCAAGGATGTAGGAAGCAATCCTGAACAACTGAGCAATCCGTCTGCTGCATTCCAGACTTGCTTTCTGCCACCTTGAAACATACCTTCACCTGAGCTTAACTACAACAGTAGTTAAGGCGTAATTATATGCCCACTTACTTAGAATCACAATGGAGCTCACTTCTGAATAAAAGTGCATAGAATTGCTCCGTTAATTCCATTTAAACAAAGAATACAGCTACTTGCTTTTTATTTTTTTGGAAGTGACAGCTTTGTTCGTTGTATTCAAGGATTTTCTTGTTTAATTAACACAATGTCTCTATCAAACATAGGGTGACCAGATTTAATGAGCACCAGGATTTTGTTTCTTTCAAAGATGCAAAGAAGAGAGAACATTTGGGACGTGCAAGTTTAGCAAATGGGAGTGAGAGAGGCAGAGAATTCCTCTATTGCACCAGGACTTCTGGACTTCTTTGCACCTCATGACTCTCACATAAGTGGCAGACCTGAAACTGGGCCTAAATGCTATCTATTGTGTATGACACTATTCCCTGCCCTTTATTATTATTATTAGAATGGTTGTTGGAGCAGAGAATGTTTTATGTTCATCTTCACTCTGGTTTTAAGGTACAAGCCTGGCTTTATCCTGGATCTGAAATTCACATCACAAATTCACATTCTAAATTCTAAATTCAAAAATGCTGCATAAGCCATCCTTTTGGATGTGTCAAGTAGTTTCCTGTCTTTGTGTTTATGTGTAAAATGCAACGTATGTGCATTTTTCCATTTGTCCATTTTTTTGCCTTAATTTTTGAAAAGAACACTTTGGATGCTGTGGCAAAACTACTGCAGGGAACAGTCTTGGTGATATTGTAGGCACTAGCCAATCAGCCCTGTCCACTGCAGACGTCTGTATCAGCAATTTTTCCAGAACTCTTCCAAGAGAGGATAAGGCATGTTATTTGCACTGTATATAGTGAAGATAGTTATAAACTCTTCTTGCAATTAAAAAAAATATTACATTTGTCTTGACAGAGTAAGGAACGCGGATGCTTCTTCATTCCACATGAGGTAATAAAGAGTCAAAAGGAGAACATGAGATACCACAGTGAAGGGCATGATGTTAACATGTCTACATTGCTACTGACTACAGTGCATTGCTTGAACGTCTCTGCCTATGTCTGGCAGCAGGAGTTAGCTAAAGTGCTCTCCCTCATGCCGAGATGAAAAGGCACTGCTCAGAAGGAACCTCTGGTGCAGCAACAGAGATATGTCAAATGTAGACAGGGAGGCACTTTTAACATCTGTAGATATGAAAACTATGGCTTGCTTCTCTCTTGGCATACTACAGGTTTGTTTCTGGGGCAAGAGAAACAAAACTCTAGTATAAACCATAGTGTTTCTTCCTCTCCTTGCAGGCTATCCCAAAACATTTTGCTTCCCGAGTAAAAGGATAAAAAGCACCATCATCCTTTCTATGTTCTAAAGCTGAATGGACTTTTAGTTGGACCTTTCGTCACCACTGGCAATGGAGCAGCATCTTCTATCACATAGAAGGCAACAGAATATGTAGGTCTGTAGAAACAGGGCAGGCTATGTGTGACACACAGTTGTTTCCTTAAACACTTTGTTTGTCTCCCTTCTCCCAGCTTCTACCACCTGAGACTCCCGCCTAATGGTAGGGCTGGTTTTGTCCTCTCCGCTAAAGTGTCCAAACTTTATCTGAGGAATGAATGCATTCATATGATCATTTTACCACAATATTATTTCTACCACATACTTTACCACATTTTATATTCTTCCCACGTGGAAGGATGTGAATATAACTAACCACATGGTGGATACTTTACTTATTTGCATGGACTCAGTGTCACCTTGTATCAGGAATGGAAAACTTCTGTGCAATCCTAAATATGTTGACTTGGACGTCAATTCAGTATGTTCACTCAGAAGTCCCACTAAACTCAGAGGTACTTACTCACCAGAGGGCAAGTCAGGACTGTAAACATTAGAATTATGTCAACAGTATGGGAGATAGGTGCTCCGCATATAAAAGCACAGCGAATCGATAACAGTATTCCTATTTTCTATGCAATAGTTCTACTACATATTTTCACAAATCATATAAAACAATGGCTCTGATGGCACCTTCTCATCCAGTGCTTCAGCCACAGTGGTCTCAGGTGGATGTCTGGCAGCTGTTTCCTCTTCATTCAATACTCCATCTTCTCCTTCAGTATGAATCAGAAATATCAAAATAATTAAAACTGCCAGACAAATAAATCTCCAGCTTCATTAATCAAATTGGAAAGTCTGCCTATTTCTGTCAACTGATAGCACCTGATTCATCACACGTGCAATATCTTTAATACATTAGGCAGAGTCGTTAGATCATCTTTTAAATGTTTACATATTCAGCAGAGGTATCCACTGAGTTAACAAATTAAGCAATATAGTTTCATAACAATTTTTGGTTTTGTGCATGTAGAAAGTTTGTTTTTTGTTTAATCAGTGCATGATCACTACCTGCTCTTATTGATAAAATCAGTTACCCAGCTGGTATGGTCACAACGTGACATACAGAGAGCAGTAGCAGTTAATACTGGAAAAACCAAGAGCATATGCATCAAATGGACATCCACTCTCTGGCTACCTTCCAGAAATCAAGGCAAGGCTTTCTCAGAACATCTATGAATCTTGAAGGAAGAGCAGAGAACACCAGGACTGGAATGTGGAAGGAAAGAACAACCCACCTGTTAAAATGGAGGGAACCTCAGGGACGTCTAGCCCCGAGTCACTCAGATTGCTGGAAGTCACTTCATAGGCTATGGCCCAGAATTGGCTGAACCAAAGTGAAGCTAAGAAAATGGGGGTGGGGTTTGCACTGACACAGTCCTTTGCAAGTGCAGAGAGGAACAGATGACTTCACACCTATGTCAGAGTACTCTATGCCCTTCCATATGCATTACAGAAAGCTTGGAGTTAGCTGCTGCAAATGCTCTTGATGTTGCCTGTTTCTGGGTGAAAATTATCTGAGATATTTATTAATTCTAATGTGGTGCTTCTGACACAAACAAAGAAAGCAAGTTTTTAAGTTTCACATCTTCTTATTGCTTTGTATCAAAGTACCATTTTCCAGAATACAGAAACTCCCTGGAACATTTTAGTACATTCTGTGAACTGCTGGATAGCTCAGTGGTTTAGGCATCTGGCTGTGGAGGCAGAAGCTGGACGTTTGACAGGGGCTGGACTCAATGATCCATAGGGTCCCTTCCAGCTCCGCAGTTCTAAGATGATGATGATGATGGTTTTGCTGTTGTTACTCATAACAGAGGCTGAAATCCTGTTACACAGTTATGCAAAAGAGGTAACTCTGTAAGAAATCTTCATAGGCATTATCTGTTACCTGAAAAATTGCACAACTCGGTACGCAACAGATAATCCCTATGAAGAATTCTTATTTACAGTAATTCACTGCTAAAAGTTATGCCTTTTGAATAACTGTGCAACAGAATTCGGCTCACACATTATACCCAAATGCTAGACATCAGTATGAATTCATCACTCAATATTTCATATTCAGAATATCTAAAGAAACCCACCCAGTAGTTGAGTAGCCTAAATCTAATTATTAATCCCAGTTAGATCAGACCCACTGAATCAAGGGGGAGTAGGTAAGAGAATACTTACCAATGTTCTATTGCTTCAGTGGGTCTCTTTTAGTTGGGAATAGCACTGGATTTAGGCTATTCTATAATTAATGAAAGGAGTCCAACATTTCCACAAGTTGTATTCTAAGTTCATCTGTTCAGTCCATACTAACTTATGCAATTTTTTTCCTCTTGCCCTCAGACAGCTGCTACAACAGGGTGGACAATTTCCAGAAGTTCAGAGGTCACACACATCCTCTTCTTTCATTCATTCATTCATTCATTCATTCTTCTCTCTGTAGAGGAGCTCAAGACAGTTTACACATGCTTTAAGAACATAAAACAATTACAAATTCAAAAAACCATATATAACAATCAAAGATATTAATTATGAAATGGTCCTTATTAAATACCATTTTTTAAAAAAATTAAAAACACATTAAAAAAGATAAAAGGACAACTCTGCTTCAAATCTCTTCCTGGATTACTATTACTTACATGTTAAAGATCTGCCTGAAAAGGAAGGTATTTACCTTCTAGTGGAAGGACAGCAGGGAGGGGGGCAACCTGGTCTTCCCTGGGAAGGAGTTGCACAACCTGGGAGCAAGCACCAAAAAGGCTATCTCATGTCTGCACCATGGACAGTGAGACCGAGGGAAATGCCTCCCCCAAAGAGCTTAAAACTGATGGGGAGGGGGGCTGATATGGAAAAGGCAGCCCCTCAGATAAGATGGACTTTGTTTCCTCATGCCTCCAACACCTGTTTTAAAAATACTCAGAAAGACCCCTTGCACACTTTGCTCCCTGTTCCACAAATTTCTACCCTAAAACAGAGTATTCCTTTGTACTTCTCACACAAAGGGTGCTTTAGTAAGGTGGCCAGGACAGCAGAATCCCAGTCTCTGAGATATTTCAGGACCCATAATCCAAGATCTAGGGGCATACCCCTGTAATGTCACGAAGGGGTAGATTTTCAATAACAATTGCAAAATCTCTCTCTCTCTCTCTCTCTCTCTCTCTCTCTGTGTGTGTGTGTGTGTGTGTGTGTGTGTGTGTGTGAGTGAGAGAGAGAGAGAGAGAGAGAGAGAGAGAGAGAGAGAGAGAGATCAACAATACAGAATCAATGATGAATTTAAATGCCAGTGAAGTAGTCTCTATCAAGGATTTGCCTCCAATGGAAGAAGTGTGCAAGCTGGGAGGTACAAAATGCAGTGGTGAACAAGTGCAGGCTAGAATACTAGATCAGCACCATCCCGTCCCCCGAGATTTCGGGGCCTCAGCCATAGACTCTGAGAATGAAACACAGTGTCATGGGGAGAATACCTGGGGCCTGGCAAGCACTGGGGGCTTCTGGACTAGCCTCTTAAAGAGTTTGTACACAACTCAGCAGCACATCTCAAATCAGACCCTTCTCCAGTCACCAAAGCTTGGTTAATCTCCTTGGCCTTCTTACACAACGTGACGTAACGCTTCATCTAGGCTTCAGTCTGTTGCCCAAAGGAGGGACCACACACCCCTCTTCCCTGCTAGGAGTACCGCACACACTTTGTGTATGGACAAAGACTTGACCGAAATCCCCGAGTCCTGTATTAAAGAGCTTTCAGATAACAAGAGTTGGGAAAGAGGCCTTGGCTTGCCAAAAGCTCTTCAGAAGAGAGAGTACCACAAAAGGCTGGGGCCAGTTCAGAGCACCTGGAGATGAGGGGATTCTGGGCCTTTAGGGGGTTTTGTTGCTTTTATTGCTGCTGCTGCTGCTGCTGCTTCCTCAGGGGTACTAAGCAGCAGATTATAAGACTGTATTCTCTTATTACACAGATGTGACCTTCCCATACAGAATGAGGAATACCTGAAGCCTATCAACTCAAAGGGGGAAAGATAGCATATCTGACATGCCATTACAACTACTGATGTCTTCGAAGTTGGTAAATAAGCTATCTTTGGAAAACAAAGTATGTAAATGCCCTGATGCTATGTGCTTTATCAGCCTCAGGATTACATTGTTTAGCCAGCTCCTGTTTATCTCAATGGAACTATTTGCAACCCCAGGAGTGTGGATGAAGATAACCATAATTAAATAGAATTGAAGCAGAGAAAGAGGTTTTGTGTAAATATGCTGCCACTGGAGCTGGATTTGAGGGAGCCCTGCTGTGAAGACTTAATTAAATGTTAATTGTTTGCCATGAGCTCAAGGGTAGATGCTCTGGAGCATGAAAAATTAGACGACATTCATTAATGGAAATTGAGCTTGAAGTATATTCTGACTAAAAAGTGGACAAGGGTAAAAAGCATAATGAAATTTATTTTTACTGTCAAATAAGACTTCCAAAGAGCTCCTGCTAAGGGAAAAGAAAATTTGTCCTTAAAATAAACCATGTCCAAACTGGTGCCTAGTGTATTTCCCAATCATAGTCGCAATTAAGAAGGCAGGCTGTAGTTTCACTGGGAAAGTGTGAGAAAGGCAGGAATGTCTGAGAAATTCAGGGAGTCCAAGTTCCATAGCCAACCCTGGGTGCAGCTACATGGACAAATACTTCAGGATTTGCTCTGGAAGTACGACGGTTTGATACAAGGGATTTTTTTTTTTTTTACTGATCACACGATCACCCCAACTCTTGTTACTGATCACATGAGGATTTGTGGGGGCACCTAATTTCTCCCTCAGTGGCTCATTCTTCTGGGTAGCCAGAGTCCACCCAACCCTAACTGCCTTCTCCCCAGTTAGCCCCCTAGACCTAAAATATACTTTACTAAGAGGAAAAGTTGTGAAGAGTGGGATTGAGGGAATATGAGTGAGAGGTAGAAGCCATTAAAACTCTGGTATCCATCGACCTCTCCATATAAAGCTCCACTCCCTGCCCTACATGGCTACCATTGTCAGCAAACATATTTAGCAAATGTACACTTGCTAGGACAATATACCATGGTCCCGTAACTGTGAAATTCCATTCAAATCTCACTGCAAGACACAAAAACTCTATTTATCCTGGACAGGAGAGCAGCTCTTTCAGAGTGCTCCCTCTTCTCCAGTGGTTGTGGTTGCCTTCACTCAAAGGTAGAAATTGGATGGTGGATGAAGATGTGGCTGCAAACTTACAAGAGAAGACAGGAGACCCTGGAAGCGAGATGGAGGACACTCATGGATATGGATCCCATAAGCAGTAAAAAATGCATGGTATTTTTTCAGAATCTTAGAACTGCAGAGCTGGAAGGGACCCTATGGATCATCGATTCCAGCCCCTGTCAAGGAGACACAGTGGGGAACTGAACTCTCAACCTCTGGTTCCACAGCCAGACACCACCACTGAACTATCCAGCAGTTCTCTTTACCAAAGTCAGAGAAAACATCATCGCTGTTTTATGACTGATTACAGTGACAATGGCTCTGGAAAATAGGCAGGTTGCCACATCTGTTTACAAACACACACATGGAGTATATGATTATTCGCCTTATTCCAGTGTTCATTTTTATTATCCATTAATTGTTATTTATTATTGCATTTCTATCCAGACTTTTCTCAAAGGAGCTCAAGGTAGGACACATGGCTCTCCTCCTCCCTGCTTTATCCACACAACAACCCTGTGAGGCTGGTCATGCAGGGAGACAGTGACTGGTTCAGAGTAACCCAGGGAGCTTCAAACCAGGATCTCCCAAATCCTAGTCCATTAATCTAACCCCTGCACCACACTGGTTCTTATACAAAATTAAACATTTCCTGTCCAGAGTGTAATATTGCCCCATTGGTATGTAGGTCTAGCATTTTCCTGCCCTATAATTAGGATCTGGCCTCTCTTTAGAGCAATTTTATGTTATATTGGTAATCCTGATAAAAATCTTGTAAGGTTGCTTGGTAGCACTATTCAAATATAACAGACAAGGGCTTGAAGCCTAAATGTTTTGCCTGAGGACATCCAGTGAGTTCATGGCTGAGGGAACATTTGAACTAAAGGCTAAACTCTTTTAGGGTGCAACTATATTGGCAAGCCAAATCAGAGCAATTTGGCTTTGCATCAGCTTGATTCGCAGTCTCTTTTGTGATTGCATTCAATTTCGGTGACCACACAAAGACCCTGGGTTGTTTCGGTGCCTGTGTCCACCCTGGCCCCTTAATTTGATGCAGTTTCATCCGTGGCCACAGCCTCCCTTCCTTTGATGCTGGTCTCCTGTCAATGGATCTTCTTTTATGATCTGCTGTCGAGCCTCTGGGATTGTTTAAAGGGTTGCATAGCGAGAGGGAAAAAAAGGATAATATTCCAAAATTCTCCATACATGTACAAACATGTATACGTACCATGGAAACACTGTAGTCTGCTTCAGTTGAGTTGTTTAGATTTTATATCCTTTTAACCACTTTTTTTTGTATGTGCAGAAGTGATCCAGGGCTTACACTAGTGTAGTAAAGTGGTGATAAGATGATCTAGCACCAGGCTGAATAGTTTGTTTTTAAAAAATAAACAAAATAACTCATTGGGATGACTAGGGAGAAAGACTGCAGGAGTGGGTGTTCCTGTTGTTCCAAAACATCACACCCTAAATTACTATGTCACTAGGAAACCACCCCAAATCATACTCCCTGGTCCTTTTGTAGAATGAAATCATACAGGAAAAGCACCGTTTGAACTGTTGTGTTAAGAAAAGAAAAGAAAAATAAAAGCCCCCAGCAGCAAGGGAGAAAAGTCCAGATTGGAAGGGAAAGAGGATGGGATGATCTGCATTGACCTTTGTGTCATGTGATCATTGAAAAATACCTCAAATTCACCAGTTCCAATTCTGTAGCAAACTGCAACTTATTTTCAAATACAGTTGCATGCTTTGTCACACAGCCAGAAAATCGCACCATTCTGTTTCCAACCTGGCTGTGTCAGAGTGTCATCGAACTAACTGGAGGATACCGTGGCATTTTGAGATGGGCTCATGCCTAGCATGTATTGGCAATCCAGCTTCTGGGGACCGAGAGCTGCCTAAATATATGGTCATTTGTTCTAAGAGCAGTACAAAGGCAAAGCCAAGCATTAATGAACCAGGCCATTACTGTAATCTGTCAGATACAGCCAAAGTCTTGAGAATTAATTGCTCAAGCTGTGCAATCTCACGGCTTGAGACAGGAAGCAGAACAAATCCTGGACTGCAGCATTATAGGCACTGATTAAAGCCCTCCACCCCAGCCTCTCCATCCTCTAATGAGTGTGGCCAAGTGCTTCTTGAGCAGGGCTTTAACAACTCGTCCTTCAGATTTGGGGAAGGGCGAGACCTACGAGCAAAAACTCTGCCCCAAGATCCTGCTCAACACAGTTCCAAACCCTGGAAATATATTTTCACCTTCTCCCTCCCATTCGGTATTCTGTACTGCACCACTATCCCTCAAGACTGGCAGAAATCTTTGCTCAGCACAATCTGATATTAAAATGAGAAAAAGGTTCCCCTATTCCAAGAAACAGGTGGTTTAACTTATACTCCCTTCTCTCCCCACCCCAGATGGATGTAATTTCATACTGTTGTCAGGGACAGTCCCTGGACCTGGCCAAGCTCCAGATTCTAGCTGATTTCCACTACCAATTTGCCTCAACCTCTTCACTGTCCTTTTTTTTTTTTTTTTTTGGTCTGCTGTACTTTAGGTATCTCACATAGACCTCTCTGTGGAATGATGTGGACTCCCTTCCACTCCTGTCTTTTTATTTGCTGCACAGAGAGGGAGTTAATATGGAAAATGGCTATGGGGGAAAATTTAAGCCTCCCTAACCATATCTGGTCCACATAGGCTTGCTCTGGAATAAGAAAGGCAACAAAGCATAGATGCTGTCTTTACATTCAGCACAGCCCCAGCAAAATGATGTTTCTGAATGGCCCATCAGGGAGCTTTGTTCATATCTAGTGAGATCTGAAAACTTGTCCCACAGAGTTTGTGTCTTGACACTGCCGTGGGACTGACTGGAGGTGGTGATGAAAACGTCCACCCTGTCTCATCCATGTGGTTTGTGTATTTTGCCCATTCAAACCAGATTGAAAAAGTTTCTCTTGAACTACAAAGGTTCCTTTTTCAGCGTACTGCTACTCTTTGACTAAAAGCTTGGAAAAGTTAAACTTTCTGAGCCATAGAATTGACCAGAATTGATACTGTCAATTTTCCAAGCTCTGATTCAGAGAGTTGTTATTGGTGGCACAGCTGCCGGTGCTGCAAGAGGTCTGTCTCTCCCACCTCCAGGAAGCCTTGAAGTGTCAGCTGCTACAGGTGCTTTGTTTTCTTGTGCTCAAAAGTGGATAGGTGAGAATGATGTAGCATCTTCATGTCTGCCACATGGCATCTTTACACATGTTAAACCATGGATAGCATGGGTCATGCTGCAATAATTGGGCAGAGTAAGGCCCTGTACGTACATAATGTGGGGGAATCAATGTCAGGCAATGTCATTAGATAAAGAGAAGGGTGATCATGTTTGCATGGATGCTGTGGGAGTAAATCTGGTTGTCACTTTATGGCTAAAGTGGTATTATTTCACTCTTTGTTTTCTTTCTGCTGGAAGACCTTAACTACAGCTAACATTTATGCTGGTGTTGGTGGCTGTCATGGTAAGCCAGACTATAGGAATGCTCTGTCCATGGGTCTTGGTATATGTAGGTTTGTGTATACTGTACATTGTAGTGGGATAAAGAGAGAGCCAATATACAATATGTGTGCTTTTCCCTTATAAGCAATGTGCCAGTCGAATTCTGGGAATTGCATCAAAGCGCCTTTCAGATGCTGGATGACTCATATTGGTGGGCTGAAATTCTGTAGAAAGGCTTGGCCGGATTAACCATGAGCTGCTGTCCTATTTAGAGATGTGTTATAAAGATGATAAATGTGTGACTTGTACTGGGCAAGTTCCAACAAAGTAGAAACACATACACAAACACATGTGTATGTCTATATACAGATGCACGCTTGCATGAACACATATTCGCTGTTGTGTCTGAGCAAACACAAGTGGCATTGTCTAAACAAAACAGATCAGTCTGGTGGACTTACTTATTCGGGTTGTCCGACATTTGAGTTATCTGTGTGGGTTGTTCGTTTTGGACAAGCAACTACAGTCGTTTTTGTGTCCTCACCTTCATTATCTGGAACGAATCCAAAATGCCGGGGATCATCAGTAGTTTGGACAGATCCCAACAGTGCTGGACAGACTATTTCTCTCTCCGGGCCCATGATGGAGTCGCTGAGTGAAGCCCCATTATGACGTTCTTGAGAACAAGAGAGGCAGAGGAATGAGGGAAAGCGAGCAGAGAATAATGTTATTAAAACATACTGCCTGCAAACAAGTGCACACTTTTAAAGGCTTAGAGTACAATCTCAGTTTTAACCGGTAGACTGGGAACTGCCACATTCTTAGGCAGCAGGGTTCCAATTTTGGAACTGATCCTTTTCTTAACTTTCCCTCCACTGCTTCTTAGTATCTTAGAACTGCAGTGCTGGAAGAAACCCTCTGGAACATCGAGTCCAACCCTCTCAAGGAGGCTCAGTAGGGAATTCAAACTCCCAACCTCTGGCCCCACAGCCAGAGACCTAAACCACTGAGCTATTCCGCAGTTTTATTTTGTTTTTTTCCTGATTAGCTCCTGCTTAAATTGTATGCTTTCATGTGGTATTTATGTTCAGGGCACAGCTTGGAAAAGTTACTTTTTTTGAACTACAAAAATATCTGGAAATGAAAGTTCCAAAATGTAATCTTTCTACGCTCTGGCTAAGGGCTCTGCATTCTGCTCACAGATGCGCTTGATGGATGTGTCTGGAATCCACCACTGGGAGGCACAGATGATGATACTTCCTTTCCACTGATGTCAGCTGTGACTCTAATAATTTTTAATTGTGTTTTGAATGTTAATTGCTTTTATTTGATTTTAGCACTGTTAATAATAATAATAATAATTGTTGTTGTTGTTGTTTAGTCGTTAAGTCGTGTCCGACTCTTCGTGACCCCATGGACCAGAGCACGTCAGGCCCTCCTGTCTTCCACTACCTCCCGGACTTGGGTCAAATTCATGTTGGTAGCTTCAATGACACTGTCCAACCATCTCGTCCTCTGTTGTCCCCTTCTCCTCTTGTCCTCAAACTTTCCCAACATCAGGGTTTTTCCAGGGAGTCTTCTCTTCTCATGAGATGGCCAAAGTATTGGAGCCTCAGCTTCAGGATCTGTCCTTCCAGTGAGCACTCAGGGTTGATTTCCTTCAAAATGGATAGGTTTGTTCTCTTTGCAGTCCAGCGGACTCTCAAGAGTCTCCTCCAGCACCACAGTTCAAAAGCATAAATTCTTTGGCGGTCAGCCTTCTTTATGGTCCAGCTCTCACTTCCATACATCGCTACTGGAAAAACCATAGCTTTGACTATGCGGACCTTTGTCGGCAAGGTGATGTCTCTGCTTTTCAAGATGCTGTCTAGGTTTGTCATCGCTTTCCTCCCAAGAAGCAGGCGTCTTTTAATTTCGTGGCTGCTGTCACCATCTGCAGTGATCATGGAGCCCAAGAAAGTAAAATCTGTCACTGCCTCCATATCTTCCCCTTCGATTTGCCAGGAGGTGATGGGACCAGTGGCCATGATCTTAGTTTTTTTGATGTTGAGCTTCAGACCATTTTTTGCGCTCTCTTCTTTCACCCTCATTAAGAGGTTCGTTAATTCCTCCTCACTTTCTGCCATCAGAGTGGTATCATCTGCATATCTGAGGTTGTTGATATTTCTTCTGGCAATCTTAATTCCGGCTTGGGATTCCTCCAGTCCAGCTTTTCGCATGATGTATTCTGCATATAAGTTGAATAAGCAGGGAGACAATATACAGCCTTGTCGTACTCCTTTCTCAATTTTGAACCAATCAGTTGTTCCATATCCAGTTCTAACTTTTGTTTCCTGTCCCACGTATAGATTTCTCAGGAGATAGATAAGGTGGTCAGGCACTCCCATTTCTTTAAGAACTTGCCATAGTTTGCTGTGGTCCACACAGTCAAAGGCTTTTGCGTAGTCAATGAAGCAGAAGTAGATGTTTTTCTGGAACTCTCTGGCTTTCTCCATAATCCAGCACATGTTAGCAATTTGGTCTCTAGTTCCTCTGCCCCTTCGAAATCCAGCTTGTACTTCTGGGAGTTCTCGGTCCACATACTGCTGAAGCCTACCTTGTAGGATTTTGAGCATAACCTTGCTAGCGTGTGAAATGAGTGCAATTGTACGGTAGTTGGAGCATTCTTTGGCACTGCCCTTCTTTGGGATTGGGATGTAGACTGATCTTTTCCAATCCTCTGGCCACTGCTGAGTTTTCCAAACTTGCTGGCATATTGAGTGTAGCACCTTAACGGCGTCATCTTTTAAGATTTTAAATAGTTCAGTTGGAATGCCATCACCTCCACTGGCCTTGTTGTTAGTCATGCTTTCTAAGGCCCATTTGACTTCACTCTCCAGGATGTCTGGCTCAAGGTCAGCAACCACACTATCTGGGTTGTCTGGGACATCCAGATCTTTCTGGTATAATTCCTCTGTGTATTCTTGCCACCTCTTCTTGATGTCTTCTGCTTCTGTTAGGTCCCTACCATCCTTGTCCTTTATCATGTCCATCTTTGCACAAAATATTCCTTTAATATCTCCAATTTTCTTGAACAGATCTCTGGTTTTTCCCTTTCTATTATTTTCCTCTATATCTTTGCACTGTTCATTTAAGAAGGCCCTCTAGTCTCTCCTTGCTATTCTCTGGAAGTCTGCATTCCATTTTCTGTAACTTTCCCTATCTCCCTTGCATTTTGTTTCCCTTCTCTTCTCTGCTATTTGTAAGGCCTCGTTGGACAGCCACTTTGCTATAATAATTATAATAATAATTACATGCCATCAAATCAATTCTGACTTAATAATAAGAGTTGTGTGCCATCAAGTCGATTCTGACCTATGGCGATCCTTTTCAGGGTTTTCTAGGTAGAGAGTACTCAGAAGTGGTTGGCCATTCCCTTCTTCTAGGGGCACTTCTGAGACTGTGCAGCTTGCCCAAGGCCACACAAGCTAACTCTTTTAGGATGCCCAGTGGGGAATTAAGCTCCCAGCCTCTAGCTCTGCAGTCAAATGCCTAAGTCACAGAGCTATCCAACCAGCTAATTCTGATTTACAGCAAACCTTTTCAGGGTTTACTCAGTACAGAGTACTCAGGAATTATTTTTGATTCGCTTCTTCTGGGGCTAACCTGGGATTGTGCAGCTTGTCCAAGGTTACACAGGCTGGCTCTTCTTGTGGGAGGCCCAGAGGAGATTCAAACTCCCAACCTCTGCAGGCAGATACCTACCGAGCTATTTAGCCAGTTTAGCACTGTTAGCTCTCCTGACTGTCATTTTTTGTTGGTGGTGGGGAGCCAAAAGGTGCCTGACAGTTATAATCCTCTCCCTTATAGTGCTATATAGGACAGCTTCCTGCACTGCATCCTGTTGATGAGCCTAATTTATTCCCCAATAAATAACTAAACTCCTCTTTCTATTCCTAAAACTCTAAAAAAAAGTGTGATCCCCCCCCCCCCCACTTCATAAAAGTAAGAATCCCTCCTCCAACCCCATGAATCCAGGTTAGTCTGCACACTGTGCTCTGCCTTGAGGAAGCTGTCTTAAATTAATGAAGCCGGTGGCTCTATTTCACAGCCCTAGGTCTTTTTCTGACCCTAAGATGGTGAAGGAAATTGAACCTGGAAGATTCAGCATATGAGCTACAGTTCTTCCTGAGGGGAAGGTGCTTTTGATACCTATCTGGAGCTACTAACCTCTTTGATGCTTGTGGACCTTTTCGGCAGCACATGCCTCTTTTCTCTTTGTCTTTCTCCCATTCCCAGTCAACTCTCCCTTATTTATTGGAGGCAAGTGGAAGCTATCTTGGGCAGTGTTGGGAAGCCCACCACGGATCTCCTGCTGTCGCTCATGCCTGTGTTCTAGCTGGAAAGTGAGGTTGTTCTGCAAAGGTGCCAGCTGCTCATCACAGGCAGCAACCATAGGTTTGGATTCAATGCAGCAAGTTTCTGAAAGATGCAAAACAAAAATCACAAGGCTTTTTCATGTTCACCATTTTCCTTTATTCCCAGAGCGATCCTAAACCTACCTACTCACTTCCCAATGAGTTTGATGTATAAATGTGTACAGCAGCCTTCCCCAACTGGGTGCCCTCCAGATGTATTTGCCTACAAGTCCCATAATCCCCAGCTAACATGAAACAAGAATGAGACAGCAATGTGCAATAAACAGTGACGGGGGCAAAATGTAATTTTGGTGGGGAATAGGCCAACTAAAACAAGCCAACCCAATGCAAGTTATTACCATAATACACAGGTACCATTCGTCTAGGGCAGTGGTTCCCAGTCTTGGGTCCCTAGATGTTCTTGGACTGAAACTCCCAGAAGCCTTCACCACAAGCTGTGCTAGACAGGATTTCTGGGAGTTGTAGGCCAAGAATTCCTGGGCTACCCAAGGTTGGAAACCACTGATCTAAGGTATATGGCTGTACCTTTCAGCTTTTTTGCTTCGGGTTGGGTTTTCTTTCTCAGTCGAACCAGCAACGGAAGGATGACAAGCTCTTTTGAGAGCTCACTGGAATTAGGCTTTTTCCATGGAGCTCTGGGTGAGTCTTCACATATTTGAGGTAACTGAAAAATTTGTGGCACCTGGAGGACAACAAAACTTCGAGACAATTTTTGACATATTTGACGCCAGCTTTCTGTGACATTTTGGACCCCACCCATTTCAAACGACTGCAGAGGCATTAAAGCAGATCTTATACTCCACAAATCTTTTCTTTTGAAGTCTAACTCAGCCTTGCTAGGGATGGGCTCTGCAGGTGGGCAGAATTCCTGATCAAATTCTGGTTTAAAAACTGTCAGGGAATGATCCAGGATATGGGTTGTAATCTTTTTGAACAAACGTTCAGGAGAATCCATGTTTGTACTTGCAATGAGAATAATTAGGGTGCAATCCAGTGTTCAATTAATCATATTTAATTCCTTTTTATTTCAGTGGAATCTGGAGCCTGATCTTATCTGTGGTTATTCAGAAATGAACTCCAGAATGTAGGACTTCAGCCTTAAGCACATTTATGAAGACTACCCCCACCATTAGGAACAGTGAGGCAAAGACCTCCAGGAACAGATACTGGGGAATAGCCGTCAACCATCCCTGGCTGTTCCCCTTCTACAAGAGGATAAAGCTGTGTAAGTTACACAACTAGCCCTGGGCTCCCTAAACTATCTTGTAGTGTCAAATGTTTTAGGGGATATTCCTCTATTCCAAAGCTTGAAATAAGTTTCTAGTGCCACTCCAGTCAACCTCTGTAGGGTGAGATGTGGGTACCATGTTGTCCTTTCCGTCAGACAGCAAAATCTGTTAGGTTGGCCATGATATTTAACGACACACTAGACCGTACCCAAGGAGTCTCCCATCATTTCCTCCTTAGTGTCTTGTTTTTTTGTGATTCATAGCTGCCAGCTTCTCAGGAGGAGAAAGATGGGAAGAAAGATGCCAGTGTTTACCTTGTCACAAAATGACTTTCAAAATAATGATTATGAAATTCAACCGAAATGCCACCTTAATGTGGCTACAAAGGGACATCACGCCTGATGATGAAAACAGGGGCCCTGGGCCTTTATCTTTAATACTAGTTACATGAATGGCTTCCCCTCCTTGTCTATTACAAGTTGTGTTCAGGTCATTTCTTCCCTCGACGGTTTGTGTTCTTACATTTTTAATTTAGCACATCTATAGCCTGCATTTCTTCCATTACAAAACTCAAGGTGCACAGGGGTTCATGCAAATAGTCTTCTGCCCATTCATGCCCCGTCCAGATCCTCACGTATTTGGGTTTGGCAACAGGGCTGCCTCAAGCTCCCTTGGACCACGTGTGTAGTTTTAGTCCGGGCATTAATGAAAAACAGAAACTAACTCACATGTCCCAATGGTCTGACAATTTTACTGTTATGAGGCAAAGCCATTTATTTTTAATGCCCTCAAAACTGCAGTTCTAATGGGAAAAGAAACTGACCTGTTTCTTATATTTCTTGGTGAGTCCATCACACTCTGAGTGTGTTCCTGTTTGAACAGGTGGGAATAAACCTGGATCCACAGAAGGCTTCATTTCTTTGCCATCTGCATTTTTCAAATGCCTTTGGGTGACTGCAGAAGACCAGAGGGGAACAGAGATCAAACACTGTTTTCCATTTGAAGTTATTTGCACTGATGTCCCATTGAAACCAAAGGTGAGAAAGCTGGTGTCTGAGCGGGTGGTAATTAAGTGGCCAGATTGTGTCTAGGCTGTATTGCTTCATGTTTCACATTGGAAGGGGGGGGGGGGCCATCTGATGGAATGCTCCTCTACAGCCTTGTATGCAGGCAGCCAGCATGCCAGGACCCTTCTCTTTCACACACTGCTTGTCTAAAGGGAGGAAACATTTTTAATACAGAAAAACACCATGTCATGATGTGATTGCTCTGTTATAATCCAGAGACAGGTTGACCACTTCAGTAAAGAACTAAAGAATCTTCTGCAAGGAATTTTGGGGACATATCTCTCAAATCATGCAACACAGGTTGGGACCTGGTAAGGTTTTGGATGGTGTAGAACTGGAATACGGATGATGGAGCACAGGAATCCCTGCCAGATTATGATCCCGGTGTTGCCTTTGGTTCAGAGGTATAATTTATCATAAAACTATCATCATTACGAAGGAGGCAGGCATTCTGCTAGGATCTGCTACCTGTCCTTCTGTGAATTCCTCCGATCTAGAAGTAGCAAAATCAGTATAGGGAGACATACTGGCAGAATTTTCTACCCTTATCTGGATTTAACTTCCCCCAGCCCTGCATTTAATCCTGCATTTGGCGACTGTTGTAGAGAACTTATTGCATGCTTCTGTTCCATAGGTAGAAACATTAGCTAGTGATATCTCAAAATGTATACTAAAATAATTAACAGACAACTTGCTTCACTGTAGATTCTTACCAGTGCAGAAGATATTTTTCCCAGGGAAAAAACCTCCATAGAAAGTCACATGAGATTTCTCACACCACAGCTCAGAAGCGTCAATACTGGTATTTTCCGAAGGTGGAGCACCTACAGCTTGTTTTGGTTTTACATTGTGGTCTAGATGCTCCCGTATAGTTCTTCTGTCCTGGCGAACCTCTGTCCATCTGTCCTAGAAGGTTGCAGAGGAGAACACTTGAAAAACTGCATTTATGAACAATTGTTTCAGCTTTAGTTTCCCAAGAGGAATAACATTGCTGTCTTCCAACCACGCCTCATGTGGCTTTGCGTGCATTCATCAGGATGAGACCAAGACATTGTGCTGTCTGAAGGACAGCAATGAATGGAGACTCCACCTACACAGGTATCCAAAAACAGCCCCATTGTTTTGGCACAGGAGACAGAATATTGTACAAGCCCCTCTCCCTATCCTCAGCAGAAAGAACATTACAACAAGTTAAATAATCAACAATATGCTGTCCTTCCCAGCCTTAAATGACCACCGGAATCTGCCTAATGGTAGAGCTGACTGTGTACTGCATGGGTGGCTTTCTGGTTGGGTCACACGGGCAGGTGCCCACCTCAACTCTATTCAAAATGTCGCCATCACCGACTGTGCAATCAGGGAGGAGGATGTAGGCCACTTCACTCATCTGATTTTGGTCACCATTAAAGGGAAACAAATGGTTAGTAATTTCATTAAGTGTCTTATATATTTATGGCTGGGTGGTGTGTTGCCATTTGGATTTTCTATCACATATTATTAATTTCATTTTAGGCTTATATGGGGCAACTTATTGCCCTCATCTTGGGGTAAAAGAAAATTTTAGGGGAAAAAATATATCCCTTTATTCCCTGGCATTTCAGGTTTATGCCAGCAGGTGGAACCAACTGGTGCATAAAACTTATAGGTTAAAAAGATCAAACTTTGCTTGATGAAAGAGGTTTCTCTGCTTTTTCCTGTTTTCCAGCAAAGACATGGGATAATAAAGGAGGTGTTCCTAAACTGGACAATGTATTATTTCATTTAAAGTGAGCGTGGGGCTTCTCTATTCCCTTGTGGGGACAAGGCTATTTGCATTACACAAGTGGAAAGGGATGTTGTATCATGAAGAAAAGGGTGGCAATATTTGAAGAGTACTTGCACAAGGGCCAGAGAGAGCTAAGATGGTCTAGTGGGTACAGTGTTGGACTAGGACTTAGGAGACCCGCGTTCAAATTCCCACTCAGCCATGGAACCTCATGGGGGAGGGTGCAATGGTAAAACTATTCCTTAACTATCTCACATACACTTAAAATTCTAACAAGGTCACCATAAGCTGCATATGACTTGATGACATAGAACAACAACAACAACTTAGCACAAGGAGTCTGACTGATCAGAAACAATGAAGAGATAGTTTTGTGCTGAAAAGGGAATGTCAGCATGTCCAGCTTTTCTCATTTCCATAGTAATAGTTCTGGCCAAATGTCTGCAGTCTGTAGGTACCATTCCGGCACAGAGCTTACAGCATTTCCTTGGTGGGTGTGACCCAAGCACAGGAATATATCCCTGTCTACATATAGCTCATGTGTGGAAGCGTTTTGGATGAATATGTTGGCTGGGCTTAACATCTCACGATCGTATCAGTTCCTCAGAAGGATGAATATGTGTGTACAATGTTTATGCTGGGGCTACATGAGTGATATACCCAAGTCAGTTACAGAATCAGATATTATCTATATTCTGTCTTGATTCTACCATGGCCCCTCCTCAGCATCAGGTGGGTACTCCTGCATACTCCAGGAGGATCCACAGACACAGCTAGATGAAGGATGAGATCTTCCAGCCATGTTGAAACGTCGGGGTGGGGGTGCCAAATGATGCTCCATGGGTTCCCAATCCCAGGATCAGCCTCAAGCTGCTAGGATGGCCACATGTCTTACTTTATAGAAGACTGTTCTTTATTTGAAGGGCTGTCTCAAAAGACAGTCCTCCATTTAAACACACCTTCCATTGGAAGTGCCGTCCAGTTTAAAAATGAAGACAATGGAGATCAGGAGGAAATCTGGAAGCTGCACATTACGTTGGACAACACACTTGAAACAGAACAGCAGACTGGTCTCGTGGTCCCAGCCTTTCCCACCATGGCAGAATGTTTTGTACGTCTTTGTAAATTATAAACTTGCCCCTCCTCTCTAAATTAGTACACACAAAGTTTGTGCACGCATTGTCCTTTTTGGTGATGCAGATCCTGTTTGAAGATGTGCTTAAGTGGCCACCTTACAAGCTGTTGGGACTCTTTGGGCTGCTAAGGCCAGTCAGTAAGTATGAACTATGGATGATCACATATTTTCACTGTCCACTCCATTCTCCTATTTCTTTATTCATTGTTGCTTACATCAAACTATGCCATAAAGCAGAGGTAAAAACATAACAGAAAACATCACAAATCAACTTGCTGCCCATTCCTTCTCTATGCCTCCCTCTGCCCCATGATCTGATCAAAGATGATCAGGTTCACACCTGTACCAGGTTATACCATTGCAGCTCTCAGCCTTGATAAGTTCATATCTCTCTTCCAATCCAGCAGTTAAAGGTACAGGAGCCATAGTCTTTATAGCACCTGACTGTCACAGACATTGGAGGCCTTACAAACTACAAAGCTAGGGCTGTTTAAATTATTTAACACATCCATCCCCCCGCTCAACTTGAAAATTCTCTTACATTTAAGTTGAATGAGCTACTGTTAATAGTAGTGAAATAATGACAGTGAAGTCACCTTCCAAGCAAAGGGTGAGGGAAGACAGGGCACAATCAGACAGGCATTTAGCCCACAGCTTGATCCACTATGGGGACAGGTTGGTTTGTTCCTCTTTCCAGCGATCACATGATGTAATCACTGGAGGAAACCAAATCATCCGGAGTATCCTTACCCACTCCTTTCTGAGCTCCTGTGAGAGGCTTCTACTTTTTTTGGTGTGGGTAGGAGTGCTCTGCTTTGGTCTGTTTCCAGCATGTGTGGTTACTGAGAATGGACCAAAAGTGAGCTGGAGCTGTAAATGTTGCCAAGGCTCCTTTGGCTATCAATCTGCTATATTATGAAATAACTTCACAAGTGAGCCACTTTAGGGTATTGACAATTTGAACACTTCCTCTGCTCCTCAGTGGAGGGGCAGGGGAAGTGATTAAAAAAAGAGACTGTAATAGACCATCACTGATGTGAGGCATCAGTTTGTTTTTTAAAAATCTTTGCATCATCTTTCTCAATTGGCCCTCTAAGATAAGGCAAAGAAAAGGTGTTTTTTTTTTTAAAGTTAATAATTGATGCAGCACATCTGTGAGGGTCTATTACAGTCACTTTAAAAAAAATGAAAGGGAATGCACTGCATACAGTCAATGACAGCCCAGGAAGGGCTGCTGCAGCTGCAAGGCATCAATCTGGGCAGCGGCTCCACATAGAGAGGTGGCAGTGGCATCAGCAGGGTGCATGGCCAGGGAAAGGTGTGCCACCAGGAGCTGGGGAGATCTGGCAGGACCCCAACGCCTGCAGCCAAGGGAAAAGAAGGGAAGGGAGTAAGGCACAATCCACAGCCCCACACCTTTTGGAAAGCTCCCTCCCTTGGTGTGAGGCCCCTTTCTTCCACAGATGGAGGGCTCTTGCTGAGACTGTGCACAGAAGTGGCACCATCCTGAGCTTAGATATTTTTTGGGGGGAATGAATTCCAGGTGGTGCGAGGGAAGGGTCAGATCCTCTTCTCCAACTGATCTTCCCTCTCCTCAAATTCTGTGACTTCAGTGAAGCAAGGGTGCCCCCCCCTCCATCCATTTGCCAAACAGCACAAGTGATAGGAGCCAAACCAAGATGCAATGTGACATTTGGGTGCGGGGATTGCACCAAATGGCACATCGCAACTCGACCCGACCCTGAGCAACCTTATTTACCCTGCGCCAGCCTATTCCAAAAGAGCCAATGTTGACAAGCCCTAGTTAGCTGCGAATTCAACTCGGAGAATTTACCATCTGTAAGCCCAGCTCATCGTATATAAATCGAGGGAATGGCAGGGCTGGCCTGGCAGTGAGGCAGAGAAAGGTGATGACCTCAGGCATCAGTCGCAGCCTTTTGTCTCTTCCTCGTGAACTCCCTAGCTGTTACCTTGATGGAGACAGATGCATGTGCCATACAACCTGTCCCAAGTTCCTTAAATTAGCTTTCTGCCCCAGATATGAGCACAGGATGCTATCCCATTCCAGGTGCTCAGGTGCATTTCAACTCCCAGTCCAGCTGGCAGTTTCTTCTGTAGATGAAATGGGAAGGTGACACCAACTTTCCGTTTGCTTCAGGCAGCAAAATGTTTTGGACTGCTGAGGGAATGAATAGGTGTCATCATTTGTTTATTGTATTTTATTTATTACAATTATATCCTGGCTTTCCTCCAAGGCACTCACGGGAACGTACACAGTCCTCCTCACCATTTTTATCTTAACAATCTGGTGTAGAAAATAAGGCTGAGAGAGAGTGATTGGGCAGCCAGTGAGCTTCCAGGCCAAGTCAGGACTTGAACCCGGCTCTCCCTAGCCCTACTCTATTGCTCTAGCTACTGTAGGATACTAGCTATTGTAAATACTTGTCCTTCCAATGCATTTCCTAGGAGTACTACTAAAGTGGATGCCTTTTAATATCTTTGACTCAAACTAAGAATACTATCTTACTGTGACCATGTTGTAGCCCATCCTGAGATCGTTTGATATGAGCCAGACAGAAATACTGTGAGCAAAGGAATAATTAAATAATATTGTAGGAAGGACATGTGCAGCGCAATCATAGCCATTGTAAGTGTCTCTCCCCTTCCCTCTTCTATTCTAGCATTAAAATATAGTTTTGCCAGTGCTCCTGAAATGGATGCATTCAAGCTAGTCCCAACAACAACAGTCTGGTTTCTGTACTGGAGGAAACCAGGAAATCTTGAGGCTGATAGAAGCTAGGAGAAAACTGTATTGCAAAGCATGAAACATCTCATACCCTTGGGATTCCTTTGTATGGCGTATCCTGGCTCCAGGTGGTCTCCTTTGTTTGCTGTGGTCTAAAGTGAAAGCTGAGTTTTCTGACTGAAATCCTTAAAGGAATCTGAGCTGTTCCTCTGGTGTTAGGTTCTCCTTCATAGCGTTCTTCTGACAGTCTAGGTCTCTCCTCAGACTGCTTATGAGATGAAGGACCAAGGCCTGCAGGACAGCTGAACATGTCAGAATCATAGCACAAAATGAAGAGGTTGTGTAAAGCATCAAAGATGTCTTTGCTGAAGGAAACAACTCTGTGATGTGAGCACATCTTAGTAATTCTCACTGTGCCATTCAATGGGTTTAGGGATTACTCCTAAGTAAGTGTGTATGGAATTGCCCAGTTGGGTAGTTTCTACAAGGCTTCTTTAAATCCCAGTAATTTGCAATAGGAAGGAACATGCAAGCAATTTAAAATGGTCTGCTTTCCATTTTCTCTTCTACGACCTTCACACATGGGCTCAGATAAGCAAGAGAAGCTCGAGTGTATTTCATATGCAAACATTTGTACATATTGGGAAGTGGCACAGAAAATCTCAGTGGGTTCCATCTATTCCTGATTAATATTGGGCAGAATTCCCTGGGAGGTTGTCCTGATCAAACTCCCACTGAAAAGAAGGGGAGTCATCAAATAGGACAAGAGACTGAGAGCAGTATGGGCCACGTTTATCCCTCCCTCATCACTGCCATTCACCTGGTGACAGTCTCCTGCCCTTAAGCACAACACAGAGTGCTACCTGAGAAGGCCACCAGATATCTCTTAGACCCCAGTTCGCTGTTGCATGAAAGGGAGTTCGGCTTTGTAGTCCAGGATCTGTTGCACTGGGTCTTGTTTCTGAGTAAACATGTGATTGAGATGTGCTTTGTATCTGTGCTGGGCAAAAGCTCAAACTGGTAAGAATCACGTCAAGTCCTGTTCTGTGCCCTAAGCTTTACCCACTGCTGGAATGTGGCCAATCAAGATCCTTCCTAAATGTGAATTTAGTCCCTGAGCTAAAAAGCATTCCACACCACTGTTTTAGGCCATTTCTACCCTTCCCGTTGCAACCCATTCAGTGGTCAGAAGAGGGGATATGCAGCAGAATCTTAAATATATGTACATGTTATGTGCCATTGGTGCACATCTTGCTTACAATAACCCTAATATGGTTTTCAAGGTCTGTGAGGTATTTAAGAGGAGTTTCACCATTGTCATCCCCCAGTGAGTTTCCATGGCCAAGCAGAGATTTGAAACCAGGTCTCTAGACCATCACTCTACTCAATACACACTGGTTTACTCTGATGTAAGCCCCTTAACCTCAGTAAGGCTTACTCTCAGTTTTGTGCACACAAGCTTCTGGTCTTGTTCTTGTTTATGATTCATTATGCTTAAATCATGCACATGGCACAATCAGATCATAAACACAGATGTAGATATTTCCTTAATTTTTACAGTACCTGGGTGAGTCTGTCGCTCTTCTAACTCAGCTTGCAAATAGGGCCAAGGTGAACAGTAAATATGCAGAAGATTGTATTTTGGTGGAACAGCTGACAGATCTTGTTGTCTCTTTCTGTGATCTCGTGAGTGCTCCTCAAGTAACAAGGGGTCCCTAATATATCCTGGAACACAGACAGCATAGACATGTCATTTGGAAGAGGAACATCAGAAGCCAGCTTATAATGAATTCAGACCAGTATTGCTGTTGGTAGTGTCTACAGTGGCCTGACTGGTCATTGCCATCCAAGGATTAATGCAAGGTTCTTTCCCAGCCCTACCTGGACATGCCACGGACCGTGCCTGGGACCCTCTAGAGTCTAGAACAAAGCAGGTCTTCTGCCATAAAAAAACAGACTGGACTTAAGGCCAGTTACACCTCATCTGCAGTTACACATCATTCAGAAATATAGCCATTTGGGTGCTATCCAGTTATTCCTGAAATCAGTGGGATTCCCCACCTCACCCCTAATTTATTTTAATTTGTTCTGCATCAGGTCTTTGGAAAGACTGCTATTTATTTTGAAACCATGTTTCCTACATTTTTATTTTCTGTCTCTTGTGGTAAGCAAAGCTTTTCAAGCCAAGTCAATTATTTTATTGTATATGATTAACAGGCTTAAAACAATTATCCTGGACAAAAAAACACCTCCCACATAAAATAGTAATACAACATATAGAACATAAAAACCCCATTTTTTTTCACCTGCATGAGTGATTTCAGTGGCATTCAGAGGGCCCGCATGATTCTGTTTTGCGACCTTGCCAGACAAGCTCGCTTGATGTATAACATAAGGTTCACAATCTGGCACCAATAAATCTTCAAATAAATATTTCTACTTTGTGATGATGATAGAATCTGCCCTGGGAACCTCTCCCTAGGCTTTTAATATAGAGAGCAGCACAAGTTACACAGAAAATGTCCTCTGCCTCTCCCAGAACACAGATACAAACCCATAGGTTTCTTGGCACCCATTTATATCTTCCAGCCAAGAATGCTGTGGGCGTGGTGTGAAAACATAGTTTAGTGAATGTCACTCTCCATGAAGCGAAAAGTAAGAGCTTTTAAGTATGGGGCTTTGTCATGATCTCCTCTGAACAGGCAATGCTATGGGGGGGGGGGGGGCTAAAGATTTAATGAGTTCTAAGTTCTGGTTAGCGACTGGTCCCTATAATAAATTTATCAGCGTCGTTTTATCTCCACAACAGAAGAGCTTTACAACAATTCCTCCAGTAACGACATTTAAACAGATTCGGTTTCAACATGCGCTCGAGTGCTAGCTTTTCAAATACATGTACTAATCTGAGCTTGCTTTCAAGTAAAGCTGACCTTCACGTTGAAGCTTTTGTAGAAGGCCTGGGTCCCAGGTCTGAGAGAGTTTGAGGAGATATCTCTTAGGCGAATAGCCCGGTCTCATCTGTCTGTCAGTCTGGATCTCTGGGTCACTTAAAAAGTGAAGATATGGCTGCCAAGCACATCCTTTCTTACTCTTCCGTATCTATAATATGGGCAATAGGTGTCAACGGATATTAAACCTTGCATTTGCAGAGCAGATTCTCATCCATTTCCTCTTAAAGATCTCTGAAGGCATTTGCAAGTGGCTGAGTAGAAGAGGAAGACAATGTAGCGGCTAATGCAGATAGCTGGATATTTTGAACAAACCTTAAAACTTTCCCAAGTCTTTGACTAATGAGGGTGAAGATTAGTCTAAAATTTTAATAGCAGTGTACCATTTAGAAAGCAACCTAATGTTGTTCAACATAAAGACTTTTTTTTTTTTTTTTGGCTTGAAATAATTTGTTTTAAAAACCATTCTGATTGTTTCCATCGTAGTTAATTTCTGAAGCCAGTTCCAAAAGATGCCTATGGGCTGGTGCCTATGAAATCACAAACACATCTTCCCCCAAATCTCTTGAGTCATTTTACAACTGCGTTTTAAAAATCTGCAGATGAAGGATGAGCAGAAGTACATACAAACATGTAAAAGAGGCTTTATAATTATAATTTTTTAAGTGGACACATCGTCCTAGAAGTATGTCATTGGAATCAACTAATGGTCCACTCTTGTGAGCTTTAAAAATATGTTAATCTACACCTTACAGAGAAAGTGGGATGATGGCAGACATTTGCACAGCAGATAAACAAGGTGGTGCAGATTTACTATGTCCTCAGCTGGATGCCCATCTAAATACATACATACTTTATGCACGTGCCTCTCAATTCAACAAACCTGTAAGGTGGAATGTAAATGAAAGGAATAGAAATAAACCACTTTTTTTTTGCACAGATTTCCTTCACTGGATCAGTGCACAATTAATGTAGTTTTATCTGTTTGGCCATCAACTATGACCAAATAAACATAACAAAACAAAATGTGATCCAAAACCAATATTTACATAAGCATAAATCATATCATATAGTCCATGATGAGGAGGACCATGAAGGAGCATATAAACCATTGGTTCCCAAATTTGGGTCCCCGAAGGTTCTTGGACTACAACTCCCAGAAATTCTAGCCAGCATAGCTAGTAGTGAAGGCTTCTGGGAATTTTAGTCCAACAACCTCTGGGGACCAAAGGTTGGGAACCACTTACTCAGTTAAGCATTATGGCACATTCATATGCAGAAAAGAACTCTGGGCAGAGATGCTCCGTTGCAAAGCTATGAGCCAGTTAACATGTACAGATTTACTTATCTGGATACGGGTGCTAATGGGCATGGCCTACGGTGAAACTTCACTCTTCAGGTGAAGGACCTCTGGGGCAAATCTCAGAAAGTGGCTTTTTAAAAGCAATTTGTGGCATTACTTGTTGCTCCATACTTTTTCTACAGTATGTTCTTCATGGTGTTACTTGTTGCTTTCTTTTGGTACTTTTGACCTGCTCTTTTCCCCCCCTGAAAGTCCATCTCAAAAAGTAGGAAAACTGCCTACGTTTTGAAAAAACCCTCCCAATGTCCCCCCCCCCTTAAACAAACATAGGGCCCCACAAAAGGAAATAGAAGTAACAAATTAACATGTTTGTTACCTGAAAACAGGGATTGGTGATCTCAGTGGGGTTGAAAACCATATTTCCACCCTCCACAAAAGCAAAAGAAAAAACCAGGACAACCTAATAAGAATAAATAACATTTGCGTGTTGTCTAGTCAGTTCTGACAGGAAACAGTTTCTCATTGTTTTCTAGGTATAAGGTACTTAGAAGTGGTTTACCATTCCTTTCTTCTGGGTGCACATTGGAACTGTGCAGCTTTCCTAAGGCGACACAGGCCAACTCTTCTCCTGGGGAATCAAATTCCCAACCTCTGGCTCTGTAGCGAGATACCCAGCTTCTTCAGCCGCACAATCTACAACCAAATTAACTTTTTTTTTAATGTAATGATGTAGCTCCCACTGGATTAAATGTGGAAGCCATGGATAAACTGGGAAAGCTACCACAAGCCATACCACCATTTTTCTGGGGGTTTGGTGGGTTTTTAACGGAATATTTTGAGGGAGCTGGGAGGCTACTAAAACTGGTCCTGATGCCAGCAGTGGTCTCATATTTAGTCACAAGTAAATGCCATGCTGGAAGCATTACTCTCAAATACCGATGCAGAAGGCAACCTTAACTTGCTCATGTCGTTCTGTGACATTTGTTTATTAAAAGGGCTGTATATATTTCCAAAAAAGAGGACCATGGCCAAGGCGAGGAGGGAGAAGGAAGCGCATGAATCCAGGATGTCTCACTTGCTCTCAGCTTCTCAGCAGCACTCCCTCACATGAATCCCAGACTAGCCACCCCAGTCTCATGCATCTGCCACCTCTCTCATTCCGCCTTCCCTGAATTAGCACTGACAGTCATCCTACAACTTTTCCTGAGTCAAGCTGAAATGCAGGCACGCTCTCCAAGAAAATACAATCTAGTCCATGTTAAAATCCCCTTAGTTCCCTTGGGAGAAGAGACTGTCCTGCATGAGACAAGCCGATTCATGCCCACTCTTTCTCACTCATACACACAAACACACACTTACCTCACATTCTGTAGTTCTCTCTGTTATATTAAGATCAGCATTGTCCTTTTGCCTCATTCTGGCTGCTCAGACTCTTTGGTTAAAATCCTGTTTCATAAGTTACGTGCATGAAGCAGATGGTGTCATGCTTCCCCCCCCCCCCCGAAAAGTCATCCTGGTGGCATCAATTTTTGGTAGTGAAAACTTCCTTTCCCATCCTGTGGCCCTCAAAGGCTTCCTGACAATTAAAGGGGTTCCATGGGGGTCTGACCACCTTATCCATCTCCTGAGAAATCTATATGTGGGACAGGAAGCAACAGTTAGAACTGGATATGGAACAACTGATTGGTTCAAAATTGGGAAAGGAGTACGACAAGGCTGTATATTGTCTCCCTGCTTATTTAACTTATATGCAGAATACATCATGCGGAAGGCTGGACTGGAGGAATCCCAAGCCGGAATTAAGATTGCCGGAAGAAATATCAACAACCTCAGATATGCAGATGATACCACTCTGATGGCAGAAAGTGAGGAGGAATTAAAGAACCTCTTAATGAGGGTGAAAGAGGAGAGCGCAAAAAATGGTCTGAAGCTCAACATCAAAAAAATGAAGATCATGGCCACGGGCCCCATCACCTCCTGGCAAATAGAAGGGGACGATATGGAGGCAGTGACAGAGTCTACCTTCTTGGGCTCCACGATCACTGCAGATGGTGACAGCAGCCACGATATTAAAAGACTCCTGCTTCTTGGGAGGAAAGCGATGAGAAACCTAGACAGCATCTTAAAAAGCAGAGACATCACCTTGCCGACAAAGGTCCGCATAGTCAAAGCGATGGTTTTTCCAGTAGTGATGTATGGAAGTGAGAGCTGGACCATAAAGAAGGCTGACCGCCAAAGAATTTATGCTTTTGAATTGTGGTGCTGGAGGAGACTCTTGAGAGTCCCCTGGACTGCAAGGAGAACAAACCTATCGATTTTGAAGGAAATCAACCCTGAGTTTTCACTGGAAGGACAGATCCTGAAACTGAGGCTCCAATACTTTGGCCATCTCATGAGAAGAGAAGACTCCCTGGAAAAGACCCTGATGTTGGGAAAGTGTAAAGGCAAGAGGAGAAGGGGACGACAGAGGATGAGATGGTTGGACAGTGTCATCGAAGCAACCAACATGAATTTGACCCAACTTCGGGAGGCAGTGGAAGACAGGAGGGCCTGGCGTGCTCTGGTCCATGGGGTCACGAAGAGTTGGACACGACTAAACGACTAAACAACAACAACATGGGGGTCTCAAGGAACTTTGGAGGCCGGGAACCGGAATTTTTTTTACTTTGAACGAATCACTGCAGCTGACAGCATCATCAGCCTTGCACAACATAACTTACAGAAAAGGATTTCAGTCTTTGCGTGCCTAATTAGTTACAAAACTTTTAATTTTAATTTTTAACTTTTAATTTTAAATTAATTAGTACCAGGAAGAATCCAGACAGTGGCCTTTCTTTCACTTTCCTCCAGCATAACTCATTTTCTGGCGGTCATATCTTGTGGTTATTGCCATTTTTCCAGCATCCATAATTTTTTCAGCATCCATAATTTTTGTTTTTTCTCTCTCTTTTTTTTAGGATGTCATGCAACCTCCCCCTCCATACCCATGATGTGGCACACAAGGTTTAGCTCTACGCACCATACCCACATTCCTGGTGTCTTCTTCACCCTGTATCTGCCTCCATGCTGCAGTAAAAGCAAACACCCTGCATACCACCCACTTCTGGCAGGTACAGTAATCTAATAACAGGGATGATGTGAGTGTATTGGCATCATGATTAGTAGGAAATGGATCGATACAACATTAATACATAATCCCCTCTCCCCTGAAATGGCTGTGTTTGTCCTAACAGCTCCTGTGCTTGGCAGTATAAACCTATTATCGGGTCCTTCATGATGGTCCTGTTTAGATCAGAAACTCTTCTACACTTTACCATATTATAGAGACCCATTGTTACCAGCTTGAGTCTGACCCAAGTCAATTTGAAAGCGGTGTTCCATTGCCAAGGATAGAAGGGCACCATGCCAGCATTCTGACATAGTGGCACATGGGCACAGTGGCAATACAAGCCTTAGTGTGACCCTATAACCAGCACTGACAGTCATCCTACATGAAATAGAATAACCTCAGCCATAGCTGCAGTGGAACTAAAATAACAACAACAACAACAACAACAATTATTATTATTATTATTATTATTATTATTATTATTATTATTATTATTATTATTATTATTATTATTATTATTATTATTATTATTATTATTATTATTATTATTATTATTATGGCAACCCTGCTCAGGGTTTCCTAGATATAAAATACTCAAAGTGATTTACCAGCACCTTTATCTGAGGTCACTCAGGGACCTTGTAGCTTGTCCAAGACCACACAGACTGTCTCTTCTCCCAAGAGACACGGGGGGGAATCGAACTCCTGACCTTCCAGCTTTGCAGCCAAGTACCCAGTCCACTGAGTGATCTAGCCAACTGCAATGGAACTAAGTCCTCTGTAAAAGCTGGTGTCAGAACAAAGTCCATTGTTAAAACTGGTGTGAAAACGTTCACTTTGGGGAGATATCTCCTATTAAGGGGAAGGGTGGGGATCAAGTTTTTCTGCTTGGGCTCTGGCCAGTTGTTTGGACACTCAGCCAGCATGGTGACATGATAGCAACTCATCTTCCCCACTCCCTAACATCAACTGAAATGCCAAGTTCCCACACCAGCAGGAAGAGGACAGACTCCTAATCTACTGGAGGAACAGTCAGAGTGAGTGAGTCTGCTTGAGGTGGTTGCCATACTTTGTCCAAGCAGCTGTCAAGCTTTATCCCAGTCAATAACCAAGAGGCCGAGGGCTTCGTTACACATGGGGAAAAAAATCTTGATTTTGAATTGGGTTTAGCATATTTGAAATCGATTTCTAAAAATCTGACTGCACAATGCACAGGGAAACGTAGATTTTTTTTTGCCCAGGAAGCGTTTGTTTTGGTTGGAAAGTGAAATATTTTACTCGGCCATGAGAGGGTCATTTATTTTAAATAGCTTGTGAAACTGATTTATTTTGAATAGTTTTGGCATATGTGAATGCCTCTGACAGTGTAAATTGTGTCTGTGGGGTTAGTCAAGTAATGGGTGTCAGGATCATGGGTTTCAGGCTGCAGTAAAACCTTGCTGTCCAATATGAAAAGGAAGGCAGCAGAAAGGTTGAGCGGGGGAAAGCACTTTTTCCTTCCCAAGCTTAGAAGCTGAGGATCTTATCAATTTCTCTGGTCAGTTTCTCTTTGCCACTCACTGGTGTGTCTGTCAAGATATTTGTAATGGAGCAGGTAAGTCACTATATTGTAAATTAAAGTCTTGAACATATGAAATGTACTCATGTTAGTAAAATATGTAAGAAAGACTGTATCTAAAGTGCAAGCATACACCTGTTGCTGGTTAACAGGCAGAGTTCGAGGCGGCTTTTGCTCTGTAGAAAGGAAGCTCTGTGAGAGCATTGCTTTACTGCTCTGGTCCAGGAGCAGTCACACTGTTGTGTTATACTGGGTTGTGAGTAACCAGTTATTGTATGCTGTTATGTTAAGCTGTTATGGGAATAGCTCTGTAGCGGACAAAAAAGCTCTACAGAGAACCATTAAAATTGCCCAGAATATCATCGGGCTCCAGCTATCAACCCTGGATGACATCTTCACATCCCGCTATCTGAGGAAGTCACACAACATCCTGAGAGATTCTTCCCATCCTGCTTACAACTTTTTTGAACTGTTGCCGTCTGGCAGAAGATATAGAACAATTAAGACTCGGACCACACGTTTTTTGAATAGTTTTTATCCCAGAGCTATAATTGCACTTAATAATGAGCTTAAAGACCACCAGTAGTGAATAGTTGGACAGTGTTACTTGGCCTGCGGTGTAGATGTTTGTATTCTTAGTGGGGGATTTTTAGTGGGGGGGAGTGTTTGGGGATTTTTTATGTGTGTGCATGTGGGTCTGGTCTCTGGGTGTCGGTGTGAATTTCATTGTATGTGTATACTATGTATACACTTACAATGACAATAAACTTATTTGATATTTGATATTATGTGAAGATAAGCTGTTTAAGTTACATATGTAAATACAAAGTATTTTTCTAAACTAAGTTTGGCCTGTCTTAAGTTTTGCATCCAGAGTTAAAGGAAGAGCACTGAATTCTGTTAAGTTTCCACCAGTTCTCTCCAGGGAGCCACATTCTTTCTTGAATCAGCTTAAAACATTTCTGCTAGTACATGTTTATGTACACACGTTCAAAGTATAGCAGATATACTCTCGACAGTGTCTTCATTCTTCCCAGCCCCAGAACCATTCTCCTTCTCTACTCCTGTCTGTCTGTCTGTCTCCATGTGTATGTGTCAGACGGGAGAGAAATCTATGTTTTAATTCTTTTTCTATCATACTGAACTAGTGTGTGTGTGTTTAAATTAATAAAAATGTCACGTGGGCACAGGACAAAAGCCTCAAACACAACGTTAAAAGCCTGTGTAGCCCCCTCAACTGATATACAACACAGTTTAAAAATGGATTAAATGTTTTCCCAAGAGGATGCACACACCAACCCAAAAACCACGTGACTACCACATGACTTTAAACTGACTTCAAACCCCTGATACATCTCCAGATTCATTTTCACAGTGTAACTGTGCCCTGAGACAAACATTCCCTGCTCTAGTGAACCACTGAATACTGTGGAAGAAACTATAAGGGTGACAATGGGATTGTGAGACAAAACTTTAAGCTAAATTCAAATTTCCTCCAAAGCATTTCAGTGGGGCAGAACTATCCAAAAATCTCCCCATTCTAGTGGTGTTCCCTAATGGTGTTCTTTAGCCACTCCCATCCCTATTCCCCCAATGCAGAGACATGGCAAACAAAATTGACAACAACCACTGACAAGAGCCCTAAATCTGTGGGAACACTATATTAAAATTATTGCTTCAGAATAAAAGGACAGTTATATGTTTTATTGATAATTTTTAAAAAAAATAAAATTAAGAAGACCACCTCTTTTCTTAGCTTTCTAAAATGGTCAATAAATTAAAAAGCAATCCATTTTGAATGGAGGAGGGTGATTTTAAAAGTGAACTTCTAAATACAAAGAGAACGAGAGACATGTGCAAGATTACCAGCAACTCTCCCCATAAGAAAGCCTCCGTGTATCTGACTGGAGGGTGTGATGGGTTAATTCCGCTTTCACTTTCTATCCCCTCTTATGGCAGCAGCATGATCTGCCAGTGCCTGGGAACCATCCCTGCTGGAATCTAATTGTTTGTGGCAGTCGGCACATGATTCCGTGTGTTTGGTCACAGCAGTATCCTTTCCCTGCTCCTTTAATCTTTGATGGATGTCGTGCTTGGATACACTGATGTGGCTCATACCACAGGCAGTGGTTTTCAGAGGTGTCTTTTGTCTCCATGCTTCAGGCATGGAATCCCTTATTGGGTCAGACGGCATTTATTAATGGATTCCTTTTCCAGGCATTTTGAGCAGGAGGTGCTGAGCAGAATCTATTGAAATAGGCCAGATGTTCTGGCAACACCTACCTTGTGTTATAGATATACTGTAGAGCTACTCCTCAATAGTTTGAATTTCTCCTTTAGAAGACTTCTTAAAATGTATCTATTTCAAAGGAGCACATCCAAGTTATGGGCCTGAGACGTTTTAACTGCCATTCTTTCTTTTCAGAAAACCCTGAAATTTGTCATTCTGCACTGATGTGTGTGTGTGCGCGCGTCGTGCGCAGGCATGGCGTGTGCACGTGTGTGTGCATTCATCCATTTCAGACCTGCGGAGCCAGAGTATGGGTGTGCCTGCTTGACAGGGGCTAGACTCTATGATCCATAAGGTCCCTTCCAGATGATGATGATGATTAGTGGATTTCAAAGGATTTGCTCCTTTGAAACAGATATTTATTTATTTATTATATATTTAAAATATTTTTTATCCCGCTTTTCTCCTTAAAAAGAAAATTTTCTCCTTAAACATTTTAAATATTTGTAAACATATTGTTTTTAGTTTTTAAATATTGTCCTTTTAGCAATATAAGCCGCTTTGGGTCCTTTTAAGGAGAAAGGTGGGGTATGTATGTATGTATGTATGTATGTATGTATGTATGTATGTATGTATGTATGAATAAATAAATAAATAAATAAATAATAGTGACTCCTACATGGCTGGTATTAATTTGAAAGCCAATCGTGTGGCTCAAATTCCCTTACCTACCCTGTTTTCCCGAAAATAAGACCTACCCCGAAAATAAGCCTGAGTTAAGTGAAACCCCACCCTCCACCATTGTGCAGCAACCAGAAGATGACATGACTGTATTTGGATAAATGTAGATTACTGTACATGAAAAAAAAATAAAACATCCCCTGAAAATAAGCCCTAATGTGTTTTTTGGAGCAAAAATTAATATAAGACCCTGTCTTATTTTCGGGGAAACACGGTAGTTGTGATGGCACAGCAAAAATGGAGTAGCTTTTGGAGGTGAATTGCCTCTAGTTAAGAAATTGCCATAGATATTATAAGTTGCACACTAAGTTGTATGACTCAGTGTGCAACTAATAATGTCTATGGTGATTTCTTAACTGGAGGCAGTTTGCCACCATATGATACAACTTTTGCAAAGTTACACAAGAGGATTTTGGCCAGTGTATAGCTGAATCAGAGCTGAGGGGGGAAAATTAGACTCTGATTCTGAGACTCACCCAGCCAGTATGACCATGAGTCATGCCACTTCAGAGTCTTCAGGTACAGTAGTCCAAAACTCAGTGATTTTTTTCAGTTCTGTCCCAAATCTTAATTTACCTTCTCAGTCCAAGGCAAGCACACATTTGAACCCAATCCAGATCAAAATCAATGTCCATGAGTTTTAAACCTTCCCCTGAAGAATTAAACTTGCCCCTGCTGCAGAACATTTTCTAAAAAGATGAAGTTCTTGACACCAATTTAAAAACAAATTCTGTGGTGGGGATCTAAGAGCAAAATGTCTGGGGAGGAACCATTCCAGGGCAATATGACTCCTCTCCCTGAACATGGTGGTTCTGATCTACATCATAGTAACATAAGCAGCTGCCTTATACTGGGCTATATCATTGGTCCATCTCTAGCAACCCTGACTGACAACAGCCCCCTGTGGCTTCAAGAAGGGATTTTCAAACTTGAATCATAGAAAAGTTGGAAGGGGCCTTCAAGACCATCAAGTCCAACCCCCTGCTCAATGCAGGAATACAAACAAAGCATATCTGCCAGGTGATTATCTAAGTTTTTCTTGAATGCCTCCAGTGTTGGAGCACTCACCAACTCCCGAGGTAACTGGTTCCACTGTTGTACTGCTCTAACAGTTAGAAAGTTTTTCCTGATATTCAACCGAAATCTGGCTTCCTTTAACTTGAGCCCATTGTTGCGTGTCCTGCACTCTGGGATGATCAAGAACAGATCTTGCCCCTCCTCGGTACGACAGCCTTTCAAATATTTGAAAAGTGCTATCATATTACCCCTTCTTTTCTCAAAGCTAAACATGCCCAATTCTTTCAGCCTTTCCTCATAAGGCTTGGTTTCCAGCCCCCTGATCATCCTTGTCGCTCTCCTCTGAACTTGTTCCAATTTGTTAGCATCCTTCTTGAAGTGTGGTGTCCAGAACTGGAGACAATACTCAAAGTGAGGCCTAACCAGTGCTGAATAGAGGGGGACTAGCAGCTTGCGGGATTTGGAAACTATATTTCTATTAATGCAGCCTGAAATAGCATTTGCCTTTTTTTGTAGCCACATCACACTGTTGGCTCATATTTAGCTTGTGATCTACGACAATTCCAAGATCCTTCTTGCTCGTTGTTTTGCTGAGCCAGGTATCCCCCATCTTGTAACTGTGCAGTTGGTTTTTTTTCCCAAGGTGCAGGACTTTGCACTTATCCCTGTTGAATTTCATTCTGTTGCTTTCGGCCCAGTGCTCCATCCTATCAAGGTAGTTTTGAATTTTGTTTCTGTCTTCAAGGGTATTAGCTATCCCGCCCAATATTGTATCATATTGAAGATATTGGGGATTAAAGCAGAAGCTCAACCATTGAGGTATAGACCTTCCCAATCATAAAATAAGGCTCAGCAGCATACTGTGTATTGAATGTCATAGGTAGTTTAGCTGTGACATTTATTCCAATACCAATGTTAATGGGTCACTGTTGTTGTTTTTTTTAAAAAAAGAAATAACATCCTTATAATTTTGTTGTATTTAATTTTGTTGTATTTTATAAGTTGTATATGTTGTAAGCCGCCTAGAGTGGTCGTTCGACTAGATAGGCGGGGTACAAGTGCAATAAATAAATAAATAAATAAATAAATAAATAAGACTGAACACAACATGAATGGGTTTGGGGTAGAGATGGGGGTTTTGTATTCCCGCTGGCACAGGTGGCTGACTTGATGAACACCCACCCCCAGAACCCGCCGGACCCCTTACTGTGCGGTGTGCAGCGTGCATGGCCGGCGTCATCTTGTGCACCCCAATCGTGGCAGTAGCTCGGTTGCTGCAGCCCCACCTCTCTGCTTGCCTGGTCACTCCGTGGCTGAGCAGAGAGACTCGTCTTCCCGCTCCCTTGCCAGAGTGGCTGGGTGAACAGGGAGGTGGAGCTGTGGCAACCGAGCTACTGCCAGAATTGTGGCGCAGAAGACGATGCCAGCCATGTGTGCCATGCGGTAAGTGGTCTGGTGGGTTCTGGGGGTGGGTGTTCACCAAGTCAGCCACCTGTGCCAGCAGGCTTCATATTCGTATACAAATACAAAGCCCACATTTCTAGACATAGCAAGCAATCCTGTACAAACACCCATCCAGCCAGCAGACTGGAAACCATCTCCTCCCAGCCTCACACACATCCATGTGCATCACAGGCTCCTGAGTCGACTTTGAGCAAACCCATATCCCCCTCCTATCTGCACAGGGGCATAGACCTGACAGATTCATGAACAGGTTGCAATTTCTTACCTGTTTGGCTCCATATGCCAAGATGGCCTGAGCCAAATCTTGGAGTGTGTGAAGTTCTATCTGTAGAGTCTGGCTTTTGGTTTGACTTCTTATTTGGGTCTTCTTGTGCTCTTCCCATTTCCTTGACGGTTTGGCTAGATCTTCCGAATAAAGAATGAGTGCACCTGTTCTTGTGCTGTAGGTTTTGGGTAGACATGTTCTCCAGGTTTCTTTTTTGTCCTGACTGTTTTCCAGTAACCTGCTGACATGGCGACGAGTTTCAGGAGGTGTCCAGCTTAAGTAATCCTACAATGATGAAGGAGAAAAAAAGGAATTATATGCAGGATGCTAGGAAGGGTAATTCAGCAAACCTGCTCACTTGTGGATATGCCTTAAAGAGCAACCCTGTACCAGAGATTTGCCAATGAAGGGCCCAGAGAGCCTGGCAAATGCCACAAGAGGCCAGTGGTCTTGAGCTGAACATGGCAGGAATGAGACTGGAACACATTGGTCAGTGGCCAAGATAATGTTACTAGAATGGGTAAAATAGTGCAAAGTGACTTAAAAAAAGGCCACACTTATGCCATGCTCCACACTCCTTTTGTCTGTTTTCACATCCATGTGGAACAGCACATTTATCTTTTCATTTTCATTTATATAGCACCTGGGAAAACATTGAGGGCAGTGTACAACAGAAACAAAATAATAAAATATTAAAACCAGCAAGAGTCACTGAACAACCAAACAGTATAAAAGGCCAAATTAAAAATATATGCCTTAAAGCTTTTTCAAAAAGCAATGGGAATGGGGACTGTTCGCATCAGAGCACACTCCGACAGTTTGGGAGCAACACTAGAGAAGGCCCTTTTCCACGTGCCCATCTTGCACTTTGCACAATTGGAACAAGTTCAGAGGAGAGCGACACTTTGCCAATCATGGTATCCTAAAGACGTCTGGCATAGATCTTAATGGCAGGGCTGGTGATCCCTTAGATAGCCAGGCTTTAGAGCAAAGGCAAGGGCCATGTGGCTGGCAGTCTGCATGCAGCCCCCAAGGCCTTCTTGTGACCCCCTCTCCCAAGCTACCCATTTCCTTCCCGTGGAGGAGAAATGCACTTCCAGGAATACAGTTCTCTAAAACAAGGCATGGGCTTACTATAGCTCAAAATTAAATGCTGTTTTTTCAAAGCAGGAATAGGCCTTCTGGTCAAGTGTCACATGGGAGAGGCTTGTACAGTGCCTAGAGCAGCCTAGGGATGGACAAATGACCTTCAGACCAACCAAACATTAAGCTAAAGGAAACACCTTGAATTGAGCCCAGAAAGCAATTGCCAGTAATTTTGTTCGGTACCAAAGTAATAGGATTTCTGGGGGACCAAACTGAAGCTTCTGAGTGTCAAGGGCAGCCCTACACAGAGTATGTTACCGTAGTCAAGACTCAATGGGAATAAGAGAAAAACTACAGTTGCCAAATCAAACCAGCTTGGTCAAGGCACTGGCTGGGATGCTAAACATGATTGTGCAAATATCCCCTTTGCCATTTCTGCTACTTGGGAATTCAGGGATAATACAGGGTCTAGGACAGTGGTTCCCAGCCTTGGGTAATCCAGGTGTTCTTGGATTGTAACTCCCAGGAACCCCAGCCAGCACAGCTGGTGGTGAAAGCTTCTGGGAAGTGTAGTCCAAGAACACCTGGGTTACCCAAGGTTGGGAACCACAGGACTAGGAGCTTCCCCAGACAAGAAATCTGATCTCTCGGGCAGTGTAGTTCCTTCCAGAACATCTTGAATCACTGTTTCCGAGCCAGACTTTTTCCTGAGAAACAGTAAACTACATACTCATCTTGACAGGATTTAATTTTAGTTTCTTCACCCTCATGCAGTTTGTTATCAACCCCAAGCATTACTCAAAAGTATTCACTGATTCCTTGCTGCAGGTAACAAGGGACAACAGAGCTCACATATAGCACCTCACTTCAAAGCTCTGTGTGACCTGTCCCAGGGGTTGCCTGCTGATACTTCATAGGGGACAAAACAGATGGGGGACAAAATGAAGCACCAGGGACACTGAAAGAAAGAAAATATTACTTCTTTCAAAAATATTACTTCTTTTAAATGTTACAAGGGCTTTTTAGGACATTTTAGAAGTATTTTGACAGAAGTTCCTCAAGATTTGTGCTGTTATCTTATCGCTCCTAAGTGACAAAAGAAATGTTATTTGTTTTTGACTTTTATATTTTAATACCTATTTGCAAGACACAGTATCAGAATTGGCCACTAGAGGGATCTAGAGAGTATCTCTCCGTATTTTTCTGGTGAGCTGGTAACAAGAGAAGGGCACTTCGTGCGCCTAACAGCTTCATACGAGCTTCGCACCTTGCGGGGGGGGGGGGTGTCCTTCTGCTCTGGCAGTGTGCCAATTTGGGTAGGCGCTCCGGCTGCCCTTCCCCGCCTCCTTGACGCAGGGGTCGGATGCCTGAGGAGGCAGGGATGGGCACCTGAGCTCCTGCCTGGATTGGCACACCACTGGAGGAGTAGAAGGACCCCAGTGATGCAGAAAGAATGGTGAGTGGCCCAGCTGGCCCGGGGGGTGCAGAGAAGTTCTATCCGGCAGCAGTGGTGCCGCTCTGGCAGCTTCGTACAAAGCGGTCAGGTGCACAAAGTGCCCTTCTCTACTGGGGACAGTAAGGCAACACACTGATCGTGCGTAACACAATGAATAGTTTGCACCATTGAAACAATGATAATAATGATAGCCTGACTACCAAGAAGTAATAAATAATACAATTATTTCCCCAACAGCTGTATTCCAAGCTTTACAATAGTTCAAAGACTGTTATGAATGCCATTTGAAACTAAAGGCTGAGTCTGATATAACTAATGAACCAGAAAAGCCTTGCCTAGGCTGACTTCCAGCTGCTTTCTGAGTGCACTTAGCTGGTTGCACACAGTCCCGTGCATACCGGTTCTCTTTCGGCAGGCCACTACAACAAGCCCATGCGAGAGTGAAAAGGAATCCACGTGATTGGCTCAGCATAACCTGGGAGCAGCTGGAAGTCAGCAAAGGCCTTTCCTGTGACTTCCACATGATGAACCAGTCATAAGACCAAGCCTTAGAAATACAGAGTTCAGCATCTACAGGGGACTACTGTAGTCTTCCTACGTAAATGTATGTCGCCTATAGACAGAGTGTTGAGGTCCAGACATGTGACAAGTTACCACTGAAACCAATGGCTTCTTTTCAGATTCTCTCTCCCTCCCTCCCTCTTTCTCTCATTTTGTGTGTGAAATGATTCATTATACATGGGTTTCTAGTTGCCTTCCCCCCCCTTATTGTAGGATTATTGTCTTCAAGCTGTATTTTCTCACAGGTTAAATGTGAGCCTTTCCCTAAATCTGTTACTACGTCCACTGTAATCTAGTCTTGTGCAGCCTGTGTCTCCCCTAAACCCAATATCTTACATTTGCCCCAGTGGAGTCTTCTGCTGGACAAAACCATAGGAGGACTAAAGCCAAAGCATAGTGAGGTCTAAGCTGCTGAACTCTCGATTTGGAGACTTTGGCACTCTTGTGGACACCCACAAAGAAGAGCTGGAAGAGCACTCCGCAGATCCGTTCCCAAGCAAGGTGCGCCATCAGACGTTGATCCCAATGGTCAGCTCTTGCAGGAAACTGCATAAAAGTCTCAAAGAAATATCAGAACAATGTTGGGTCAATGGTAACCCTCCTGTATGGCTGCTGGTATGAAATTCAACTCCTACTCTCAGCTCCTGACTTCCTGCTCGGACCACCTCTGATCTATGGCTTCAGACGGCTGATTCTACTCAGTCCCATCGTCTGGTTTGACCCCTGGACGATTCTGGCATCCTCTGTCTCTCATTTCCCATCACACACTGCCTCAGATGCCAGCCACACTTCAGTGGCACCCTCGTCCCAATATGGCACCACTCCCTCAACAAGCATGGGGTGGAGTGTTCCGAATGGGAGCTTCTCCCTCTGTGGACTCCTTAGATACCAAAGGTCAAAAGGCAGATAGTAACCTTCACATACTACTATAGATTTACACCAGCTTTCCTCATATGGGCCATTTGTTATTTCCATTAGACTGACCCTGGAACTAACAGGTTTCCAATCAACATTCTTGAGATTCAGACTGGGCATTAATTAAGTTGTAAGATTTAAGCCATGTTTTAATCAGTGACTGGGGTGGAGGGGATGGGGTTTTCCTCCCATTTTTGTAGAGAAATCAGATTTTGGAAAGATAACTGAAAATGTACTGATTTTCTTAATGAACATAAAAGACACTTAATGGCTCATAAAACACTGAACTAGGTTATCAGCAGTCTACATTTAGAAACATTAATTCCTGCTGTCCACGCATATCACTACATGTAATAGCAGCAACAGACAAGTAATTCTGTAACAAAAATAAAACCCTTTTTACAGAGGGTTTCAGTCTAAAATATTGTTAATCTGCAGCAACTCTACTATTTAGACATCCTGTCCCCAACATCTGCACTGATTTACCAGCCTAGCATCCCCATGGCTCTGAAACAACATTATATATTGTGTGATTGCCTCACTGGTGCAGAGGATGCATTGTTTAAAAATTCTTTCATACTACCAAACATTTTACAGGTGAAGCTTAATCAGAACTCTCCCTCTGTCAGTACAATTAGACGGCCTCCTGCAATCTTTAAGAAATAGTTAATGACTACACTTACAGAACCACTGGAATGTGCTAATTTTCCATCTAGACAAAATGTTAATCTAAGAAGTAGAGTGGAATTGATTCACAAGAGTACTGTTAAAAATACCAGGATGAGGTAGATAATATTTAAGCTTTCATTAACTTCACCTGCACTAACTACATTAGCAAATCAAATTAGCGATATGACAAAATCTTGCAGAATTATTCATTGTCAGTGAGACAGGATCTGAAGAAATCACTGTCCCCCACAAGATTTCATGTCTTCAGCATACAAATGAGACAGAGAAGTTCATTTAAATTCCTGCAATTTGTGCAAAATGTATCTGGGCAAAATGAGGGATTTTTCCCCTTTGTGAACCAAGCACACATACACCATCCCCCCCCCCCCCGAGCTGACACAGAAGGACTGGCTGATTGATCAAAAACATGCAAATAGCCCACCAAGTGCTTCTGACTTTAAGCAGTCCGTGCAATAAGACTTTTGTTGTTGCTTAGTCGTTTAGTCGTGTCTGACTACCCCATGGACCAGAGCACGCCTGGCCCTCCTGTCTTCCACTGCCTCCCGGAGTTGGGTCAAATTCATGTTGGTAGCTTCGGTGACACTGTCCAACCATCTCGCCCTCTGTCGTCCCCTTCTCCTCTTGCCTTCACATTTTCCCAACATCAGGGTCTTTTCCAGGGAGTCTTCTCTTCTCATGAGATGGCCAAAGTATTGGAGCCTCAGCTTCAGGATCTGTCCTTCCAGTGAGCACTCAGGGTTGATTTCCTTCAAATGGATAGGTTTGTTCTCTTTGCAGTCCAGGGGACTCTCAAGAGTCTCCTCCAGCACCACAATTCAAAAGCATCAGTTCTTTGCCGGTCAGCCTTCTTTATGGTCCAGCTCTCACTTCCATACATCGCTACTCGGAAAAACCATAGCTTGGACTATGCGGACCTTTGTAGCAAGGTGATGTCTCTGCTTTTCAAGATGCTGTCTAGGTTTGTCATCGCTTTCCTCCCAAGAAGCAGGAGTCTTTTAATTTCGTGGCTGCTGTCACCATCTGCAGTGATCATGGAACCCAAGAAAGTAAAATCTGTCACTCGTCCCCTTCTATTTGCCAGGAGGTGATGGGACCAGTGGCCATGATCATAGTTTTTTTGAAGTTGAGTTTTAGACCATTTTTGGCGCTCTCCTCTTTCACCCTCATTAAGAGGTTCTTTAATTCCTCCTCACTTTCTGCCATCAGAATGGTATCATCTGCATATCTGAGATTGTTGATATTTCTTCTGGCAATCTTAATTCTGGCTTGGGATTCCTCCAGTCCTACCTTTCGCATGATGTATTCTGCATATAAGTTAAATAAGCATGGAGACAATATACAGCCTTGTCGTACTCCTTTCTCAATTTTGAACCAATCAGTTGTTCCATATCCAGTTCTAACTGTTGCTTCCTGTCCCACATATAGATTTCTCAGGAGATAGATAAGGTGGTCAGGCACTCCCATTTCTTTAAGAACTTGCCATAGTTTGTTGTGGTCTACACAGTCAAAGGCTTTTGCGTAGTCAATGAAGCAGAAATACTGTATATGTTTTTCTGGAACTCTCTGGCTTTCTCCATCATCCAGCGCATGTTAGCGATTTGGTCTCTAGTTCCTCTGCCCCTTCAAAATCCAGCTTGTACTTCTGGGAGTTCTTGGTCCACATACTGCTGAAGCCTACCTTGTAGGATTTTGAGCATAACCTTGCTAGCGTGTGAAATGAGTGCAATTGTACGGTAGTTGGAGCATTCTTTGGCACTGCCTTCTTTGGGATTGGGATGTAGACTGATCTTTTCCAATCCTCTGGCCACTGCTGAGTTTTCCAAACTTGCTGGCATATTGAGTGTAGCACCTTAACAGCGTCATCTTTTCAGATTTTAAATAGTTCAACTGGAATGCCATCACCTCCACTGGCCTTGTTGTTAGTCATGTTTTCTAAGGCCCACTTGACTTCACTCTCCAGGATGTCTGGCTCAAGGTCAGCAACCACACTATCTGGGTTGTCCGGGACATATAGATCTTTCTGGTATAATTCTTCTGTGTATTCTTGCCACCTCTTCTTGATGTCTTCTGCTTATGTTAGGTCCCTACCATTTTTGTCCTTTATCATGTCCATCTTTGCACAAAATGTTCCTTTAATATCTCCAATTTTCTTGAACAGATCTCTGGTTTTTCCCTTTCTATTATTTTCCTCTATATCTTTGCACTGTTCATTTAAGAAGGCCCTCTTGTCTCTCCTTGCTATTCTTTGGAAGACAGCATTCAATTTTCTGTAACCTTCCCTATCTCCCTTGCATTTTGTTTCTCTTCTCTTCTCTGCTATTTGTAAGGCCTCGTTGGGCAGCCACTTTGCTTTCTTGCATTTCCTTTTCTTTGGGATGGTTTTTGTTGCTGCCTCCTGTACAATGTTACGAGCCTCCATCCATAGTTCTTCAGGCACTCTGTCCACCAAATCTAGTTCCTTAAATCTGTTCTTCACTTCCACTGTGTATTCAGAAGGGATTTGGTTTAGATTATATCTGACTAGCCCAGTGGTTTTTCCTACTTTCTTCAGTTTAAGCTTGAGTTTTGCTATAAGAAGCTGATGATCAGAGCCACAATCAGCTCCAGGTCTTGTTTTTGCTGACTGTATAGAGCTTCTCCATCTTTGGCTGCAGAAAATATAATCAATCTGATTTCGGTACTGCCCATCTGGTGATGTCCATGTGTAGAGTCGCCTCTTGTGTTGTTGGAAAAGAGTGTTTGTGATGACCAGCTTGTTCTCTTGACAAAACTCTATTAGCCTTTGCCCTGCTTCGTTTTGAACTCCAAGGCCAAACTTACCTGTTGTTCCTTTTATCTCTTGACTCCCTACTTTAGCATTCCAATCCCCTATAATGAGAAGAACAGCTTTCTTTGGTGTCAGTTCTAGAAGGTGTTGTAAGTCTTCATAGACTTGGTCAATTTCAGCCTCTTCAGCATCGGTGGTTGGTGCATAAACTTGGATTACTGTGATGTTGAAAGGTCTGCCTTGGATTCGTATTGAGATCATTCTATCATTTTTGAGATTGTATCCCAGTACAGCTTTTCCCACTCTTTTGTTGACTATGAGGGCTACTCCATTTCTTCTACGGGATTCTTGCCCACAACAGTAGATATGATAATCGTCTGAATTGAATTCGCCCATTCCCGTCCATTTTAGTTCACTGATGCCCAGGATGTCAATGTTTATTCTTGCCATCTCCTGTTTGACCACATCCAGCTTCCCAAGGTTCATAGATCTTACATTCCAGGTTCCTATGCAGTATTTTTCTTTGCAGTATCGGACTTTCCTTTCAGTTCCAGGCGCGTCCGCAGCTGAACATCCTTTCGGCTTTGGCCCAACCACTTCATTAGCTCTGGATCTACTCGTACTTGTCCTCCGCTCTTCCTCAGTAGCATGTTGGACACCTTCCGACCTGAGGGGCTCATCTTCCAGTGTCATATCTTTTAGCCTTTTGTTTCTGTTCATGGGGTTTTCCTGGCAAAGATACTGGAGTGGCTTGCCAGTTCCTGCTCCAGGTGGATCGCGTTTAGTCAGAACTCTCCACTATGACCTGTCTGTCTTGGGTGTCCCTGCACGGCCTAGCCCATAGCTTCTCTGAATTACTCAAGCCCCTTCACCACAACAAGGCAGCAATCCGTGAAGGGGATAAGACTACAGTTTCCTAAATTTGTACAATGTCTACAAAGCATAATTTTTACAAACTTTAGAACTCTTCTCAATAACAGGAGAAAATATTGCCACTGCTGGATAGCTCAGTGGCTTAGGTCTCAACTGCACAGTAAGAGGTTGGGAGTTCAATTCCCCACTGTGCCTCCTTGACAGGGGCCAGACTTGATGATCCATAGAGTCCCTTCCAGCTCTGCAGTTCAAAGGTTATTATTATTATTTCTCTTTCTCACAGCTGAGGAGAAAAAACTTGGGAAGAACAATTCAATTCATCCCAGAAGGACTGAAAAAATTATTCGCACACTATAATTCTTTGGGGGGGGGGACGGATAAGAAACACAACATTTTTGAAAAAAGAGCACTGAGGGCTGAACAAAATGTAGGCAATATTAATGCAGAAAGATTGAATCTATTTGGAATTAGCAATAACGTTATCAATTGTTTGAGAACATACTGAAATGAGGCAGATGGGACAAACAGCAAGCAAACACTCATCTGGTTATATCCTTACTCACCTGTAGCAAAAGAACAGAGTCATCTGGCACCTTTAAGACTACCATCTTCATAGCAACATGAGTTGCATGGACACAAAGTGGGCTGTGTGTCCACTAAAGCTCACACCATAACAAATCTGTTAGAATCAAAGATGCCACACAACGCCTTGGCTGAAATCCTATCACAATATATTAAGTTGCCACAAGAGTAGGCCCATTTGAATCAATGGCACTTACAGAGGAGTTGTCTCACCAAATCCCCACTGATTTGGTGGGCCTGCTTCAGTGCAACTTACTACAGTAAGCAACAAGGTTCCAGCCGTTGTTGTTTTCCTTTGCTTAGAACTTCCCCATTATTTCTTAAAACAGGTGCCTCTAAGATTCTTAAGGTTGATTATCTTAAAGCGATAGTAAATTCCATACCTGGTAAGAAGGATAGCCAGGGGAAAATGTTAGCAACTGCTTTTATATTGTCTCAGATTAATGAACTGTAAAGAATGGGCCTCAAATTCCACATTAGCAGCTAAGCAATTACATTATAACTTTTAAAACTAGAACTCACCTCAGGATCAAAACGCACCTCCAATTTCTCTTGTTTTTTTCGGATTACCTGTCCAGCTCCACGACTTAACAGAGACAGACTGGACATTGTCAAACCATCACACATACAACTTTCCTTTGCTTTTGAGAATATAACATTAATTCATTTTAGGCAAACCTTATAAAGCTAGACAATACTAAGGGTGCCTCTCTTTAAAAACAGACACCCATTTGCAAACCTGTATTATATTCATGTATAGCCAGAAATATCAAGAAGACTTTTATAGAAAGCTTGCTTATTTTTGTTCCTAAATTTTACTTTTTCTACCACCTATTCTGTTTCTTCTGGTTTGGTTGGTCCAAGGATCTGTGAATCGCTGCTGCCGCCATCCTCTTTATTGTGCTCTGAGGTTGTTTCTGTGTTGCTATGGCAGCAAAAGGAAATTAAGTTGTTTAAGCCAGCAAGAGGGAAGTTTGGGAGGAGAGAGAAGGAGGGAAGGAAAGAAAGAAAGAAATACAGATTTTGGAAGGCTCCGGATCAGATTTCAAGACTAGATTAACTCCCTTGGCTCAGGATCAGATTTCAAGACTGGATTGTTGTGCAAAACACCCCTTTCCTTGTCAACTTGAAGAGTGGGCCACAGACTTTTTAAAAGTCTAAAATTACTATTTTAACCTATGAAAAGGAGTTTAGAGCTGAGCTTATACAAACGGCAGCTGCTGTTCATTTCAAAAGGTCTATTCCCCTCATTCAACATCACTGTTTGTGCTCTGCTTCCGAATAGGACACTTCTCTTTCCTGTTGCACAAAATGCTCTGCCTCGTGAAAGAGGTTCACAAGTTTGTGTGTGAGTATAACTTAAAGTATTTTGCTGGTTTTTCCCCTGACCCTAACCCTTACCCTCCTCCTTCATTTCTGAAGCCTCTTGTGCATTTCCCAACCATCACTTGCCAGTAAATCTGTGAAGTTTCTCAATCATCCAGGTGTGGTTATCTGGAAGTTGAGTCATGGCAACTGGACTTCTTTCTTGTTAGGTTGAAACGTTTAGCTACTCATCCAAGCAGCTTCTTCAGTCTGAGGAGAGTTGGTAGGAGATCCCTGATATATCCTCCATGTTGGTTTCACTCCCCCCTGGTCTGAATAGGCTTGTCTCCTATTTATCATGCTGCCCTTTCATCCATTCCCAGAAGGATTAAGGACACACACAAGAAAGATCACTGTTAACTACCATCAAGGAGCCATGACAATGGGTGGAGAAGGACTGCAGAAGTGGGATTATCCCTCACCCCCAGTCCTTTGTCCTTCTAAGGAGCCTATTCAGACCAGGAGGATGTGAAACCAATGGGGAGGACATATCAGGGATCTCCTACCAACTCTCCTCAGACTGAAGAAGCTACTTGGATGAATAGCGAAACATTTCAACCTAACCAGAAAGAAGTCAAGTTGCCACGATTCAACTTCCAGATAACATCATTTGCCAGGAAAGTCAGCCATCCCCTCCAGGTACTCCTCCCATACTGCAGTTTAAAATGACGCGGAAGACCCTGTCTGATGGAAACGCAGTTTGCGGAGAGAAAGTAAAGCATTCTCCTGGACTCTTCCCATATTTTTGTACGATAAACATAAATACACTCTTAAGGGCTCCTTCTGTAGCTCTGTTAGGAAGCTAGGCCTTGAGGGACAGGGCAGACTCCAGAGAGAGGATGTCACCCAGAGAGACAAGGCTTTTTGTGTATAGTTCTTCAATAACATAATTCATTGTATATCTCCTCTGAGCAGCTCCTCGTTTAAGTTACAGAGAGTGTTACAGTTTGTGTTGTAATGTCTGCCTTTGAAAAGTGTCTGGAAACTTTCGCTGGTCCAGCAGGAAGGACCCAAAAATGCTGACCAGAGTGAATCTACAACAGAGTAGGGACAGGGCTTCTGTATTACAACTGGTGTGCTGTCTTCTGGTCTGTTATTTAGTTATAGAAATATGTAGATATAACATTTTGCCTGCTCCTTGATCAAAGAATCTCCTTTCCTCATCTCTGTTGAACTTCCACCGTTTGGCAAAGGCCAGAGATGTAAGAGGCACAATTGTGATGAACCTACATTTGCCTGGTCTGGATGCTCAAGGAAATTGTGTTTAATGTCAGATGCTGGGCTTTGGCTGCTGCACGTGAGAAGGGAAAAGACTGTGTGCAGGAACCCAAGGCTTGTTCATATGGCACTCTATTGCTAAGAGGTTATTGCCAAAGCAAGACTTTAATGGTCTTTTGATATTTTCTACAGGATTAAAAGCAGCAAGGATAATACTTCTGGAAGATGACAGTGGGCACCGAGTAGCTTGCAATGAAGTGTGTACCACCTGCAATGTCTCCCCCTTAGCAGAGCTGTGGGATAGGGTTGTCTCCTTCTCCAGAGGCTGCCAGTTTATGCAAAGGGCCTAAGGGTGTGCTGTTAGTGAAGAGTGCATCCAAGGAAACAGAAATGCGTGGGATCGCAGAATGTAACTTCGTTTAATAATAAATACATGCCATCATGTTAGTTCTGACTCATGGCGAACCTTTCCAAGTTTTATATGCACAGTATACACAAATAGTATGCCATTCCCTTCCTCGGGGGGGGGGGGGCTTTCTGGGAATACATAGCTCACCCAGGGCTACACAGGCTGATTCTTCTCCTGGGAGGCACCGTGGGGGGAAGCAACCTGCCAACCTCTGGCTCTGCAGCCAGATGCCGACCTCATTCAGCCACCTAGCTTTGTTTACATACTCCCTAAATAATAGAATTTTAACAAAATGGAAGTGCTTTCATTTTGCATTTCTCTGATTTCATTGTTCTTTTTCCTTTTAACTTTACCGAAGCAACATCCTCATTCTAGGGCAAGATCAGACACAATCTTTTCCTCCTGAGCTTGTTTTTAAAGCCAATTTGTCTTGAGGATTGAATTCAACAGGCAGGGCGAGGGAATATGAATCTTGCTTTAGAGGGGGAAAGTATTCTGTTGATGCTGGAAGGGTGTATTCACTGCAGAAACCAGTATAGTCTGTCAAGCACACTTCAGCCTCAATCTTCTGAAAGTGCCCCCCTGCTGACGCACACAAAGTTATACAGCAGGCTACCCTTCAGCTGGAATGTGTACAGTGTCTTTTATACAGCCTGTCCTCTGAGTGCTTCACAAAATACAAAACAGCAACAGAAAATGTACAAAACAAACAAACTTTCCAACAGAAGGTATAGTTTCCTGAGCAGGCAGAAACAGATTTTTAAAACTGGGCATTGGGAAAAGGGATTTAGAAGAACTCCCATGTTTGATGTCCTTGAAGGAGAAAGGGAGGGACTTTGAATCTGGAGCCAATCTGGTTTCTGACAGGCAGAAGAACTCGCCTTCCTGGGAGCTTCTATTGCAAAGGTGGCCCTCAGCCAGTAAAAGCTGGAATTACTCCGTGACAATCCTGTGGTGCATGTAGTCATCTGTGCTAGACTTCAGACTAATTCGGCAGAGGTTTCTCTCTGAAGGCGAGCTTGGAGATGCCCATCTCGGACTACGGCTTGAAGAATCCACAGTGGCTACACTAGCTGGGGATCCTGGGAATTGCAGTCCAAAAATGACGTTTTCAATGCCCTAAAATACCCCAAAAGGCAGCGAGGAAGTCCTTTTGGACCCCATTCTGCTCAGTGACAATCAGGTCACCCCGGTGGCCAGGAACATTTTTGCACTGTTTCAGCTAAAGTTGCTATTCTGGCCTTTTCAGGACTTAAGGAAGCAGCACTGGCTACTGTTACCCACCTTGTAGTCACATCCTTCTGACTGAATGAAATGTGGGGCTTTGCTCTGACCCAGCATGACTCTTCTGTGAGCAGGACAGGCCCTTTGCAGCAACAACAGTGCCTTAAGTCCTGTGTTGTTCACGTCTATGTAGCCCCCAACTGGGCCAGACACTCTGGGTACTAGTGTGACCACCAAAACGATCCAAGCCCCTTCTCCCTCCATTTTTACAAAGCAAGGGAAGATGTATGTCTTTCTTCCGATGTACTGTTAAATACAGAGGGATTTTTTTCCCTTTACTAAATCTGGGGATTCATTTTTGACTCTCACTGTCTTTCTAGTTTTTATTGCTGCCTCTCCCCCTCCCCCGCTTTTTTTTTTCCTTTTACTAATAGGCTGTGATTTCTTTTGCATTTTCCCCCAGTGTACTGTTTTGTAAACCACTTTGGAAGCCTCTCTGGTTTTTTTTTTTTAAAAAGCAGCTTGTAGACATGTGAATGTTAATCAAGAAAATCAAGAAAAGGTGACTCTGAGCCACAGCCTACTAATCCTCCACTGATGTGGTTTGCGTTTGTTTGAATTCACCTCCCTCCAAAAAAATGTGTGTTCAATGGATGATTTTAAACTACACTTTGTCTTCCTGCTTCTCTGTCCTCACTTTAAAATTACAAAGCCCAGCTAATATATATCTTTTTAAAAAACTTTCTTTGCTTGTATACATAATTTTGAGAAGTGATTCAAGCCCTCGTGGCATTTGCCTTGGTGTTGGCTGCAAAATACTGCCGGGTTTGTCTGCCACTCCTCAAAGTGATGATAAAGGCCACAAAGCATAGACTGCAATTGCACCTCCACCCTCTCTACCCCTTGAACATCCCCTCTTGGCACCTGGAGACACGGCAGGTGTAAATTGCTTCTCTGGCAATAGTTATTTTCTTTCAAGTGAATGTAAGTTCTTGTGAAAGTTGCCGAGTGTGTCTCTTCAGAGGCGACGGCTCCAGCTCGGTGCACAAATTAGGTGCCGTGAAACACAGCCGCACGGCGTGGCAGTGTTGCCGTCAGATACCGTGTCTGAGCCAAGGGGGCAGGGAAGCAAAGGGAGACAAAGCTCATTGCTCATGTCAAAGAGGCACTTTTTCTGAGGGCTGTCAACATGGAAGCCAATTAGCACCAGTTATGGAAGGATGCGCTTGGGTGTTGTTTTTGTAATTCTGTGGACACAGGAAGAACTGACAGGCAATTCCCACCTGGCCGATTAAACAGGGTGAGGGGTGGGATTTAAATCACCGTTAACCTTCCCCTACCTGTGTCACCAAGTAGTCTGATAGCTAGCAACAACAACTGCATGCTGTCAAGTCAATTCTGACTTGTGGTGTCCTTTTTCAGGGTTTTCTAGGTAGAGAGAAGTGGTTTCCCATTCCCTTCTTCTGGGGGCACCCTGGGACTGTGCAGCTTGCCCAAGGCTACACAGGCTGGCTCTACTCGCAGGAGGCACCACGGGGAATTGAACTCTCAATCTCTGGCTCTGCAGCCAGATACCTGAACTATTGAGACAGCTAGGCCTTCACAAATATAGCACAGACTGGAACCAAATATTAATGCCAACTTAGGAACTTTGCAGTGGGTAGTTTCAAAGACTGCATTTGCACACGTAAGTCTGCCAGGGCTTTGAGGTGTTAGGGAGCGGCCTTTCTTTTGATCCCATCACTCTGGGGCTACAAAAGAGGGCCTCTTCCGTTGCTACTCGCAGACTCTAAATTGCCTTTTAATTCAGGCTTTCCTTTCAAATGGGAAAGTAGGAAGCTACCTTCTATCAGTTGAAACTAGAGATGGGGATTCGTTTTTGTCTATGAAGATGAGTCCTGCTGGCACAGGTGGTCAGCCCAATTACCTCCTGCCCCCAGAACCTGCCGATCCACTTACCGCATGGTGCATGGCCGGCGTCATCATCAGTGTGCCAATCGCGGCGGCAGCCTGGCTGCCACAGCCCTGCCTCCCTGCTTGCCCAGCCACTCTGAGGCTGACCAGGGAGACTTGTCCTCCTGCCCCCTTGCCGGAGTGGCTGGGCGAGCAAGGAGGCAGCACTGCGGCAGCCGGGCTATTGCTGCGACTGGCACACTGACGAGGATGTCACTGCGCAGTAAATGGACCGGCGGGTTCTGGGGGTGGGAGGCACTCGGGCCGGCCAACTGTGCCGGTGGGATTTGTCTTTGTAGATGAAGACAAATCCCCCATCTCTAGTTGAAACCTTGTTGCCCTTTTGGAAGCAAATTGCTCTAAGTTAAAAAAATGTCCATAAACATTACCTGTTGCACGCTGAGTTGTATGACCTCGGACAATAGACAAGGACTATAGAGTATTTTTTTTAAACTTGCAGCAATTCACTTCCAAAAGTTACGCCACTTGAGTAAATGCTTAACTGGATTTCAGCCTTTGAACCTCACCATTGACCCATCTAGCCCAGTATCATTAATTCTGACAGGCAGCAGCAACAATATCAGGCAGGATTTTTTTTTGCAGCTCTAGGTGCAAATCACTACTGATCGCCCATCCTAGTACTAACTAGGCATTGGATGTTTGTACTAGTTTGCTGTTCAGAAAGGAAGCTGCTCCTCTGTTAGGTGGGAGCTTCCTTTCTGAACAGCTAGGCCACAAAGCCTTCCCAGCCAGGTCTTTTCTCCAGAGGAGGGAGGCATAGTTAGTTTTCTGTAGGTGTGAGTCTGCGCAGTGTAACTCTCAGAATGGAGAATTATGGGATTTGTAGTAAAACAATCCAAAAATCCCATGTCTACTAGTAACCACACCTGACTTTGCATGGCTTCCAATGTTAAATGAGCTCAAGTGCATTCAGGGCAGGCCAGGTTTGTAACTCAGGCTCCCTGAAGGAAGTCTAACTGGCTGAGTGCTAGTTATGCCTCTTTTAACTTGTTGTGTTTTAAATTCTAAGTCAAATCCAATTGTTAGTCTTAACAAAGCAGATTCAGTGAATGAACAAAACTTGTTAAATCAATATTTATGTACAGTTCTATGGATGCAACACACTTATTTTAATTAGGATTAATAACTGGATTTAGCCCACTGTTGTATCTTATTTATTTTTTATACGGGCTGGATTTCAACTGAAAAATTATGCCAGTGTAACTCCCTTGGCATACATTTCAGTTGCAAATGGCCACGAGTTAAGATGTTAGTGTAGGAATTTGCTGTGGGCTGCCACACACCCCTTGTGTGTGTGGCAGCCCATGCCCACAATGCCTTTTGTCTTGTAGCAATTCACAGCTGACATTTAAGCCAACAGAGTTTCCCCAACAGGCATAACTAATAGGACTCTGTTTTAACTGGATTGTTTTTAATGTGCACTCGCAACTAAGTCTTCATTATTGTTAGGGAATGGCCAACACTTTTGGTTTTTCTGATAGCACCCCCGTCACTGATTTTCAGTAGCATTTTTTGCTGCTAGCTCTGATTCAGCTCTGGTGGCAGCAAATAGGAGCATCATGGCCACCCCAAAATTGCTTGAGGGGATTTGGTGGTCTATGGGCACCCACTTCTGTCCTAAGTAGAGACTTACACATCTCCTTTTAGGGAGAAAGGCATGGGCCACGACTGCAGCAGTGGCCGACAGGTAGCAATCGTATCAGCTTGCTTTATACAGAGTCAGATTGGTCTACCCAAAACTGCATGCTCTTACTGGCAAATGCTCTTTAAAGCCTTTCACAGCCGTGCTACTAAGATTCTTGTACTAACAGCAATGCAGATTGTACCTGGGCTTTTCGGTACATCAAAAGCGGGTTCCCCTGCTGTTGACCAAGCACTCCTCATCTGGCTTTCTTCCCAAGGGAAATACCAATGTGTGTTACATTTATTAGAATCATGGAAGATGGCAGCATTAAACTCCCTCTCCCTCCTTGCCTCACACCCAGTCTTGTACAGCCCCTTCTGCTATATGGAACTGTAACACTGCGCACACATTAAATGCAATTAACCCCTTTAACACCACAGGTAGTTTGGCCCATGTACCACATTCCGTGGAATATAAATTATATATGGGTTGCTGAAAAAGTTGGCTATATTTAAACATGGCCATCTTTATCACTACGCAGCTGTTTAAAGCAATGCCACAAACTGTCTTCTGTCTTTACAGAAACCCAACCCTTAAAGAAGCATGCATTGGTTGGGAACTAAGGAATGAAAATATAATATTTTGAACAGTAAACCGGGGCTTTATAAATGATGAATAGAAAGATTTCTGTTCCTTCACTGATGGCAGATCAAATGTTGCACATTTGGTCTGTGTGGCTTGATATCATGACTTTCAAATCAATCAGCGTCCTCATTAGGAGTCAGTTATGAGTAAGCACATTAAGGATTTCTGGCTTTACGTGTTATATTGCATAAGAAATACAATCTTATGAAACATACACTAAAGGAAATTATTTCAAGGGAGGCAATAAAACTCTCCTGTCTTAAAAAGGAGTTAATTGCATCAATTATGAATGCAAGAAGCTTATAAAGCATGTGGAATACTAAATTGGAACCATGTGTATATATTCAAAATAGGATTTGGGGGTGGGTGGGGAGGGGAGAGTCAATTTACTATTTGTTGATACATACATAAGTGAGAGGTGATGTGAGGAAAATCTGTGGCACAGCATCTATCAATTAATTTGAGAGGATACATAAGGCTTCCAGTGTTTTCACAGGTGCCTGTATTTTGTAATATCCCTGATTATTGTAATGCTGGGGTAAGGAATACACCGCCTTCTCGATGTTGTTAGAGTACAATTCCCATCAGCCCCAGTGTAAGATATGATTGGACTGCTGGATAGCTCAGGAGTTTAGGTTGAGAGTTCAGTTCCCCACTGTGCTTCCTTGACTCAGTGATCCATAGGGTCCCTTCCAGCTCTGTAGTTCTGAGATTATGATTCAAAAACACCAGGCACAATTATCCACAAGCAAGATTTGGAGGATGACAAGTTACATTTTTTGCATAATGACCAGTGCACTAATTTTGCCACTCTATCATGTCTAATTTTAGAATCTGTTTGTGCAATCACAAACATTATGATTATTATGATTATTATTATGATTATTATGATTATTATGATTATTATGATTATTATTAATAATTAATTAATTAATTAATTAAACACCAGGCACAGTCAATCAAAATTATAAAAACATTGATTGGTATTATGTAACAGATACAAGTTTTAACCAAAAACCTAAGTATCTTTTAAATATCGGCGCAGTATGTATGCTGTTCCTAATATTGCTGTTTTTTGTAGCTCTGTTGGTGATTTCTGAGATCTGCAACTGCTTATAGTACTGTGTGAAGTTTCTTGATATTGTTCCCAAAGTCCCAATGACTACAGGGCCCACTGAAGTGTGTTTCTTCTAGAGGCGAGATGTTTCGATTGCCAGGTCTCTGTACTTTGTTAGTTTTTCCAATTCTTTATTTTCAACTCTGGCATCCTCCGGAATTGCAATGTCAATGATCCGGACATTTCTTCATTCTATTACTACTATGTCTGGTGTGTTATGTTCAAGGTGTCTATCAGTTTGGATCCGGAAATCCCACAAGATCTTGACTTCCTCATTTTCTGACACCTTCTCTACCTGATGTTCCCACGGGTTTTTTGGAGGCTGGCAAGTTATATTTTTTGCAAAATGTCCAGTGCACTAATTTTGCCACTCTATCATGACTAACTTTGTAATCTGTGCAATTGTTGGATATTCGCAGATGAGGTGTGACACAGTTTCATCTTTTTCTTGGCAGAGTTGACATTTGTTGTTAGCACTAATTCCTTGGATCTTAGCTTTCATCACATTCGTTTGGAGTGCTTGTTCTTGTGCAACAAAAATCAAGCCTTCAGTTTCTTTCTTAAGGGACCCCAGTTTTAGCCATGCCCATGTTGAATTATGATCATGCTTTCCATCAGTATTTCTCAGGTGTTGTCCATGTAGTGGTTTATTTCTCCAGCTGTTTAATTTATTTTCAAATTGTTGTTTCTTATATTGAGCCTTTGTTTCTGTCGTTTTCAAAATATTCTCCATTTTCACTGCCTTAAGTAATTTTTCTCTGCTTGTACTAATATAATAATTTAGGCTTCTTTTTTCCTCCTCTACTACCTGCTGTATTTGCAGTAATCCATGGCCTCCGATTTTTCATGGTAAATAAAGTCTGTCCACATCATTTTATCAATAAGCTGATCTTTTGTGCCTCTTGACTTTTTAAAGTTTCCTTTCTGTTCAGTTGGATATAGGGAGTTTTCAGTTAAGTATTTATATATAGATATTGCAAGTACTCCTGTGAGGAGCTTGAACATTGTTGGAAGGCATGTAATTGGTTGATAATTACTGGGTTCATTGCCCTTTTGATGATCTTTTATTATCAGAAATGTGCGGCCTGTTTTCATCCAGTCTTCAGTTGTAGAATTTTGAAGTGGTTAAATTGCACTGCTATACGTTGATGGAGACTTGTTAGATGCTTTAACCATTATTATTATTATTATTATTATTATTATTATTATTATTATTATTATTATTATTATTATTATTATTATTATTATTATTATTATTATTATTATTATTATTATTAATTACTACTACTACTACTACTACTACTTTGGGTGGTCCCATGAAAAAGTAAACAGTGCTCCTGTATCTTTAGTACTTGTGGAAGAGGGAATTTCAGCAGGTGTAGATTGCATGTAGGGCAGCATACAATCTTGTAGTCTCTAATATAGAGAACAACAATTCCAGATGAGTAGAACTTGTCTTGGAAGCTTACAGTGCAATGTTATACATGCCTACTTAGAGGTAAGTCCCACTGAGTTCAATGGGACTCCTAAGTATGGGAATGTAGGGTTATTGGCTCTTTTAAAAATTATGTTGCAGGTTTTAGGCTCATAGAACAGCATGAAGGTGGGAAATTGATTTAAAACTGAATTTCACTGTGTTAAAGCTCTCAGCCAAGGATACGATCAGGGATGTTTGTAACATTAGAAATCAAGAGCTACTTTGAAGAAACAGGTGGCTGCAGTTGTAGCCTACCTACTAGGACTAAATCTGATTGAACTCAGTGGGACTTACTGAGTAAACAAGCAAAGAATTGTCTGTGCCTGCCTATTGCAGGAACAAGAGAAAGAGGCACACTGAAGGACTGATAACCTTGCCCATCAAAGCCTGGACATCTGCTCCTGCAAAGTTGCAGTTCTGTTTTATGCATCCTATAAATAAAATCCATGAAGTCTGACCGATTTTTTCAATCACTTGGCCATAGAATAGAATATAGAGTTGTGAGGAACTGCAAAGATAATCTAGTCTAGTCCAACCTTCTGCTCCTGCAGGAAATCTCGAGCAAACCCATATGGCTCCCTGCCTATCCAATTTTTAAAAGCAACACTCCCTTTCCCAATAAGCAATCCATAGCTCTATTCTCAGTGATGGGCTAGAAGAAAGTGCAAAATGAGGGCGAAAGTGGCTTTCTAAGCCAGACAAAAAAAGCATCTGGGCTGGAAGTTAAGCACAAGCCTGTGAGGAAATGGTAGTAACCGCCAGATGGAAAAAGCGACAGGGCAACGGTGGTTTTCAGAACCGTGTCTTGCAAGCAACACCAAGATGAAACGACGACCATTTAGAGCCTTAGGCCTCCCTGGTTGGTTTCCTCTTAGCAGGCCAGCCTGGCCTACATCAAATGCTCTTTGTGTGCATGGTGTGTTGTCCTGAGGTGTGTTGTTTTGCGTCTGAATGCTCTCGGGTGCTGAACGAGTTAAAGTTTCAAGGCTCCTTGTCTCTCTCTCTCTCTCTCTCGCCCCGCTGCCCTCAATGCCCGTCCTGCGGGCCCTGCCCTGCCCTGGCCCGCGCTCCCCGCGGTTTGTATTCTTACGCTCCTGGAGTGGCGTGTTCATAGCATCTGGTTCCCTGGCAACAGCTTTCATGGGCTCATTCAAAGCCTTTTCTTCTTCAGAAGGCCCCCGCGGCGACTCCCTACCACCACCACTAATCACCATCTTAACGGAGTGTTTAAGATGCAGCTGGTAGGGAAAAACAAGGCCGGCCGGAGAACCGAGGAAGGAGAGAGGCAGGCAGGCAGGCAGGCAGGCGGGCGGATAGATGGCCTCCACCTGCCCGAGGTTGGGCTCAAGGAGGCCGGTTGCGCACGGTGGGAAAAAACGGGGCTGTGGGCTTACGGGGTACAGATGTTTCCAGGGCCAAGGACCGGAGGGGGGGGGAGGACGGAGGAGGAGGCAGGATGGATGGAAGGAAGGAAGATGATGATGAGTGACTCCCTTCTGGAATGATGGTTGAGGAGTGGGGAGGGCACCCCTCCGATCCCTAAGCCCCAGTGTGGCGAAGAAGAGTCATTTCCTCTTTCTGGAGCAGCCCTGCTGGCGGGTTGCCTGAGAGCGGGTGGGGGAGGGATCCGACACCCAGAGGCCACATTGCCCACGTCTTGTTCTCAGGCATAGAGGGATGAGGGGCGCAAGAACAGTCCGGAGGAGAACGTGGTCGTGGCAGTCCCTTTAAATCCAGCCTTGCGAAGGCCACTGCAAAACCTGGCGTGCGTGTGTTTGGGGGGGGGGGGTCTTGAAAGAGGATCCAGCCCCGCTTCCGTTAATGCAGGGATGGGCGAAATGCGCCCCACATTCGGTTCGGGATTTCCAAGTCTCTCTCTCCCCCCCAGTTCAAATAGATGAATGGCGAGTTCCGAAAACCTCCCAAGAGTGGCAGTTCAACTTTTTCAATGGCTCACTGGGGGCGGATCCCTGGCACTGTTTAACATCCCCCAAAAAACTTTTCAAACGTTTAAGCGGACTTCCAGACACCTTCTGGCATTTTTGGGTGGTCTGTGCAACCCATGGAGGGGCCTGCAAGTCAACCCCCAAAGCCAGGACAGTTGCTCATCCTTTCATCAGATGATGACTCTCATCAGGTTCTCAAACTATGTGAGATAGTTAAAGGGTGTTTTTTGCCGTGCCACCCCTCCCCATGCCTGAATAGGAATTTGAACCCAGGTCTTCTCCTGAATTTTAGTTTGTCACTCTGTCTGCTACATCACACTGGCCCTCTACCTGAATTAATCAGACTGGTTATTTAACAGATTTCCCCAAGTGAGCAGTACCTGCACCAGGACAACCTTATAGATTCACAAAATGTGGAAGCTTTTGAGTTCTTCAGAGCTCTTCATCAGGCTAGATGGTTAAAAAAATGGGGAGGAGGAAATGGTAATTTTATCCACCTTTTGTATTCTTTGTGTTGCCCCTGGAAGCATGAGTTCATCGGTCTGCTTTGACTATTAAAAGTGATGGTTTGTGAGGTTCCCCCCACCGCCACTGAGCAGATAGGTTGGGGGTTGTAGGCTCAGTTTGGAAAAGTTATTTCTTTGGGCGATAGCTCCGAGAATCTCTCACTAGTCACAGTGGCAGGGTATCATAGTCCAAAGACTTAACTTTTCCAAGCTCGAGGTGGGGACATGTGACGGAAGAAAGATCAGCCTTAGCCTGCGTGACACTCTCGTAAAGGCCTGTGCGTTCCAAAACAATGAGGCAATGGGGAGAAACAGCTTGACTGGGGCTGGGGGGAGGGGCAGTGGGCCTGAGCTGGGGGGGGGGGAGGGGGTTGGCTCAGTGGCCAAAGGAGTTTGAGGGAAGAAACTGCAGAGTGTGACTCCGGCTAATTTGAGCACATTTAGCTGTGACACAACCTCAACCTCACAGCAAGACACCTCAGGGAGGCGAAGCCTAAAACCTTCCTCTGAAGCAATGCATTTGTCTTTTTCAGTATTCATAGATGGCATTTGCCACAGAATTGCTACTAAATCTGGAGAAACTGCATGGGCTCTTCCTGTACTCTTTGGCTCTTGGAAATTATAGCTGTCAACTAATGAAAGAATTTCATCTGCCTTCGAAGTGATTAAGGCTGCAATCCAATGCCAGTTGAGCTCGACAGAATTACTGCAGAGAAATAAGCAGTCTTAGGCTGCACTCCTAAGTACACTTACTTGGGAGTAAGGCCCCCTTTGAATATAGCAGCACTTCTGAGTAAAAAAAATGGGTTTCACTTCTGAGCAGGATTTCAGTACACGTCATGAAGCAGACACGCTGCAAGCCAATCTGTACACGGTATTTTGAGATATCAAAGAAGATACAAGAATTTGAGTAATTTGGGTAAAATTCAGGAAACAGGAAGCAACCAATTTATGAAGCAGGGACCTTTCTTACTGAGGCATTTTGTGACAATTACCTGGTTTTGGTTTTTGATTTGGTAAGCTATCACCTCTGCTCCTCAGATTAAATGTTTTCTGCTAAATTTCCCATGTACTGTATTAAATTTTTTCTAGGACACACACAACTGAATTTTCAAAAATGATTGTTACAAATTCAGTTTGGGACATCAGTTTCACCGTTTTTGGCTCTGTTGGGCTCAGGGGTTCAAAAGGTCTGGCAAAGATCTACAGTATGTATTGAAATAACGGAAGAGGGTGTCTGCCACGTATGGAACATCATGGGGAAAATGGTGTGTGATGTATATAATTTGTGTGGATTTGTCTGGTTTTTCAGATTTTACTTGACGGAAGGGAAACTTTGAAAGCTGCATGGCTTTTCTGCTGTGCATTATACACCTAAAGTGTATAACATAGATAATCCTCTGCTATAGCATCCCTGATAGGTGACCATCCAACCAAACAACCAACCAGCTATTCAATTGAATGAATAAATCTTCCTTTCAGCCCTCCAGTTGCTGGTATTGGGCTAGATGCCTTTACTACTTCATGGGGTTTTGTTTATTCATTTTTGATTTTTATCTTCTAATCTATACCACCCAAACAGCAAATGCCTTGGGGCAGTTTACAAATATAAAAACACAGAACATTATAACCATAATGAAAAGAAATACATCTGTCAAAAATGATATCAAAATGTAATAATACGAGTTTTCTTTCTCTGGTGGGCTGTTCTTGGAGCTGGGCTCATCACCTCTGCATCAGCTGTTTGAATTCTTTCACTTTCTACATGAAATTTTATCCCTGTTAGATGGAGGCAATCGAATATAATTGTTTGCATTTTGACACGAAATTCTAGCCTGTGACACACTGCTGTTGTTCTTGCTTTCGCTTTCCTTTGGCTGTCTTCTGCTTCTCTCTTTTTTTGTCTGTATATAAAATTTCTTAAGAGTAACTTCTTTTTTCATGTTAGTACACTGAAATGTGAATAATAGAAGGCATCTTCTTTTTGTATGTTTTTGTTTTGCTAATTCTCAGTTTCATCCATAGAACAATGCTTATTTTAATATGGAGAACTATTAAACTTGTTTTCCATCTGCTGGTTTTGCCTTCCCCTTCATTCTTCTGTGTGGTCTTTCCATCCTTTCGTCCTTCCACTCCAGCAAGGAGGTGGGATGACAAGTCTCCCCGCTCAGCTGCTGAGTGGTCAGCAGCAGAGGGAGGCGGGGAAGGCCCAACTGAGCGACTTCCGGGATTGGCACAGCGCAAACTAGGATGGCCCCATGCACTGCGCTGCAAGCAGTAAGTGGAGTGCCCAGTTCTAGGAGGGAGGAGGGTCAAACAGGCCTGGCCACCTGTGGTGGCAATATTCATATTCGTCTCCCCTGGGAAACAAATACGAACATCCCATCTCTAATGGCAAATAAAGCTAGTTAGACTTTAAAGCCACACTCCTTCAAATTTTTTTCTATAATGGACAAGCATGGCTGCCTCCTTAAAACTGCTGTTATATGGATGAGAAAATGAAAACCTTAGTGAACTTTGGGTAGTTTTGTGTATACGTGTAAATTTAAATTTTGGACTTTAAGTTCTACACACTTGTACAAACCTGATGAAGTGGTGTTTAATCCATGAAAGCGCGTTTATTGTATTGTTTTTTTTTAGTGGTCTATAAAGGTATCGCCTATTCTTGCATTTGGATTTTATTTTGTTATGATCACACAGCTGCCCTTTACTTCCTTGAAACATGGTGTAGCTAATTTTAGCCTCTGGGCTTAATAGTTTTACCGGGTAGGGGGTGCTTTAGATGGCAACGTGTCTTACTTTGCTTACTCAAAATGAGGTCAATCAGGTTTATTTAGGGCTCTCCTGCTCTTCTCACCATGTGAGGTTCTGGACCTCTTTTCCATATTCCTGCCCTGATGATACCACTCACCTTTGAACCCTAGGACTTCCTTCAGAGGGAAGCACAAGGTCTTATTGAACATGCTTGGAGTTAAGCCCAAATTATAGCCACAAAACTGTTAAGCAGAACCCAGGGTGGTTCCACTTACGCTTCCCTAGGCCTGTTGTTTGACCTGCATGCTACAAAAACTCTGCTGGTACTCTGATTTCAACAAGAATTATATCTTGCTTTCCACGAGATACAAATTTCAGAAATAAGAATCCCTGTTGTCCCCCCACTTCCCTTTAAAGTGCTCATTAATTTCCGTTTTCTGGAAGCTGCATCATGTTTTTGCTGAATCAGTTTGGTCGGGCTTCAAATATTGTGCCAATTACCTAGCAGCAGGCATGTGAGTTCCACTTCTCTCGGCTTTCGCATGGTCCTTGTAAAGAAGGGTTTTTAATTTCCATATCTCTCCCAGAGCTTGCTTGCTTGCTTGTTTGCTTGCTCTATCTATCTATCTATCTATCTATCTATCTATCTATCTATCTATCTATCTATCTATCTATCTATCTATCTATCTATCTATCTATCTATCTATCTATCTATCTATCTATCTATCTAATTTCAGATACGTTAAATATTGTTTTTTTCTTATTCCCCCCAAATGTTTGGAGAGCATCAGATTTTCAGTCTCCTGAGATCATTCATCTTACTCACGCTTTCTTGTTTAAAAATACCTCCAGTCTCAAGACTCAGTTTGCTTGGTCTCCCCTTACTGCATAATAACATAAATATATTTCAAAATCAAACTGGCATAACTAACAAGAAAATCATCAGTTCTGCTCAAGAATACTGATTAAAGCCTCTGGCTCTAAGCAGTCACAGAGCCCTTGTGCAACACTGCCATTTATCCATCCTCACATCCATGTTTCTTACCTCCATCACTACCACGCCTCTCACACAAACAAACATGCCTCCCAAACGTGAAGCTGACACAGAGCTGCCATTAGCTTCCCACCCCAGAGGCAGGCAGGCAGGCTGCAGTGGGAGGTAGACTTCAGTTCTGTTACCTGAATGGTTACTGGAACTTTTCTATCCTGCTTTTGAGAAAACAGCAGGGATCATTTCTCTCTCCCCCTAGGAGTCAATTAAAGAAACCCAAATTATTAACATTTGAATAAACAATCGTTTCTTTGCCTTCACTCCCAGAAGCTCATTATTAGTAACTAAAAGCCAGAACTAATTAAATGATCTGATAGTGTAAATCCTATTAGCAGTGTTTTTTAAATCAGACTTAATTAATTTTCTCCTGAAATCATACCTATTCTTAGTAAATGGCAATTTATTTATTTATTCTGAAGATATCTCAACCTCTCTCACACACACTTGTGTGCACATTTATGCATATACATATAACCACCCAAAGTTTGCTAAGATTTTCATCTTCTCATCCACATAACAGCAGTCTTGATAGCAGAAGCAGGGAACATGTAATCCATCCAGATATTCTTGGATTCCAACTCCCATCAGCCATAGCCAGCATAACAGATGTTTGCAGTCTTAAGAGCCCTTCCGTGCCTATAATAACTCTCTTCCAGTCATTAGCACAATGTGGAAAAGGAGATTTCATATGTATTAATGTGATATTTCTCATCTGTCATTCAGTGAGACCACATTCTGGTAACTGTAAAAGAAAATAAAAAGTCACAGTTGCACCACAAAAGGAACAGTGTTGCCCCTTGTCAAGCTATTGTCATAGGGGAGGATTTCTATGACATGTCATATATTTTTCTGCAACCTATGTTTGAGTTTATGGGTGGGTTTGAATATGTTTGTGAGTAATCTGGTGAGAAAAACTAGATTACTCATAAATGTTTGAACTTGCTTATGGGTTCATATGTAGGTTGCAGAGAAAATGTGAAATGTCATAGAACCTGTCCCCCTCAATGTTGGAAAAATTAGTTGTGAATGACTAGCTGTTTTTAATTGAGTTTTCCCAAGTGTTGTGCAGTCATTAAAATAATCCGAAATACGTAGCATACATTAGTAGGACTGTCTGAAGAGGAAAGATGAGAAATGTACCCACAAATGGTTAAGACCACCCAGAAAATTGCAAAGTGGCACAGCCATGTGTCCAAGCCATGTTGCGTTGCATTCCAAAAGGACCTTGCGTGAGAGGAAGCCATTGATATCTACTGATTTATGCCCACAAATGGCTGCAGTCCACCCTATGCTGCATTGTCACTGCATCATTCCAGGGGGTTTCCTATCCTTTAGGAGCAGGTTTTGGGAAAGCAACTGAAGGTAAATAGAAAGGCCTGTGCATTAGAAACTACACCCAGGATACTTTGGATCTATGTCACTGATTAGTAGGGAAGCCCAAAAAGGAGATTGTCTTGCATGTGGAACCATCAGAACCTTGCACATGAATTTCCCCTTAAAATAGGTTCCAGCATTTTCACACAGAAACATTGAGCTGTTGGAGTGGCATTGCTCTGGATTTGGTATCCGAACAGGGTCAGAAATGTCAAGGCGGGTGTCTTTTAGTGCTTGTGGAAGTGCCAAGGGAGAGTCTCTTTATGTTTTAGAGCTGTGAGGGGGAGGGGAGATCCGTTTTGGGAATATAATTCCGAGAATCCCAGGAGCTTCTGGGAATTGTCTGCCAAAAAAAAGGCTCTGGCAGGGAAAGTATGCCATTTGGTGAATGGCAGCATTCATACTGGATGTTGAAATATCTGACAGTTCAAGAGACCCACTAGGGAGTGAATGCTGAGGGCTAGGAACATGTGGTTCTTTGCATTCTCTGACATTTGTCCAGGTGGGGGGAAGCGGGGGGAGGAATAGCTAACATTTTTGAACCTCCACAAAATTCACATGGGATAGTCAACATTCAGCTGGGGTTGCCGATGTTCTGCCAGTCTTGGGCATTCACTGTGACCCAGTTGACCTTCTTATAATCTAAAGGGCAAGAAAGTACAGAGACTGGCTTGATTCATGACCTGTATTTACTGACGAGATTTCAGAACCGCTGCAAGTCAGACAGAGGCTAAATACCAAGGTGTCTGTAATAACAAAGTTTTGGACTCTAAAACAAACCGGGCATTTGATGCAGGCACTTCACAAGTTTACTCATCATTCCTTTTAGACTTCATGTGTTTGGAAGAATGTGCGAATAGGGCCTTCATGTTCCAACATCCTGGCCAGTTGAGTTATCATGTCATTATTTTCTTCCCTCTTTTTTTCTGCCCTCCTCTTGATATTATCCATACTCTCTACAAACCTTGGGTTTCCTTCGAGTCCGATTATACCCCCTCCGTGTCCATGGGGGATGTGGTGTTTCCAACATCAGAAAGCTCCAGTCAGTATTAAAAATGGGAGTGGTGACAGGAAACGTTCTGAGCAGGGATGGCCTGAAAAATCGTCTCTCTACTCCTGTGTGCTGGGATGTAATTAAAGCTCTCTGCATGTCGATGAAGCAGAAATGGAACTGAAGGTTGCCCGTAGACATCCCTGATTAAATTAAAGATTTTAACATGTCTGGGACTAGGCACATATATGCCCATCCCACTCCCCAGGGAGAAAAAAAATAAGAGAGGAGCCAAAGGAAAATAAGGGGGGGGTGTACTTCTGTATACTGAGGATACACTTGTAGGGGTAAAAAATTATATGATTCTACAAATTACATACTTGGATTTATTTTTCTTTCTTTACACCCAAAGCTCCCACAATTTTGAAGCGTGACTAAGCTCATAAAAATGGCTGTTACTGGAAATGTACACCCCAATTAACATTAAAATGTGTCCCTTCCCATTTGTTTGCAATGTTCAGAAGTAATGATTGACAGAGTGCTTTGTCCCAAAGACTTAAGAGTGGTTTTTAACCTGTAGGTAGATATACCGACACTAAATAACTTTACTTTTTTAAAAAAATAGAAATTAGAAGCACACTATTGTAGACCAATCTAGCCAAGATGTTTAAAACAAGGGTGCATGAAGCAGACATCTGGTTTCAAAATAATTTAGTTACAGGTATCATTCAGCCCCCTGCATATTTGTTACTGTTGGTGTTATAATATTTTAAAAGTACCTCTTTCTTAAAAGAGCAAGGCTATTCATCATTCAGTTGCATTTGTAATGTTAGTTGTACTTCATTATTGGGAAGGGCCATTATTTACCAATTATCATTTGTTTCTAGCAGTTACTTGTAACTAGTTGCTTTCAACCTCTGAAAAAAACACTGATCAACTGTTTGAAAATATCTCCGTTAAAGAGAAATCGATATGTTTATTCATGTATTTTGAAGTCATTGAACGTAAGAACGTAAGAAGAGCCCTGTTGGATCAGGCCAAGGGCCCATCTAGTCCAGCTTCCTGTATCTCACAGTGGCCCCACCCGATGCCTCGGGGAGCACACGAGACAACTAGATAGCTGTCTCCTGATACCCCTCCCCTGCATCTGGCACTTGGAGGTACCTTCCTTTTAAGCCTGGAGATTATACATCCCCATCATGGCTTGCAACCTGCAATGGACTTTTCCTCCAGAAATCTATCCAATTCCCTTTGAAAGGCATCTAGGCCAGATGCCATCACCACATTCTGTGACAAGGAGTTCCACATACTAACAACACACTGGGTAAAGAAAGATTTTCTTTTGTCTGTTCTCACTCTCCCAACACTCAATTGGAGTGGATGTCCCCTGGTTCTGGTATTGCGTGAGAGGGAAAAGAGCTTCCCTCTATCCACTTTATCCATCCCCTGCAGAATTTTATATGTCTCACTCATGTCCCCCCTCAGGCGCCTTTTCTCTAGACTAAAGAGCCCCAAACGCTGTAGCCTTTCCTCATCAGGGAGTTGCCCCAGCCCAGTCATCATTTTAGTCACTCTCTTCTGCACCTTTTCCAGTTCCACTATGTCTTTTTTGAGGTGCGGCGACCAGAACTGTACACTCCAGCTGCGGCCTTACCAGGTTACTGGTTTATCACCATGTTCCTTACAAGGCATTTAACTATTCCTTTATATATTTAAATAAAGGGAAACCTCTTCCTGTCAAAGGACAATAACATCACATCAGTAACATTCCCCCCGCACAGACAATAATATTGCTTAGAATTCATTATGTTGTTCATGTTCTTTGTTCATCACAAGTTTCAAAGGTTGCACAACTTCTTTTATTATTATTTTTATTCCATCAGGCTAGGAAACTTGTGCTTGAGTTTCCTTCTCCCTCCGTATTTCCTTTTGTGACACTGCAGACCTGAGGTCTGAGATTGTCTTGCCTTGCTAAAATTAATGTAGATAATTTTTGTTCCAGCTGCTCTGAGAACCTTTCCAGCAGTTGAGCTGGGCAACCAAAGCAGCAGCAGCAGCAAAACCTACACAATAGATAGTGTCTGAGAGTTATCCAGGATGTAGAATTTTAACAGAAAATAACGGCTGGCAGATACACAGAACCAAGGAGGGACATGGAAACAAGCACTGTGATTGTAATTAGTGTAGAGTTTGCCATTATCAGTGCAGTTCTGTGCATGCTTCTGAAAAATAAGTCCCAGTGTTTTCAAGGGTTTAATCCCAGGTAATACTTGTGGAATTGCAACTTGAATGACTTTAGTAGGAACAAGATTGCACCCTGAAAATACAACTGTAGAGACCTGACAAAATAGTATGTGCTACTGAGAGGATGATGTTGCCATAGCATTGAATTGTGTAGTGCCACATTAATATCTTGTGAGAGTTAATTGTGTGCTAAACGTAATTCAGTGTGTTTTGAAAACTGCCTATTCCGCCAAGAACTTTGATGTCTACTGTGGGTGCTTATGGTTCTGCTTATGGTTATTTGGGTTTTCTATACATTCCTCCCCCCTAACATCTGTTAAGGCACAGCCAGACCATCAGAAGCTTTAGGGGGAAAGTCACCACTTCAGCCTGAGAGCTTGAAAGACATTTGCATCCCCTCCCTTAGGGAGTGATAAAATTGGTATAGCAAGGAAAACAAACACCCAAGGGAGGTCATTTCACAGAGCAGCCATCTGACGAAATCCCCACAGCCAAAGGAGTGTTTCTGTCTTTCAAGAGAGTCCCCTAGGTTTCTGTAATCTTCCACAGTTTCTGCCCAGTTTTTTTTTTCATGGGGCCTGCACAGGAGAGTTTCCCAGCAGACCGAGCCTTTTGTTCACTTCGGCTGATGGATTTTCTTTCTTTTTCATTTTTTAAAAATGTTTCGGGCCAGTTCCTGCTTTTTTCGCCCCTCAACAAATGCAGCATGTACGTTTGGGATTTCATGTGGGAAGACTTCATTCAGGCCTACATGTGCTAGTTCAGCATCAATCGTGTGTAGGGCCAAAGTGCCACGGCTTTTTAATTAGCAGGGACAATGACCATCTTTTACCCTTTGTGGACTTCCTTCTTCCCTGTGAGCTTCCCTACAATGAAGGGCAACACGTAAACTGAGCAAGGTGGGTGTTTGTCCCTGAAATGGGAAACTGCCACACCCACACACACTTCAGTCATGAGTTGCTTTTGGCTACAGTCCTCATACTGGCTGAACACACAGATGTTTGGGGCATGGCAGAGTGTGTGACCCAAACACTCCCTGTTGAGGCATTCATTCTGAACCAAAATGAAACCATGAAACAGGATAAGAGATGGGGAACCTTACCATTCCAGGCAACAAATCCCAGAAGACCACAGCCGGTGGGAGCTGTGGTTCAAAAAAGGCAGCTTTTCCCATCTCTGAAGGGAACTGTTTCTATATGATGTGGGATCCTTTTGCATCGCCTTAAGAAAATATGAGAGAACACAGCATCGACCTGAGTCTCATGAAAGCTGTACCTTCTGTGGCAAGTGAGCACGGGAGGGAATGGAAGAGTGAACCAAATGGCCACAAAGAGGGTGAGTTCTTTCTGTTATTCTTTCCCTACTGCCCCATCCTGGGCTGGCCTATGATGCCAAAGAGAATCGGGGAGCTTAACTCCCCGTAACATGGGCCTAGCACCAGCATGGATGACAGCAAAGCAGGAGTGAGGCCATTTGATTCCACTGGAACATGTGGCCAAAGTGCAGTGAAGGAAGTTTGAGGGTTTTGGTGCAAGGGAGCCAAAGGACAAGAGGGCAGACAAGGGAGGAACTGTATGGCCCTTTCAATTAGCCGAGGTGTGAGAAGCCGCTGAGCTGTCTGGGCATTGCTAATGCCTGAGGTGAGAAGAGGAAATTAAATCCCTGAGGAGGAAGACAGCTGTGTGTTGCTGGCTCCCAGGCATTTTCTCCAGAGCTCTGCTGGGTCCTTTTAGGCTCTGGACTCCATGGTCTTGCTGAGCTGAGCGGTGGCAGCAGACAAAGGAGGGGGTGAGCTTTGAACAGAGTTTGGGAAAGTTACTTTTCTGGACTATAACTCCCCAAGCCATGCTGGCTGGAGGATTCTGGGAGCTGTAGTCCAGAAAAGGAAGTTTGCCAAGCTCTGCCTTAGACAACTGTATGGTAACAGAAAAAGTAGGAAAGTGATGTGATCTTGATATGCAATCTGAAGGCCAGGTTGAGTGATCCTTTGAGGCAATGTCTGGCTTTCATAATCTCTTCCGCTCTTTGCCCCTTAAGCTTGGCGCACCCCCCTGCCTAATGGAAGGTGTGGCCCAGAGAACAGGGATTCTTGATTCATAGTTATCTGAAATATCTGAAGAAGTTTTTGTTCCAGTAAGCTTTCCGTCGAACTGGAATTTGATTCTGCCTGTTTAAGTCACGACTACCTTTGTTTTGTACTCTCTGTCAAACTTAAAAAAAAAAAAAGCAAACTGAATTTTAAAACAAGTATTACATGCTGGGTCTTATTTCCCATTGTCATAGCACTGTGATGGGAAAAGCCACCACTGGCAGAATTCTCTCCTTTGTGGAACATGAGAAACCAAACAACAGTCCTCCCCGGGGCCTGGTGGGGTCAACATTAAGAGATGCCATTGCTGGCCCTCTGCCATGGCCTGTATAACATCAGTGGGCCTGCTACCAGCCCCTGGAGTCCCTAACCTTGCTCCTCCTCCTCCTCTTTCCAGAAGCTGTTCTCTATTTTGCTCACCAAGCAAATGATAGGAATAAGGACCAAGGAGTAGAAGCCACCCTCTGTCTCTCAGTCAGAGATTCCCAAACTTGAGGTTCCTGATGTTCTTGGACTACAACTCCTAGAAGCCCTGGACTTTTGCTATGTTGCTAGAGAGTTCTGGGAGTTCAGATGCAAGAGTATCTGGGGTGCCAAGTTGGGGAAATATTGCTCTCAAAATTAATACAGACTGGATCCCGAGAGACAAGACATTGGATGGGGAACAGTGATAAGAAGAAGCTGGAGTTACTCAGATAGGGGATTCATTGGGCAATCATGCCCAAGTCCTCCTTTGACCAATGCTGGGGGTTAAATTACTAATAAGGTAAATACATTGGCTGAAATCCTCTTGTGTAATTTACACCCAAGTAAATTTGATGACTTCACCACCTGCAATGTTCAGTAGTGAAATACTTCCTCTTCCTTTACTGTGGCTTCCTGACAATTAAATGGCAACCTCAAGAACTTCAAGACAAAAGTGGGAAATGTTTAATTTCTGTAAAATCAGCCCTCCTGATGGTGTCATCAGCCTTACACAGGCACAAGTTATGGAACATGAATTTAGCCATAATGTGCAGCTGTATGTGCCTAAAGTATGCTGCTTATATTCTCAAGTGGAAAAATAAAGGAAGGATATTCAGGTAGATACTACGAATTTAATGTAGTGTACAGTTAGACCTGGACTTGAGATCCTGGAGTCTGGGTCTAGCCTGGAACTCCAGAAGCCTCTTTACATCTTAGTTTTTATGTGGAATTGCTAAAGCTGATGGGGAGTTTATAAAAACACAGAGGCCAATTATTTTTTAAAAATATTTCATTTCATTTCATTTCACTTGGATCCCACCTTTCTCCCAAAAACTGACACAAGGCTAAAAATAATGTGACCAATACATAAAATAAATACAAGATCAGCTTCTTTCTGTGAGCAAAGGGCATTGCAAGACAGGAAATCAACTTGTGCAACTGGACCATTCTCCATATACCCTTCACTTGTAACAATGGTGGCCAAGATAACATGTTTGCAAGAGTTGCATGGAAGGGAAAATTTCACAAAACGCAAAATTTCCCTGACATTGCAGCTCGATGATGAAAAAGCCGCAAGTGTGGCAGACGTTCCCCTTCTGTTTCCAAGAGAAGTGATAGCTGTGTTTATATATAAATTTTTATGTGCAAGTGATGGAACATTCTGCAGGCCCTTTGCCAACTTGCAAGTCTTGCGGCATTTTGAAGACCACAAGCCTCTTGATTAAGTTTTCCTTCTTTTGTGCAACACCTAAAACAAGCATGAGCCTTTCCAGATGGAATGAGGAATCTCGTCACTGAGCTGGTTGCTATTTCTTCATTGTGGTGGATTCCTGCTGAAGCTGGAAAGAGCTGCTTGCATTGACTGGAATAGTAAAGACTCAAATACTTTACGGCACCCCTCCCCCCCCATCTTTCAAAAACACTGAACAGTGTGTAAAGAAGCTGGAGGGAGGTGAGTCATTGTCTTGATAAAACAGTGAAAGATTTAGAAGACTGTACCCCTTCCCACCATCCAATACATGCAAAAGGAAGATCTTTCTGACTGCTGTATATTAAAATATGAAGAGCAGAAAAATTCTCAGTGAGACATCGCTCAAATGTACTTAGGAAGGCTCAAACATTTATCTCCCCACTGGTGAGGTTCAGTAGGATAAATGAAGTCAGGGGTTGCTTATACTCTGAGCAGGTAGGATGCTAACTATAGCCCACCACCAGAATCCCCCAAATTTTCAAAGTTCTGGTGCATCTATGACACTGCAAATGGACTAAATCTGATTGCTTACTCCAACTAGAGAAGACGTATTTGGTGGGACTTACAGAAATGTTGATGTAACAAGTCCCATTCATTCAAAGAGTTTGCTGTAGTTAGGTATAACAAATGGATTTAGCCCAACACCTTGTATGACTCTCCTCCCTGGCCTCAAACAATACGATCAATTGTGTTTTGGCCACATAGTATTGCTTGGTGGGATGGGGAGACCTTTTGACCCTCCAGGTGTCTTGGATGTGAATTCCTAGAAGTACTAGTCATTGTGGCATATTGTAAGGTGTTCTGGGAAATGTCATCCAAAGATCTCCAACTCTGCAGTATTGGCTAAACCTGCCTACTCTCCTCCACAGTGGGTAGCACTGTCATCCACACAAACCACCCAAAATTAAAGGATATGGCAAATGTTCATGTTCCTACCTTCAGCAGTTCCCCCCAATCTGGTGTACTCCAGATGTGTTGTACTACAGTTCACTTCTACCATGACTGATAGGATCCCACATTGGTTGGAGAACGATGGAAGATAATGGATGGGGCTTCTAAGCCATGCACTCTGGGTACTTTGGCAGTGCATTAAATAGTAACAGTTTCTTGTTTTATGACATGAAAAAAATATATATAACCTGCTTAAGGGGGTCTCCTCTCTCTGTTTAATGGTACACCCAGGCCTGTGGCAGCACATTCACTCAGTACTCAATTCTAATGAACCATCACTGATCACTTAAGTCTGAAGTCATGTTGTGAGTTATGACTCTCTGGCTCATCACTCTTTGTGTGTCTCAACTGGCTTTCCACAGGCAGCATCGGGTGCAGAAGCAAGGACGGACAGTGCTCCCCATACCATGGGGACCACAAACAAGCCCTACAACAAGACTGACAGGAGTAGAAAGGAATATGACACCAACTGTTATTCTGAGGGGCTGTTACTCTCTCGTTCCAGCTGGTTGATCGCTCTTTGTGCATCTGGGAAGCCACACCTAACATGGCAGGCATGAGGAATGAGTGGCCCTCCAGATAGGGTTGGATTCCAACTCCTGTTTGTGAGTAATACCATCGTGTTACTCCATGACTGGTAGGTCCTTGATTCCTGCTGATGCTGAGGTAGTGGCTGTCAGGAGGGATCCTCCATTCTGTGGCCCTTTGGTGCGCTCTCGTTTTCTTCCTCTCTCATTGGCTGGAGGTGTACAACAGGGTCCGGATCAACCTTTGACCACATGACACTGGTGCAAGCTATCTGCAGCCCATTTATTTATTTATTTAAAATATTTTTGCCCTACCTTTCTCCTAAAAAAAGGGCCCATTAGATTAATCTTCCTGCTGCTCATGCCAAAAAGGGGGAAAGGTTGAGAGAGTGTAGCTGAAAGAATCTCCAAAGGCAGACAACAACACACCTCCAACAGTCCTAGGGTCCTGGATGGGACCCAAGAGGGGTTGTTGGGCTGCAACTCCTGTCAACCCAAGTGATCATAGTTAATAATTGATTTATTATTTATTTAAAATATTTTAATCTCTCCTTTCTCCTCAGAGGGACCCAAGGTGGCTAATGAGGAATGATGGGAGTTGTAGTCCAACCTCTACAGGGCATATTTGCCCGCTTCCACATGAAGAGACCATTCCATACATTCAAAGAGATGGCTCGGCAAACACAGGAAAAATTTGGCAAGGTAAACAGTAACATGGCCATCTGGGAGTTGTCGTCGTTCTGTGCCATCAAGTTGGAACCGACTTACAGCAGACCTAACAGGGCTTTCAAGGTAAGTTGGGTATTTAAGGAGTGGCTTTACGAGTTCCACCAACACTCCAGGGAGTTTCCATGGTCAAGTGAGGATTACAAACCCTGTTCTCCAGATCCTCTCCTCAGCACCACCAGGCCATTCTGTCTGGAGGATCCTAGACGTTGTAGTCCAGATGAGGAATTTTTTCAGGCTCTGTCTAAGGTCATTTTCTCTACTGTGAATATACTCACTATATGAAAATAGAGGGATATGTTTTATTTACTAACCTTAGGGAGAATTCTGGGTGCACAGTGAAATAAAATAGCAACATGAAGAAAAATGAGCTCTAAAGTAGTTTTTCCACCTACCCACATAATAGTGCTCAGTTCCAGCCTGTGATGTGTACAGGCTGAAGGGTGTCAAATGACATCCATTTTACTGGCTGCCAGTCCCAATGGAATGCTGCTATGCACAGCTCATAAAACAAGGACAGGAAATGCTGGTTGAAAACTTCTCTTCCCTGCCCCCCAAAAAGGAAAGAATCAGTATTGAAGGTATAGCATTAGGAGGCCTTAAAAAATTAAAATTTTAAAAATCCCCTTTCATCATGGATTACATAAAAAAAAGGTTCTGCCTTTACTTTTAGGAGACTTGCCTTTCTAGATTGTGACTTCTGCTTCACATAATCAAAGCTGGCTTTGAACTTATCTGTGTGTGTGTGCATGTGCGTGTGTGTGCATGTGTGTGCGCACACGTCTATGTCTATGAGTCTGTATCTGTCTGTGTGGATATGGATGCACACCCATACTTTTTCCTTTTTAAAAATATCCCTGTGTGTGTGTGTGCCACACACACACACACACAATCTTTCATTTTGTTCACAGTTTCTTTTTTGTGAGAACACGAAGAAGTTCTGAAGAAAGCAATGTGCTGAAAAGACAGCTCAAAATGGGGAGATGCTGATAAGTGCCAGCAATTAGCACCAATATTTAATTAGCAGCCAGCTGCACCATGTGAAGGGCATTTGAATTCTGTATCATTGCTTCTTTCTTTCTTTCTTTCTTTCTTTCTTTCTTTCTTTCTTTCTTTCTTTTTTACCTGTATTAGAACTCTGGCAACTGCCCATGTTTTGGGGTGGGTGGGGCGGGGCGAAAGAGGGTGTGCAAGACATTCTTGGAAAAGGGCCATGGAAGACACTCGATCTGGTTCATAGTTTAGATAAACATTTGGGAAACCGTTCAATTTGACTGTCTCCAGTGCAGACTCTATTAAAAACAAGAAGATGATTTTGGGCCAGGAACATGCTTTGATGTGTACAGAAAAAAGAAAAGGAGCAGGGGGAAAACTATTGACAATTAGAAGTCTAGAGAAGTGTGGGTGGCACAAACTTCAAAAAGAATGTATACACTTTTTTAAAATTCATGGATAGCCTAGTCATATTTGTTTTATTACGATTATGTCGCAAGCTTCAAGTTTCTTGGCCTTGTCCTAACAAATTCGAATATATGCCAAGGATAACTTCAGAGTTAAAAAATGTGTTAAATAGGCATTCTCATGGCAAGACTCCCTAAGTAAAGAAACCAAAATGCTTTCAATGTCCTCAGAAGCAGCATCGAAGGCTGGCAACTTAGCCAGTTGATCAGACCACCTCTTCTAAAGCTTAGCACCCCAGAGTGTGCCAGGTAGATTTAAATATAAACAGGGTCCATATGAATTTGTGGTGCATTTTTAAAAAGAGGTAGGCAGTGACCAAATCTAAAGTTCCAGTCAGACCTTGCTGAAGTTTGTTTGCTTGCTTTTAACAACTCCTTGAATTTTATGGCCAATTCTGGGAGTCAGCGCTCCAAAAAGTAATTTTGTTGAATTCTGCTTTCAGTCTCTGTTGTTTGAGCTGATGATTATCACAGTATAGTGTACGTCTAGATTCAAACCATAGTGCTGAACGGTGAGGGTCTGAGATCAATTGTTTTGACTTGAAATGTATTTTCTTATGCTAACCTGAGCAGCAACACAAGGAGATTATGTTAAGAAGGCAAGGATTTGCAACTACTGGTTCTCCTATTGTGCCCACCACCCTGTGGCTGGCTGCTATAACTTTTAAAAAGGTTTTCGCAGGTCACAATTTACATGTTTGACAAGACAAGGTGTTAATTCCCCTGGAGAAGAAAGCTGGTGGATGAACAAAGGAAATTTCCAGGTGTTGCTCATGCTTTCTTTGGAAGGAACGCCTGCCTCACATGAAGACGGTCCCAGAATTGACTCTCCATCCTCATGTAGTTGAACCAGGATTTTTCTTCATTCTGAAAGTCTGTTCATTGTCTTGTCCCCACAACCATCTCTTCTGCAACCTTTTCACCATCCAAAAGGTCCATTTAAAGGCCAATGAGTTTGGATGCCTGTCAGAATTCATTCATACGTACAACACAAGTATGTACCCAGTTAGTCCTCTCTTTCCATACTTCCCTGTAGAAGGTGGGGAACCCTCCGAAGCAGGTCTGAGGAGGCACAGAGGGAGGCAAGGAAGGGAAGTCCCAGTATTTTGAGGAGACATCCACTTGTGCAGTGCTAGATTTCATGGCATCTAGATATTATTCTGTTACTTGATAATGGGAGAGTATCTGCAGTAAATGGCACAATTTGCTCTCTGCTTGTCTGGCAATTTGTGGACATGAACCATCTTGCCCTCCACACATTTGTACACATTAACCAATCATCTGCATAGCTTCCAGGAGGAGCCATAAAACACATTATGAGAGTCAGCCCCAAGTTTCATGTCATTAGCTGTGGATCTCTAGCAAAGGACCGTCAATAAAGGATAACTGTGCCTAATTCAGAATTTGAATCTGCCTGCTACTAGCGCAGTCCAGATCGTAAAGATAATGGGTGAATTGCCCAATTTCCTTCATTTTGCACCTGTTCCTGCCTGCTGATTTTAACACATAATTATCATCATCATCGTTGCTGTTGTTGTTGTTATTGCATCAGTTTCCATAAAATGGAGTCTGCTTATTCTAGTGCAGACCTTTGTCCTAATAAATGAATGGGAGGGAGAAAAAAAAATTTGTACCACACACCCCTTCCTCAGAGACAGTAGATTCTAACCCACAAAGCTCAGCCAGAAAGCATGTCACAACTTTTTAAATTTTTTCAATACATGCCGAAACAGACTCACATGGGTGCTTCGTTGAAAACGCACCAAATGTGTTAGTCTTTAAAGGAGTCTAGGACATTTTTGTTTGTTTGTTGTTGCTGTTGTAGGACAAGCTAACACAATGACTCCCTTGGAAGCTGCACTATTAACTAGTGCCTTTAGGCAAAGAGAGGCGGCTTCCTCAGCTGGTAGTTGGAAGGAAACTAGTCTAACAACAACAACAACAGAAATAGAATGACCATGTTTGTGTGTAAGGTTGATGTTTAGGATCAGCACAGCAAAGGCTGGTTACTATTCAGCACATGGCTGAGAATGAGACGTCACCCTCGTTGCCTATAGAAAAATACACTGAGGGAACATTTATTTTGGCAGGAAATATATTTTTCCATTCTATCCCACATTTGTTGTTTTCTCAGATTGTCATTTGAAAGCCCTGCTTGTAGCAGATGAAAATTTGCTTGTAATCAACCCAAGTTGTGACATGGCTTAGGTACCCTGCATGAACAAGTTGTTGCAAGTCAGTTTCCTAATACCAAGAGGAGCTGGTTTATTTGTACAATATATGCCTCAGAAGTCAGACTCTACTTACTTCAAGTTTCTTTCAGTATTTAAATGTGTAAAGTCAATCCTCTGACATAAATTTGAACCGGAGTTGGGGAGAATGCTAAATTTCTGCCACAAATTCAGCTTGTTCACAAGGAATTAGCAATAGTCATGAATACCATTTTAGTAAACCTCAGAGACTAAAGGCCAATTTGTGTCTCTCAGATTTGTGGAGAGTGCAGTGTCTTCTAGTTGTCAGGAAAGCCTTGCTAGCAGGACTCCAATGAACACTAAGAGGCCTGAGGCAGATAACTGTGTTGTAGGAGATAATCCAGATCCCATTGTGCCTCCAGTGTAGGAAAAGGTGTGCTTAATAAAATATACAATCCAGTCCTACATGTATTTAATTGGAAGTCCCAGTGAGACCAATGGGACATCTCCCACATTTGTCAGAGTTGTGTTCTACCTATGCCTAGGCCCACTGAAACAAACAGGTTGGATGAAGGATCGGTTATGCTTAGAGAAGACCCTACTGAAACCAGTTTAATGTTTGAACTGGGTTCTCCCAAACATGACAAAGTTTGGATCAAACCCAATGAATCTGAACACATCTCATGGGGTAGGGTTGCAGTCTCTGGATCTTCATTTTGTTAGTTGCTTTAAGGCATGGTATGTTTGGGGTCTATGAAGCAGTCGCTTCCTGTAAACACACCACCACAAAACATGTGACAACTGGCTCAGCTCTATTACTTCAAACAACAGATCAGGGAAGAGGGCATTGCCTATCGTAAACTCTGGCCACATTTCATAGAATCATAGAATAGTGAAGTCGGAAGGGGCCTACAAGGCCATCAAGTCCAACCCCCTGCTCAATACAGGAATACAAATCAAAGGATAAATGCCAGGGGGTTGTCTAAATTTATCTTGAATGCCTCCAGTGTCGGAGCACTTACCAACTCCCGAGGTAACTGGTTCCACTGTTGTACTGCTGTAACAGTTAGGAATTTTTTCTCTGGGCTTCCATGCCAGGTGTGGTACATGGCTACCAGAGAAGGCCCTTGAAGGGGAAACACTCCAATGTTGACCTCCCCAAAGAAGCTAGCTTTGTACCTGCTCTTGCTTTTTTCAGAACCTGCAAAGGCCAGAGTTTTAAACTTCAGCCAAGCCTTTTTAAAAATCTGGATTTGGTACAGTATCTGGCTTTGCTTACTCAAACACCACTGGAAGCTCATCCATAGGGACAAGTGGGGCACTGCCCCAGCTCTGATGGTACCCCCAGCCAGCCCACTCCTGCACGCCTCCATACAAGAGACAAAGAATATGTATGTGTAAATATTTGCTTAACTACCTGCCTGTGTGTTTACGTGTGTGTGAGAGAGAGAATTGAGAGAGAAACCACCTGGGTCTGTATGAACATGAACCTTTGTCGCGGCTCAATCTCACCATTGATTGCTGAGCTGTCTATCCTACTAAACAGACTTGTATACATCCATTATTTGATGGTGTTTTCAATATTTGCTTGTAAGACAGTCTCATAATGCTTTGGAAGAGTGACATAGCATTTGAATATATATAACCCCATCACCAAAACACATACACATGGCAAGGGAGATGTTTAAATGTATTAAGTTTAATTCAGCTAGTGAGACAGAGGAGGGGAAAAGACTGATGGTAGTTTGAATAACTTTGATGAAAGCGACTACTTCGCTTCCTATATGTAGCTCTGCATATGCTGTAGGACTGTAACTCCCACCACAGGCTTCACAAATATAGCCAGTAATGAGGGACGATGGTTGTTTCAGTCCAACATCTGGAGAGCCATAAATTGCCCACTTTTGTTCAAAGGTTATTTACTACTCCCTTCTTTTTTAATGTCTGCAGTTAACAACTAATCAGGAAAAGCAAACAAACAAAACAAACAACTTTTTTTAAAAACACTGCATGCTTCTAGTAAATGCTGAGACTGGACTCATATTTACTACAAGAGTGAATAAAGTTTCCGCACTTTGATGAAACTGGTCTGTGCGGAGTTCCAGTGTTTGGTTACCATTTGATCAAAATGGTGACTGAAGTTAACTATTATGTGCAGTGTTCTATAAGAGATTTAGCATCACTATCAGAGGATCTGTTATCATGAAACATAAGAATGGGAGGAATCTTCTAAACCATGCTTACGTTTACATAAGCAACTGGGTTTTTTTTTTTTTTTTACTTCTTAAGGACTGGATCCCCTCATATGAGCCTTCCTTAATTTTAAAATCTTAAGGCCCTTTTTTCAGTCCCACCACACTTACAGGCACAAGGAGAGGACTTTTTGGTGGCTGCCCCAGCCTGTGGAACTCCCTGCTAATCTTTTATATGCTATTAGTGTTCTGGTGACAAGCAAGAGCTTTTTTTTTTCCAGGCAGATTTTGGCAATTGAATGGACTTTTGAGAATGGGGCTTTTTACTTTTAAAATATAATTTTAAATTAAAATGTTTTAATTCAGTAGTGGCTTCCATATGTTTCATGTAAGTTCAATGTGAAAAGTGACAAAAGTGACATTTTTAGGTTCTTTTAAGAAGTTTCTTTGCTTCCCTATACTGGAAGAAAGGAGTGTGTGTACACAGACACACCCCTACGTGCTATCACTTGCTTACAGAGACAGGACGTTTGTAACGTGACCACCACTGACTTTCACCTCTTAGGGACAAGGAAAAAGAAACAACACATTCAACAATTTCCTTTGGCCAACAAAGCATAGAATAACTGATGAAAGACAGACAGCAATATCCTCACATTGTTTCTGGGAAATTACTTCCTTTATAAAGATGTTCTGTAATGATAACCACCTTCTAGGAACAGCAGCTCGCTGATCACCTAGCTCTGAATGGAGCATCTGTAGAGAAGTGTTGGAAGTATCTGAAGTCAATACTTCTCAATCTTTGGCCCATCAGATATATTGACCTTCAATTCCCCAAATCCCTGACCATTGGCCATGCCTGTTGGACTTCTGGAAATTGATATCCAAAAAATGGCAGAGGAGGGATGTCAGCAGCCACTGTCCTAGTCTGCACTCCATATGGATTCAATAAAGTCAGCCCCACCCCCACAGAAATGTATGCCCCAGGATCTTCTACAGGTGGACCACATATGCCACTCTAGACTCCTTGGAAGGCGGTTAGACATTCATGGAGGAAAAGGCTGTCAGTGGCTACCTGTTGCCTCTGTTACTGGAAGCAGGGTACCTCTGAATACCAGTTGCTGAAGAAACAGGATGCTAAATGCACTGTTGTGCTCATGTTCTGTTTATGGGTAGTGTTATGGTGGTAAATTTGGAAGTGCAAGCATTCATATTAATGATCTCCATAGCTAACACTCCACACAGTTAAAAAATGCAGGCAGCTGTGTTGGTCCATATTAAAAAATAAGCATTTTTTTTTTAAAGTTAATGGCTCTTAATTGCCTACGCTCAAATATTCTGTATTGCAACAGTATACTGTTTCTGGGGAAACTCCATCTCTCTTCTAGCAACTCTAGTAGCTAAGTTCAGAGGGAGCAGGGACATCTGAGGGAGTTGGCAGATGATGTCATAGTCCTCACTGTGTGAACCATGGCTCTCCTATATCAGTACTTATGGGCTTCCCAGAGGAATATGATCAACCACTGCAGGAACAGGGTGTTGGACTAGATGGACCTTTCACAGTTCTGCACATGTTCTTACAAATAACAGGTGGGCACAGTGTGGCCTGCAAATGATGCAACACCCAGAAAGGACACCATGAAATTTCTTCCTGCTTGGAAGAAAGTCCTTACTGATTTCAGGAAACCCAGCTTCTGGTAAGCAGCCTAACACTGCTCAGTTTGAAACCAGATTTACTCAACCTGGTGTCTCGGAATTCTTATCTCCCTGTGAAACAAGGAAGACAACTCTAACCACCCTGTCTTGGAAGAGTGGAATTCAACTGGATCTCCTTCTGAGCAGACTGCTAGGATGGAGCCAGAACATGCCATATTTTGGAGAGATTTATAAAACGTTTTGCTTTTGCCTCCCCCCCCCCCCCAAGAAAACTACAATATCTATAGCCCCACAGGGAGCATGGCTGTGTGATTCTGGGTGTTCTAATAAAGCCATTTTTCCAGTCCCTGATTCCAAGATGGCCTCTTCCAAGAGTGTGTGGTTAGACCTGCCTTCCTCGTTGGGCACAGATGATAGGAATTCTAATACATTTAGAGACACCAGGTTGGAGAATTCTATGCTTACTTATTTAGAACGTCCATTCAGTTAAACAGCACTTACTTTTAGTGACCAAGCCAATAAACAGGACTTACTTGAAGGAAAGAATAAACGTGCTGTAAATCTTTAGAACAATGCAAAACTTGATCCTTAGATTTAAGAAACCTTAAATTGGTTGGTAAAAGAACATTATTACAGTATTGAGATTACCACTTTTAAATAAAGGCATCGTATTAAAAATCCATTTATTTTTGTATTCTGTACATAAGAAAAGAGTCTTGCACAGGCCTTTGAAAAACAAAATCAGAAAGTAAAAACATAAATACATATATATTTTCTTACAAAATGCCAAATATACAAAATATACATACTGCGCTTTCTGCTCATCTTGTACACAACTTAAAAACTCCCAGGCAAGCCAGGGCCTCTGATGCCGGGAGGCTGGATCGGCTTCAGAATTAGCAGGTTCTTTCTCTCCCTGCTTTAGCCTAATGCTGGACCCAGCCTCCGCCCACTTTGATGACTTCTTTCCTCCTTGCTCTTCTGTAAAGAGGTGTTTTGTTGTTTCGAGAGAACTTGATCTCCAATTCACAGAAAAAGAGGAAAGGGAGGAAGGGGAAATGATTACTGTTTTGGGAAAGGAAGGAAATAGGCGGCAGGGCTTCATAAAGCCCTAAATTCTCCAATTAGTGTTTAGGCAACAACAACAAAAGGCAAACCTCTTAGGTTCACAGAAAGCTAACTTTTTAACAAGCTTTTTTTTTCCCATGATAAATTTTAACATGATTTTAAGAGACTGGGAGTAATGGAAGCTATTAGCACTTCAGGCAGAAATATGAAACGCTCTGGAAGTGAAACTTAATTTTCTTGGATCAGGGGCCCCTTTGAAGAAAATTTTATATGTGATGATGTAGCAGAACATTTTGTCTGCAGTTTCATTTTAGAATTATGTGATATATTTAATAAGGTGTCTGTTCAGAAAAAGCAGAACACTTAAAAAAAAAGAAATACACAACTTAGGAATGAGGTAAACCAATTAACTATTGTCTACCCTTCCTTTGGTTATAACCATCTGGGATATCAGGCAAAAACAAAATAAAAATTAAAAAAATTTTTTTTTGAGAAGGTCCTATTGAACTTATTAGGAAATACGTCTGAGGAGATACATGTAGAGCTAGCCTGAAAAACACTATGGGCACAATCCAGAAATTATTAGTTTTGATCTTGTAATCATGCCCCTCCGATGGGACTTAAATTAGATAGAGTCAACCGATATCTTCATTGATTTCAGTAGGATATGAAGCTCAGGATCCTCTGGATGCCAATTCAGACATGCCAATAGGCAGGACTTAATATTCTGGTACCTATGTGTCTAGACAACAGCAGTCCTAATCACGATACGGATTTGCCGGATCAGATCAAGGTCATTAAACAGGTCTGCAGTTGGAAATACATTTTCTAGAGAACAGTAACCCAACCTCTTCCCCAACTGAAAACAACAGCACTTACAAACCCAGCAAATACGGGGCAGGATGGCCCTGTGAGGGTCCTTGTTTCGAAAGCAATGCATCCCCAATCCAGTCCAGAGTTAGAAGCACTTCAAAAACCAGACTGCATTTCCATCAAATGTAAAATCATGTAAACAGGAGCACTGGAATGTGACCAAGGTAGGGCTGGGGGGTGGGGGTAGGGAGACTCAATACATATAGTATGGTGGGGAGGGGGGCTGATTTTATATGTAAAGTGATTTTTACATATGTCCAACAGGGGAAATTGCAGCCTTGTGGGAAGAAAGGAGATATTATATAGCCTGCTTTACATATTTCAGTGGTGGCTGTTTTGTCAGGTGTTCTTAATTAAAACTCCATTACACATAGAAAAAAAAGGGGGGGGGAGAAGGAGGAGGAGGAAGGAGTCTCAGATTTCCTCACTGTTAAACAGGAGACCTTCCTGAGACTTCCTTTCCCTCCATTTTCATAAAAGGAATGTGGGGCTGGGGGAGCGAGAGCGGCTCCAGAGCTGAACCTCAACAAATTCTTTTGTTAACTTTCCCCATAAAAATGGATCCCATGCTTCTGCCTTGCTGCAAGAGAAACACACTTTTGTTTCTCTTTTGTCTCCTTTAACAAAAGAGAGGAGAGTAAAAAGCATTCTGCCGAAAATCAACATGTCACTTCTTTTTCAGAGGGCTGGGCAGGCAGCAGCTCCCCTCCCTTCCCCCTCCCCTCCCCAAATCTTGGCAAGCTGTGCTCTTAAAATGAAGGGGGAGACACTCTCTCTCTCCCCCCCCCCCACAGCTCCCTGGAGCCTATGCAGGTTCACCTCACAACCCTTTTGCCTTCCACAAGGTGAGTTTATAAGCCGCAGTCCTACACACTTACTTGTGGGCAAGTCCCACAGAACTCTCAGGCGGGGGAACCTTATGAAGAGGCCTGGGAAGGAGTTTCAGCTGAGGTTTGTTGCAGCAGCAACAGCTAAGGCGCCTGTGGCTACCAATTTATGGCAGTATGAGCCTGGTGGGGTAGCGTACATGTAGCCCACGAAAGATCCCGCTCTCATAAATCCATTTGCCTTGAACATCCTGCAGCTGGACCTTAGGTGGAACTTTGGGAGGGAGCTTTGGCTTGGGACGCTTGGCTGCAAGAACTGCTGGGGCAATGTTGTCTTACGCCAACCTTTGTCCGAGCGTGCCTTGCTGACTCTGCTGGAAACTCTTGGGCAGGATCTCAGTCAGCCTGCGGCTAGGCTGGGCTAAAAACCTCGGAGGGCTTCGCTACCTTCCATCCTGCTCTACCTCAACCTGACTTCTTCCCTTGCACTCTCAGAATACTGGACCAGATCAACAGAGATGGTGACCTCTCATCCTAGCCCAAACCCCAGGGCAAACAGGACTCAGTTCCTGCCTGGATTCGATTATGTCAGTGGGTTCAATTAATTTGTTGGTAAAGGAGGGAAGAGCTGACTGAATAGCTCAGCGGTTTAGGTATCTGGCTGTGGAGCCAGAGGTTGGGAGTTCAATTCCCCGTGGTGCCTCCTGCGAGTAAAGCCAGCCTGTGTGGCCTTGGGCAAGCTGCACAGTCCCAGGGCGCCCCCAGAAGAAAGGAATGGTAAACCACTTCTGAGTACTCTCTACCTGGAAAACCCTAAAAAATGGGTCACCATAAGTCAGAAGTGACTTGATGGCACATGTTTATTCTTATTAAAGGAGGGAATGGCCTATCCTTCTGACACTTCTGAAATACACAAATGTGACCTTGTGTTTTTTTTTTTAATGCTTTCTCCTGCCCTTTTCCTCTCAGGCTTCTCTCATAATCTTCCAACCCTGGCACAAGTCCAGCTTATCATTTGAATGGATACTGCAGTCCTTAATTTAAAAAAAACAACCCAATAATAACAATTAAAGGGGAGAGGAAAGAAAAGACATTCTCCCTGAGACAGAAATGGTTTGTTTCTGTCTCGCAGAGCAGCCGAAAGGACACTTATTCTGCGCGCTCCAACTTGGCTAGCAAGAAAAACCCGAGCTGGAATTTCCCCCGGCCTTGTAACAGGTCTCATTTCTTGACAAGGAGAAAAGGCCACTACCAACCAGCACCTCCTGCACCCTCCCCTCTTTCCTTCAAATCATGTCTTCTCCACAAGAAGATAAGAGCAAGCCTTGTGGGGGAACACAGGTCAGTGGGGTGAGCCCAAGCCTCATACGGCCGTCTCGCCTTTGCTGCCCGTGCTGAGTCTGTGGTAAAAGCGCCGCCAAGACTGGAGGGTCTTGCCAGTCCAGATCCAGAAGCCCGTGGTGATGCCCACAATCATGGTCATGAGGTACTTGATGAGGAAGACGGTGAAGTCGGGGCTCATGGGGGCAAAGTTGGCAGGGCAAGGGATGGCATAGCTCTTGCAGCTCTGCAGGAGCCAGGTTTTCTCCCACGCGTCCCGGAAAGCCTGCTCGTAGAAGTAGCAGGCCAGCACGATGGTGGCCGGCACGGTGTAGAGGACGCTGAAGACCCCGATCCTCACCATGAGCTTCTCCAGCTTCTCAGTCTTGGTGCCGTCATGTTTCATGATGGTCCGGATGCGGAAGAGGGAGACGAAGCCAGCCAGCAAGAAGGAGGTGCCGATGAAGAGGTAGACGAAGAGTGGGGCCAGGACGAAGCCCCGCAGGGCCTCCACGCTGTAGATGCCCACGTAGCAGACGCCACTGAGCACGTCCCCATCCACCTGCCCCATGGCCAGGATGGTGATGGTCTTGATGGCTGGCACGGCCCAGGCTGCCAGGTGGAAGTACTGGGAGTTGGCCTCAATGGCTTCGTGGCCCCACTTCATGCCGGCCGCCAGGAACCAGGTGAGCGAGAGGATGACCCACCAGATGGAGCTGGCCATGCCGAAGAAGTAGAGGATCATGAAGAGGATGGTGCAGCCTTCCTTCTTGGTGCCCTGCACCACCGTGCGGTAACCGTCCTCGGAGAAGCGCTCCACGCAGACCACTTTGTCCTCCAGCAGGAAGCCAGCCACGTAGGCAACGGCTACCATGAAGTAGCAGCCGGAGAGGAAGATGATGGGCCGCTCTGGGTAGCTGAAGCGCCTCATGTCCACCAGGTAGGTCAGGACCGTAAAGAGGGTGGAGGCGCAGCACAGCACGGACCAGATGCCCACCAGCAGGCGGGCAAAGCGCACCTCGGCCTGCTTAAAGTACATCAGCCCGTTGGGCATGTCGGGCTCACAAGGGGCCCCACAGTCCCGCTCGCCCAGGAAGCGGTAGCCCAGGTAAGGGGGCACCTTGAGCTGGCGGGGACAGGAGAAGGCGTAGCTAGTCGGGGGCAGGGGGTAGAAAGGGGGCCCGGGCAAGTAGGGGGTGGGATCGGCAGTGGCACCACCGGGGCCGCCCGTGCCCCCTCCCCCGCCGGCGCCCCCTCCGCCGCCGGAAGTGTCGGAAGTGTTCTGCCCCACGCAGATCTCGCCGGCGCCGTGGACGGGGAAGTTCTCGCAGCGGAGGCGCTCCGGCCACTGGAAGCCGAACTTGTTCATGAGCGCCTCGCAGCCTTGGCGGGCGCGCTCGCAGAGGGAGCGGCAGGGCGGGATGGCCTGCTCCAGGACGGTGCAGACCGGCGCGTACATGGAGCAGAGGAAGAAGCGGAGCTCCGGCGAGCACTGGACTTTGACCAGCGGGTAGAACTGGTGCACTTCCAGCCCGGCGTCCTCCTGGTTGGTGTGGCCCAGCAGGTTGGGCAGGATGGTCTGGTTGTAGGCGATGTCGGTGCAGAGCGGGATGGAGATGGGCTGGCAGAAGCCATGGTCCGGCACCGAGATCCCTTTCTCGCCGTGGTACGGCTGCGCCCCGGCGCCTCGGGTGGCTCCCCAAAGGGCGCCCAGGAAGAGCGCCAGGCCCAGAGGGGCCCGCCTCCTTCCTGCTGCCGCGGCTGCCCGGCCCATGGTCCCGCGCAGCAGGGCAGCGCCAGGAACCACGCCGGCGGGCGCTCGAGGGCGGGCGGGCCGGCAAGCAGGACACAGACAGACACACTCACTCACTCACTCGCGCGCGCCCGCCCGCCCGCCCGCCCGCCCCGCCGCGACTGCAACGCCGATGCCGGGCGAGAGCAACGAGGGGAGGAGGTCTTCTTCACAGCTCAGCCGCGCTTTGCGGCAACGGCATCGGGGGTCCCGCTCCTCCCAACTGCCGGCCACGAAAAGGGGGTCAACGCGGCGGCGGCGGCGGCAGGGCTGCCTCTGCTCTCCGGGCGGGGGAGGTGGAAGGGGGCGGGTCGCTCGCTCGCCCGCGCTGAGCTCTCGCCAAGAGCGGGACGAGAATCTTGTCTCCGGGGCTGCAAAGCCACAGTCGATGCCCGAGTCTCTCTCTCTCTCTCTCTCTCTCTCTCTCGTCCTCTCCCCGAAACGCACGCTGGCTCTGGCCGAAATCTGCCTGCTCCGTAAAACCGCAGGCGGGAGACTTCCTTGTTGTTCTCTCAGTCACGAAATCGGTCCCGCCGGGCCCGGGGTGTTACAAAAGTTTGTGGGTGGCGGCGGCGAATCAACAGCCGAAGGAATCCGTTGCAAAGTCCCTCCGTGATGACTTCAGCGGCGCTACTTTCCCGCTCCGCTGCTCAGCTCCCCCACCCCGGCTCCTTTTTTTTCTTTTTTTTAAAGCCTCGGATTCAGGATCGGAGTTAAACGGATTATTCTTGCTTCTTCCGTTTGATCCGTGTATTTTACTCGAGGGACTTTCAATATATATATATATATATATATATATTTATTTATATATATATTGAGAGTGGGGGCGAAATCCAATTACAGCCACCGTCCTCCTTCCGCCAGCGCTGACTCGACTAGTTCTTCACACTCCGAGACCTGGTTTAAGAGGTAGCCAAAATATCCCTCCGGCGCCCCCACACTTGGCAGCTCCGACCCGTCTCTCCGTCGGCTGCGGAAGGGAGCTGGAACAGTCGGTGGAAGGCGCATTACCCGAGAAGTGGGCGGGGGGGGAGGTGGAGAGAAAGGAAGAGGGGGGGGGGGATAAAGGCCACATATATGTCTGAGCCGTCCACGGAGCTCCACCCTTTCGCCCCTCGCCCATTCACAAACCAAACAGGGGGCGGGCCGTAGAATCTCCGCGCCTGCCAATCGCGCGCTCTGTTGTCTTCACAACCCTGTTTGGAATTGGGTAGAAAGATAAAAGGCTAGGAGGGGAGGGGAGGGGAGGAATGCGGGCCGGTTCTGTGGTGGTGGGGATTCCTCTGCTAAAAAGTTGAAAGAAACTTTCTCCCCGATTCTTGAATGAAGGGGAGGGAGGCCAGGCCGGGCGGCGGGAGAGAGAGGAGAGGAATATAATTCTTTCGTTATATATATATAACGAAAGAAAGAGACCAGAACAAGGTTAGCTCGGATCGGGTTTATCCATGCTCCAAATAATCCCGTTTTCTTCGTAGAAATGAATTTTCCGCGAACACCAGTGCTACTTTCCTTCCGCAACAAGATCCTGTAAGATCGGAATGGCGGTCTGGGTGGTCTGAAAGAGCTTCCCAATACTATTAATTTACTGAAGTCCTTCCAGACAAACTTCGCATGAGATTCCCCACCCCTCCCTAGATATGTTCAAGAACAGGGTGTAAAAAATAATAGGTTATGCTTTATACATGTTGGGGTTTTTTAAAAAGGAGAAGTGGAGAATAAATGTCGAGAAATAATAGAAGGATCAACCATGCCAAAGAGAAAATAGGCTGATGCTCTAACTGGCTTGCTAATTTTTTTTTTAAAAAAAGGATTTTATTTCTGTCATCACCACATTGAAGACTATTATAATTTGAACACAAAATGGATGTGTGGTATATACCTGCCTTGGCATGCCATATAAGTGACTACTTTTGAACAGCTCCATTAAAATAACTGGAATATTCAGACGGCGATACCGTTTCCTTGTTAGACATTTTATCTGTAAGGAATGTTATTTCATACTGCGAAATTTACATGCTGCAGACTAAACAACCGGATAAAGCTCAGTTGACTAAATATACACACAGGAATTTAGTCTAGTCCCTTCATGATAGTACCAATCGGAAATTAAACGATAGTTAATTTAATTATATTTAATTTAATAATCTAATGATATTCTCCTTTCTTGTGGAATTGTTTCAGAGTCTTCTCTCTGTGTGTGTCCTATGCCGTCAAGTTGGAACCGACTTATAGTGACCCTAATAGGGCTGGAAAGATAAGTGAGATATTTTAAGTAGTGTTTTTACCAGTTCCATTCCCCCAGTTTCCATGGCTGGGCTGGGATTCGAACCCTGTTCTCCAGAGTCCTAATCCATCACTCTAGCCACTCCACCACACGAGAAAAAGAGTCTTCAGTCATCCAACCTGATGACATGGTTTGAAGAGGACAGCAGTTTCCGCTGGAATCCTTTGGCTTGAATCATTATTAGTATTGAAACAACTCCACCTAGTTATAGTTTTACTAGGACTTTTTTCTGGATACAATTATGTTATAGCTGCTCCTCTCCCAGGATCTCCCCCTTACTGTAATTGCATTATTCACAGTAGCAGTGGTGATGGTGATCAAACTTCCTAGCTGCATTTAATATTTTCAAGACACCTTTCATTGTGCACAGTATTTTTGGGCAGCTGGGTCTTGAATGGAGCCATCAGGATTCATTCTCTTTACAAACGACCCGCCTCTGGTTAAATGTAGATGGCTAGAAATGGTTTGTTGAAATGAACTATCCTTCCTTCCTGGATTGTCCTTGGGGCCATAGCTACAGGGATTGTCATGACGAATGCCCTCATTACAACATTTACCATGACCATGTGTTAAGTATGTTTCTTAAGTGCTCACATCCCCGTTATCACTGTGTTGTACCCAGAAAAGTTCACTTTATTGCAGCAGCTTTTCTCAATTAAAAAGTGCAGGAAAGTTGTTTCTGAATAACAAGCGGCATTTATATTTAGCAGACATACAATCTGAGTCAAATATGCTTTATACATTAAATTAAATAACAGCTTAATCCGAGCCCCTTTACAGCTAGTTTCCACAATAGCAAAAGGAAAGAGATCTGAAACAACATGGTCTTTTGTGAGCCTTCAGGGAAAGGATCTCATGCCTGTGGGCATTTTTGTGGGAGGCACGGAGTGGTCTAGGATTTTTGTTTGCTTGCTTGCTTGCTGGTTACATACTTTTCCTTCCTTTACTCTAGTGAGCTCACAGTGGCAAATGCAGATTCCTCCTTCCCTCCTTTGCCCAACAACAACCCTAGGAAGTGAGCTTGGCTGAAAAGAAAATAACTTGTCTGGGGTCACCCATGAATTTCATGGCTTCGTGGGTCTTGGGATCTGAACCTTTGAAGTCTACATCCAGGTGGGGAAGAAGTGTTCTGCACATACCTTGTGCTATTTTCAGCCTGATCTGTTATTATTTCTTGTCTTCAAGCCCCAAACCTCCTCCTTTTTTTTAAAAAAAGCTTTTAATTCCTTATCATTGTTCATGTCAGAAAGAATCTAGTGGTGCTTCCCAAGTGGATGGATGAGCTGACAGGGAGCTGCCTTTGCCCAGGGGTTGCCTGAATGGGTTCACAGTCCTCCCATTCATGGGCGGGGGTTCCTTCCATGTCCCCTAGCTTCTAAGAGATCCTGTGGAACAGCCTAGACTAAGAATCTCTCACTTGCCTATGGCTACCTGGTGGAGTGTCTCTCCTAAAGAATAGCTACCTGAATCACTCGCTCCTCTCAGGTTGCCCTCTGGCCAGGAAAACATCAACTAGAAACCTTTTTGGTGGTGGCACCTTCATTGTGGAACGCCCTTTCTCTGGAGGTATGCTAAACCCTCTCCTTTGGCATTTTCAGAAAACTGGTTAAGGTGGAGTTTTATAAAGAGCCATTTTGAAAACATTCTTCACTGAGGGAATAATCATAGACCTGTGTTGGACTGTCACCATATTTTTATGCTTTCTTCCTTTGATTAATAGTTACATACTTATATTATGTTACTACCTTTGTCTTTCTATTGTATTATTTATTGTGATTTTTTGGGAGGGGGGGGTTGGACACAATTGAGAGTAGTGACCTACCACTAAGTTGGGGTGTGTGTAAATAAATAAATAAACAAAATCTTTGTGGCACAGCCACGCCTAAGTGTGTAGATACTTTTCTATACTGATTTGTGTCAGCAGCATTTATAAGGCTTTCAGAAATGTAGTCATTATGTGTAGAGTATGAATATTATCTGGCTTTTAAGATCAGGCTCTGCTTTCGGGTCTCCCTTTTCATCCAAAGACAGGGCCTCCTCTGCAGTTGCACTCACAGATGATGGGTATTCTCTCTTTGGAGAAATTCAGCAAACCCCACCTTAGGCTTGTTTTGAAAATGGTTTTATTCAGGAAGGCCCTTTACTAACACTTTCTAAAAGGCAAGGCAGAAATCCCGAGAATGATTATGATAAGTTTATTTGTCGTACCAGCCAAGAATGGATATTATAAAAATAAAATTGGGTTGGGGGCAACAGGCAGGCAAGGGCATTTGCTCTGAAAAGTAACCAAGAGTTACGCGAAGCATTCAGGCTTCCACCCATTCAGTTCTATTTTTTTCCATGTACCCAACCATCATGTCACAATATATATTTTTAATGAGGCAAGATTGGACTTGCTTCTGGGTTGATTTTGGAGAGGAATCCCTCTTGTCTCTTATTTATAATTGCAGACCTCTGAGGCACATCCTTTGTCTGTGGATAAGCAAGGTTAGTTGGTGCATTTTGAAAATGAATGTTCTCACAGCCACCCAGAGCTTAGTCCCAAGACGTTGTCTCACGAATATTACCACAGGGACATACCCATGGTGAGATCTTTGACTTGGAACCATTATGTTTAGCTCAAGTAAATCCATGTTCGCATTTGCTTCAGCTTAAGCAAATTGGGCTTAATTTGACACATTTGGTATCTATGTGCAAGGGCCTGGCATGGGATTTTTGAAAACTTTCCCATAGGCCTGCGTTTCTGCTCAAGCCTGTGTGCTGGTGAGAGCCAATGGATCTCGTGGCCAGAGTCATGGAATAGGCCTTGGGTGACCAGCGTTCAAATCTCCACTTGACTATAAAACTCATTGGGTTAGTCAATCCCTCTCTCTCAGCTTGAACTACCTCATAAGGTTGTTGTGACAATAAAATGGGGAGGAGAAGAGCTATGTATGGTCCCTCGAGCTCATTTGATTATGACTTCTATATTGAGGTGGTGGTCCTTAAGGTTCCACAGGATTCTGTTGTTTTACTTATTTATTATTTGTCTTATTTATGGGCAGTCTTTCTCCTAATACTTAGTGTTATAGTATTTGTTTTGAAAAGGATGGCATCGCTAAGGAGGCCTGGCTATCCTTTTATTTTTCTCAAGGCTCCAAGTGATCTCAATTTCTAAAACAGCTATACCAAAAATTTAAAGTTCCTTTGACTAGCTTCATAAGAGAACGTGGATCTGTATTCTCGAAGGCTTTCATGGCCGGGATCCAATAGTTGTTGTAGGTTTTTTGGGCTGTTTGGCCGTGTTCTTAAGGTTTTTCTTCCTGAAAATGTGGATCGTTTGGGTGGAACAGAAATGAGGGAGCTGTGACCCTTCAGCAATTCTTGAGCTCTGTGTCCACCAGCGATTGCCCGCATAGCCAGTGGAGATGCTCTATGGGTTGCCAGCCCAAAAACCTCTGGAAGGTAGTAGGCTCCTCACCCCTGGATCAGAACCTTGTGTAACTTTACTTGGACCGCCAAAATATGCCCATTGACCTTGGTGTAAGCCCCAGTTGGACTTCTGAGCAGACATGCTCGGGGTTATGTTGCAAATCTTTGATTTTTCCAATTCATATTTTGTAAACCCTTGAAGCATTTCTGTTCAACAGAAAACAAGAATAATTCTGGGCAATGGATAGGAAGTGCTTGTTTTAATATCTTGTCCTATGTATGTTCATGCAGGAGTAAGACCCGCCTTGTCTGTGGTGTAACTCTGCATTAATGTGCATAGGATTTCCACCATACCTCACATTCCTTAGTATGTTTTCTTGCAGCTCCCACAGGATTCCATGGTATTATGGTATTAAGTGCACATAAAAACAGAATATTAGTGTTTTCATTGTAATGCCAAGGTGGGAGGAGTGTGGCCCTCTGGATGTTGCTGGACTGCAATTCCCAACATTCCTCACTATTGGGAATGCTGGCAAGGGCCATGGAAGTTCACTGGAGCATGGAAATTGTAAAACACTCCTTGAACATCTCACACACCTTGAAAATCCTATTAGGATCACTATAACTCAGGAGTGTTTTGATATCATGCAACACAGCAAATCAAGTCTGGGCTTTCATTAGAAGCTGGACTTTCTAAACTGAAGCTATTGTACTTTGAACGTATGATGCAAAGACAGTTGGAAAAGACAATAATGACAGGAAAAGTAGGAGGCAGTAGTAAAAGAGGAAAACCTACAATGAGATAGACTGACTCAATTTAAAAAAAGCACCATGGACTTAATTTGCAAAAGCTGAGTAGGGCTGATAATGACAAGATCTTTTGGAGATCATTAATTCACAGAGTCACTGTAAATTGGAAGTGAATTGATGGCACATTATAAACAACAGAATTGTTACACCAACCTGGTAAAGCAGAACAGAATTACTGTTGTTGTTGTTCCAGTATTACTACTGTGAGGCTGAGAAAATATTATTACCTAGCATTATAATGCTCTTTTGCAAGAGCTGGAAGTGTTTCACATTTATTGCCTTAGAAATGCTTACACAAAGGCTTCAAGGTATCACATTAATACTGTATCTAGATTCTGGAAATTGCAAGGTTGAGAGACAGTGGCTCCCCTGCGGCTGTGCAGGTAAGTTGATGGCTAAGTGAAATTTCAGCTAGAAAGTTGCCACAACTCACATGCTCAGGTACCAATAACACTGTCTGCCGTGAAATTTTGAAAAAGACAAAAATCTTTCAGATAATTTGCATAAATTCGTATTGGATTTATATTCTTATACATTGCCTTGGAGCAGTTTTAAAATGTGTTAAACAATGATTAAAAAGATGTTCCAAGGGGTGGAATAATAAGGTCCTTATTTCTTATTTTGTTTGCTTATTTTTGTGCTACAGCACTGATTCTGGAAGAGAATGGTAGTCATATTCTGGCAATTAGGGAACTCAGGTTGCCTGTTCCAGATTCAGAACTAGGGATTCAATCCTTGAAAGGAGGAGGATCCATACAGCAGCCTCCCCTCACTTTTTTTTTAATTGTTGCCTCATTCACTCTGAATCAATACAATGCAATAGCCAAGGGGCTGCATTTTCACATCTTTATTCTGATAATGTTGTGACCCTCTCTGTCTCTTAAGCGATAGCTGTGCTTTTCTAGTGTAGACAAAAGACTGTGCCATTGTTACCCCTGAACCCTGTGAATGGTTTCATTTGAAGGACCAATCTGGCAACCTTTCTGCCAGGCACTTCACCTTTGGTGTTAACTTCCACCATTTCCTGTCCTTTGCTTTCCACACTTTTAACCCCTTACTTTTTGGAATCTTGGCCAGAGCTTGGCTGAGGGAGTGTTTTGAATTAGAACTCTCCAAATCCCGGCAGGCCAAGCCATGGAACTGGCAAGGCAAAGAAACTCTGGGTGATTCCTTCCCATGGAAAGAGAGGACAAAGAATTCTGTCAGGACCAACCAAGAGGAATTTGGGGATTTGATGGACTTGACAAGGCCAGATATAAATATACTCCAAAGGTGACAGGGGTGAAAGTACTGGCATTCTTTTCTGGAGACTTCAGAAATAAATAGTTTGCAAAACCTGTGCAAATAGCTTGAAACTCCCTTGAGAAGAAGAAGTTGCAAATCTGGGTTGATGAGTTCAAGAGGCTGTAAAACATACTGTAAATAGTCCACTTTTCATAAGGAAGGGGATTTCCCCACCCTAAACATTCATCCCCATCCCCACTATAGACTTCTGCTTGAAAGACAGAATTGGTTTGCATACTTGAGACGCCAGATGGCCACCATATTAGGTATTGGTTGAGAAAGAGTTTCCAGTTTTAGATGGGCTGTGGATATAGCGTTTCTATTTCCTATTTTTTCTTTCCTGCTAATTTGTGATAGGACTTTTTTCTGGCCTAGTTCACACCTTCCTGGTTAGATTTTTCTTGACCTCCAATTCAATCTTCAAACTTGCCCTGTGACTCCCCTTTTCCTCCTCCTCCTCCTCCTCCATCTTGCTACTTTTAACAGGGCTGGCCCTACCATTAGGCAGAATGAAGCAACTGCTGACAGCAACAGATGCTGCAGTGGCAACAGTGGCAGTCATGCCTTAGCTATTTCTGCTGGGTTTCCAGGCCATTCCTCTTTGCTGGAAAACAGAGTGTGCTGCAGGGTCAGCCTGCAGTCCCTTAAGTGGCCTACTGCCATCCGGTATGGGAGAGGACCCTGCCTCGTTGCCTGGGATAGAGTAAGTTTCAACTGCCAGTCCAGCCAGCTTGTGTACATGGAACAAGGGCATGTGTACCATATTTCCTTTGCATTAGGCAGTAAAGTGTCTTGGTCTAGGTCTGGCCTTTAATAATCATGATGGATATATTTGGCAACAGAAAATATTGAATCCATATAAGAGTGTGGGCTTGATCTTAATGTTCCCTTTCTCTCCTGTTACTCTGTGATAGTGCAAGTACCCTTAGTCTTCGCCCCCCCAAAAGGGGGGAGGGTTATGATTCCCCCACCCGGAAGTGATTCCAGAAACACAAAAAGCTTAGTTGGATCCGAATCTTCCAAGTGTTTTTCTAAAAAAGAGAGATTTGTTAGTCCCTGTGTCACTTAGAGTCAGTTCACATAAGCAAGTTCAACACATGTTGGCTGCAGCATCAAGTGAGAACTCATACATATATTGTGAGTTCAGCTGATATACGTAAGCATATCCCCCTGAATGCACTTACTAGTACCACTAAGGATTGATTGGCCCTAGGGGGTGGGGTGAGAGGTAGCAGTGGGACTTATATACACCCCCACCATAGAAGCTGATCTGGGGCTATACTGCTTGAACAGGGCAATTCTCTTCCATAAATTATGGTGACCTGGAAAGATGAAAGCATGCAAACAGAGGACTTTCTGGCTGCTTTCCATGGGTATTTACTTAGAAGTAAGGCATGACGAACTGAGTCACTGGGTTCAAATTGACTGACTTCTGAGGAATTATGGATGAGTTATCACTGGTTATCTGGAGGACAGAGCTGTTGACCATGTAGTAAGAGACTGAAGCCGCACAGCAACTTTACAGAAATTCTCCTGCAAGGAAGCAAGCAAACACAGGTTTGATCACAACCCTGGCATCTCCAAGTATGAGAAAGACTAATGTTTCATTTTACCGGAGAGCTGTTGCCAGTAAGGATGTTCCATTTGGGGGGTTGGGGGGGGGGAACCAATTCTCAGAATTTTCCAAGAATTCCAGAAGTAGAGTTCTGAGAGTTCCAACCCAGAGACCCACAGCTGCAGACACCTCCATTTTGCTCACCTGCTGCATGGCCTCCTCTAGCCTGTACTTCCTGTTGAGAGAGAGAGAGAGAGAGAGAGAGAAAGAAAGAAAGAAAGAAAGAAAGAAAGAAAGAAAGAAAGAAAGAAAAAGCCACTAAAGTGCTTGCTGAGCTTTAGGCTCTATACAGGGTGACTCCTGAAGAATATAACCCCCATGTGTGGTTTTAGTCCAAAAACATTTGGTGCAGTAAGAACAACAAGGAATTACACATGAGTCACTGCAGTGGCAGTCTACCACTGAAACTCCTGCTTTGATTTCCATTTGCACATGACTCGTGTGCAATGAGATGAAGTCATGTGCAACCTGAAATCAAAGCAGGAACTCTTTAATTAGTAACAACCTGCAGTTGCCAGTGATACAATTCTTGTTGCATTGGCAGAGCAATGCAGTAGGGTTACAGTTTTTAACTATCTCTGCTTTTTTAAAATAGTTGTGAGCCACCTTGGCTCCTGCAAGGGAGGAAAGCAAGATATAAATGAAATAAGTAAACAAACAGATGAATGTATAAATAGTATCAATAACTGCAGGGAGTGTGAGGTAGGAGTTGGAGTGGCCTCTCTCAACTGCAGTCAGCTTTAGCCAGCATGGTTAATGCTCTGGATGGTGAGGGGGTCTGGTCTTGTATATCTGGATGGACCCACTTGGAAAAGGTTGGATTAAGAGTGTCAGATAAAGATTGCCATGAATCTTTCACTGGGTCACTTGAGCCAATTGGTGGCAACCGCTATCTTTCAGGTTAATTTAACTCCTTGGGTTGTGAGGGCAACCTGTGAGGAGGGGAGAACTCCAATATTTCATTCATTCATTCATTCATTCATTTAATTTCTTGTCCCACCCATATTAAATATTATTAACTAAGCACACAATATTATTAAATATTATTAACTAAGCACACAAAACCTCAAAATCCTTTGTTTTTGGCAGTTCTTAAAAACTATTTGGATCAAAGTTCTTTTCCTAGGAAAGAAAAAAGCTGTGACCCCAACAATTATTCTTGTAAGCCCTCAGGTGATGTTTTTCGTTTAGTTTATCTCCTTCAGGATTTCCAGTCATCAGTGACTTTTAAAATAACAAAGAGCTTTTTATTTCTGAACTTCCCCTACATACAAAGGGGGAATTGCAGGCCACTGTAGTACTTGGAGATTATCACTGTTTATAGTGGCACTTAAGTAGAAGCCTTTCTCCAGCTCCAGATTTATCTGAAATTTGCCTGTAATTGGTTTACATTGTGCTAAACCTTGCCTCCCTGCATATCTTTCTGGCCAACATTTTGGCCCTTATGGCCTTCGTAGGGGGTGGTACTTAAAAGGACACAGCAAACAATATGTGCTTCTCTTGATGTCACCTGGGCTATTTTCCGATGTGTGAGGGCAGAACTTATGTATCAGTGTCCCTCACTTAAAGATATAGCACATAGCTCTAATGTTTGAGATCACCGTGTTATGGCACTTTAAGCAAGGAGTAAACATTGCTCATTGCTGGAATTCTACCATGACTGGGAGCACTGATACTTCATAGCCCTAAAGATAACAGAGGTCGATTTCCCTGCCCCCATATGAGACCAGACATGATCGACTGAGTGACAAAGAGCATATGTGGAGGACAAAAGGAAAGCAGTGCTGCTCAGAGGGTTGCAGTTCCACCCAGTGAGGGGCCTATATACATGGGATGCATTGTGAATTTCCAAAATGACTGCTGGCCTGTGGAGTAATTTACCAAGAGGCTGGGGCATGGAGGAGGGGGGTGGAATTACGCTCACCGCTAGGAATGTTTAGTTAAGTTGAGGCTTACCGTTGGGAAAACGCACAGCATGGACTGCTCCAGCAGTAGCAAGGACCAAGTGACAGATGCATGATTTTGATCTCAGAATTGCAGCAAATTAAGCAAGACAAAATTAATTTGGAGCATCAGCCAGTAGGGCAGAATCTTTTGTAGTGATAAATAGGGTCAGGCTGAGCACATTCTGTTGCCTCAGGAGAAGAGAAGAATGACTGCCGCCCCCAATTTCATGTACAGAAGCTGACCAGAAGGATGGAGGGTATGTCCTCCACTGCATTTTAGGGCAGTGCGCTAATTGGGGTATGAGTGTCAAGGGCAGGCTGGGTGGCCCATACCAGGATTACTGACCCTCCAGGTTTGGCCAGGAGTCTCTAGGAATTTCTCTTGGTCTTTTGGAAAATCTTGAGGCCAGTCCTCTAGTGTTAGTCAGGCACGGGAACAAACTGTCCCCATCTGATTATTACTAGTCAGCTGAGCCTGTTAGAAAAGGCCACAAATACAGGGGTTCCTGATTGTTCTTACTGTGGCTCAGGACAATGGAGAACCGAGCCCAGGGGCAGAAGGAAAAACTCACCATGGTAAATTGCTGCTAAGTAACAAGGCGCCAGTCACATTACTAGGCGCTTGCTGGTTGTGCAACCAGGTGCGACCCTTTTAATGCCAACAGCACCTCATTGGTGAACAGTCCCAGTGAGTTACATGATTTAATTCATGTATGTATGTATGTATGTATGTATGTATGTATGTATGTCTGCATAAATAACCAACCAACCAGTTAATCAATGAGATTCTAGACTATGTTTTGTGCAAAAAACAAGGTCTTTGGAACTCTTTTTATGCAAATCTGAGTTCTGCAAAATTTTCACAAAATGTGAAAAATGCACAAAAACTCATGCCAACCAGTGAAAAAAGTTCGTGTTTTGTTCTTGCCTGTGACAACAAAATGAGTGAAAGTTGTCATCACTTGCCATGATTTATCTTATTTTGATAATGCCTTCCCCCAAATATTGTATCATAATCTTTTTTGTAGTCCAGGCTTCTGAAGGAGGGATTTAACAGCATAGCACCAAAATCATGTCGTTCAGGCCACACTGCATGATGCTCATACTAAGGCCCTCCCTACCAGTGGCCATGTGGTTTTGGCAGTGCCAGCAATCCTGTTGACAGTTCAAGTAATATTTAAGGCCAGTGTAGGAAGCAAGATATTCGCACTGGAAAAGTTAAGATAATTACACCACCCTGGTGGTGAGAAGAGGGGGGCCTGAGGTGGGAGAGACTTGGTGGCTTGTAGTTGAGAGGCCATCGTGTTGTGGCATGCTAAATTTTATATATTGATTCAAAACTGAGTTTAAGAATGTTCTTTGGACTGCAGCCAGGGGCTTCCTGAGTGACTGGAAGTTTTCGTTTAAAAAAGTAACTTGTAAAAATGCTGATTCAAAAGAATCAGATCAATGTTTGGTTATGCATGACTTGTTTATATTGCAGTTATGTCGCTTTCAGTTATCAGGACTGAGAGAGGGAGAGAAATGGTGCCTGTTATAATTTCCTCTTGGAGGTAGTTTTTTTTTTTAATCATCTAAAGATCCTTGATGTGAAACATATGCAGGCTTTGGAAGAAACACATTATCGATGCTTGGTTAAAATTCATGGGTAACTCAAGGAAGGATATAAAACCTCTTGAAATACTTGTCTCTGAAAAGAAAAGAGCTGTTATTTGAGAGGATATTTTCCAGGTGCCTTTCTAAGTATCTAAAGAACTTCCTGAGCTGATGTTTACAAAATCTCTTTTCAAACCCTGCCCTGCCACCAAATGCTCATTCTCTGAGTGCTGAGCCCTATGTAGGCAAAACAACTCCTTTGACACAGAAGAAGGAGGCATTAAAAACAGTTTGGGAACCTCAGGGTCTGCAGAAGTACACACACACATCCAAAAAATGTGTGTGTGGGGATCCTTTAGGGACAGACCCAAAGGCAGCTGAAGGGGGACTGCCAGAGGACAACAGGATCCAAGAAAAGCAGCTTTCCTGCCCTCCCATATTCCATGGAGAAATCAAGAAAGCTTGGTGGGACGTTGCAGTAGAAGGTTCTGTCTTTGCTGAAAATCAATTCTGACACAGAGCACAGCGCTTAGAGATGCCTTATTCTCTCTGCCTTCTTGAGCCTCCCCACATCCCACCACAACCCTGTTGTCTGTTCTGTGCCTGCCTGCTATCTTGAACCACAACGCTTGCCAGCTTTTAGGGCAGCAACTGAAGATACAAGGCCTTACTTCATTTCTCCAGTTCTCAAGCTGGGGAGACAAATCTGAGAGTGTCAAAAAGCTCTTTAAGAAGAATTTTAAGATGTAACAAGTTTTTGAACTTTTTTTTTTTAGTGGTCTAATACAGGTTTTGCCTATTTTTGCATTTGTGTCATCTTAAGGACCCCATGGGCTTTCCTTATTTTGTACCATTGATTTGTGGTTCTTGAAATGTATCTCCTTTGAGACTCTCTTAGCAAATAGCAACAACAATTTGTCTCCGGTAGCTGTGTTATTTGTAACTGGTTACATCTAAGCTCTGACCTCGACTTACTACAGAGGCTCAGAATTGAGAGCAGTCCTCTGCTGCAGGGTAGGTGTGTGGCCACCTGAGGTGAAGGTGGTGCCCCTTCTCCTCACATAAAACAGCAGGCAGGACTGGTGGCTGAATTTTACTTCGATCCTGGGGTCTGGACAGTGTCTCCTACCCATACCTCAGGGCTACAGTTTCTTTTAGGTCTAGGGCAGCTGTCCCCACCCAGCCGATGAGAACTGGAAGGGAACTCAAAAGAAAGATGTGGAGGGACCCTGCTGACTGCCCCACCAAGCATTTGCCACCTGAGGGGGTTATTTTCCTCTGCCTAATGAGACAGGGCTGGTCCTTGATGTACTACTTACTGTTTAGGAGGTTATTTTTGAAATATCAATAGCACTTTAAAAAGCAAATTTAGATGCTGCTGAAGAAAATGAAGGAGAGATGAGGAAATTTGGCATTGGAATTCCACTCCCCGTCACCTCCAGAACACTGTGTTTGTGTTCTTCCACAAGAAATCATTACAAAAATGCTATTCTTCTCTCCCTGTCAGTCTCTCTTTACAGCTGCCAATAATGGGCTTCACATTGTGACTGGAATAGCTGAGCTTCTTTCCCTCGTGGGCACTAGAAAGCCACATTTTCAAGCCTCCTTTGCCCCCTGAATTGATACTCTGATGGGAATGAGGGATTTTTACTTAATTATGTGGCTTTTATTTAATGCTCTCCTCCTCCTCCTTTTCCCCTCCAACTTATTTGCCTGGCAGTGTATCGCGTCTGATGCTAATTGTAAAACCACAGAGGTTTTATTCAGATCCCATGTAGATGGTTCCACATAGGCAGGTGGTATGATGTAGAGTCATGTTGCTTCCATTCTCAAATGCTTAGAAAAATTTCTTTATGTGCCGCATGGCTTGCCTAAAAAGAAAAGGCTCCTATGAATAGGTACTGGAATATATATATTTTGCCAGTAACAATAATTGGAAGCGTGTGTGGAGCCGCATGTTGCTTCAGAGAGACTGAGAGAGAAAGAATGCAGAAGGACTGCCAGTTGTAGGCTGTGGAAACACTTCAGTCTGTCTCCAATAGGTTTCAGCTGCAAATAAATTTCTCTTGGCAGAAGCTAGAATGGAAATATTCTTATAAGTTTTGGTTGAAACCTGCAACTAAAACCATCAACTAAAATCAGTTAAAAGTTAGTTTTATGCCTGACTCCCCAGCATGACTACCACGACAAGGTGAATGAGCGAAGAATTGGCAGCTCAGACCATGGGAGGCCCTGCTGCCTGGAAGGGGCTCATGGCTTAGCTTGGCTTCTCAACAGTCACAAAGCACCACCTTCAGAGGGCCTTCGGGAAGAGAGCAGCTGCTGAAGGATTTGATAACAGGGTCCCATCAGCATCCTTGCTGCTGCTGCTGCTGTCGTTTATTTTAAGTTTGAAATGCAGGTTGGTATTTTGACTTGTAGCACAGTGGCACTTAGGGTAGAGTATGAACACGTGGGGTGGAATCCCATTCCTAACCATTCTGCCACAGTGCACATGGGCGACGGAGCTCACCATCCCTCCAAGCAGGAAAACATTCCTGTTTTCCCCCATCATCACAACCTTCTACATTTCAGCAAGATTTGGAAGTGGTGATAGAACATCTTTTGCTTGCTTGCTTGCAGCTTCACACACACTTCCAATTATTGTTACTATTCATAGATGTCTTGTCTTTTTAAGGCAAGCCATGCAGCGCATAAAGAATTTTTTTAAGCATATGATCTCTTAGTCATATAAGTACTGCAGCACCTGTATGACTAACAGATTTATTTCAGTGTGAGCTTTCATGGACACAGTCCATTTCTTCAGACAGATCTGTGCCTAAAAAACTGAATTGTGTCCTCAAAAGCTCATACTGAAATAAACTTCTTACTCTTGAAGGTGCCACAATGGGGTTGTTGTTTTTGTTATATCTCTCTCTTTTTTATGGTTGTTATTGCAACTGACTAACATTGCAGCTTCTCTTTAAAAAGTATTTTGGTTGCCATATTTATTTATACAAGTGAGAATCAGAAATTCCTGCAGCTCTACTACAAATCATTTAGCAATTTACTGGTACATCTGAATGTACCTTTCACCCAGCCCTCCTATGAAGAAGTTTCCATAACTCTAAGTCATGCGCTAGTATAGAAATTTGGACTATGCTGTGCTTGAGTATCTATTTAATATTTTATTTTCCTTTTGGCAGGGGAGAGGAGATAATCAAAACAGAGAAGGCAGGGAGCAAAGCCATAATGAGACAGATGTCTGCATGTAAGGCAAGGATGTCATCAGGAAAGGATCTCCTGAAATCTGAAACATGCTTCTTCCTTCCTGACTCACCGGCTGTGACTGATAGGTGAGCTTTGAGCTGCCATATGGTCAGGAATCCTGATGGGTAACATCTGAAGGGAGGTCAGTGCCCTAACAAAAGGGAAACGGAAATGGAGGTGGGGATCTGAAACTGGATCTCAGAAGAAGAACCTGGCAGGGGGTAAGAAGACTTTTGGGAGGCAATGCTTTTTTCATTCATAATTTTGTTTCATGTTTCTCCCATTCTACATTCATGATGGAGAGGATGCTGGAGAGAAGGTTCACTTCCTCTTCCTAGGGTCTCAACAGGGTTCTTTTCTCTGAACCATATTCAGAAACTTCCTGGGCTGTGAATGATTGGGAGTTAATGGGTTCAGTTTTCTCATGACAGCGTTAACTATGCTATAAGATGCTTCAGAGTGATATTCTAACTAAAGCAAGGCTGCTACTGGACCATATTCATCTGTAATGGTCTCTCTGGATAGATTGCTTCTTTCTTGCTTGCTTGCTTTCTCTCTCTCTCTCTCTCTCTCTTTCTTTCTTTCTTTCTTTCTTTCTTTCTTTTTCTTTCTTTCTTTCTTTCTCTGCAAAGCCAGAGGTTGGGAAGTTTGATTCTCCACTGTATCTCCCTTGAGATTAAAAACTTTGCTTCCTATGATGTTACTCTACACTTCATTCTATTCCACATATGCCAGGGCCATAATTAATTAATTAAAATTATAATAACAAGTAGGTGCTATGAATAGTATTCTTAGCCATACCTGTTTGTTACAAATGGCTGTCAGATTTTAAAGTGTGCAGTCATCATCTGCCTATAATAAAAAGATCTGATATCAATGGAGGTTGCTTTAGAAATTCTGGCATAAAAGCTCATCAGTCATCAGACATAAATAGGGACATCAGTGGGATTTCGCCCGATCAGGTAATCTGAGGACCACAGTTGTAACAAAGTAGAAGAAGGTCAAAGATTTATAACTGGATAGGAAGCAGCTTGTTTCCAATTTCTAATCCATCATAACTAAGCCTGTCAGGTTTTATTTTCCTTTGTTTATTCCTGGCATGGATGGGTAGCCTGGGCTGTTGACTAGTAGGAATTCAGCACTGGTGGGAATTTATGTTCCTGCACTCAGGGGCAGTAGGTAGACCAAGAGAGGAGGTGCCTCACCCCAAAGTTTTAATGGGAGGCAGTCCCCTGCCTCGGGCACAAGCCATCTATGCCTACACCCAAGCCTGTCCAATTGAATTTGTCCATGTTGTTCACTGTTCAAGATAAATGGAAAAGAAGACAGCCCTGTTACACCTTTAACAGATGTACAGAATTAAGAATTTTGGAGGGTGTAGTTTACATGACAAACTTTTCCTCTTGTGTGGAAAATTACTGGCTTAAAAACTCCAGCTACGCAGCAGAGAAGAAATCCAGACAGGGACCCACAGAGCATATTATTACATAGTTGCAAGTCTCCCCCAAATATACCACCCCTTATTGTATAGTTAGATTTTACCTCAACTGTCAATATAGTCTCCATAGATTCAGTCAGAGACTCTGGTGTAGAGAAAGACCTTGTGACCCAAGGACTTTGTAATTTGGCCCCAGGTTTATAGACTCTCTTTGTCCAAAAAAATCTACCCACCCAAAGACCAAATTGGTAGACATGGTGTTAAATGCATCTCATTTAGATATTGCACATGTTGAATTTCAGAGGGAAAATACTTAGAATACTTCCTACGCTCACTGCTTAGAAAACTCCCACCTTTGTTAGTCCTGGATAGCATAACCAAGGGTGAGAGATGATGGGCTCCCCCAGTTTGCAAACTTGTGCTTTAACCACGGCCTGCCCTTTTTTAGGAAGTAACATGAGGCCTTACAGTTGAGCACATCCTTGAATTCTTTGTTGCCTATTTTTAATGTTTTTAAAGTTTTAATATTGTTGTACGCTGCTCAGAGACCATTGGTAATGGCGCGGCTAAAACATCTTGTAAACAAACAAACAAACAAATATTTTTATCACAGTTTCAGAGTGCCCGGGGGTCTTTTTGAAACAATTTAATAGGGGAACACCTTGTCTTTTGTGTAAACATGACTTGGAGAAATGTTATCATTTATTCCGGTGGACGATGTGTTGCTTTATTGAACAGGGAAATATTTTTTAATATTCTCCTCTTGGAGCGAGGAGGGATGGAAAGGAAGGAAGAACTGAAGACAGGCGTCATAGATTTTTCTGAGAATGTCCCTGTCACTCAAGGATGAAATTAGCAAATGCAAGAGGGAAGGTGAAGGGGAGGAATGGAGGTACCGGAAAAGGAGAGAAACTCGACAACGGGGACAGAGCAAGCTAATAAATAAAACAAGAGCCTGGTGGAAAGCCTGGTGGAAAGAGGTGCTTTGTCAGAATATAAACATTTCCCTTCCCTTTTCATCTTTAAGGTAGTCAGAGGAGCTTATTAAGGGGAAGTCTACTCCATCCCCAAAGACAGGCAGGGAGTTGAATTCAATACTCATTCTCACGGCACAGGCAGCGTGTGCTGCACATTTATAGTGGCTTCTCTGCTGGAGGCAAGCCTGATGTACCAAAATAAGAAAAGGAGAGCCAAAGGGAAATGCGTTGTGGTCATCAGGGTTTTCCTTTTCTCAGTGGATCTGGTACTGCACAACAAGGGCTAAAGATGAGAGACCTCGGCTCTGATTAAAGTTGCAGGAGAAGCCGGGTTTGGAGATTTGTTTTATGTCTTTTATGAGGGACTGATGCCTGGCTAGGGTAAGAGATGTTTGTAGCATTTCCTACACAACACAAGAAGCATGGTTGGAAGAATGGTCAGTGGGTGGGAAGGCTATATTTGTAGCACTGAATTAAGGCAGAAATTGGAAGGTCCAGAGCATAGGTTCTTAACCTGTGGTCCATGGACCCCCAGGGGGCCATGATGTCCTCACAGGGGGTCTGCAAAGGCTTGAAAAAATGTTATGATCTTTTGCAGGGAAGGAGGGAGGGAGGGAGGGAGGTAGGAAGGAAGGAAGGAAGGAAGGAAGGAAAGAAAGAAAGAAAGAAAGAAAGAAAGAAAGAAAGAAAGAAAGAAAGAAAGAAAGAAAGAAAGAAAGAAAGAAAGAAAGAAAGAGAAAGAAAGAAAGAAAGAAAGAAAGAAAGAAAGAAAGAAATTTTAATTTCCCTTGGTTGTTCGTGTAAAACTTGGCTTTTCTAACCTACCGCCTCTATTAAAAACAAAAAAAAAGTAAAAATGGGTTCTGAAAATAACTGTTTGATATTTCTGCACGCAGTGAGAACATGAAGTGAATGACACTGAGTGGCTGAGAGTCAGCACATGACATTTCTTATTACTGCGCAGACAGTCAGAAGCCGTAGGAAGAGAGTTGGATTCAGTCAGTGTCAGTGTGAGTGAGTGTTCAGACAGACTTAATGATCATGTGGTTGTTGTGGGTTTTCCGGGCTGTTTGGCCGTGTTCTTAAGGTTTTTCTTCCTAACGTTTCACCAGTCTCTGTGGCCAGCATCTTCAGAGGACAGGAGTCAGAACTCCTGTCCTCTGAAGATGATCATGTGTTTCTTCTTCAATTTCTGCTAATAAAACCATTTGGTTATTGTCGGGTAAAGTGACTTTTCTATATTATCACAGTGAATTTCATATCAATACATTTTGGCTGAGCCTCAGAATGGATCACTGGCTGATTGAAATGTAAAAGAACTGATGCTGTTGATGAGGGTGCATCCTGTTTAAAGCAAAATGAAGCTTCTTCCACTCATCTTAAAAAGTGTCACCATTATAGCAAGGAATATGTCGCTGAGCCCCTTCCTGAGAAACTTTAAATAAATATTTGATGCACTTTAGGATTTTAAATATTGAGCTAGATCTTGGTAGTCTGTGGCAACAAATGATATTTAAAGGAAGTCCATGGTAAACAAAAGGTTAAGAACTGCTGATCTAGAGGTTGTTGCGCTGGGGGTCCCATTATCCCAGAACTGATGGAAATTGCATTCCAATATTATCCCTCTCCCTCTTCCTCTCCCTTTTCCTCTCCGTCCCTCCCTCCCTCTCTCTCTCTTACACACACATATACATAAGGCATCAGGTAAGTGGAAACTGTTCCAGAGGTACGGTGCCTTTTCTTTCCTAGGCACCCAACCCACTTCCCTTGTGGTTGGACCATGGAGTAGGACACATTTTCTGCACTGACCTATTGCATAGGACCATTGGAAGGATAAAACAAAATAATCCACAAATTCCACCCTGACCTCCTGCAGGTGAAGACCCCGAAGTGTACAAATGGCACTGATTGGAATTCTCTTGTGCTTCCCAGTGTGAGTAGTTCCTCTGTTGTTGTGGGGGAGGGGTTTGCAGAGTCCCTTAGGAACTCAGCCATCAAGGCACTGATAAATGAATATGGGCCAAGGAATTCAGCAGCAGCCCCCTGAGAAAAATCTGCATGGGGGCTGACTTGGAGGCTTGGTCTGAGTGGAGATTACTAAAGCCTATGCTAGTTGCTAAGAATCCAGATACATACCCATCATGTAAACAAGCACAATTGTTCAGAGGAAAAACTGACTGCCTGGTAAGACACTGGGTGATGGAGGAATAAATGGAATGGAGTGATGAAATGTATCTCTATATGAATGAAGTCTTCAAGAAGTGACAAAATATTGGCTTTCACTCTAAAATAAACCCTTGCAAAACAGATACAACTTGAAGTTAACATATCAAATCAAAACATTAAGACCACTAGAACGGACAGAAGGATAACTTTGCGGAGCTGAGACCTGTGAGGATATGGGCATATACTTTTGGACGTGCTCATACGGTCGTGCCTGTATTTTCTGTGCCTATAATTCCACCCCTGCTCCATAGAGCTCCCAGGCTCTCTCATCACTCTCTCTTCCGTCCTCCTAAGAACCCAGTAAAGCTCGACTGCTGGATTTCCTCATACTGTCAGGATGTGAAGCAGAAGAAAATAAGGGAGACGGAAGGGGCGAAGGACATTGGGAGCGGGTCAGGGTTTTCTGAAAGTATTATTATTGGATTCCAAAGCTGAGTTTCCACCCTTAACCATATTTTCACTGAAAGAAGAGTCCTGATATTGGTGGGGTCAATGTTCAACTGAGCATATTTAGGATCACTGCCTTATTTTAACTGTCAGTTCAGTTACTGCAACTAAAAAGGGCTACTTCATAAAGTAACCATAAGTTACTCTTATCAAGGGCAAACTTTGTCTATAACACTGGAATACACACCACCCCAAATTCAAAAGTGTTATTTAAAAAAAAAAAAACTTATCCGAGTATTCAACAGAATTTAAAAATACAGTTCCACCTTTTTTCTTTGATTTGTGGAGATACAATATACAAAGAACAGACAATGTTCTATTCAATTGCTCAAGTAAAAAACCCACCATTGTTCAGATAATTGTGTGTCGCGTATACAGAATCCAAAACCAGAGATCGGTAACACCTTTACGGAACTGCTAATAACACAAAATGGGACAAATTCTAAGTCCTGTAGGATTCTGTTTATCAGGCTGGGCATTAACCTGTAGTTAAACAAAGTTGCAAGATGGAGGCTGAAGAATTAAAATCAGTTTGAAGTCTGTTGGCAGTTTTAGGTTTCACCCCAGAGTCAATCTCAGTTTCTATAGACAAAGATATGTCATTCACTCCGAGAATCCTTCATTGCAGCACCCGGAAAGAGGGCAATCCTATCAAAAAAGTTGGGAATTAAATTCAGCGGTGTAATAGGGAAAAGCAAACTAATTAGTTAACTAGCTCATTAACAAGCAAGCAAACAAACAACAGGCAAGCTCTGCATTCACAAGAGTTGCAAACTGGCAGCCTACAGATAACTTTATGAAGGTGCTAAAGGTAAAGTGTAACGCCTCTGATTGCTTTTGACAATTGTTTCAAAGCGACAACAGTTTGTTATGTTTGGGCCTTTGCAGGATTTAGTGGTGGCACAGGATGTCTGAACATGGTCTCAGCCTGTTTGCGAAACCCATCAGTGAGGTGAAACGCAAGCCATGAAGGAGAAACAAATCATACAGTATAGAAAACATCCTGAAATTCATGGCCTAAAAGGTGTTCACACCATTGCTTGGGAATTACCACTTTTTAAAAAATAGAAATGTAAATGATAGATCTACTGCCCTAAGGGTAAAGTAAACTTGCATAAACTGTCCAAAGAGAACCTTAGGAAAAAAAAACCCAGCTTGTTCCTTCCTATTATAAATAATAATGTGCCATTAAGTCAATTCTGACTTACGGTGACTCTTTTCAGGGTTTTCTAGGTAGAGAATACTCAGAGGTTATTCCCTTCTTGGGGGGGGGGGCATTTCGGGACTGTGCAACTTGCCCAAAGCCACTCAAGCTGGCTCTACACACAGGAAGCACAGTGGAAAACTGAACTCCCACTGGCTCTGCAGCCAGATACCTAAACCACTGAGCTATCGAGCCAGCTTTCCTTCCTGTTACCTAGAGATTATTGCTGCACAGATCTTTTGCACTTGCCTTAATTTAATTTTCCTCTCCTCTTCCTCCTGCAATCTGCCACCCATTCCAGCTCCTTCTGAGGAGCTGCTCTTTTGTGTAATGGGTATAGAAATAAGGGGGCTTTTGCTTTCCTGATTGTCTTCTGGACACATTGATGGAGTTGTCAGCGTGGACCTGTAATCGGGGAGAAGGCCCTGAGGTTTACTGAAGTCTTTCTCAAACCAGTCCAAAAGCCAAAACATGCAACTTAATATCATCTGTGTTTTCTCTTTCTATATAGAAGTGTGTGTGCCTGCAGTCTACCAGGAGTATGTATTTATAGTGAGTGAACTAGGACACAGCCTAGTTCCTATTTTTTCCCCTCTGTCATCTTGGTGTAAAATAGGTAACAAATAATTATCTTAATTACATTTGGTGGAGAAGGGAACAGCAGGGGTTAAGGCTTCAGTTACTGCAATCCCTAAAGCCTGTTTTTGTAGGTGGCTGCTTGCTAATGAATTTTCCTGCTGTATCTTAATCATCTGTGCAAAGGGTTGGAAGCTGATGGATTCGCCCAGGCGGTGTTTGCCTGCTAAAATCCTAATGCAAACAGGCCCTTTATCAAGCTTATCCTTCCCTGTTATGCGGCAGAGGTTCAGCCTGAATAGCCCTTGACTCACAAAGACGGGGCCACATCCTTTGATATTAGTGGGTCTGGTAGCAAGGCAGATTTGGTGTAAATAGTGACATGCTAATTATAACTACATTATCTGTCATATTTAAAGTGAGATAGCTGGCAAAAGATCTCTGAATAAAAGGTCAGGTCTTTATTTTATTCATTAAATGAATGTCCTGCCTTTCCTCCAGTGAGCTCAAAGTAGCATACATGGCTGCTGCTCCTCCCCATTTTGATCTCACAACAACCTTGCGAGGTAGGTCACACTAAGAGCGTGACTGCCTCAAGGTCGCCCCAGGGAGTTTCACAGCAGTTCCACACTATGTGAGCTACAGCACATGCTGGCTGACGTCCTGTCCCACCTTGTGTTGCTTGTGTGCATGCACATCGCAGATAAGATGATTATTAGCACGTCATTATTTACACCAATTTAATATCAATCTGTACCTTCATAAAATTCCAACCCTACAGCAAAATACAACCTTGTGAAAGTGAGCTTCTGCTTGGGCAACCGGTCCTTCCTCACTTCCTCACCCCCAGCCCCACCTCCATGTCTCCCCCCTTGATCTGAAAGTTCTCCCTAGCCCTGGCTTTTAAAGGATTTTGAGGGTGCCTGGGGTACTGCAGTTTTCTGCCCCCTTTTCACTAATGGAAGCCTTGGGATGGGCAACTACCAACCACAAGCAACACCCTTTCCCCTGAGAACGATTTCCTGTGCGCCTGTCATTCTTTTATCATTCTGCAGTATATGCAGTCCTGCCTCAGTTTGATACCAGTAGAATTTTGAAAAGTTATTTTTGGAGCCTTCAACTCCCAGAGTCCCTAATCAGCAAAGGGGTCATGGCAGTCCAAGGGTAACATGTCCAAGCCCTGGGCAGCACTCTTCCTCTTCCGGGTGAACCATATTGCCGGGTGCATGTGATACTAAAGCCATACTTCGATAGAGCACACTAAAATCAGGCTTTCTATGCAGTATACTTTTAACACCGAAGTTGGGAGATGTTTTTCTGATCCTCATTCCAAGTTTATAGGTAATGAGCCTCGTCTCAACATATCACTGTGGAAAATTATCACATCAATTGTACTTTCTGTCAATCCCATTATCCAGGTTACCAGCAAAGACAGGCAACCCTAATTACAAATGAGAGACAAACTTTGAAGAGAATAAGGAAGGAAGGAAGGAAGAATGAAAGAATGAAAGGCATGAATAGAGGATGCTAAGCATGACCTGTACTGGGCACTGCACCTTGCTTTTGTATAAATGAAAAAATTAAGGACGTTCAACCTCTATTTCTTCAAGCAGTATTTATTCTCATAAAAACAAAGGGCACCTTTTATCATTCTCCGGATATTTGTGACAGATGCCATTATGGGAACAGAACACCACTGTCTAGTCTCTGGTGTCCATCCCAGCAGCTGGCTTGCTGTTACACCTGAAGAAATAATTTGAAAGAGAGGTCAGACCACTAATTTGCTACATGCAAGCCTTCCAGGGGAAGGTATCACCATCACAAAAGGAAAGAATAGGGCCCTTAATCCAAGCAAAGGGGAGCTGTCCACAATTTTTCACCCCATTTGCTGGCAGCTCAAGGGTGACCTTTAACCTGTTCCCACCAGCCTCTTAAAAGAAGCTACAAGATTCAGATGAGGAAAAGAGAATACTGTCAGTAGACAAAATGTTAAACACATTTGTTCTTACAAAAGTGGTGATTATTCTGATTCCCAAGCTTTACGTTGCTTTCATGAGCTTTAGAAAAGGCAACAAATTGTGTTTCCATATGATGTGAACAACCCAATATATTTCAGTTTGAAAAAAAAAAAATCAAAGGAGGACTGGAATATTCATTTATTTAAAATATTTTTACCCCAGTTTTCTCCTTTAAAAGGATTCAAGGTGGCTTACATCATTAAAAGACAACATTTAAAAGCTAAAAATTATGCAGATATTGAAAAGAATAAAATAAATACCATACTAAAAGTGGTAAACAAAATCAAGATCAAAAACAGAGTTGAAGCAAAATCAACCCCAAAACAGATTCAAAGCAACAAGGCAGAACACTCCATTTAAAAACCCCTCCCAGACAGTCGATTACTATAGCAAGCTATCTTGTTGTGTAATCACAGCAAGAATAATACTTTTCATGGTAGGCAAAGATTGACTATGTGAATATTAATGAAGTTAGACCACAGTCTGGTATAAGTCCTATTGCATTTATTGGAGCTTACTCCTGGGTAATAGAATTGCAGTGTAGGTCCCTTTTTTAAACAAAAAAAGCCTGAGAACTAGTATTGCGGAACTTAAGTTTGTATGGATCGTATGAAAGCTTGTGAATGAGATCTGCCAATGTAAATGAATGCTGGAAATTTTCAGTAGTGGTCTTAATGTAATTTTGATTTGTTTTGCCTGTAACCAAACAGGGTCTGTTGGTAGCTTCCTTTAGCAGTCCAAATAGTTGTGATTACAACCCGTACAGGCTCCTGATAATATTTTAGGCTGCCAAAGGACAGACGTTATCAACAACTTCGGACATGGCTGGTATGGCTTCCATCCCTTTCTATTTAGAGTTCCATTCCTAGGAGTAATGTTATCAGTAATGATAAATGGCAATTAATAGGCAGGAAATAGCTTGACCTAGGCTTTTCACCAGGAAGAGTTTCTTTGTGGTTCCGCAGCACAAACTCTCCCTACATGTGACGCTGTTTGAGGAGTTAGGTGAAGGCCGGCAATTACAAGACCCCTACCCTGGCTTTCCTCTCCCTCACAAGGATCCAGAGGCCAGATATTTTCAAAGAGGTCTTTGTTTATATAATGGTGTTTGAATTAGAAACTGGTTTAGCTAGATGATTGTGTTACAGTTTCCTGAGTCCGGGAGTAGACAGTAGATAGAGTTTCAGTTTGAAAACAAGATACATTTTCAAAGCAAAAACTCTCAACTTCCAAACAGAAAAACGTACAGTGTGGATGTGGGAGGTGCCCTGTGTGACGGGCCGACTCTATCAATAGGCAAAGTGAGGTAACTGCCTCAAATGGCAGGTACGATTTATTTATCATTTTTCTATACTACATTTCTCCCACCTTTCTCAAGGTGGCTTGTAAAATTGTTAAAGAATAATAGAAAATTAAAATTCAATAGATTTACAAATGCTAAAATAGAATTAAATGAACTATAATATTAAAATTTAAACACTTTAAAATATATGACAATAGAACCAATTATCTCGAGAGGTGGTGAGCGCTCCGATGCTGGAGGCATTCAAGAGAAAGCGAGATAGCCAGCTTTCAGATATACTTTGATGTGGATTCCTTCATTGAGCTTGGACACCTTGCTCTTAGAGGCCTCTTCCAACCCCATTATTCTGTGATGCTTTGATAAGATTAAAAATACTAACAATAGTTTACCTTTTGAAAAGATAGCAAGCACATTGATTAAAATCTTATAATTTGAGTCACTTAGGGGTTATCTACATAGGTTCTGTTAAAGTGGGTTGTATGGGCTAAATAAGGGTGCTTGGGGTCAGGAGTGTGATATGCCATTTGGCATATCAGAGCTGACCCTATTTGGTCCAGCTCCTTCCAGTTGGAATTTCTGATATTGTAAAGTGACTTAATAAGCAAGCTGCTTCAGGATATCAGTAAATTGTACACTTTCTCTGATCCTTCGTGAGGTCAGAGAAGTGAATTTTTTTAAAGGCTGTCCTATCCCTAATGCACTGCATCACTTATAAAATATATATTTTAAAATATTTTCTTTGCCTTGTCTTAGAGGGCCAGACAAGAAACTGCCCACAGCCAAATGTTAATTTTTTAGTAATGTTTTTGTTACTCAGAAATGTAACATTATCATTATACTGTTTAAAGTAGCAATGCTGGCTTGTTGCTCAAAACAGAAAGGTGCTGAATAATATCATAACATTCGACAAGATACTTCCAGACTCTGATTCGGCATTGCAGGAATGAATGTTCACTTGTTGCTTTCCCCTTCTTCCCTTTACAATCTCTCATGGCCTCCCAGATCACTCCAAAAAGTACCTCTCAGCCTTCTGAATCCAATTTGGGGGTGTGAGGCGCTACAGAGATAGAGGACGTCCACAGATAGATGCCACCCCATGCATGAGAGTTGGATACAAACCTGTAAATAGGGTAGAGTTACACTGCCCACTGAAAGTCTCAGGACAGTCTTTTAAAGCCCCCTAAGAGTCCCCTGTCACTGAAAAAAATCCAGCTCCCAAAATGGAGAATTCCATTCTAGAAGCTTCCAGGAAGCATCGTTCTCCATTTTAGTACTATTTTGAAGGCAGGGGGCAGGATCTTTTAGGAGGCACAAAGTAGCCTCCCTCAAAAAGAAAATCATTAGTTTTTTTCTGGTCATTTCTGGTTCCTACAAGAAACCAGGGAGGTATCCCACAGAGATCTATAGGGTTCATAAATGGGGTGGGAGTGGCCTCCAAACTTCCACCATTCCCCTCCCCTACTGTAAATTTATCAGTGTTTACTTTAGTTAGGAAGCATGCATGACACCAACATTCTTATAAGAATGGATACATGAAATCTTTAGGTACACCAGATTAGAGGCAGGTATACCTCTGTTCTCAATCATCTCAGTGCAGGACACATAATAATAGGTTCAAGTTACAGGAAGCCAGATTTAAGTTGAATATCAGGAAAAAAAATTCCTAGTTGTTAGAGCAGTACGACAATGGAACCAATTACCTTGGGAGGTAGTGAGCACACCAACACTGGAGGCATTCAAGCGAAAATTAAGCAACCATCTGTCATATATATAGATTGATTTGAATTTCTTCATTGAGCAGGAGGTTGGACTTGATAGCCTCATAGGCCCCTTCGAACTCCATTATTTTCTGATTTCTATATTATTCCCTTTTTCTCTTGGATTCCATCATGGTCACTGCAGTTTAGACCCATGGTTTACCACAAGCAGCCAGGGTCAAAACAACTGGCTCATAGAGCATAGGTGTGTGCAATGTGATGGCACAGATGGGTTAAACCCCCTGTTCCTCTTACGTTGTAATAATGATTCAGTTGATGTACAGTAGATGCACCATCTGCCTCCCAACACAGTGGCTGCCTTATTTTAAAAAAGGGATGGGGAGATTTGACATTACTTTCCAGTGTTTCATTTAGTGTGATCCTCAATTTTTCTGGGAGGAGGGTTTGTCAGGGTTTGGTACCTCTTCTGTTCAAGAGTGTTAAAACAATTATAGGAGATATCACCCTAACTCTGCCCTAACAGTCTAATACTTTTAGACGTGTGAAATGAAATGCTACTCTTAGGGCAATTTCTATGCCCCCCCCTACAATTGCTTTAATACTCTTGAACAGACAAAGTACCAATCCTCGACAGGTTCCTCATATACTAGCAGTTCGAAGGCACGGTGAAATTGGTTCTGTCTTTTTCTCTTTAACAGGTGTTTTTGAGCTAAGGAAAGAGGTGGAAGAAGAGAAACTTGCCAGCAGAAGACCACACTGTCTGAAGCCCTGTGAAATTCCATGCAGGGCAACATGTGCAAAGCTTCCTCTAAAACTGCTCCAAGTTACAGCCAAAGGCCCAACCAGCTTTTCAAAGTTGTGCTTCTAGTGCAGATAGATTTTAGCCCCCACCCTCTAATTTAGAGGGGTACATTTTGTTCCTGGGAAATGAGGTTTTAAAAATCAAAGTCTGAGCTTCACGGCACATGACTTTGCCCTGTTTAAGTGTGTGTGGTCATCTTTTGCATAAGAAAATGTCATTAATTTTTAAATAACTTCTCTTATCTGTATGATAACATCCCATCAGTCCATTTTTTGCACCCGCGTACTGCCAACATGATTTTCGCACCTCCTCCAGCATTTTCTAGCTAGAGGGGAGAGCCCACACCTGCAAGAGGGCAACCACGACGGCTAAGTGGGGGTGGGAGAACAGTTTCTTTCATGCCATGTCTGTTCACAGGAATGCATGCATCCACCAGATCATTTGAATTAAATAGCCACATTTCTAGGCACAACCTTGTGAACTGAAGTCGCTCTTTCCCACGTTACATGGTACATTAAGCACAATTCCAATCATTTGTGAAAGGGGCTCATAAAACTGTAACCTGAGTAACCAACCGCCTAAAGCTCGGGTTGGGAACTGCCTCCGAGTGGAAACCCAGTTCTCTTCCCCCCCCCCCCCCATACCTTTCTCATAAACCAATGAATTTCCACAGGTTTGGGAGTACAGACCAGGTACTGCATTCTGCTTAGACGCCAGTCTTGCTTTGTTATAATTTATTCTGTATCTATGTTCTTAGAATCATGGCTTAATTTGTGGCACAATTAAAATGAGTAAAGGCAAAATATTGTTGCACATTAAAGATTAACAGATTTACTTCAGTGTGAGCTTTCATGGGTCAAAATTCACTTATTTTTGGTGTCCTGAAGAAGCAGATTTTGACACACAAAAATGCACTTAGAAATATATCTGTTAGTCTTCAAAGTGCTGCAATATTTTGCTTTCCCACCCTCTTCCCCCCCCCCCCCTTTAATTTGCCTACATGTTTATGCAGACTAATGTGCTATTTCTTTGGAAACTGACTAGCCGGTATTTATCTGTTGCACTGCATTTTAAGCCTGCTGTAGGTTGTCCTGGGCCCCTTGTGAGGAAGAGAGAGAGAGAGAGAGAGATTGAAAGCCATCTTTGAGAGAAAGGTGTGGTATAAACAATGAAATGAAATAAACAGATGAAACTTGCAGTTGCTTGATTCAGCTTTGCTTTGGCAATCTACAAAATCTGAATTTTCCTCTGTAAACTTCCAGGTACTCTTAGGCCTGAGATCCAGTTTACACAGTCAAAAAGGGCACCATGATACATCCTGACGGCCCCTAAGGGGACATGTTCATGTTGAGGATTAAAGTATGTGGAAATAATGTTATTTCTTTCATTCATTATTTTAATTTCTAGCATTTTTACTCTGCCCTTCATCTGAAACAGGTCATAGAGCAACGTAATTTCAAAAATTAAACAAACAAACAAAAACAAGACAGCCTCTTCTTGCAGACGTCATCTGAAAAGACAAAATAAAATCCAGCCAAGGGGAGAAAAGGAGAACAAGCAAACTCAGGCACCAGTTCCAGTCACTGGGTGGCAGTTCTTACAATGGTCAGCTGGAACTGAAGCTGCCCAGGGAAGAGAAGCTGGGTGATGCTGAGCCGCTCAAAGGGCTCTGGTTCCCATCACCATCTGTTCATCCATCCATCCCAACAGGGGTGCAATCACAGGAAATGTCAGTGAGAGGTGATGTTGAATCCAGGGAAGGTACGCCATAGGTTTTCCGTGACAGCGTATCCCCAATAAAGGTCAGGGTGAATCACACAGAGACCTTTTCTAATGGGCGAATTGACTTTAGATTAACTTCCATTAAAGTTACTTCCAGTTCATAAGACATATTGTCTGTGTTTCTGAAATGATTTGTTTTGCAATTGTAGGAATTGGGTGGACGCGAATGGTGTGATGCATCAGCATGTGACCTTGGGCATTTTCTTGTTACTGCATTCTTTATTGTGTCTATATTCTTTTCATACTTTTGCTTTTTCTTCCCCTCCCTTTATGTGTCAGGATTTATTAATATGTATATATAATTCACTCATTAAAAATCCCTTGCACATAAGGAATCAATTTTTACAGAATTTAAATAGCTAGAAGGTATTTAAATTCTACTACCCATGATAGTGATTCATTCATCTATCAAAATATAAAATCTGTCACATAGTTCTTCTAATAGATACACATATGAAATAAATGCACACATGCACACACACATGTGCACACTTACTTTCAAGTCTGCTTTTCCCACACCTTCTCTCCAAACGGTATTCAGAATAAGCAGTTCAGTATGGAAAATGAAATGTCTGAGTGAATTGATGTTCGTCAAATTTAGAAAAACTAGAACAAATCAATGAACCACCCAGGAATCTAATATTCAGAGTATTCCCATACTCATAACATCAAACAGTATGGAAAACATTTTCAAGGTAAGCCCTCTGTATTTGGAAACTGGTCCCTAAAGGCAGAAAGATATAACTTTCTTGGCCTACCTGTTTAACAGAAGGGCTATGGTCTGCATGCACAATAGGATCAGGCTCATGCATAGCTCATGAAAATGTATGTTGAAAAATGCTGGCCACAGTCTTCTGGAAAAGGTGGTTGGTTGGCAGGGGTGGCCTGAGCATTGCAGGCATGGGACATTTGTTCCAGATGAGGGAACCTGCAAGGAACACTGCCATAGGGGCTCCTGGATCTCCCAACAGACTGTGACCCTATGCTGCTCGGCCACTTGAAGTTTGAGAGCTTGGAAAAGTTACTTCTGTGGACTTGGACTCGAATCAGCATGGCCATGCACCCTTTTTAGGTGGGGGATTCTGGGAGTTGTATTTCAAAGCAGTACATTTTCCAAGAATTGATCTTTACAGATCTTTGGCCTGTGTTTGAAATCATTCTGGAAGGACAGGGAAGTTTCTGGGGGACAGGGAAGAGATACTTAGTGGAAAAGTGGCTTGTGGCCTTCAAGAAAGGGCAGTGAGATGTTGGATAACTTGGCCCTTCAACAAAACAGTGTTCATTTGAATGAGCCATCTCTCTTGCATCAAATACTGAATTCTAGTCACTGGTCTGGATGCTGTCCAAAACAGAGCATTTTGTTTAATATAACGCAGGTGCTCTAGTAGTTGTGCAAACACTAGGAGAACCATTAGCACAAACAAGCATTTATTGCAATAAGTTGGCAATGAGTTCCAACGGTGCTTGTGCAACGCCTTGTGCGGGTGGAAGCTTGCACAAGAGCGAGAAAGGGTTTATGCAGGCTGGCAAAGCTTTGTGATGATGGCATTGGATAGTACTGGAAACACTTTGACCTGAACATTCAATACTGTCCATTCTTTTGCTAGCATGGAACTAAGCAATATCTGCAGTGTGGCTTTCCTTGTGTGTAGATCGGAAGGAGCAATCTGGAGCTGGAATGACTGACCAGGGTTCGAGATGTGAGAAGGATAAACCCCTGCCTAGTATCCTCCCATAATAAAGGCACCTGGCAGTGCAAATAATTCCTCTAAAACGCTTCACTGTAATAGCCAATAACTGCAAAATCCAGGTACACCTGCACAGTGTCATATTTTTAACTCTTTAGTTCAGCCTTCAGTCTATGTTCCCTGTAAGCTGTGCACACGGCACTCACCCAGAGCTCCATTGGGGTTGCGCACAGGCAGCCAGGGTGTGTGCGCGTGCATGCGTGCACTAAATTGTACCAGATAATCAATGTGTACATCTCCAATTAGACAAGAGTATCTCATGGAAACCTAATTAAACACATATATGCGGCCTCTGTGCTTAAAATCAGTTGTTCCTCATGCTATCTGAATATCACTTTTTAAAATCCTGAGCACTTACCAATATCTGTAGGGTTAAAGGAGAACATAGATACTGATATCTACAAAAGTCAGGTACAAGTCGGTCTCTAAAGCTGTCAATTTTGGAAAACCACTGCTTTTCATTCAGCTGCCACCCTACATTTTGAACTCATTTTAAGCTATTCAGAGCAATATCAAATGCAGAAAATCCTGGTTTATACCCTGGCTAGAGATCACGCCTCAGATTTTGTCTCTGGGCAAGACTTCTGTTTCCTAGCTACAAGGGAGAATGTCCGCCAGTGACTTAAAACAACAACGGCTCAAAACAATTCAAACAAAGAAGCAAAATCCATTGTGTTTCCTAGGTAAAAATATGTGTTTGTGTGTCTTATCACTCTTCCCGTATCCAGTGTTTCTGAGATACTACTTATGAAAACACAGTCCCTCTTGTCTAAAAAAAAATAAATACATGAAATGATCAGATTACTGTATATACATCAAATGAGGAAAAAGCAAGGAAAATTGGGCTGAGAATGGAGGGTGAGTAAAAGGGGAAGCAGGGCAGGGGGAGCTGTTAACTATTTACTACTTGTGTTCTGTTTGGGTCCTTGCCTTTTGGTAGCTCAGATCCTTGTGACAGTAGGATGTGTGTGTTAATGTATTCCTCCCACTAGACCCACCTTGCATGGGAAAGGCAACCGTAACAAAAAGCAGACTGTTCCTTGTTCATGAATATTAATCAGTAAACTCCCCTTGGTATTTTAAATGGGAGGCTACAACCCTAACCCTCCCTCCCCCCGCACCCGGCAGCTCAGGGCTCAAATGGCCTGGAGGAGGAAAAACCAGGGGAAGTCCTGGGAAAGCCATACCCAGAGAGGCAGCCCTGACTCAAGAGGCCTTCCAGGCAGTGACATATAAAACTCCGAGGTCAGGGGCCAGAGAAAGAGGAGGAATCGGCTTTGTTTCCGCTGTGTGTCACTGAAAGCTAAACCTTTCTGGAACATTCAAAGCTGCATTTTGGGCTATTTAACCTTGAAAACAAAAGGCTTATTTATTCCCAACCCCTAGCACACACATACGCACACACTCTCTCACTCCCCTTCACCAAGTTTTTTCTCTCCTCCAGTTGACAGTGGTGACATATGAAGGGGACGTTCTCCTCCTCTAAGGCTCATGCCTGGGCAGGCCACATTAGCCTCTGTTTGCCCCCCAAAGGAACAAGGAGATTGTAGGAGTTCATTGGGGATTTCTGACTCTTTGGGGGGGGGGGAATCTGGGCTGAGATGCAATCCAAGATGTTGGATGGGAGAAACGAATTGTTTGGGTCCACAATTTACAGAATCACCCAGCCATCAGGGGGAATAAAAAAAAAAAAGAACTTGGCCAAGCTTAGGAAGGAGATGAGCAACCATTTTCTCTCACACAAATATCATGCTTAATTGGGGTAGATGGGAGTAATGGACCAAAATATTAGGAGGGCCAGAGGTTCCCCATCCTTGCATTAAAAATGAATCCACAAATCTACTGCTAATGTGTAGATAGATCTGTGATCTCACAAATTCCTTTGATCTGGAGCTCGTTTGCTCAGTGAGTGATTATCTAATAATCTCAGGGTGCAGCTACACAGCAGGGAAAAATGTGCATTGATCTGCTGTGATTTGTACCTGTGTGGAAATTGAGTTTCTGTGGGTGAATTAAATTTTGCTGTCCAGAAAGGAGTCAGCAGAGAAAGAGGAGGAATTTACTAATCAGCACTTGTTTGCAGCTTGTTAAGGCAGTTTCTGCTATAGCCATCCAGATGTGCAGGCAGAGTGATGCTGGTTGGCAATGTCCTCCTTTCTCTTTCTTTGTTAAATTGGACTCTTCAGTGCTCAAATGCAACTTCATTTCAGCACTGTCATGAAGCCTTAAAAAAAACACATTTAGAGACAGGGGATGCTTGGTTGAGGGGAAGTTACACCCTTGTGAGTGCCCCCTTGCCCCAGCACCACCCCTGCACAAACACCCATTGCTCTTCTACATCACCACAAGTGGTTACAGTGGCTGAACTGATGTGAATGCATTTGCTTGCAAAAAAATAATAATATGTAGAAGCCTCAGTGGGAGAAGAAGAAAGTACAGATTAGAAGGGGAAAAGTCCAGGCTGATTCATGTTGACTTGAATGTTATGTAGTCAATGGAAAATAATGTGAATCTGACCATCCCAACCCCTGAGTGATTCTCATGCTATCTGTGCAGTAGGAGGGACAGTTTCTGCACTGGGATTGATGTAACAGAGCTTGGGAAAGTTACTTTTGGGGAGTAGCTTCTAGAACTCCCTATCCAGGCTGGATTCTGAAAGTTTTTAGTACGAAAAAAAGGAACGTTTTAAAGCTCTGAGTAATCTTGCCCTTGAATTAAGGACTTGTAGAATAATCTAATCAATGGCTGAGATGCATTGGAGGGACACATGTTGAATTTTCTCATCTGTTTTGCAAAATTCCTACTTATGTAAACTCTGAGGAAAGTTGCTGTTGTTTACAGTGGGAATAGCTAAGCAGAAGGAACAACATGTAGGTTTAGCGTAGTCCTGATCTAAAATAGCTTTGGTTGTGCCTTCATAGAACTTAAGGAAAAAGAAAGCATTTAAGTAGTAAAGTAGAGAGTCATCTGTTACAACAGGGAAAGGACTAGATGCATATAACCTGGCTTTTTCCTCTGGCAAGATTTCAGCTTTTATTTGATCTGAAATGTTTAATTCAGATATTTGATCTGTAATTTTTGGAGTAGCTGAAATAGCTCTCCCTCACTATCCTTGCCTAAATAAACCTGCAGTGTTCTTGGGAAACGTGATCCTTTCTTTTAAAATAGATTTATAAAATAACAACTGTGCGCTCTAATGATGCTTCTGCAGCTAACTATTTTGAGAGACAATACAGACAAATTTAAGCCAAATTTAGGCACCGTCAAACTCCATTGATTTTAGCACAAGATGTATCCTTTTCAAAGCAACTCATTTAAAAATGTTTAACTGTTGCCTGGATTGTGCCAAGGAACAGAGAATTTTACCACATATGTCTGGGGAAGTGGACTGGATCCATGAAAGCTCACATCAAAATATAGCAGTTGGTCTTTAAGTTGCCACAACATTTTTGTCTATTTTTTATTTTTACTCTTTTGTTTTGTTTCTTATCTAATACTACCACAGTAAATTATTAACACTGTACAGCCAAAATTATGTTGCTTGGTGTAGTAAATCACACTAGAATATGCCCATTGAATCAATGGGTATTTGGTGAGTCAACCCCTCCATAGGTTCCATTGATTCAAATGGGCGTACTCCAATTGTAACTTACTTCAATATAGGAAAGTAGTATACTAAAACTGTACATCACACAGAGAGAGAGAGAGAGAGAGAGAGTAAGTCACAGTTGGAGTAGGCCTATTTGAAATAATGGAAGTCACAGGGTTGACTAACTAAATCCTCATTGATTCAATGGGCCTACTCTAGTCAGGCTTCCTATACTGAACAACAACAGGATCTCAGCCTACATGTTCTGTTTATAGGTCCTAAAGGAGTAACATTGCCATTCCTTGTCTTGTGTTATTGCCCCATGGCAATATGGCAATGTGGATGTTCAAAACACAGCATATATCATTTTGATGGGTCTCTGTAAAAACAATTATGGGTGTTAGAATATTTGGCATTAGATACAAACATCTGTAAAAAATTACTTTTTATATTGGCTAGACAACAGATAGCAGGTCTCTCAGAAATAAGATAAAATGTTTGTGTAAAATATTTTTACAGAACTTTGCTAGCAAATGTGTTTACCCAAATGCCTTATCATGTATGCTTGCATATGTATGTGTGCATGTGTGAGATCGTTTCCACTGAAATGTAAGCAACACTAGGATGGAATGCCTTCTTGGGTTACCAGGGCAAATTATCCATAGGCAGCCACTTCTGGTGAAAAACAATGTTTGTTTGAATAGCATTCTGGGAAATGTTTGGTTGGAGAAGTTTCAGGGTTATTGTTTTTTAACTAGTAAAAAGTTCTCTGGCTATGTTCTCTGACTATTCCCACTCCCCACCTTTCTTAAACTATCATGGCATGATAAGGTAAAAAGGATGGCTAGGTAAAAGCAGTGAGCTATCATGAAATTATTGTTTCTTTTTTGTTGCCTTGTGCTACAAAGCCTGGATAACTGGAAATCTCGCTTCTAGATGTATAAAATAAAGTTGGCCCAGCTGGAGCATTCTCTTGTTTTTCTGTACGGAGTCTTAATTGAACTGAAAGGTACAATTCATTTTAAAATATGGCTCTGATACTGTTGCAACCGGGCAGAAAAGCACCAGCTTTTATTAATGAATGTAAGGCAGATGTGGTGTTCAACAAAATATTCTGATATGTCATAACTTCCAATGAAAGTTCTGTGCCATAGCTTTTTATTCATAAATTCTATTGATTTGAGACCTAAATTGCAGAAGAACAGCCAGTTTAAGGCTAAAATGAAGTGCTAGTTGCAACTAAAATAGACCTGCTCAATCAGTGAGACTTAGCTGGCTGGATAGCTCAAAAATTTAGGTACCTGGATGTGAAGCCAGAGGTTGGGAGTTTGATTCCCCACTGTGCCTCCTGCGAGTAGAGCCAGCCTGTGTAGCCTTGGGCAAGCTGCTCAGTCATGGGATGCCCCTAAAATAAGGGAATGAGAAACCACTTCAAAGTGTTCTCTACCTGGAAAACCTTGGAAAGGGGTTGCCATAAGTCAGAATTGACATACCAGCATGCAGTGATGATGATGATGATAGTGTGTCACGGATTCTCCAGCCACCATAAGAGTTCTTGTCTCTAGTATGTGAAGAAAGCACCATGCACTTCCTTTCACAATCATAGTTTGCCCAATTTATGCAAATGTCTCCAGTATCTTTTTCTTTTTTTGAAACTAAGCACAAACAGCAAGCAGAAAAGGGCAGCCTTGTTGCTCAAAGAGATGCAAACAACCTATCTAATGCTTCTTTTTAAAAATCCATGCAATCTACAGTTTGGGTTTTGTACAAGTCTGCAAAAACAACAACAAAAAAAAAACAACCAAAACAGTATTGCAAATGGACCAAATATTTCTGAGACTAAAAAATAAAAATAAAAATCACCCTCACACCACAAGTAGCAAAATGTACATGATTTCCTGTTCAGTGTGCAAAGATGAACCAGGGAATGATTTACATTTGTACTTCTAATGTTAGAATATCAGTGTCCTTGTATTACATGGAGAGCCATCATACCATAAAAGGGATTTCTCTTTTCAGGAGTACATGTTCCATGTTCTGAGAGTGGGAAAGGCTAGCTTTCCTTTCTTGTGTGCTTGGGCTACATCTGTTCATATTGCCTAATTCTGGCTAAATTCTGGAAGGGTTTTATTTTAGGCAAAATAATGGGTGCAAGCAGCACTCCTCCACTGCCCTGCTGCCTGTCACTTAAGGGAAGCCTGAAGGATGCCTTTATGGATGAAAAGAAAATGACTGTATGAAGCTTCAGTCTTTCTTCCTGCTATCACTAAGTGCAATGTATACTGGAATTCCTGTTCTGCAGACAAGAGATAAGACTATACGTCAGCATTTCTGCATCCTGCAAGGCATGTTGGAATGCAAGTCTCATAATCTCTCACCACCATGGCCACTGACTGGAGAAAGTACTTTCTGGACTCTCACTCTGAGAATTTGCTCACTGATGATTCTGGGAATCCAAAAAGTAACTTTTCTAGGTTCTGGCTGCTCTGCAGCGATGGGAGTTGTTACCCCACACATCTGAAGGTTTCAAGTTTGAGGAAGGTTGGATCTGTATCGCTCTCTTCACATCATCTTTCCTTGGATGGGGACTGAGAATCCATTGCTTCTCTCCACCCCATGCAGATCAGTAAGAAGAGATGGACCTGAGAAAGGATGATGCTTCTGCCTTGGGAAATGTGTGAGGGGGAGAAGTATCAACATCTCATGTAAACAGATGAAGGAGACAGGTCAGGTCCATATATCTCTGCTAGCTATGAGAAGAGCAATGGAAAGATGCCCAAGATTGCTCAACCCCTGGAAATACACACAACGAAAATACTATACAAGTTTCCTTATATAACTAAGCTTTGCGGTGATGCTGTGCCAACAGTTCTTGCATGTTCTGTGGAGGCAGAAAGAGGGTAATCAAATTACAGCCCTCACAGAAGAACCCTTTGGCTACCAAATTAGAAGAAGGTTTACCAGGAGGGTGAAAAAAAAATATCATGATCGCTGCATGTCTACTCAGAAGCAGATCCCACTGAGTTCAATGGGACTCACTCCCAGGTAAGTGAGTGTAAGGCTGCAGCTTAAGAGTGAAATCCAGCATTTTCACAGACAGGATTTTACTTAGACCATGGGACTTTCTGTCACTCTGTTCTGCCCCAGAGGAGGTTGGCCCCAATCCTCTGGAGCAGAGCTGGAAGAGTCAAACGGGAACTTGGCCAGCAAGAGGCCCTTTTCAAATTCCACTGCCGGAAACCTTTTTTTCAGGAGGACTAAGTGGATGGCTACCCAAAAGTTGCACTTGTGTGCATCATTATGCCTGGAAGTCTTAACAAAGCTATGGTACTTTCTCTTCATGGCCAGCCACATTACGCTTGTATCCCCAGTGAATGTGCCTACTGTCTCGTTCTGCACGGTAAGTGTGCACAGCTGTTCTTGGGCGGGCAAGCAAAGCCAGGAGGCTTTCTCTCCAGTTGGCAAAGGCATGGGATGGCGTCGGGCAGACTGTCTGGTCTCTTTTACACCTTCTGTTCAGGGTGTCTTTGTTTTGATGGGACATCTTGCAGATCTTCTGGAATTTTGTCTGATCTCCTTGGTCCTTCCTGAGCATTACTCTCCTAAGCCAAGATTAGCTCAGTGAGGACAATTTGCAAGTCAATGAGATGTCATTCCCCATGCCAGAGCTAGCTTTTGAAGCGCTGTCTTTCTTCCCTTGACTGATTCGCCAAATCCTTTGCTTGTAGCACCTTAAACATGGAAAGTTTTATTTGGCATAGACTCTCGTGGACTGCAGCCTCCTCGTCCATCGAAGTTCATGCCAAGCAAAACCTGTTAATCCTTTGGATTCTGAGGGAGATTTGATTCCTAGGAAGTATTATTCTGCCTATGTGTACCTGAGGAAAGATGCAGTGACATGAACATGGATCTGTATACTGGCTTTACTGACTACAAGTAACTCTGACAAACTTCAACATAGCAAGCTGGTGAAGCTGTCCGTCAAAAAAAGGTCTTGGTTTGAGAGATGCTTTTGTGTAATTGGCAAGCTGTACTGGTAATGGAAAGCTGCAGTGAAAGCCGTAGATCAGACGACAAAGAGCCCAGAGGTACAAAGTGCTGGACCTGGAATGTGGAGAGGGCCAGGGCAGTGGACACAATTCCTTCTAAACGTCCACTTGTACAGCTTGGAGACAAACTGCCCACCTGGTTTATTAGGGAGAGGGCGGTGATGAAACAAGTGAGTTGGAGACTAATACAACAATGGCAGGAAACTTGGAGCAAGTCCCAACAAAATACTAGTATTGCTCACTGGAAGGCCAAATCTGTAGCAGCTGCGGCGGCAAATAAGTGCTTCTTTCCTGCCACCATTGTATCTGCACAGAGTCATCCAGGACTGTTGTCAAGGCCCTGTTACGCTGTAGCCCAGGAGAAGAGAACACAGTGCATGTGTCAGTTCACTGTGAAGCATTGGCTCCACACTTTGTAGATGGCATTGCTTGGACCTGCTCTGACTCGGATACTGGAGGTGACACACGTCCTGTAACGTTGGTCTCTGCATATTTTGTGTTAATGCTGAAGGTCCAGTTTATGCAGCCTGATATGTCAACAATCATTGAAGAAGTGAGAGCCACCCACCTGTATGCTGGATCCTCCCTGGCTTATAAAAGGAGCAAGTGGGGACCCAGCCGAATGGGTAAGGGGAGTAGTGAATGCCTCCTTAGAACAAGGCAGTAATCCAGCCTCCTTGAAAAGGTGATTATATGACCTCTGTCGCAGAAGTCCTCCCTGACCCTCCACCATACTGGATAATTACCAGCCAGGCTCAAATATTTCATTATTGGACAAGATTCTGGAGCGTCTGGTGACTTCTCAGCTCCAGGAGTTCCTGGGTGACATGGATTGTCTCGATTCATTTAAATCTGGTTCCAAGCCTGGTTATGGGATGGAGATAGTGTTAGTCACCCTGGTGGACAATCTCTGTCTGGAATTATACAGGTTGTAAGTGTCCCTATTGGCTCTGCTGGGTCTCTTAGCAGCATTTAATACCATTGACCATGGTATCCTTCTGGGACGGGCTTCAACTGTTCCTGGAGGGCCAAGCTCAGAAACTGGTGCCGAGGGACTCCTGTTTGATGCCCTGGCCTCAGGGTTTTCTTCTGTTCCTTGTGCTACTTGACACGTACATGAAATTGCTGGGAGAGGTTGTTTGGAGTTCAGTACCACCAATATGTGGATATTACTCAATTCTGTTTCTCCTTTCCATTATTATGGGTAAAATATTTCAGTTCTAAACCTGTGTCTGGTGTCAGTAATGGACTGGATGAAAGTGAACAAACTGAAGCTTAATTCGGACGAGACTGAGGTGCTCCTAGTTGGGAAAAAACCTGTTGCAGAGTTTTGAATTTTTGGTTAAATCCTTCTAGCTGTACAGCACAAGTGTGGGGATTCACAGAGCAGAATATCTTAAAGTTCCCCAAAGTAGTCCATCCGTTTTCTCATTAACTAGAACTTACAGTCTCAGTTACTTGCTTTGAGACATGAGTAGGAGAAACAATAAAAGGTTTCATTAGTTACTATTGAACAGATCAAACAGCAAACTGACAAACATGACTGCTTTCAGCAACACACTTCAACAGACTCAAGAGAGGGGGGAGGAAAGCACTGAGCAGAGAGGTGGGGTTCTTTTTGAAATCAGAGGCAGGGAAGGAATGATTTATTGATTAGTGCTGGATAGATTGACAATCACCCCAGTCCAGAAAGGTCCCTCCCAGCGAAGCCTTTCCAGGCAGCATGTGAGGTTGTAAAAACTCCAACAGAAGCAGCTCAGGGAATAGAGATCCAGTTTGTGCTGAGTGAGGTTACACTGCCCCTGAAAACTCAGTTTGCAGTTTGAATGCAATCCTGGATATCCAGAAGTATATTTGCACGGTTAAAATTAGCACATCAGCTATGCCTGTCCTTGAGATGTCTCATCTGTTTATAAATATTGTGATTGATTGCATTTTAGGTGTTTTAGTAGTTTTTTTTTATTCTTTATAGACTGGTTTCAGTCTCTCTGTTGGGAGAAAGCCAGGATATAAAATACTTCATATTAAGTATTTGAGAATGCACACTGTGCAGTGCTTTGTATTCTCAGTTCTCCTACATATATGATGAGCAGCTGTGGACTTCAACACATGCTCTCAGCTTGGCTATACTCCTGGACCTATCCCTGAGCCTGGATGCTTAGGTCTTGGTAGTGGTCAGGAGTGCATTTGCCCAGTTAAAGCTGGTTTACCAGCTGCACCTCTTCCTTGAAATGTCTGGTTTTGTTGCAGTGAGATATGCCCTCCTTGCATCCTGCTTGAATTATTGTGATGTGTTCTACATCAGGTTGCCTTTGAAGATGGTTTGGAGACGTCAGCTGATTGAAAATCCTGGAGCCAGGCTGCTGACGAGGGCTAGTTAGAGGGAACATATATAGTCTTGCGAAAAAGCAAGTACACCCTCTTTAAATTCTATGGCTTTATGTATCAGGACATAATAAAAATCATCTGTTTCTTAGCAGGTCTGAAAATTAGGTAAATACAACCTCATATGAATACAAACACACGACATATTACACCGTGTCATGATTTATTTTACAAAAATAAGGCCAATATGGAGAAGCCATATGTGAAAAACTAAGTACACCTTATGATTCAATAGCTTTAGCTGTCAGACAGATGGCCTCACATTTGACTCTAGAATACTTTGGTATTCAGAGAAGTTCATGGTTGACTCAGTGACTGTAAGGTGCCCAGGTCCTGCGGCTGCAAAACAAGCCCAAACCATTACACTTCCGCCACCATGCTTGATAGTTAGTATGTTTTTGCCAAATGTGGCATTGTGCATTATCACCAGACATCTTCACTTTGGTCTCAACTGTCCAAAGGACACTGTTCCAGAAGAGGTTTATCCAAATGCAGCTTTGCAAACCTAAGCCATACTGCCATGTTCTTTTTAGAGAAAAGAGGCTTTCTCCTGGCAACCCTTCCAAACAAACCAAACTTGTTCAGTCTTTTTCTAATTTTAATGTCATAAATGCTAACATTTAACATGCTAACTGAGGCTTGTAGAGTCTGAGATGTAACCCTTTTTTTTTTTTTTTTTTTTTTTTTTTTTTTTTTTGCAATATCTATGAGCATTGCACAGTCTGACCTTGGGGTGAATTAGCTTGGATGTCCACTCCTGGGAAGACCGGCAACTGTATTTAATGTTTTCCACTTGTGAATAATCTTCCTCACTGTAGAATGATGGGCTTTAAATTGTTTGGAAGTGGCCTTATAACCCTTCCCAGATGGATGGGCAGCAACAATTGCTTCTCTAGGATCATTGCTGATGTGTTTCCTCCTTAGCATTGTGTTAACACACACCTGAATGCTCCAGACCAGCAAACTGCTAAATCCTCAGCTTTTATAGAGGTGGTCACACTTACTGATAATCAATTACTCAAGGGCATTTGGTTAGCAGCATCTCGCTGCTACTTAGCCTTTTAGTTGCTATGGAAGCAGTAAGAGTGTACTTAGTTTTTCACACATGGCTTCTCAATTTTGGCTTAATTTTTGTTAAATAAATCATGACACAGTGTAATATGTCACCTAATATGTTACCTAATTTTCAGACCTGCTAAGGACCAGATGGATTTTATTATGTCCTAATACGTAAAACCATAGAATTCAAAGAAGGTGTACTTTGTTTTTCACATGACTCTAACTTCCCTGTTACAACAGCTTCACTGGCTGTCAGTCTGTTTCCAGGCCCAATTCAGTCTGCTGGTTGTGACTTATGAAACTCTATGCAGCTTGGGCCCAGGCTATCTGAAGGACTGTATCTCTACATATGAGCCTTTTGTGCACCTAAAATCTTCAGGGAAGGTCTGAAGAACCTGGGAGAGTAATTTGGATGTAAGACAATGTCATTGTTTAAATGAGATGCAGCCAAAGTCAGGATAGCTACGATGATGTCCAGTCTCTGATAGGAGAAGAACAAGAGGAAGTCTTTCAGGTAAAAACAAAACAAAAATAAGAAGTAAAGAAGACAAAAAGGTTGTGGCACCTTAAAGAGTAACTACTGTATTTTAATGTGAGCTTTCGTGGACAAGTCTACTTCTTCAGACTTGTCCACGAAAGCTCACTTTAGAATATAGCAGTTAGTCTTTAAGGTGCCACAACCTTTTTGTCTTCATTATTTTTTTAATTTTGTTTTGTTTTTGCCTGATGGGCTAGCACAGATTAACACGGCTACCTCTTCTAAAGAGAGAGTCTGTTAAGGTTCCACAAGGCTACTAGATCTGCTATCGCAGAATTACACGAACATTTTCACCTGAAAATCCAAGCGATGCTTGTTAACCACCCCATTCTTGTGTGTGGCATGGTATTGATGAATTGCATAAATGATGCTGAACTTTTTTTCATTCTGTTAAGCCAAGGCAGCTCTTTATTTCCAAGAGAGTCCTTGCTGATTAGCATTAAGGTACACGTGTTGAAGGACTACTAAAAGGCTTGATACAGCCAAAGTGAAGCCTGTCAACCCCCAACTGATTTAAGTACATATTTACTGTGTCCCACTGAAGCTCTTGGGACCAAAGTCTGGTTCAGGCTTTATAGATGCCGCTATTATCAACACAGTAGCCTTACATTCTTTGTTGTCACTTTCTCCACCCGAGCACCACCAAGTGCGAAGAAAAGAGGTCCCTGCCCACATCTAGGCTGCATACACGAGCAAGAACCCTGGGTAATCTTGAGTTCTTGCTCACAAGAAGAAGCTACATGCATGCAGGAGTCTCTTTTCCCCAGGCTTGGTGCTAAAAGCATGAATAAAATAATGTGCTCCCCTCTAAGCATGTTGACAACACTGGAATCTATAATTCCTTACTAAAGTTGTAAGCTACAGTTGTAGGCATATTTCTGTAGGGGTAAGTCTCACTGAGCACAATGGACCTTATCTCTCAGTAAGCACTGTAGCACTGTGCTGTAAAGTTTCTTAACTCTGGGTATATTACGTGCCTCAAATCCATAGTACACCTGTCCAATTCCACATTCTCCTTTTGAACTTGTCTGGCAAGCAGCAAGATGTCTTACGATATTTATCTTATTTACTTGACACTTATTTAAGTGTTACTATTTAATAAGCAAGGATTTAATAACACCTATTTAGTGTTATTATTTAGTGTTTGCACACCTGCCATAAGCCTCAGGAATAAAGCCGCTATCAGTTTTAAGAAATTTATATGCTATCTTTGCAGTCTTGTTTCAGAAGAAAAATATAATGACTAGAAACCAAAGCCCCATTTCTGTACAGCCTGTATAGTAACAGGAGGGACCCACACACCGTATGCTTCCGGGCTCATTCTGAATTATGTTGCGGCAGCTCATTGCCCAACGCAATCAACAACTTATAGTCTGAAATGAGGGTGGGGGGACTTACTGCTTATCAGAACTTTCAGGCACATCTGCAGTTATGCAGGAACTTCTCCCGCACATGCACTATGTGCTTTTGATCGGCTCTGGAAGAGCTGGAATGCCAAATCTGAAGGAATGTTAGAAGCCGCAGTCTTAGAGCCATCTGAAGGACACCACTTGGAGGAAGCTGCATGATGACCATGGAAGAATGTGGTCATATTGACATTAAATGATGACGATGCAGGAGGCTGTTCTAGCATTTTGGCTCATGGGGTTTCTGGTATTCTCCAGAAACTCCAGACTACAACTCCAACACTTCCAGGCCATGTTGGCGGGGGAGAGTGGGAACTGCAATCCAGTACCTTGGAGGGTGCAAATGTCTGGCACCCTACATATTTAGTTGCATTTAGTTGTGTGTGTGGTGGGGGAGAAAGAACTTGTACTAGCTATGCAACTGACAAGATAAATTCCTCTTGAAGGAAACAGCCATGCAAGCATTATTCTGGACTGTGACATTTTTACTGTTTGCTAATGCTAGCAATTGCTGTGGAAAGAGGGAAAGCAGGTATCCTTATGTCGGTGGTATTTCCCTCATGTTTTCTATCTTAGTTTAATTGAGTCATTTGGTGCCTAAGGCAGAATTCCTCTCTACAGAACTGTCTGCAGCAGCCTTTGTATGACTGCTCTTTGAGTCATCAGATCAAGAGGAAGGCCTCTTACAGATCATGCTGGTGTCCACCATGGACTTCAGAATTAGGTGGCAGTTGGAGATCTTAAGTGCTAATGGTTGAATCTCCCTCCAGACCTGAGAAGCTGAGATCCAGAGTCAGTTTGTGTCCCCTTGGCTTACTCTTGTAGTTTCTAGTCTGATCCAGCAAGACTGGGCCAACGTGGAGCCTCGGAGCGACATGAAGCCCTCAGGAGTCCAAATGTAGCATCCCTGCAGTCACACCTCTATGCCCAAATTATTGGGGGGGGGGGGAAGGGAGGCGCAGAAATCCCCATTTACGATTTGGGGAACAGGGGCAATTTTGCCATGTTCTGGTGGCTTCTCAAACTTTAAATAAAAAAAGAAAAGAAAAGGGAGGCTTCTTCAGAAAAAAAATATCCCAATTTCTGTACATTTTTTGTGGGTGGCTGGGTGGCTGGCTGGGTCATGGGGGCAGCTGTTGCCCTCTGAGGTCCTGGGACCGGTGTGCTGCCTCCCCAACTCTGCAGGTTGCCCATCTCAGCAATGGGAATGAGGAAGCTGTGCCAGTGAAGGAAAAGGACCCTTTGAGGAAAGGGTTAAGGAAGCTCAATGGCACCACACGGCTTTTGTAGGAGGTGTTGGGTTAGGAAGCAGATGGAAAAACAAGGGAGAACTATATCATCTGAGGGAGCAAGAGACCTTGGAACGGCTGAGAAGTGAGAATGAAGGAGGGGTGAGGGTGAAAATGTATTGGGATCTAAGAGCAAAGAAATGAGGAGGAGATAAGATCGGAGAGGGTTGTGAGAGTGAGACAGATATGCAGGATCTGGGAGTGGAGGAAAAGAAGTGTCGCAGGATCAAAGGAGGAGGAGAAGGTGAATGGTTTGGGGAGCAGAGTCCAGGTTGAGAGGAGGTCACTGAGGTGAGACAAGAGAAAGTCAATTAGGGAGGCTGCAACAGGCAAAGTGAGAGAACATGATCAAGGTGTGAACCGTCATTAAAGAAGTAGAGAGGTCATATTTCACTTGTTCCAAAAGGACAATTGACGGGGGTTTGGCAACAGACTACTAGACTGAAGATATACATAGCATATGGGTTTTTGTGAATTTTACAATGTCTGCAGAACTCTTCAGCTTCTCTTCTTGGGGGACGTGTTCAGCATATCACGCGCTCCCAAGCTTTGAACATGTACGTTCTGTTTTCTAATATTCTTCATAACTTTCTGTATGTGGCTGCTTTCTTACTCATGGCTAAAAGGCAGACCTCTGATGTTCTTCAATCCTGGCAATAAAATTACTTTTTTTTCCCCCTTTGCAACTTTGGGCAGCTGACTGCCAGTGAATTTTCTTTCTGCAAGCTGGAAAGCAAGCTGGATTGTATTCTGTTCCTACAGTTTCTGAGCTCAAGTTAGGGCTTGTTGGGCTTCTTAATTGAAATGCCTTCTTGAGTATACTCAGTAAATGATTTCAAGTGGCAGACTAGATCCAGGGAAAACTGAATTTAGGGATAATGCAGAAGATATTTCAGGGCCAGCGTGTTGTAGAAGTCAAAGCAGTAGCTACCAGCAGTGGTCTTCTAGTTGTCTGGGGTCAACAACCACCACTAGTCCAAGCCAGCATATCCAATGGTGAGGGATCATGGGAGGTGTGATCCTAAGACATCTAGACGAAAACTGAGGAGACCCAAGTTTGAATGAGGACTGAGCCATGAAGCTGTTATTGGGAAATCTCAGTACTCAGTAACTGGGTTCAGATGAAGCAATGAAGCCAGAATTTTAGAGAATCCTATTCTACATAGAATGGGATGCCTGCTGATGTAGGCAGCCCATCTGTTTTTGCTTCGTTCATCACAACAATGGGAGTAGCTAAACTAACCAGGAATGAAAACATTACCAGGCTGGCTGAACTAGGGTTCTTGTGATGGCAACAGTGACAGGGCAGACAAGATTTATGGGGTTTGTGAATACCGCTTCTGTGGAAATGGTCACTAGAGCTTGTTCCTTGCCTTTCTAAAGACACCATGATAGACCCAAGAACATACATTCACTAGCTCACTCCCTAGTTCCTTCCCCTTTCTCCTGGCTTTTTGGTGTGCTGCTGCTGTGATAGCAATGTATAAACATCTTCATGTTCGGGCATTGAGCCTTGGCACAAGCTTTAAAGTTGCCTCTCGCACACAGAACCCAAACTTTATCCACCTCTAACACTACTCACACTAAGGATTGTCTCCATGCCTGAAGACCTGGGAAGAGTAGCAGTTCCCTGAAACTGGCACCTTGACCCCACCACTCTGGGCAACACAAGCTAGGAACCTCGGTTGGGGCAACATGGCTGACTTTTAATTGCTGATTCATTTATTGCAAGAGTGGGCAACTTCACTGTGTCCAGGGGGCAATGAATGAATGAATGAAACCAGAAATGGCCTGAAGTCTAATTCCAGTGTTGTTGTTTTTTTGGGGGGGGGGGATGTAATTTTTCAGATGCTAGTTGGTGGAAGGGCTGCAAGTTATATAAAATATGAATCACAGCTTCTGGAGGCTTCTAAGAGCAGCCATGCCTTTCCTTTCCTTTCTTTTCCTTTTGACTTTTCCCCCCTCAGGGGAGCTCTAAGAGACCCTACGCTAGCTGTACTTCCAGCTCTGGTTTATTGGCCTCCATTAGTCTGCGGAGCCACGCTAGAATGAGTGGGCTGTGTGTACAAGCACCTAGATGATTCTCTGTAAGCCAGGATTCCCTGGCATTCTGACTTAATATGGTATCTGAACATGGCCAGTAGTGCTCAACTTAACCTTTCTCACAGGATTGTAGTGAAGACAGAGTGGGAAGTGAGTAAGAAGAAGAGCTGGACAGTCTTCTTGGACGAAGAGTGGAACATAAATGCCCCAACACACCATATACTTTCAAGCAAGGAAGGAATATAGCACAGCATTTGCTGCTTTTCGCTATGTTTATAATTGTCAGAGGGTGGGGGAGAACATGGCACTGTCTCCAGTGAGCCTATGTGGAATAAGAAAGAATGCTGAACTAGCTGAGGTTGGCAATGCCCTTGGCAAGAAAGCCCTTGGTTAATTGCTGCTTTACATGACTGGTTTGACTTGTTCCACAGAGGGCCAGCTTGCATCCCTGTAAGGGAAAGTGAGGAAAACAAAGGGCTTACTTCTGCCTTTCTTGGTGTTCTGGCAATGGACCCAAAGCTCTAACACTTCTCCCCCGTGTCTTTGATGACAAACTGCCATCCATCTATCCACACCACAAGTGCCTTCCTCCCTGACGTGTTGGACTAAAACTCCTATCAGAGCTACCTAAGATCTGAGGGTGCTGCATTGCAGAAGGCTTTTGACAATGATACTGGTCTCTCCCAATTGAATAAAGTGGTCTGAATTTGTGCGTCGAAATCTCACTTTCTGTGATGTGCGAGATGTCAAATCTTGGGAGTAAAATCTAGCATGTCCATGCTGCATAGTTTGTTTATTTATTACAATTATATCCTTCCAGTGAGCTTAAGTTTGCAGACATGGCATTTCTCCTTTCTGCTTTCTCCTCACACAAGTGGTGGCAGCTGTTTCCCAGACCCAGTCCTCTCCTGGTTGCACAATCACTTGCTTAACTAACTGGTCACGCTATGAACAGCCTGGGACCCACAAAGAACACTTCTGTCAATGGCCTTATGCATTCATCAATGCATCAAAACATCAACAGGATTCCGGCCTTTGTCTTTAACCTCCGCTTGGATGGGCTAGCCTACCAAATGGAGGGCGGTCCTATGTAGGACATATTCCTACTGCAAAGTCAGTCTAGATGGAAGCAGAAAAAGAATATGGGAAGAATTAACAGAGACAATGGGGAAATCCTCACCACCTCCCATATTCTGTTTCATGGTGCTGACTTTCGTGTAACCTTGTTACCTGTCTTTGTGCTTGAGTTTGCAACATCCATCCAAACAGCTTGCTTGGTTTTTTTCACTGTTGGCCGCTGATGATTCTTCATACCAAATAACACCTCCTGCAACACCCTCTGTTCCTCCAGCGCACAAGGCTGTAACCAACCAAGCGGCGATCATGGTGTAGTATGTTGCTTTCTTTTGTGACAACCCCTGTACTGAACCTCTGGGTTGTCTTCCACGTATATCGAGTTATGCCTGTTGCCTCGCATTTTTATTCCTGGTCATAACTGCACCCGTGTTCACCATAAGAAGGAATAGTTATGTGGGCAGCCATTGACAATGTAAACATAGTAATGTTATATATGCATTATACTGTAATTTTGGTGGGTGATGTCACAAATCTATTATGCTTGCTACAGCATCCATTCAATGGATAAAATACTTCGTCCAAGGTTTAATGCATCTGGAGGAGGACAGAAGGTAAAAAATATTTCTCCCTGCTCTACCTCCTTCTTTCAGCTTGTAGTCATTTCCTTGCTCCTTAATTCCTCAATGGAAAATGGCATTTTGATCATGAGATGACCATGTTTCCAGGTAGCTGCGTTTCTTGTGTGTGTCACAAACACAGACACAAAGCACTGCACTAGAGGAGTTCTAATAATTTATACTCCCATTATGGATATGAAGCACTGTGAACACTGAAAAGGAAGCAGCGTATGCATTCTGCTTGGGGTTGTTTGTCTGTCCCTGGTCTCTGCTTCTTTTACTTCTCTTTTTACCCTGGAAAAGTACCTTGGCCACTTGGGTAGCATGAGTGAAGGTATTTCAAGCATGATTTACAGAGAACTCCACTATTAATTGGCCATGTGCTTCCTGCCAGAGATGGATGGGGTGACAGTATATGTTATTAACCAATCCCTTGAAAGAGGCTCTCTTATTTAGTATTGGTGGAGGAGAAGCACATTAATATCTCACCTTCAAAGGTGGACTGACGCTTCCGTAAGCAACCCCAGATAACAGTGTCTGCCCCCACCCCACCTGCAAAATCTGGCTACCTGCAAGAACCTGATGAGAGCAGCCCTGTTTTTCCCAGTTGCTGCTTCCTTTTACAGTAGAGGCTGCTGGTATCTCTGAGCAGTAACAAGCTGCCCCACGGTGAATCCTTACCAGTGCCAATTGTTTAGGGCAAGAATGCTGAGTGACTGACAGGCTGGAGTGGAGCCCTGCTTTGTTCAACAGGTTGGGAGGGGGCAGCGTGTTGCTTTTCCTTCCTCCCCGAAGAGATCTTAACAACACCTTCACAGAATCTGACTTTGAACACAGGAGCACCGAGTCAAATCAGGCACTGCTTGAAAGACCCAAGGTTACCAGCTACCTCTTACCATTACCTCAGAAAAGAAGCAATGCTATCTCTTGCTAAGTTACAGCTGTAACTTATTTGCACTTCTGTTATTGGACAAAAGAATTAAGATCATATTGCCATATATTGCATTTTTGTGTTTTAATACTTTTATTTTGTAAACTGCCTTGGGTCCTTCTGTTGGGAGAAAGGTGAGGTATGGGTTAAACACATAAATAATAAACAAATAAGTAAATACAAGTAGTTAAAACAACAGTCTTGTGGCACCTTAAAGACAGAGTTTCATTTGGTGTAAAATAATGTGAACAGCAGCCCACTTCTTCAGATACAAGTGGGCTGTGGTTTTTGAAAACGTATACTGAATAAAACTTGCCAGTCTTTGAGATACCACAAGATTTTGTTGGGTTTGCTGCAACAGACTAGCACAGTTGCCCTGTGGAAATTTCAGCAATATAAATAATTAGATATTTGTAATTTGTTATGGTCAAGCTTTGTAAATACTGACTGGAGGATTCTGTGAGTTGTAGTCCAAAAATGTAACTTTCCAAGGTTAGAGTCACTGCTTGGCCCTGATCTGGATTGGGACATTAGTACTGTGGGCAGAGGGCTTTATCATCTCCCCCCCCCCCCCCGAGTATAGTTCCAAATTACTAGGACCGTAGTTTATATTTTGAACCAAATGTTCTAATAAAGGGACAGATTGCACATTCATTTGCAATACAGATTGAAAGTATAGTGAGTCCAGTATGGATCAAATTCATAGTGGAAAAGACTCAACCCTCCTGCCCTGCATATTGCCATCCTGATCCTGACTAAGGGCCACATGCACAATCTAGACCAGTGGTTTCCAACCTTGGGTCACCAGATGTTCTTCGACTGAAACTCCCAGAAGCTTTCATCACTGTGCTGGTGAGGAATTGTAGTCCAAGAACATCTGGGGACCTAAGGTTGGGAACCACTGCTCTAGCATAAACAGAGACATAGCTGCTAGTTATCAGCCTTGGCAGATACACATTCTGATGTGGTGGCGGCAGTGATGAAAGGAGGCACAGACTAGCACGAGAGTTCATATCCTAATATTTCTCTTGTTTTGTTGTCTTACTCCTGGACCGATGGGAACATCAATTCATACTTAAACCTTGTAATGAAAGTTTGTTTTTGTTAACTGTGCTGCACATCAAAGATTAAGTGGGAAACAACTTGCTGTCAGGCAGAACCAAGTTACAAAGCCCAAAAAGCCTGAACCTGGCAAAGTTGCTCTTAGCCAGCCTCTCTTGGGGCCAAACGAGACGTGACCTTATGCAGAAGCAATAGAGACATTTCTTTCTCCGTAAGCAAATAGCTGCATCAGAGAAAGGATCATCCTTAGGATCACAGCAGGGCAGAAAAAGTGACGTTCATGTCCTCTGCCCTCTCTCGGATTCTCTTCCCAACTGATGGACTCTTCACGGTTCACATTTGTAGTCACTGCTGCGTTTTCCAGAAAATGGACTTTGTTTTGAGGCTAAACTAAGCAAGGACTAAGGGCAGGCAGATGTGGGTGTGGGAAGGAAGGAAGGGAAAATGAGAGGCAGGATTCAAGGTGCCTGGGAAGGAGGCAGGGAAACAGAAGAAAGGAGAGAGCCAAGGCTCTGGTGATCCACTGAGGTAGAGAAATGGGAGGGAGACAGGCAAGGCAGCAGTGGTGAAGGTCCTCCAGGAGGCTGGGTTTGGTGCAAACCTTTGCTTTTCTGGCCCTCCACTGCCTGAGGTGGCTACTTTAATATTTAGAGTGGCACAGTGTACTGTAAAACAGCTAGTATTAAAACAAACAGCACTTTGCATCATTTAAATAGAAAAGAACTAACCTGAACAACTTGTTCAGCACTTTGAAGAAACACAGCAGAATAAACCAAACCAACCTGTTCTTCCTTCTTCTATAAATATTATCCCTTGCAGAGTCTAGAACAGCTGCTTCCTGGATTATGGTTCCCACAGTCTCCAAGGCAGCCTGGCCATTGGCCATGCTGGCTAGTAGGTTGTGGGAGATGTAGTCCACAAAGAATTTTTTTATTGAGTGGTAAGAATTCCAGTTCACCAACATGGGGGGGAGGGACATTCTCCACATAACGACTGTGACACAATTTGAATAAACATTCAGCGTCCCTAAAAAAAGCCAATAACTCCTTCCTGACATTAGCAAACTCTTACTCTCATTCCCTTTTTCCATATTATTTTTAAAATACTTTTAAAAAGATTTCTGCTCCACCTCTCCTGGTAAAGTGGCTGGCAGCAATACTAACACAAAAGGAATGAAATAGCAAAGCAGCGTATTAAAAGAGGAACATTACTATATGTGTTTCTGTACTCCTGGCTGTGATCCATATTCCTGGGAAGTTCAGGGGAGAGGAGAAATGAATAAAAATTCCTTTTTAAAAAGAAAAAAGGGGATATGACGTTGAACTGAGAGAGCAGGGTGTCAGCAAACAGTACAAGCTTCCCTTAGATAATAGTATACAATAGTAACAACTCAATATCCCCTAAAAGACTTTCTGACTCACTTTTTCTAAGTATATCATAACCCAGAAACCCTGCGGTGTGATTAGTAAAGGAGAAACTTGGTCTGATAAAATTCTGGGCTTAGTCATTTGATTTTTTAAATTTTAATGCTTATCTTTTAGTGCAATGCCACCGAGTTTCTTCTTTGAGGGAGCTGTGGGCTCATAATAACTTTGCCCAGATCTGTGGTGAGCAACCACACTTGGAAGAGTGTAAGCTGTTCTGGTTGCCACACCTCAACACGGGTATTGTAGAGCTGAAAACAGGGAGGCCAGCAGCCAATTCTCCTATGACTAAAAGGGCACAACATTGAGCTGGTGCTTGTTGTGTTCTTCAGTTCAGGACTTCCACTGTAATCCTTGGGGATATTGTATGGGGATTGGTGTGGTGCCTCCAAAACTGAAGGAGACAATGCCAGCCTAGAAGGGTGTTTTGCTTAGACTTAGCTTTAGGGTAGAAAGGTCCAATAAAGGGGGAGACATGATAGTGTTGAATAAAATTATGCATGGTGTTGAGAAAACAGATTGAGTGAAGCTCCCTCTCCTCCCACAAAATGGCAGAACCCATTGTCATCGTCCAGTAAAAGTGCATGGTAGGAAAGCCAGGACAGAAAGAGAAGGACCTTGTATTACATTGTTAAGCTGTGGATTTCTGTTCCATAAAATATCAAGCTGGCCACCAACTCTGATGTCTTTAAACGGGGATTAGCCAAATTTGTACAGGATAAATCCATCAGTGGCTACTTCTAACAATAACTATACATTGCCTGCTAGTCTTCTGAATACTAGTTGCTAGAGAAGACTAGTGAGAGAGGACTGGTTGACCTCATGTCCTTGCTTGAGGGTCTCCCAAGGCCACCTGGCTGGCTACTGTGGGAAATAGGAGGTTGGCCTACCTCGGTGTTTGAGCCACTGAGGCTCTTCATATGTTCTTAATCAGTTGCTTATTGCTGTGGAAGAAGAGAGGAAGGATTTGACACTTGTTTCTACAACATTTCTCACTGAAGTCATCCTTCTAGTAATTATTTCCATTGCTTTGTGAGAACCAGTGTGGTGGAGATGCAATTCAGGTCCCCACTGAGTCATGAACTCCCTGGGAGATTTTAGGCGATACACCCTTGCTCTTATTTTCCTCACAGGGTAAGGAGTGCCCCTTGGAGTGGTAGTCTAAAGCATTTAGAGGGCTGAAAGCTGTAGCTGACCCTTTGCTTTAGGGCCTAGGTTCTTAACCCGTGGTCTGTGAACCTCCATGGGGCTGCTATGTCCTCACAGGGCTCCACAAAGGCTTGAAGGAATGTTATGACCTTTTGCATTTAAAATAGGAAGGAAGGCAGGAAGGCAAGAAGGAAAGGAAAGGAAAGGAAAAACAAAATCTTAATTTCCCTTGCTTGTTTGTATAAAACGTGGCTTTTCTAACCCACTGCCTCCATGAAAAGCAAACAAAAGTAAAAATCAGTAATGAAAATAACTGTTGAATAGCAAATAACTGGTATTTCTGCACACAGTGAGAACATGCATGTGAATGACGCTGAGAGACAACACGTGACATTTTTTTGCTACTGTGCAGTCAGAAGCTGCACAAAGAGAGAGTCGGAGTCAGTCAGTGACAGTGTGAGTGAGTGTTCAGACAGACTTCATAATCGTGTTTCTTCTTTGATTTCTGCTAATAAAACCATTTGGTTATTATTGGGTAAAGTGACTTTTCTATATTATCACAGTGAATTTCATAACAATACATTTTGGCTGAACCTCAGAATGGATATCTAGCTGAATCTGAAATGTAAAAGAACTGATACTGTTGATGTGGGTGCATCCTTTTTAAAGCAAAATGAAGCTTCTTCCAGTCATCTTAAAAAGTGTCACCATTATAGCAAGGAATATCTGTTGATTGGCTTCATGTGTACAGGTCCCGAAAACGAGCAACTACCACAGTGTGTGTTGTGTTACGTGATGATGTCCAATGTGGCCATGAAACCATCAAAAAAGACTTCTCAGTACTAAACATAAAGAACATGCCACAAAGAGCATTCTTTTAAAAGTAAAGAGATTCAGGAAAGTAAGAAAATGGTAAAAAAGACTGCACCTGGTTGTAACAATGAAAATGCAGGGAGGGCTTCATTTGAAGTTTCTCAACTAATAACAAAAGCTGGAAAACTTCAGGGTTTTTAATCTTGAGTTAGGTCTTGGTGGTCTGTGGCAACAAAAGATATTTAAAGGGGGTCCGTGGTAAAGAAAAGGTTAAGAACCGCTGCTTTGGGACATGGTTACAGAATGCCTTGTGGTGGGCAGGGATGAAGACAATGGTGGGTGGTGCCATTATACCCTTTCTTATTCCCTCCTTCTCCCCATGACATCCTTTCCCCCTTTTCTCCTTCTCCAACACCCCTTTCCCTTCTTACTTTTGCTTTTGGGAACTCTGCGTCTCTCTTTCTCACTCGCTCCCTCCCTGACACTTCCTCTCTACCTCTCACTCTGATCCAAGGGGAAAAAAATGGTTCTGTAAAACAACCACTGGATAGATCAGTGAGGTTGGCATGTGGCTGCAGAGCCAGAGGTTGGGAGTTCAATTCCCCACTGGGCCTCCCAAGAGAAAAAACAGCCTGTGTGGCCTTGGGCAAGCGGCATGGTTCCAAAATACCCACAGGAGAAGGGAATGGTAAACCACTTCCGAGCACACTCTACCTAGAAAACACTGAAAAGGTTTGACATAAGTCAGAATTGACTTGATGGTGTGTGCGTGCACATGCACACATGCACGCGCGCGCGCGCACACACACACACACACACACACACCAGCAACTGGAAATAACAGCTGCCTTTTTCACAATAAAGATTGAGTGAAAGTTTGTGGCTGGAAAGAGAGATACAAGGAAGCTCTTAACCACAGAATGAGTCTGTTTGTTGTTGTTGTTGTTTTTACCAAGCAGGAGCAGAGTCACTTCAGTACAGCATTTCGAACTGAATTAGAAGAAGTTAACTAGCACCCTGCTGCCAGTTCGCCGGTCTCTCCCTCCTCTGCATGCCTCAGAGGAATATCTGACATCACGCAAGAAGCTACAGGGTTTCTCTGTGGCGCAACCTCCTCCATGGACAAACAGAGCCGGATGAACAGGGATGCCCTTCTTTTCTCTTCACCTCCTCCTCTTCACAGATAAAATCTTCTTGGTAAAACCAGTTTTAGATATCATCAGAAAAGCTGTGACTACAGAAACTAATTTTATCCTTCACCCGCATAGTGGTTTCACACTGTCTTCTCTATTTTTGTGTGTGAGAGAGAGCTGTTTGAGGAATCAATCATACCACCAAGGTAGAATTTTTAAAAACACAAACACACACACTGTAGTATTGCCACATGCTGTAATACTGCAGATATACCCTTCAGTAAAGACAGCGATTGAGTGAGCATCACCAAACCAGGGTGCATAACCAGTGTGGGGTGGGTTGTTTAATGCGGACAAGCTTTTTGAGCCCATTGAGCCACAAAAATCACAGGGTGACCTTGGGCCAATTGCTCTCCATCAGCTTGACCTACCTCATAGGGCTTCTATGAGGACAGAGAAGAAAACACATGTATGCCCCTTTGGGTGGCTTAAAGCAGAGGTCATCAACTCCTGGCCCGTGGCCCAGTGCCAGTCCGTGGCCTGAGCCGGACCGGGCCGCGGAGACAGACCTCCCGCCCCCCTGCACACACTCCCCTCCCCACAGCTGCTTTGCGCAACACACGCGTGCCAGTGCCGGCGTGAGCGCTCCCCCACCCCTTCACGCATGCACCCGCGCGCCTGCGCGAAAGGGTGGGCGGGCACACGGGCAGGCGTGCAAGCGCTCCTGCGCATGCGCGAAGGGGTGGGGGAGCGCTCACGCCAGCGCTGGCAGGCGTGCTCGCGCTCCCCCACTACTTTGCGCATGCGCCCAAGAGCGTGCGTGCATGCGTCCGAGAGCACGAGCGCACCTGCACGAGCGGGTGCCTCACCTTCCTCAGAGGCTCAGCTGGTCCGCGGTCCCAAAAAAGTTGGGGACCTCTGGCTTAAAGGAAAGGTGCAATATAATTAAGCTGTGAGCTCTATATTTATGGTGTAGGTCTCATTCAGTTCTTTTTGTATGTCCAACAGCTATTATACATAAATGAAATAAAATGAAATTAATCAATAAATAAGGAGGACATGCAGCCCCATCATGCATTAAAGAATACACTTAAAACACTTACAGTTTTCACAGAGGTAGATTTGTTAATCTGTTTCAGCATATATAACAAAACCAAAAGGATTATGGCAATTTAAAGACTAACAGATTTATTTCAGTTATAGCTGTCAAAGTTGTAGACATGTCAAGTCTGTGCAAGTATTTCAACAAGAAACACAAAACAAAAGAAAAGCTAAAAAATAAGACGTAGTGGCACCTTAAAGACTAACTGCTATAATCTAATGCAAGCTTTTTTGGAACACGTCCACTTTGTCAGGCACAAGAGTCAGAATACAGAGACGACATGGTAAAACATGTAGTGTTAGCCTTTGAGGATTTCAGTCCACTTGTTGTGTATAAGCAAGTACCTTGTAACCCATGAAAGCTCATGTGGAAATATACCTGCTGGCCTTTAAGGTGCCACAGCGCTTCAGTTCAGTGGGGTTCAGGACAGCATCATCCACTGCCGTGTCTGACACAATCCATATCCGCTTTGTAAGGACTGGGGATGAAGGGCCTGTTTTCCACACAGCTCTCCCTTGCTGGATGAAAGGTTTGTACCACATTCCTATCTTGTCCGTCTTGGGAATGTCAGAACACCTCCCAATACCTCGAGGCACATCTGCCTCCTGCACACAGAGTACCTCGTAGCCCAGGAGAGGTCAAAGTATCTCAGAGAAATCTCAGCAAATCAAAGCAAACACGGAATTAATACACTTAAAGGAACTTCCTGTTTTGGAGAGAAAAGAGAGACAGACAGGCAGGCAAACTATTTTCCAGCTCCAGTTGGGAGCCAAGAGGGTTGTCATGTAATCCAGTGGTCTGGTCCTCGGATTCATTTGAGTTGTTTTCTTATTGATATATTAACAAGTGAATGAAATGTGAACTAATCATACAAGTAAAAAGAAAGCCCAATGGTTTCAGTATCCATCAGACTACAGACTGATGGTTGGTCTGCCTCGGCTTGCTGGCACTTCAGATACGGGTGCATTAGGAACGCTCAAGCAGCAGCAGCTCTTCCTCCTAAAGCCTTGTATGGTGAACAATGGATTAATATATAAAGAAGCCCTTGTGGTACCTTAAAGATCAAAACAAGGATGCACAAAAACCTATTCCATGGTGCAGTTTGGAGAACTGAGAAGACTTTGGTGTGCCCCCGGATTCTCTGTTGGTTTTGCCACCTGCCACAAGCAGCAGAACTACCGTCCTGCCAATTAATCCGCAGAATCTATGAGAAAGCACTCTGTTTCCATGTATGTTAAGCCACTTTCCCTTGCTTGGTGGTAATATTGTTTATTATCAGATCGAGACAGATAACTTTTAGTCTCTGCTACCTGTTATCTCCACTCTCTATTCTGAGTCCCGGTGTTGTGCCTCTTCTTCCACTTCCTCTTCTCCTTCTACCCACTCTTTTCCTGGCGGTTTCTCAGGCCCTTTCTCCCCTGTCAGCAAAGGACTTTAGCTTCTCTCTCACCATCCCTCCCATTCTAAGCTCTTCCCTTCTCTTAGCCTTGCCCCCAGCAGCGTCACAGCTATAGCACTGCTCCACACATGCCATGTTAGTCTAACAGAAAACATGCCTTGAAGTCTAACAGAAAAAAATGGGGGTACAGGACCACCACCGGTTTTGGAGGATGCTCACTCCCAGTAAGATCTGGCCACACAAATTACTTTTCCAGACCTTGAAATTGTGGGATGAAAGAGAGAAGGCCTTTCAGACAGGACCGACCCATGACATTTGGTAGCTTGAGGCAAAAGGCAAGATGGCCCCTTGGCCCACTCCATGCATGGAAGTTGAATGGGCTGGCAACTGAACCTTCCTTGAACACCAGCACTGGCCAAGGGTCCTTTGCCTTACCTCTGAACTGTAGCCCAGTTTGGGGTTGCGGGGGCAGACAGCTCAGTTGTCCCCGAGTGGAAAATGGCCAGGGGGTAAGGAGAAAAGCTGGCAGGCTGCCGCTTTTGCTGCCAAGCATTTACTGTCTGAGGTGGTTGCCCGACTCGGCCTAAGGGCTGGGCCAGTCATACTCTAAAAGGTAGCTAAATATAAACAGATAAATAAAATAAACAGAAGCAGTGCCATCTCAGCCCCCACTCTGTTTAACCTCCTTCTGGTGTTACTACACCTAGAAAGAACTGTGTGTATTCTTTATTTCTAAGCATTTGTGCTAGTTGTTATCTCCCTTTGGCTGGGCAAATAAGACACCCAGGCTCCTTTCTGAAGATCATGGAGGAGGGAAGTGCATGCAAGAGGATAGAGTGACCTGGCCATCTTCTTTTCTTTGAGGCTAGGTTATAAAATGATAGGAACCAACACTTTACAGACCTGTGTGCAGGCAGGCAGCCAGCCAGGCGCATGTGTGCACAAGCACACTCTTTCCCTCTTGGCTGCCCTGCAGGTTTTAATTAATACAGATTCCATCTCTATCCATTAGAATGGTGGATAATACTGGAAAGAATTTAGACTCAGTAGGATTCCTGCCCTCCCCTTCCCACGAGGCATTTCCAGATAAGAGATTATAATTGTTACAGAGTTTGCCTGGATCAGTGTGATTCAACAGCTATAATCAGCTGCTGCAGCAGCAAACCCTGGGCTGTATTTTTCAAATTGAAAAACAGGGGAAGAAAATACCTGGTTACCTTAATTGGAGAGAAGACTATTGTTTACGTTATCAAGTCAAATAATTATACAGAAGAAATACAGATGCTGCTTGAGACTCATAATCTGATTACAAAAGTGCTAATGTTCAAACAGAGAGTTAAGAAGGAAATGCACTGACTAGCGCTTTATGACTTTTGTGTTCTTCCTCGGGAATGAGATAAATGAGGGCGCACATTGTTCTGCCATTGCAAGCAGCAAGGCACAAGGGCCTCCTCCCATTCAGTGCTCTGTTACTTAGATATAAGCTCCGCCCCCAGGCTTCATGAGAGATTGGCCAAAATCCTGTTGTGCAGTTACGCAAAGGGGCATAACTTTTCATGGAAAATTGCTGTAACTTAAGACATCCCCATAGGCGTTATCTGCTGCATGGCAAGCTGGGTACCTCAGAATGCAACACATAATGCCTACAGAGATTTCTTAACTTACGGTAGTTTGCCTCTGAAAGTCAATGCCTTTTGTGTAGCCGAGCAACAGGATTTTGGCTATTATGTTAAGCAAGCATGTGCACGATTGCAGCCAAACAGTTTAATTCAATGGCTCTTTGCTCAGAAATCATGTTGATTTCAGTGAGGCTTTCTTCCAAACAGGCATGCTTAGTAGATTCCGGCTTTTGGTCCAAAATCCAAATCATAGGCAGCCATATTAAAACTGCAGCCCTAAGCCCACTTAAAAAGGGGAAAGTCTCCTTGAATTTCATGGATTGTGTCTTGCATAAATCTGTATACAGTAGAAGCATTCTGAAACAATTTGGGTAACATTAACCACAGTCTCATTTTTTCAATGGGACCTGATAGCATAGCTTTATGTACATTGGATTTAGAAATATGCCCCCTTGTGTTCTGTGGGTCTTATTCCAAGGTCTGTATGCTCTTCAGTCACATTGATAGGGCAGTTTACAATGAATTATTAGAAAAGCAATAAAACAATATACATATAAATAAGATTAAACAGGTAAATCTAGAAAAGCAACACAAATGTGATATATAAACAAGAATAGAACCAATAGCTTTGAAAACCAGGCATCAGAAAAACATATCAAGTGAACCTCTCAGGGGGAGTGTTTCAAAGGTAGGGTGCCACCACTGAAAAGACCTCTCTCTCTGATAAAAAATTAGAAGGGTTTCTAATGATATCTCAAAGTTCAGGGAAGCTCACGTGAAGACAGTCAGCCTTCCTTAGGTAGCAACACCTACAGCTTCTCTTCATTCATTTAATTGCAGTGTTCTATTCTAATCCTAAATCAGCATCGTCAGGAACCACACCGAACATGTTCACCATGTCTACGCTAGTCTTTCCTGTTAAAACATTTAACACGTGATGGCCAAACAAACATTCCTTAGATCTTTAAGAGCATTTGCTGGAGCCTGTGTTTGGCCACGGCTCCTTCTCATATGTCTACTACATGTTTAAGAATGTTCACCTCTGCTTCACACTTTGCTGTACTACTACTGTTACTGCTGGCACAGAATAGAAGCATATTTAGAATAACAGTTGAAAATAATAATACAAAAATATGGCTTAGCTTTGGCAACTAAGACAAATTAGCAATTAGTTATTTGTAAGATGGCTAGTTAGCTCAGTGAACCAGCCAAGAGTTGGGAGTTTAATGCCCCACTATGTCTTACAGGAAAACGAGCCAGCCTGTGCAACCTTGGGCAAGCTTTGTGATTCCAGAGCATCCCCTGAAGAAGGGTCTGGTAAACCACTTCTGAATACTATATACGTACCTAGAAAACCCTGGAAAGGGTCACCATGAGTCTGACTTGATGGCACATTACTGTTATTGTATAGAACCCATCTACTGTGTCCACTCTGAGAAAATACATCTGTTCAGTCTCCTATATAACCATTCTACCACTTTCAAACTTCCACAGAGCGTGAAATACTTCCCTTGCCTTTTCAAAATTTGAACTTTAAATGAACATCATGCCCTCAGATAAGATACTCCCTCAGAAAACATTGGGCTAGGAGCTGTAAGGAAATAGCTAGAACCAAAAAGGTAACTCTTCCAAATTCTGAAAGTACCTGCTCATAAGGTATGTATGTGTTGGAGTTCATCTTTCCGGACATAGAGCATAAAGAGCTATTACATCATAAAACAGTAGTGGGCAACTATAACACCCTGGGTATTGCTGAACTGCAACTCCTATAGTCCTTCATATTAGCTATGCTGGCTAAGGCTAATGAAAACCTGAGGCTAAAAGCCTCCGGAAAGCCATACATTCCCCACCCTGTTTTAAAAGAGAGTGGCCTATTTTGTGCTGATCAGGAACTGTCTATTAGTGTTGTTGGGTTTCTCAACAAAAAGCCAGGGTACAAGCATTATAACTGAATAACTGGCTACCCCTCATTTTGTGTTCCAGACCCTCCATTACAATTACAGAGAAGCAAAACAAAATTGGAGAAGTACATCATAGGCAGTTACAAGGCATAAACAATGGCAGAGAGAAAAATGAACATTATGTTGTGGGCAGACCTCCCACCCCTGCTGTCGTCTCTTCTAAGATGGTTATCATGATTAAGTTCTCGGTTGACTTTACTGGATCACAAAAAAAGTTACAAACTTTACTGCATCCCTAAAAGCTTACAGATACTTGCAACTAAATGCATTACTCAACACAGAACTTTGTTTTTATGGGTGGATCACAGGGCTACTTTTTTCTGTTTGCTAAAGTCATTGTTTTCGCCAATCCTTCCCCCCTCCTGGCCTCCTTTTCTCTTGCCATAGTTGAGGTCTCTCTGGTTTCAAAGGCATTGTGTAATTAGAAGGAACAGCTTAAATCCTGACTTCAAACAAAAAGCCACCAATCTGCTGTGCAAACAGAGAGCGCCAAGGGGATCCCAAGAGGATATTTAAAATATGTTCTCTTCATGCACTGGATTTGGGGTGCGGACAGGAGTGCAAATGTGGGATGAATCAAACTCTTCATTGATGTATAGCTAGCAAGTGATCAGGCACATATGGGGGATGTTTTGGGGGCGGGGGAAGGAAGCTGATGTTGCCTGTTGCAGTGGAGCCTGTGTGCTGTGCCAAAGCAGCTGATGCGTATCACGCAGAGCTGGATCTGTGCAGGAATCGCCGTGGTATGAAAGTGAGGCCAGGGGTCTCAAAATACAGGAAAATATCTAAGATACTCCCTTCAAGAGACCCACAATAGCTTTCAAAAATCATAGATGATATTTACAGTAGTTAACATCGTTGTTAAAGCAAAGCTACTGTATGTGTGTTGCTGAACTCCTATTCCCATTAGCCACAACCAGCCTGGCCAGTTCTGAAGTATTACAGGAGCAATAGTTCATTGAATTCAGAGGTGACAAAGATTCTCCATCGCTATGTTGAAGTAAGCAGTGCTTTGTTTCCAGTGAGACTATTTAGATAGGCTTCCAAAATGTCAGACAAAAAGCCAGATTTCTTTACTTACTGCATTTCTATCTTGCCTTTCTTCCATGGCTTTTCCCTTTCCCTCTTCATCGTGCCAGCAACCCTGTGAGGGAGGTCCTGCTGGGAAAGTGTAATTAGCCCAAGGTCACCTTAGCTGGGGGATTCAGGAAGTCAGCCCCAGCAATCTGCACTTTTAGAGGGATAAGAAGAGAATTTGAAGACACGTGACTTGCCAACCATTGCTGGTTGGATAGCAGCAACCCATGGCCAGTATTGGTAGTCCCAAACAAGAGTAGATCCATTGAATCATGCAACACTTTTGTACATCTAACTGAATCAATGGGTAGATTCTAGATGAAACTAGCAATCGATACCACCCTGTATGTTTGCATTGCTTCTGAAATTATTAGTGGCATAGAAACAAGCAGTAGAGCAGCTTATTTGGATAATGATTTAAACTTCAGCGTTACCGTGCTTTCACCAAGTGTGATGGGTACTGGACAGAATGACAGACTAGCACTTATGAGACCTGGGTTCAAATTCCCACTAGACCATGGAAATTCACAGGGGAATGGCATTGGTAAAACCACTCCTTAAATATCTCATTTACCTTGAAACCTATATTATGTATGTATTGTATGTGGTCAAGTCAATTCCAAATTATGGAAACCATTTCCACAGTTTTCAAGGTAGACAATACACAGAAGTGGTTTCCCATTCCCTTCTCCTGGGGGCACCCTGGGACTGTGCAGCTTGCCCAAGGCCACAAAGCTTGGTTCTTATAACAGGAGGCACAGTGGGGAATCAAACTCCCAACCTCTGGCTCTGCAGCCAGATACCTGCAGCCAGATCCCTAAACCACTGGACTATCCATATTAGAGTTGCTATAAGTCATTTCAACTCAGATAGTGTGGTTGGTGACCTTGAGCCAGACATCCTGGAGAGCGAAGTCAAGTGGGCCTTAGAAAGCATGGCTAACAACAAGGCCAGTGGAGGTGATGGCATTCCAGTTGAACTATTTAAAATCTGAAAAGATGACACTGTTAAGGTGCTACACTCAATATGCCAGCAAGTTTGGAAAACTCAGCAGTGGCCAGAGGATTGGAAAAGATCAGTCTACATCCCAATCCCAAAGAAGGACAGTGCCAAAGAATGCTCCAACTACCGTACAATTGCACTCATTTCACACGCTAACAAGGTTATGCTCAAAATCCTACAAGGTAGGCTTCAGCAGTATGTGGACCGAGAACTCCCAGAAGTACAAGCTGGATTTCGAAGGGGCAGAGGAACTAGAGACCAAATTGCTAACATGCGCTGGATTATGGAGAAAGTCAGAGAGTTCCAGAAAAACATCTGCTTCATTGACTACGCAAAAGCCTTTGACTGTGTGGACCACAGCAAACTATGGCAGGTCCTTAAAGAAATGGGAGTGCCTGACCACCTTATCTATCTCCTGAGAAATCTATATGTGGGACAGGAAGCAACAGTTAGAACTGGATATGGAACAACTGATTGGTTCAAAATTGGGAAAGGAGTACGACAAGGCTGTCTATTGTCTCCCTGCTTATTTAACTTATATGCAGAATACATCATGCGGAAGGCTGGACTGGAGGAATCCCAAGCCGGAATTAAGATTGCCGGAAGAAATATCAACAACCTCAGATATGCAGATGATACCACTCTGATGGCAGAAAGTGAGGAGGAATTAAAGAACCTCTTAATGAGGGTGAAAGAGGAGAGCGCCAAAAATGGTCTGAAGCTCAACATCAAAAAAACTAAGATCATGGCCACTGGTCCCATCACCTCCTGGCAAATAGAAGGGGAAGATATGGAGGCAGTGACAGATTTTACTTTCTTGGGCTCCATGATCACTGCAGATGGTGACAGCAGCCATGAAATTAAAAGACACCTGCTTCTTGGGAGGAAAGCAATGACAAACCTAGACAGCATCTTAAAAAGCAGAGACATCACCTTGCCGACAAAGGTCCGCATAGTCAAAGCTATGGTTTTTCCAGTAGCGATGTATGGAAGTGAGAGCTGGACCATAAAGAAGGCTGACTGCCGAAGAATTGATGCTTTTGAATTGTGGTGCTGGAGGAGACTCTTGAGAGTCCCCTGGACTGCAAAGAGAACAAACCTATCCATTGTGAAGGAAATCAACCCTGAGTGCTCACTGGAAGGACAGATCCTGAAGCTGAGGCTCCAATACTTTGGCCATCTCATGAGAAGAGAAGACTCCCTGGAAAAGACCCTGATGTCGGGAAAGTGTGAGGGCAAGAGGAGAAGGGGACGACAGAGGACGAGATGGTTGAACAGTGTCATCAAAGCTATCAACATGAATTTGACCAAACTCCGGGAGGCAGTGGAAGACAGGAGGGCCTGGCGTGCTCTGGTCCATGGGGTCACGAAGAGTCGGACATGATGTAACGACTAAACAACAAGAACAACAACAATAAGTCATTTCAGATTTACTGGCACATAACACCCATCAGGGACGTGGTGGCGCTGCGGGTTAAACCGCAGAAGCCTCTGTGCTGTAAGATCTATAGATCTGCAGCTGTAAGATCGAATCCACGCAACGGAGTGAGCACCCGTCGCTTGTCCCAGCTCCCGCCAACCTAGCGGTTCGAAAGCATGCAAATGCAAGTAGATAAATAGGGACCACCTTGGTGGGAAGGTAACAGCGTTCCGTGTCTAAGTCGCACTGGCCATGTGACCACGGAAGATTGTCTTCGGACAAACGCTGGCTCTATGGCTTGGAAACGGGGATGAGCACCGCCCCCTAGAGTCGAACACGACTAGACAAATTGTCAAGGGGAACCTTTACCTTTACCTAACACCCATTTAGGCCAAGATAAAGGTGATACGTGGGTGGTGCTTTTCCCAGTCCATAAGAGGCACAGCTGGTGGGGGTGTGAGAGAAGGCCTTCTCAGTGGCTATTCCCTCGCTCTGGAATTCCTCACCCAACGCTGGTAAGCAAAAACATTTTTAATAATTAACAAAATTCTGCATTGGGCAATACCTTTATTGCATAAATAAAAAGATACAAATAGTCATAGATAGTATAAACTTGGGATTAAGGCAAATATTTTTTTAAAATTGGGCCAGATAGATAGGATGGATATTGTTTCATAAAGCCAGACTGCATGAAAAAAGGCAGATTTAGATTCTATAAGTGATAGGGGGTGAAAAAAGGTATCAGTTTACAAGCTCTCTCTCTCAGCAGACAAAAGTCCCCAACCACCATCTGCTAAGGGCCTTGCGCAAAGCTACCCATTTCATTGCAGGCTTCAAGCATCAAAACATGAAGCAAGGTCTGAGTTTCTGTATTAGCAAAAAAGGACAATACATTCTGGTACGTACCGCAGTAGGTTAAAAAGTCAGTTACAGACAAACTGGTAGCCATACCTGGTGGTTGACAAGGTAATAATTAAGATGATGTATTTAATCTGCATTTTATTTTTGACAGTCATTTGGGTTGTTGTTTTTTATTTTGTTTTATTTTTGCAGAAGGGCAGGATATGAAGCAAAAGAAAGGAAGGAAGAAAGAAAAAGAAATTCCCTTTGTATACATTTAATTATTTGTCTATAAAATACATACGAGAAACGTGCAGCTGAACAGTGAGCTTGCTTGTTCATATTAATATGAGGCATTCGGCTGCCCCAACCTTGCTGTCACTCTGATCCTGTTGGCCCCTTATGATAAGCAGGTCCCAGTTCTGTGGTGGGTGACTGTGGAAGCCAAGCTACAGCTGGCACAAGTCTTCCTTCTGTATTCATATTATAACGATGAAAATGGGTAGCTCAAAAGGCCTTGTGCAGCTAGTCCATCTATCCCCTCATTTTCTGTGGCGAGGGAAAAAATGCAAATAGTGGTAGAAAACCAGAGGTGGGTTTGCTTTGCTTTGGGTTAGAAATGGAAGAGAGCAGTATTTCTACTTGATGATGAAACACACACCTTGCCCAGATATACCTGTAATCTTAAGGGTGGAGGGAATGGAGCTGTGAGAGAGCCTGAGGCTCTTGCCCAGACCAGTAATCTATTCCATGGTGTGAGGGATTTCCGTTTCTGCCATCCCATAGTTATCAAGAAGCAGCATCTGTTAACCTTTTCATAGTGGGGAACAGGAAGTGGCTTGCATTTAGCATTATCTTTAGTAATATTTTGGAAGTTCCAAGAGCTCGTCTTTCATGGACTCTGACAAATTAAAAACTGCCTCCCTCCTATATTTACCGTTGCCAGGTTGCTCCTTAGCAACTCGGGTATCATTTTCGGCTCCCTGATAAGGAAGTGGGAGATGTGTTGATTTATTTATTGCCTCTCTGTTCCACCTTACTTTCAGTAGATTTGGTGTGGTATATACAGTAGGATCCCTCTTTTCCCAACCATTTTATTCCTACAGCAACACTGCATGATGAGAGTTGGTGCAGAGTGGCCCTATCAGCTCCATTCCATCAGCCCTAAAAATGTTTAAAAATTTTGTTAGGAAAAAAATAATAAGGTGTCAGAAGGACCCCTTGCACACTTGGCGGCGATTTTACAATGTCCTGAGGGGACTCCAGCACTTTCCAAGCCTTCCACACAGTCCTGAAATTAAAAATGGCCCCTAAAGGGTGCAAGGAGGCCTTTTTTAGTAACCCTCTCTCAGTTTAGTAAAAAAAAAAAAAATACAGGGAGGGGCAGTGTGATTGGGTTCATTAAAGATCTGAAGCAGTTCCTCCTTTTTGGCAGGAAATGACGACTGAGTCTCTTTTTGAACGTTAACAGATTTATTTAGTTTAACATTAGATGAGTCTACAACAACTTCTATTGGTTCAAAACAACTAAGATCTGGTAACTGTCCAAATTGTGAGGACGATAACTCTGTCTGGAAATTGACAAGATTCATTGGGGGGCTGGCCCAAAACATTCCCGATGGGTGGGCTTCCTCAGCGGAGCACTCCGGACTGCGCATATTGTCCCACAACAAGGGTATCTGGCCTAATCTCCCTCCGGCGGTGGATGGTTGAAGGAAGGGTCCGGCTGAATCACCTTCCTCGAGTGACTTTGTCCCCGCGGAAAGACCACGACCATCCATTCTAGAGCTTCTGCCGATGTCCCCTTTTCTTTAGACTTGTCTGGGTCAGGTAGCAATCCTCCTACCTTCAAATTAGGGAAGTCCTCCAACAAACCGCGTATTCTATCACATTTGTATTCTCCTTTCTTCCCATCTTTTCTCTTCCCTTCCTTCTTTCTCTCTCTCCTTGGTACACTGAACTGTCTCCTCCCACTTTGTTCTCCTATATCCTCATCCCACACGGGCAAAATTAATTCCTCCTCCCCTTCTCCCTCTCTCTCTTCCACTAGACCGATTTCAATCTTCTCTTCTTTCCCCTTTGATTCCCTTCTTTTCCCTTCCTCCACATTCAACTCCTCCCTTTCTATTGTCTTCTCTCCTTCTATATCTCTCTCCCGCTCAGACGTCTCTAGTTGAAGGGACGGCTCACTCTGTTCTTTCTCCTTTGGGCCTACTGCTCCTTCACAGGCAGGAAGTCACATGAGGAGGGTGTCACCCTCCTAGGTCCAGGAATGGCACATGCAGCGCCCAGAACTCTGGAAGTTAGACAGTCCTGCTCTGAATGCCACCGTTGGGGTTTTTCCTGTCCCCTCCTTCACCTTCTGTTTGTTAGTGTATATAATTATACACTATAGCCACCTTGGGTTCTTTTAAGAAGAAAGGTGGGATAAAAATATTTTAAATAAATAAATCAAATTATATGATCCAGAATGCATGTGTATATAATTATCAATGGGTTGTATTTGCATAATAGAATGTGTGTAGCCAATCAGCTTCTGTCTAGAGTCAGCCAATAGATGCTTAGAGGGTTAACTGTCAGATATAAGAAAAAGTGACAGTTAGGACAAGACTTGTCTGTTAGTGTGAGACTTCTCTGTTGATATGTAGGCGTTCAGTTAGCACTGTCTGCTGCTCGGTGTCTTAGTATATTACTAAAACAGGATGTTATGAAAGTGTTATAAGTCTGTCAAGCACAAACCAAATCTAGACCAAGCAGAATGTTCAAGTACTGCTACCAGTAGTTTATTCTTCAACATGTTGTACAGTAAACTTTCTTAACGTTTACTATGACTACATGATTATTCTTTCAACTCCTGGCACGCATGTATCAGGGATGTTGGCAAGTCTTTGGCTCTGAGTCCCAAGTCGCATGCCTTGAGTCCACGTCTCGGGCCTGGAAGGGAAGCCAGGCTGGCGCATGCGCAAAGACAGTAGGCCGACTTCTCTTCCTGGAGCTGGCCCCTGCCTCTGCGCATGCGCTGGCTTATCCGCTGGGCAGAAGGTGACGGTGGCGGCGGTGGCAGGAGCAAGTGGGGAGGCCCATCCCTAATAGGGAGTTAACGCAACTTGGAAAAATGGGTCCAAGTTGCAACTCAAGTCTGAGTCTTTCAGAAAAAAACAACAACCCCAAGTTGAGTCTGAGTCAAGTTGTGGGTAGGACTTAAGCTGGGCTCAACAGCAAGTCATGACTCATGAGTCCCCATTCCTGGTATATGTCAAGGGAGAATACTATTCATGATTTGTGTATGGTTGTTGTTTTTAATATTCACACTTGATCCACCGTGGACAAACTCTTGGAAATTTCAACACTGTTTGGGTTACCTCGCTCAGAATCCTGCTTACTTAGCCATTGGGTTAGGGCAATCCTGCAAGAATTTCCCCCCTCTGGCAGACTCTCCCTTGCCCTTTTTAGTTGTGGTTTACTTTTAAACTATTTGAATATTACAAGCTTCTGGCCTGACATTCAACACACATTCACCTTGTCATTGCCTCAGAATAGCACGCTGTTCCGTACCACAGCATGGAACAACAGCAGGATGCAGCCCTTGATTTTCCTCCTCCACCATTTTGTGAAGCCACAGCCCTGCAGCTACAAAGGTAACTGTTATAGATTGACCACAAAAGAGGTGCATAGGTATCATTTTTACTGGAGGCAAAAGAAAAGAAGGAAGTACAAACAAATTAATCATGTTGTAACTAGTTACTAGTTACTTCCAAGCTCTGGAAGGACAAGGTGTTTCACCTCTTACACCAGCAGGCCATTTGTCTCCAAGCTGCAACTCCAATTTGCCCGTGAAAGGTCTAGGGTGTAGGTGGGGAAATCGCTGGAAAAAACACAGGATGCCGGCAGTCAAGAATGCCTGATTGTGGGCAGGTCTTTGAGCTTCACATGGTGGTGTGCTGCTGGAGATGGCACAAATGGCGGGCCAGATGCAAAGCTGTACCCTGGGAGCAGGCCTGTGTCTCTTTGTCTTTAAAACAGTGCTTCTGCAACTTTACCAGGTACGAGTTGTGTTGATGAGGCGATTTGAGCAGGTGCACCATTTCTGATCCCCACATAATGAGCTGCATCCATCCCAGATTTGCTGTGCTCAAGATAATGGGGAGAACCTTAGGTGGATTTTTGTTAACATCGTTATTATTATTTTTCTTCCTCAGACAAGATGTACCTGCAGTTTTGTTTTGTTTTGTTTTGGAAGCACAATGTGTGATTCTTTTTACAAATATTTTGGCATACAATCCCAGTTTTGTGAGGAGGAAAAAGGAGGTGACGCCTTCCTGCCACCCTCTCCCTCCTGCCTACTCCCCCTTCCCCCCTCTTGCTGCTGCTCACCCCCAAACCTTCGACAATGATGAAAAACTGCTGAGAAACAACTTCCACAATTGGCGATGAGGTCACACTCAGTTCAGCACTATTGGCTGCTTAATTGGCTGGTTCTATAGCCGTTCTCCTTATCGGCTTGCCAACACAGCTTCTGACAAGCCGCTTTCTGGGTAATTAATCCGAGACTTCAGATTCCTGAAGCTGGGGCTGGTTTAAGGGCATGCTCCTCGGTAACAGTGTTTCCCTGTGAAGGTCTCCTCGTCCAAAGTGCTTTAAAGAAGCCCAGTGTGGCTCCAGATGGCAGGGCTGATGTGTTTGCACAGCAGTGTTATATACAAGCACATGTGCATTGCTTTTTACTCAGGGAAATCAGGATGCGACCTCAAGGGTCAGGCATCTGGATGAAACCCCAACATACAATTGACGCCTCAGTCCCCTCTTTTGAGGCTGCGTGACAAGCAGACAGTTAAGTGATGCTGCAAGACCGGTTTTGTTTTAATGCCCCTAATATTATGCAAATGCACATTGTTATAACGAAGAGAAGCCTAATGAGACTTAATGAACCCTTGGCTAAGAAAGTGGAAAATAATGAGCTGAAAACAAAATTGCATAGCAGAGACAGCTCGTCAGACACCAGAAGAGACAGGAAAAGGAGTGGATCTGGGAAGCTTTCTGCCCTTGAGGTGGAGAACACAGTTCTTCCTGCATTGAGAAGGAATTTTAAGAATAATGCAGGTGGCTTCCATAGGTTGATGACTTTTGCCAGCAGGCAAATGGGGCGGGTGGGGGGGGAGTGTATCCCTTTGGATTTTGATGGGACCTTTCAGCAGCCCTTGGTAATAACATTGTCTTTCTTGGTTTTCAGGCAAAGTCTGAGATGGGAATTAGGGGCCCCACTTTCTGGCAGATCTTCCAGTCCTATCCTATGTTTGGGTCCTTTTTTTAAAAAATATCTTAATTTTATTTGTTCTGGAAGGTGTGAGAAGAGGCATTTGTGGGGTTCCTGCCTTAATAACTTGAGTGGCTGTAAATACTATGTACCTTGACATGAGTGGATGGGGGCCTCAGGCAGAAAATGCCTTGGGACAAGCCCTGCAGGGTGAGTTTGCACACTTTTTGAAGGATCAGGTGTCTAACTTACAAACTTTGGCTGATATAGCAACTCTGCCTGTCCCTGGGATAAAGCAGACCTGGCTGCTTTTATCCATGTCCTGATCAAATCCAGAACCACAAAGCGCTCTACATCAGGCTGCCTCTGAAAGGCCTTTGAAAACGTCAGCTGGGGCAACAATGTAAAGGCAGGATTGGTTCCTGGATCCCCCATTTCTGGTCCACTTTGTTCCATCTGCTCTGGCTCCTGGTGCAATTCAAAGCACTGGTTCTTATTCACTGAAGAGGAGGAGGAACCTAAGGCTGTGCAATAGGCAGCCTACAGGGCCCTTGTTGTTTCCCTCAACCCCCTGCTGTTGCTGGTTTTCCCCACCACCTAAATCCCAGAGTTCCTGCTGGAAACATAGTTCCTGAGGCATGGAAGTACAGTATGTGTGTGTTGGTTTGCTTTGTTTCTAAAGGGATCAAGCTTCCAGCCAAATTCTGCTGCGGAACAAGGTGAAACATTGGTGTCAGTAGAAGAGTCTGGCTCCTGGCTGGCCCTGGGTGTGGTTCATTTCCTCCCTCCCCCAGCTCCCTTTTATCCTAAGTAAGCCAGGAACAGGGTACCTGAAGGCCACCTCTGCCCTTCTCGTCTTGCTCCACCACTGCATTCAACTTCCGAGGCCCAACTTAACATCCCCTGGTTTGCAGAAGCACTGCTGCCTGGGACATGAAGCCGAGCAGAGCCTTCTCTTCTCTGGGGTCCATGTGAGGGAGCTTCCTATGAGATGTGGTTGGCACCCTCATGCTTAATCTCCAGGCTTGCTGCTGAGATCCTTTCATTGTGCTGAGCTTTTAATGTGGTGTAATGTCTTTATCCTCCTGGTTTTAAACAAGTTTAGCCTCCTCTTTCATGTTATGATACAGTTTTTTTAAATTGCTTTGACTATACTTGCATTCATTCTTTTGATGCATTCTAGTTACTTTTGTAAACTACTTTGAATTTATTTATAAGGAAAAGCTGGATGAAAAAGCCTATGTTGAGGGAGGGGGTGCTGTAGCCCTCCAGATCTTGTTGGGCTCTAATTCCCATCTAATTCCCATGGCTCGTGTTCAGGCTTGTTGGAGCCCAACAACATCCCCAGGGCTCTACAGCACACAGTTGAAATAAATGAATAAAGAAGATGTTTCAAATCACAAATCTTGTCTTTGGTGCCTGTTTGAAGCCCATGGTGAGAGTCAACAATGTTGCATGAACATTGCCTGCTTTGTTCCTGCCTTGCTACAGAAGCCACAGAGTTCTTCATTTGTTAAGGGAATTGTGAATCGAGAGGCATGTGAGTCTCATTCTTTTGTTCCAGATCACCACATACCATAATACTAAAGCGGAAAGTACACGCTCCAGAAAAACTGGGTTTGAACCACAGTGGCCCTGTGAATCTGTTTCTCACAGAACATCAAGCCCTACTGCAGTTCAAAATGGCACCCCATCTGATTCTTTTCTGCTCTGTTTTTTACAGATACACAGCAATATCAAGACTGCTCACCCTTTCACTTCCCCTGTTCGCCACTCCTCCTCACTCCTCACTCAACCACCATCATTTAAAAAAAAAAAACACACACACATATATATCCTGTGCTGCAATCTGAATATGTTACGAGTGGGGTTGCCTCTGTTTGTACCTAATACACAGCAAATGCACTTTCTCTGGTTTATCAGAAATGTATAATCCCAGCCTTGGTGATTATTATGCAGTATGCATGAACCCGCCTGTACGCAGAAATGAACATCTGAACACGTCCTCTAAGAGAGGCTCAGAGGAAAGTGACAAGGGATGGGGGGGTCTCTTTGGCCTGCAAATCTACCTGCACCAGTGGCAGCCAGTGTCCATTGCGACTGGTTGGGTGGAAGACACAGCAACCAAAGTTGGGCAGAGGCATGGGAAAAAGCAGATATTCATGAAGCCTGAGCCATGCCTTCGCTGTCTTTATGGATGAGCCATAGCGGACCTGTGCATATCCGATTGCATTAGAAAATTGAGCATACTGCTCTTGGTTTAATTCAACCATCACCTCTGCCGCCATCGTCAGAGAGAGTGGCCCAGCTTACCTTCCAGGACCTAGGTCTGCTGCCTCTATGTATGTGACCACAGCCTAGCTGATCAGATCGCATGTGCAGAGGCAGGTGCATGTGCAGAAGGCAGTGACTGGCTTCCTTTATAGGAGCCCAGGTGTTGCCTGTGTGTGTGCACCTGCCCCCAGCTGTTCAGGGTGATCAGCAAGAGCCGAAGCACCTGTGCAGACACAGTGCTCAGGCTCCTGGAAGGTAAGATGGTTGCTGCCTTCTGCACATGTGTCTACCTCCCAGCCGATCAGGGTGGTCAGCAGTGGGTCAGACACCTGTGCAGAAGCAGTGCCCAGACTCCTGGAAGGGAAGCTGGTTGTTGCCTTCTGCGCATGCGCCTACCTCGCAGCTGATCAGGATGATTGGCTGGGGGTTGGGTATCTGTGCAGAGGCAGCACCCGGGCACCTCATTGTCACGATGCTGATGCTGTGCAGTGGTGGTGAGTCAGCAGTGGTGCGGTGGCAGCAGTGCAGTGGCACTGGCATGGTGGCAGTGCTGGGGGGGTGGCACAACAGAAGCAGGTAGGGCCGCACCACCAGGCACAAACTGAAAACCACTTCAGTTTTTTGTTTGGATTGTGGTGGTTCATGGTTTGTGGTTTGTGTTAACCACGAACCAGGAACCATCACAAACCACAATTTTCCCCATCTCTAGTACATATCTGCATTAGGCAAAAGTTATTTTTCTAAAACATGGGGAAAGGAGGAAAGAAACAGCCATGACCATTTTTTAAAAACCACTTGTTACCTTTTCCCAGTTTGAAAAGGAGTGGCTGATAAGCACTCTCTGAGTACAATTCCATAAACAACAGTGTGTCCACCTGATAGTTTTTTCTTTCCAGCCCACGCCTAGTCAAGATACATTACATCTACAGCATCCCCACTATCTATCAGGGAAGGTACCAGATTAAAAAATGAGATAGGATTAGTCTGGCAGGATTTGTTCTTGACAAATCAGTGTTGATGTCTAGTTATCACTGCATTGTTTTCAAGGTGCTCAAAGACTGACCACTGGATAATCTGCTCCAGAATTTTCCCTGGTATTGATGTCAGGCCAACTGGTTTGCAGTTCCCAGATTCCTCCTTTTTGAAAATAGGGACGTTAGCCTTCCTCCAATTATCTGGCACTTCATCCATTCCCTACAATATAATATAATATAATATAATATAATAAAATAAAATAATAATAATAATAATAATAATAATAATAATAATAATAATAATAATAATAATAATAATAATAATAGTTCATCACGCCCCTGGGATTTAAACTCAATCAAAGTAATGAGGCATTCCTTGACTATTTGTTTATCGATCTCAAGCTGTGATCCATTTGCACTTCACATATGCCAGGAGGGTTGGGAGAAAACTGAATTAAAGCAGGAAATGGGAACTTCTGCCTGTTTTTGTTGTTATCTCTTATCATTTTGCCATCCTCACTGCATAGCTGAGCTAGTTTTTTTTTGCTATACATTTACCTGAAGAATGCTTTTTGTTGCTTTTTGTTTGTTGCTAACCTCAGTTTATTATCAATTTTTGCCTTCTTCAGCCATCCCTGCAATTTTTTGCTACCTCTCTGTAATCTTCCTTTGTGGCCTGGTCTTCCTTCCACTTCTTATGTACAGTAGGACACCCTCCCAACCCACAGGAGATCAATTCCAAGCCCCATCCCCGTGGATGCTGAAAAATGAGGATTATAGTAAATGCTAGTATAACAGCGAACACTATACTTAGCATGGTCTAAGGCTCCCTCTAGTGGCCAGTTCCGGTAACTTAATTGTTAGAAATATACATTTCCAGGAATTTTTATTTTAATATTTTCAGACTGTGGATAAGTGAATAAGCAGATACTGATCCTGCGGACACAGGAGTCCTACTGTATGTCTTTTTTTCTTTCAGGTCCTCTGTGGGCTTTTTGTGAAGCTACGTTGGTCTTTTTTACTGTCTCTGACCATTCTTGTTGTTGGAATTGTTTGTAGTTTTGCCTTTAAAATTTCCTTTTTTGGAAACTCTCACTCATCTTGGACTCCTTTCCTTGTTAGGATCTCCTGTCTGGAGAGTTTACTTATCACTGTTTTATGTTTATTGACATTGGGCTTCCTAAAATCCAGTGTAGCTTCCTTTGAAATCAAGAACTCAAGTAGAACATGGTCGCTTTCCCCATCCCTATTGGTTAGAATCAAGTCAAGAATAGATAATCCTCTGGTTTCTTCCTCCATTTTTTTGTAGGAAAAAATAGCAATACAAGTCATGGTTTTTCTTGGAAGGGTCATGTTTGGCAGAATTGGTCTCTGAACAAGTATCAGAGTAATAGAAGATAGCTCAGTGGTTTAGGCATCTGGCTGTGGAGCCAGCAGTTGGGAGTTCAATTTTCCACTGTTCCTCCTTGACAGGGCTTGATCCATAGGGTCCCTTCCAGATTTGCAATTCTAAGATGACAATGATTGTGAAAAGTTGGTCGGAATGCTTCTCAAGCTATTGCTTGCTAGGAGCCAAGTCCATCTGCCTGCTCCTCTTCTTCTAGAAGCATAACAGATAACACTAAGTAGTGTAGTATTGTGGCTAGAGTGCTGAGTGAAGACTTGGGAGGTCTGAGATCAAATCCCCATGAAGCCATGAAACTCACTGGGTGAATGTGGGCCAGTTGCACCCTCAGCTTCACCCACCTTACAGAACAAAGTAAGGAAGATTCATATTGGCTTGAGTTCGCTTGGGGGACAGGCAGAAGATAATAAGTTGACAAATAAGTACATGAACAAAGGACTGAGCACTAACTCTTTTTAACCCTGCCTTCAGTGTTCTTTCCCTTTTCTAAAATAATATGGCACCTATTTTTCAAAAGTTAGGATGACCTAAAATCGCATTGTTCTTTAACAGAACAATCTTGCAGAAATTCTCCTCTTCTTTATTGCTGGGTGTCAGCAGTTTTTAACTAGGACTAGTTCGCCACAAAATACCAGATCCATGGATCTTTTATACTTCTTTCCGGGACATGTTCAGTTCATTCTGTGAAAATGCCAGTTATAATTTGTTCCAGCACGCTGTCCGATATTCTTCAACAAGCAAGTGAGCAAGGGAACCACCATCTCCGTTGTTTCAGGGCAAAGGAGATTAAGTGAGATGCAAAGGTGGCAATATCATGTGGGAGACAGAAGATATGGGGTTCACTCGGTATGAAGAGTCTTTATTCATTAAGCTATTTTCAGCAATGCATGTACTCTGTGGTCCTGCCTTTGTCTCCATCTTTAAGGGCCTGTCCACACTGTGAAATCTGCTGCGATCCAGCCAGTGCTTAAAAGGTCCTTATCTTCAGTGCAATCTACAGTAGGACCCCCATATCCACTGGGGATTGGTTCCAAGCCCCTGTGGATATTGAAAACCATGGTTAATAGTGACACTGGCCACTAGAGGATGCCAGAGACCATGCTATTTCTAGTGGCCGGTTCTGGTAATACATGTGAAAATAGTTTTTTTCTGGATTTTTTTTTCTTTTAATATTTTTAATATTTTCAGACAGTGGATAAGTGAATCAGTGGATAATGATCCCGTGAATAAAGGGGTCCTGCTGTGTTTTAACTCAAATACCTGTCCACAAAGGCAGAAGAAAGAGCTCTTTTGCATTTCAATAAACTGCCCCCCAAAGATTGCATGCTCTAGCCATAGGCCATAAAGATATGGACCAGCTCTTAAAGGGGAAGGATAGATCATTTTAAGTAGAAACACAAGCAGATGAGGTATTTTTTTCCATCCCAAACAGTGCTATCAAGGAAGCATATATCATAACTATATGCCAGTGTGGACAGGCTCTTTGTCAGAACAAAAGTGTCTAAGTCCATCCAGATGGTTAGCCATTCACAACAAGCTTGAGTAGTTTTATTTACTTGTGCATGGTGTTGGCTACATATATAAGAATTTCACACATTGTTTCAGAGTACAATAAACAGGGATCTCTGGTAATTTATGAACAAGGCACAGCAGACAGAAACTTGGGTCTGTTCTTAGCCCTAAATCCTGAGAATCTCCTCCATCTGGCCTCTGCCAGAAAGTCAAAGCATTAGGATTTCCTAACCCAGAAAGCCTAATTATATGGAAGATAATACTTTTTGGCATTGGGTATGAAGACCTTTCAGGCCTTAATGGTGTTGCATGTCTCATGAAGCTGTGTATTTGCATAGAGTTGCTATCTTTATAATACATCTTAATTGAAACATTTTTACAGGTGTTTTCTTTCTGTCTGCCACTGAAAGGCCAGCAATACAATCCCAGTAATTCAGGGGTGTTTGTATGTGTGATTTCTTTGGTGTTCAACGTTTTTTCTTCGGGGGTTGACTCAGCATTTAAAGACATAATGCAGTATCAGTAAAATGCAGAAAATAGCCTCATAAGAAAAAAGAAAGTGATAAATCTTAAAACCAAATATGAACCTATCTTTAAATGTTAATTCTTTCTTTTACACCAGGTTAACAGATTCATCTTATTCATACTCTATATAAAAATACCTAGCAACATTTGGGTTTCCATACATGGCAAGTTATTATCAGTCTGGCCATTCATCACAATAAATAAGCAAAATCAGTCCTGCCACCACAACACAGTCAAGAGTTGTTTAAATTATTTTAATCACCGTAAGTTATTTATAGTGCAATCCTATATTTACCGATGTAAGTTCTGTTGAGCTCTTAGGATTGCTTCGCCTCAGATTTCGGTTTTATTTTCCCCACATGGCGATATTGCCCTGAAGAACCAGGAAGCCAAGGTAGCTTACACAGTTAAAAACAAAAGGGCTGCCAAGGTCAGTCAAAGTGCTAAAGGCACCCTCTGTGACTCACAAAATTTACAATTGTCTATGGAGGTTTTGTTTCTTAGAGAAAGACAAGACTATGGCAGAGATCAAGCTGGGAGCAGAGCCAGTCCTACCATGAGGCAAAGTGAGACCACTGTCTCAGGCAGCAAATGGTTAATGATTTAATTCCTTTTTTTGTATTTTTACTTCCAAAGGAGAGGGAAGGGGCAGAGTGAAGTAGAAGGGCATTCCTGAGGTCACTTTGGCCAAGTCACTCTTCTCCCTCTGCCGTGGGGCACTTTGAAGAGGATCACATTAAGGAGCTGCCTAAAAAGACTGTGGTGTGGATTTCTGACACACTGAAGCCAAACAGGCCATGATAAGAAACAGAAGAAAAAATGGCAGACTAGTTTCCAGTATGAGAACAAATTTTCACTGCAAACATCCATCTGCCCTTTCTTGGCAAGCCAATGGGATTTCTACAAAGCTTAGAAACGTTACCTTTCCAAACAGTAGCTCTCCACACTCTGATAGTGGGATTAGTTAACATGGCCCTGGGAGGGTAGCCCAGAAAAGTCAAATGTCCATGTTCTGAAATTCAATATTTCGTATGGCTAATATCTTATTGCTAGTTCCATACAGGGCAGACCCACTGACTCAGTGGGATTTACATACATGCTGGCTTACCATTCAGCAATCAATGCAATGGATGTTCCGTTAGGCCAGAGTAGTCACAGGATCCTGGCCCTTGGGAAAATATCTGGTGATGCTTATGCCAAATTAAATGCCACAGGACAGGACTCTTCCTCAATCCCCCAAAGAACAAGATCATCTTGATCTGTTGAAGGAAAGCAAAATAAAGTCCACTGAAGGGATAGCAGCTGTATTAGGGTCCACTGTAAATGCCACTCAACCTGTAAATAGGATCAGCTTGCAAATTTTGTCCATAATTAGACACATACGTATCTTGCCATTCTTGTTCTTTTCACAGAGGAGAGGAGTCTCCACATTCTCTTCTTCCCAGAGAGTTTTGCCAGAGCTCATGTGGTACCTACAATAATCTCTGACTCATTAAGCACCACCTTCTACCTTCCAGTCTTCATGGCTTGAAATATAAAGCCAACTATTAGGACTTCTAGACTCCCCCCATGCCCGGCCCTGCCAGCTCCCCAGTTATTTATTTATTTTAACAATCTACCCAATGGAGAAAGTTCTAGAGAACTCAGAAGGTTGCATATTTTGTGCATGTATAAAATAACTGAACAGAGCATCTCCCTCGGAGATTATAGGAAGTGTCAAGTTCGACCTCATTCTGTATCACTGTAGTCTAACATATAATGAAATGGTTATTTCTTTGCCTCTTTCCCCAGTCTTCCTACAGTAGCCACTTTGATTGTGGACCCTATTCTTGACAGCCATTCATGAACAGAAGGAAGATTCTCCAGCGCCACCCCAAGTTGCCCTTAAACGGCAACCACTGGAATTTTGTAAGGCAGAACAATGCACCTAACCTGAAATACAGCATAAACAATAACTGATTTCAGGGAAAATGATTTCCTGACATTTTAATTGCGTTCACAAGGTTTGGGCATATTGGAAACCAGCTGCAACCCTAAACACACTTAACAGGAGAGTAAGGCCCACTCAGCTCAATGAGGCTTACTTTTGAGTAAAGATCAGAAGATTTGCACTGTAGAGCATTGTGTCTTCCTTAACCCATTGCTCTCCAGGTATGTTCCGACAACAACTCCCATTGATCTGAAGCGATGGCCATACTGGCTGGGCCGTACTGACTGGGGTGGATGGGAGCTGTAATTGGCCACATCTGGAGGGCTGCCACTTGCAGCAGGATTTTCAGTACTGATTACGACTGACCCAGAGCAACATCCCGGAAAAAACCAAAACCAAGTTTTCATTTTTCTAGACCCTTAAGCCTTCAGAATTTCTTTCAGTGCCTTCCACTTTTGAAACCCAATAGGGTGGTGCCAGGCCAGCTCTTTAGTTGAGAAGGAAAACCCCACCGTCCCCAAGTGGAAAGAAATGCAATCTTTAAATTAGAAGTGACCATTTCATGTTTGATGTTATTCAGAGGAGCCTGTTCCTCGTTTAGGAGCATTAGTAGTTGTAACAGAAGCCCTAATATTTCAACAACAGTTGTGATTAAGTACAGAAGGAGCAAAGTGGCAGCTAATCTCCATCTAAAAAGAGCGAACTAGTCCCTCCACCACCACCACCACCACCACCCCTCCCCATCCGATCACACTGTCGCATTTAAATACCATGAATATTCACTGCCTGGCACCCAGCTGGCAGCTGAGCTGTTTTGATACAAACCTCCCTCCTTCAAACTCAAAAGAGTTTTTAATCAGCTGCAAGAGAAAAAAGAAGAAAGTAAAATAGGAACAGAGAGAGATGGGGGAGAACCTGAATCAATGAGTTCAACAGAAAAGATAGACAGAATATCATTAACCCGTTCAAGGTCCTCTTGGTTATGCCCACACTACACTTCTATTGTTGCACTGCCCTCCCGTTAAACCGGGCAGGGGACTCAAAGGGTGCATCCTGCCATTTATACGGAGATATAGATATAGATATAATCTTTCTTACATCAATGCCTCAGCCCCCCTGCTGTGCTGCCAGTGCTCAAGGTCACTTGTGTAGAACTTCCTTTTCTCTGGCTGTCTGAACCATCAAGAATGACTGGCAAATTTCGTTGTCATCTTGCAGGCAGTAAGACCGAAGCCATTTGCCATCCTTGATCCCAAACACACGAAAATCCCACGTGGGATCTGGATTTCTGGCACAGACTGCTTGCTGCTTTCCTTTTAGAAACCTCCACCTCTTAGTTTTTAATCTGTTGTTGATTAGCTAACTTTGTGTCCTGCCTTTATTCCAGTGAGCTCAAAGGGGTGAGGCATGACTCTTTCCAATCCATTCTCTCACAACATCCTTGTAAAGTAGGTCAGACTGAGAGAAAGTGACAAGGCTGAGGTCATTCAGTGAGTTTCATGGTTCAGTGAGGATTTGAACCTTGATCTCCCAAGTTGCAGTCTGACTCCAGAATGTTGCATTATGAGCGATCATGTCACATCCAATTTATAGAAATCCTAATAGGCATGTAAGATCGTTAAGGGGGTATTATACCGGTGCTACACCCACATCCCATGAGTTTCCATGTCTGAGCAGGGATTTGAACCCAACACTTCTAAATCCTAGTCTGCACTCTATTCACTACACTACACTACACTACACTGGCTCCTGACACCATTATACTGCTCTGTGTAAATAGGACGTGTATCCTGCCATTTGGGGCTAGATCATGAGGTGTACAGAAAGCTGTGTTTTCCTCAGAGTATGACTCCAGTATGGTTGTTGCTAATGGGCTCTCCTTCCATCTAATGCCCAGGGTATGTGTCAGCTGCAGCCCTTCAGGTTCTGGCTACAGCGGAGCACTCATACAACCTGATTGTTATAAATAAACCAGAATCCTCGTGTAATCCAATGTAGTGTAGTCACTGGAGTATTTCATTTGGACCAAGAAGAACTCAGTTCCAAATGTCCCTCATACATGGAGCTCAATGCTTGCCTGGGTCAACTCTTAGTCCAGTTGGGTTCTGTACATGGAACTGGGGATGGGGAAGCCATCTTGTCTTTCCTCTAAGGCAGCAAAATACCACCACCCCGCCCTTCTTCTCAGCTGGATTTCACCCATTTTATTGTTGTGAAATAGGTCAGTGACAGAGCATATGGTTTGCATGAAAAAGGTCCTATGTTCAGTCTTGGGCATCTCCAAATGAGGTCGGGAAAGACTGAAACCCCGAAGAGTCTGTCAGTAGGGACTGTATTCAGGTACATGGGCCTAGAGTCTGACCTGATATAGGGATGCTTCCTCTGTTCCTGAGTTTAAAGTGGGGCGGACAAATGTATAGTTAGTTACACAATATCAAGTTGGAATTGACTCATAGTGACCCTAATAGGGTTTTCAAGATAAGTGAGATATTTAAAGAGTGGTTTTACCACCTCTACTCCCCCAGTGAGTTTCCATGGCCAAATGGGGATTCGAACCTTGATCTCCAGATTCCTAGTCTGTCACTCTATCCGCTACACCAGCGATCCCCAACCTTTTTTGGTCCGCAGACCGGCTGGGGAAGGCGGGGCACCTCCCGTGCTCGAGCGCATGCACGAACAAGTGTGTGCATGCTCTCGCACGGGCGTGTGCACGCCTGTGCGAGCACCGCACTGCTGTTTGTGCATGCGCGTGCTTGTGCGCATGCGCAAATGGCAGCGCGGTGCTCACACAGGCACGTGCGCACCCATGCGTGTGCGCAAATGGCGGCACGGCGCTTCTCTGGGTGCGCTTGCGCTCATGCACATGTGCAAACGGCGGCGTGGCGCTCGCACGGGCGTGCTGGAGCGCGCGCGCGGCTGTGCAGGGGTGAGTGTGTGCAGGGGGTGGGGTGGGAGGTCTGTCTCGGTGGCCCGGTCCGGCTCAGGCCACGGTCCGGCACTGGGCCGTGGACCGGGGGTTGGGGACCTCTGCGCTACACCACTCTGGGTACCTAACGATTGTATATGTCATCCTAAATACATTATAATCTGGGCCAGAAGCAACATGCATCTACATCAGTCACTTCCAACTTTGTTGGACGACAGCACTCAGTAGCCCCAGACAGCAATGGCTGTTATAGTTGAGGATGATGACAACTGTAGCCCAATATATGTGGAAGGTCCTAGGTTGCGGGAGGTTGACGTGTTTCTATGGTGGTCTTCTCAAGTAGCTTTCAACACCAGCAGCTAGTTCAGCTGCTCAGTGATTCCTGTACTTCTGCTGCTTCACACCCAGTGGCTTGGACATATTACATTTTGAACTACAACTCCCAGAATCCTCCAGCCAGCCAGTCAGCTAGCCAACCCACTATTCCTATCCATAGGTCCTTTACAGTCACTGTGCTGCTGCTGGGAAAATCAGCAGTGTCTATAAAAAAACTCAGCAATGTATTTAGAACAAGGTGTGTAAGTTAAGAAAGTGTGGGCATGGGGTTTGTGACTATGAAACACAATTTGAAGGGAAGAACTTGGATTTAGATTGGAAAGGCAGGACAATGAGTGAGAATGCATATTAAGTGAGGATAAAGCGTGAAAAGATATATTAGGTCATTAACACACAGTCAGCAGGCAGACATTCCTGATAGGAGAAACAAACAAACAAACAAAAAGCAAAGTGTGCTGCTTATAGCACACTCCATACTGCTTAAAACACTCTCTGGGCGGTTTACAGTTTTACTTATGCAGGCTGCACATTGCCCCCAACCCCTGCAAGCTGGGTACTCAATTTACCAAGCTCGGAGGGATGGAAGGCTGAGTGAACCTCAAGCTGGCTACATGAGATTGAACCTGAGTCATGAGCAGAGTTTTGGCTGCAGTACTGCAGATTAACCACTGTGCCATGAGGCTCTGACTGAAAGAAACTAACCAAGATTGGAAAATTGGAGCAGGGAGCACATTCACATTACTACAGCCTTTCACCTGAAATTGTTCAGCACAGTCCTAGCCAGTCTATGTATGAAAAGGATACTGACCAGTGTATCTTTGAAGAAAATATCAGCTGGAGCCAGCCCAAGAACTTCTGTTGCCTGAGGGAAAGGGCAAAATGGCACCCTTCCCCCATTTCACATACAGAAGCCAAATGGACTGAGAGATGTTCTTCACCCCTGGGATTGTATCCTCTGCCACCCATGAGAGCGGCTGGCTAGTTTAGGAGATGAAGACATACAGTGTGGCCACCACAACCACACCCTTCAGGAGAGGGAAATAGCTGGGGAGTTCAGAAGGAATGGCTGCTTGAAGAGATTGCCTCCTTCTGGGTTAATGGTGGGGCTGCCCTGATAAGGAGCATAACACAGGTTTGCCCCAGAATCGGCGTTTGAAACTTCCAGAGCTTCTGGTTGTAAACTCTCACTTTAACTCCCTTAAACCTCAGAAAACAGGTCTGTACAATCTGAAATAAGTTTTTTTAACAGCATGTTCATTCACTCCGTGTTGTGTATGTATGTGTAAGTATTTTCATACACACATCAGTTAATTTTACTTACCATAGAATTTAAAATAGTAGGGGGTGGTGTTAGATGGCATTTTTAGGATTCTTGTGGGTCGTGGGCCAGAAAGCAGGGCTTGTGGTTCACAAACACCATCCTGGCTGCATGGAATTTTAGTCTTCCGGTAGATAAACTGTAAAATAGAAAGTGAGACACAGGAGGAGATGATTGTTATCCAGTCAGCAGGAAATACCAGCTCTATTTATATCCCTAGTAAAAGTAAACTACCAGGGGTTCAAATGTCTAGCCTTGACTCAGTATATATTAGGACACTGATGGGGCAACCCCCTCTCACTTCACCTCTGCTACTTGACTTTTCACAGAGAGGGAGAGAGAGAGAGAGACACTTTAAAAAAAAACCCCACAACCCTGTAGTAAATTAATTATATGGCTGGGGATGATGGGATTTATAGTTCAATGCGTCTAGAAGATACTAGGTGGGGAAAAATTGGATAGTATTTTTCATTGTATGCATTAAGTAGTAATTTCTAATTCAACTGCCAAATCTAACTTGACCAATAATGATGATCTCAGATATACAACCATCGGAAATGGTTCTGTGTGAGGTAAGGATAATAATCAGGGAAGACTATATATTTATCTCAGTTAGACTAAGCCATTAAGCCGAGTTGTCGTACTGCATAGGGAATAAATTCCAAAGGCTTCATGGGTTCTTAGTGTAGTTATTAATAAATAGTTAGAGACAAACTAGACATGATACCCGATTCTCAAGGGGGGCAAGAAGAAAAACACCAAAGCATTCTGTGGCAACTTAAGTAAATGTGGGCAAAAATGTGGCCTGTGGTCCACATGCAGTTCTTGTGGGCATTTTTGTGCATCCCCCAGTTCCCCTTGAAGCCCTGCAAAAGTTAAAACTTTTTTTAAAAAAAAAGCTTTGATCAGAAAGTCTGCTTGTGATCTGTAGAGTGCATATGGGCAATATGACCACGTTTTGAGGACCCTCAGCACCCCAGGTCCTCTTAAATTTCAATTAAAAATACTTTTTGGCCACTAGAGGGCACGAGAGGGCTTTTTTCAGTTTAAAAACCATTTTTTAAAAGTTAAACCCATTTTCTAGCTAGCAAAACCCCATTGAAGCAACCATTACAAAAATAGTAATAACAACAGCAAAAATTAATCAGGCAAAAACCAAAGCAAAACAAAAAAAACAAAGAAACAAGAGACAAAAAAGTTGTGGCACTTTAAAAACGAAATACTATATTTTAATGTGAGTTTTGTGGATCAAGTCCATTTCCTCGGAGGAACATAGTGTCTTTAAAGTGTCACAATGTTTTTGTCTCCTGGGTTTGTTTGTTTGTTTCCCTAATTTTAACTTTTGTTTCGTTTCCTCTCTGATATGCTTGCACATACGAACACGGCTGCTCCTTCGAAAAGAATAAAAATTAAATACGCAAATGTATCTCTTTGGTCATGCCCTGCCCCTTGTAACCCCTCCCCTTTGGACATATAGCTATTAGACTGCCAGCAAGTCCCAAAAATGGTCCTCAGCCCTGACAAAGGTGAACCCCCCACACCTTGAAGACTTCTTCTTTTTATTTATCATAAGCTTTGGGGTTTTTTAGGACTGCAGTAGGGGAGAAAAGGATTGAACCTCCTCTTCCCATATGCTTCAGTGTTTCTAAAAATCAGCAAAGAGGGTGTGCATACTGCTTTTACTATTCTTATTTTACTAATGCTGATATGACTGCAGGTGGCACATTCAACATCTTCTCTAGTTTAGCCCATAGAGAGAGCAGGAGAACTTGAATCGTGAATGGCAGCGAAGATGACGTTGTGTCAGTCAAAGATCTGCTCAAAATAGCTTCTCGACCAAGGCATTATATAGCTTTTGCCCCGGTGGAGAGCGACATTCAGAAACATGTTAAGCGAGGCATGCATTGTTTGAATAAACCATGTGAGAGTGTACTTCTGGCTTTGTACTCCCGTGAGATTCTTTGCCACTTCAGGGTTATGCCTTTTCTTTTCTTTTTTCAGTAACCTTTGGATTCTCTCTACGACATGTTCTTTTTCAAACCGCAGCGGCAGATAGGCCACCGTGTCTTTCAGTGTAGTAACAATAAGCCACTTCGATGCACTATTGTCTGGGCTGTTCGCCGAGCGCTCAGAACAGGAGAGATTGATCTCTAGGTGAGAGACGTGGAAAGGGGTTTGAGTCCAGCAGCACTGACGGTTTCCCTTTAGTAGCTGCACTGCCTTAGTCTTGCCAAGGTTTTGTTCACAAAATGCACTGGTAGCAATAGGTTCTGTAGCATCTCTCTTCAGCCTTTTAATCAACTTCTTCCTGTGACCACTTGTCTTTAGCAGAAGGTGGAAAGTTACTGCAAAAAAAGTAACGAGTGACAGTGTGAGCAGCCCCCGTTTCCCCCTCGATGACAAGACCACGGGTTGCTGCTTACTAACGGAAACTTCTATTAAACTTTAACTCAAAACGGGCTTGGCCAACGGGACCAGTGTGCATCTCCCCAACACCCTCAGTCCCAAATTTGTCCTCCTGATGACAGTCCTTAATGCTTCTTAAGGCTGGTCACAGGCAGGTGGGAAGAAGCCCCTCTCCTCCACTGATTCCAGCGCCTGATGCAGATGCGCTAGACAGGGGGTGCCACAACAGGGGTGCTGCATGGAGACTCAGATCCGCCCTCACAGACTTGAAATCTGCGCTGTGGCTCTGGTGTAGCCTTGGCAGCCCAGCTAGGCACACCCAGTCTTATACGCTTGGAAGGTTGCACGGCCCTCAGTGTGAAAGGCCAGGTTGATGCAGTTCATTCCGGGACGAGGGCCTGGGGGAGATGGCAGGTGAAAGGGTCCATGCGGCAACTCCGCGGAATGCCTGTCCAGTCTGCCAGGTGACCCCTTGGACTGGTGCTGGCCGTGGCCTCACCGTTGTCAACGTCAGGCCTGTCTCTGGTTCTCCCATCACCTGGATTCCCAGTGCCTCGCCTCATCCCTCTGAATCCAGGCAGCTTCTTCCGGAGGAGCCAGCAGGTTGGCCCACTCTCCAGTCCAGTCCTCACAGTCTTCCAGCTGTCCGTCGAGGGGGTGGGGGTTGAGGTCACCTCCTCTGCCTGGCAGGCATCCCAATCTACTGCGTTGGTCCAGGCTTCCCCTTGTCATCTGCTCAGCCCTCTTTATTCAGTTTCCCCACCATTGCCACACCCGAGCTGCCCCTGGTGCTTTGTGCAGCTGAGTTGCTCATGGCACAATCAATGGGCAAGCTGACCATGATCAGTACTGAGGCATCTGAGGCGGGGTGCCCACTTGCAAGGAGACGGGTTTGAGCCATGGGGCTCCCGCCAGTCCTACATACAGGTATAGCCACAAGACCATAAAGTAGTTGATTGCTTGTTTAGTTATAATTTTCTTTGACATTAATTCTTCCTGTTTTCAAAACGAACTAAAATATTACATTTTGTGATATTTTGAGGGGGGGGGGGAACAACACCTGGATTCTGCAAGCCATCAGCCTTTTGTACAAAACACACTCACCTCTGCCTGTCTTGTTGTCCCTTAACTGATGCTGTGAGAATTGCAAGAAAAAGAGGAAGAGCTTTTTTATAACACATTTTAGAAGCTGGAAGCACTATATAGACGGTAAGTAATAATATACGTAGCAAATTATAATAAATAGCTCATGGGAAATGTAGTTGCTCAACAACAGATGTTGTTAGCCTTTTACTAGTGTTTTATCTGATTGACCTGGGATGTTCAATTTTCTTTTAAATTTATTTAATTAATTTAAATACAGGTTTTGTCGGTTCAGCTAGATACAAGGTTTTGTTGTATTTGCTGCATTTATTGTGTTGTTTGTATGAATGTAATGATGCTTTGATATGTTGTGAACTACCCAGAGAGTGTTTGCACCGATGGAGCACTAGAGGAGTATAAATAAATAAATAAATGACTTATAGTCACAATAACAATAGTCAACAACATTGTGGTGTTGTACCTATTCCTACAATGCATTACTTTTTTTGAAGGCATAGTGAGCCCTTAATCCACATGATTTTCATTCCCCCCATGCACTATTTAATGATACTCTATACCATTTACACTGCAAAAGGACTAACGTCATTCCTTTTTATATCACAATTGTTGTGTAACATAGCTTTTCCTCTATGACCGGGAAAATGCATTACTTACAAGTAACTAATCATCAGTAACTAGTTACTTCCAAGTGCTGGTCTTCCATTACTAAAGATTTCTGCTTCATGGATATCTCCAGAACGTTGTTGTCACAAGAACCATGGTAAATTAGCTTTGTAATCCACTCCTAGGAAACATGCATAGTAGGTTTTTCCCCTCCTACATAAATTAGTACTTAGTCTGTTCAAGAGGATAATTACTTTGAACAGAGTATTCCCTATGAAGCATGCCTGGAACAGGATCAAACTTCACATGCCACACTGTCAGAATGCATACTGGAGGAGGCTCACAGCTGGATTCCTCATCTTCCCTCTGTACTACAAAACTAAAAAGCTACGCGTCTCACCTCTTGTCTCTTCTTGCTTAGCTTTGTCTATCATTCTGCTACAGTTTCTATTTTAGGGGGAGGAAGGCAAAAAAAATGTGATTCCGCTACCTTGTACTCGAGCACATCAGTTGAATCAAATATTTAAAGACTCTCTGGAATACTCAGGAAGCTCCAATGTCCCTCTCCAGGGCTGGCCCTCCTATTGGGCAGAGTGAGGCCTAACAGGTCGCCTTGGGTATCATGAAAGGACAAGAGATTATTAGGAAATACATTTGTTACAGTTTTATTTACTTACTTGTTTTGTTTGTTTAATAGGCTGACTTTTTCTCAGGACTGAAACCCAAGGCAGGTTGCTATACTGTTGCATTTCTACTGATAAGGGCGCTTCACCTTTTGTACCAAAATAAAACGGCTAACTTGAGGTATTGTGCCCCTTGATTTGGTCTCTGTGTGTGCATCAAAATGTCTTGGGCTGGCCCTTGACCTCCCCAACACAAGGAGTGCAATGGAGTGACATTATGAGGTAATAATTTGAGATGCCAGATGTAGAGGTCTTACCTGGACTTGTCTGTTTAGATGCTAATGTGTGTCCACTCACTTCACAAGGTGAAAAACAGGGTCTGCTGGAACTGAGTACCCTCCTGTTTGTCATTCTACTGAGTGAAGCTCCAGACGTCAGCACTAGAGTCTTACCATGGTAGCATCACCAAAAGGATAAATAACTGCCAGTCCGTACACCACACAAGAACAATCGACGGCCTCCATTTGAGGTTTCCTTGACAAAACAGTAAACATGTATACGTTCACTTTTAAAGGTTTGTTATGTATGCAAAGGTAAGATAATGTTAGCTCTCCAGACCATGACAAACTTTATCCCCAAGTTAACGGAATCTGGTGTGTAAAAGCTACCATCTTGTTGCTATTGTTGTTTTATTCCATATCAGTGTTTTGATTCCAGAAGTGTTGTTGCTGATTCTTTTAGCCATTTGGTAATGTCACCCTTGGTCCACTCCCCCTCCCTTTGTTCAATACTCAAAAGCAACCACCATCTTACTCACAGCTGGGCCTTTCGTTTCCTTCTGTTGACTGGGATTAAAGTCTCTCTGCAGGTGGTTGCCCTAAATGTGCAGGGCAACCTTCCTGCCACCAGAACAGGAATTCTGGTCAACCCCACTGCACTGCCTTTGAGGCTCCTGGCAAGACAAAAGGGGGTTGGCTAAAGGAGACGCTGTGATTTTCAGATTTGCAAACTGTGCTCAGAAAAGTTCCACGCTGGTTGGAGGAATTCTGGGTGTGATTGTCCCAGAAATAACTTTTCTAAGTTGTGTTAGCAACGGAACGTATGGGCCTCAGGAGACTTGTGCAAGGAAGTGGTTTCCACATCCAGTATAGCTAAGGCGATGCAGGCTTCCTGCCTGAGGCCTGTGCTATATTTATGGATTGCAATTGCAGTGATACATGTGGTTATTTTGGGGTCTCCAGGCAGTGACTGAGGGACCTCATGTTATCTCCATTTTCTTCTCAGTCTGAACTGTAAGAGCCACAGATTCCAGCACCACGGGTGAGGAATGAGTGACCTTGTGGATGATGCTGCAGCTCCCATCGTCGTCATTCCTCACTACTGTCTTTGTTGCCTAGGGCTAATGAAAGTTGCAGCCCGACTACATCTGGAAGGCCATACATTTCCCAACCCTGCACAACACTATGTGGCCTTGATCCAGCTTGTTCTGCTTGGTAGTAGAAGCAGCTAGGCATAGGCAGCTAAACATGGGGTGCTCTAGGTTAGGAAACCAGCTGAAAAGCACCACTGAGCCTTTTCCTTCTGACCCCTGACCTGTGCAATGGGACACAGCACATTCTAGCCTATGCAGGTTTAAGGTTTAACCCTTAAATGTTTCTATTTAGAGATGAGACAGAGTCTAGAATCACCTTCCAGGTAAATTTAAGCATGAATTGATCCAAGCTTCACCTGTGAAAATGCTTTCTGAATCTATTTGCAAGCATGCAGTTGTTTTGGTACATTACAAAAGTCATGCTTAAAATGTGAAGGACCTCAGAATTAAGCATTCACAACTGGGACAAACTCCGGGGTGTTTCTGTGTTCTTTGTTTTCTGTGTTTGTGAAGAGGGTGATGGGGTGCAGAGAATTTAATCCCTCCATTGGGGCCTCTCATCACAGGCAGAGAAAACACTAACTGCTAGCAAGACAAGCCAATTCCTTTTTTCTCCCTCTGAGGGAAATAGGGGAGGCCACCTACCTCCACACCATGCTGGGCTTCACTTTAGCCAGAACGTCTCTTCAACCCTTCCTCTTCACCAGGAGGATCCATATCAAAGGCCCAGACCCCACAGGGTTCATTAGCTGGCATTTATAGTTTCTGCAACTTCTTGGAGAATGGGTAGCTTTACTCACAAAGGAAAGAAGCTGCCCTGGCCTTCATTTCAACCCTCTTTCCAAACTAGGAGATTGTTGACAGGAATTAAAAACAATAACATGTGGCTTCTTCTACTTGGAATCTGGATCCCAAAAAGAACTGAGAATGCAGCCGGTTTTTCACAATGACACAAGACTTAAAAGATAATGTGGTACAGTGGTTAGAGTACTAGATGGGGACTTAGGAGATCCAGGTTCAAATCTTCTGTAGGTAATGTCTAGCTAGTCACTTTCTCTCCATGTGCTTTACCTCACTGGACTGCTGTGAGGATAACATGGAGAGACAGAGACTTGTCTATTTCAAATCTTTTGCTCACTGAAAGTAAACCAAGGTACAAATATAAATGATGACACGATGTGTGTGCATTAATTAGCATTAATTTTAATTCAATGGCAGGCAGGTGAGCAAATGCTCCAGGTGTTTTAGAAATGTCATTGATTCAAAAAAGTAACATAAGGGTGATAATTTAAATTTGACTCATTGCACAGATTTGAGATATTTTTTAATGAGACAATTGCTTTATATTTGGTGAATGTTATAGAATATTAATTCCCATAACATTCAAGATATTAATTCCAGTGTTATTACTTCCTAGTGGTCGGAACATTATGACAACTGAAGAACACTGTACTTGCCTGTCTTTTTTTCCCAAGGTGTATGTCTTTAGCAGTCATGGAAGGTCTTCTGATACATGAGCAAACTCTGCACGCATGTGTCTTTGTTGCTTTTTGATACAACCAGAACTCCCCTTCCACCAGTGTAGCCATAGGACAGGGCATGGTGGTCCACAATGTAATATTTTCAAACCCTGTTACTGCTACCTATTGATGCCCTTCCTTCTCCTGCTGTCTTAAATTGCAGCACAAGAGCAGGCAAACTGCAGCCCACGGCTGGCATGCAAGCTCCACCCCACCTCTGGATTATTCTGTGCCCCCAGATCCCCTGAAGCGCCTTTGATGGTTTTTATAGAATCCCTCTAAGATGATCCTCTCCTTTTGAACTTTTTAGGATCAGTGCTTTTGCAATGATATCCCCCAAATCCCACATCTCTCAGAAAGGAAAACTTAAAAAAAAATATTCTCTCCCCCACCCCGCATTCTCAGGACTCGAGCCGCCTGTGGAAAGTCCTGAGAATGGAACTCTGGTCCCCAGAATCCTGGAACATGTCCTGTACTATACAAAGATCGCCACACCCATCAGTACCATTCCAAGCAGTCTGAGTGGCCAGCAGCAGTTTCTTGCTCATCTCTATTAGTATATGATTGGTATGACTATTGGTCTGGACTTTTAGTGCATATGCATGTATGTAATGTGTGTCATCAAGTCAATTCCAACTTATGGCAACCCTTTCTGGGTTTTGGGGGGAGATCATACACAGAAGTGGTTTACCAATCCCTCCTTCTGGGGTCACCCAGGGACTGGGCACCCAGAGTGTTTTTCTTTCCCTTTCTATTCCTCTTCAGAGTACTGGTGGGATGGATGTGAAGACTCTCTGGGCCCCAAAGAGCCTTGAATTTCCTTCCCAGAGCTTCAAAGTCTGACATGATTTCTTCATGGTTCCTCTTGTCTGTGTCATTTGTTCCCTCGTGGGTGAGAAGAAAGAGATAGGCATCTGTGGGTTTTATGAACAATGGCGGTCCTGTTGTCACATCCTGAATCAGTCCTCCAGGGAGATACCTGGTGGGTCCATGGATCTAGTAGGAGACCATGCAGTCTCCTACCGTGTTTCATCGAAAATAAGACTGGGTGTTATATTAATTTTTGCTCCAAAAAACGCATTAGAGCTTTTTTTCAGGGGATGTTTTATTTTTTTCATGTACAACCATCTACATTTATTCAAATACAGTCATGTCATCTTCTTCTGGTTGCTGCACAATGGTGGAGGGCGGGGTTTCACTTAACTAGGGCTTATTTTTGGGATAGGGCTTATATTACGAGCATCCTGAGAATCATACTAGGGCTTATTTTCAGGTTAGGTCTTATTTTTGGGAAAACAGGGTACTCTAATGACTCTTCTCTTCTTCTTTTTGTAGGGTGTGGGTTCAGTGACTTTGTTTGGCTGAGTTTCAACCTCTCTCATGTCTTCCTGTGAGGTCTCTTGTATGTCTTCTGCTTGCTAGACTCCTCTTCAAGAATCTGAGCCTGGCTTTGCAGTTGCAGTGGTGAAGAGTATCTTTTCCTTCTTTCGCTCCTCACGGTGACTCTTTTCCATGGTGCTTCCTCCACTGTGTTGATTCTCTCCTCAGCATTCTCTTCCTCTATTTTGTCTTTCTGTTCTTCCACCTCCAGTGCCTCCCTTGGCGGCGGCGGCTCGAGAGTTCTATCTGTGTACTCTTCAATCTTCTCTTATAGCCTTAAGCATGGCCACTCGCTGCTCCAGTTCTTTCACTTTTTCTTCCAACAGTGCAACCAGTTTGCACTTGCTGCATGTGTACACTGTGCTGTTCTCAGGCACAAAGACAAACATTGCACACACTCTGCAGGTCACCATCACTGAAGTGTCTCTCTCTCCCTCCCCCCATAATCCCTGTTGCCTTCTTACTTTTTTCTGTTTGTCTATGTGTGCCCTCTCCTTTGTCTTGTCTGCCTCGGAGGATGCTGGGCAAGTCCATTGCCTGCCTTGGTCTCCCCTTTTCTTTTTTCTCTTCCTGCAGTTAACCCTTTCCTTAATGCCTATCCCCTGTCAAACTCCTGTTAGCTCTCCCTGGCTGGTTGCTCCCTGGGATCTGTCTCAGTTTTATTCCTCTACTGTGCTCCGTTAGCAGTCAGCAACAGAAAAGTCCTCCCAGTATTCCCAGATGCTACTTACTGCTCTCAGCAGTTATCAGGACATGCCTCTTTCCCTTAAATTGAGCAGACATGTTTCTGAATGGGGATTTCTCAGGGGTTATTCTAGGTCACTTGCTGTTGTTAATCTAAATCACTCACCTCTCTGCCTTGCTGTCCCTTTTCTTTGGTCTCTTCCTGCAGTTGACCCTTTCCTTACTACCTCTCCCCCTCCTTCACACTTAGGTAGTATGATATTTAGTCCACAGGTTCATATACACAGTGTATATAGTTATGAGGTTGAGACAGAGTGAAATGCAACACAGAAGATGACAATAGCATGATTAACATGAGGAATGGACCTTCAAAGTGATAATGGCCTTATTAACACAGGTAATGACACTTCAAAGCATTCATTGCAGAAACATCGCTGGCCATAGACAGAGCTAATGTTCTAACCATGGCTGAACTCCTGTTTATTGACACACCACGTCTATACTTTTTGGAACCTGTACATTTTTGTTCTGGAAAGAATTGATGCTGTTAAAGTTCTTAGTGCTCTTGGTGGTGTCCATGGCAGCCTGGGGCTGTGGATTTGAAATGCTTTATTTTTGTACTTTTGTCCTTTAAAAAGGCATGGTAGTGCTTTTTTTTTTTCTGTTGTGTAACCACTGTGACATTATTGCTTCTTTGGCAGATGTGGCTGAGGCTGGGCTCCATTTTTCCCATGTGAGAAACTGGTTGTGATGTCACTACTGAAGAACAGTAGCATCTGCTTCAAAGACACTAGTATTCATTTCCTAAGCAATTTTACATGTTTGTGCACACTAGAGTGGTATGAAGCAGCTTATTATTAAATTTGGGGGCTTTGTACAGCATTTGTAGAATTATTGGTTTTTTACTCATTTGAGGCACATTTTCTTTTCTCAGAGATGCACTTGGTACACTCGCTATGCTTTCTGTGTAATACTGCAACATAAAAAATTGTAGACATCTCTGTTGAAAGACAAAAGCAGAAAAGAGGGAATGCAGACAAAATAATTTATCTAGAGTGTCTCCTTGAGCCAGCATTGTTTATTCTGTATTTATATTGGCCGGAATCCCGTAAATTACATCTACAAAGGTAATGCAAATGGCATAATTTATGAAGGCAAATTGAGTCAACTAGGGAAATTGCCATAGACATTATCTGTTGTGACTCAGCAAGCAACAAATAATGTCTATGGTGATTTCTTGAGGCAATTTGCCTCTAAAAGTTACACCTATCTGTTATGCAGCAATAAAGTCCCAGATGGATTTTGGCCGTTATTTAGGTGTTATATGACAGATGAGCTGATTCCCCTGAAGGAAACACCAATTATTTGTTCCTGCAGACAGCACAGTACCAATAAGTAGGGCTGGCCTTACCATCAGGGAGACTGAAGCAGCTTCCTCCAGTGACAGATATTGGCTGAAATCTTGTTGCTTAGCATAGTAAGTTGCAACCATTGAATCAGTGGGGATTCTAGAGTCAACTCCTCTATAAGTTCCATTGATTCAATGGGCCTTTTCTAGTTGTGATTTACCACACTAAGCAACAGGATTTCAGTCATTACAAGGCAAGGGGCCACAGCACACTGTGGGGAAGACAGAGCTATAGATACCAGGGAATTTCTGCCCAACCCCGTTAAGCTACCCTTTTCCCCTTGGGGATGGTGGAGGGCACTGCGTCATCACTACTGCTGAAGTAAGATTTGACCGCGAGTCTGGTCAACTTTTGTACATGGAGTGGGAAGAGACACCATCTTGTACTTTGCCTTAGCTGACAATTTGTCTCAGGCTAACTCTTCAACTCAGGTTGGACTAAGGTGGTGCCTTAGATTTCCCTCCTCATTATTTGAAAATAAAAGTATCGGACATCAACTTTGATACAACAAAGGTCATTTGCACATGATTGGGCTAAAAATGAGAATGATAGGCAAGCTGGGTCTTGAGTGGGCATGACATAGAGCAATACATGTGCTTTGAAGTCATGTCATGTTTTAATCCATATCATATCAATCGTCTCATAAACATTTTTGGTTTAATTATTGCATTCAATAGTGTCATGTTTACAATTAGATTTCATCTCACAAAGTGGGGTGGGGGAGGCAATTTAGCTCTTTTGCCCTCCCAGATACAAGCATGGATTGTAGCCATAATTTCTAAATATGAGATTGGCAGTGGCACCACAACGGGAAAGCTTTTTCTAACACTGTGGGAAATTTGTCAAACTGCTAAGTGCTGGTGTGGATCAGAGGCTAGGACATTCTCCCCTCTAGAGGCTGTTGCCCCAGTTTCCTGTCTCAATTCAACTGGTTCTTTCAAACATTGGTATATGGCTTTCTCAAGCTGTCACCCTCAGGGGGGCTCATCAGAACAGGCAGTGATTCCATTGCTTAAGTAATCTTCCCAGTTGTTGGCCAATGCAGGCTTCCACAGTTGGTAGATTAATTTACTGCCATGTTTCTTCCATGGTAGGTGAAGAAGAATACCACTGTGCCACTGAAGGAATGGCTTGACTGATTTTCTAGATCTGTATAAATACAAAGCTATCTGATATGATCCACCCCAAAAAATCTTTTGTGGGGTCAGGGAATTAAAACATTAACAACTGAACAGGATGGTGTAAAGTCAGCAGGAGGTTTATACGGCTCTTGATGAAAGTGACCAAAACGTGCTAAATCCTGGCTATCAAAACATAAGTACAGTATGATGTTTCTGGTAGGTCTTGGTTTCCACCAAGACAAGATAAGGATCTGCAGAAGTGCAGAATATGGGAAGCAATAAATGAATGTAATCTTGTCATGCTGAGTTAACCACTTACTCTTGGGATTCTTGGATCCTTAGTTGCTTCTTGCAAATGGAAAGGTTCCTTCTACTTATGGAAAGGGCTCCAATCCAAGGCATGTTCCCACTGGTGGATGCTTTCATGGCAATTTCTGCTGATTCTCTCTTCAACCTGCAGTGCCGCCCTCCATGCTTTTTCAGCCTCCCAGAGGAGCCTTTCAAAAGGTACCCAAGAATGAAGAGGGGAGGTGGACTTCGCAGAAATGTCATCCTTCTTTCAAGTGGGAGTGCCCCTTAAGCAGGTTCAGTTTATATGAATGTGGGATCCAGACCATAATCTACACCACTGTGTGCTGTACGTAACTGCTGGATAGCTTAGTGGTTTAGAAATCTGGCCACAAAATGGTTTAGCATCTGGTTGAGAGTTCAGTTCCCCACTGTGCCTCCTTGACAGGGGCTGGACTTGATGATCCCTAGGGTCCCTTCCAGCTCTGCAGTTCAAAGATTATAATGATAAAATTATCCCTAAATGAGATTGGAGTATTCTTTGATTTCTTCTTCTTTTAATATCTCATAAAAATATACAGAGTGCCTTAAATAACAACTATTTAATATGGGGGGGAAATGGTGTCATTGTGGATTGGGTTCATATGTTCTCATGAAAACAGCATTTCATGAGCCATTTTCTTTGGGATGGGACTGAGAGGTACTATCCAACAGTGGCTCCAGTCTCTTCTGGAGGGCTACATCACAGAAGGTGGTGCTGGAGTGGAGGGAGTCCTCTTCAACACCTTGGCTGTTGGCCTCTGGGGCTCCTGAGAGCTCTGAACCGTCCACACTGTTTAACATCTACACAAAACTGCTGGGGTAGGTTGCTTGCAGTTTTGAGCTTCATTGCCATCAGTAGGTTGAGGACATATAACTCTGCCTCTTATTCCCATCCAAATTTGGGGGAGCTGTTTCTGTTGTAAGGGACTGGATGACGGCAAACAGATCAAAGCTTTGCTGAGAAACGCATTGATGCTCCTGGTCGGTGATGGACTGGATGAAGGTGAACAAAGGGGAGCTTAGTCCAGGCAAGACAGAGGTGCTCCTGATCCATCAAAAAGCAGACCAGGAAACAGGGAATCAACCTATTCTAAATGGGGTTACACTCCCTCTGAAAACATAGATTTCTAACTTGAGGATACAGTCCTGAGCTTGGATGCCTGGCTTTGGGCAGTGGCCGTAAGTGTCACATTTACAGCTTAATGGGCTAGCTGTGCCTCCTCCTGATGTGGCCATGGCGACACATGCCTTGGTTACATCCTGTTTGTTTCACTGCAATGCGTGCTCCATGGGGCTCCCTTGGAGATTGTTCAGAATCTTCAGGAGGTCTAAAATGCTGCAGCCAGGCTGTGGACAGAAGCCAGTTATAGAAAGAATAAAAATGTTGTCCTGTTTCTTTACTACAACAGCTTTACTAATTACCAGTCCATTTCTGAGCACAGTTCAAAGTGCTGCTTATGACCTATAAAGCCCTATATGACACAGACACAGGCTACCTGAAGGACCATACCTCATCGTATGAGGCTGCCTGGGTCTTGAGATCTGGAGGACAGGCCTTTCTCTCTGTCCCACTGCCCTCCAGGCCACGTTTTGTGAGAAAAAGATGAAAGGCCTTCTTGGTGACGGCTCCACCAAGAGGTTATGGATCTCTCTTCCCAGGGAGCCTGGACCAGCCCTCTCCTTACCATTCTGTTGGCAGGTAAAGCTATTTTTTATTTAATCAGGCCTTTGGCCACTAATCAGGACCTTTTAATAGCAGTGTTGATCTTCTGTTGTTGTTTTTAAATGGTTTAAGTAGTATTAATTTAGTGTTTGTTTTAATCTCATAATCTATTTAATGCCGTTTTAAGACTGTAATTTCACAGTGCTGTGGGTTTTTTAAGAGCAGGATCTGTTTTTAAAATCTATGTTACAACTTGCCATGGGTCCAACAAGGGAGAAAGGTGGGATCTTAATCAATAGGCTTGCTTTGGAATTATTAATTCATCAAGACATTTACAGGAGAATCATCCTCAAGTTGAATGGTCCTTGAACCATTTTCAGCATATTAGGCTTGCTGTTTGCAATGGATGCCTTCCTCTTGAAGGCATCCTGGCATCCACGGGGAGAGCAATTTTCACTGGCATCTTGACTTGGAAAGGAAGGCTGCCCTGTGTCTCCTTCTTCCAAAGAATACCACACACCCATACCTACTACTGGCAGTATTAGGCAACTGGAAATGTGCACCAAATGACCTCTTTATTGTCCTGTTGTGGTTTTTCCCTTGTGTGTCTTCCCTACTTTGGTGCCCTCTCACTGTACTAGAGAAGCACTTCTATCATTTACCCAGCACAGTTACTGGCATCTAATCATCTTGTGTTTTGTCCTTCAGCAAGGTTTCCTTTTCTTGCAGTCCTAAGATCCTTTTTACTAGAGATGTCAGGGACAGAACAGTCTGCATACAAAGCATGTACATGCAGAAAAAGTCTGTACCTCTTCCCTCAAGATGGCATTTCTGTTTCAGAGAGAGGGTTTCTGTAACTGCTGGAAGCATGCAACTTTATGCACCTTGGGGAAAGTGACACTTCCTCAGATAGCACATGTCTTGCCCTTGTGGGTGTTACATGGAAGGTGACTGCATGGGTGTCACAGACGCGTCACGGATAGACTGCTGGTGATTACTGACGGGCAACACAGGACTGCTGCCTTCCCTTGGCTTGTGTGCTTTCCTGGATCTTTTATTGTAGACGTATGAATTCCTTAGAAGTGGTGTGCTCCGCAGCAGTACCATTCCTGCATGGCACAAAACACCTAACTAAATTCAAAAGAAAACCAAAACATAAAGAGAAAAGCTGATGGCTCTTCCATTTCAGTCATGCTTTGAGGATAAAGGTAGGATAAAAATAAAATAAACACATAGATAAGCATTTGCTGCATCTTAAGGACCAATAGAGGGACGTGGTGGCGCTGCGGGTTAAACCGCAGAAGCCTCTGTGCTGTAAGATCTATAGATCTGCAGCTGTAAGATCGAATCCACGCGACGGAGTGAGCACCCGTCGCTTGTCCCAGCTTCCGCCAACCTAGCGGTTCGAAAGCATGCAAATGCAAGTAGATAAATAGGGACCACCTCGGTGGGAAGGTAACAGCGTTCCATGTCTAAGTCGCACTGGCCATGTGACCACGGAAGATTGTCTTCGGACAAACGCTGGCTCTATGGCTTGGAAACGGGGATGAGCACCGCCCCCTAGAGTCGAACACGACTGGACAAATTGTCAAGGTGAACCTTTACCTTTACCTAATGACCAATATGATTTTATTAGAACCTTTCTTAAAGTTCAATGTTTCTCTTATCTCAGTGTGTGTGTGTGTGTGTGTGTGTGTGTGTGTGTGTGTGTGTGTGTGTGTGTGTGCGTGCGTGCGCGCGCGCACATCAGTTTGTCCTAATGAGGAGCATGGAGTTTAGTGCTGTGGCCATTCCCAGGCAGTTTAGATCTAATGTACTAGATGAAGTAAGATAGACTTACTACAGATTAACTAATGTACATTTGGGATCCCACCAGAAGCTTTTCTGTTCAATGCAACTAACTTCTGAAAAGCTATTTTACAACCACAAAGGACTCCCACTAAACTGCACCTGGGGGCATCTCCTGAGCAAAGCATGCAGCGGCAAAGGAGGCTGTCTGAAATGACAAGGCAGGCAACACAATGGAAGGACTGACCTCCTAAATCACAGGGAAGGAGGGGAGAAAGGAAGGTGTGGATTCTGTTTCCCCTTCCACCATTCCTGTACATGTTTCCTCTAAGGTAAGCATCTCCTGCAGGATGCTTACTTTGGAGTAAGGCTTATTCAAGTGCACATAAGAGTGCAATCCAGAGTCTTAAGAAAGCACTAAAGGGTGCAGGGCACTGGAACTCACATGTCTGAGAATGATGCCCCTAATTTAAGTAATTGTGTTCTGATGGGACTGAGTGGCTGGAGGGAAGGTGGACAGTTAATGTTAGGACATGAGTCCTGATGAATCTTCTCCCACCAAACAAATTAAAAAGGAGATAAAAGCAAGTAATGTCTGGAAGACCCCTAATTTATGGGAATCTTGCATAGGACTAAATGCACTCATGGTTCATTTCTCAGTAACCTTGCAGAAAGACACTCCTATGACTGGGTGGTCAGATAGGTCATTGACCTGTTAGTGAGTGAGTATGTCTGTATGTCTGTATGTCTGTATCTATCTATCTATCTATCTATCTATCTATCTATCTATCTATCTATCTATCTATCTATCTATCTATCTATCTTACGTAATCTTATTTTCTTTATTGTTATTATGACCAATGGTCAGCCATGTTAGATATACAAAACTAAAATACAATAACAAATGAACTGCTGGATAATTCACTGGTTTAGGTGTCTGACTGTGGAGCCAGAGGTTGGGAGTTCAATTCCCCACTGGGCCTTGACAGGGACTGGACTTGATGATTCAGAGAATCCCTTCCAGCACTGCTGTTCAAAGGTGGTGGAGGTGGTGGTGGTTGTTCAAAAAAACCAGGCACAGTCAATCAAAATTATATATAAAAAAACACTAGTATTGTATAACAGATACACGTTTAACCAAAAACCTAAGTATCTGTTAAATATCGGCGCAGTATGCATGCTGTTCCTAATATTGCCATTTTTGTAGCTCTGATGGTGTGATTTCTGAGACCTGCAACTGCTTATAACACTGTACTGTTGTTGTTGTTAAATTATATAATGTTTATAATTGATAGTGTTTACAATCGATACAAAGCAGACTGAAATTCAAATTGCAGTTCAGTGTATGAGATAATTTAATTTATGATAGTCTACGTTTCCTCCAAAAGACAGAGCACTCAAACTACCTAGCCAACTACCTACCTAAGGAGAATGTGTGCCTGTGTTCGCTACAGCTTTAATCCCTTGCCCTTTAGACATGTGAAGCCTGGCATGGATGCTTAGGTTGTGTACCCATGTGAGACTTGTTTCTAGAACACATTTAATTAATTTGAGTTAATTAAAATCTGTCTGTAGCCTAGAGCACCATCTTCAATCACCAGGTGGCAGACTTACTTAATCCTCGTATAACAAGTGAAGAGGAAACTGCAGCTAGGGCTGGCGTATTTGTGTCTCCAAAGAGCCTTTAAGCAGTTACACAGGGTGATTGTCTGTGAGGACAGTTAAAAGAGGCAAGATCCTGCAGCCTGAATGAGCATCAGGATGTATGGAGAGAAACACCAGTGAAAAAGGAAATGAGTGGTGAGGAGAAAGAAGAGGAAAAGGAGAGGAAAAGAGAAAAAGGACTGGTCAACTGGGTGTGTTGATGAGGGAAGAAAAAGGGTAGCTGGTTAAGCAAGGAGGAGAAAGAGCATTTCACTCTGTGGACGAGAAGAAGCACTGAGGTAGTTGGGGATGTGAGGGGTGGAAAAAAAGCACCCAAGTGAGTGAGTGGAAGGGAAGGATCCCTAGGGTAAGGCTGAAAAAGGGAGAGTCCTAACTCCTCCAAAGTTGGATATTTCCACAACCAAAGCCATAAAAAATATATCTTCAAGACAGTGTTGAACTAGGACTGAGGAGACTGACAAGTTAAAATATTCACGTGGCCCTGAAGCTCTATAGGTGGCCGGTTGTTCTTTGCCTAACCTACCTCACCTATCTTCTTGTGAAGCCTAAAAATGCTCAAGAGTGGCCTGTATGCTGCCTTGGGCTCCTTGGAAGAAAGGTTTAGAGTATACAGTATAATTTCAGTGTACACTGAAGTACATTGTTAAAACATGACTTGTTGGTGCCATATTCATATGTGCTTCCTTTCACCAGCTATGTGATTGAGTTCATGGCAAATATATGTGAGAACACCCTTGAAGTAGGAAGACCTTCCGACTCTATCCTAATTTGAGTAATGCTGCATATTATGAGTACTGGTGATGAGAAACATTCTGCAAGATGTAGACAAGTGTCCATGTTTCATGTAGGGCAGTGGTTCCCAACTTTAGGTAACCTAGGTGTTCTTGGACTACAAATCCCAGAAATCCTGGCCAGCACAGCTAGTGGTGAAGGCTTCTGGGAGTTTTAGTCCAAGAACACCTGGGTTACACAAGGTTGGGAACCACTGATCTAGGACATTGTATGTGAAAGAATGTCTTCTTTGCAGAATGTTCCTCATACAACCCATTTTCTATATTGAACTACAGCATAGCACCATTATCCTTTCAGCATTCCCCTGCTCAGAAGCTCCGAGGGAGGTGTCAAAAGCCGTCACAGCCCATTTGCTATTTCTCATCATCGAGTCAATCAGCTGCTTTGACATGGCTCCATCACTCCCAGCTCTCACAGTGCCAAACAAATAGAAAATTATTTCCCACTGGCAAACATGCTGTTTACTTTCCTGAAAAAATTGCACTTTTCAGTCTGACAGCTGATCAAGGGCTCTCCCCACTGCTGTCAGCAGGAAGAAGTGTTTAAACACAGGGATGGGAGTTTAAACATTTTCTCATTATCAGAGATAAAAAAATAAAAAAAATAAAAAATGCAAGCATTGAGAGCCACAGACCACCCGCTGTGAGAGTAATGAAGCTGTGTCTCATGACCAGAATGGGAGGACTTTTATCTCTGTCCCTGATATCATTACTGAGGTGACACCTTCACATGATCCAAGTCAGTCTTTTCATCTGTGCGTCCCAAATGCAGTCACAGGTTGTGTGGGGGAGAATATTGCCTACCTTGTGCCATTATGGCTAGAGTTGTGTCAGCAATTTATACTGGAGACTTGTAGTTTAGTTTCCCTTTTGGGTTTCTTAAATTGGCTCTGTGCTAAAAAGTAAAAAAAATAAAAAGGTGGAAGGTGCAAAAACAATCTGAAAAATAGTTTGATTTTTTTTAAAACACGGGCAGAAGGAGCTCTATTCTGACTATGCCCACCCCTGCTGTTGTCACAATTTTGCTGTTCCCTTCTCCATTTGGACATCTGACACAGTCTATAGATCAGCATGGTCATTTTGGGGACAATTCTGAAATGGTTTGGGGATGTAATGAAGTACTCAGTTTACCAAGCCACTGCCAAAAGGTCATTTGTTCACAACTTTCCCAAATGCATTAAAACCAAATAAAGCCTGCTATTCATATTTTTTTGCTCTTTTTCAATCGAGTGTCACAAAAAAGAATTCATAATGAGAAGATGCTATGGTGGCATCAATATCAGATCTTGGAAGTAGCTACTTATAAATAGCTAATGCTTATCATTATGTGCTGTGAAGTTCATTCTGACTCATGGTGACCCTTCTCAGTGGTTGGCCAGTCCCTTCTACTAGAGGTATTCTGGGATCATATAGCTTGCCCAAGGCTGCACAGGCTGGCTTTTTTCTTTCTTTCAAGGCATATTAGGGAATCAGACTCCCAATTCCTGGCTGTGTTGCAGCTCACTGAGCTATCCAGTCAGCTTACAAATAACTAGTTGCTGGTAATCAGTCCCTTTTTCTCATAATGAAGTACACTACATTATGACTGTAACTTAATGAGGGACAACTTTGTTTCTTTTGCAGCAAATCTGTCTTAATAATTTTTATAATTATAGTGCATAACCAATGGCAAAGGAAGTGTGTGCTTTGTACCACAATTTGGGGGTTGTACTGTTCAGAAATTTTAAAAGTAAGGAAAATGTGAGGACTTTGTTATTTTTGAAAAACACAAATGTTAAGTTGGCTGTTTTGTTTTGTTTGAAATATTGGCTTGGAATTATAACTATTAATTACTTTTTAAAAATTACTTTCCCCACTCTGGTTACTATAGCATGTGGCTGCCTCCCAAAGGCTATGATTTCATAAATAGAGCTTGCCTCCATTCATCAGCACTTGTCTGCCTGTTAACGAATGTATCTATGTTGTTATTTATTAGATTATCTCCCTGATGTAAAAAAACATTGCTCAGACGTGAGTAAGGAACAATGAAGATAAATTTGGAGAACTGCTGAGCAGAAAGTCCTACTGGCAGCATGAGGGCAAAGGCTCACGCCACTTGTGCAAAATTAGCTACTGCAGAAGAAGAGGACAGGTTTTCTTCATAGTGATCACTGCATGTGTAACAGCAACACAGGCTCAAGTGCCAGTATCTCATGCAATGCTGCAGGACTTGCCACTCAGGAGAAGCTGAGAAGGATACTGGCCATGCTATTAGGTTCTCTCAGTTTGGGGGCAGATTGCATGACTGAATGAAAACAGTTTGTTACAGTAAGATCAAGGCTGATTTTTCTTTTTCTCTCTGGATGAAGTCTGATGCAAACCACCATTAGACTGTGGCCTGTATGAAAGAACCCAAAAGAGGCTCTTCTTCCCAGACCCTCCCCCACCTCAGAAGTCACTTAAGAGCACCTTTCTTATTGACGTTCTGTCATTCTGTCAGAAATGCAGAGATCAAGGAGATGAAACACACAGTCTGACTACACAAGTATATCACTGGGCTAGGCTAAGAACTTATGGGACCAAAAAATCCTTAACCAACTTCATGTAAGTTTCCTTTACTTTTCAAAAGGGCACATATCTTGGATGGGACTAAAGGAGTCAACTGCGTGTGGCAAAATCATTCACATTTCTAATGCTCCTTTGGCATGGAAGTGATATAATGTCAATACCTTTAGTGGTGGCAGACGGTCCCTCTAGGAAACTATAACATATATTAAACAATTCCTTTTGTTTACTCTATCCAGGGAACCATCTTCCCTGGAGGTTTTGCTCAGCTTTAATCCCTTTCTTCCCCCAGGAATCCTTTTGTTGGGAAAGACTGGAAACAACTGCCAGGAATAACAAGTCTGTCTCTAAGTCCTGGATCAGTGCTGCCTTCTGAAAATTACCAGCCCCTATATCTGTTCTGTTTGTCCATCCATGATGTGGTCTGGGATCTCTCTATTAAGAGACAGTCAGACCCATCTTAAAAATCCAGTTATCAGATCTGCACTGTTAATACCTTGGTTACCAAGTCAATCTTCCTGGCATGGTTTGCTAAACAAAAGATAATAGACAATTCAAGACATCTGCATGTTTTTGTCTTTTATTGACAAGCCGTGCAAAGAAGGGGGATCTGCCCCATGGCTAGATTCTACTTTAACATAAACGTGTCACTGATCAATTGATGTAAGCATTTGAAATTCACTAATTACAAATCAAAGCAAATGTGAAAGCAGTCTAAGACTTGAAGTACATAGTGAAGTTCAATTATTTTTGTGACAGATTATTAGATCAAGTGATCTCGCTTTTGCTTGACCTACATTGAATAGCATCCCAATCCTGTCCCTCCTATAGCTATTGTGGATGTGCAGTATGGTTTGTCCCATAACTATTTATGCAGCATGCAATACGAATAAAGCACTGCTTCCCTCTAAGGAGAAATTATCTGTGTTGTACCTTTTATTTGCTACATGTAGTCAAGTTGCATCTGACTGATGGCAACCCTAACAGGGTTTTCAAGGTACGAGAGCTATTTAACTAGTGATTTTATCAGTGCTATAAACCAGAGAGTTTTCTTGGATAAGTGGAAATTTGAACTGAGGCCTCCTAATTCCCAGTTTGTCATTCTGTCCATTAAACCACACTAACTCTCACGTTATACCTCTTAATGAATGTAACACCCTGCTTCAGGGCTCTTGAGACTTCTAAACAAGAGGCCTACAGTGCTGCCACCCTGGCAAAAAAGCTTTTCCTTGTGTTACTGATATGGAGTTGCTTGGCCGTCTTCCACACTGATTACTCAACAATGGGAGAGCAACCGGGAATGAGAGCAACCTGGAGGGAGAGATTCAGATCCATAATCCAGGAAAAATTTGGCCCACCAGATGTTTTGAACCTCTCATAATATTTGACCACTAGCTGTGCTGTTTGGGATTTGGGGCGGGGAATGAAAGTCAGAAGCATATGGAAGGCCAAAGTTCCCCTGTTGCTTCCATAGGTCTTCTTTCACGAAGCCTGCTATTCAGCCTCAACAAGTATTGGCCCTGGCTCCTTCTGCTTAAGATGGCATTCAAAGAACTGACTGGAGCCCACCCATCTAATTCTCCTGATCCAAAAGCAGGAGAATTAGCAGCATCAAGAAGCGAGGCAGAAGGTGGAAGAAAGAAAGAAAACAGAACTGAAACCCATGTACTGAGCATGGACTCATCCTGAAGGTTAAAAAACAACAACACCTCTCTGCTGTTACAATGCTGCACCGCCTGTATATTTAGAGAACTCAGTATTGCTATAGTAGACTTGTGTGTAGTGTTGCCTTTCAGACCTGAAGAAAGACAAATGTCCTGTTTCTTCTCTTTGTATCTGCTGCTACCTGATGAAGATGTATCCAGATTCCAGACTCCTTAAACTATTGCGGGTATCAGCCATGGCCACAAAGAGCCATGATAAGCAGCACTCCTCCCCCTCCACTGCCAGACTATAATTCTTTTTTTTTCATTTCACCAAAACTTGCTTGAAGTGATCAGAGGTTGGCCTTTCTCATATGAAGTAAACAGATCACACATTTCTGGCTTCAGCTTCACTCCGGGGATTGTGAAGATGGACTGGGCTATGAAAGAAACAAGAAGCAAAAGTGATCAGCAGCTACTTGACCACACACTCCTAAATGGTGGACTGAAGCGAACCAGCCTTTAACTGCCATGGCTTTTATCGTCTGGAGAGCAAACTTTCCTTCTGTGATGTCACTCCACTTGGAAATAAGACGTGTGCCCAGTGCCCTGCCTCAGGTGGCTTTGAAGAACCTCCACAATTAGTGCCATGGGAGCAGGTTTTAGTGAAACCATTATTTTGATAATATCTCTGGTGCGATGAAAAAAAGAAAACAAGTGGCTGTCCCATATTCCTTTCTGCTAAGGTAAAGCACACAGGTTTTTATATAGCTTCTTTCTGCTCAAACAACCCACTCCGAAGATTTATGCAGTGTCTCTTTCAAACAGCCCTCCCTATATATATTCTCACAGCACCTTTTACAACTTGTTGCTGTCAAACGCTGTCAAAATGTGATAACCCTAAGAATTAATGACCTCCAGAAATTCTTTTCATTAGCAGCCCTGCTCAGTTCTTATAGACACAAAGCTAGGGGCTCCTTTATTGAATCAGTCCATCTAATATTCAGTCTTCCTCTTTTCCTGCCTTCAGCTTTTCTTTACATTTTCCAAAATTCAAATAGCCAAAATTTAATCATGTCAGCGTCTACTAAGATTTATTTGTCTTGCTATATCTGTAAATTCTTCTCCAATACCACATTTTTAATGAGTTGACTTGAGAGCTGACACTAAAATACAAATGACCGATATAAGAACTATGCAGCAGGGGAGGGGGAAGCAGCCTCTCAAGGTAAGGTGTGGAGCAGGGATTGGGAAATCTTTATCTCAGGGAGATGAGCAAGCTCTACTTGTTGGTGCAGCTGATGTGAGTTCGTTGTTATCACATAGCCTAGACAAATACATTAAAAAGGAGCCAGTGGCTTGCTATCTCCCACAGTGGGGAGGGGTTCCTGAATCATTATCCTTGGCTCCAGTCACCATGTGCTTATCAGACGAAGCTGCCAGGCTTCCAGTAACAGAGGCGTTTATTTTTCCTTGCAGGTTTCCTCCTCACCTCTACACAGGCCCTTGCTGACATAACACAGTTGACAATCCTAAGGATACAAAATTTAGACATAGACTTTTGTCCAGGTAACTTGTTACCTTCGCTTGGCATTGGAGTTCTCTTTCATTCCTATCTGGGGTTCCTATCCTGCTATCTCCCTCGTGGGCTCTTTCCTAATCAGTTGTAGTTCCCTTGATTATCAGTTGGTGGTCCTAACTACGTACTTCTGACTTCAACTACGCTTTGCCTTCATGCTTGTAGCAGTCATTGACTGGTTCCTGACTTAAATCGGTTTTGTTTTTCTTGGCTTTTACTCCATGGTTTACCAAAAGAACTCTGTGGGTAGCAGATCCATGTTTTAGCCCCTTGAGCTGTGACCCTTCAAAGGTTTTTTTTTTGTTTTGTTTAAGGGCTTGTTAACCTGCGTATGTGTGTGTTTCCCAGTGAGCTCTTCCTGTAACTGTAATTAGTGCAGGTCCTTAGGAAGAAGATCCTGGCTGCTACATTTGTCTATATTTCACTATCAGTGACCAAGCCTAAACTGCAATTATATTAGACCCAATGAATCAGTGGGATATATAAAAGTATTTGGCAAGTCCCATTCGTTCAATGAGATTAACAATTAGATTAAGCCTTAGAAATCCTCATGAGGAGGAATCTTAGAGTTGTATCCAACAGTATCCTTGCTCTAGGTGAATAGACCTTGCTTCTGGACTGAACTCCCCCTCTCTTCTGCAGTTCCCACCCTAACCCCAAACTGCAGAGCTGGAAGGGATCCCATGGATCATCAAGTCCAGCCCTTGTCAAGGAAGCGCAGTGTGTGGGGGTATTGAACTCCCAACCTCTGGCTCCTCAGCCAGAGACCTAAACCACTGAGCGATCCAGCAGTTCCCTGTTCTGATGAATTTGGGAGACCTCCAGAGAAGATCTGAGATGCAAGTGGGAGGTTATGGGAAGAGGAGGAGAATGGGCAGAAGCCTGCCTGCGTAATGTTGGATTTTGTTCTACCCTAAATATGTGCTTATTATTGTGATATAAAATAGTCCAGAAACTTTCACAAGTTTGCATCATGTGTGTAACATAGGTCCCTGTCCTTATAGATTTCTTATCTCGAAATTCTCGTTTCAAAAAAGCCAGGAGCCTCAGGAAAAAATATATAATAATTTGGCATCGCAGTAGTGGGAATGCAGCCTGCTAATCAAAAGGATTCAAATCTTTCTATGTGCTGCCAAGCTCTCTTCTTCCCACCCAATGGAGGGGGAGAGGGAGGGAGAGAAAGAGACAAAAAAAAAGACAGAGGGAACTGAAGGCATGGAGTCTCTCTCTTCTTCTCCTGCAATCTTAACAAACGCAAACGCTTCCACTCCACTGACTCCTCATTAACTTACTGAATCTGACAGTCTAATTATCGCAGCTGCTCTGCGCTAGGAATAAATAAATATGAAAGTGGATGTTTAAAGAAAATGGGCACAGAAATGCAGTCATCCAGGCAGTCGATAGAGAGAGAGAGAGAAAGAGCGTTTGTTTTAAATTTTTATATCCATACCTATTTAGAGCATTTGGTGTGTGTGGGGGGGAGATAATGAGATCTTTGTGGGGGGTTTTTGGACTAATTGAGTTCCTCATTTTGGGGATGCTTGCTTGTCACCATCTCCAGTGCTAACTTTTCAACTTTTTTCCCCCTGATGAAATCTGTTTGCAGCACCTCTCTTTTACCTCCAGAGCGGAGGCACAGATGGCGGCAGGAGGAGTCGCTTCTCTCTGCACGGCCATGAACACGTCAACAGGGCTGTGTCGGTCACTTGGTTGCCCTCAGCATCCCTGAGCCTCAATGCAGACCTTCCTGAGGTCACACGCTCAGGTGGGACCATGCTCTCTTTATAGCCGGGTGATATTTTTTTTAGGGCAGGGCTTTGCTTTGATAAAAGGCTGCTGCTTTTGAGGCAGGAGTCTGAAGACCAGAAGGGAGGAGAAGCATTTTCTAGCCCCTTTTCCTTGTGCTTTGTTGTTGTTGTTGTTGCTGAAATCTCCTTCTAGTTCAAATGTTTTTAGCAGCACTTGAGAAAAACAGAGGAATACAAACTGCTTGGGGTGGTCTTACAGTGAAAGAACAGTGGAAGGACAAGATGCTAAAAAGCACATCTCCCTCTGTATTGCTCTTCCCATTAAAACTGTAGCTTTAGCCGCAACCACTGCCTTTCTTTAAGCAGCCTTATACATGGTTAGGGAAATACGTTCCAGTTATTGGGAAAACATATGGAACACTAGAATATTGAAATCAATGTCCATCAAGATAAAAGAGAATTTTTGTATGTTAGTTTGGATATGGTACTTAACTCCAGTGAAACTTAATCAAATAGATGGTAATTACTCTAAGATGTGCTGGAGAGGGTGCCAGAAAACAGGTCCATATTTTTGCATGTGGTGGGAATGGGAGTTTATACTGAACTTTTGGCAATTAGTTTTGCAGGAAATAAATGAAATAAGCAATTTAAATTTAGTTGTATGTCCTAAAATAGCACTTTTATCAATAATTGAAAAGGAAGTAGGTAATTGGACAACTAGAGAATTAGTTTCCAATTTGATAACAGCTGTGAGACTGATCATTGCCAAGAAATGGAAAACAGCTCATAATATTTTGTTAAGTGATTGTTACAGGGAAGTCTGGGATATAGCAATTAATGATAAACTTACATGGGATATAAGTGTTAAAAGAGGGAAATAGACAGAGATGTATTTGTAGAAATATGGGAAGGATTTATTCATCTTGTATTAGTACAGGAGAAGGGACAAAGCTCAACTCAAGAATCCATACAATTTTGGAAGGGGATGGGGTGCTACAAGGGTAAATGGTATCAGCATGTTACCCCCCCCCCCAATAGTCCCTGTGGTAGGTTGCACTATGTATATAGATTTTCTTTTTAGTTTTTTCTTCATTAGAATTTTTTTATTGGATGTTTACATGTTTTTAGATATGTTGCTTCTTTGCATTTATTTTAAAAAATTAAAATTAAAATTAAAAAAAACACACACAGAAGGGTAGGATCATCATGAATGTAAGTCCAGCCACAAGAAAGTCTAGCTTATGAAGTGGCACTGTCAGAAAAAACATAGCTTTGCTCTGGGCCCAGTTTTCACTGAACTCAATATTCTCATAAACATGACGGTGTGCCCACACCTCACTATTTTCCTAATTACATGTAGTTAGAATTCAGGATATTCTCTCTCAGACTGTTTCTTCTACAATGAACTCTGCATATGCTTTGACACTCAAGCGCTAAGGTACGTAACATGTAACTAGCTATGGTAGATTTTTTAAAAAAAAATGATTTCATTTGAAATGTTCTGTGCATGGCTGTAGCCCCTTTTCTTTCTCCCATTTCCTCTCATGCCCCCCACCAAACATTCCTTTATTTATATTTAGATATTTGAAAATAAATGTTAATTTCTCACTAAACCCTTTCCCATATGAAAAACTGACAGTTACTATTTATTTACATTCTCAGCATTTTTGACAAGGTTCCATCGGCATTTGGAAATAATCTGTAAAACATCAATGTCTCATTCTAATGTATTCAATTTTTCAACAACAGTTTAAATTTTATTTTGATTGAGTTAAAGAAAACAATGTTAAATTTTTGAATTATTTATGTTTTGCGTCAATTAATTAATTTTAGAGAGTAGTGGGAGGTCACCATTTTGGCAAACCATTGTAACTTTAATTGATTCTTTATTTCAGAATTGCTGGGTAGCTTTGTGGTTTAGGCATCTAGCTGCAGAGCCAGAGGCTGAGTTTGATTCCTTACTGTGCCTCCTTGAAAGAGGTTGGACTCCATGATCTGTTGGGTCCCTTCCAGCTCTGCAGTTCTAACATTATTATTATTATTATTATTCAAAAACTCCAGGCACAGTCAAAATTATAAAAACATTGACTGGTGGTATATAACAGATACAGGTTTTAACCAAAAACCTAAGTATCTGTTAAATATCAACACAGTATGTATGCTGTTCCTAATATTGCCGTTTTTTGTAGCTCTGATGTTGTGATTTCTGAGATTTGCAACTGCTTATAGTACTGTGTGAAGTTTCTTGATATTGTTCCCAAAGCCCCAATGACTACGGGGACCACTGAAGTGTGTTTCTTCCAGAGACTAGATGTTTCAATAGCCAGGTCTCTGTACTTTGTTAGTTTTTCCAATTCTTTATTTTCAACTCTGTCATCCCCTGGAATTGCAACGTCAATGATCCGGACATTTCTTCGTTCTATTACTACTGTGTCTGGTATGTTATGTTCAAGGTGTCTATCCATTTGGATCCGGAAATCCCACAAGATCTTGACTTCCTCATTTTCTGACACCTTCTCTACCTGATGTTCCCGTGGGTTTTTGGAGGCCGGCAAGTTATATATATTTTTTGCATAATGACCAGTGCACTAACTTTGCTACTGTATCGTGTCTAACTTTGTAATCTGTTTGTGCAATCTTTGGTCATTCACAGATAAGGTGTGACACATTTTCATCTTTTTCTTGGCAGAGTCGACATTTGCTGTTAGCACTAACTCCTTGGATCTTAGTTTTCATCACATTGGTTTGGTGTGCTTATTCTTGTGCAGCAAAAATTAGGCCTTCGGTTTCTTTCTTAAGGGTCCCAGTAGAGATGGGGGTATTCATATTCATATACGAATATCCCTGCACAGGTGGAAATAACGAGGGTCCGGCCCCATGGGGCCAGACTGTCCACTCACGTTTTTGCCGCTCTCGCCAGCTCCGCAGAGGCTTCCTATTGAACCGTTGTCCGCAATCGATTACCCAGTCCTGGCAGGAGGCGGGATGACAAGCCTCTCTGCTAGGTCGGAGAATGGCTAATCCATTGTGGAGAACAGCACGAAAGGAAGGCTTCACAGAGCCGGCGGCAGCAGCAGCGAAATCATGAGTGGGCAGTCTGGCCCCATGGGGCCGGACCCTCGTTATTTCCACCTGTGCGGGGATATTCATATTCGTATACGAATACCCCCATCTCTAGTCCCCAGTTTTAGCTATGCCCATGTTGAATTATGATTATGCTTTCCATCAATATTTCTCAGGTGTTGTCCATGTAGTGGTTTATTTTTCCAGCTGTTTAATTTATTTTCAAATTATTGTTTCTTATATTAAGTCTTTGTTTCTGTTGTTTTCAAAATATTCTCAATTTTCACTGCTTTCAGTAATTTTTCTCTGCTTGTACTGATATAATCATCCAAGCTTCTTTTTTCTTCCTCTACTACCTCCTGTATTTGCAGTAACCCACAGCCTCCGATTTTTTGTGGTAAATATAATCTGTCTACATTGCTTTTTGGATGTAGTGTGTGATGCATGTTCATTAGTTTTCGTGTCTTTCGATCCAATTCTTAAGATTTATTATTATTATTATTATTATTATTATTATTATTATTATTATTATTATTATTATTAAACAATCAACACAGTGAATCAATTTCTTAATTGTTTCTTTCTAATATTAATAAATTAATTTTCTTTAAAGATTTAACATTCAGTTTGTTAAATTAAATGCTAATATTTGCAAGGGCAGAGATTTAATTTTTATGTTGTCTGGGCGTTGAGGGAGGAAAATTCAAAGACTTTATTTTTCCCCTGATGCAAGGCTGAAGGCGGGAGTGCTCAATCTGGACAGCTTAGGTTCCACCTGAAGAGTGGTAACTCTTTTTTGGAGGGTGCCTCTTGTAAAGCTGGACCTACCTGTAGAGTAATTTAGCCTTTCTCCCAGATTTACAGTATGTCACAAACGTATGCTATACATGTATTGTGAGGATATTTGAGAACAATATGTAGAATGCATCTATATTGTACATCTTTACAAAATACATGGCATGCAGCCTATTTTCGTCTAACATCAAGCTCCCTCCTCTCTTTTTGCAATATGTGCTCAACAAAGCTTCCCCCCCTCAAAAGTCTGTATGAAGAATTCTGTGCCTTTTTAGTCGGCCTTATAAAGGTATCCCAAAAAACATTGATTTTGAACTTTTCCTGAAGGTTCACAGGCTTCCTCTGCACTAAGCACAAGCCTATAATTTCCAGAGATCTGGGGGCCACACATGTTCTGTCCCTGGACTTGGAGAACTGCACCCACTCTCATGACACCCCCTTCCCCAAAATATTTCTCTTAACATTCTTTTCTACTTAAAAAGCCTCCTGGCACCCTCTAGTGGCAACCTTAAATGCTTTCAAAGCATTTTGGAGGCGCAGTGAGTCCAAGGGTGTTAGGGGGCTCCCAACATGGGCAAATTGTCCCCATGTCTAGACCGTACAAGTGGACTTTTTGATGCAAAACAGTTTGCTCAGATATAGCCCTTGAGCCACATTTTGCCCCCCTCTGTTCTACCAAACTGCTAGCTGATGGCCAGAATCCTGTATATCTTTGTGGGTATAGCAGGAGTGATGTTATTGGCAGGGGCAGCCTGCCTCTAGTTAAGAAGTTTCTGCTTTGATTTTGGGTTGTGTATGAGTCATGTGCCATCTGAAATCGAAGAAGGAACTCTTTAATTAGCATTAATTAGCTGCTGCTAGTGACAGCATTCCTGTTGCACCAGTAGTGCTACACAACAGAATATTTATACAAAGGAAGACAGCCTAGGAAATACGGTAGCTTTTTGAACTCTCTCCCCCCCCCCACCCCATTTCAATACTTATGCTTTCTCCCTGTGTTTGGCATTGAAGCTGAGTATGTCCCAAATTTGATTTTAAATGTGATTCTCCAGCCCAAAGGAAGGAAAAAACAAAGAAGCAAACTAGGCCCAGCCATGTTCAGTTTTCCTCAGGGGTGAAACTGACACTGCAGTTTCTCCAAGCTGACACACATATTATTCACACAAGACAGAAGAGAAAACAAATATACCAAAGTTACGTTACTCTCAATGTAGACTAATTCAAGTACACTGATTAAAGTTTCCACATCAAAATTTCCCAATTGAGATTTAGCTCAAAAGGTAATTTTTTAATTCCCAGTAATTCCCTAGATAGTAGCCCAGAATCCACCGGATCACTTTTGGAGTGGGGTGGGGAGACTTTGCAGTGGGCAGATGCAAGCAAATGATAGCACAGGTGGAGAAGCTTCATGCTGTATTCAGGCACTGAAGAACTCGTACAACAAAGGAAGAGTGGCAATGTGCTAACTGACTTTTCTGCCCTCAATAAAACATCTCATTTCTGGGACCTGATTCTAGTTCCCTTTCTGCAGTGGCAAACAAATATCTGATTTACTCATGTTAAGCATCCTGCGTTTTAGGTCCCTGTTCACAGGGGATCCTCTATCACACCATGAGGAGCCTCCACAAGTATATCTGACTCCTCAGTCCAGGAACATTTCTCACATAATTCTAATAAAGGGAAAGCTTTAATGCCAAGGATTTAAGCACCCTAAACATGGAGAAATACAACATTCACACAGTTAATACTATTAAACAATACACTTGGGGGTATTCTCCACTGGGAGACCAATATTCACATTGAATGTAATATATAGGTTGAACCTCACACAGTGAGAAGTGGGATGAGGAAGCTGCTGACAAAAATCAAGTCCTAAGGGTGTGTGTGTGTGTGTGTGTGTTCAAATTTAATAAATGACATTCACAGGTTTGGGGTTTTTTGTTTTGTTTTGTTTTGGTTTTTACTGCAAATTAAGTTTGCAATGAGAAGCTCAGAAGCTTTCTCCCAGAAGAAACGGTTTCTTCCATTTCCCACCCCCAGCCAAACAGGAACCTTGTGTTTCACATTGAGAGCAATGGAGGAAGGTGTGGAGGAAGGATATTTGCAAATGGCTTTGGCAGTTCATTGGTTGAAGAGCTGCATAGCCTGAAGAAGTGGATTTGAACCACGAAAGCTTGCAAATTGTTTGATTTTTTTTAAAGTGGAATTCACTGGATTTTCTTGCAGAGAGCTCTTTATGAATGCACTATCAACAGTTGTAGCTTGCAGCCACAATTGAATGTATTTCCTCTTCCCAATCTTGAGGAAATTTCACATCAAAGTCAGCTTCTCCAGGGAACAGACTGTTTGAGGTCAGCTTTATTTCTGACAGGGCAAGGCATTAATTACAGTTTGAAAACGAGCCAGAAAGAGATGGAAGAGATCCTTATTACCTCTGAACTATTACACACCAACGCCAGTGTGGTCTACCAATACAACACGGGGTTGGATACAGAGTTCTCTGACTGCAGTAACTTTATCTGGACTTTTGTACTTTTTTCTATGTATTGTATATTTTCAGCTCAGGTTGCGATAACAAGCAGTGTGATAAGCTGGTGTGCAACTCAGTGCATCTGGGCCCCTTTCTGCATGCAGACAGAGTGGTTTATTTATTATTAAACAAAGAAGCAAAATAAATAAACATTATTTATTTATTTAAAATATTTTACCCCACCTTTCTCCTTAAAAGGAAAAGGCAGCTAGGATAGGCCTAGTAGACAGATTCAGTGATGTCAGAGGTGGGGTTCAAGAAAGGCCCTGCAACTATACAATATCTGGCCTGACAGATTGGTTGCAGGGGAAATCCGGCCACCAGGACCATAGAGGTCCCCCCATCCCTTCCAGCTAGACCCTCTTGCTCAACTGCTCCACAGAGCTGTGAGACAAGAGTAGAGTCTTCAAAGTGGGATCTGATCCTTCAAGTCAGCGATTCCTAAATACAGATTCCCAGATGTTGTTGGACTAGGAAAGAGTGGCTGTGCATTGATCATGCTGGGTGAGGCTTCTGGGCAGTGAAGCAGAATGAACATCTGAGAACCTTTTTGCTGCTCCCTTCCACTCCCATGGACATGGGGAGATGCAGAAGGAGGAAGAAGAAACTCCTGTAGCAAGGCTAGATGTTTGCTAAAGTAATGTTGGACGTAGTCAATTTTTCAAAAATTTAAGCTATTGTGGGAAGAGACCTTCTCAAAGTAGAAATGTGTTTGTATCTGTGCATGCGTGTGCATCACGACCCCTCGAGTTCACCCTAATAACCTGGAAATATTTCATGGCAGCACCAGTTGCACATTCTGTTCACTCAAGCATAGTACTCTTCTACTTTGCTGTTGATTCCATTTTAACTTTGATTTTATATGCTGCAGTATTTTACTTTTATTCCTTATTGCTGTTTTTATCTCAGTTTTATCATGTGCTGCCTTATTGTTCATATCTTATATTCTGTAATGTTTCCTACACTGCCCAGAGTAGCCTAAAAGTATGATAAATAAGTAAAGAAATACAGCTGCAGACACAAAATGGCAATTCACACAACAGAAGAGTCCTTGCTTGTAATGATTTCATAACAACGGGGCAGGGAGAGATCTCCACATAGGAAAACTTGTTATATTTTTGTTTCTCTCTCCAGCATATCCAACATATGCTTTGAGATGAAGATAACAAGCTAATTTATTTTTTTTAACCCTCTTCAAAATAGTTCTTGAGCGTACAAGAAGCTAATCATGAGCATCCTCTCCGAGGGGGCTAGAACAGAACCTTGCTGCTCCTTCTTGTGGCATCCAGCATTCTCGACTGATATGATTAAGCAAACTCCAGTAACCCCCTCGTCCAAAGGTCTTGTGTGGATGTGCAAGCAGAACTCAATAGTCTGGGAATTATCTTGACGCTACAGCATTGTCATTATTAATTATTAATTACAATTATTACCCTAGGGATAGGCGCATGAATATGAACTTGCTGAATCAGAAATTGTAACTATTTCTGTCTAAAAGACATTGATCTGCTTCCCCGCACACGCCGGTTGCCATGATAACGTCATGTAAGTTTCCTGCCCGCTGAGGCCCCACTGGCTGTAAGAGGAGTGAAATCGCAGCCATCGTAAAAACATACTAATATATCAGCCCAAGAGACCAAGAACACATTCCTCATATGGAAATGATCAATCTTATCCCAGAGTGTGAGGTGTAGTGTGCCAATCTGTTGCCTCTCCCTCTGTTCATTCCTTCCCCACCTTTCTCCTTCTGCCTTTCTGCCTCTGTACCTATTTTTTTTTCCCCCCACACTCCTTCTTTTCCTGTCTTTTTTGGCACGGGCACTTTCATCTCCTCCCTCAGGGATTCGAGATGTCACTGCAGGAAGTGCTTGTCTGCCTCTCAGGCAGCAGCAGAGCCCTGTGGCTTTGACAAACCTCATTTAATTGGGAGGAAGCCAGGAGGGTTTGAAAGAACTGAAACATCCACGAAAACTCCTTTTATCAGGCATAATTTAAACTCTGCATGGAAAAAACCCTATATGTATAAAGAAAAGTCAACTTCCCCCCTGCTGCAAGTCCTCCCCCCCTCCTCCTTTGCCTCCCCATCCCCCAGCAAAGGCAGACTCTAGCGAGATTCCCTCGTTTCAGTTTTCAAAAAGTGTCAGAGTTGATTTGTGCTCTGTGGCTGGTTGGACAGAAAAGGAATGCAGATCTCCCTCTTGTGCGCTCTCTCTCTGTGTCTCTCTCTGTCTCTCTCTCTCTCTCACACACACACACACACAACATATGCATACACAGAAGGCCAAACTAGGTAGTAAGAACAGAAAGCCTCTGTGCTTAACAATCTGGATCCTGCCCCAGTCACATCGAAGCCAGGGGTTGGGGTGAAGTGGGGGGCAAGTTGATGAGCAAAAGCGGGCCACGGGTGGAGGGTGCGCAAGACCCTTCCTCATCTCCTTTCCCTTTGGCCACTCCCTCCCCAAGCACTTTTCGCTCTGGGAAGCCCACGTTTGCATTTTTGGAACTTGCAGGGATATTTCCTAAACTCTCACTTTGCCTTTAGAGGTTTTCGTTCTCATGGGAATTGAGGATGGCTTTAAAATATAAAAGGAACGTCTCATAAATCAGTCCTTTTGACTCATGGTCAGTGTGGGGAGGGGGGGGGCACCACAGGCACCTTAGGGCCATCCCTGGAAAACAATCACTCTCTTCCTACTATAGTGCTCACAGGGGGAGCCATTTTAAGCCTTGCATCAAGTTGAAGGTGGTATAGTCCCAGAGAGAGGACTGCACCACATGCTGCGGGTTCTCTGTTTTGCAATATATTTTGAGGTTAAGAGGTCATTTGAAAACCTTGCTTTAATTGCAGCTGTGCTGCAGGTATTACAAATGGGAAATGGCTGGAAATTGTCCTTATGTCAACATCTCATGACTGAAGCTTGTAGCTCATGAGGGAGTTTCAAACGGACATCATTAGTGGCTTCTCAGAGGTGTGTGTTTGTGTGTGTGTTCGTATTCAGAGTGACTTCACCACAAACAACTTACAACACCCTAAGTTGTCAACAGGCTCCAGAAGAGAAGAAAAGAAGAGGAGGGATAGTCCACCACTTCTGCTGGGACACCAGCTGCTTTTGTTCCTCACACAACTATCCCCCAAACTTCTAAGTGGACTGCCTGAATCGTTTCCATTCAGCTGGCCATCCTAAGAACGGCTACTAGAACCCGCTGTCTTCTTCCTCCCTCCTCTTCCCTTTTTTCTTGTGTATCACAACATCAATTTAAATTGCAAGCCTGAGGCTGTGGGCTGTGATGCCACATATATTTATAAATCACTCTGGGAGGCTTTCTGGTTAAAAAAAAATGGACAATATATACTTTAAAATAATAACAAAATAAGTCAGTAAATTTGTTCTCACACTCTTGTAGGAGAAATTGGGAAGGACGTACCATCGGAAAGCTGGTACAACTGTGACGGCAAGGGGCTGAAGAAGTGATGAACAAGGGCTTCCTGGGAAGAGATCCTGTCTTGGGGACGAACTTTCAACATTCTTGCTGCCAAGTCTTCAGCCTCAGGCACCCTGCCCAACCTAAAAAACAAAGAGCAAGGCCTTTCAAAGCCCCACGTCAACATTCTGAAAAACCGGGTGTTCTAACATCTGACTCCAGGAGTAAGCTAATGACAAAAATACCAATGGGTCAGGAGATTTTCCACCTCAAAATTCTCTCATGTTGGGATGGAGTGATACCTGAATGAAAGATTTCCTTCCATTATCTCCCTCCTGAACTATCCATGTTGACATCATTTAAATCATTAGTTTGCAAACAAAGGGCTCAAATGTGCAGCAAAAGAGCAATTGCAAACAAATGTAATATTTCTCTTCTTAAAATCAAACTTCAGCTTGAATATCTAGGGCCAGTGTCAACATACCATGAAATGCTATTGTTTGCTATATATATTATTTTGACTGCTCATGCTAAATATGTATGTTGGATTGAGCAGAGTTGCTTCTTTCCAGGTTCCACACATACTGTGTTTCTCGTAAATTTATGGATATGAACCAGGAGTTCTGTCTACACCAGACAAGACCTCAGCCAATTCTGGTGCCTGGTTGAATGTTGTGTATAGCAAGGAATATATGAGGTAAAGTTGTCTGAATGTGAAGACAGACTAATGACAGGTGAGCACCACGCAGCTTGATTCAGAGTTTTGCTTGGCTAACGTGAGCCATTTTCCAGAGGACTGTTTGTTTTCTTTTGAGCCAGGTTCTGAAACTAGGAAAATTATTACCTCACTGGAAACATGGTGGCATAGCAAGTAGGTAGGTGGACAGTCAGAATGTGAAAGCAGGCTTAAAACTGTGTTCCAGGTGAATCTTTATATTAAAGTAACCTACACACAATAGTAAGAGTTTCTGTTGTTTCTTCAATGGCTAGTACCCACTGTTCATAATAAAATTAACTGAAGATGTGATGGAGTCCAAATCCACTATAAACATCTTCTTCCTCACTTTGTGTAATGGCAGGATCAGATGTGGATCATTGTGTTAGCAAAGAATTCCATAAGAAAATGGAGACATCAATGCTGGTGCTAAAGCCTGCCCACAGTAGCAAGTCAAATTAGGGGAAAGCCCCATGGGGTTGATCTGGGAGGGGGACTGGCGAGGAGATGAGAGGGCCAGCCCCCTTGGCCAGAAAAGCTAACTCATGCCAACTGCATTGCAACTCTACTGTCTTATGAGAGGTTGGTGTTTTCGTTTCGTTTTTCTTGGTCCTCCTGTCAATCACTTCACCAAACAGGAAGGAAATTCTTCTTATGAATGTGAAATCACAAAATTATTCTAAAAGCATCCCTCAGATATTAATGGGCAGAATTGATGGCCCGCTTAGTAGCCCTGATGCTCAGCTCTCATTGTTGTTTCTTTGATTAAAAGGTTTTTTGGGCTTCTGGAATAGTAAAAATCTTTCTAGATTTAAAAAATAAATAAATCCCCTTCAAATGGCAAATCTGGGCAACTTCCTCTCACTGGCAAAATGTAATGCCAAGTGGCTGACTTCTTAGAAAGATGGCAGCTTGGAAACAGAGGAAGTGAAACAGAGGAAGCCTAAACAAGCATGCAAACAAAAACAGTGCTTGAGTTTTATGGCTTTTAATTTGCTTGTTTGTTCGAAGTGTCAGGTGGCCCATTAGAGCCCAGCCTGCTGTTTCTCCTCACCCCCATCCCAGCTGGCATTTCCTTTCCAAATGATATTGCGCTGCTGGGATCTGCTCACTTTCATTCTTCACTGTCAGTCCCAGTAAAAACACACCTATTAAACTAACTAGGCTTGGACAAAAAGCAGCGGTGTGATCCATTCGCAGAAACAAGGGATGGGTAATATCCTTTTTTTTTTAACTGGACCACTAAAGTGTTACAAAAAAATGAGCTTTAACTTCCTCAGAACGTTTGCCTTAACCCAAAATTTTGGTATTCCCCAACTCAGAACTTGGTAATTGGGCTTGGAGTTTTAGAAGTACGTCCCATAAGCTTCTAACGCCCCTTTTCTTGGTAGAGGCAAAAAGGAAAAGAGAAGAAGGGAAGCCACTTTAGATGGACACAACTGTGGCCAGAATTTTAACTGCAGAACTACAGTGTAGTGCCGATGAATTAGGAAAACCAGAGATTGCCTTATACCCTATCAGATCATTGGGCCATTTAGTTCAGTACTGTCATTATTGGCCCGTAGCAGTTCTCTAGGGTTGCAGACCAGAGTCTTTACCAGCTCTACCTGGTGATGCCAGGGACTTTCTGGAGGAAAAGCATAGGCTCTATGACTGAGCTATGGGCCTTCCTTAATGTACTTGTCACATACTGGGGATCAAGACCTTTATTTATGAAGCAAATCACAACTGGTCTGTAACCATGATGTAAGGCAGGAGAACTTAAAAAGATACTGAACCACATAACCAGTTCACAAACACTTGGCTGCAAAGATACAATGGTCTGCTTATGCCAACCATTAGTGCTACCTGGACACTTCCCACCTGCAACATGCAGCAGATCAAGATCTCCCATGGCAGTTTGCTTGCTCTACTTCAGAACGGCAAAAGCAGAGTGCTTGTGTGCATGTGTGTCTTGGGGTTTTGGAGGTGGAACTTGGAGGCGGAAACTGCATTTGCCTCTGCTCTTTCACCAGAAACATGGCGGAAAGTGCATGAGTGGGCAATAGTAAAGGCAATTGAACCATAGCCTGAATGGTCTTTGACCAAGTGGTGTGAATCATACACAGTGGTGCAGAGTTCCCATGTCCAGGTAGACAAGAGGGGTGACAAAGGTCTGTAAACCTCAGGGGAGGGGCACAAAGAAGCCCAAATACTCTGCTGAAGTTAGTTCTTCCCTGCCATATTTCTCTTTTCTCATTCTTAGATTAGGCATCCTTCAGTCTCGAGAGACTATGGTAACGTGCTCTGAATAGAGGACTTGGAACAGCATCTAGTGTGGCTGAGGAGGCCAATTCGAGAGTGACAATCCCTTCCACACTGAAGACAAATACAATCTGTCCCCTGTCCAGCTCCCTGATTTTGCTGGTTTCGGGACTGCCTCTTGGAATAAAATTATGAGTCTATGCTAGTGGTGGAGAATGTGTGGCCGTCCTGATGTTGTTGGACTTTATTTCCCACCATCCTATCCAGTGCAGGCCATGGGCAGGGAGGACGGAAGCTGCAGTCCAGCAACATCTGGAGGGCCAATTTGTCCCTATTCCAGTTCTTGGGAAGCCACGGCTTTCTCAAGTCCAGTGACACCCATGTAACTCAAGGAATTGTCAATGTTACATGATCTCTAGTGGGACTCCCTATAGTCTATCTTCGGTTAGGATTTGGGCAAGCTGCTAGTTAAGCATCTGCTCCATAGTTCAGTCCAAGGTTGTGGGACATCTTGCTTGTAAAATATTACTCATGAAATGATTGATCTGTAACTATCTGCTCATGCAAATAGTTTGATGATAACAATTAGTTCAAGAAGGTGAGATGCCATTCCTGCATTGTTGCTTATTGTTTTTTGATTAGGTTTAAATAGTACTGATACTGTTACTATTACCTACTATATGGAATTGTCTTCATCAGACTAAGCTCAAAGAAACCTAATCTAGCATTGAAATCTTACACATAAAAGAAACAAATCCTAAGGGAGAATTTTACGATTCTTTATAATAAGTAAGTGGCTTACCTGTCACAGATAATTCTGAGTTTCTGAGGTCTACTGGAGAAGAACCTCCCTGGAAAGTTAATATGCAATCACCAGATTAAATAGAAAAAATAAAGAAACAATTTGAATGTGGAATTTTCAGTTCTTCTACTGAAGGTGTCTGAGCTGCACAGATAGACCAGTGGTTTGTGTATCTGGCTGCGGAGCCATAAGCTGGGAATTTGATTCTTCCCCACTGTGCCTCCTGTGATGAGAGACAGCTGGTGTGGCCTCAGGTAAGCTGCACAGTCCCAGGGTGCCCCCCAAAGAAGGGAATGGCAAACCACTTCTGAGTATTCTCTACCTAGAAAACTCTGAAAAAGGTCACCATAAGTCAGAAGTGACTTGGAGGTGCATGATTATTATATTTATTACTGAAGGTGTCACTGCTCTTTTTATAAATGCACATTACTTCTGAAAAGCATGATTACTGGCATTGATAAAATGCAATTCTGGTGAGTTGCTTTGGCCATTTGCTAGAGAATATAGGCAAAAATTCTTGAATTTGATTTCTAGCACAAACATCACAACTCTGCAACCAAACTGCCAAGTCTTACAACTGAAATAGATTGTGTAAACTCTGTGGGTATGTGTATATGTATATGTGGGTATGTGTATTTGGGTGCATATATGTGAGTGGAGTGTGTGAAGAAGAGTGGGGAACTGTTGAAATAGTGAGGGGGACGGCAGGGAGACGTAATGGGAGCCATAAAGACTAGCTGATACATATACTGTTCTGTGGGTGCAACCATCTGTTATTGTTGTTTTCGGCATGACCTGACAGAGTTGCACAATGATACGATCTATCCTTAATTCTGCAGTCTGACATTTCCTGATCGTCTTACCTTACCCAATAAAAAGTTTTCCATCCTGTGACTGATCTAGACAGAAGTCTTACACTAGTCTTAAACTGTTCATTGTTCTGGTCTTCCTTTTGAATAACTGAACCTCTTTCCCCCTCTCTTCTTGTTATCGATATTGTTCTGGCACTGCACCTATGAACCCATTCACTCACAGCTAGGTATCATATTCTTCCAGACTAGATAATACTCTTGGCATTTTCAGGGTGAGGCTTTCTCTCTCTGTGTCACGCACACAAAGAGAGAGTTTAGACATACTCGACATATGGAACATGCAAAGGACAAATACACAGCACTAGCAAGCTGAGCTTCCCTGCCAGCAATTCATGTCACTGGGAATCCAGGAAATGATCAAAGAAATTGACAACATATAATAACAAAGACAACAAAGAATCTTGTGGCACCTTAAAGACCAATGAGGTTTTACGCGGCATGAGCTTTCCTGGACTGCAGCCTACTTCTTCAGAGGGAGGTGGGCTACAGTCCGCAAAATAATAATTATGTGGCATCAAGTCAATTCTGACTTACGGTGGCCCTTCTTGGGGTTTTCTAGGTAGAGAATACTCAGAAGCAGTTTACTGTTCCCTTCTTCTGGTGGTGCTCTAGGATTTTGTAACTTGCCCAAGGCTACACAGGCTGACTGTTTCTCCGGGAAGCACAGTGGGGAATCAAACTCTTGACCCCTTGTTCTAGACATTTTAAGCCCGTGAGCAATCTAGTCAGCTCACAGTCCACAAAAGCTGCCAAATAAAAATGTTAGTATTTAAGAGGCCATAAGACTCTTTCCTGTTTTAGCTGCCATAGACTAACATGGCTAAGCTACTGGAAAGCAAAGATTTTTCCAGGCTAGTAGTTTCCAACCTTGGGTAAATCAGGTGATCTTGGACTGCAGCTCCCAGAAACCCTGGCCAGCGCAACTAGCGGTGAAGGTTTATGGGAATGGCAGTCCAAGAACACCTGGGTTACTCAAGGTTGGGAGCCACTGATCTAGGGCATTGTATGTGAAATAATGTCTTATTTGCAGAATGATCAGAAATGAAATTATCTTTAGTATTAAACAGGAGGAGTGTGCAGCCTTCAAAAAAGTTTTTGGAGAAGACCCACAAAATAGTCTCCTTGATGTTGTCATGTGCTGGTTTCTTTCAAAGGTTGTCTGAATGTTCCTGCACTCCACCTCTGAAAATTATAAATGAACAAGTAAAATATTTTGAAATCTACATGAAAGGAATTTTGTTCCTTGTGATTTCGCAGGCATTACCTAATATAGCAGGAGAAAGCATCTTCTGAAGTGGCAGGACCAGAAGGTCACTGACATATGGGACATGCAAAGGAGAAATACATACCGCAAGCTATGGAGTTATATTTTATGTTCATCTGTAGTTACCCCATGGCCATTACTGGAGCTTAAAAAAAACTTGTCTGCTGTCAAGTCAATTCTACTTATGGTGACCTTTTCTGGGATTTTCTGGATATATAAAGCACTCAGAAGTAGTTTACTATTCCCTTATTCTAGGGGTTCACTGCAACCTTGTAGCTTGCCCAAGGCCATATCCATTGACTTTTCTCACAGGAAGCATAGTGAGCTTATTTACAATGCCCTAAACATGATGCCAACAACCTCAGTGTCCTTCTGAACACCGCTTAGGGGCGCCACTCTTCACTGGTTCTGGTCCTTCCTTGATGGCTGATCCCAGATGGTACAGCTTGGGGCAGTTGTCTCCACCCCTTGAGACCTCTGCTATGGGCTTCCACAGGGGTCAACCATCTCCCCATTACTCTTTAACATCTAAATGAAGCTTCTGGGAGGAGTCATACAGAGATGTAGGGTTTGCTATTACCAGTATGCTGATGACACACAGCTCTACTTCTCCTTTCATCATGCAAAGGACGCTGTACAGATTCTTGAGCACTGCCTAGCATTGATAAGGGACTGGGCGAGGGCCAAAAAACTGAATCTGAATCCAGATAAGGTAGAGATCCTACTGTTAGGAGGATCTTTCTTGATGGGGTTGTGTTCCCCTGAAGGACTGGGTCTGCAGCTTGGAGGTACTCCTGCACTCTCTATAGAGGCACAAATATCGCCCATGATCAGGAGTGCCTTTTATCACCTTCAGTCAATTGCTCAGTTGTGCCCCTACCTGCATAAGAAATGCTTAGTAACAGTGGTTCACACACTGGTAATCTGAAAAATAAATGTAATGCTATGGAGGGCTGCCCTTGAAAACAATAAGGAATCTTCAACAGGTTCAAAATCCAGCAGCCAGACTGATTTCTGGGACTAGTAAATTCAATCATATATCCCAGGTCTTGGCTTGCCTGCATTGGCTCCCTGTCAGTTTCAGTGCTCAATTCAAGGTGCTGGTTATTACCTACAAAACCCGTAATGGTTTAGGACTTCGATACTTGTTGAAATGTCTCTATCAGAAAACAGCTACCTGTTTCACCTGCTCTTCTTAATCCAGGTTGCTAGAAGTCGCCACACTGAGGGAGGCCAAAAGATGACAAGGAATCAGGCCTTTTCAGTGGTGGTTCCAAATCTCTTGAATAAACTCTCAACTGAGGTATGCCAGGCTTCTATCCTCCTGACATTCAGGAAATTAGTGAAGACAGAACTATACAAAGCTACCTTCAGTAACTTATTCCTGGATGCTATTTTTTGTGCTTTTTTGTTTTAATTTTAGATCTAGATCATTGAACATTGAACATACATATTGATGTATCACTATTGGGGTTGTGTGAGGTTCTGAGCTTTAGTGTGTCCACTAGAGGGCAGTATACAAATCAAATCAATCAATCAATGTGGCACTACGGTATTTTAATAAACTTTCTCCTCTGTTCTATCCCAATTTCTTCCTTCCCTTCTCTTAGGGTCAATTGTCCTTTGCTATCTGCAGTGCTGCCAGCGAGGCAGCTTACAAAGATGGGGTCAGCTTCAAAACCAAGGTAACCTTTAAGCCTAGGGTTAATCTGCATCACGATGTCCATCTAATTCAATTACCTGTAAGGCAACTTTCACACAGAACGGCATGCTGGCGGGTGCCCAACACACATTAATTGGCCTTAAAGTACCATGAAGAGGGTTTTGTGATACAATACAAGCAGGACTTCAGAGGAATCAATAAGACAAAATCATTGCTGGGTTGTCTTACTATTTCTGAACCACCCTGAACATATTCAGTTTCTTTTGGGAGACCACCAGGAATTTACAGGGATCTCCAGGCAGGGCAAGGGTAAAAATCCAGCCTGAAACCCAAGAGAATCACTGGCAGTCAGAGCTGGCAATATGGGGCCACATGAACCAGTGGAGTGACTCTGTATGAAGCAGCTTCCTAAGTTCTTATGATAGGGTCGGTCCCAATGTCTTATCTTGCCACTCCAGGTTCTCACTGAAATCAAATTTTATGCCTAAACTGTTAATAACAGCATAATTCCAGGCACCACAGCAAAATATTTCACTAAAATGCTGGTGCCAATAAAAATGTTGACTTAAGAGCACACAGGGGTGTGTGCATAAATTGTATGAGAAAGAGAAAGGGAAAGTGAGCTACCGCTTTGATTGCAATGACTGCAAGATTCCCTTGGAGCTCTCTAATGTAATGAAGCCGTCCTTTCATATCCGTCAAAATGCGAGACACTGTGCCTACTGATGAGAGATAAGTGACTTTAAAAAAGTTTCCCAGACTGAGTGGATGAACTGAATTAAATCTGTGAATTTAAAACCCCTATATATGAAAAACACATTGCGCCTTTGGCATTTGTAAAAAAAATCAAAAATCACTGGAATGAGGTGGTACGCAGATAGTGTTCTTTCTCTTTCTGTGGCATATACAGAGAATGGCATGGGTCTTCAGTACATCATGTTTGTGCCTGTAAACTTGCAGCACACGATTGGAACAAACGTAACGGCCCAAATCACGTTTCTGTACGTGGTGGAAGCTGATGTCATCAGTTCACACTGCTAAAATTTATTTTAAATTAATTAAACACTTCCTATCCCCCCTGTTTTAAGTTCCAAGGCTACCTAGGGCTCTCATTTGCCCTGGGGAAGCCTATTTGGCAGGGGGGAGCCTTTAATCACAAAAAAATTGCAGCTGGATTGCCACCACCAGAATCAGGACCATTGGCAGTGGAGTTTTTTAAGCCTCCTTCCTCCTGAGGCTTCCAAAGGCTTTTCAAGGGTAAAAGGAAGACCTAGAGAGACCCAGAACTGAAAATGGAAGCATTTAGAAGCAGTGCTTTTTTAGGAGCACATGTTAAAGAAATATGCTTTACATACATTTCAGTACTGAAAATTCACAGTTTGAAAAACTGTGGGGTGCCTTAAAATGTTTGATTTGGATTTTAACAAGTTAATTAAATGATGTCTTCTTGTAGTGTTACAAAGAAACTGGATAGTCCAAAATGCATACAGCTTATCACATTAGCACCAAGGTCCTAATCATGTGTCAGCAACTGAAGCTTGTAACTAGAGATGGGCATGAACCACCAGTTTGTCGGTTCGTGCTAGTTCCCTGAAGGGCTGGGAAGCCGGGGCACTGCTTCTGAGTGAGTCCGAGAAGGTGGGGCCGAGATGTACTGAACACCTGTTCGTCCGAAGGATGAACCAGTACAAACTAATGAACTGGTGGTTCGTGCCCATCTCTACCTGTAACCCAACATAGTCAAGCTCCTTGTATACACTGAAGACAGTGGGGTTTAAACATATTCTCTTCAGAACTGTAGATACATTTGTCTAAATATGGTGAGCATGCCAAATCATAGTATGGATCTAGTCTTTTAAAGATCATGTTATTATGGGACCCAGCATCCATACAAATTGCTCTATTATAGTCATATTGCACCTGTCCATCAAGGTATTTAAGGAAGCATAATCCAATTTGTCAAACAACTGCAGAGGTGAAGAAAGTGTGTTAGTTTGACTTAGGCGGTCAGCACATATTTAGATCATTGTTTCTACACTAGATGTGAAATTCTGTCTTGGATGCACCAAACAAACTTTGGTTGTGTGAACAGCCCTAGTTACATTCCATTTCAAAGCAAAAGGGCCTAGAATCAAATATACGTGGGAGGACATTGATGAGGGTTTCTGTTTTTTGTTTTTTCACACTGGAAATATGCATTATTTGTTGCAGCAAAACCAAAAAATAGTTTAGTGGTAATTTAGAAGACTAATGTATGTATGATTGTACAGAATCAGCTCAGTTGCAATAAAGATTACACCATAATACATGAACTAGATTTTTGAGTGCTGCAAAACTCTTCACTGTATTGACATCCTGATCTTTCCTCAAGATCTCAGGATTCATTCTTACTCTAAGAACAAAATCATGTGAGGAGGCGGTTAGGTTAGATTACAGCAACTAATCCAGCATCCCAACACAATAAATGAATTTTAGTCTCTTAAGTTATTAGGACTGCAGCCTGAATTTCTCACATCCAAACTTCGAACTATTATGGCTGATTATTTTGAATGGATGCATCCTGCATTTCTCATTGGAGAATAACACACTCTGTAAATACATCTTCTTCCCAGCAGTGGTGGAGAGCAAACTCCCTAGTTGAGCCACACACATAATATGGTTGCTCTTAGATCTAAAAGCTCATCTGCCAAGAAAGATTTCCTTCATTTTAGAATTCTGTTTCCTGTTGCCCCATAGAGATTCCTTTTAAAATGAACCATCAACATTAGGAGGGGAAAAAAGCTTTCAAAATAATAAGATTCAAATTCAAGAGCTCACAGTTGCTACTAAAAGGCATTTGGCTGTGGACAAGACTGTGCTGGCTGTTTTCTGCTTCCATCTGCTGGTAGAAAGTGAACAAATTACAGCGCCGTTTTCTAAAAAAGGGGGTTTGGTGCTCAGAGAAGTGCGGGAAGTTGGTGGCAATATCTTCCAAATTTCTTTCTCAAAGCTATATAGGGCTGAGCAGAAAGTTGTCAGGGGAGACCCCTTTGGTTTGAATTTGGTTGTAGGGCGACATGGGAGGCAAAACTAGGGTTCTTGTTTTGCTGGCCTTGTCTTTTCACTGCCCCTAGTTTTGTTGCAGGTTGCCACCTGATGGCCACTATTTCCTCTTCCCAAATGTCCCTGTGAAAGATTTTGCCAAAAGTGGGGGGAAAACCACACACCCACAAAATACTGTAGGACTTTAGATATTAATAATTTTATTTCCGTGTGAGTTTTTCTAGATCAAAGTCCACTGCCTCAGTCTTGGGGGTACAAGAATCGTTTTATCAAGTCTATAGTAACCCCTAAAAATTTCTTTTGAAAGACCCACTTTTCATTGTGATGAAAATATTTTCATAAAGTGAGCCTCGTATTTTAGGCCAGTTCCACCAACCATGTGAGACATGGCATGAGAACGATTAACTGCCAGTATTGGGTTCATGAATGAACTAGCTCACAGAGGATGGTATTTCAGGAAATAGTTCACATTTGGTTGTCAACACAGTGAACTGACAAGTGGTAATTATGTTTACCCAGAAAGAGGTCCCACTAATTTCAGTGGAATGTGTTTCCAAATAAATGTACTAAAGATTGCATTCTTAGAATAGTCTCCCAAATACAGAGCCTTGTGTGAGCATAATGGAACTTTATGGTTCCATTATGGTTTCCCCATTCACTACAATGGGAACAGGTAACCATATATAGTGCTGTAACATCTATTGAAATGTCTTTATAAGTAGGGGAGCCTCTGCAGCCACACTGAATCACTGTTTGGAGTTGCTGGTTTCAATATAAGCAGGATATAATCAATCCAAAATCTTTGGATCTATCTATCTATCTATTTTTGCTAGTGTAACAATTTGTTTTATGTTCTGTTATTCCTAATCTTTCCTGTCTTGATCCCTAGTACAGGATTCTACCTTGGTCTAATTCTAACACGTCTAGAAAAAGATCAAGCCACTGGTCTTTGTGAGCATGAGTGGAATTGAGAAGAGATTCAAGTGCTCTCCTTTTCAGTGTAGTGAAACAAACACAGAGGTACATAAATGCAAGGATTTAGGATCACCCAACATGAGAGCTTTGGGGAAACTGCATAGTTGGGGGGTGGTAAGGAATGAAGGAGATTACAGTCCTGCAACTTTTGAAGGACCACACATTCTCATCCTTGCTGAAACCACAAGGCATAGAACAGGTAATGAGAACTTAAGATTCAGCCAATAGATCTGGAAGTAGTAATTAATTTGAGAAGGTTCACGTAATTGTTCCTCTGCTCTGATCTTGTTCTAGGAATCCAGTCACTTCATCTTTGGCTGCAATTGGCCCTGTGTAAAAAGAGCTAACATCTGCATAAAGGATCCCCAGGGAACAGTGGGAGTGAATTGGACAAATCAAATCTAAAACATTTATTTCAATTACACTTGCTATTCACTCTTTAATTTTGCCAGGCTTTAGAGCAAGGGCAGGCAACCTGCAGCCCTCCACATGCTGATGGACTACAGCTATCATCTGCCCTGACCATTGGCCATACTGGCTAAAGAGGATGTGAGTTGGAGTCTAGCAGACATCTTGACAATAATGCAGAAATAGGTATGGCTCCCCCATGGTATGCAGATAACACATGTGATCTTTACATCATGCCCAGTTCATCAAATTATTCCCTTTAAGAAAAAAAAAAGGATTGTGCAATTGTGGCACCCAAGTGACTAAATTTCCAGGTGGAACTCGTGTCACATATCATGTGATCCATGTGACAGGAGTAGCCAAGCTTGGAAAAGCCAGCAAGGCACGTTGGCTGGGAGATTGCGGGGTACTGTAGTCAAAAAGCTGATTTTTTAAACCTCTAGGCCAGTGGTCCCCAACCTTTTCTGAGTCGCGGACCAGTTGGGGGGATGGAGTCCATTCGTGAGGAGGGCAGGGCACCCCCGCGCTCACAGGTGGGTGGGGCGCGCTCGTGGAGGGGAGGGGCGCGCTTGTGGAGGGCCGGGGTGCGCAGGGGCGGAGCGTGCGTGCAGAGGGGCAGAGGTGCTCGCGCGCATGCGCGAAGGGGTGGGGCGCACTCACGGAGGGGCAGAGCGTGCTCGCGGGTGGGCAGGCTCCCATGCGTGCAGGTGGCGGGCCGTGCGTGCAGGTGGGGTGAGTGGCAGGAGTGCGTGCAAGGGCTGGGAGATCTGTCTCCACAGCCCGATCCTGCCATGGCCACAGACCAGCATCGGGCCACGGACCGGGGGTTGGGGACCCCTGCTCTAGGCAATAGAGAAGTGTGCCTCCTTATTTATTACATGACAGCTGTTATCTGCCTGCTCCCTTTAAAGTAGCTATATCAGCCAAAGCCAAAGAGCAAGAGACTTTTTGAAGAACAGCTTCTAGTGCCACCAATCAAAAAGTATAGGAAACTATTTACTTTGCATCTCGTGAAAAGCTTTTGGGTGTCAAGAAAAAACATGGGAAAAAGTGGAGAAATGTCGGAGGCAATCATAACTTGCATTTGGGATGGCATCTAATGCTACACAAGCAGACCTACTCTCCTCAACCCTCTGCCTCTCTAAAACACATCTAGGGGGACAGCAGGAGGTGAGGAATCTGCTGATATTTGTTCCACTGGTATAATCGGATGCAACCCATGGTTAGACTCTAGTTTGCTTCTAACTGAGTCTCATTTCAGTACTACTGCTTGTGCTAATATTATCATATAATTCCCCTGTTGCAGCAGCTTCACTGGCTACTGGTCTCCTTCTGAGCCCAATTCAAAGTGCTGGTTATGACCTATAAAGCCCTATACAGTGGTGCCTCGACTTACGAATGTCCCAACTTACAACCAATTCGAGTTACGACCAGCTCCGGCTGCAGAAGTTTGCTTCGACTTGCGACTGGCGCTTCGAGTTACGAACGGGGGGAAAAAGCAGGGAAGGCGGGGAATTTGAACTGCTTTCAGTTAACTGTTGGTCAGCGAAGAGGCTCCTTCTCTGTAGCTCTTTCGCCCCAGCAGTTAGAGAGTGTGGGTTCGGAGAGAGACTTTGGACTGCCTGGTAATTCCTGGTACTGTACTGTACTGTACTGTATTTGTGGGGGGGGGGCATTTTTGTTTTTTAAAATTTGTGCTTTTTGGATTTTTACTTTTTGACTTTCTTTTTTTTTTTTTTTTTTTTGAAATTTTTTTTTCCCTTTATTTTAAATTTAAACAAAAACATATAACATACAAACTAAAATACAATTTAACTGTGTTCCCCACCACCATATGCGGGACCTCTTGCCATAATCTTCCTCTTCCTTCTTCTTCTTCTTCTTCTTCCTCTTCTTCTATTGTCCTCTTCTCCAAAACTGCATTGATTCTTGATTTGGAGCTTTCCCTTTTCCTCTTATTAATACATATTCCAAAAATCTCCCCCATATATCATAAAAGTTATTTTTTTTCAACTCTCCTTTCTTAACCTTTAAGTTACAAGTTAATTTATCATTTATTGCTATATTCCATATTTCTTTATACCATTCTTCAATTTGCAATTCGACTTTTGATTTCCATTGCCTAGCTATAATCAATCTAGCTGCTGTTAATAAGTTGGTTATCAATTCTTTAGTCATTTTGTCATATTCCACATTCTCAAATATTGATAACAAAGCAATCTCAGCATTAAATTCTATATCTTTTTCACATATGTAGCTTAATTCTTTAAAAATTTGTTTCCAAAATCTTTGCACTTTTTCACATTCCCACCACATATGAAAGTATGTACCAATTTCCTTCTCACATTTCCAACAGACATTCGGATGATTGACATTAATTTTATTTAATTTTGACGGTGTTAAATACCATCTTAAACTAAGTTTAAAAAAATTTTCCTTTATTCTTACTGACATAAATCTTAACACCCTCATTTTCCATATCATCCTCCATTCTTCTTCATTTATTCTTTTCCCAATATCTTGCTCCCACACTATTTTTAATCCTTCTTTCTCACTTTCCTCTTCCTCTAAATTAAGAAGAAGTAAGTAAATTTTGCTCACAGTACCTTTCACTGAGTCAGTCATCCGAATGTCCTCATATGACAATAACAATTGTTCGTATTTTGTATATTCTCTACCTTTATTATATTTATTTACCCATTCATTAGTCCATCTTTCTAATTGTATATAGTTCAACCATGAAATGCTCCTATTCTGAAGAGTTTGTTTCATTTGATCTATCGATCTCATTTTATATAACCAATCTTTCAATCTAATCACTTTCTTTTCTTTAAATAGATCCACATATACTTTCATATTGGTAGGAAAATTTTCTATTTCTGTCACTAATCCAAGTGGGGAATATGATGAACATAAATTCTTTTTGCACTTATACCATATATTTAACAATGTCTTTAAAAATGGATTATTAATTTCCCTTATTTTATCTTTCTTAATTATACCAAATAAATATGTTTCTATATCTGCCTGTAATTCTGATGATTCCATCTCCCACCAAATTAGCCTTTCTGGATTATATATAATTTCCCCAATAAACCTCAATTGGTTAGCCAAATAATAATTTTTTATATTTGGTAAACCTATACCACCTTTTTGCTTTGTTCTATACCAATACTTTTTATTTATTCTAGATCTCTTCCCTTCATTACAGTATTTATTAATTATTCCTTGCCAAAATTTCAAATCATCCTCTGTTAACTGTATTGGTAGCATTCTAAATAAAAAATTAATTTTTGGTAAGATTTTCATTTTTATCAATGCAATCCTTCCAAACCAAGATAGCTTGAAGTTACTATATTCCTGTAATTTGTTTTTAATCACTTCCTTTAGTTTATTATAATTATATTCCTTTATTTTTTGAATATTTTTTGCTAGATCTATTCCTAAATATTTAATTGATTTGCATAATCTGAAATCATATTTTTCAACACACCTTTCTTGTTCTACTCTATTATGATTAAATAACATTAATTCAGATTTTTGCCAATTCACACATAATCCAGTTATTCTTCCAAATTTTTCTAAATGAGTTCTAATTTTATCTACGCATTCTAACGGATTTTTCACTGTCAACAAGGAATCATCAGCAAATAAATTAATCTTTATTTTATTCTTTTTCCCCATACCTTCGATTAAATCATCATTCCTTATTACATTTGCCAACATTTCAATAATCAAACAAAACAGAACTGGAGAAAGAGGGCAACCTTGTCTAGTGCCTCGGCCTAAAGCTATTTGTTCTGTAATCCCATCATTAACTATTACTACAGAGGTATTCCCCAGATATAGTTGATCTATTATCCCCCTAAATTTCTTTCCAAAACCCCAACCTTTTAACAAAATCTTTAATGTTGGCCATTCCACGCAATCAAATGCCTTAAATATATCTAATGATAAGATACCTGCCTTCAATTTGTCTTTTTCTATATTGTATAAAATATTCAATACCCTCCTAGTCAAATTCTCCATTTGTCTACCCTTTAAAAAACCATTCTGATCCTCTTTAATATATTTTATAATAAATTTATTAATTCTATTCGCAAGTATTGCAGTAAAAATCTTTGCATCTTGATTTAATAGTGAAATGGGTCTATATGAACTTGGGTCTGTTAAGTCTTTATTAGGCTTTGGGATAAGAGTTATTAATGAATGTTTCCAAGAATCTGGTATTCTCTCTCCTTCCAATATTTCATTATAGAGCACTTTTAACTTAGGGATCAATATTGGTTTAAAAGTTTTATAATATTCTGATCCTAAACCGTCAAAACCTGGAGTTTTACCATTTTTTAATTTATTAATAATCTCTATAATCTCTTCCTCTTTTATCTCTTTATCTAAATCCTTTTTATCATTCTCTGATAATTTACTCTTAACATTTTCTTTAATATAATTTTCTATATCTTCTTTCGATACACTATTACCTTTATACAAATTTTGATAGAATTCATGTATTATCTTTAGTTTTTCTTTCATTAAGCTACAATTCTTTCCCGTTTTGTCTTTAATCACTCCAATTATATTTTTTGCTCTTTTAGTTTGAACTAATCTAGCTAAAAGTTTTGAATTTTTATTACTGTATTCGAAAAAATTCCTCCTAGCGTATATCAAGTCTCTCTGGACCTTTTCTAGCTCTATACCTTCTAATTCCTTTCTTTTAGCTTGGATCTCAATTAATTTTTTGTTATCTCTATCCATAAAATATTTGCTTTCTAAATCCTTTAATGATTCTACAATTCTATTTATATTTTCTTCTCTCAATTTTTTTAATCTACAGGATTCTCTTATGGCGATTCCTCTCATGACTGCTTTCATAGTGTCCCATAACACTCCTATTTTATTCCCACCTGCTTCATTAAATGACCATATTTCCAACCATTCTTTCTTAACTTTATCCACAACCTCTGTATGTTGAAAAATATTGGAGTCCATTCTCCATCTTCTAGCTTCTCTATAGTCCTTCTTAACTTTCATCTCTAACACCATCAACGCATGATCTGTTATTTTTATCACATTAATATTTGTATCTACTACTTTTGAAATTAAGTTTTGTGAAATAAACATAAAATCTATTCTAGAATAACTATTATGTACAGAAGAATAATATGTAAACCTTCTTTCATCTCCCTTTAATTCTCTCCATATATCTTTCAAATCCGTAGTGTTTAATATCTTACTCAGGAGGGTACCTCTTTTATTCAACTCATCTTTTTTACATGTGGATTTATCTTTCACCTTATCCAGAACCATATTAAAATCTCCTGCCATAATCACATATCCTTTCCTAACCTTTTCCATTTCTTCAATCACAGTTCTATAAAATTCTCCTTGATTCATGTTTGGTGCATACACATTTACTAATGTATAATCTTCCTCCCCCATTTGACCTTGAATTATCAAATATCTACCATTACTATCTTTTATTACTTCTTTCATCACAAATTCACAATGTTTAGATATTAATATTGCTACCCCTCTAGATTTAGAGGTCCCAAATGCTTTTTCATATATATGGATGTTTTGTAATTTCAATTCATTGACTCCATCCTTTAGTTGATGTGTCTCTTGTAAATAGATAATGTCAACTTTACTTTTCTTTAATAATAATTCTATCCTCCTTCTCTTTAACACAGACCCTAGGCCTTTCACATTTAAAGTCGCTACCCTTATGTTTTTCCCCATATCCGTTCCTTTCTCTGCCTCTTATGCGGTCCCTTTGTGCATCTCACATAACAAAAACAAAACCAAAAACAACTAAAAAAAATAAATTCACCAACCTCTAGTTTCCTATCCCTATCCTTCTTACCTACATATAAATTATTTTCCTCCCTCCCGTTTCCCCACGTCTCACTAATGTTCGGCGCGAGCTCTGGGAGGGGGGGAGACTTTCTTTTTTAAAACAGAGAGACTGCCTGTTCTGGGTGAGTACTGTATGTACAGGGTTTTTGTAGCGTGGGTTTGGGCTGGGGGGGTTATGTTTCTGTGCTCTGATGGGTCTTGCATTGTGTAGTTGTAGCATTTTTAGTTTTTATTCTGTGGCTCCTAGGGTTTGTGTGCTGTGACCTCTCTTTTGGTTTAAAAGGTGTTGGTTTAAAATGTGTGGGTTTAAAATGTGTTTTAGACTCCAAAGTCTCCCCCCCCCATTGTCTTCTCTCTCTCTATCCTCTCTCTTTTTGTGCTTAAAAGCACAAACCTTTGTCTGAGGGGTCTGTGTGCCCCAGTGATGACCTTCTTTCTTTCTTTCCTCTTTTCCCCATTGTTCCCTCCCTCCCTCCTTTCCTGCCCTTTTTTTAACCTAAGTCATCTTAGGTTAAAAAAAAAAAGTCTCCCCCTAGTGGTAGTGGACGGATTAACTGCTTTTCCATTAGTTCCTATGGGAATGAATGCTTCAACTTGCAACCGGCGCCTTGAGATATGACCAAAAAACGGCCGGAACGGATTAATCCCGTTCCAATGCATTCCTATGGGAAATGGTGCTTCGACCTACGACCATCTTCTGGAACGGATTAAGTTCGTATGTTGAGGCACTACCGTACAGCTTGGGTCTAGGTTATCTGATGTTTGTTCGTTTGTATGCTGCTTTTCTCCCTGTAGGGGACCCAAGGTAACTTACAACAGAGAAAACAACAAATTTAAAAATATTATATAAATATATTTTAAAAACAATTAAACATATATTAAGATTAAAAATCAAATCTAAAAACATTACAGAAACATTTACAAACCTGTAAGTTAAAAACCAGCATTTTTGAGATAACGTACTGCTTAAAGGCCTGTCTTTTCCTGACGACAGAAGGGCAAGAGGGATGTGGCCAGTTGGGCTTCTCAGGGCAGTGCCTTCCAAAGCCTGGGAGCAGCCACTGAGAAGGCCCTCTCTCTCTCTCTCTTGTGTCCTCCTCACCAAGCTAGCTTGGGAAGGTGGTGGAACTGAGAGAAGGGCCTCCCCAGAAGATCTTCAGAACCAAGAAGGCATATATGGGGTGATACGATCCTTCATATGATACACTGTAACTCCCCATATAACCCTCCTTGGGTTTCACAATTATCCAGGGAGGTCCTCCTCTCAGTCCTCTTACTTTTGCAGATGCACCTGACAGGGACTCAAGAGAAGGGCCTTCTTGGTTGTTGCCCCAAGTCATGGAATGCCCTCCCCCATGAGGCTAGGCTGGCTTTTCTCTCCTCACTTTTCAGCAGTGAATGAGACACCTTCATTCCAACAGGTTTTTAGTGTTTAATGTGTGCTTTTAACATAGCCAGCTGCCCTGAGCTTGCTGGCCATATATCTTTTTAGATGTATTTTCAAAATGGTTTTACAATTCTTAAATAGTTTTATATGACGATTTCAAGATTTCCATGTTTATGAATTTTAAAATGCTTCTGTTTTTTTAATTCTTGTTTTAATGATCTGTAAACTGCCTTGAGTCCCATTGCTGGGAGAAAGGTGGCATAGAAGTGCAATAAAGAAAATACTAGCATTTTTCTTAAAGGTCTAATTCCTGAGGTTATGAGACAATTCTGTGTATTGCCAAAGAACTGTTTTCTTTTTCATAAAAATCCCGGCCTCGTCTTAGAAACAATCACATCTTTTCTGAGAAACAGCACTTGTCGCTTCAGCACTTCAAAGGGCAAAGCCTATTCATTGTGTGTTACCCTACAGATGTTTACCATGAGCTAGGATATTTATGTAACCAACACTGTAAATGCTTGATGCATTTCTTGCCTTCAGTATCCTATTTCACTCTGGCCCCACTCCAGGCCTGGCCCTGCCAACAGGCCGGGTGAGGTAGTTGCCCCAGGGCTGCAGATTGGCTGGTCCTTTGCTGCTAACATGGCAGGTTGCAAACAAGCCCTTTCCTCTGCCCTTGCTGCCCCCAAAGAGCACAGCCAGGCCTAAATTTAAGGGGGGGGGGGGAGAGAAAACAGTGCTTCAGCCCTCCTGCTCTTCAACAGAGATGCAACAAAGGGTGGCAGCAATGATATGCGACGGGAGGCTGCCCCCTCAGCCAAAGATGGAGAAGAAAGCTGGAGACAGCAGCCTTCATGGGAGGCGGAAGGGACAATGACTGGTGGTGGGCTGTGGCAGCAACCACGGCTGCCAGAGCATCCCACTTGCTCCCACCGCTGGGGGATAAGCTGCACACCCATTGGGTATTTCTTCAGGGACTCGCTCCCAGGAGTCCTCCTTGGAGTCAAGGACTAAGGTTGGGGGGAGGGGGTTCGCCTAGAAAACCACCTATCTTGAAGAAACAGCTAGGAGGCGGCAGCATGTGACCACCTCCTTCTCCTCCAGCAGTGGGAGCAGGGGGCTTGCTCTGGGGGGCTTTCTTTGCTGCCACAGCCTGCTCTCATTTATCACCACTGTAGCTGCCACTGCTTGTCCCCGTCCCTGCAAGCTGCTTTTTCCAGCTTCTCTCATTATTTTTGTCCAAGGGGATGCATCTTGCCACCTCTCCTCACTGTTGCCACCATCACTTGTATTTTCCCCCTCTTCTTCTTTGTCTGGAGGTGGGGGAGATGACAGTTTTGCTCCCTTCTCCCCCTTCACCTCCTGCATGGGAGATGTTCCCTTCTCTGCTGTTGCCTGCAGCAGAGAAATGCTCCCTCTTCTGTGGGGCATGAGACTGATGGGAGGGGCGGCAGCTTTGATTCCTGCTCCACCCTCACAACCATGTACACTGTGTATATAAACCTGTGGTCTAAATATTGCACTCTGTCTGTCTGAAAAAGTGGATTGTCCGTCACCATCTGTCTTAAAGGTGTTTGTTACATATATTAAACATACTAACACAACTACATCTTTGGCAAATATTATAAAAGATTATATGGGCATGATTCCAACTTTGAATTATTGAGTCGCTTGTGCTTATGCTTCAAATGCAAACTGTTGATTATTATACACCTTCCAAGTACATTTTTAATATAATAATAATATTAAAAAAAAACCCTTTCTCATTATATCCAAGATATAATGAGAAAATTCAAGGACTTTGGGACCCAGATTGTTTTTAATTCCATCCTACCAGTGCTCAGAAGAGGAATCGAAAGAGAAAGGAAGATCCTCTGGCTGAATGACTGGCTACGAAGGTGGTGTCCATGAGAGGGATTTGGTTTTTGGGATCGTGGGCTAAGCTTCCTGGAAGAAGGACTGCTAGCAAGAGTCGGCTTGCATCTAACAAGGACTGGGAAGAATGTGTTTGCCCACAGCATGAAGAACTTCATCAGGAGGGCTTTAAACTGAATTGGAAGGGGGAGGGAGACGCAAGCACAGAGTTAAGGGTAGATGAAGCCTTACACACAATAAGAGGAATGGACCAAACTGATCAAAAGGGCAATAATAATAACATGAACAATAATAATCACAATAATAAACATAACAACAATAATAAAAACAATAAACATTACAAACATAACAACAACAACAACATTCATATTCATAAAAAGGTACAAAGACAAACAGGTCACAAATCACACACCCTCCGGTGTCTGTATACGAATGCCAGGAGTATGGGAAACAAACAAGAAGAACTCAAGACTTTAATTCAAGAGGGTAAGTATGACTTGATAGGAATAACTGAAACTTGGTGGGATGATTCCCATGACTGGAATACAGCAATTGAGGGATATAAACTGATCAGAAAGAACAGAAAGAATAAAAAGGGAGGTGGAGTTGCAGTATATGCCTTGAGAAAAGAAAACTGAGGGGTGATATGATAGCACTTTTCAAATATTTGAAAGGCTGTCCTACAGAGGAGGGGCAAGATCTGTTCTTGATCATCCCAGAGTGCAGGACACGCAACAATGAACTCAAGTTAAAGGAAGCCAGATTTCAATTTAATATCAGGAAAAACTTCCTAAATGTTAGAGCAGTACGACAGTGGAACCAGTTACCTCAGGAGTTGGTGAGTGCTCCAACACTGGAGGCATTCAAGAAAAACTCAGATAATCACCTGACAGATATGTTTTGATTGTATTCCTACATTGAGCAGGGGGTTGGACTTGATGGCCTTGTAGGCCCCTTCCAACTTCACTTTTCTATGATTTCTATGATATCTACACATATGCAGCCTATACATATTCTGCCTTTCCAGCAACCTGGCTGCTCTCCCCTGGGAATGGAGTTTGCAACATTGCTTGTGTGTCACAAATTTTGTTACTTCAAAAGTATTACTATTTGGGGTGTGCATTATGGGGCATTTAAAGGACACAAATATATCACAACCACATATTAAAAGCTGCTATGAAATGTGTTAGCTGAAGTTAATGATTCAAATACCATTGAATAGAATATGCCATGAGTTCTTATGGAAATAGTTTGTGCCCTATTGTATTTTGAGGCTATGTAGTCCTAGCCTAAGTAGCTGGCTGGATAGCTCTGTGGTTTAAATATCTAGCTGTGAAGGCAGAGGTTGGGAGTTCAATTCTGCTTGCATTAGAGCAGTGGTTCTCAACCTTGGGTCACCACATGTTCTTGGACTACAACTCCTAGAAATCCTAGCCAGCACAGCTAGTGGTGAAGGCTTCTGGGAATTTTAGTCCAATAACATCTGGAGACCCAAAAGTGTGCTAGAAGAAGGGTGGAGGATGGCTACTTGTACCAGGACACTTTGAGAGAATCAGTTTAAAGGACAATAAGGACATATTTGTCACAACTTTGTTGCATAAGATGGAGGTCTTCCATCGAGACTGTACCTACTGCCTTCCCAAAGTGCTAAAAAACCACAATAATCACTGGGGGTTGGTCTTCTTTTAAAATGTTTAAAACAGTGACACCATTAGCAAAAAGCAGCAGGGCTCCTCCTTTGCAACTCCACAATATTTGGAACCTTGCTAAATTCCGCTTTCAAGCTGCTTTTGCTTGACTGTTTCATTGGAAGCTGATCCTTCCTCTTTGGCAGCCCTGCTCCCAGTCCCTTTGGAGAAGGAGGGCTGAATTCAAGAAACCGGTCAACCAGCAAAGCCATCACTCTTCTCAGCACCACCTTGGTCTAAGTTACAACGGCAACTCTACAATTTTGCAAATCTTTTCCTTATTTTTTTTAAAGAGTTCTTTGAAAGATATGCACTTTTTCTGTCTCTCTTCGCCTTTCTCTCTTCCTGGAACACATAATTCCACTGATTTTGTTTGTAAGGGTGGCGAATAGGAGTAGAGCTACCTTTAACAGCAACCCTACTTCCTCTCCTGAACTCCCCTCAACAGGTTCAGGGAGATGGGAGGCACTCGACCCGCACCCCCAGAGTTAAAGGACACATTCCCATTTCATGCTGGCTTGATTAATGAGTCCCGACTAATTGTGTGAAAGATTCCAGACCTTGACTGGGTGAGTTCAGCTTATTGTTTGGCCAACTCTAGCAAGCATGTCAAAAGAAGAGATGTTTAGTTTTCCAGCACTGAAGCTAAAAGAGGGCAGCTTGGAGCAACACCCACTGCTTTGAAGAGATGTTACTATGCTCTGCTAAATCCGTAGACCTCTAGCTGAAAGCCTCCCCTCCCACCCACCGCCTTCTTGCCTCTCCTGGGTTTCAAACAGATCTTGCTCCTTCTTCAAGCACAAGCAAGATGTATCAGCTAATGCACAGGTAGAGAGATTTCGCATTTCAGGGTTTCAATATTTCAGTTTTATATTCTTTTCCTTGAGAAGAATCCTGGTGAGAAGTAGAGGAGTGGTGTTATTCACCCCCCTCCCTGATCTAATACTTGGGTATACTGCTCTGAAAGCTATCCCCCCCCCCCCCCCCCGAGAAAACATTAAACAAAAAGGGCAGGGCGGAGGGAGAGGAAAGGCAAGGCAAGACAAAAGAAAGACTGCTTTTCAAAGCGTATTTCTCAGTCTGCCCACATCAGAATAAGAGACAACTGGTTCTTTGAAGTTCAGGACACCGAATTCTCACCCAATCTGCATGGGCATAAAAAGGAAACTTGTTTTATAAATCATGTCTGTGGCTGGTGCTCACACACCCACACGCACACCCACATACACAAATACACACTCACCTTGCTCACATCAAAATCAGGAACAGAGGGGTTTAGGGAACTTGCTACTCAACCCTAGAAAGATTGAGCCATGCTGTGATTGCCTGTTCCGTGCAAAAACAGAATGTACTGGCCCTGTGAAATTAGGATCTGGGGCTTGTGCTAAAGGAAAAAAAAAGTTATACATAGCTGGTATATATAGTGATCTTGATGACCAGGCTTGTGATATGCCACTGGGATCTTGCCCATGTACTTTTGCGTCTACCTTCTGCAACAGACCTTCCTCATCCTTGCTGGAAAAAATGCAATCTTGCATGCTGCTCCTCTAGCATTGCGCATCTATAGGGCACATGCTATGTATCTGCCACCAAACTCTGGGTGTGACTACATTTCCAAGCCAAATCACAGCAATCTGGCTTTGCATCAGCTTGATTCACAGTCTCTTTTACAACCATATTCAGCTTAGGTGACCTTACAACTGTTTTAGGGATGGTAATCCTTTTCCTGAAATTGCCTTCAAGTGCTGTTAATTTTATGATTCAACATCAATGTTAATAATCTGAAAAACAGTTCTAACCTACTAGCATTGCATAGATAAAACACTATTTGAAGTAGCAGCCATTGAGAACATACCTGGTTTATAATGCTGAAACTTGGAAAGTCCTGGCCAGGTTTCCTCCATTGGGACTCCCAGTACCTGCAAGAAGCAAAAAGTCCAATAAATAAGGAAAATAATAACAGTAGAACATATCAATTTCCCTTTTAACTACATGTGTGCAGCAGACTAGATTCTAGCTGCTATAAAACTCTCAAAAAAGGACTCAACAGGATTTTTTGGTCAGGAATGCTGGGCCTTCAAAGGTCTGTGAGTGACTGCACCAACAGCAGCCATCTGAACATATCTGTGGTTGTCAGAATCACCGTGCAATTGAATTTAGACCCAAGATGCTCCCCTGGAAAGCAGGATCGCATGGATGAGTGACTCTCTCTCAACAGTAGCAGCAGCTCTGCTCAGAATGACAGGCACTCTGAAGCCCCTTACCATGGCTGTGTGAGAGACCCCTGCTGTTGTGAGATGAAAGGGAATAGATAGTAAATGGCTCATCTGACAGGTGTTCAAAAACAATTCAGGGCACAATTCAAAGACAATGTTTCTGGGTCTCACGAACACTACTGCATCTTGATAAGGAGGTTGGAGTCCACCTGGGACTCTGCCCTCAAGCACTGAAATCCATGCCAATAAAAGACAAGACAGCCCAAAGCCTGCTGGATAAATGAATGATGCCAGAATAAGTTATTCTGTATAATGTTTGCCTCTGCCAAGTACTGTTGTCATAGAGCTCCTTTTAAAAAGTACACTCAGCAAACTCCAAAGGCAAGACGTTTCAGCTAGTACATTTGGAAATCCAATGTTCACAACAACAGAGGTACAGATATGATTCCCCTCCACTTCTATCTTGGGGATTTTGCTTTTCCAGATTTAATAGAAATTCATAAGGCAAAGGAGAGGGATTTATACCAGTTTGAATTGATTCAGAATTCAAAATACAAGATGCCATTTATTACATTCAAAAATCCAATGGGCTCAAGTGGATGGGTTTCTCATAATTGGGCAAGCTACATTTTCAAAATGTAATTCATTGTGTAACTTAACCTTCCTATGACCAAAGAGCCTATTACCATTAACACTGCAAAAAGATTTTAGGTAATCATTACTTCTACTTTATATTTGGGTATGTTTTTTAAAATCCATCTGAAAAAGTAAGAAAAGGGTGAGTGTGTGGGTAAATGTGAATGGATAAATATTACTCGTTGGCTGAAATTCTGTTTTGTAACTTAAAACCAGCATAAGGCTGATGTCATCAGCAGGAGCAATCTGTTGGAAATCTCTTCGTACTTCAGTCCAGAGGTACCCACAGCTTCCTGACAACGAAAGCCATGGGAGCCTCAGGACAGAAGGAAATGTTAAATTTCCAAAAATATTGCCCGTACTGATGAGATCAGGAGCCATATGCAAATGCAAGAAATGGAACTGGATTTTAGTCATTACATAGAAAAAACAGCAGTGTTATAATAAAAGGAATATAATTATGCCTTCGTTACTTTCCAGAGAAATAAATTATATTTTGTGTTTGCAGCTCTGTTGTCTTCTTCACAGTGGGCTTTGTTTGAGATAATGTGCTAATGTGCTCATCAACCCCATTTTCCATCTTGCACAAAGTTTAACTGAAAATTTCCATGACTTTAATAGCATAACAAATGTTGTATTCTCCTCCTTTAAAAAAACACATTTCATCTGCTAAAGACTGGGAGAACTGCATGCATAGCTGAGCATAATGAAGGCTTCAGATGCGGGTTTTAAGCATATGTATTTGGATGAGGAATGTTTGGGGGAGAGAGATTCTACAAATGGAACAGGAGCCTCTTACCTACTCACATATATATGGGGCAATTTTCTAATCTAGGGGATAGTTTTGCTATTGTTTTGACATTATTTTGCTTTTTTAAGACTTCAAAGGCCTCCAGAAACCTTCATTTTGTGAAATAAAGAAAATAACGGAACCCTAAAATGTCCCTTCAGAATTAATAGACCATTGGAATGTCCATAAGAAAGATATTCAGACCGCTGAGCATTGCTGATATTGTAGGGCAGCATCTCACTAGGCAGGGAATATTTGGCCCTCCATTGCTTTGGTATACAACTCACACCAGCCTGACTCAGCACAGCCAATGGAAAGGAATGTGGGACAACGTCCAAAACATCTGGAGGGCCAAAGCTTCCCCACACTGACAAGGGGCACCGTGACACTCACACACAATATTTCTTTTATCAACCAGTTAATAATGGCAGGTGGTAAGATCTGATTTGGGATGTTTCTGGTGTTGGGTTTATTTGGTTGTTTTTAAAATCATTGTACAAAAATTTGAACAATTGAAATTTTATTTATAATATTTCAATAGCAGTTGATGAAACTGGGCTGCAAGGTGCTTTCAGCGATATATGTTAGAAAATCAACATACACATAATATTAAAATAAGAGTGTAGGAAGAGGGAACAGAAGCCCAGCAACTTTTCTTTTGTGTGTCCCTTTCAGCTTGCCCTCAGTTCAACTGATTTCACTTCTTTGATGAGACAAGACAGATATCAAAGGAATGTGAATTATTCTTAGTATTTTCAGAAAATCACCAAATATGGTTCAGCTTATTAGGCACAACTCTAAACTTAACACATTGGGGCTATCAGTCAAATGCTCTTCTCCAATGCATGATACAGGGGGAGCAGCAGACACAGACAATGAGAGAGAGAGAGAGAGAGAGAGAGAGGGAGAGAGAGAGAGAGAGAGAGAGAGAATATATGTAGTTGATCCTTTTCCATGCTAACGATTTTTCATTGCAGGTTCTTGGCAATGTACCATTGTACTCACCGCCCAGATCTTCTCCAACTGTTCAAAGGTGTTACAAACTCCTGGAAACAGTGGCTGTCCCTGAAACATCTCAATGAAGATGCAGCCAGCACCCCTGAGTGGGGAAAAATGATATCCACTTCATTCCATCACATACACAACAGAGACTGTAAATACATACACCAGCACAGACATGTTTAAGTGTTACTGCATCCGGTGTCATCAACACAGTTAAAAGGGAGCACTCCTTTGTTGGTTTCTCCATAAGAGCCGTGACCCCTCTGAAGACAGATTCCTGTTCTACATGCAAGCAAGAGTCAAGATCTTCCAGGGTTTGTGCTCATGGCAGAGTTGACATACAAGCAGGAAACTCTCTTCTTCAGATATGGCATGAAGGAAATGACCATGGTGATAGTGCTGCTGGATATAACACTTAACTAAGAGCTTGTGTCTTGTCCAAGTCAAGATGAAAGAGAACAGGGTGCATTCATGATCGCGTTTTCTACTGAAAGGAAATTGTTTTTACAAATATGGAATAATACCTACTGGCATGTTCAGGGAGGGGTCCCACTTGATCTAAAACATACGCCCCCAAGAGACAAACTTATCATGTTTGAGGGAATCCAGATGATCACTTCTGTCCTGGATCACCTCCTCCAGAGGGGAAATAACTACTAGAATCCTATAGCCGGCCCAGGATGGCCAAGTTTCCATGTTGCTGACTTTGGAGTCATTTAAGACCTGCAGAAACATACTTTTGGTTTTTATGATGCAAGCCTGTTTGGCCATAGCTGCCTGGTGACAGATTCTGAAAGAAGGGGGGAAAACTACCACTTTTAAGGTTTACATATGGGGGCTGGATTCAGTACATTTAAAAAAAATTGGTGTGGGAAAGATCAGAGTGATTGGCATTGGAAATTCCACTCAGTAGGGAAAATGGCAATTGACTGTAAGAAGAATTATAGTTGCAGAAGCTTGATTTTATGAGGTGAGGGCTGGAGAAAGTTGAGGTGAATAGCTGAAGCCCACCTGAATATTAAGCTGTTATACTGTGTGTTGGTAATTATGCTGTGCTGGTGAAGATCAGAAGAAGGGAACAGGTGGTTGTGTTGTATCTGGAGGCTGGGGAACATGACAGGAGCTTCCTCAAAGAATAGGAGGACTGTGAACAATCTAGGTATCCCCTGAGCAACAATAGAAGCCCTGTTGGCTGATTCCTCCACTCCAAAAGAACCATTGGATTACCTACAAATGATGAAGAAGACCAGGAGGCTGTCCTTTAGCATAAGAAGCTTATCTTACTTTTTTATTAATAGACATTATTTTATTAATAACTTAATAAAAAAATTTAAAGAAAAAAGAAGAAGCTTCGCTTACACCGGTTGCTTTTTCAAAACCATCTGAACTATTCAAGAAACCAGAAATATTACAGGAGGAGCTTCCACGTCAGAAAGAGATTGTATCTAGTAGCTGGACCTGTTTATGAGTGAAATGACCTGGGGCAGAGGATCAGGGAATTTGACTGAAGGTTAAAAAACAAAAATACTTAAATGTTTCTTGATCCTAAGAAAGCATCATTAAAACACTTGGGTACAAGCAGACAGGCATTTGTCCGGCTGTTTGTCTCATAGTCCTCACTATTCACTGTTCATCCCAGTATCTTCTGTGACAATCAGAAAACGTTAGTGCTACTTCTGAGTAGATCCGAATAATTTTTGCATGAGTACTCAGTACATTTTGCTCAATCCTCTACCATGTTGCTTTTATTTTTGTTCTTCTTGTTTTGCTGCCATTGCTGTGTTTTCTCCCCCGTCTTTTTTTTTTTGGCTTGGAATTGTATTGTGTGAATCATTGTTGGCGTCCTTCCAGAACATTGCTCGGTGTGTCTTCAGAATATAGACTGAAAGTGTAGGAGTGAACACTTTTGCATCTTCCCTCCCACTGTTTTGCACTGCCACGAAAATAACTTTCCTTCCCAGATCACTTTCAGACATGATAACCATTCTTAATGCTCCATCACTTGGCAGTTCAAACAAGTTTTGTGCTATACTGATATACTGATAAACCATTTCAGCACTTTTTAGTTGTTAATTTTTCATAAAAAGACCTTGACTCAAGAGCCATATACAATGGAAGCATGAAATAAATATAGAATACAAGAATTAGGAAAAATCATCTCTCCCAAACTGTAGTTTTAAGTGATGATTACTTCTTTCAGACTATACCAATATAGACCCAAACAATTTCAGACCCCTATCTTTGTTTTTTGTGTTTTTAAAGGACTTTGAACAATATGCAATGGAATCATGAAATATACATGCATTACAAAAAAACTGGTAAATTCATGTCTCAAAAAACTGTGGCTTTAACTGAAATGATTAGTCTTGTTCAGGTTTTGTGCTATACTGGTATTTTCTTAAACCATTTCAACATGATACCGATTGTTAGTTTAATTTGAATCAACAACTATCTGCAACTGAAGTATGCAACAGATTCTCAACAAAAATCTTTGGTAAATCTATGTCTTCAAAATTTGTAATTTAGAGTAATGAATGCATGAGGGCATGCAACAAAGGCAGGGAGAACAATATATAAAAAGAAGTGTAAAGGGCAGAGAAAAGGGTGGCGATACCAGTAGAGGAGGAGGAGGAGTTAAGGATGGAGGGGGCTACAGGAGAAATGTTGCTAACATCACCTACTGTGTGGACATTAAAATATCCTGGAATAAAAGAAACTTGGGCATGGGGATGATACGACCATTATGATCTGTGACTCTGCAGCATAAGGAATGTGATGCAGCAGGGGACAACCACGCTGTCTGGTCATTCCCTTAGTGTCTCCAAGCTCTCAAACCCAGAGTTTAAGTCCCAATATTCTCTTATGTACATTCTTTCAATAAAAAATTGTATTGATCCCAGTGCTGGTGGCTACTTTATGCCGAAGCTTGTCAAAATAAACTACTAGGACATTCTGAGGTATTTCAAGGGAATAGGAATGGCACAAATTGTCAACCTGGGAAATCTCTTCATTCAGTGTTGGGCACAAGTTAGACAGTTGACAGTTTCAGGAAAGAGCAGAAAATTCTGTTTCCATCTTAAATCTCCAAGTCATTTAACAACTGAGGACTTTCAAAGAGTCAAGGAAAGCTGTTTCCTGTACAGTACCTTGATTCCAAAAACTGTTTTGGTGTAATCGAATGACTTGACGATGCTCATAGACAACTAGGTTCTCTTCAGGCCCTTCAACATTCTGCATATATTTCAAAGAGCAAGAAAAGTATAGTATAGTCAGATCCATTTGCTTCAACTCAATGGTTCCAAAACTAGCTCTCACCAGATATCAATGTCTGAAGAATAATCAGTGGCTCCCAGTAGCACATCAGGAGGCCGATACTCAAGTGTCACCAACTCAGGAGAATATATTTGACTAGGGAGGGTCTTGGCACGAGCCAGGCCTGCCAAAACAGATGCGGCAGCAATTACAAATTTTAAATCACACATGATATTACAAACTTCTATCTCTAACATAACCAATGGTGATAATTCTGCTTCTTAGGTTCTGTGTCTGACCATGGCAGATTTGAAGTCTCAGGTGGAAAAGGCCACATTGTTTGTTTGTTTGTTTGTTTGTTTTATTTTTATACTGTGCATCTGGCCGAGGCCACTCTGGGTGGCTTACAACGTATAAATACAATCAAATACAATTTAACATAAGAAAATAATAGAAATAATAAAATACAAATAAGCAGTAAACTCAAAACACAGAAATACATCAAAACAAAACATTTAAAAAGATTCAAAACATTTAAGATGGCACACTAATACAGATAACTATGCAAAGCTTCCGACAGACTGCCAGTTTTGAAAGTCCTATACACTTGTCAACTTTTGAATATTAATTACCAACACTCCGAACAGCCAATGCCCCATGCAGCTCCAGGTCAAGCTTTCACTATCACACTGCTCCTACATCTGGAATCAAGTGTATACTGTAGTGAGGATCCAAGTGAACAACAAAACCTCTGCTCAACTCAATTGAAGTCAAAGATTTAAGATTATTTTGTCCTAGTGACTTCATTGGTGGCAAACTGGCTCATATTCCAGTTCTCATGTTTAATTGGTTCATTACTGGGACTGTATGTGCCACACATTCCTGTTCAGCTTGAATGTTCTGGATGTCTTTAGGACATTTTAATAGACAAGAATTTTCTTTGAAAGGGCCTTGAAGTTTGCATAATTGCTGCAGCAGTATAAAGCGTCTGAAGGCCCGTGTACATGGGAAAGTTCATTCCCTCTGCATTAATGAGGGAGCTAAATTCATTATATACTACTTTCCCACAGGTGTAGATACTATGGCATCAGAATTGTTTATCCTTGTTCAAAGAGAGAAAGCCAAAATAGCAGTGAAAATGCAATAAACAAATATAACAAAGCAAGTAATGGCAGTACTATGTGTACTAGAAGGTGTCGCTAATAAGCTACTTTTATCCCAAACTCATGGGATGCCACTGAAGGCTTGTCCCCATATATTTTTTTAAAGGGCCATTGTTAAGCGTAGCACAGAGGATGTCAAGGGTTGGCACTTGCTGATCAGGGAATGCAGTGGCCAGTCCAGAAGCTCCTAGCCCAGGGGCTCTCCGTCCTTGCCATGCATTCTTCCCCCAATCTGAACAAGCCAGCAGGTTCCATTCATCTCGCTCCTCCTCCTAGTGAAAAGGGCAAGCAAACAGGCAGGGGGAGCAACAAGCAGGAAGAGGTGAACCGACTGCAGATGTCTTGTGCAAGAGCCCACCCAAACCTGAAATGGCCACTCTTAGTACTGAATGTAGTGCCAGTGTATAGACGTCACTAGTAGAGTATCTTCAATATGATTAGTGCAGGAGGACAGAAGAGAGAGACTAGTTACCAGTCTTTTGTACTTTTCTTAACATTAGGGAGCAAATATATCAACTCTAGAGAGAAGTCTCTTTGCAGTTGTCCTCTCCTATCAGCTGTTCACAGCTTTCCACTCAACAGAAGCAGAAGGAGAAGTAAAACAGTGCATATTTCTCCATCTCTCATTGTGACCTATACATATTTAACTAATTTATTATTTTTCTGACATGACATAGTGGTTATCTTTATCAGTGCTAACTTTGGAAAGAAGTTTTTAAAGAAAGAAACACTGCTTAGAGGTGGTCTGTTGAGGGGAATTGACACACTCCCCTTTGCATCAGTCAGATCAGGCAATCATACATGGCAGAAAGCAGAGAAAAGCAAGGCCAGCCAAATCGGAGTAAAATAAACCACCCTTTTCAGCTGAGATGATTCCCCGTCAGGCTTCCACACACAGAACTTTATGTTGTGTAGTCACCGGTTTTTCGTTTGATTTCATCTATGCCAAAATCTGGTGTAAACTGTTGAGTACAGGCACTCCTCACTTAACGACCGAGTTCTGTTCTTATGACTAGGTCATTAAGAGAACTGGTCGATAACCAAGGAGCAATAATAGTGTATAAAGGGGTAATAAATCACATGCCATTGAGAAGGGGCATGGCGAAGACACAAGCATGGATTTACAAGGGTCGTAAATCCAAGCGGGTCGTTAAACAAGTAGGTTGTTAAGTAAAGACTGCATATAAATCACCAATGTAGTTGCTCCTCAGCCCCATTAATCTTGAATTGTTTAGTACAGCTTTCCAAATGAAGAGCAGGGTAACAAATATATAAAAGAAGTCTACGAACAAGAACTTGTAAAAGTTTCTAGGGAAATGGAAGAGGTCTAACAGCTAAATCCTAAACAAACTTTGCATAAGAAAGCTTTGTTACGGTTACAGATATTATTTGCTGTGTAGTAAGTTTACTTGATGTAGGAAGGTGCCTTAAACCATTAGTCCACCCAATCCAGCACTCCCAGGTCTTTTTCTGCCACTTGCTCATTATTTCTTTTTATCTAGTGATCATATGGGAAGTTTCATAACTAAAACTGATGCCCTTCCAGGGAGCTATAGACCTCTTGCGCCCAAGGAAGAGTTGTGGAACTTCTGTCCCTATGGCTAAATCCATCCATCTTGGAGTCCCAGTTTGGCCCTCTTGGGAGAAGGGTGTTCCTCAGAGGTCCACATCTTTTCCGCATGAAACCATCACTTGGTTCCAGGATTTGCATGTCCTTCTTTTTTTTTTTTTTTCCTTAGAAGATCGGCATGCCTTCCCTAAGGCTTAGCTACTATCTGTTCAGATATGCATGTATTTTGGCTTGCATTCTTCTGACTTTGGCTCACCCATCTCTGAAATGCAGCCATTGAGAACATTTCTCAACATAAGAACATAAGAAGAGCCCTGCTGGATCAGGCCAAGGGCCCATCTAGTCCAGCTTCCTGTATCTCACAGTGGCCCCACCCAATGCCTCGGGGAGCACACGAGACAACTAGATACCTGTCTCCTGAGACCCCCTCCCCTGCATCTGGCATTTGGAGGTACCTTACTTTTAAACCTGGAGATTATATATCCCCATCATGGTTTATAACCTGTGATGGACTTTTCCTCCAGAAATCTATCCAATTCCCTTTGAAAGGCATCTAGGCCAGATGCCATCACCACACCCTGTGGCAAGGAGTTCCACAGACTAACAACCCTCAGGTTGACAGAGATTCCCCTCCTTAGTATATGAATTTTCTTTAAAGTAATATTTTTAAATGTTGACAGATAAATGTTTTCCATGGAACTGGTAAGAATTCTCATTTCAAGTCAGTTGCTGTTTCCATGCAGTTTCATGTGAAATGATTTACATTCTAGATTTATTCACTGTTATAAAGAGAAGAAGGATGAAATTTAAAGACGGATATTTCTTTTCCCCTGTGTTCACCAAGAGGAAGAACTGGTGGCTTTGCATTCATAAGCATGGGAAAGCCGACTACCCACAAAAACCATGTCTGGGGGACAGGCTATGATAACTCACCAAAGTCAGCTAACTTGAGCTCTCCATGGCAACTGAGGAGCAAATTTTGCGGTTTCAGGTCCCGATGAAGGATGTGATGTTCATGGATGTAAGCCAAGGCTCGCAGGAGTTGGAACATGAAGAGCTGGGGAAAAGAAGGAAAAATCAGATCTCTGTGGTTAGCAATTGATGCAAAAATAAAATAAAAATAGAGTGAATACAAAGGAGAAAAAGAAAAAAGGAAATCTTGAGCACCACTTTTAATCAACAGCATCAGCTGAGAAAGTGGACTATGGGTTAGAACAAAATCTTTTAGCACTGAAAGAAAACCAAGGTTAGTTTTAAAAAAATGTTTTTAAAATTTGATTACATTGAAAACAACATAAACCAAACCAAAAACACTTCTACGTCAAGTTACATTAATTCATTTCTCTCAAACACATTACTTCACCCGTGCCACCTTCACCTTCATAATTCAAAAACTCTTTGCACAACTGTCCCCAAATTTGGCACAGAGCAAGAGCAGACCTTCTGTTACAACTGTGCCAAATTTAGTGCTGATCTGTTATAATATTCTGTTTGGGCCGCTCCTATTTTTAGAATTGCCTTGTAGAATGTTGATTTGCTCTGCTGAGCAGTAGAGCAGTGATGTTATTGTGAAGAAGAGCAAATCATAATAACATCACTGCTCTACTGTGCAGCTGCAATTACTTAGCAGGTTAGAAATATGCTTCTTTTAAGATTTGTACAAGCTTGTATTAGTTTATTCCATTGTAATACTTATATGTTGCTCTGTGAATGAATTTGTTTGTTAAAAGAAGTTATGTATATTTATGTATTGAAGAAAATTAAAAGAAAAGTTTTCTATATTTTTTTTTAATCTATACATTTTGTATATATTTTGTGTAGAATGCTCACATTCTTGGAGTTATCAATCTTTCCTGTCAATGTTTTAGAAAGCTTCTACTTACTTTTGCCTAAGTAAGGGCCCCTCCACTGAGCATTTGTTCAACTTTCCTCGCTCTCTTAATATCAAAACTGTATCCCAGTGTCCAAATGATGGAAGTGTCAACAGAGTCAAAAGGGACAACCCCCCCCAAAAAAACCCTTCATTTTCCAGGTTTTTAAAACACCACCTGTGAGTGATGGTGTATTTTTGCTCTGTTTTGCTCCCATTTGCAGAATTTTCATCATGTGGCCCCAGTAGTGCATTGATGCATGCTGCTTTGTGCACTTTGTGTGTGTGTGTGTGGGGGGGGTGTTATTTGATGGTGTTTTCTTGTTTGTTGCCTTTGTTTTTGTTTTTTTGCTGCTCACTCTACTTTCCCTCACATGCTTAATTTAACTGGAATATAGAGATGGGCACGACTTGCTGGTTCAGCAGTCCATGCCAGTTCGTTTCTCAGCCAAACAGGTGTTCAGTGCTTCCCATCCCCGCCTCCTCCCGTGGGCGCCCACTCAGAGGCCCCAGCTTCCTTGCCCTGCCTCCTCCAGGCACTGCCTCTGAGTGGGCACCCAGCAGAGGAGACGGGTCTGGGACGCCCCAAGCACCTGTTTGGCTGAGAAACAAACCAGTGGTTCGTGCCCATCTCTAAATAACACCCACTTCTGCCTCCTGTTTTTTAAATTTATTTTACATTATCACTCATGCAACACAATGCAGAAGTGATAAACTAAACATTTTAAAAATTCAATGAAAATTAATAATTTTACAAATTAAGTGAAAACATGACAGTTTGAGCATAGTGATGGATAAAAACAAGGCGTGAAGGGATGGGAAAGTGAAGTTGGTGAGAAGAAGGCAGAGATGGTATTACCTGTTCTGCTATTCTGTTTTTTTTAAATCTTTTTTTAAAAATATCACTTTTGTACCATAGCAAAAATGTGAAAACTAAAAACGAAATCAAAATAGAAACATTATGGCCAAAGATTTAAGAATGGTGCATGGGTAGAGCAAGGAAGGAAGAAGTGAAGTAAATGTCTATGGAGAGGGCAGAGAAGGTACAGCTATTTCTGTTGTCTGCTTTTCAAAAATGTTATCACTTCTACACCACAGCATAAAAAAGGAGAAAAATAAAAATAAAAAAAATAAACATTAAAAAGGGTTGTGGCCAAAAGGTGACGTCGGTGCAAGGAAGGCCTAGTGCATCCCAGTACATCCAGCAACAACTACCTTCGCCATGTGTGTCATCCATGCTGGAATGGTCTATTCAAATCTGTACCAGGATGAGCCAAATCAACCCCAGAACAACCAGAGAACATGCCATAGTATGGGTAAGCCCTAGGTTTTATGCACAGGTTTCTACAGGCAGTTCACACTCAAAACAAAACAGAAATTTGTCAAATTTTAAGCAAGATAAGCCACATGTGATCTCTGAGGAGATCACACATGGCTTATCTTGTTGGATCTCTGCAACAGCCCTGCAAAAGAAGCTCAACTGATAGACAACAATTTGCCCAATGATCTTCGCAAATGTTCTGCATTTGTATTCATCTTGTTCTCCTTTTTAAAAACTTGCAATGGGTTGCTTGTAAGCTGCCATGCAAGGGCTTGGAGGCAGGCTAGAAATGTTAAAATCACTAAGTAAATGATGTATTTGAACCCCAGTCAGCCCAACTCAGTTTAGCAATGCATCCATACCAATATATCACAGACACAAGAGGTAGCTGTTTCTTCAAAAACCTACCATGACATTATGGGGATGAAGCCCACCAGGATGCTGGAACATGTACTGTGCCAGGTCTGTATGCTAAGAGGGCATGGAAGAGAGAAAGAATGGGGCTGAAACCGGTTGTCAGAAAGCTTTTTTGCTGAATCCATTCACAAAAGCTACAACTACAGACAACTGCTGGTGGGACGCTCCCTGCCTGCCTTCTTCTCTGGCAGCCTGACTCTCAGTCTTTAAGATTTTTTTTTAATGTAAGTCTTTAGCCTATATAGAACTGGTGATATAATTCAAAATATGTAGTTGTTGTTTGGGCCAACTTGTCTGTGAGAAGCAAACCTTTGATCACCCAAGGGATGAGGCTATCCAGTTTTACAGGATCATTGTCAGATGTGTAAACTAAAGACTCATTGAGTAGATAAAATATACAAAAGTCTGTTACTAGCTGTTTGCATGACAGTACCACACTGTCCCACATGTATAACAGGCTTCCTGAAATGCAAAAATCACAGATTTTGTGTTTTTAGCGGGTTTTTTGTATTTTGCTCTCCCCCCTTCCCAAATCTGAGTTGTATTTTATATTTTTCATTAACCATCCTACTGACTCTACCATGGGAAGATGGGATATAAGTACTGTAGATAAAATAAAATGGATTGGCTTACAGTTGCCCAATGAACCTGTATCTTTCCACTTACGGTGGGATCAGATGGCAATATACAATCATGTTGGACTGTGCTAGAACGGGTTGCTTTCCTAGGTGTGATCTCCTTTAAAGCAACCCTTCCGTACATACATAATCTGGTCCCAATCGCTCTGGGCCAACTCCAAAAAAATGAGTAGCCCTGTCACTGAACCAAAAAGGTTGGATTGGGCACTGAGCAGGGTTGGTGTGGTTTGTGATTTCCTGTATGTCATGTATTTGCTGGAAAATAGCTCATACTGGACTATGGCCCAAACAGTCAAAGATGTGAGCTATATCACCAACTGATCTCACCCTAAAACCTTTCTTATGGTTGAAATAAGGCTATGATGTCTTGGATGAGGAAACAGGGCTTTTGTTTTACATCCTCTACCTTACATAACATAGTTATATATAATAATGAGAGCTTCCAAAAAATAAGCGTTTAAGATTCAGCTCCCAGAATCTCCTAACCATGACCACGGACTATAGTGGCTGGGGGAGGGGGGATTCTGGGCATTGTAGTTCAAAAATAAAACCTTTCCATGCTCTCCTAACACGATGAAATCGCCCCAGAAACCCTCAGTGTTAGAAGGATTTTGCCAGAATATTATCAGAGGGTTATAAAACAGAGAAAAAGAAATGTCACATATGTTTCAATATCAATTGCTTGTTCAAAAGGAATAACAAAAGTGGCAAGAAAGAAGAGTGAGGGTATTTTTTTCTTCCATATTCACCTTGTTAAAAAAACCTGTGGTTTTACAGTTAGTAAGAGCTCATTGTCATGGTAGTTGCAAAAGCAATCATTTCCTGAAAGCTTTTACTGCAAAAAAATAAAATAAAATAAAAAGTATGTTTAGAAGTGTGTGGCTACTATTTGAGAGAAGTTATAGGGGGAACAGAAGTCTCTCAAGGGCAAGGAAGGGAACGCAAACATGAAACATTGGTTACCAGGATCAACTTATAACTTACATTGCACTACAAAATGTTTTGAAGTATTGCAGCAAGAGGACAGTGCGTTTGTCTGAAGGCTCAGAAATATTTAAATCAATGAATCAACCATAAATAAATTAAAAACTCTGGCAAAAAAAAAACCCAACAACAACAACCCACAACTCACCATGTACTCAAACACTAATGTTAGCTTCTCTTTAGTCTGGATGATGTCATGAAGGAGCACAATATTGGCATGTTTCAAGCCCCTGAGAAGAGATGCTAAGGATGCATAAACAGTAGTCAAACTGCTGGCAGTGAGAAAGGAAATAATAGATGGCAATTAGCACAGATAATTTCTAGGCCTGGACATTTGAAATTTGAAGTATGAACAGGAGCTTATCAGAGCTTGTGTTCAGAAGAAATTCTTCAGAAGGGACTGAACAGTTAAAACCATTTGGGGTCTTCCAAATGGTGTATTTGTTCCCTGAAATGTGCCACATTCATTCCTGATGCTGCTGTTTTCCCCCCACCATCCAGACAATGTAAGGCTTGTCTTGGCATAACCAGTAGCAAACAGTGACAGAAACTGAGACTTGGATGTGATCACACAGAAAAACAGATCACATGTTGGACTGCTGATGGAGCACTCCGGTTATCACATGATGTACAGGGAGTTGTACTCTAGCCCAACCTGATCCATAGTAGAGCTGCTACTTTTTGAGGCAAGGATGCAGCTACAGACCCAACAGACGGAAGGGTAGCTTTAAAGACAATAGCTCCCTGCAAAGTGACCCTTTCCACTGCAATTGGACACACACTTTTACCACCATTTGATTGCACTCTGTCTGTGGCAAAATGTTCGTTCTGCAAGGCAAGGTTTATTTGCTTTGTGCAATAGCTTTCTTCAATTCATGTCTATGTTAATTGCCTGGAGAAGCTTTCATTTATGTTGCGGCTTTTATTTTGTTATTTTTCTTTTCTGAATTTTTTTTTTTTTTTCTTTCTGGTGGCAAAGCTGAGATGGTGGGAATCAAAGGAAACGGAGGAGACAAGAAATGCTAGTGTGAAGGAAGAATTTGTTGCCACATGGTATCCCCCTAACCTTTGGAATCTTCTTTTTATGGATGCAGATGCTGGTAAAACCTATGCTTTGAAGTCAAGTGGTATGAATCAGCCCCACTTGGAAGACTCCTATGATTCCCTTCCCAACCCATCTCTGGGTTGGCTCTTCTCATGAACAGTGCAAAGGGCAGATCATGCTGCTGGAGAGACAGTGTATAAAGGCGCCTGACCAGCTTATGCACACAGCTCCACACAGCTGCTGTCATAAAGTATTCTCTGTTTTAATTGGTCCCCACTTTTTTGAATATTTAAATTTCTTTGATTGCTGTTGCATTCTCATTTTCTGCTCCTCTTTTTCATATTTTACATTGCATTGGACAGTGAGAGGGTGAGTGTACAGAAAGCAAGCTGGGCAAAAGTGGTCAAATGAGCAGTAAAACGGCGAATGAGATTCAAAGTGAGCAAATGTAAAGTGGTGCATATTGGAGCAAAAATATATATATTCCACTTTAACATAAACACTGGAGGGATCTGAGCTAGCAGTGACTAACTTGTGAAGGGATCTTGCTGTGGAAGATAGCTCCACAAAATGCTGACCCAGTCCGTAGCTACTGTTTTAAAAAGACAAACTCAGTGTTGTACTAACTTAAAGGAGTTGGAAATAAAACTGCACCATTAAAATTGCCTTTATACAAATTCTAGATGTGATCACCTCTGGGATACTATGACAGATCTGGTCACTGAACCTAAAAATAAATAAATACTGTAGCGTTGGGAAAAGCTCAGAAAAGGGCAACCAAAACGAACAAGGGACTGAAGCCCCTTCCCTATGAAGAAAGGTTATAAAATTAGGGGCTATTTAACTTGTGGCAGGCAGAGAACGAAGGCACGTAAGAAGAGACATAATAGAATTGTATAAAAGTACATATAGGATAGAGAAAGTAGACAGGGAGATTTTCTACTCCTTCTTCCACAGACAAAAGGAAGCACTTATTCACAGCACACACAGTTAAACTGAGGAAGTCGCTGCCACAAGACCTAGTGATGGCAATCAATCTGGATTGCTTTGAAAAAGGACTGCAGAAATGCATGGAACATTATAGGGACCCTTGAAGGCTACTCCTCAGGATGGCTCTGTATCCTCTCCAATATCAGAGGCAGAAGGCCTCTGTAATATGATGCTGTGAACGTAAGATGGAAGGTTTTAAATTACTGTGTCGTAAGCTGCCTAGAAATCTTTGGACATACAGTCATGTGAAAAAGAAAGTACACCCTCTTTGAATTCTATAGTTTTATGTATCAGGACGTAATAAAAATCATCTCATCCTCAACAGGCCTGAAAATTAGGGAAATACAACCTCAGATGAACAACACATGACATATTATACCATGTCATGATGTATTTTACAAAAATACAGCCAAAATGGAGATGCCATATGTGAAAAACTAAGTACCCTTATGATTCAATAGTTTGTGGGACCACCTTTAGCGGCAATAACTTGAAGTAATCATTTTCTGTATGAACTTATCTGTCTCTCACATCATTGTGGTAGAATTTTGGCCCACTCTTCTTTACAATGTTGCTTCAGTTCATAGATGTTTGCAGGCACTTGTTTATGCACAGCTCTTGTTAGGTCCCAAGACTGGACCATTGCAAAACCTTAATTCTCTTCTTTTTCAGCCATTCTGTTGTAGATTTTGCTGGTGTGCTTCGGATCATTGTCCTGTAGCATGACCCAGTTTCAGCCAAGCTTTAGCTGACAGACAGATGGCCTCACCTTTGACTCTAGAACACTTTGGTATTCAGAGGAGTTAATGGTCGACTCAATGACTGCAAGGTGCCCTGGTCCTGTGACTGTAAAACAAGCCTAAATCATCACCCCTCCACCACCATGCTTGACAGTTGGTATGAGGTGTTTGTGCTGATATGCTGTGTTTGGTTTTTGCCAAACATGGCACTGACCATTCTGGCCAAACATCTCCACTTTGGTCTCATCTGTCCAAAGGATATTGTTCCAGAATTCTTGTGGTTTGTCCAGATGCAACTTGGCAAATCTAAGCTGCCATGTTCTTTTTAGAGAGAAGAGGCTTTCTCCTGGCAACTGTTCCAAACAAACCGTACTTGTTCAGTCTTTCTCTAATTCTACTGTCATGAACTTTAACATTTAACATGCTAACTGAGGCCTGTAGAGTCTGAGATGTAACTCTTGTTTTTTTTTTTGCAGTTTTTCTGAGCATTGCATGGTCTGACCATAGAGTGAATTTGCTTGGATGTCCACTCCTTTGAAGATTGGCAACTGTCTCGAACGTTTTCCACTTGTGAATAACCTTCCTTACTGTCAAATTATAGACTTCAAATTGTTTGGAAAATGTCTTATAACCCATCCCAGATTGATCGGCAGCAACAGTTGCATCTCTAGGATCATTACTGATGTGTTTCCTCCTTGGCATTGTGTTAACATACACCTGAATGCTCCAGACCAGCAAACTGTTAAAACCTCAGCTTTTATAGAGGTGGTCACAGTTGCTGATGATCAATTACTCAAGGGTCTTTGGTTAGCAGTACCTGGCTGCTACTTAATTCCTATGGAAGGAGTAAGGGTGTACTTAGTTTTTCCACACATGGCTTCTCTATTTTGGCTTAATTTTTGTTAAATAAATCATGACATGGTATAATATGTCATGTCTTGTTGTTAATCTGAAGTTGTATTTACCTAATTTTCAGACCTGCTAAGGACCAGATGATTTTTTATTATGTCCTGTTATGTAAAACCATAGAATTCAAAGAGGGTATACTTTCTTTTTCATGTGACTGTACGTTTGGGTGTACATGCTTTAAAAGAAGATGATAAGAAATAGATACCATCACTGATTACTCATTTTAACTATGTATTCTCAGAGTGTGTAATTTCATCCAGAATGAGTTACGAAATTTAGATTTGCACAGGGGAAAGAAGCAAAAGCTGGTTCATTAGGCAGCACTTCAGTCTGCAGGCCTTGTTCCTAAGAGGTTGGCATTAAATTGTTTATTTCCCCGCCTTTCTCCTTCACATGGAAAAAAAAAGACATTTGACTCCTTTCACAGATGAAAGTAACATTCTTAATGGTAATTTAAACAAGCTGTTTTGAATGTTATATCTGTGGGAGTATCTAAAGGTCTGAAAGAAATAATTACAGGCTTAAGCAAATACATAAATTGGAGACATCAAGAAAATTGCAGACATTTTGCCCAGCAAAAGACTTCCCCTAGCACACCCAACCAGAACAAAGTAGAGGAAAAGTACCTTTTCAAAAAGCACATTCAGAAAAAGAGGAAATGCATGTGATTAACATTTAAACTGCACGTAAGTGCATATGCATAAACAAAGTACAACTGTTCCCACATTCAGTAAGATGCAAGCAGACAGCCACTTTGGAATAGTACCCTTCACTTCCAGGAAGACTAGGACAAGGAAGGGACTATCCAGGCCCCATCCACTGACCAGAGAAGAGTTACTGTTGCAACGTATTTTCCTCTTCCCTGACAGTCCTTCTTCCTTTTGTATTATGTCTGTGAACCATAGGATAGGACTGTCTTAATCAACAATACATGTAAACCAAAAACTTTTAATGCTTTACATGTGCTAAGTAATAACAGCAATAGTCTCAGACAAACTACATGTCATATATATCATACCATTCTTTAATAATGTGTATTATAATCATCAGCATCATCTTAAAACAGGGGTCTCCAAACTACGGCCCTCAGGCCACATCCAGCCTGCCTTGCCTTTTTATCCAGTCTGGCGTGCATGCAGGCGTGCAGGAGTGCGTGTGTGTGGGAGTGTGGGTGTGCGGGCGGGTGAACACGCACACGCGCATCTTCCTTTGGCCCTCGAAAATCTGGAACATATGTTTTGGCCCTCACTCTGAAAAGTTTGGGGACCCCTGTCTTAGAACATCAGAGCTGGGACCCTATGGACCATCAAGTCCAGCCTCTGTCAAGGAGGCACAGTGGAGAATCGAACTCCCAACCTCTGGCTCCTACCTAACTCGCTAAAGCTATCCAACCAGCTATGCAAGAATATACCTGATGTAAAAATTACCTCTTATATAAGCAAAAAAGGGGTGTGGAAACCCGGAGAAAAATTAGACTTGTGTATATGTGGGTTCCTCTATAAAGGGCTGCAGTGAGCAGGTTGGGCTGGGGAAACTCAGCCTCCCCTCCTGCAAACACAACGAGGGAGGGGATTATTTTTCCTTTGCATTTGCACAACACAAAACTGCATGGATTCATCCCCTCCCCTGAGTTTGGTTTCCAGGATTCCATGGACCTCTGTGGGGTCTGCAGAGGAAGAACAGAGCACAAGCATCTCCAGCGCCACCACAGGTTCAATCCTGATTGCATTAAAAAAGGAGTGCTGCACTTATGCAGTTATACCATAGTAACTACTATCAGAAACATAGCCACCTGCAAGGTATTGCTTTTGGGGGCAACAAGGGTATACCTAAATCAAATTTCAAGAGCAATGCAACAAGTAGTTACCAAGTTATTTCTGGGGTATGAAGTAGTTTTCTAGTTACTTTCAAATGTTGCCTTTTAAGGCAGTTTAAAGCCATATTCTACCTGTGTGGTGAAATGGATAGAGTGAAAGACTAGGACTCAGGAGACCTGGGTCTGAATGCCTGCTTGGCCATGGAAAGTCATGGGGGGGGGGAGGGGCAGTGGTAAAACTACTCCTTCAATACCTCACTCACCTTGAAAGCTCGTTCTGGGTTGCTATAATTCAATTCCAACTTCATAGCACATACGTCAGAGAAGCTATGATAACAAGGACCATCTAGATGACTCAAAGTAATGCAATTGCTAGTAAAACAATGAGTACCTTTTAAAAAAATCACGTTCCTAGCTAAGTTCTGACTTGCACTCGCATAGGGTTATCTCAATCTAAAATTGAACATATACAAGCTGGAAGTGGACAGTAAAGGTAAACCAAATATCTCCCCCCACCCCTGAACAGCTGGGGACACCCCTTCATCATATATGGGGGCAAGTAAATCGACTAGAATAAAGAAAAGGCAGACACCAAACCAGAGGCAATTTTCTTTATTACTTCAGAGGTCAGTCCCAGCACTGAAAACAGATTCAGGGGTTGAGCCCTGGCACAGATTAAATTGTGTTCATGCTGGATACCTTACCTTCTCTTATGGCCGTAAAAGGGAGTCCTTCCTCAGTCCTCAGGCTGACAACCTTCAGAGCTACCAGCTGTCCATATATTCTAATGAGACAGACCATCAGCAGTGACTGTATATGCATCATCTGACAGTGGGAGCCACAATTTACAGCAGACCTAAGTTTAAAAGCTCCATCCCAATGTTGAAGCCTGGAGGACCCACCCCCCTTCTTACCCCCGCTTCTTACATCTCTCCCTGATGAGAACTCTTACTCATTCTTATCTTCTGTATTCTGTCTTTTCACCAAGTACTATTCTATGAGAGGACCTATCTTTTCCCTACTAAGTTTGCTCAGAACCTTCACTGAAAGACTTTTTCAAACACTTTTTGAAAACATGAGTACATAATGTCTAGTTATGTGACTTGATATACTACCAACAATGTGGGTAGCAATTCACTCATTAGCAGCAATTCACTACAGCAATTTATGCAATTCTACTTACATTAGTGTAAATTGCCATTTATGCAATTACACTTATGCAAGGTAAGATTCTGCCAACAGTTCCAGCCGTCACTTAAGATCTAGGAATAAATTCTCCTTTCCCCTGTCTGCCAGTGAAACACACCTTCTGATACAGGGACTCACTTGAAATGCAACAGTTTAGGGACATGCTGCAGCAGACATGCAGACACAGAGTCAGGTCTTCTGTCTGTATAAATGCTGAAAGAAGAGTTTGAGTCTTGACAGCATACAAAGAGTCTGACTTTCACATGAGTTAATTAGATTGCTGGCTACATGGCCCTGCATACAGAGGAAGATGTTTTTGTGCACATGATGCAGTGGAAATATTTAGACTGCTGGCATAGTGAGCAGCAGCCAAGTTAACTTGTGGATTCAATCCCTGAAAATAGGAATAGTTAGCAGAGCACACTTCCTGCTTTGGAAAGAAATTATCTCTATACGTCTTATTCTAACAAAATTAGTAAGTTTATGTTTATTAGAGAATACAATGAGATAGAAAAGTTAACAGGGATCCTAGTTCTAAGGAACTAAGGTGGAGGTGAAGGGAGCCATGGCTGCTCCTCCCCTCTCAGGAAGAAAGTCAAAATGCCTCCTCTCTCTTCTCCCAGAGGTGGCCAAGAGCAAAACAAGAGAAGGAAGAAAGTGACATCAGCAGCCCTATCAGTCTAGGCTAAACAAGGCCAGCAAAAGCCAGAGCATCTAAAGGACAGTCTAGGAAACCCAAGGAAGTCCTTCTCTCTCTGTCTATTCATGCAAAGCCATGCCTCCTCAGTATAAGCTGAGTTGTACACTCTCACCTCCAACACAGATAACATTTCCTGTATTGTAATTGTAAAATACGCATGGAACTATAATCAAATACTCTTCTTTTCTTCTTCAGTACAACCATTATTGAATTCTGTAGAACTTCTTGGGAGCTCTTTCAGAAGAAGCGTCAGGTTGCTTTCCATAGTCCAGATGTCCAGAAGTCAGACTTTTCATCTTATCAGTTTTCTTATCCTTGAATATTTCCTTTGAATTCCAGAATGATGTTTATAATATTTCCACCTACTTTGTGATTTTAAATTAATTGTAGTCAATTAATCTCTGATACATTGTGTTATGTAACAGTGGCTGAGGCTTCTCTAAAACTTACCTGCTAATCCCTTTGTATACTGTTGAGTGGGAACCTTCGTTCAGCTTCTCCAGATTCAAGTAGGATGAAGCATTTCCAAATGGAAGACCTCTTCTTTGCTTGGATGGGAGAGGGACAAACCGAGATGCAGAGAAAGAAAGAAAGAGAGAGTATGGACTTGATACAGGAACAGTCTTTGGACCCAGACAGAAAGAGAGGCTTATTCACTATGTACACACCATGAAAGAACAAAAAGACAGACAGAAAATACTTTTTATTATATTAATGTAGCTTGACACAGATATGAATGGCTGAAATCCTGTTGTTAAGCATAGTAAGTCATACTAGGTTAGGCTCATTGATTAAATGGGAGTTTGATGAGTCAGCCCCTCCATAACTTCCACTGATTTAAATGGGCCTACTCTACCTGTGACTTCTTGAGTTCTACTTGGATTCAAAGGCCATTACTATATCAAAAACCAAGTCCATTCTCCTTTCTCGATCTCACCAAAACCCTACTGATTGAATGAACCTGCTTTAGTGAGACTTAGACACTAAGCAACAGGATTTCAGCCACTAAATTTTCCAAGTTATTAAAAATGCCTCTACTTAAAGACTGGACAGGCAGCTAATACCAAAGGACTCAACATTACCTGGAAGTCACAGTGTCTGACATGTATGTCACCTGCCAAGCTGTATATATATTCAGCAGTAGATAGTTTTAGTACTTTGTACATGCTTGGGGGAACTCTCTTCCCAAGGCTGACTCCAGGCACTGAAATAAGTTCCGGAACTGTGCCCTGCCACCCAGATTTCAGGTTATGTATGTAACAAAGGCAGAATTGTTGTTTGCTTTAGCTCAATGGTAGTCCAGTCATACAACACTGAACACTTCTAAAGCAAGACAAGTCTCCACTGACTATATTGGAGGTGTTTGAAGAAGTATTCTAACAAGTGGGCTCAACATGATTTCTCAGCAAAAAACAAAAAATCACTTCAGACTTGAGATGAGGAAACTTGAAAATCACTGTCTTAAAAGAAAAGCAGTAATCTAAATGCTACAAAAATCCAACATTCCTAGCACAGAGGAATGTTCAAAATAAGCTTTGAAACACCTACATGGACCACAGTTATATTGTTTTTCTCCTTTTCTTTTCTACCCTGAGATAAAAATATACAGTCAACATACCACTTTTTATATATATTTGTTCAAATCAATTGCCACCATCTCGCTAGTGAGCCTTTCGGATAAATAGACTGGGGGCTAAAGAAGCAGCCACCTTACTGAAGCTAAGCAGCTCTGGGATGGTCACTGCCACAGTGAGAGACCTCCTGAGACCTGTCAGAGACATCACTTTGATTTCTGTGAAGGAAAAGAAGTGGGATGTCCAGTGTAATAGCTAAGCAACATTAAAACAAATGTGTTCTGTTAGTCACTTCATGCAATGCACACTCACCCACTGGAATTTCTCTGCTGAAACCTGCTCCTGGGAGGGATCACTGAGGCGGTGTTGCTGTATTCTTTTGGATTTTTGTGTCTGAAGTGTATGGAACCATTGTGGCTGCAATGATGTCATTGGCTGAGGCATTTTGCTGGAATCTTCTGTCAGCTGGCAGGGTAGAAAAAGAAACCATTTTAAGAATAAGAATATACCTGTTATTGCCTATATCTTTTGTTGTTTTCCCCCCCTGAGCTGTTCATTCTTTTATTCACTTCAGCTCTGATTCAGGGAAGAATGACACATCAGAAAGAAAACATTCCCATATACATTTCCTAATAAAGATTATATGGAAGTATGTATAGCAGAAAATCAAAAGCTAGTCAGTAAATGCTAAGCTGTTCCAGCGCTCAGATTCTTCTCATAAATGCCTTAAAACATCCTCCGAAACATCGGGGAAAGGATGGCCAGTGGGGGAAGAAAAGCACCCCCTTTTAACTCATGATCTCTCCTGATAAAAGCAATAGTGGGAATATACTTGCTGAGGGATCATATACCTCTGCTCCATGCATCTAGCAGTGCTCTTGGCAGGGGCAGCTCGTGGTCTAAGCAAGGGTTAGCTCACCCTGAAATAGAAGGATGAGGAACCTCTCCAGCTCAGATCACAAACCAGAGGGGACACTGTTGTAATGCCCTCCATTGCTACAAAAGATAGCCTTTGGAGCCCTAGTGTGCTGTAGCAGTTAAATTGTTAAGCTATGACTCAGGAAACCTGACTTCAGATACCCATTTGGCCATGAAACTCATGGGGTGACCTGAAGCCTGTCAGTCTCTCAGCCTGATAACATCACAGAGTTGTTGGGAGGATAAAACTGAAGGAGAGCCATGAATGCTTTGAGCTTACTGAAGGAAAGGTGGAAAATAAACACAGCTAATAGCAACAGTGACAATGTTGATGACATAACGGAATGATGAATGGACCATAGAAGGTTTATCATCCGGAGTAAATTGTTTTCAAAACTGGAATTGCAAGAACTAGAAAAGGTGGCAAAATCAACACAGAACATTGACCATAATATGGAAGACAAATGGAGGGTAGAAGTACACACTATAGTGGAAGAAAATGTATCAATAGAGAAACAATTTACGGAAAAACCCAGAAATTATGAGTTGACAGAACGGCAAACATCACTGAGGGAAAAAACAGTAACCCATATCAGCAAGAACACAGAAAGACAAAGGCTCACCAATTCGCGCCAATTACAAAGTAAACCAGTAAAATATCTACTGAATGATGCAAATGTTGTCATCAGTACAATCCCAACCAACATGCTAAAGTCAACAAACCAGCTCATGTATAGCACAGCTACCATAATAACCATGGAACTTGGTTACAAGCTGCAAAAAAACCCAGAAAACTTGTGGCACCGCAAAATGGAAAATTTGTCTGGAAAGAAAAATAAACAAATTACGTGCAGACAGTAGCAACTTAAAACACTTGAAAGATTCAAAACTTAAAAATGAAAAAGTAAAAGCCAGACTATGCAAAATATATGACCTGGAAAGGAAAACAATAGTTGAAACTATGGAAGAATTAAAACAGCGCGTAACAGCTACAGAAAGAAAATTGAAAGATATGATGGATGCTTTAAACAATATAGAGAAAACATGCAATTTCGAAATAACCAATGATTATTCTATACATCACTAGGGGAAAATGCAGAGCAAAAGAAATTAGGCCCATGTAAAGATAATGCTCTAAAATTTTGGAAAGAAATGTGGGAAAGCCCAACCAAACATAACACAAATACCTCATGGATTAAAGACATTTGTAAAGAAACTCAAGGAAAACAAATGGATGATATTGTAATAACAACTGAAATGATTAAGAGGCAAGTAAAGGATGTGAAAAATTGGAGTGCACCTGGTCCAGATGAGCTGCACAGATTTTATTTAAAGTAAGTCTCCATCAATGTATAGCAGTGCAATTTAACCACTTACTTCAAAATTCTACAACTGAAGACTGGATGACAACAGGCCGCACATTTCTGATAATAAAATATCATCAAAAGGGCCATGAACCCAATAATTACCTACCAATTACATGCCTTCCAACAATTTTCAACCTCCTCACAGGAGTACTTGCAAGATCAATATATAATTACTTAACTGAAAACACCCTATACCCAACTGAACAGAAAGGGAACTTTAAAAAGTATAGAGGCACAAAAGATCAACTGCTTATTGATAAAATGAAATGAAAATGCAAAAAGATGAAAAACAAACCTTAACATGGCCTGGACAGACTATAAAAAGGCATTTGACTCATTGCCACACAGCTGGATTAACACCTGCCTTAAAATGTTTGGGATTAGTAAAAACATTCAGAAGTTCCTCAAGAAAAACATGGAAAAATGGAAAACTGTATTAATGGCCCATGCTGAAGAAATTGGAGACGTTAGCATCAAAAGAGGAATATTTCAGGGGGATTCTTTGTCACCACTGCTGTTTAACATCTCACTAATCCCCATGTCAATAATTTTAAATAAAACTGGATTGGGCTACCATATTTCAGAACAAGCAGGAAAAATCAATCATCTGTTGTACATGGACGACCTAAAACTATATGCAAAAAGTTACACAGAGATAGAATCACTGCTAAACACAGTGCAAATATTTAGTGAAAGATATCCAAATGAAATTTGGAATTGACAAATGTGCAATTCTGTCTATACACCGTGGTGAGATCCAAAAACTAGCTGGAATAGAGTTTAAAAAATGGAAAAATTATAAAATCACTCTCAAGTGATGAAAATTATAAATACCTTGGAATACTAGAAGCAGATAACATAGTGCACACAAAAGTTAAAGAACTGACAGAAAAGGAATATATCAAAAGACTGTGGAAAATCTTAAAATCAAAATTAAATGGGGGAAATACAATCAAAGTCATAAACACATGGGCCGTTCCAGTAGTTAGATACCCAGCTGGAATAATAGATTGGACTCAAAACTAATTAGAAGAACTGGATTGAAAAACATGGAAACTAATGAACATGCATCATGCACTACATCAAAAAAGTGATGTGGACAGATTATATTTACCACAAAAAATTGGAGGCCATGGATTACTGCAAATACAGCAGGTAGCAGAGGAGGAAAAAAGAAGCCTAAATGATTACATCAGTACAAGCAGAGAAAAATTACTTAAGGCAGTGAAAATGGAGAATATTTTGAAAACAACAGAAACAAAGGCTCAATATATGAAACAATCATTTGAAGATAAATTAAACAGCTGGAAAAATAAACCACTACATGGACAACACCTGAAAAATATTGAGGGAAAGCATGATCATAATTCAACATGAGCATGGCTATAACTGGGAACCCTTAAGAAAGAAACTGAAGGATTGATTTTTGCTGTACAAGAACAAGCAGTCCAAACCAACGTGATGAAAGCTAAGATCCAAGGAATTAGTGCTAACAGTAAATGTCGACTCTGCCAAGAAAAAGATGAAGCTGTGTCACGCCTCATCTGTGAATGTTCAAAGATTGCACAAACAGATTACAAAAGCAGACATGATAGAGTGGCAAAATTAGTGCACTGGTCTTTATGCAAAAAATATAACTTGCCAGCCTCCCCAAACCCCTGGGAACATCAGGTAGAGAAGGTGTCAGGAAATGAGGAAGTCAAGATCTTGTGGGATTTCCAGATCCAAACGGATAGACACCTTGAACATAGCACACCAAACATAGTAGTAATAGAACAAAGAAATGTCTGGATCATTGACATTGCAATTCCAAGGGATGCCAGAGCTGAAAATAAAGAATTGCAAAAACTAACAAAATTCAGAGACATGGCAATCGAAACATCTTGCTTGTGGATGAAACACATTTCACTGGTCCACATAGTCTTTGGGGCTTTGGGAACAATATCAGAAATTTCATACAGTATTATAAGCAGTTGCAGATCTCAGAAATCACACCATCAGAGCTACAAAAAGCGGCGATATTAGGAACAGCATACATACTGTGCTGATATTTGAGAGATACTTAGGTTTTTGGTTTAAACTTGTATCTGTTATATAATACCAGTCAATGCTTTTATAATTTTTTCTGTGCCTGGTGTATTTGAATAATAATAATGATCAGCTGCAGATCTCAGAAATCACACCATCAGAGCTACAAAAATGGCAGTATTAGGAACAGCATACTGATATTTAACAGATACTTAGGGTTTGAGTTAAAACTTGTATCTGTTATATAATACTGTCATAATCCCCACGTGGCTGCTGCTTGTTTCACTAAACTAAGAGCTCACACTACGTGTCTTTCAGCTGCCACCAGTTGATTACATCAATATTGTTTAATATTAATAATAGAGGTCCAGGCAAGGTGTCATTTTTAAAAGAACCGAATAGAAATTGTTTATTGTTACAGATGATGATAGTTCAAGCAATGTTTTTAACACTTAAACAAACATTCTCCTTCATCCACTCTCAACCACCACTCTCCCGCCCAAATCTCCCCAACTCTCTCTAAACTCTCCATCTCCCTCCACTCCTGCTGAGTCTCTTATATCTCGTGACTCCGCCCCTCCAGCACTCCCATTGGTCTATGCAGATATCATATTAATATTCATGACCTGGGTGGATGCCACAAATACCAATCAATGTTTTATAATTTTAATTGACTGTGTCTTGTGTTTTTGAACAACAACAACAACAACAACAAGGATGTATGTTTCTCCATGAGAAACATGCACAGACTTTTTATCATCATCATCTCAGAACTGCAGAGCTGGAAGGGACCCTACGGATCAACAAGACCGGCCTCTTGTCAAGGAGGCACAGTGGGGATGAAACGCCCAACCTCTGCCCCCCCCCCCAGCCAGATGCCTAAACCACTGAGCTATCCAACAGTTCTATCTAGCAGTTTTCAGTGAACCATCATTCTAGAAATGCACCAGATACTTTTGCCTTTTACAAAGACTTGAATAGTTTTACATATTTTACATAGAAGTTGGCCCAATAAATTTAATTACCCTACTTTCTCTAATACTTTTGGATTTGTGGAACTATCATTGCTAGTAAGACTTTAATCTGAAAACTCCTATGTACAGTCAATGGAAAACTTAGTCCTTCTCCCCAAAGAACATCTGATCCCAGAGGAGTGCTGCTTACCTTTGCAACATACTCCACCACTTTAGGCTGAATATTGTCTTGTCGTGAGACTTCTCTCTCTTCAGAGCAACATTGACATCTAGGGTTGGAAGCACTTCCGCATAGAATGACTCCCATATTCTCCTGTCCTCCGAATGCTTGATCATCTCACTCCTCCTTGTCTTTTTCATTGCCAGAGACTGGAAACACATGTTCATATGACTTGCATGAGATCTCTGCCACAAGTGGTCTCATGATTTTCAAGACTTAAAAACACTCCCTCCCCTCCCCTCCCCCCCCCCCCAAAATCCAAACACACACACACACAAACACACATCCTAAGACCAGGTGTTTCACCTTCATTCTTTGTGCAACTCTCTTGGCTTTCAACAACAAGGTTTGTGAAAGCGACTGTATTTAGAACTGCTGAGACAAAAGTTAAACAGAAGCTGATTAAAACCACCTTAATGAGTAATCCTGAGGCCCCATTCACAGTTTTTCCTTCAGCATCTGTTTGCTTAAAAAAAAAGTTCAGCAAATACATAACAAACATATAGGTAGATGCATTCATATTATAACTATGTTCTTTTCTTGTTTTTACACAATTGTTTGGGCAATTCAAATGTTCATGTTTTAGAAAACTAAAAAATCAGACTGACCTTTTAAAACACTGTGCAATTTTTCATACCTTCTTTTACAATGAAATATAAGCAAAGGAGCTTGGTCCAGGTACAGCATTTTTTCAGAGATAGCCGCCTTTAGTCTTGTGATTGGGTTCGTTAGAAGGCTGGAGCAGTTCCTCCTTTTTGGCAGGAAATAACCACTGAGACTCTTTTGAAAGATCAACAGGTTTATTTGTTTTAACATTTGGTGATTCCACAACAACCTCTATAGGGTCAAAACGACTAAGATCAGGTAATTGTCCATAAGGTGAAGATGAAAATCCCGACTGTAAATTAGGCCAGTTTATTGAGGGGCTGGTCCAAACCGTTCCCGGTCCGTGGGCTTCCTCAATGGAGCACTCCGCACCGCGCAAATCGTGCCGCAACAAGGATGTCTGCCCCAGTCTCCCTCTCGCGGTGGTTGATTGAAGGTCGGGTCTGGTCTGATTACCTTCCTCCAGTGACCTTGTCCTCGGGGAAAGACCACCACTGTCCATTCTTGCGTCTCAGTTACCAATATTTTTTCCCCCTTCAGCTCCGGATCTGGCAATAATCCTCCTACTTTTAAGTTAGGAAAGTCCTCTAATAGCCCGCGCGTTTTCCCGTATCTGAGCTCATCATCTTTTGTTCCTCTCTCCCTTTCCTCCTCCTTCGTTGTCCCCCTTCTAGGTACACTGAAAACTCTCCTCCTCCCTTGATCTTTTATATCCTCCTCCCACACTGGTAGAATTAACTCCTCCTCCTCTTTTCCCTTTCCTTCCTCCACCAAACAGATTTCGACCTTTTCCTTTCCTTCTCTTGCTTCCACAATCAATTCTTCTCTTTCTGTTACTTCTCTCTCCCTTCTCTCTCCTCTTTTCTCTGACGTTTCTATTCGAGGGGATGGCTCACTCTTGTTCTTTCTCTCTCTTTCCTATTTCTCCTTCACACGCCCCCCGCCCCCCGACGAGTGTGCCGTCCTCTCCTCCAAGGCTGTTTCCCATGCACCCTGTCGGGAAAAATAATCAGCATTAGCATGGGTGCTACCCTTCTTATATTGAACATTAAATGCAAATGGTTGCAAACATAGATACCATCTAGTCAACCTTGGGTTAGTATCTTTCATTCGATTCAGCCATTGTAGAGGGGCATGGTCTGTATCTAAAGTGAAGGGAGCTCCCAACAAATAATACTTCAGTGACTGTATAGCCCATTTTGCTGCTAATGCTTCCTTTTCCATAGTAGCATATCGTTGTTCTTGTGGTGACAGTTTTTTACTTAAATACATAATAGGATATTCTATACCTTCTCGAACTTGGGTTAATACAGCACTGATACCTCTGTCTGATGCATCAGTCTGTACTATAAAAGGTATATTGAAGTCGGGGGCATATCTACTGGATAAACTATTTAATATCTCCTTCAACTGATCGAACGCCTTTTGTTCAATAAATCCCCATCTTATCCTACTAGCTACTCTCTTCTTAGTTAAATCAGTGAGGGGTGCTGCAATCGCCGCGAAGTTAGGAATAAATTGACGGTAGTAGCCTGCTAGTCCTAGAAATTGTTGAACTTCTTTCTTATTCTTAGGTGGTGGCCAATCTGATATTTTCTCTACTTTATCTTGTACTGGTTGAATTTTCCCTTGTTCTAGTTGGAATCCTAAGAATTTCACTCCCCTCTTTGCAATCTTACATTTAGAAGGATTCACTTTGAGTCCTGCTTTCCTCAACTCAACCAACACCTTTTCTAAATGCTCCACATGTTCTTTCCAACTATTGCTGTAAATCAAAATATCATCGATATAAGCCCCTGCAAATGCCCGTACAGGTTCCAAAATTCTATCCATCAATCTTTGAAAGGTAGCAGCTGCGCCATGCAACCCGAACGGCATACGGGTAAACTGAAATAATCCTCTGGGGGTGACAAACACGGTCTTTTCTTTATCATTAGATCTTAACAGAATTTGCCAATATCCCTTTGTCAAATCTAAAGATGACAAGAACTCTGCCCTCCCAAGTCTTTCTAACAGGTCTTCTACTTTAGGCATAGGGTAAGCATCAAACTTAGATACATTCAATTTCCTAAAATCAATACACAACCTCACACTTCCATCTGGCTTGGGGACTACTACTGGATAACTTCTCCACGGACTGTAAGAAGGTTCTATCACTCCTAATGTTAACATTTCTTCTACTTCTCTATTAATGGTCTCTCTTAAGTGATGGGGCCAATTCCTTCCTCCTGACCTAACTACGACTTGTGGTGAGGTATTAATCTGATGCTCAACCATCGTGGTGTATCCTGGTCTGTAAGAAAAAACATCTTTAAATTTTTCTTCTATTTTTCTAACTTTATCAATTTGGTCAGATTTCAATTCCTCTCCTAAAGATAGTTCTTGCGTCACCTGTAAACAAATCATTGCTTCAGGGCCTAAATCTTCTTCTTCTGCTTCTCCCCACAATACCTCTCTTTCTCTCTATTCTTTCAATAGGTTCACATAGAATGTGCCCGTTTTCTTCTTTTTATCTGGCATCTTTATTTCATAATCTACCGGTCCTATCCGCCTGAGTCCTTCATAAGGTCCTTGCCACCTCGAAAAAAATTTAGCGTTCTCGGCTGGTACTAAGAGTAAGACTTTTTGTCCCACCTCAAATTGTCTGGGGTTAACTTTTAAGTCATATCGTCTCTTTTGTCCTTGTTGTACTTTTTGTAATCGTGTTCTAGCCATTTCTGCCACTTTATTTAAATGATCTCGCATTTCAATCACTTGTTGTACTACCACTTGAGCTTCATCTTTCCCACTTCTCCTTTACCAAATCTAATATTCCCCTAGGATTCATCTATACATCATTTCAAAAGGTGAGAACCCTGTAGATGCTTGGGGCACCTCTCTAATTGCAAACATCAAAGGAGCTATCAACAGATGCCACCTCCGTGGTTTGTCCAACACTAGTTTCCTCAACATTCCCTTCAAAGTTTTATTGAACCTTTCCACTAGCCCATTAGTTTGGGGGTGGTACACTGCAGTGTGTACAGGCTTTACTTCCAATAAACGCCATAATTCCTTCAAGGTCTGACTCATGAAATTGGTGCCCTGGTCAGTTAAGACTTATCTGGGGAAACCTAATCTAGAGAATACTTGCATCAATTCCCTAGCCAAAACCTTGGCAGTGGTAGATCTTAAAGGGATAGCCTCCGGATACCGGGTAGCGTAGTCTATTATAACCAATATATGTGTATGTCCTCCAGCTGACCTAATCAAAGGGCCTACAATGTCTATACCTATTCTTTCAAAAGGGCGATCTACCAGTGGCATGGGGATCAAAGGGCCCCCCGGACGTGGTTTCACCTGAGTCTTCTGACATTCCTCACAAGTCTTACAATATTCTTCCACCTCCTTACTCACATTGGGCCACCAACATTGTTGTATTATCTGGGATATCATTTTGTGAGTAGATAAATGCCCAGCCATAGGTACATCATGAGGTAATTGTAACACGGCCTTTCTCCATTTTTGAGGAACCACCGTCTGTTCCCCTCTTTGTCTACATGATATAACAAGCCTTCTTGCATTTCAAACCCCGAATCGCCTTTTGTGATCACTCCTCCCTCTTGAGCCTCCCCTAGGACTTCCTGTAATGTGGGATCGTCCTGTTGCCATAACCGGGTTTGTTCTCGTGAGGTGTTTTCTAAAAAATCATCTTCGTTTCTTTGTTCTTCACATTCCCCTTGTAAGCTTTCCTTTAACTGTAATAATTTGTGGGCCCCTACCCAATCCCGTCCTAATAACATGTCTCTTGATAATCCCGGTACAACCCCTAACTTCAACCTTCTGTATTCTCCCTCTATCTCTATATCAGCCCAGGCCATACCATATGACTTTGAATCTCCATGAATACAATTTACATATAAATTTTCCTCTAACATTGTACCCTTTAGACTCTGTACAAGAGTCTTACCACACCCCGTATCTACCAACGCCCTCTTCTTTTCTCCATTCACCCACGCTACCACCTCCCAGCCATTCTGTTCAGAGCCCTGGACCAGCATAGTCTTCTAGTTCTGTCTCACCCAGGAACAATCGGTCCCTGGGCATTCGCGACGCACGTGGCCCTCCACGCCGCATTCGAAGCAGACCGGTTGTCCATCTCTTTTTCCTTCCCAACCATTCCCATTTTCAAATAGCCGATGGTGAAAGTTATGGGACGCACTGGCTTTGGCCCCATAGGCTCGAAACCTTGCCCTCTCCCTCTCGTAACTACGTTGGAGCTAAGAATTCCTCGTGGCATTGCACCCGAACCACTGCTCGCCGCCATCTTCTCCCTTCCTCTGTTTTTCTCTGCCAAGGGGGTGGAGTCATCTCGTCCATAGTCCTCTGCATTACAAAAATCTTCCACTAGGCAGATCACTTCTTCTAATTTCTTGGGGTGATTCTTTTGCACCCAATTCCGTAGACTGCCTCCCAGTGTCGTCACCAGCTGTTCCATTACTAGTATTTCCAATATTTGTTCTTTAGATTTCTCTTCGGGTCTTAGCCACCTTATCAGGTTAGATTTCATTCTTTGTGTCAACGGGCGTGGGTGTGCTCCTGGTCTCATCCTCAACTCTCTGAACCTTCTCCTATAGGCTTCCTCTGTCAGATTGAGGGTATGTAATATTGCTGCCTTTACTTCTTCATATCGGGTAGCCTCTTCTGGTGATAAGGTATCCACTACCTCCTGTAATATTCCTGTGAGACATGGAATCAGGATCAAGGTCCATTGTTCCTTTGGCCGGCCAGCCACAACTGCCACCCTCTCAAAAGTATGTAGGTATGCCTCAGGATCATCCGTAGGTCCCATTTTCTGTATTCTAATAGGTGCAGGACCGGCCACCCACATATTTCTTTGCTGTCCTATATGTTTCTGACCTTTCTCTTCTTCTGTCTCTTGCTTTAATATTTGTTTAGTTAACAATGTTTGTTGTTCAGTTAAATTCTCTATCAACTTCTCTTGTCTTTCTATCGTCTGTCGCAACCTTGACATTTCGTTACTTCCCGCCGTCGGAACTGCCCCACGTTGGGCGCCATTGTGATTGGGTTCGTTAGAAGGCTGGAGCAGTTCCTCCTTTTTGGCAGGAAATAACCACTGAGACTCTTTTGAAAGATCAACAGGTTTATTTGTTTTAACATTTGGTGATTCCACAACAACCTCTATAGGGTCAAAACGACTAAGATCAGGTAATTGTCCATAAGGTGAAGATGAAAATCCCGACTGTAAATTAGGCCAGTTTATTGAGGGGCTGGTCCAAACCGTTCCCGGTCCGTGGGCTTCCTCAATGGAGCACTCCACACTGTGCAGATCGTGCCGCAACAAGGATGTCTGGCCCAGTCTCCCTCTCGCGGTGGTTGATTGAAGGTCGGGTCTGGTCTGATTACCTTCCTCCAGTGACCTTGTCCTCGGGGAAAGACCACCACTGTCCATTCTTGCGTCTCAGTTACCAATATTTTTCCCCCTTCAGCTTCGGATCTGGCAATAATCCTCCTACTTTTAAGTTAGGAAAGTCCTCTAATAGCCCGCGCGTTTTCCCATATCTGAGCTCATCATCTTTTGTTCCTCTCTCCCTTTCCTCCTCCTTCGTTGTCCCCCTTCTAGGTACACTGAAAACTCTCCTCCTCCCTTGATCTTTTATATCCTCCTCCCACACTGGTAGAATTAACTCCTCCTCCTCTTTTCCCTTTCCTTCCTCCACCAAACAGATTTCGACCTTTTCCTTTCCTTCTCTTGCTTCCACAATCAATTCTTCTCTTTCTATTACTTCTCTCTCCCTTCTCTCTCCTCTTTTCTCTGACGTTTCTATTCGAGGGGACGGCTCACTCTGTTCTTTCTCTCTCTTTCCTATTTCTCCTTCACAAGTCTGTTTTTTATTTTGTACGCCTTGGTTCAGTCATCGATTAAATAGGGCCTGCAACGAAAAAATCAGAAGAAGACGGAGACTCAGAAGGGCAGCAAAGAAGGAATTAGAAAAGATCATCAAGTGTAAGGATGTGTCATTGGAGACCAAGACCAAGATCATCCACACTCTTGTATTTCTGATCACTGTATGGATGTGAAAGCTGGATGGTTAAGAAAGGTGACAGGAAAAAAAATTGATTTGTTTGAAATGCGGTGCTGGAAGAGAGCTTTTGACTGCCAGAAGGACAAAGACGTGGGTCCTAGAGCAAATTAAGCCTGAACTATCTCTGGAGGCAAAAACATTGAAACTGAGGCTGTTCTACTTTGGGCACATCATGAGAAAGTAGGATTATTTGGGAATGACTATAATACTGGGAAAGGTGAAAGGCAGCAGGAATAGAGGAAGACCAAATATGAGATGGGCTGATTCCCTAAAGGAACCATAGGCTTCAGTCTGCAGGAGCTGAGCAGGACTGTTGAGGACAGACATTTTGGAGATCTCTCATTCATAGGGTCACCATAAGTCAGAGGTGACTTGATGGCATATAACAACAGTCTGCTTTAGCAACATCAAAAACAGAACAAAAGTACTGTAGCTCCTTAAAATTAACAATTTCATTTCACTGCAAGGATTAATGGATTACAGCGTGCTTCTCTGAACAAATATTCCACAATACCTTGGGCCATGGGTTTATAGGATATCCGGTGTAGAGAGGCAGATACCCTCTCTTTCTATCCAGACAAAATTAAAGACAATAACAACATAAGGTGTGGCACCTGAAAGGCTGTCCTGGATACATTTATTTTTGGATTGCTGAAGAAGTTGATGCATCCACAAAAGCTCATATTGAATGAACTATGACAGTTAGTCTTTCTGTTGCCACAAGGTCTGTTTTTAATTTCTTTATTTTTGTCTGTATATGCTTGCGCATTACTTCTATTTCTAGACAAGTGTTTCCTGACATGAAACTGCCCAATATGGTGTGTGCGCGCCCGCAGTCACTTAAAACAACAAAACTTCGCTATTTTCTGAGTTTTAGCAGCTTAGAATTATCATTTCAATTATGCAAAAAACCATAAACTCCTACAAAGTGTGATCCAACAATCATCTTGCTGAGGCTAAGCAGGTGAAGGTTTGAGGGCAAAACCTGGATGATCTCCTGAATACTACTTTGATTTACGCAGAAAACATGAGAAATAAAGGTAACCCCTAGCTAGAGCAACCGTGACAGCCCTAAGCACGCTCTTCCACGCTACAGCAACTATTAGTGTATTATTTTATTTATTGCACTAGTCACAGACCACGGCAATTATTATCTATCTTTTCTGAAAATGTTAAACAATGTATGGAGAGCTCAAGGTTCCCTTTCCTAAGCAAGGCTGCGGCTGCTTCTTCCCTGGCAGCTCTTGTTTTCCTAACGGCGCTTTCACTAGTTTGTCCCACTCCAGCCCCCGTCCGCGGGCCCAACCCGGCCTGCCCTCCCGTCTCGGCTTCTTCATCATCTCATCGGGCCAGAGGCTGACCCCGCCCCTAAGGGCGAGCAGGCTCCGCCTTTTCCCCCTCCCTCCTGCTTCTCTTTACGTGAATCAGCTGGTTTGAGCGTCCCTAGAAGCCGGCGGGGGATCTTGGCGGGTAAAGGCGAGGGCGCGCGCACACCTCACGGTGAGAGAAGGGAGGCTTGGCGGGCGGGGGAGGGAGGCAAGAGACGACGGGAAGGGGGGGGGGCGCGAGCCGTACGTCGCGCGTGCCAGGACCCAATCTCCAACGGCCGTGTGGTGGTGCCTCCCTCGTCTACCCCCCTCCGCTGCTGACCCTTAGAGCGGAGTCTAAACTAGAGCCAGCGGGGGAGGGGGGGGGGGGAAGAGAGAGAAACTTCAGTCACGTGATGAGGACACGGCGGGGGGGGGGTCATGTTGGGTGTCTCGTCTGCCTTGGCTGTCGTCATATTGCTTTCCTCTAGCATCCCAGTCCGTTTTGAACTCCTAAACAGATGCCGAATTTCTGCCCTTTTTCTGCAGAGAAAAGCACCCCCACGTGTTTTCTCTGTGTATAAAATGAAAAAGGGTTAAGAGGGACCCGTGCCTCAAATACATGTCCCTTTTCCATCCCGAAGGGAAAGTGCCTTCTTCCCTTTTTCGTTTACTTCAGAATTTTTAGGCAGCAGAGACAGCCTCAAGTGTTTACCTGTTGCTCTCGAGTACTCTTGTCTCCTGCCTTGTGGTTCACGTTCAGAATAAATCTCTTTTTTTCCTCTCTCTCTCTCTTAGATGGGCTAGATTGTGTTTGCTCAGTGTTCTCTTTTTCGTGGAAAAATTAAGTATCTGGCATGGTGTCAATGCATGGCCTCATTTGTCCTTTTTAGCAGCTGTTGGGAAAGGGCCTTTCCAAAGAGAACTCGTTTTCCTGGTGGTGGGAGATGCTGATTGTGTTGCATTGCTCTTACTAGTCACAACAAATTTTATTTTTGTCTCGAAAATTGAGTGGGGCAAACCTTTCTGTAGAGGAATGGTCTATTTGTAAACATATGAGTTGCAATAGTATGCTCACAAGACCCAAAGAGAATTATATATGTGAAAGGACAGAGATGAGAAATTCATTTAGAGGATGGGCGTCTAAAGAGGAGTAAAAATCAGGAGGGACTAGCGCAGTACTAATGTCAAGGGTGCTGTGCAACTGATAGCTATGGTGCTGTTTATGTGCACTAACAGTGAAGGCAGACTACTCGGTGTCAGTTGTTATGTATCCAAAACGACTCTACCCCACACAAGAGGGAGAGACTGCCAAGCATGGAAAACCCCAGGATTTACAGAAGTACCATAAAACCCCACAATCTTCAGGCAAAAATTCCCCCAGGGATGTCTCTCATAAGCCAGTGAAAATTGTGCATTCTCAGTGGCCGTGGAATGCTTACCATGGAGATGTTAAAGGAATGGAGTAGCCTGGCAAGAAGTCATGGCGGGCTGGAACCTTGAACAGGAGTACTGCATGCTGTAACATTTTGTGGCAGGTCTCATGTTATGAAAGGTCCAAAATGGGAAGCTGCTATAATAGTCTTTCATCCTCTGCTGATAAGCAGTGCTATAACAGTTCTTCATAGGGCTTGCCTCAGGCAGGAGACCTTCAGGTTGCTACCTCTCAGTTCATTCCAGTTGATGACTTGGATCCAGATTCTAAAGTTCAGCCATGTGTCTTGAAGGTAGCAGGGAACGGAAGTGTTCATTTGATGCTCAAAGACTTGTTTCCATAAGGACATGGATTAGTATGGCATATCATTCGGTTTATGTAAAAGAGCAGAACTCAACAGCAAATAATAAATGGTCTTGATATTCTGGTTTCCACTCCTTTGCATAGAATGGTTTGTAAACTGGAGTATATTTGCAAATGTGATAGCAAACCATGAATGGACTTTGTAACCATCCAGATGTTGTTGGACTGCAGTTCCCATAAGCTATAGCTGGTAGTGAGGAATGGTGGTATTTGTAGTCCCCAAGGACCTGGGGTGCTGCACTTTGTCAGCTTTCTGTGCTTCCTGACCATTTGTTTCTGACGTTTCAGTGTTCCTTGAGAATGGTGCCTGTTGTGTTCAGATGGAAGAAACAGTAAGCAGGACTATGAGTAAACAGGGAGAACTATAGTGATTTGGTTTATTCTCTTAAATACGAAATGCTGAATGTTCTAGACTAGTGGTTCCAGATGTTCTTGTACTACAATTCCCAGAAATCCAGCTGGCACTGCTAATGGTGAAGGCTTCTGGGAGTTTTAGGTCAAGAACATCTGGGAACCCAAGTTTCCAAACCACTGATTCACTTTGTATTGCTTTCATTTTGTGTTTACGGCTGTGGCAAAAAAAAAACCACACAAATGTTGAGAATGGCTGTTCTATACCATAGATACATCTGTCTATATAGTATGCATGTATGTATATTACTCCTTGCTGGAATGTGAGCATCCTGGGGTTTAGTTAAGCATTCATACTGTACTGAAGAACTGTAGTGTTTTGTTCAGCAAGGAGAATATGCAGTCAGATATTCTGAATTCCTTGCACCAAGTAAACTTGTCAGGTACAACTCATAAGTTCTGTTCTGTTCATATTTTAGATGTGTTTGTCTATTTCCTTGCCTAATAAAAATAACATCCTACCATAGCAATGGAAGTCTTAGGACATAAGTGAACATTTTAATAATAAAGCTATTTTCATATTACAATCACTGTTTTATTATATTGTTACAAGCATTTCATTCACATCCTGCTAGTGGTAGTTAATTGCTTTTACTGTGGTATTGGACATTTTAAAAAGTAGGCCTTGGGGAAATGTGGTATAATTAATTTGAATGACTGGGTTGTTGTGAGTCGGGCAGTAAACCGATGCAAAAGAAAATGATCAGCTGTCTTCCTTCTCAATTCTCATGTCTTACAAATAAATAAAAACAGGCATCATTTGAGATTGAGAAGTGAACCTCCCAAATTTAATAAGAGTTGGTTTATATAAGTGGCTAAATACAGAAGCACTGGGAAACATTCAGGGCTGGCCTTATTGTGCAAACAAAACAGTTGCATGGAACAGCATTATATATAGAATTAGCAGGGAAGTGGTGTGTGGTCCAAGGGATACTTTTTGGAATCCCTTAATGGGTTTTGCAAGATGTTGTTGAAATTGTTCACAACAACATGTCACCAGTGTTGCACTTTCAAAATGACAAAGAAAATGGTTCTCAAAATTGTGTGGCACAGCTGTTTCAGGTGGCCAATTATATAGGGCTTGACTTACACAATTAGGGGTCACAACAGTTGTAAATGTTTAATAAGTCAATCTGGAAGATAATTCTGTAGCTGTGAAGGCATGAATATTTTGTTCAAATAACACTTAAATTTTAGACAACATCTCCAGCAGTCTTGATAGTTTGGGAAGGCAGCAAAGTGAGCCCAGGTATTTGCCAGATTTTGATACATCATTGATTGGCACATAGATTACTGTATACACTTGAAGAATTATTTATGCAAGATTGTATGAGCTCACTAATTGAGTTACTCCTCACATTACAGTTTTCATGGGTGGGGAAACTTTGTCCCTCCAGATGGTTTGAATAGGATTGCCAATTGTCAGAGTGGCAGCTGAAGTTTCAAGGAATTGGCATTGCTTTTCTGTTTGTCCAAGCAAGTAGACGTATCTAAGGACAAGCAGTGTCAGAGAAGGAAACCTACTTGTTTGTTTTCGGTACTCAGGTTTTGAAGCTTTCTATCTCTACCCATTCTCAGCTGACCTCAGTGCTCACTGACTCAATGTGAAGGTGTTCATACATGTGTTGTGCTTTTGCAAAGTTGGTGCAACTGAAATCCAGGACAAATATGAAGGAACAAGAGAGATTCAGTGGGTAGATGCACTTGGGTTCATCATTTGCCATTTGGAGCAACGCAAGGAGAACAGTGCTGGCATCAAAACGTTTCATCTTTTTTGTTGCATGAGCCCTGGCACTAGTAGCCTGAAAAATATTTGTGGGATTGTTGTGAATCTTTCACAAGTCTCTGCAGCAGTGAAGAGCCTCAAAAACCCCATGTGTCGTGCTCTATATGATAATGCTGTATGGCATGAAGAGCCTAGAACTGTGATTCCCAACCTTGAGTCCCCAGACATTCTTGGACTTTAACTCCCAGAAACCCTTGCCAGCACAGCTAGTGGTGAGAGCTTCTGGGAGTTTTAGTTCATGAACATCGGGGACCCAAGGTTGGAAACCACTGGCCTAGAAGTATGATGTACTCCAAAATAAGTTTTTCCCTTGGATTTTGACTTGCCATATTAGCTGGTTAGCTGGACTGTCACCAGATACTAGGCCTATTTTTCCTAGATTCTCTTTGTACATTTTTCCACAATCAGTTGCTCCACTGTATGACACCACAAGGTTCTGCTCCTGTGGTATCACCCCTAAAAATATCAGAGAATGGAATCTTGGTGACTTGGCAACCTTGAGCTTGGATTACAACTCCCAACCATCCCTTACAATTTGCCATGTATGTGAGACTGATAGAAGTTGTAGACCAAATTACTTGGAAAGTCAAAGGCTCCCTGCCTCTGTTCTAAACATTACTGTTCTGATAAGTAATGAATTGTAGGGAAGCTGTGTTGCTGTTTCACATGATGTGTCTGTGGCAATTCAGCAGCAGTATGTCTGTCCTGCTGATACTTTCACAGTTGCTTTCCTTGTATCACGGCAGAGAGCTGACGTTCATGGCTTCTTCTAGTACAAAATCCTACATTTCCCCTTTGCAAGTACAAGTCCATATAAAATGGTGAGAAACAGCCCTTGTTGTTTTGCTGCAGCATTATATGAGATAAATATTTTGATACAGATAAGGCCTATGTTAAAAACAGTGTTGTTCTTTTCAGGAAAGAAAGTGTTGAATAATTATAACTCCCAGTGCAGCGGTTCTAGTTTGGCCTTTTCATAGCTGATAAAGAGGGCGGTGCTGACTGAAAAGACCACATTGTCTTATAGGCACATTCTCTTGCAAACTAGTTTTGTTTTAAAAGTTGTAAAGGCCTTTCATGGGATCTGTGGGCAGAATAAGTTTCTCTGCTGAGGTTTTGTTAGTGATTTTTTAGCATTCCGGTCTTGTGTACATGTTCGTTGACTGAATGGCTGAGATGACTTTGTCTTCTCTGAACTTTGTAGTGAGTCTGTTGTGGATAGACGTCAGCTGCTGAGTTTGCATTTTACTTTCAATGGTCTTCAAAACTGTCTCATTACTATCTCAAAAAGGAATGATTTGGTGATGGACTCTTCTCACTGACAGATGGACTCGCAAGAAGAAAGGTGAGGCTATATTTTGCATACATTTTCAACTTGGTAAGGAATGTTTAACTTCAGTTTATAAATAGTTACTCACAGCAGATAAGATGTTCTCTTGGGAAATTAGATGTAGGTCTTTGCAAAGTGGAAAATTTGATACTTTCAGAATGCTGATATGTGGAAATAATTCACATTTTTGTAGGTATATGAGCAGGTAGACCAATGAAAGTATTTTGCAGGTTAGTGAACTGATTCATGTGTGTTACATGCTGTCAAGTCGGAACTAACTTATAGCAACCCTAACAGGGCTTTCGCAGTAAGTGAAACATGTAAGGAGTGGTTTTATCAGTTCCACTTCCCCAGTGAGTTTCCATGGCTGAGCAGGGAATCGAACCCCATTCTCTAGAGTCCTAGTCCATCACTCTACCCACTACACCGCATTGGGAATCCAGTTAATCAGTAAAGACTAATTTAGTATGTTAATACCTATGCCTTTAAAGTTGTGCAGTATTTTAAGCTGAGGAAGAAGATGTCAGTATTGCAGTATAGCTGTTAAAACCATGGCACTCTCTTTAGAGCTGGAACTAAAGAGAAGGCTGTAAGTTGAGTGAGAGAGGTTGGCCTAAGAACAGCCAATCAGGACCAAGTAGAGACTTGGGCCTAGGACTCCCTGTAGACGAGTGGTTCCCAAACTTTTTTTGACTCGCGGCTCCCTTTACTTACTGGTCACTGGCTGTGGCTCCCCACTACAGTAGGACTGCCATATATTTATGGGACCAGTACCCGCAGTTTCACTTATCCACTACGCGGGGGAAAAAATAAGAAAAAAGAAAAAATAATTTTAAAAAACCACTTGAATACACCTTCCAGGGGTATATTACCAGGACTGGCTACTTGATGGAACCAGAGACAATGCTATATACAGATAGCTTAAGGGAAATTCCTTGGTGGCCTGACTTCTCCGAGAAAAGCAACTTCCGGAAAAATGGAGAAGCTGCCTTTTCTGCGGGGACGGGCAGGGAAGGCTCCCTTGCTATCAAGAGTGCAGGAAACCCAGTCCTGGGCCAGGGGGTTCCCTCTCTCCACTATGCGCAGACACCAGAGGAACTGCAAGTAAGTGCTGTACGATAGTTTGGGTGGTGGGGGGGAGAAGGGAGGGAGAAGGATGAGAGGATTCCATGGTGCCTTTTCTGACTCCTCATGGTACCATGGCGTACGGTTTGGGAAACACTGCTGTAGACCAACACTAACTATTTTGATACTGTTGATGCTACTGTCCTAACCACGGAAGTTTCCACAGGTTTTCAATGTAGGTAACAGAGAATACTGGAAATAGGCACATGACATGTTTCTGACTTGCACTGAGTAATGCTGAGATCATCTGAAGTGCCTTTAGACTTTTAACAGCTGCTTGATTTGATGATGCACACTTCTCACTGACTAACTACCCCTTCTAGAAGCTATTATTAGAGATGGGGGTATTCGTATACAAATACCCCCACACAGCTGGACATAACGAGGGTCCAGCCCCCTGGGACCAGACCGTCCACTCACACGTCCGCTGCTGCCAGCTCCGCTCTTCCTTCCAGTCGCTCTGGAGCTCCCGGTCGGCTACCCACTCGTCAGCCTGGCAGGGAGACTCATCTTTCCTCCTGCTGCCAAGAGTGGATAGTTGAACGGGAGCTCTGGAGAGATTGGAAGGGAGAGCAGAGCCGCCGCCAGCGGACACATGAGTTGACGGTCCAGCCCCACGGGTCTGGACCCTCGTTATGTCCAGCTGTGCAGGGGTATTTGTATATGAATACCCCCATCTCTATCTATTATGTATGGACAGAGTCTGCATTCTGAATAATGAAGTGTGGATAATTTTTACACAGAGAGAGAGAGAGAGACAGACAGACAGACAGAATGGGATTTTTGCCAATTCTGGTTTTCTCGTGCTCTAACGCTCTGAGGATTTATACAGTGTTAATTGTCTGTTTTTCTAAATAGCTCGGCAGACCAAGAAGGAGGAGGAGAGCGGGGCCAAATTTATATGTGGCAGGCTGGCTGCAGTTGTCCAGCCCCAGAAAGACTGCCAGGCTGGAGTGGAAAGACAGTATTACAAGCAGCACTTGGAGTAAACCATGGTGTGCTTCTGTCAGATGGTATGGAACAGTAGTCCTAAAATCATTATTATTTTTTTATTGTGTGCAAACAGCTAAGAAAAGAGATCATCTGCAGTTATACACTGTTACTTCTGTATCAGTTGTTCTGTTCTTCATGAGTGGAATATAAAGAAAAGCAAGAACTCAGTCATGGCTATACACTTAATAGTCATGATTGAGTTCTTGCTTTTCTTTATATTCCACTTTAATAAAGTGTATAGCATGATATGGGAAGCCTGCAGAACTTTACTTCAGTTTTATGTTTATCTTTGTGCTAGAGAAATTCCCCCCAGTGTTATCTGCAACATCATACTTTCTGGTAAATGTGTTCTCTATAAATCGGCTTTCTACGATTGGTAGCTCAATAATTGTCCAGCCAGGCAGTAACTGTACTGTATTTCCACTCTGTTGTACTTCGGTGCTAGTATAATTCCTTTTTTTGCATACTATATGCATGGGAGTTGAATTTTGCTTAAATAATGTTTTCTTTGTTTCAGATGGTCAAGTTTACAGTTTTGGAAAAAAGCCCTGGAGGGTTGGGCTGGGAGATGCCAATAGTAATTGTCCTATACTGGAAAAGAGTTTGAGTGGACAGCATATAATTACAGTAGCCGCTGGCAGCTTCCATAGTGGCGCAGTGACTGAAGGCGGAGTGGTGTACATGTGGGGAGAAAATTCAGCTGGACAGTGTGCTGTGACCAACCAGGCCATGGTGCCAGAACCAGTACCCATCAGTATTTCTGATTCTGAAGCTAGCCCCTTCTTGCCAACAAGAATTTTGCAACTGGCATGTGGAGAGGAGCATACCCTGGCCCTCTCACTGAGTAGGGAAATATGGGCATGGGGAAGTGGCTGCCAGCTTGGACTTATCACCAATACTTTTCCAGTGACCAAGCCCCAAAAGGTTGAGTACCTGGCAGGGCGTGTTGTGCTTCAGGTCGCTTGTGGGACCTCTCATAGCCTGGCTCTTGTACAGTGCCTCCCTACCCAGGATGTAAAACCCATCCCAGAGCGATGCAATCATTGCAGCCAGCTCCTGATTACCATGACCGACAAAGAAGACCATGTCATCATCTCGGATAGTCACTGCTGCCCTTTGGGGGTGATTCTGGCTGATTCCCAGTCAGAAAGCCACATCTCTTGCTCCTCCCTAGACATTCTGGAGGGGAAGAGTGCAACGAGCAGTCAGAGCGAGGATTGTCAGAAAACCCTTAAGGAAGACGAGGCACTTGCTGCTGCAGACTATGACGCAACAAGTGTTTTTTCAAACCACAGTGGACAGGAAGACAGTGGCATTTCAAGTCCTGGAAATCTCATGGTAACTGACAAACCAGCAGTGAAGCAGAACTTGGAAAGCATTCCAGATCATTCATTGGATGGGAGTGAGGAGAAGCAAAACAACCCACTACCTGAACAGGTATCTACATATATTAAGTAGTAGCAACTTTTGTTTCTGTGCAAGGTGCAGGTTTTGCAAAACTCTCAAAATAGCTGGGGATTTGAATTTGCATTAGGGCTATGATTCTGAAGAAAGCATTTTTTTTTCTCTTATTAGTCTGTTATTCAAAAGCGAGAACTATCTAATTTTATATAAAGGACCCATTAAAACAGTTATCAAATTACAATAAAAATGCAGGAGAAAGAGAGGGTCAGCAAAAAACTAGAAACCAGTATATAAAAACTCAAGATCCAAAATCCTGGGCAAATGAAAAAGTCTTTATCTGCACCCTTCAGAAATCAGTTCAGGATGAGATTTTGGTCTCTGCTGCTGCTTTGTGGTCTCAGTGATTCCCACACATAGATTACTTCTGCACCTGTGCAGATGCTCTTAGGAACATTCTAGAGCTTTACCCCTCCCCTTACTTAATATATAGTACTCCAGACAATGGTTACTCCTCAGTTTCTTCTAACCGTCAACTAGGCAGCATCTTGAGAACATTGAGAGCAAGTATTTTTCTTCCTTTGAAAATTTCTGTTACTTACCTTCCTACTTTACCTTACCTTCCTACTTTACCTCCCCTTGGGTTTTTTGGGAGTTTTTTTTTTTTTTTGGTCTTCATTTCTTTTAAAAAATGTAAGTATTGTTCATCATTGTCTTCGCTGTTTATGGCCTCTGAGGCGCCCGTGTTCAAGCACTGTGTGTCTTGTAGCAGCAAGATACCACTAATCGATGACCGAAGAAAGTGCCTTTACTGTCTGGGTAAGGGTCACTGAGCCCAGAATTGTAAAATTTGCCTAAGCTTCACAAAGGTGGCACTTAGGGATAGGCCGCCATGGCTAAAATTCTTCTCATGGGAAGAGTCATTTAAGGCCATTGATACCATCTCAAAAGAGCAGGCCTAAACTTTAGTTTCAATCATTTGTAAATCTATAATCCTATAAATTTGAATTTCTTTCCAGTGCTTAACTTGTGCATCTTTATCTTGAAATTTAAAATTCGGATGTCCCAGAAAAAGGCATAATGGAGATTAGAGCGGAGCCAAGATATTTGTATATTCACACCATATAGAAATTAATTCACTAGTAAAAAGGTTCTGTATTTTAACCCTATTTCTCAGCAGTTTAGCTATGTATAGCATGAACAACACAGATATCCCCAGTTTCCCCCATTTGAGTTCACTTGGGGGTCTTATTCATTTGTACAAGTTTAACAGCTTCATCTATTTGAAACACTTCAAAATATTTTATTAAATTGGCATATCTAATCCCCCTTTTATGGCTGTTCCATACTTTGCCTTCCTCAAGAGAGAGTGCCCAAAATTATTTCTCTGGCTTTGAAGTTCCAACCAAAGGTTACCACTCATTCAGCTCAAAGATTATTGGGCTTAATGGCATTCACTACTGCACTAGTAGCCCATGCCAGGCACAGGATGAGACCTCTCCAGTCATGGTTCCTTGCATCTTTCGACAGCACGAAAGACAATGTCTGGAAAAGACTACAAGTAACATCAAAGTTGGCACTACAACTGAGATGGTGGCAGGACATACAAATGGACATGCCATTCAAAACTCCACAACCTTTTATGACTATAACAGTGGATGCCAGCTTAACGGGCTGGCGCTCTCATTATCAAGGAAAGGAAATTCATTGCACTTTTGTCTCTCCATGTTAATATTATAAATGAAAAAAATTTATTTGCAGAGTCAATAAATGAACCATATTTACCAACAACATTACATTGTGTACTTTGTTTCATCGTAGACCTTAAAGAGAAAAGACTTCCAACATCTTCTTTAGAAGTTTTCTTATCAGCAGTGATGTCTCACCAACCAGAGGTTTAAAGACATCAAAAGTTCTCCCAAACACTGTAATAAAGAGGTTTCTTAAAGGTTTGAGTAATATGTACCCAAATATAAAGGCACCAATACTACAATGGTCTCAAATCAATTCATTTAACAGAGTGGTGTTAAATCAATTTTAAAAACCTCCATTCCAGCTTATTTGAGCCTTCTGACTTATAAAACCGTATTTTTTGTGGCTACAACTTCAGCTAGACAGATAAGCAGAATGGCTGCATTACGTTCCAATAAACCTTACCGACAATGGTATACAGATAAAGTTGCTTTGTGTATGGACATTTCATTCCTACCTAAGGTACTGTCAGGTTTCCACACAAGACAGCCGTTAGTCCTATCCACAGTTTTTTTCCATCACCAGTATTTTCCCTGGAAAGGACTCTTCATACATTACATGTGCTCTTGCATTCTACTGTAAATTGATAGAACAATCAAGGTAGAACTACCCATCCTCCCCTCTGTCTCTCACACTACTCACAATTGTGCTGTGGCGTCCAGTGACCCTGGATGGAACAGTATATTAACTAAGGAGAAAAGTAAATCTCTAGAATGTTCTCAAGAGTGTCTGTGCAGATGCAGAAGTAACCCATGTATGTGAATTCACAGGATCACTGGAAGAACCAGTTATAGGTTAAGTAATCTGGCCTTTTCAGGTTCAGAGCACCACAACTGAGAGTGTAATGTTACAGGTAACCATCCACTTAGCTTCCAGAGCAGGAGGAAAAGAGCTTTAAGGTGACCATACTACTAAGGCCCTTTTCTCCCTGCCTTGGAAACAAAGTGGATTATTACCTACAACGTTACACTCTCAGTGTGTTGTGTTGCCCTGAACCAGAAATGCAATGACCAGAAAGAATTGTCCTGCACTGGTTTTTGGGGAGGTTTCTGGTCCTTTGGACTTTCATTTACTCAGCTTTTATACACTAGGTTTTACTTATCTGCTGGTCCTCTTTTTCTGCTGCATTTTTATGTGATTAACTGATACCGTTAGAAAAATTATTTCATAAATATCTTGCAGTTATTTTACAATTTGAGTTCCTACAATTAGCTTTAAAGATCATTTTTACATAATTGTGTTAAATGTTATGTCTAGTTGTTTTATTGTAAAGCAGAATAGACAACTGTGGCCCTCCAAATGGTTTTAATGTAAACCTCCCATCACTCCTTGTCAGCATAGCCCCTGGTGAGTTTATAAGACCAACAAACTTCAAGATCCCTATGCACACCCCTATGGTAAAGCATAAAAATGAAAGTCAATACCTCAAAAAGGTTAGTTTAAGCTTTATAGTTTTTAAGAATGTAATGGCTAGACCCCTATGGAGATTCACAGAAGTTATAAATGGGATTATGTAAATTATAGCCACAAATTGCCACTCTTATTCAGGGGTCACATGCCAGTCACACAACTTGGCACTTGGCCAGGAGTGTGAGCAGCAACTTTTTAATTAGTAGCAATTAGCTCTTTCAGTTTACACAGTCACAGTAACGCCGGTGTAAATTAACAATAGGATATTGGCCAACGCATTCTCACTGTTTCTGGGACCATGGTTAATAATGTTGAGCTCTTTTCCTACACAAGGAGTTGAGTCTGTATCTTTGAAATTAAGTTTAAATCTTGGAACATAATTTATTTTTTCTTGCTTCATATTTTGAAAGTTATTGCAAACTATGCAACGTGAGTATTGCAATACATATATGTGCTTTCTGACCTTCCCATGGTGATAGATTGTTCTTTGGATGTGTACCATACGAAGAATACCATTGCCTGTTTTCATCCACTAGCGCAGCTTTCTGTGTTGGCCAAGTACTCTGCTGTTAGCTGATTTGTACTTTGGAAAAACTGATTCTAGGTGCTTGTTGTTGTTATACACTATCAAGTCACTTTCAAGGTAGAGTGATCGTATGAATTAATGGCCTCCAAAAAGTCCTGTCATTTAACAGTCCAGGTCAAGTTTTGCAAACTAAAAGTCATGATTTCTTTTATTGAGTCAATCTATTTTATATTCTAGGCATTTGACTCGTATTTTATAATTTTAAAAGTAAAATGAAATAGCATCATAGAGTGTAACAAATGTATTCAATCTGTTCTTAGTAAGAATACCTGCTCTCGCTCTCTCTCTCTTTTAAACTAAATTCCTGTTAAATGGAATCCTTGTTAAAGGAATGCAGTTTCTTGTAGTTTAATCAGACTCAGAGAAGGGACAACATGGATTTTTTATCCAAAATAGTCTCCACCACTTACTAGCATATCTGAACTAGTTATTATTTTCACATGCCAGGTTCCTATTCAATACAGTTGGTAGTTAAGGGAGCAATTGTTTGATAATTTTCCTTAATCAATGCAAAACCCCAGGAATTCAGTACTAACACTTGAAACTGTAAAAGCAAAAGTAGTTAAATAAATAAATAAATGCTTTTTCTGAATTCTTAAATGACTTAGTGATAAGAACTGTGGAAATGTTGGCTTTTCTTTAATGAAGAGACCAGTGTCAGGTTTCAAATAATGTGCCGTGAAGGCCTTTAGCTGTGACAAATAAAATTAGGCTGATTCTTTCTGTGATGATATATTGGAAACTTCTTTTCTTTATGAAAGGGACTTTCAAGCTTCTGGACAGCATCAAACTTATGACATTTTTAACCCACATTGCAGTGGTGATGGTGAGGGTTTTTTTTTTTGTACAAATATTTTTCTGTGTGCTGTCATTGTTCTTCATCTGATTGGATCTAGTATCAATTATTTGTGCCTTGATTACATCACATGTAGACTATTGTAAGAGGGACTACTCTTAGAAACTATTCTGAAGCTTTAGTTGATGCAAAATTCAGCAACTAATCTAGTAAAATGGAATATGTGATTGCATCACTACACTATTGAAAGCCCTTAATTGGTTGCCAGTTGTTTTCTGGGCTCCATTCAAAGTGTGAGTTTCAAACTTCTTAACTCTCAATAGTGTAGGGTCTGGCTTATCTGCATAACTGCCTTGCTATGAACCTGCTTATCTTTAAGAGAGCCAGGAGAGGTCTTTTTGAAGATACCTCTGTTTGCAGGTTTGCTTCTTGAACATTCTCTTGTATCAGACCCAGACTTTGGAATATTCTGGCTAGAATCCTGTTGCTATTTGTATAAGGTTTCCATAACTTGTCATGGCTAATTGCAGCTACCTAATGAGTTTCCAGGGCACCTATTGGTTTTATAGTTGGGTGTGTGACCAGGCATGCAAGCAAGATATACCCTGGCATCTTGTTGGTTAGCCACAATTAGCCACTGAAGTTACACATACCTTACTTATGCTAATACCTGTAGGAGTCTAGCCACTTTCTCTAGACATGCAGTTGGTCCCCCTTTCTCTGTGCTGAGGAAGGGAATTTGAAGACATTATTTAAACTTGACCTTTTGAATTGTTTTGCTAATTTTTGATTGTTCCAAATGTTCTAATTGTATTGATATGTTTGAGTATCATCTTCATGGATTTCAGAAAACCAGTGAGGGAAATGTTACTTAAATTAAATACCAAGATCCCTGGCAGTAGCCCAAAACCATTTAACCAAGGAAAGATCCAGAAGTGCACTCTCCTGAAAAATAAACATTGTCCCCAAAGTGAATAGCTTTTCTCTTTTGCCACTTGGCTATTTATAAAGAACCATTCTAGCTTCCTTGTAATGCCATCTATGTAGAATTTTCTTGGAATAGACATTGCCTCATACACTTTGTTCCCAGAAGCAGGAGGTACAGTGTCACCTGCCTAGTAGCACAAGATATGAAAGCACACTAAATACCAAAAGAAGTGAGAAAAAACTTGTACGTGGATGGAAAGAAATAGTAGCTGAGCAATGCTTCAAACATAGATTCATATAAAAACATTTCTACATTTTTGAAAGCATAGACAAATGCTTCATAATTATATACACAAATTATTCACAGACAGAATCTGACAGGTCTTTCCAAAGAAATGTGTATAATATGATTTTTCCCTCTTTTTAAGTCCATTAATAAGTATTGACCCTAATAAGTATTGACACTACCCAGAAGGGTAGGTAGCATAATTATTTTTCAAAATCTCAAATAAGCTAGTGACTGTAACTACGGTAATATTATTGTCAAAAGTATGAATAGAACTTAATCTGGTTAGAAATTACTTTGTATCAGTGGGAGACTGGCAATTTTCATCCATTAATGCCTCGAGCTGCTTGTCCAAAAAAGGTGTTTTTGTTTAATTCTTGTGTGAGCCCCTCTTCTGCTAGGGTAAGGTATTTGGCGAAGAGGTAGCCAAGACAGGAGCAACAGACTTTTCACATAGAGAGGGATAAGTACCTCATGGGTTTGTACAGTAAGTCTGAATTTGTGCTGAGCAGAACTCACAAGGCAGAAATTTATGCTGTTTTTAAAGAATTCCTGTTACAAAGTTTTCTCAAACCTATTTGTTTGTGTCACGGAGAGTATTCAGGTGACAGGTTAGTATTTGTATGTTATCGTGACAGTATCTAAAATCAAACAGAAGTCTAGACATGATGTATCTTATGTTAAAATGACTTTGTTGACCCTTATGTTAGTTTTCTTAGATTTCTTTTACTTTGTCTCCAGCAACCATCAGAAGATGATCTCATTGCTTGCCTATCTGGCCCTCCTGGACCAGGCACATCTGCCCTCAACAGCCTGGTAGTCTCTTGTGCATCTGCTGTTGGTGTAAGAGTAGCTGCTACTTATGAAGCTGGGGCTTTGTCTCTGAAGAAGGTGATGAACTTCTATGGCACAGTTCCCAGTGACACAGTATCCTCATCCAGTGGTGGATCTCCAGGCCAGGATGGCTTGAAGGACAGCCGAGAGGAGCAGGTCAGATTGGAGTCTATGCAAGGGAAAAAGAGTTCAAGCTTGGTAGATATTCGAGAGGAGGAATCTGAAGGCGTCTCTCGGAGACTTTCCTTACCTGGTTTGCTGTCCCAAGGTGAGATGCTCTAGTGTTATAGTTCCAGTGTTACATATTCTAGGGATTTTCATTCTTTCCCCAAGAAATATGGTTTTTCACATGTGAAGAGGTGTTGTTTGCTTCCTTCCACTAATTATCCATCAAATGCACATTTCTCTTCATACATCATAAAAATGTCACAAATGTGAAAAAGGATGTACACTTGAGAACTGAGTATATTGCCAAGCAGATCCCTTATAGCTAGGTTGTTTAGCTCTGTAGATGCTCTTCTTACTTTGGGTTCTGGCCCGTCTCTGATAAACATCACCTTTTCTGCAGGAAAACCTTTTAGTTTTGTTGCTGAGGGATAGCATTTCTTCTGGTTGCCATTTTTCGAGCTGCATTTGTGACAAAGTGTGGCGAGAGAAATAATAATTGCCATCTTCTCTGTGTGCCTGTGCAGATTTTCATTTGGTAAAGCTGTTCAAAACTCTTTTTAAAAAATCCTGAAGTGTTTGAGGTACTGCATGGAGATTGAAGGGGTAGATGGTTCACTCTCTCTCTCTGCAGGAATTCTGGCAGTGATTCCCTGTTTGCCACAGAGAAGCAGGAAACCTTTTCTCCTCCTCTCCCTGATTTCTGGCAATAGCACAGCTTATTCCTCTGAATATGTGGTACTCCTCTCCTAAATTAGGAATGGGGAACTTGTTGAGGACTGGGGGTTGCGCATGGCCTGGATCTTGGTGGGCTGCACCTTCTCTGGCAACTCCTAAAATATTTTTCTTTTTTTTAAATAACTGAGGAAGCCCCATTGGAACATGTAGTGGCCACAGGGGGCAATTTCGTCATTGTTGTGCTAATCCTAATGTTTCTTGCTCCTGTATATTTCTCGTTTTGACACCTTGTACAGCAGAAAGAAAGGCAAAGACATGGTGACATTGCCCTCTGAGGAAAGGAACTTTGGGGCCAGTTTTTAAAAATATTTGAGCAGGGGGAGGATCCTGAGGGATTAGGGGTGTGGGGAGCCCCACCTGGCTGCCCCAGGAGATCAGAAGAACAGTTCAGCCCAGAATAGGAAGGGGTCTAGGAAGCTAGAATCCTAGCAAATGGCCCTAAGTTAAAAAATGCTGAAAAACTCTGGGGACACAAACATTCTGGATGATTGGACAGCAAATTAGAGATGAAGGTAACTTTGACAAAAACCATATCCTTCAAAACAGGAAAAGATAGTTCGATTTTAATTGGTGCTTAGTAAGAAATGCTCTCATAAACTGTATGGGATATTGTAGGTTTTTCGGGCTGTCTGGCCGTGTTCTTGAGGTTTTTCTTCCTAACGTTTCGCCAGTCTCTGTGGCCGGCATCTTCAGAGGACAGGAGTCAGAACTCTGTGCTCTGGTGCAGTTTGTGGGATAGTTGAGTATTTATAGCTGTGGGATCAGCTTTTTGTCTGGCGAAACGTTAGAAAGAAAAACCTCAAGAACACGGCCAGACAGCCCGAAAAACCTACAACAACTATCAAATCCTGGCCATGAAAGCCTTCGAGAATACATTATATGGGATATGTTTTATGGTGTAGTGGCTGGAATGTAGTAGTGTAAATTTACTCTGCAGAAAGTTGATGCTATCATTAGCCAGGACCTTTTATTGCTAATTCAGTTTCTGATCCCTGTCCCCACTTCTGAAGCTCTCTAGAGATCCCTTTTGCCCTGCAGAATCTTTTGGAGGGCCTTGAGATTAGGAGAGCAGGGGAATCTTTAATGGCTGAATATCACTGCCACCAGTGATGTTCAGTCATTAAGACTTCCAACCCCATCCTGAGGCCCCCCAAAGGCTTCCTCAGGTTGAAAGGGATCTCTAGGGAGCCTCAGATTCTCGGCTGGGGAATCAGAAATTTTAAATTAGCAACAAAAGTCCGTGGCTGATGATGTCATCAGCTTGGCATGGCATATACCGGTAGTTGCACAACAAGACTTTGGCCAATGTTACCTTAATTCTTAGGCAAGGAACCAGGGAAGGTCATGATTAAAATCAACAAATCAGATTTTTTTATGATTTAAATTTTTAAAATCTATTTTTAATTTAAATCGTAATTCCAATCAATTTAATTTTTAAAAAATCATTGCTTTTTATCCACCCAGCAAACAGCTAAAGTCACCATCTGTTTTCATATCATCGAGAAGGATGAGATTTTGACCTTCTAGATGTTGCACTACAGTTCCCATAAGTCCAGCCACCATGGCTGGGGAGTATGTGTATTATATAGTACAACAGCATCATGAGGACCACAGGTTCCTCATTCTAATGCAGGCAAAACTGATGTTAAAGCTACTGTGACTACTTGTGCCGTTTCATGTTGAGTTAGCTCCATTTAACCCTTTTTTCTTCTTTGAATATTCTGATTAGGGAACATTTTGTCTGAATGTAAGTTTGTATTCCGTATTTCTCTTCTTGTGTTGTGTTAGAGTTTCGTCCTGGGATTCTTCCACGAAGCACTAGTATATTTGCAATAGCAGTGCTCCAGTTCTGTGCTTGGAATGGGTTGCCCTTCAACTACAATGAGTTCTCCTGCCCAGCAGTGACACAGTGTAAGGGCCAACAAGACTAAGTGATAGTAGAAATAGTAGTATACCCCCAAGAGACAGCCCTCTATGTTCCCTGCCTAGAAAGATGCTGAGCTCATGTTATGTGCATATTGAAGAGCCTGTGCCATAATGACAGATAATACAGTGGTGCCTCGACTATGACCATAATCTGTTCCAGAAGATGGGCGTAACTCGAAATGGTCGTAAGTCGAAGCATCATTTCCCATAGGAATGCATTGGAACGCGATTAATCCGTTCCGGCCAAAAAAATAATCACCAAAAAAACCACAAAAAAACACCACTCCAAGCCCCATCGGAACGCCATGGGGCTGGGGGAAAAAACCAACCCCCCCCCCCCCGCCAGCTCCATCGGAACGCGATGGGGCTGGGGAAAAAAAATCAAACACACACACACAGCCAGCTCCATCGGAGCGCGATGGGGCTGGGAAAAAAACAAAAAAACCACACACACCCCACGGCCAGCTCCATCGGAACGCGATGGGGCTGGGGAAAAAATAATCAAAAACACCCCCCCCCCCCCCCAGCCAGCTCCATCGGACCGCAATGGGGCTGGGGAAAAACACACACCAAAAAACAAAAAAAAAACCACAGCACAGAAACATAACCCCCCCAAACCCACCCTGCAAAACCCTGTAAATGTACTCACCCAGAAGCAGAAAGCAGCACCAGGCAGTCCGAAGCCTCTCTGCAAACGCGCACACACTAACCGTTGAGGCGAAAGAGCTACAAAGAAGCTCTTCGCCGACCAACGGTTAGCCCTCTAATTTGAATTCCCCGCCTTTTTTCCCTGCCTCTTTTGTTTGCAACTTGAAGCTCCGGCCACAAGTCGAAGCAAAATTTTGCGGCCAGAGCTGGTCGCAGCTCGAAATGGTCGTATGTCGGGACGTTCGTAAGTCAAGGCACCACTGTACTGATTCAGAGGTTCCCTGCCACTCCAAACCTTGCAGTGTTGCACAGGTTCTAGAGCTACATTTACAGCTGCTAAAAGACTTTCCTGACTGTAAGGGCTCCTTGTTTCTTGAAACAGATGCAGTTCAAGGAGAGCCAGCCAGAAATCTATCCTCTCATACTATTACTCACTATTACATGTATATAGTACATGTAATTGTCGAGTGCATTAAAATACACGCTAATATGCATTGCCATGAGTTATGCCTTGCCAAGTCAGGTCCAATTTCTGATATGTGCCTTTTAACACAGATTCTGTTGCCTCAGTTAAGGGGAGTGACGCTTGGCACTGATTCCTTCCCCCCCCCCCACTGTAAAGTCGGTCTTCATGACAGATGCTAACGTTCTGATGTGGCCCAAACAGCTGTGCATCTTCCTTCTGTGTTTTGGCCACAGGGAGAATTTATAGGCTATATGTTTTGTTTCTGTCCTTTAAGGATTTGTTCTTGTTTCCCATTTTCAAGTTTCTCCGAGGCTGTTGAGGAAAGTAGGGAGAGCCAAAATGAGGACGGTGGCACTCACTCCAACTTACAGTGGCGAAGCTGATGCGCTTTTGCCATCTCTGCGAACGGAGGTGTGGAGCTGGGGGAAAGGAAAAGAAGGACAGCTGGGACATGGGGACGTCTTGCCAAGGTAAGAGTTTGCTGAGGAAAACTCCCTTGTGCCTGTAGGCGCTAGCAATGGTGGTGGTGGGCAGTTCATTTGTAGCATTTCACTACGTTTTTAATGCTTCAGTATATGAATGCCATCTTTTATAAGACAAAGCAAGCTGTTGATCAAGATTGTTACCTTGCTTTCTCACCTGTATCAATAATAATATTTTATGCCGCTTAAATCAGTCTAAAGAATATTTATTCCTATGAAGCATTGTGTTGGCTTTTTAGTGTCTGCGCTGATCACCCTGATTTTATTTGATGGATTCACAGGCTCCAACCACTCTGTGTGAAAAGTCTTGATGGAAAGGAAGTAATTCATTTGTCTGCTGGTGGCCGTCATTCTTTGGCACTCACTGCCAAATCACAGGTACGAGGATAATGTGCATTTTGATTCAATTCCAGAACTTAATTTCATTCACTTGTTTTGTTTTCTGGCTCAGACTTGGTGACATCCAGATCTCATTTCATGCTATTGAAAGGAAACTTGTGCAAATGCATAATAAATTTTGCTATCTTTTACATAGGCCTATACAATTTGAATTAATATATTTATTCAGTCTGAGACTTAAAGCATACATGTCTGCATGGAGATTTTTACTGAAATGTAACAGGAAGAGGATATACGCTTCTCCTAAAGTGGAGATAACTACCTAGAGCAGTGGTCCCCAATCTTTTTAACCCCGCAGACTGGTTGGGGAAGGTGGGGCACCCCCCCCCCGCACTCGTGCGCATGCGCAATGGAGTGGGAGAGCGCTCATGCGGGCGTGCTCGTGCGCATGTGTGAAGGAGTGGGAGGGTGCTCTTGTGGGTGTGCGCACGCTCGTGCGCATGCGCGAAGGGCGGTGCGGCGCTCAGGCGGCACTCATGTGCATGCGCGAAGGGGTGGGGAGCACTCGCGCGGGCGCAGGCACACGCGCTTGCACACAGGGGCTGTGCGGGGGGGAGTGCGTGCGGGGGTGGGGGGAGGTCTGGCTCAGGCCATGGACCGGCACCGGGCCGCGGACCGGGGGTTGGAGACCTCTGACCTAGAGGATTGTGGGCAGAATCTATTCTGACTGACCTTCTCCTGAAGGTTCCTCCCCTGTCTGCCATCAGTTGTTGATGGGGTCCACGTGGATTTAATTGATCTCCCATAGATGAATGGGTGCAAACGCAAAGCAGGAAAGGAGAAGGTAGGAAAGAATGGTGGCTAAAGGAGGGGCAAATGTTTTGGACATCAACTCCCAGAGGTCCCTGCCAATAAAGACATAAGGCATATATGCCAATAAATGCCAATAAGGCATTTTGGGAGTTATAGTCTAGAATTTCTGAAGCAATTGAAATTCTTTGCCTGTGGGCTAAAAAATGACAGTTGGAAGAAGTTTGTGGGGAGTGTGGGAATAATAAAGGAGAGGCGAAAAATGAACAAGGAATGTTTAGACTCCTACAAAATTAGAGGATGGGTGAGAAGTAACATGGTGAAAGAGGTGCAAGATACCTGCGGGAGGAACAGAGATCTCTTACCCCAATCTGTTTTAAATAACTGGAATTTAAACAGCCCCCAGTTCCTCCGTTCTAGTACATCATGAGGAATCATGATCTATCTTGAAGCAAATGCATTCAAATGCATTCCCATGCTTGAGGAGATTAAATGAGGGAGGGGAGGCCATAGCTCACTGAGGGATAGGAGATTGAAATAGGCCAGACTGACAGATGTTACAATGTTACAAAACAGAGGCTTCCAAAACTCAGTCCTGCCAGCAGACTACAGTAGTGTGAAATGCTGGCCGTAGTTATTTGGCAGTGAGGCATGGGTACACTGCACATGGCTTCCGTGGGTGCAGTTGGATCCATAAATGGACAGGCCTCTGAACAGAGGGATACTAAATTGTGCCACTGCTGATGCTTCAGAAGCTTGCCATCCCCCCCGCCCAAAGATTAACATACTGTAATCCCTCCCCCTCTTCCTGGAAAATGATATCTGAATGGACTTCTATTCATTCATATTACTGTATGTTACATATCTATCTTGCTTTGACCTGTATACCATAATAACATGGCTCTTCATCCTCCTCCCTCCTTTTCTCCTAATATTTCTTGCAGGTATACTCGTGGGGCAGTAATACTTTTGGACAGCTTAGTCACTCAAGTTCTCCGACCACAGTCCCTCGTCTTGCAAAGGTACATTTTTAACAGTTGGATTCTTTCTCCTAGAATAAAAATCTTTCGTTTAGTTTGAAATTTAGGCTTGCGACTCTGTAGCTGTTAAAGTAACACTGCTTCCTCTTTGGAGGAAAAGGAAGTGTTGGCAGTGATCAACAAATTTGTCTAGCTTGGATAACAAACCAACCCCATTGGTCTCTGGGACCTGTACTTCTTCCTTTGGGTGCAGTCTTGCTCCTGACCTCGTACTGCATCTCCAAAACATGCAGTGCAAAACCATGAACAGTCTCTGACTTCCCTCTGCATTGCCAAGTGTCAGTATGAGAAAGAGGAGGAGGGGGGAATCGATCTTAGCCCTTCTGTCCAGCTTGCAGTTGAAAATGGGGGCCGTCCCTGTAGTTATCTTGCAGTTTGGAGGAACTGACTAGCCCTATGTTGTTGTTGGGATGAGGTTGGCCCTCCCTCTCTAGATCTGAACTGAAGAGGAAGCTTGAGCTTGTTATTTCCTTCCGAGGAGTGGGTAGGTTTTTGAGGACCCCAAGAGAACTGCCAGACGGTGGGGTAGTCTCTAGACTCTTCTGCTCCAGGGCTGGGAAGAAAACACCCAGGCAGGGGCCTGCTTACCAAAGCAAGTGAAAAGCCCAGAATCTGGATGTAGCCACATAAATCTGAAACCTGCAATCATGCAGAAAGGCTAGAGCTTAAGCAAGTGAACTACGAGCAGAATCAGAATCTTTCCAGATTTTGTCAGCAGTGTTTTGACAAAGGAAAATAACATTGCTGTGCTGAATAGGTAAAGTTAAGAGAATGAACACCAGTCACTCACATTGTCTGAGACATGTCCCTGTTCCTTTAAACCGCTGCACAAATCTCACAGATGAAATATTTCAGTCCTTTCACTGTTGTGTTGCAGTAAAACACTATAACATGTACTTTGTTGTCAAGAAGGATTTCATTTTATCCTTATAAATAATATCTACACTTGTGGTGTTGTATTCCAGGTATGCAGTGACCACAGCATCTGGAATATAGCAGCAGGTCCAGATTATTCACTATTCCTAGTAGATGGGGAAGATTTTCAACCTGCATTATATTACAGTGGTCAGGAGGAAAAGGGAGAGGGTGATGTTTCATCTGAAGGTAGTGGACTCAAGAATCCAGTACTGCTGCAAAACTGTAGCAAGGTATGTATAATTGGTGTGTGTGTGTATGTGTTTGTGTGTATATCCATGGAAAACCTTGCTGGGGGGGCTTTCTGGTCAGGACACCATGGGAGTGGTTGAAAAGGTGTGAAATTGCTTTTCTTACCCCCAGTAGCCCATTTTAAACTGAATCCATATCCTACCAAAATTCAGGCATCACCTGGGTGACAGGCCTCCTTTACCTTAGCTACTCTATTTTCTTTCCTCCTTAAATATCCCAAGAGGCTCAAGGCACTACAGGAAGTGCAGGTAGCTGCAATCCACATTTCTTGAAATGTGTTAGAATCATAAGACATGCTCTTGCGTAAACAAAATACAATATACTCATCAAGTACTTAAGATAAACACTGAAGTTGCATGACAAGAACATAATGAATAACTTTTGAAAATGGAACAGTGCTATCCATAATAAGTTGAAATTGTGTGGTCCCTAAGAGTAAAGCAGTGAATTTCATCAAATTATTCTCATTCTATCAACAAGTTTCATAATTTCCTGTATATTTTCAAAAAGGAAAATACTGTAGCTTCAGACTGTTATAATCGAAAGATTATGTAGGGCATTTTTCTTAGTGCCGCAGTAAAAAAAATAGTAGCTACTACCACATTTGTGGTCATTGTGCTCTATTGTTTTAAATGTGTTTTAGTATTGATTTTATTTACTGTTTTTAATATAATACTTGTTTAATTCTTTTTAAAATATTTGTATACTTACTGTTTTTTAGCTTTTAAATATTGTCTTTTTAATGATGTAAACACCTTGAGTCCTTTTCGAGGAGTAAGGCAGGATAAAAACAAACAAATATATTTTCTTCTTAGCACTTGTACAAGGTGTGAACACAAAACCAAGCAGAGATGTTCTGTAGTTGTGAAGAATGTTAAGCCTATGATTGTTTATCATATGTAGAACATTTTACTGAGCATTCAGTTCTAATTTCTAAGTTGAGAAAATGGTCAGGAAAATATTGTCAGGAGTGCTTTCAGATACTGTTATAAGGAAAACCTTATTTCTTTTTGTGATCTTTGTGACTCACACAATGGGTCTCACATCCATGCAGATCCTAAGTCTTGTCTCAGTGGATTTTAAAAACAGTTTGTCTTTCTTCCAGCTAGGGTATATTAGCAGCGTGACAGCAGGTGGCAGTAACTGTTTGACTTTAGTGGACAAAAACATTATGGGATACATTGCTAGCTTGCATGAGTTGGCTTCAACAGAGAGACAGTTTTACTCCAAACTAAGTGCTATAAAGTCTCAAGTTCTCCGACCCCTCTTGGGATTAGGTAAGAAATTGTATTTCGCAGCTTTATTTTCTGCCTCTGACCGAGTGTGAAGATCTTAGCACCACTGCCTTTTATTTGCATTCCTTTGAAAGAGAGTGCCGTTGTCAATCTTGCTGTCTGCTTTACTGTGGTACCCAGACCTCTCTAATCAGAGATCCTGCCCCCACCAGCCGTGCATTGTGTTTGCCGAGCTACCTTTGTGCTCACTCGGCGCAGTGCTGCATCTCCCGCTGTTCCCAGATAGAATGCTACTCCTTTAATACTTAATACATCCCTGCTCTCTTACCAGCTGAGCCTTGGGGCTTCGCTGGCAGCCTTGCACTCTATATTTTACATAGCTGCAGTATCTTTGACTTCACTCCTTCACTCCACAGCAGGCTTCCAACCCTCAGGCAAGACTCCTGCTGCCTTCTTCATGGCCACCCGGTCCTTGCAAATTCTCCCTTAAGCTTCTCACACCTGCTGATCTCCTGCTGCTCGTCCAGACCCCCCCTCCCTTCTCTAGCACAACCGTTTCTCTCGTAACTTGTGTGTGGAGGGTAACTATCTTGTGCTCCTAGCGTAAAGTGCCCTGGCTTTATGCTTTTATCCTGATAAGCAAGTTTCCTTTAGCAAGAACAACATAAATTGGTCACTGGTTAATAGCGTTCTTTATGAGCTTGTGTAAAATTAATGCCCTGATAACCTTGGTTTATTTCTGTTTCTGATTTATGAGCCAGTAACTATTTCACGTCTAAGTATCCTTGTACACATATGTATGGCTTGCTTTCTTCTTTTGCAGATAATTTAGGTGCTGCTTCAACCATCAAGCTCTTGCAAGAAATGGCAAGTACATTCAGCAAGCTGTGCTACCTAATAGGTCAGCATGGAGCCTCTTTGACTGGCTTTCTGAAAGGGTTAAAAGAGGCAAAGAACTTGGCTGTCCTGAAGCATTCAAGTCTCTTTTTGGAAAGTTACACTGAGCAAGTATCTAAATTTATCATTCTCATTTTCTGGAGATTTTATGGTTCTGTGCAGAAGAGGGTGGGAAATGGGTATAGGTATGGATATAGGTAAAGAAAACCCCAAGTGCATAGAGTTTTTCAAAGGATCATGCTTAATGGTCTCAATCCAATTGCTACAGCTTGAACAGGCCAGTTGAATTAGTTGGTGAGTGCCAACTCTGCATTTGTGTAAATAGTGCAATAGGTCTGCTTTATTTGGGACCAGCTGTTGGACTTAGTTCACTGTGTTCTGTGTTAAGCACTTGGACCCTAAGGCTGCCCTCTATCTTCGTCAAAATCTTAAAGCAGACTGCTTGAGCTATACTGCTTCAAACAATAGGCAGAGAATGAAGCCAGTCTTGTGTCAGTCTTCAGCACAAAAGCCTCATGACCACATTCATGGCTGAGTTATTATGAAAACAGAAGAACTGGGTATTTTGAATTCTCCAACATAAATTACCTGCTGCTGTGGATTAAATGGAATATTAAAGCTGCTAGTCATTAATCTTTTAACGAGGCAGTCCAGCAAGAATTCATCCTGTGAAATTTCTGCTCTTTTCAGTGCAGCAAATAAGTGAAGATGTGCAAGCCACAGTATAAATTGACATTGTACCCAGAAAAGGTGCTTGGAAGATTGCATTCTTTGTAACATTTCCATTGTTCAAAAATGGGGGGTGGGCACAGTATATTTTCATCTTACCTTTTTGAGGTAGGATTCGACATTGCCCAGCTTCACTTCTCCAATTATTTGAGATGCCTTGGCTCCCATGGGAGGTTCTGCATGCTGTGTTTTCCATCTACTGGCTTCTCACAAATGTTGTGGGGGTGGAGGGAAAGCTAGCATCCAGAAGAGCCACAATTTGGACAGGTTGTTAGTCAGCAAACTGGGAAAGAGCTATGTTGCAAAGATAATGTGGGCAGGGTCTGGGCAGTATTGGTTAAGGTTGATTTGGGCCAGAAGAGGTGGTTTCTGCCCAATCCTTGGCCACTCCCATCCAGAAAATTCATTATGTTGTTGTTGTTTTTAAATGCCAATTATTCTCACTTTTCTTCAACTTCTCTGGTTTAGGTATAGCACTTCCTTGACCAATTTTCTGGTAATGGGAGGATTTTCACTTCTTGCCAAACCAGCAATGTAAGTTGTCCTGAGGTTGAGTCCATCAATCTGTGTTTGGGGTGATAAGTGTACTGCTCATATACATCACCCCACAGTGCTTAAAGCACCCTTTGGGCAGTTTACAATTTAATTATTCAGGCTACATGTTGCCCCCCTCCGACAAGCTGGGTACTCCATTTTACCAACCTCAGAAGGATGGAAGGCTGAGTCGACCTCAAGCCAGTTGCCAGAATCGACTGCTGACCATGAGCAGAGTTTTGACTATAATGCTGCGTTTTAACCCCTGCGCCACGAGGCTCTTTGTGGGCCCACTTTCATGGTGTCTGGGAGTTCTGCTAGGATGTGTTTTAATTCTGCATAGCATCCATCTTGGTGGGGGAAAAACACTGTGTTTTCTTTGAGACTTGGCCTGATTGGGATGGTCTCTGGTTTCCTTGCTTGCTGGGATTACAGTAAGGGTTGCAGAGTGCTTCTTGCCTACCAGGGATGTTGGCAAATCTTTGAGTCTGAGTCCCAAGTCTGAGTCTTTGGGTCCAAATCCCAAGTCAGAGTATCATGTTGTTTGTGTCACACACACCCTGGGGTGGGGCAAACGACTCAAGACCTGGACTCGAGGCTTGGGACTCAGGACTCAGACCAAAAGACTCTGACTGCGCATGCACTGCCAACTGATGGGACAGTGCATGAACAGAGACAGCAGGCCTGGACGGGACTCCGGGCAGGCACATACGCATGTGCAGAGACAGTGGCTCAACTACCCTTCACAGAGCTGGCCCCTACCTCTGCGCATGTGCCGGCCTATCAGCTGAACGATGGGTGCATGGGCAGAGGCAGAAGCGTTGCCTCTGAGAATGGTGGTGGCAGGACCAGGAGCAAGTAGGGAAGCCCATCCCGGATAGGGACTCAAAACATGATTCAGAAAAATGAGTCCAAGTTGCAAGTCAAGTCCAAGTCTCTTTTTAAAAGACTTAATTCAAGTCCGAGTCAAGTCACCAATGGAACTTAAGTTGGACTTGACAGCGAGTCACAACTTGTGAGTCCCCATCCCTGTTGCCTACTTCTGTGTTGTTTCATGCTGTTTCTGGTAACAGTGAGGGGATGCTTTACTCTTGTGTGTTTTCTCCTCATAGGCCTGTGCTCCTGGGGAAAAAGATGGAACAAGAGATGCCCTCTAGTAAATAATTGTGCATATACCAGCATGTTCTGGTTTAGGTTATTGTTCTTCCCATTGGATTGGGGCAAGCACATATACTCACTCACACAACAGAAGCAAGCAGACCTGGCTGCATGCTCTGCATTCCACGATACATTCCCAGCCAATCTTTACTTCTCTCTCTCTCTCTCTCTCCCCCACCGCCCCCAATTCTGGCTTGTGTGGTGCTGCCTCCCATCATTCCTCTGGCTAACTGTTGCACTGGTTAGCCTCTGTTTAACTACCTTAAAGGTCTGGATTCTGATGCAGAGCAGAATTATAGTAGCCAGAGGCAGTACGCTAGGTGCCCTAGGTGTCCCCACTCTCTGAAGCAACTGCCTGTCCAACAAAGATGTACATGGCAGCTGAAAGAAAAAGCCAAAATGCAGGCTGAGAGTAGAGGCAGAGGGAGGGTGCCACCGTTAGTGCTCCTGAGCATCTGCAACTTACCTGCGCCCAAAGGCTGTGGCTTCTTGGCAGCTAGAGGGAGCATTTGCAGGATAGGTGTGGTGGACGTCTGAAAATATGCAGGGTGTCCCTTGAAAATATGCAGGCAGTCCCTATGACAGTGGTGGTGGGGGGGGAATAGCTTCCTTTAACCCTAAATTGCTTTGCTCATTTTGACGATCAGTCAGAAGCACTGAACCCCTCACCCTACAGTTTCCCTGTTCTCAAGTCTCTCATTGACTCTCTCTCTCTTTGCATTTCTTCTGCTTTACTAGTTGCATAGGCTACAGTTGCCTAAGCCAGCTGAGCCAGGAGGCAAGGGCTGGGGTTGAATTTGTTGTGCCTCAGGGACACTCATCACAGAGGGTGCAGCAGTCATTAGGTCTGTAGAACTGTTGCAAATGTAGAATGGAAAGAGATTTTAAAAGACATCCACTAAAATTGGTAGCAGCATATGTCCTTCTCTAACTGGGAGGAGGTCACAACTGGGGTAGCCCAAGGCTCAGTCCTGGGCCTGGTGCTCTTCAATATTTTTATTAATGACGTGGATGAGGGAGTGCAGGGAGTGCTTGTCAAATTTGCAGATGATACCAAATTGGGCGGAATAGCTAAAACCCTAGAAGACAGAAAAAAAATTCAAAATGACCTTGATAGGATGGAGCACTGGGCCGAAAGCAACAGAATGAAATTCAACAGGGATAAGTCCAACGTACTGCACCTCAGGAAAAAGAAACCAATTGCACAGTTACAAGATGGGGGATAGCTGGCTCAACAAAACTACAAGCGAGAAGGATCTTGGAATTGTTGTAGATCACAAGCTCAATATGAGCCAACAGTGTGAGGTGGCAACAAAAAAGGCAAATGCTATTTTAGGCTGCATTAATAGAAATATAGTTTCCGAATCCCGCCAGGTGCTCGTCCCCCCTCTATTCAGCACTGGTTAGGCCTCACTTTGAGTATTGTGTCCAGTTCTGGACACCACACTTCAAGAAGGATGCTAACAAATTGGAACAAGTTCAGAGGAGGGCAACAAGGATGATCAGGGGGCTGGAAACCAAGCCTTATGAGGAAAGGCTGAAAGAATTGGGCATGTTTTTAGCCTTGAGAAAAGAAGGCTGAGTGGTGATATGATAGCACTTTTCAAATATTTGAAAGGCTGTCCTACAGAGGAGGGGCAAGATCTGTTCTCGATCATCCCAGAGTGCAGGAAACTCAACAATGGGCTCAAGTTAAAGGAAGCCAGATTTCGGTTGAATATCAGCAAAAACTTCCTAACTGTTAGAGCAGTACGACAGTGGAACCAGTTACCTCAGGAATTCAAGAAAAACTTGGATAATCACCTGGCAGATATGCTTTGATGGTATTCCTGCATTGAGCAGGGGGTTGGACTTGATGGCCTTGTAGGCCCCTTCCAACTTCACTTTTCTATGATTCTATTCCTTCCATTTCCACAAGGTTTTCTAGTATCTGGGGTATAGGCTGCAATCTTTTTGCTAGAAAGATCCACTAGAATAGGCACGTTGAATCCATGGGGATTTAGTGAATCAGTTCTTCTATGAGTGGCATTGATTCAAATGGGCCTCTAGCTGTGACTTTAGTGTAGTAAATCATAACTAGAGTAGGCCCATTTGAATCAATGGAACTTGTGGATGAGTTGACTCACCAAATCCCCATTGATTCAGTGGATCTACTTCAGTGCAATTTTCAATGTAAAGAACAGGATTTCAGCCACCGTGTCTTTCTAGTTCCAATTTTGCCATTCCTAGTATTGTTGTTTCTCTTTTTCAGTGTCTCAGAAATCAGGGTTATGACAAAGGAATGCAAAATTTCATTGGGATGTAATGGTGAACTATTCAAGCTCTGCTATTTGTGTAGTCACGCACACAAAAAAAGAATTTTGCCTTTTAAAACTAGTGCACTGACAGAGGAATGCAGATTTAACTGGTATTGTTAGGTTTGGCCTAAATTCTGCCACAAATAATGGAATTATAGCAAACATCGATGGCACGTGAATACTAATCTCAAGTATGGTATGTAGTAATAAGGACCTTACCTGGTGGCCAGCATCTCATTAGGCAACTCTGTTCTTATTATGTATGTGGGAAACTACAGAAGTGTTTTCACGATTTGTTCCACAATGCAAGTCAAAGGCCGCAGGAATGTCTCTCTGTGTACAATGGCTGTATGTTCAGAATGAGAGATTGAGGCAATGAGATCCTTTCTTCCGGATATGAATGTCACTGGTTAATTGTATCTTCTCTGACTCTATGCTCTTTTAAGTAATTCATTGTTAAAGGGAAGAAGAAACTCACCAGGACTCCTCATTGTCAGGCAACTTTTGCTATATTTCCTTTGAGATATTAGCTGAGACTTGGTCTTAATGATAGCTCTGCTAGTCCTTGATGCTTGTGTATTGTGAGTTCCAAGTGTTGATCTCAAAGCATTTAAAAAATGCAAACTATCCAGATGGTTAGTCTGTGTAGTGGCCATGAACTGAAGTGTTCTGATAAAAACAGCACCTTTTTTCTTCCATGTGGTTAAAAAATGAGGAGTTGTGGAACCAGGGAAAGTCTCTGCGTTTGATGCTTCTTTGGCAGCACCTCATTAATCATGTAGAGTGGCCCTGCTGTTTGGTTCCCTAGCTACTCTTTTGTTCAAAAAGCTTTGATTTGTCTCCTCTGCCTTGCTTGCTCCTTTCCAGATTTTCACCTTCCTAACTTGTTTCATAGCTGTATAAATATAGGGATAGCGGAGTTTCTAGATGGAGTCCACAGTACAGAGGAAGGCAAGATTAGTAAACTTTTTATCTTCACTATTGTGCTTTAGCATAGTATTACTTTTAATTTCTTTCTTTCTGGTCGTCACTCTGAAAACATAATAGTCTCAAAATGCTTGCTTCTTTTAAAAGTGTGACTTAAATTCATCATATAGCTATTTGTTTCTAGCATTTTTATTACTAAAAGCCAGCACCAAAGCATTACAACACATCTGTTTTTCTTTGTAGGGATTTCTTAAGTAAAAACCAGACATTGCTTCAGGATCTTTCAGAGACAGCCGAGGAAGCTGAGCCATTAGTGGAAGTTCTCAATGCTCTGTTTTTCTTGCCACTCAGGCGACTTCATACTTATGCTAGAGTTTTGCTAAAGCTTGCTACATGTTTTGAAGTGGTAAGTAGATGGATATCGTAGTTTCATTAAGTAAAAAATAGTTTGGTGTTTTTTATATACTTTGTGATTAATAAAACATACCATGAAAATACTGTGGCAAGAATCCAGTGAGTGCTGGAGGTTCAACTGACAGAAATGCTTCCATCAATGGGACTGAGTAGCAGGGAAAGATTCCCACCTCTTCCTTCCTTCCCCCCGTGCGTACCCCAAAACTACCTCTGAATTCTCCACAATCACTTGTTAGGTATTGTGAGGGTCTGTAAGGAGAGAGGGGGGAAAGTGTGTTCACATTAGCAAGTATCCACCAATAGACAGAGACCTGCTATTCCGCCTTTATTATTTTTACTTTTAGTGTAGCTGCTGGGTTTGCATGTGTGCACACAAACATGTACACAAATTATACTGTTCAATAGAATGAGGAAAAATATAGGTAGAAGTGAAATTTTTCTGAGGAGCACAGGAATCGGCCAGGAAATGTTTTTGGTTCATAACACATAAGAATTTCAAAAACCTCTGAGGCTTAGGTACTTTGCATATTTGGTTTATGGTCATGGTTCCAAATGCCTGTAGCTATTAACTTCTTCACCTATATTAATTACTTTATGTAGTATGGAATAACAACCCTAAATTCAATGAAACTTTTACATGAGTCAGTAATCTGGAGATTCTTCATGCTTTGTGGCAGGGGTCTCCAAACTTTTCAGCATGAGGGCCACATCATATATTTTCCACATTTTTTAGGGTCGAAGGAACACGCACGCACGTGTATGCACGGGCTGAAGGGAACGGACCTGAGCCTGTGACGTTTGCCAGGCCAGATAAAAAGGCAAGGCGAGCCGTATGTGGCCTGCGGACCGTAGTTTGGAGACCCCTGCTCTTTTGGAATTACACTATATAAAGTTACTGTTTATTATCAGTCTGTGAGAAGGAGCCATTTAGCTGTGTAGGTTATTCTCTTCTGCCATAGGGTGAAATCTATCAGAAGAGGAGCTTTTAACTGTGCAGGTTTATCTCCTTCTCTAGTTCTTCTCCTGTCTTTTCCCAGGTCATTTGCATCTTGCTGTGTTGATAATACATGCTTGTGGTTACAGAAATTATTTGTTCTAACTCTCCATAGAGTTATTTCTCTCTCTCTCTTCTTTGTCTTTTCTTGGGTTTTAAATACTTTAGTGTCAGTTGCAGTTCTCTGCTGTTTCCCCACTGCTTCATTTTCCCACTGTCTCTCTATTTTTTTAATCCCATTTTCCCATTTGTTTACAGTATCCCCTGTCAACAAATCTGACAAGTCTTTTCCAGATTTACCGCAGAGTCAGACAAATCCCAGACACATCTGCTTCTCTTAAGACTGCTTACATGCTCCTTTTTGCCTTCACTGGACGCCAGTTGGAGCTGTGGACAACTGCTTCTCTGCTGGCAGTGGTCACTTGAGAGCCCTTAGCTGAGGTTCTGCATAATTAGTGGATTTATAGCTGTACAAAAGTGCAGCTAAAATATTGTGCAGCAGTGTCAAGTAATCCAGCACATCAAGGGGAATCTCAATACAGAAACAGACTTCATTGGCATGAATATCCTCAGTCCCAGAGAGAGGAATCTAAATCCATTGGTGTTCAAACGAATTCAGCATAGATTGAGCTTGATGTTGGTGGACCTGTTTTCAGTCAGCAGCTACATGAAATTCTTTATCAGGTTCCAGAAGAGCAGGGTGGGAAGTCAGGATACTTTCCCGATATCCTGGCCACCCAGTATTCACTATGCCTTTCCTCCAGTTCCTCTGATTACCAGAGTCCTCCATGAGATCCCATGAGAGCAAGCCATGGCAATTCCAATAGCTCCTCACTGTGCATTCAGGCTGAGGTTTTCTGAAATCTTCCACCTAGCAATCAAGATTCCATGATCTTTCCAGTTCTACCATACCTCCTAACACAGGGACCATTTGTCATCCTCACTCAGATTGGCTCTGCTTAGCCCATAAAGATAGACTCCTACTTGAAAGTGGCTTGCTCTGACAAAGTAGTGAATAAGTCGTCTTCAAAATATCCTTCCACTCTCTGCATCTGTGTGATGACTTGGGAAGCATTTCTCTTTTGCTGTAGGTGGAAATCTGTTTCACATTCTTCTACAGTCATCTCAGAACTTCCTGTTATCTAGACCCGCTCCTGGGGTTTGGTCTAGGGACGTCAAGCGACAAGCCCTCTCTTTTGTTCTGTCCAAGCAAGGCAAGGCATCTGTTGACACCTATTCCTACTTTAAGCGTTTTCATAGAGGGGTAGAGCAGATCTCTAAAAACAATCTAGCCAGGTAGATGAGGGCCTAAGTTTCCTTGGTCTGTGAAGCTTCTCATGTTCTCAAACCTAAAAATGACATGGCTTATTCCACCAATGTCATAGCTTCTGTGACAGTCTTTTCTATGGATGTCTCTATAGCAGGATTTTGTAAAGTGGTGGATTGGTCTAATCCCTCAACCTTTACAGACCATTAAAGACTTGATTCATATGCTTCTGCTGAGGTTGCTTTTGCTGGAGAGTCCTGCAAGTTATACCAGAGGGAAATTTTGAACCTTTTGAATACTAGCCACCTTCCCACCCTTTTTTCCTGATTGCCTGTTTAAGCCTCACCCTGATGGAGGGCTGCTTCCCACCAGTGGTGTATTGGTTACTTACTGTGAAGTCCTAATGGTATCTATAAGGAAGGAGACATCCAGCCCCACCCAATGGTGGCTGTTACACTTACCTATCTGAGTTTATTCTAGGTCCTTCTCCTCATTAGTTATCACTACTTTTCTCTCCGTCTTTTTCCCTGCACTGCGTTTCTGAGCTTGCAGTCTACAGAACTGCAGGAGGAGAAGCTCTTTGTACACTGGAAGTCAGTTGGTTAGAAAACTCAATGGAGTCATGAGGTTATGAGCTCCCAAATTGTTGCAGGAATACAACTTAAAATGTAAGCACTGCCAGCATTCTGGCTTTTATCAGTTCACCTCTTTAATAAAGACTCTCAACACATCTTCAGTGTCTCAGGGTCATACAGAACAATTTTATTTCCTCATGATTTATGACCCTCAGTGATTTTCCTAATAATAGCAGAATGAAATAACTGAAGGGTATTAGGATAAGCCTGCGGGAACCCAAGTCGTTTGCCAATCTTACTTTAATTGTTCATTCTCTGTAGACGTCTCCTGAATACCAGAGTCTTCAGGACTCCAGCTCTTGTTATGAAACCTTGGCAGTCCACCTGAGCAGAAGAAGAAAAGAAGCTGAATATACACAGGGCTTCTGGAAGACCTTTCCTGGGAAAATGACAGTATGTTGACTTGGATGTCCTGTTAACTAATTATATTCTCTGCTAACTGCACTTCAGTGAAAACATAGTAGTTTCCTTCCCTTTCCTTACCCCTTTTCTATACTAACAACACTTCATTTTCAAAAAATGGTTATCTTTAGCTAATGTTTCTTTTTACTTATTAATCATTACAGTGTTTATTGCCATCAAGAAGCAGATATAAACCCCAGCTGTGGTGCATGACTCATCCTAGAGTTAATGACCCTAGGTTGTTATTAATCGTCAAGTTTGTTGATCTCTCTTTTCAATTATAGGATTCTCTGAGGAAACCTGAACGACGACTAATCTGTGAAAGCAGTAATCGGGGATTGTCCCTGCAGCATGCTGGGAGATTCTCAGTGAACTGGTTCATCCTCTTTAATGATGCATTGGTCCATGCGCAGGTGAGCCTTCATTGCACACCTAGAACTGAGGAGCATTTCCGTTATACTTGGCTGACTAAGGCAGCAGGGGTAATTTTCTTAAGGGATATTTTCAGAAGATACATAGTAGTAACTGATTACTGGATGTTTTTGAGCGGTTGTGGAAGGCTATTTTCAACATTACATTGCTGTTCTCACTCTAGTTGTGTCTTCCATAGCAGCATCTACAGAAGAACAGATAAAACAAATAATTGAAGGCCATCGGGGTAGCTTTGTGAGCTTATCCAGGGGATGTGAGTTTTGGGAGCTGGTCACTTTTGTCATTTTCATTTCCCACTACACCACTTTCTTTTTCCTAGCTTGCCAAAAGAGAATGAGGCCTGTTCTTTGCCCTACTCTCAAAGTTCTCATTTTGTCATTCACTAGCATTAGGCTGACAGACTTCAAGTTGTAGGCATTTAAGCTACCACCACCTTTTCCCCACAACATACACTGAAAGCCAAAGGTTCTGCTAATTAAAACATTTATCCCATTTTTCCTGCTATAGATTGATGGGGAGGTTGGAAAAGACTTTGTGATCCGTGCATATCAGAGTTGACACTTTCCGTCACTCACATATAGGATGGGATGTATCACACTGTTGTGATTCACAGACAATTTGAAAAATTGTGTTTTAGTATGAAGCAGGTTTCCTGTCTGCTATCCAAACTGAACTCAAGAGTGTCACAGTCAAATCAGGAGCTAGTGTAAGGTTTGGCTGCACCTTCTAATAACAAATACTGTTCGCAATCTGGTTTAGTGTCTCTTTCCAAAGGGGGTGGGGGAAAATAAAGGAAGAACACTCATAACAATCAAATGTAATCATAGTATGATGATTTCTTTCTTGTTCCTTTGTAGTTTTCAACCCATCATGTTTTCTCCTTGTCCACACTCTGGGTAGAACCTGTTTCAGAAGAGTCTGGAAATATGTAAGTATTTTGGGCCTACTACTCAAAGACTTTTAAAAAAATACTCCAGCCTTATTCTACTCTTGGATCTTTTATCATATTGGTTTTAAAGCCAGTATCCTGCTTGTTCATGGTTAGTGAGGTAAAATTGTCCCAGGTGTTGATTTGGCCCTTGATTTTGTGGATTGGCTGATGCTGAAATTATTGAGGTTGGATGTCAGACATACAGATATGATGCACAAGCCTAGTCTACATTTCAGTATGGCTTCTTTAAAGGAGGTTACACATTTCTCATGTTTAGATAGTGTGAGGCTGGGAGTAACCCCAAGGGTACTCTGCAGAGTGTACCGTCCGTCTCTCCCAGCAGAAAGACGGAGGACGAAGTGGCAACCATTGTAGGAGAGTTAAGGCGGTTGAAGATAGAGTCAGAAACACCAGAGGGCGCCAGTTTGGCGGGAAAGAAGGAAGATAAAAAAGAGGATGATAAAAAAGGAAAGGACAGTTCAAAGGAGGAGGAAGAAGAAGCTTGTTGGGCACAGGAGAGAGTAGAACAAGAGGAGGATTTGGTAGAGATAGTTCAAGAAGACCCCCGGACAGGGGAGTGAGTAGAGTTCAGAGTTCCTAGGGAGTACGCAGAAAGGGAATGGAAGAGACAAGTGTATAGAAAGCCACCTTATTGGGAGGAGACGGAAGAAAGAAAGCAATGTAAAGAATACAAAGCCTGGCAGCAAAGAGAGGTCCAGAGACGAGAGCAAAGGAGATGTATGGAGAACCCTGGGAGATCCCGTGGGGCCAGTCCCTTCTGACTGAGATGGAGGCAACAACCGGGCAAGAAGGTTTGGGAGCCGCAGGTGGGCTGGGTTTACCACCCTCAGCAATAATGTTAATGGACCAGGCACCTGATGTATCGGGCACCATACCTAAGTGGAGCCAGGGAGTTACGAGTTCTTCACCCCTATCGTTCAAAGGGAATTTGACGCGTTTTGAGAAGGTTAAAACTTATGACTTATTGTTGAAACCAGAATCAGAAAGTATACATATAAATGAAGCAGAAGATTTGTTAAACAATAAACCCGTTTTATTTGAGGATTTTGGTGTGCAGCAATCTTCTTTGAGTCAAAAAGTGTTGAAAGAGGTAAAGGACACGGGACAGGATCACAGATAGGTAGGAATATATGATGATTTTCCTCAGCCCCTTGTATGCAGAGTTGCATGCATAGGGAAGGGGGTGGAATTGTACAGGGTGATATTGTTTCAGGATTCACCAATAGGAGTGTCTTGGATTTAATCTCTTTCAACTCCTTCTCTTTTTAAAAAAGCAACTTATGGATGTGAGAATAGGCCCCAAAAATGTCAGAGCAAAGCTTGGTGCTTTTTTAGGCTGAAATCCTATCAGTCTGTGCAGCATAAGTAAGCAATTGTGCAAGTGAGCCTGTCTCCACTCCTGTCCATTTGTCATGTTTCTCAGTGCTTTCCCAAGCCAAGGAAATAGTTGTGTGTCTGTCTGCACAATGAACAGCAAGTGACAAGGGAAAATCCACTGCTCACAATATGCACATGGTTTTCCCCCCATAGGATTTTAGTCCTAGAAACTGGAAGGTTTGCTAAGTAGAACTTCTGATAGTTTGCAGATCCAACAGAGATAAAATAGAATACGCCCAGTTAAGCAGAAATTTACAACTTCACTCAATCTGGATAATTTGTATAGGGTGTAGTACTTTTTAATTTAATGTTTCATTTCGTTTTCGCACATATTCTCCATATATTTGCGCAAACAGTTGTGCTTAGGAATGGAAATGAAATGAAATACTTATGTGATACTTTATTATTACAATTGGTTCTCAATTTTTTATAGTTTCAGAATAAAACAATTAATTAGAGAATACAAGTGTTTTGGATTTGAAAGTAGGATATCAATTTTAGCCAGATGTTGGAGGAAAAAGGAGAAGCAGTAGTACATGATTCTTTCAGTCTGTTTGCTTGATTGGTATTAATTTTTCCTTTGCTAGTTGCAATAATCTTTTCAACTATTTTAAAACTTTACTCTTCTGCCATGTTCTTTTTCATTGAACATCATTAGTTCTTGTTTATTTCTCTCAATTTTATCTGCCTATATTTTCTTCCTCTTAGGAATGGTTTGAGAATCACTACACCTGAAGAACAGTTCATTCTTGTTTCATCAACACCACAGGAAAAGGTAAACAAGACTACTGCTTTTCCCTGCCCTTTCCTTCCTTGCTGTTCATAAGGTGGGTTAGTTAGTGAAAGTTGTATTCACATGGAGTAGCAGTTGGCTTACCTGCAGGAACATCTTAACTGCTCTAGCTGTTTCTTCCTTTGGGGTTAAGGTGCAGAGTAAGTGTCTGTTCTTACCTTGTTTCATATAGTGACAGAGGGAATCAAACTATAACACGGATTCCTGATAGCAACAATATGCAGTATGGCTGTGCAACACCCTTCCCTAGGCGGAGGGTCAGATTAGAGGGTTGGTCTTCATATAGTGGCTTGTAATCCACTGTGGACACTCTCAGACCTAAGATGATTCACACTGGTGAATGCCAATATGTTTTTTCTTCTAAGTTTAGAAGCAGAAAAACAGGTAGGGGAAGATGGCTACAATAGAATATTGTGTCAGCAGATTAAAAACTGGGCTTGTGCTACAGGTAGAATGTAAACATATGGTTAAGACATGATAGTCCTGTGATTTTTATCATTCATGGATTCCATGACCCCAGCAGGTCTATGAGATATTCTCCAAGTGATTCCTGCAGTCTTCCTATAAAAGTAGCTGTGGAAAGAGAGGAGAAGGGGGAACTCTGAGGGGCAGGCAAGTCTTTGAATTCTTTTACTGCAATTGTTTCAGACTAAGTGGTTGCGATCCATAAGCCAAGCTGTGGATCAAGCCTTAAAGGGGACGTCTGACTTGCCTCCTTATGGGGGTAGTGGAAACATTCAGAGGCAAGAGCCCCCCATCTCACGGAGTGCCAAGTACACCTTTTACAAGGACCCTCGGCTTAAGGATGCCATTTACGATGGACGATGGCTTTCTGGCAAACCACATGGCAGGTGAAAACGTGCACATCTTTTTATATATTGACCAGTTAGAGGGCATACTGTTTACTTAAACTGATTGTAAATAAGAAGTGAAAAGAAATGTGTGTGCTTTTCCTATAACAATTAACAAGTGAAGCGGAGCCTGTATTAGACTTTTTTTTTTAATTGAATAAAACATAACGAAGCATGTTGACAGCTTCTATCCTTGTGCCCATTTTCCCTGAGCTCTAAAAGCTAGCCTGAAACTGCCTAGTCATCCCTGAAATAATCCTGCATAAAGTACTTAATGATGCTCCCAACAAGGCATTTGTATAATTTATGGTTCTCTGTCTGTTTCAGAGGGGTCTTAAAATGGCCAGATGGAAGAATGTATTCTGGCATGTTCAGAAATGGCCTGGAAGATGGGTAGGTAGAATGACAGGAGAATGGCAGGTGTCAGCTGGGTGAGGGAGGGCAGCAGGTTTATCACTCAAAATATACTTGCCACCAACAAGATTGGTAAGTACTTTGCCTTTCAGTGGGAGTTGTATGATTTTGATCAACGTTCCCTCTAAGCTGCGCAGTGTTGTGTCAGGTGTGTGCACCCACAGCCAGTGTTTCTGCCCCTTTGGTTCCAGTCGCGGCCAGAGCTGGGTGGGGGGCAAAGCTATGTGCACAGAGAGTGGAGCCCCTCCCAGTGGGGACAAAAATTAGAGAGAGCATTGGGAGTAATCCTTTTAATTTGACTATAAAATGAGTATTTGGTCATCATCTAAAATTAACTTTAGTCACTGTACCAAAGTAGGGGTTTAAATTTTTTTTAAAGACTGCTTGTTAAGTGATATGGGTGTCATGAAAATGTTGTTTGTTGTGATGATTGGAAATCTAAGTGGGTTCAGATATCTGTATATTTATTGTCCTGTGGCCTACTTTGTCACCGATTACTCTAGTGAAAGAAGTAAAAATGTTTTTGAAAGGAACCTTAAAAGTTCCAATGATCTTTTTGAGTACAAAATTGGTGGAGTATCTACATATTTCACAGTAGGAATAGACATGCATCTACCTTTCTCAGTGGCCTCAGTCAAGCATTTTGAAAAGTTTTGGCATCTGTGGGTTACTGTTGTCTTTTCTAAAAATGTTCAGTGGGCGTAACATATGAGTAGTCTTCTGTCAGACAAGTCATTAGTGTTCTTATTTTTGACATCAATATGGTATCAAAAATAAGACAATTGAAGTTAACATGAATGCTTGGAATTGTTGAATGGATTATTATATAGGTACACCTGTGTAGTTCCTTCACTAGGGTAATTACTAGGTACTAATAGGAAATAGGCTGATGCAACATAAATGTATTGTATGATTTATACATTGACACTTTTGTCTTCTTTACGTATAATTCACCTGTACATATTGACTCAGAAGTAAGAGCTACCCAGTCTGATGGATCTTGCTACAACATATACATATACAGGATTGCTGACCATGTTATAGGTTTGATGTGGTAGTGATGAAGCTATTGTGGCTTATTTTTTAGGCTGTATTTTGTCATCTGGTTGTTCATGTCTATTGTGTCTGTTTGCTTGTTTTCATAATGGCAGACATGGTGAATATACAGTACCAAACAAAATACTGAAAAAGAGTGACCACTATGTTGGATACTGGAAGGAAGGCAAAATGTGCGGACAGGGCATCTACAGGTAATACGCATACAACATGTAGATGATTTTGAAGGACAGAATGTATGGTCCTGGAGAAAATTGGAATTGAATTTACAATAGATTTCAAAGACCTATTTTACACACAGTGCATTTCATATATGAGGTACACTTTCTTGTAGGGAATAGTATAAGACACCTGTGTGACAGGCACTCACATAGATATGTGAACACCGTCTGGGTCCTGGCCTTAAGCACACAATGAATTATACTTAATAAACATCTTTGCAACAATTTACACATAGGTTTAATCTCAGTTGCTGTTGCCGATTATAGAATTATAGAAGCCATAATAGAACACATGAGATTTCTATCAGGTGGTGTGACGATGGGAATGTCCATGTTACTGAAAATAATCTCTCACATTCCTTTTAGAATGTGCAAGTACACATGTATATACTGTACTTTCCCTCCTGTTTTTCATTGGTGGAGGAATAAACGCCTTTTAAAAAAGATCACGTCCTAAACCCTTCTGGGCTTCTGCTTTTCAAGAATAGAAGCAGAACATGTGGAGAAAGTGCCATTTATTACTGAGAAATTCTCAGGTTCTGTATGCAGAGAGACAGATAGATGTTTTTCATTTCAGCTATTGTACAGGCGAAGTATATGAAGGCAGCTTTCAGGATAACATGCGTCACGGTCACGGTCTCCTGCGCAGTGGGAAACTGACTTCCTCCTCTCCCAGTATGTTTATTGGCCAGTGGGTGATGGATAAGAAGAGTGGATATGGTGTATTTGATGATATCACAAGGTAAATAGAGTTGGAATATTATGAATGAATATGCTAAATTATGTAGTACTGTTTAGAATAATTGACAAATTTAGGGAATAAAGTCTAAATTATTGGCTGATAGTCACCTAAGAGCCTTCTAGATGAAACAGGAGTCCCTTCCATCCCTAGTTTACTTAAAGGAAATAACGACCCAGAATATAATTGACTGCCCCTGAATCTGTTAAGTTCTGCATGCAGGGAGAGAAATGTCATCTTGACTGGCATTTGTCGATTCAAAGGTGGGATAGAAATCCAACAGATAGATAGACAGAAAATGTTGAACGAGTAATAACCTGCCTTTGAAACTAGGGATAGGGAAGAAATCGGTTCACTTTTTAAGCCTACCTAAGTAATTCTTCCCAAAATAGAGATACAAAGTGAAAAGCAGCTATTAAAAGTGTTTGCACAGCTCCAAATTTTGCCATTATTTCTCCGATTAAAAAAAGTATGCACATTTGATTATACTAGGGAAAGCATCAATGAGAGCATCAATGTACTATGTGGTTATGTGCCATCAAGTTGCCTCCAATTTATGGCAACCCTATGAATGAGAGATCTCCAAAATGTCCTGTCCTCAACAGGATCCTTGGTTCAATCATCATTCATATTTCTTGCGGTCCAGGGTATCTGGAAAACTCTCCTCCAGCACCACACGTCAAAAACCAAATTTTTTTTTCCTGTCAGCTTCCTTTACTGCACAGCTTTCATACCCATACATGATGATCAGGAATACAAGAGTGTGGATGATCTTGGCCTTGGTCTCCAGTGACACATTCTTAGACCTTTGGTTTAGATGGGCGGGGTAGAAATCCAATAAAATAAATAAATAAATAAAATTACAGTTAAGGATCTTTTCTAATTCTTTCATTGCCACTCTTCCAAGTCTCATTATTCTTCTGATTTCTTGGCTGCAGGCTCCATTTGGATTGATGTTTGAACTAAGGGTACCAGTGTACTATATTAGTACAATAATGTAAATTACACTGTCTTACGGGAAATTGCTTTCGGTGAATGTATATATCAGGTAGAACTGTATTCAGGAGTGTTTGTCTCAGGAGACGTGCTCATAAACACCTGCACATTTTAAAATACCAATCACAAACATGTGGAAACTGGACAAAACGTAAGACTGCAGAAATCATAGAAGAACCAGAGTTGACAAATGTGTCCAGCCCTACTTTTAACTTATTCATTAATGCTCATACTTAATATCACTTCCATGTATTTAAAAATCTTAATATAGGTGCTCTTTTTGAAATAATAAGGGAACAGTGAAAACTTGCAACTTCATAAAATTCTATACATATTTTGTTAAAAGGAAAGTCCATAATAATATATTTTTCTTTTCACTCCCTGTTGTATTAAGAAACTAGACAAAGCAAGTCTCAAAAATAAATAAATAAGGGCACCAGCAGCCCTAAGGAGGCATCCGTTCACAAACCTGAGTGGCACAGAACAAAAAATGCTTTAATTTTTAGATAACTTCAGAGAGTGGTTTCCGGCTGATCCTCCCACTCTGGAAGCACCATTGTTGGATTGCTTCTGACACAGACAAGGAAGAAATGGCAGCTGTAAGAATTTTAGTAAAAAGGGGATTATGCCTACCATTAATAATTTAGTTGTGTGTTAGATTCATGGGCATGATTTGCACATTGCAGTTCAAATCGACACTGCTTAGGCTCCCCTTTCTCGCCATAGACCTCTGATGAAGTTGCGTGGTTGCATCACCGATGCTCAGCTACATGGTGCAGAATCTTTCCGTTGCTGACCCCTTTGAGGCAAAGAACAGGAAGCTGTGCTTTATGGCTACAGGCAGTAACTTTTTCCTGTGTCTTCAGGGGAGAAAAATACATGGGAATGTGGCAAGAGGACCTGTGCCAAGGCAATGGGGTTGTGGTTACACAGTTTGGACTGTATTACGAGGGAGCCTTTAACAGCAATAAAATGATGGTGAGTTGCATGTGCGCAAATTGTGTGTGTTGTGTTTTAATGATGGAGGGAGCATTCCCAGCAGTCCTTCTTTTTGCTTCTTGGATAGGAAAATGCATATGTACATTCTTATGCTGGGTTGGAGCTGGATTACCCATGAGCAGAATTTTACTCCCCGCATGCTCCTCCTAGAGGAGACAAAGGTGACTATTGCTGATTCCCTTGGCAGCTGCCGTGCTTCGTCTAAATCTGTTCTGGAGTTGTTCGGAGCAGCATGGGAGGTGGTGGTGGTGGGGATGCAGGCAGAAGGGGAAGTCAGTGGATGTCTCTCCCTGGTTTTCTTCCAAGAGGAGATTTCATTGGCTCTCGCCCTTTGATCTGTGGAAAGACAAATCAGGATCTGGTCTGCCAGTTTTAATTTTTTTTTTTTTTTTTTGTGGTTTCCATACAAACTAATGTCATTTGGCTTTTTTAAATTATTAATTGATTTGTAAACTTTTGTGTTATTTGTAAAAATATTTGTAAATGTTGTAAGCACATACCAGATAGTAAACTGTGAAAGAAAAGAGAATTCCATCTGTAATGTCTGTTCAAGTAGGAGGGTCTAAACTTAACAGGTTTTGTGTTTATATAATAATTAGAAATTTGTTCAAATGTCTTTAATACTCCTTCATGTAGGGGGTTGGCGTCTTGCTTTCTGAAGATGACACTGTGTACGAAGGAGAGTTCTCAGATAATTGGACCCTGAATGGGAAGGTTGGTAATTCATATTTTTGGGACATTTGGTTTTGTAGAGTAAAGCTAGTCATTCATAATCATTGTATGACTTTTGCACTGTGTTTTGTTTTTTCCCCACTTGCCTCCCCCTAAGGGAACACTGACTTTGCCAAATGGAGACACTGTTGAAGGTAGTTTTAGCGGTGAATGGGGATCTGGGATAAAGGTTGCTGGAACTTACATCAAGCCAAGTCTATATGATCACGAGAAGGACCAACCCAAAACTCTGTGAGTGGACGCAGATTACCTACTGACTGCTTGTATCTTCGTAGGTGACTAGCTGGAGTACCGAGCATTGATGTGGCTGCAGACCATACCTGTATGACCTTGTTTGCTTAAATCCTGGGTGGGCAGCTGGTTTGGCACAGCGCCGTTGCTGCTAATCCATGGCAGTGCAGTTGTTGTTCTGTGATCTTTGGACGACAATTTGTTGTACAGCTTGTTACAAAAGACCAGCCCTCTTCCTGTGGTTCCACAGTAGCCACCCTGTGGCCCCAAGAGGCCCAAATGTGGCTCCCAGCTCCCCGTGACTCCCTAGCACTCACATTCCTCCAGTTTTTTATATATATATTTTGGCCATATTTTGAGTATCCCCCCCTCCCAGCCCTCATGCCCCTCGATTTTATTTTATTAATTTAAACTGGACTGAAGGCACAAGGGGGCTTTTTAAATTAAACCATTCCAAGAAAAAACAGTGGCCGGGGGATGTCTCGGGAGCGGGTGCATTTGTGGTGCTTCAAGGTCCAGGGATGGGCACATATTGCTTCCACGCCTCTGGAGATTTTCTATCCCTTTGTGGTTCAGTATTGTTACCAATAGATAAACCATTTATGCATTGAAAGTTTCTCATCGTCATCATCATCTTAGAACTGCAGAGCTGGAAGAGACCCTATGGATCATCGGGTCCAGCCCCTGTCAAGGAGGTACAGTGGGGGGCAATCGAATTCCCAGCCTCTGGCCTAAACCACTGAGTTATCCAGCAATTCATATGTTTTGCTGCTTATTAATTTTCCATTACACAGAGGAGCCTGGGCTTTAAACTGATAAAAGAATGACACTGAATCTGAAAAAGTCCTTTTAAAATACCTTTTAAACAGGCTTAATGTAAGGCCGGTTAAAAGTCCCTTAAAAGTAACTAGAAAACGTTAATTGTTACAAATACACACACACTTTCCATTTGCGAAGTTACTTATAAAATGTAACTATGTTTCACCTCCATTCCATTCACAAAAAGTAACTTATTACAGGTAATTCTGTCACTTGTAACTTGTTCCTTATATTCTTCACTAAGTCATTAATGTCTGAAGAATAGAACTTGAGGGGATTCAGGAATCTATACTGTAGAGGCAAGTCCACAAAGGAGCTCCTACAGAAAACTGGAGTTATACCTCTCAGACAGTAGGAAATGAAGCTATCCAACTCATCTAATGCACAAGCCTGGTTTCAGGCATTTTTATAAATCATCAAAGAAGTGCTATTGGGGAATAGGTTGCATGTAAGACTTATGCATAGTGCGTAGCTTGTCACCTCTGAAGAGCATTGATGCAGCTGCCATTCAAGTCATAGCTGTGATTGTTTTGGTCTTGGAAGCAAAGTTTCCCCTCCCCCTCTTGTTTTTATAATAACCCTGTGTCTCTTGCTCCCAAATTTTCTGTGTCTTTTCAAAAACATTTGCTATTAATTAGTTTCGACATCACTGATGCCTAAATCTGAATGTGAAGTCAGCTTCCCTGCTGCACTGAACATAAATTCTTAGGAACTTTTTTTTTGACCCCACTAGGGGGTCTATGAATAAATGCATGGAGGCTCCCGTGAAGCATGGATTGTCGGCTGTCCTCATTTTAAAAGCTGCTTTCTGTTCAGAACTAGTGTGAGGTAGTTGCGTTTCCTTTAAAAAAAACCTAGAAGTTTTTTTGGTACTTACTTTTCCAGAGTAGCAAAGAGAGAGGCAGACATTCTGCTTTCAGGGGATAATACTGTGAAAAGGATGGATTTAGTCTTGAATGTACATTTCTCAGTTCTGTTGCAGATTGGCTTTCCGCTTGGGCACAGATAATTCATTTACTGATTGAGAAAGCAATGATCTTACTCTATCTTATTAAAATTATCAATGGCTTTTCATTATACATCAGATGTATTAGAGTAAGCTAAATTGGGCAAGATGAAGACATGGATAACTAGACTTCAGAGAACAAGAGACTTTATTTATGCAGTTAGGAAGTATTCTGAGTCAAAGCATAACCTTGAAAAACAGGTTATTTTTAATATGTGTATATACAGGATATATACATTACAGGATGTTGGCAAGACCTGTTTTTTTTTTTTAACTAATCTATTTTATATTTATAACATGCTGGCAACAAATAATGCTTTATCAAACATCCAACATTATCTAACGCATTTGTTAAGTACTCTGACAATCTCACTGTTAAAACTATAGTGTGTCCCAACAGTTATTGAACACTACGTAGAAAGGAAGGGCACAATCTTCTGGCAGAGTTAAACTGGCGTAATGTTGAACAGTGTAACCTTTGGAGGTGAATTACTTCAAATTAAGAAATCACTGTAGAGATTATTTATAATGTTTACGGTGATTTCTTAATTTGAGGCAATTTGCTTTGAAAAATTACAGTGGCATTACTTTGTAAGACGATTTTGGCCAAGGAACAATAGCCCAAGAATCTGTAACCAGAAAAATGTGCTTATACCATTCAGATGCAAAAACTGGCACTAAATTCACACAGTTTGGCATTCTCCTCAACTATCTTCTCTTTTACAATTGAAGGAAGCATGTTTTTACTCCTGAATGCTGTGAAAGCCTTGAAAATCGGTGGCAATGTGTAGTGAAACCTTCAGGTCAGAAGAAGGGGATTGGAGCAAAGGGGAAATATTTTTTGTTGAAGACATTTTTGCATTCAAAATACTTATATTTTGAGGTCTAATGCCCTCCTAAAGTGGCTTGTTATTAAAATTCAATGTAATAGTAGAGCAACAAATAAGAACAAACTCAATAAAAATTTAAGGCATAATTAGATTTTTGTGTAATTCTTGGTCTGAAGACCATGAGCAGTTTAATCAAACGCCATCAAGAATGTCAGGGCACCAGTCCCTTTGCTATGTGGAAGCAGAATAAATGACACAGTTTCTCTCTCTTTGCTTGACACCTTAGTGGGTTTTTTGTTGCAGAATTTGGGTTGCCTCTATTCTCAAACGTATTGGGGGACACAGAACCCTGTTGTTGTTGGGGATTTTTTGAGAGTTATGTGTTGATTTTCTGTTCCAACCTGCTTGCAGGACCTAATAGAATGTTCTGACTTTTGGGAGAAACTGTCCACCTTGACTTCATATGTTTCCATGAGACTTTTTCCTTTGCCAGGAGGAAGCTTGGAAACCTTGCTGTTCCTGCTGATGAGAAGTGGAAGGCTGTGTTTGAAGAATGCTGGCACCGGCTAGGCTGTGAACAACCAGGCCAGGGGGACAGGTGGAAAGCTTGGGATAACATTGCTGTTGCCCTGACAACCAATCGGCGTCAACACAAAGGCAGGTTAGTTGTGTGGAATGATGTATTTCAAGCAGCACCAAAAAAATTGTAATTCAGAACTCAGTAGTCATTTAAATCCACATTCAGGCATAAATACATTTTGTTCCCTCGTGGTTATTGTGGATATATACTAAAAGATATGCATCTTGTATGTATGCATAAGTTACGTGCACATTTTTAAACTCTGGTTCGTCAACAATTTCAAAAGCTTTTGTAATCCCGACATGTTATCATCTACTAGATAGTGGTAGAATACAAGCATGCTAATGAGGAGCTTTATAATGGGTACTGTATTTACATCTGCTGCCCATAATTATTTAGCCATTGAAAATATTACAGTAACAGTAATTCTGTTGAAAGGTAGATGGCTATGAAGCAACAATTTAGTAAAATACGAATATTGGTATCAGATCACAATAAATACCAAGAAAGAGATTATGCCAATTGGTAGAAACTAAGGAAAACTAAATTGTGCAATGGCTCACAAAAAAAAAAAAATTGGGAAAGAAACTTCAGTGGTTATGTGATAGTAGCAGCCCGTCTTAACGGCTGCCATAGTTAGGAAGTTCCAGCTCTAATGCTAAAATGACGGAAACCAGTAATTATTTGAGAGAGGAAGTTTGAATCTGGCAAGTACAATAGTTACTGTAAAATTGCAAGTAGTCAATATAGCAAAATGTTTGAGATTATGAGTGAAATACGTTTTTCTGATATGCATTTTAAATGTTTCAAGCTTTCCGGTCTTAATGATACGTATATATTTTGAGGAAATTATATTTCCTTCATGGGTTGGAATCCACAGTTACCTTCCATTCAGAGAAAGGATTCATATCTTGAGGGAGCTGTTGTTCATGAAAGGGGGAATTATTTCTACCAATGTGCTCTGCACCCCTTGAAAAATATACTAATTTCTGATGGATCCATACCACACCCTTGAGTTAAAAAATCTTCCTGATTGTGGAAGGCTATTGTCGGACCCAACCCAGTTTTTTAGTTTGATTTCATTTGACTTTTTACATTTGGTTCATATGTGCTTTCTGTATAAAATTTTCCTATTCCTTCTGTTGTTGCAGTCCAGAACTGTTGAGCAGATCACATGCACAAACCTTGGAAAGCTTGGAGTTCATTCCACAACATGTTGGTGCCTTCACATTGGAAAAATATGACAGCATTAAGAAATATCTCATAAAGGTATCCTGATTCTTACTGGATAAGTTATCATACCTGCAGGCCAGGATTGAAGCAGTGAGCAGGCAGAACTGTTAGTCATTGTTCAAATTGGGGGGAAAAGGTTGCTGTGTTCAATAGATGTGACATTAATTTTGCGAGCATCTTGCTTTGAATTGGAGCTATGAAACCTGCTTTAACCAGCAAATCTGTAGAAGTCTTACATCACACTTTAAACAATGGGAATGTTAGTGTATGTTTTTCGTAGTTGTAGTTGTAGAAGAGGTAGCCGTGTTAGTCTGTGCAAGCATATCAGGCAAAATCCAAAGAAACAAACAAACAAACAGAGAAAAATATGTGGCATAGTTAGTCTTTAAGGTGCCACGTGTTTTTGTCTTTTTTTGCTTTGTTTTGTTTGGATTTTGCCTCATATATTTCAAGTTAATGGTAATGTTCCTGACAGTATAATCCTGTGTACTTGAAAGTAAGCTTTGTTCTCTTCAGTGGTGCTTGTTCTTTAAAGTAGGTGTGGAATTTCAGCTTAAAACACTATGTTGGCACTAAAAAGTGAGTTTGACATGAGCAATTAGTTTATTCCTCAAGGGGACAAATCCTTTGGCTTGAAATAAAAATGTATGGTTTATTTGTTTATTATTTATTTATTGTTTCAATTTGATATACCGCACCCACTAGTGCCACAGCACTACTCTCCGTGGTTAACATATATTAGACAAATAGTTAACATGACAAAACCGTAACATCTAACCAGGTAAAAACAGAGGGCACCTGAGCATTAATAAAAGCTGTGGGAAAGCAAAAAATAACAAAGATATGAACAGCAAATAACTGAATGGAAATGTAAAAGTACCTTGGCTCAACTAGGGTCAGAGTGGAAGGCCTCCCTAAAGAGCCATGTCTTTAGTTGCCTCTTAAATGTCGCCAGGGAGGGGAGGTCAGGCGAAGCTCCTCCAGGAGCCAATTCCACAAAGATGGAGCCACCACGAAGAAGGTCCTATCTCTCGTAGAACATTTATGAGCCTCCCTTGGGGTGGCTACCCGGAGGAGCCTCATTTATGATGACCTGGTGAGTCAGGCAGTTGACATTGGGGCAAGACACTCCAACAAGTAACCCACCAAAAATTCAGACCATACAACAACCCTCCCAAATCTTTGCTCAGAACATGGGCACAGTAATGCAGGCTGTACTGTACTTTAACTTCCACCCAAAGTAAACACTACAACATAATCCCTCTGTGTCCTTTCTGACTTATTCTTGGGTAGGCGTGTGATACTCCTCTGCATCCTTTGGGAAAACTTGTTGAGACTTTAGTAGCTGTATACCGGATGACATATGTAGGAGTGGGAGCCAATCGGCGATTGTTGCAGGAAGCAGTCAGAGAAATTAAATCTTATCTCAAACGCATCTTCCAGTTGGTCAAGTAAGAAAAAGCAAGATTTTTTTTCAAAAAAATGTATTGTAAATAGTCTATATTCTTCCTTTCCTTTTGACCAATATTGAAAATAAAAACTTGGCTATAGATTATAGTTCATGTTGTCTTTCAATGTTGTAAGCTGCCTTGGGTTCTTTTCAAGGAGAAAGGCAGGGTAAAAATATTTTAAATAAATAAAATTTAAATAAATGTTTTGTTTTTTTTAAAAGGGTATTATCAAGCAGTTGACTTGAATTATTGCTAAGTTACGTCTTCAGGTTTGCTCAAAGAAAATTGATTTTCAAACATTAGGACTCTTGTAAAGAAATCTTAGGAAATTTTGATGATCAGCAGTATCTGTTTTGGTTTTAAGGTTCTTATTCCCTGATCTTCCTGAAGAGGGCAGTACAATTCCACTTTTGGTAACTAAAACCAAAGGAAGGAGATCTTTCCGTAGTGGAAGAAATGACTCAAGATCTGAGTCTCCAGAACCAGGGTATGTAGACAAAATCTCTTTTTTTGTTTAGAAATTTCATTCGGGGCCCATTGTTAGAATTAGTCCAGTGCAAGAGAATGGTAATGTTTGTGGAAGAAAAATCTGGGAAGAAAAAACTTGGCTTTATGTTTACTCTCAAATAAGAGGGTAACAAATGATCACAGATTAACATTTCCTTGATGAAAATGGGTGTTTCAAGACACTGAGACATCATGTCAAAAATGAGTAATTGCGGTAGGACTTGCTTTTTTATCAGCAATAGCATTTGCAAAACAAACACAAAAACCTGTGCATGGAAACTTTCTGTTGTGTGAACACCTTGTTTTTTATATACGGGGTTGTCGGGGGGGGGGGAAATACTTTCATGATTTTTTCCTCTGGAAGGTGCTGCAATCTAAAAAAAAAAATTCACAAAAACTCATCTCTCCCAGAGAAAAACAACTTTTGCCCTTTTTTTTCTTGCCTGTGAGAATGAAATCAGTGATGAAACAGGGCCTCCCCACCTTGAATGAATAAACATAGTTAGGATCCCCCCCCCCTTTTTCCCCTGGTTTAACAAGAAATTTAAATACAAATCGAGGATACTGTTTGGTCGTGGTAATTTTGTGCAGTCAGCTGAAAATTAAAATACATTAATATCAAGCTAATCTTGCAAATCTCTACTGTTGTATCATTTGAATTTGAGTAAGCTGTGTTTAGGAAGGAGAAATTCTGCATTTTATGTATAACCTAGACAACATATTCCACATCCTTGTCCTCCACCCATATAGGGAAGAGCATTGTTTTCCCATGCTAACTCCTCCATTAACTAAGGGAATAGAATTAGGTTGTTTTGCCTATTGTGAGCCTTATGTCTCCTTTAAACTGGGAATACCAATAATCTACTCCAAAGAGATGAGGTCTCTATCCCACTGGGCCAAGCAATGCTGTACTCCAGATATGTATCAGTGGAGCAGCAGTTAGGTCGGAGCAGCAGCTGTGTAACATGCCCCATGTCCAACGCAACTTGCATACGTAGGTGGTGGAATTTGGAATGGAGCAGCACTGTCACAGCTAAACCCCCAGTGTCCATTGCTTCACACCAGCCTCTGCTCAGCATGGGCTGCAGCTGTGACAATGCTGTTCAGCCAGAGGAAGAGAGACTGGTCTTGTTTTTCCAGCTGATACTGACATGGTTGAAATGATCTCCTGCCTCCCCAGGGTGAGGTTTAGATGATGTCATATCAGGCAGTATGCACAGACACCCAGAACTGCTCAGGAATAACTTAATTATTGATTTGTAGAACTTGTAAAGGAATCATTGCTCTTGGCTGGAAGAGGCACAGCAGGTGGAGGAGCTGGATTTCTGATTTCCTTTTCCTCAGCCTCTTTTGCCTTCTGCCTCCTCATCCCATGCTGTTGATAGGGAAGAACGAAAAGGCTTGAATCGTACAACAAAACCTTACTGTAGGTTTGAGTTGGCTTCCACATGTTCTGTAGGGTGTTAAAATGATTTATCTTTCTTTTATACTTTAAGTTATGTGGTCACAAGCTCTGGGTTGCTACTTCCGGTGTTGCTGCCACGACTCTACCCTCCTCTGTTTATGCTGTATGCCTTGGACAACGAACGAGAGGAAGACGTTTACTGGGAGTGCGTTCTGCGCCTGAATAAACAACCGGACACTGCGCTGATGAGCTTTTTGGGAGTACAACAGTAAGCATGTTGTTGAAAACAATGATTCCAAAACAGAAACAAAATAAGTAATTTTCCTTCTTCTATTTTTAAACAACACTTTCTTTTTCTTGTTACTGTTTTGGTACTAACTGTGACCTCTCAACACTTCAGGGTGATGGAATTATAAAACATTCCTTAAATCTCTCACTTACCTTGAAAGCCCTATTAGGGTCCCTCTAAGGCACTTCCAGTGTGACAGCACATAACATGGAGACTGAGAGCTTTTAGGAACAATTTGGGCAGAATGCTTCTTTGCTGTATTTTTATCTGATTCTATCACATAAATACCTGTGTGCTTAGTTTAATTGAATCTTGCCTTAAGCTGCATCAGTAAGTTCTTGCTTTAAGCCCCCATTATTTTATCTGAGTCAGATATGAGGTACTTTCACTTGCCATAGTTTAAAATCACCCCAGTTTTTTATTCTTCACAGGAAGAATAGTGTAGAAAATTAGAATGGTTCTACTTTTTCCCCTGCCTGTAACTGTCCTTGGCACATTCATTCATTCATTCATTCATTCATTCATTCATTCATTCATTCATTCATTCATTCATTTATTTTGTTTGCTTCCTCTCTTCTAGCCATCTCTTCTCCATATCTGCAACACTGGCTTCTTGTTCTTCTTGTCGTTGCTGTCTTGTGCCTCCCATTGCCTTGTTTAAGCCTATGTTACTAACTTGCAAGTTCTTCCATTCTCACTTTTCCATCTTAATTAATAAGTTCGCTTTTGTTATTGCTCATTTTAGGCTAGTATAGTCAGGAGAAAAAGCATTGTCATGCCCTTCTTATCTGTGGTGGTAGCAGCAGCAAAAGAGATGATAGACATTTGAGAGGACTAGAGGCAGCTGCATATCATCTTGGACCGGGTTGCCTCTGAATCATCATGAAGTCCAGCCATGCCCTTGGGACTGAGGAGCTGCTGTAGCAGCAGTTGAGGCATCTCTGGAGATTGGAGGGAATTTTGATCTGAGAGTATCTTGATTTTTGGAACTACTCCCGATCTCCCTGCTCACTCCATCTCTACAGTGGTTGCTTTCAGATTTATTGGTTGGGCCTGCTTTGCATAAATTGGCTCTTTCTCAATGAATCTTAATGTGTATATTTTGAGCTCTTTCCTCCATGGTATGAAAAAATAAAGAGTATCATTAATTATGAAGAGTCCTGTGGCATCTTAAAGGCTAGCACATTTTATTTGGGATATGCTTTCGTGGACTGCAGCTGACTTTATCGCATGCAACTTGCTAATCTTGAAGGGGCAATCAAACTCTTTTTTGTTTTTGTTGCCACAGACTCACATGGCTCTCTCCTAGAGATCACTGACACTCAGTATGGGGCTGCCTCTGAAAAATGTTCAGAAACTTCAGTGGGTCCAAAATGCAGTAGCCAGATTGCTAACTGGAGCTGGTTACAGGGATTACATAACTCCCCTGTTACTGCAGCTCCACTGGCTGCTGATCCGTTTCTGAGCACAATTCAAAGTACTAGTTTTAAGCTATCAAGACCAAAATGGCTTGGGTCCAAGTGATCTCAAGTACTGCATTTCCCTATATGAGCCTGTCCGAGTGTTAAGATCATCAGGAGAGGCCTTTCTCTTGGTCCTACCACCCTCACCAGCTGTGTTTGGTGATGACTCAGGAGAGGCCCTTCTGTGCCACCACTCCCAGACTCTGGAACTCCCTCCCACAGGAGGCCAGACTGGCCCCATCTTTGCTGTCCTTCCACAAGTAGGTGAAGACCTTTCTCTTCAGACAAGCTTTCCCTTCGTGGCTGGCTACCAGACTGAGGTTTTTTTAATGGATTGTTATACTGTTTTTTAGTGTAATTTTTAAAAATCCATGTTAGTATTTGTATATTTACTGTTTTTAGCTTTAAATATTGTCTTTTAATGATGCAAGATGCCTTGGGTCCTTTTTAGGGGAAAATGTGGGGTAAAAACATTTTAAATAAATAAATTAATTATATTTATGGTGCTTCTTCTAGGAAATTTTGGCCAACAACTACATCTATCCTGGGAGAAAACAAAAAGGTACTTTTCATTCATAGGATGTTTATATGGGTTTTTCTTTGGTAAGCTTTTAGCCTTGAAAAGGAAAACTAGAGGGCATGTGTGTCGTTTTTAAAGCATCTGTTTTCTGGTTACCTTTTAAAACATTCCATAATATCAGTCATTTTTGTAATGTACACTTATTCCAATGACACAGATTTCTGTGAAAGAAAAATAAATGTATTCTCATGGCATAACTCTGTTCATTAATTAATTAGAGTTTAGCTGATCTGCCAGATAAACTGAAACCTTGCCAGCCTGATCAAAACAATTGATATTCCATTTTCTCCCTTAAAAGAAGCTTCTCTAAATTGGAATGAATGTAATGATTGAACAATCATGGTACTGAAAGGCAAGTCTTAATCCAGCATCTCTGTTTGCCAGATGGGCAAGCTTAGTTATTCTGGTGTATACAGTACCTTGTTAGAGATGAAGCTGGCAGTAATTCTTGCTTTTCATTTGTAGGTACTTCCAAATACAAAAGATGCCTGCTTTGCTTCAGCTGTGGAATGCTTACAACAGATCAGGTAATCTCAAATCAGGAGGTGTTTATTTGTTTTTCATCTTCCAGTCCTTTTGTCACAAAACTTAGGGGAAGCTTCTTGTCTTTTAATGAAATAGGACTGCTTTTGCTTGGTGGCCTTTGTCTTAGTTTGTGTCTGACTGGATCTCTTAGACTGATTTATGATTTCCTAGCTACAAAATCTGAGGTGAAATGGAATTCACTATCCATTGTTTAACTTCCTTATTGAAATCTCTTTTCATGAATTTATTTTGTGGGCACAGTGCATTTGGTTCAACAATGAGAAGACAAGGTATTTGTCTACAAATCAATGCAAAGTGTGAATAAAGATTTGGAGGACTAGTTCTGAATGACTCTTAAGGTTTGGTCAGGAGGCTGGACTTCAGGACCTGTGGGGGTCTCTTCTAGCTCTACAACTCTATGTTTCCACCAGATGAAGAAACGATTGGGCAAATAAAGATTTTTAGCACACTGTCCATGAGGTACTGAAACTTCAGAAGAATTAGGTCTTTATCGTTATCGCTGTTGGAAAGGTATCCCCCAGTGTATTCAGAGTGGGGTGGGCAAAGCGTACCCCTCAGCAACCATATGCACTGTACATACCACAGAAATCATGGGCACATTTTTACTTTTAAAAGCCCCCTTAATCTGTCCAGAGTGTATGAGGGATAAATTTCATCAGGTTTTTGGCCCCTTATGAGTTGTTTTGTGTATAAGGGGGGGATTCAGAACTAGGTGTTACTTCACACTTGGTCTAAAACGGGTTGTGGAACTCCGAACCCTGATGAAATTGTCCTCCAGATGGTTCAGTTTTTTTAAAAAATAATAATGATTTGTTAGAAAAATTGGAGGATGTGGCAAAGCAGAGGGTGGTCTTCCAAGGTCAGGGAGGGGTATGTGCAGCCCCTGGATGTTCAGATGTTGCCTGTGACTGGAAGAAGCTCTAATGGTGGAATATTAAACATAAGGGTGGGGGACAGAGTTGGAGGAAGATTTGCATAAGCGAGAAGAAATTGTATTTATGCCTTGACTAATGAGGGCATTTGAGAAGGTTAAAAAGGAGACATAAAAGGAAGAAGTATACAGAATTACTAAAATTATTGAAATAACTAACTTTATAACATTTGGCAGACTTGGGAGAGAGAGCAGGTTTTCCTTTGGACAATAACCCTTCTGTCCTGGAAGAGTATTGCTTTGGAAAGACCTGTGAGTTAGAATTACCTAGGCACATGCTGAAAACTTAAGCAAAGCATTCTGGAACCACTGCATTGTAAATCTGTAGCTCCAAATCATTATTGTGACATAATGTTACGAGAGTGCTGACCATGAAGAATGTTCATATATTTTTTTTTTCAAAGCTCTCAAAACTGTTGCAAGATCACTTCCATTTTAGCAGAAATAGACATAATGAAGAAAAAGCCTTCTGATAGTCTAAAGTAATAAAATATTTTGAAAGGTCTCCTTTTTTCTTTATGATTTCTCAGTTCTCAATTTTCATATCTGTTTTAAGCATTAATTTGGTGTGGTGTGTGTTTTATTCTCTCATGTGTCCCAAATCATCAAGGGAGAGTTTTGATTCAGTCTTTAGAAACGGAAAGCAGTACAATGCCTTTATTTTATTTTGTGTTTTTTTTTTTAATACTCTTTCCAATAGTACAACATTCACACCTGCTGACAAACTGAAGGTGATCCAGCAGACCTTTGAGGAGATTTCCCAGAATGTACTTGAGAATCTTCATGAAGATTTCCTTTGGTCCATGGATGACCTGTTTCCTGTCTTTCTATATGTGGTGCTTCGAGCCAGGTGAGCAAACTTCAAAATTTAAAAAATAAATTAACCAAATCCTTTAATTAAAGATCCATTAATTAAAGAGAGCTTGAAGTCTATTTGGTTTCATGACATGTGTCCCAATGGCTTTCTATTCATTACACAGGAATGGAATATCATACCGTCGGTTCTGATCTAGTGTCAGTAGTATTTGTCTAGCGCTTGTCTTCCAGGTGGGGAATAATAGGACAGTATTTCTCCTTTTGCGTGGTGTTTTAACCTGTGCTCTAGTAAAGGGGAAGAAACCTACCTGTTGTGCTTCTGCACTGGGGATCACACAACAGGGCAGTACCCATCCACCAGAGGGATGCAAATTCACAGAAGGATGAACCCATTGGAAGGTTTTTTTGGTGGGAGGGACCTTGTGCCATACATCACTAATAATCATGCATCACTAATAATCATGCATCCAGCACATCCACCACATCCCCCAGTGTAACCAGAAGGGATGTAGAGTAAACATGTGTCTAGATGGGCGGGGTATAAATTTAATTTTTTTAAAAATGTATCTGTGTATTGCTCTAAAAACTGAGCAGGCAAAAACACCTACAGGGCTGAAATACTGGAACAGCTTGGGCCCAATAACGAGCACAGTGAGAGAAGTGGTCACTGCAGATGTGAAGCTAGACCTCAGATATTTAATTATATCATGGTGGCTCTTTAGTCATTTATGTCTTGGGATGATGTTATCTCTGTACACTAAACCACCAGCAGAAGATTTGCCACCTCTTAAAATCAGTCTGAAGTGAGGTGATAGATTCAGGATGTTAAAGAAGAAAGGAATCTGTGACTGGTAGCAGTGCATTCAATGCTATACCAGTATTGAAACCTAAGCATGAAAACAAGAAAGCTAAAAGGGTCTTGGTTACAGGGCTGGGAAATGTGCAGCCATCCAGTTGTTGCCGGACAGCAGCTCCATCATCCCAGCCTGCAGAGCCAAAGATGAGGGATGATGGGGGATGCATTCCAGCATCAGCCAGAGAGCCACACATTCCCCATCCCAGGTCAGTTCCATAACAGTATATTGAGTGCCTATTGATGAAGAGTATGGAAAAAATGTCAACCCACCCCACCCACCTGATTTGTTTCTTCAGGTCCTGTGAAATAACTTAATTCGCTGCATTAAGTAAACATTTTCTTTTGTTACAGAATAAGGAACTTGGGATCTGAAGTGCACTTGATTGAGGATCTGATGGATCCTTTTTTGCAGCATGGAGAGCAAGGCATTATGTTTACTACCCTGAAGGTAAGCTTTAAATAATTGTACCTTTTAACTTAAATGGCCATGTAACAGTTATTGGCAAGAATCCTGCTGGGGATTTATGCTTGTGTAAGGGACATTATGTAAGTCATGGTGGCAAATTACAGCCACTAACAAGGTGCTGGTGGTGTTCCTGGGCACATGTCTGGAAATGCAACCAGCACCTTGTTAATGGGCTGCAGTTTGCTGCCACAACTAATGCAACTTCCGTCACAAAAACATAGATTGCTGGTACTGAAAACAGGAAAATATATTAGTATGTTTTATATATATTTTTTTAATTGTGTTTGACTGAATTGTGTTTTAATGTTATAACCTGTTGTGATTTCCTACATCAATTACTGTAGTATTGTAAACTTTTTAAAATCCTATTTTTAAATCTTATTTTAAACCACCTTGAATCCCACAGAATATAAATGAAATAAACAGATAAAAAAGAACCCAAGATTATGTAAGATGGATGAGGCTTGATCAGTTCTATTTAAGTAGCTTTCACGTGGTGCCACTCATCAAAGGAAGTTTATCAAAAAAAACACCCTGCAGGAATTTTTTGCACAAATGCTAACCATTTTTGAAGAGGAGAACAGAATTTACAGTCTTATTTTCTCAGTCTTATTACACTCAGATTAACAGTGATGTTTCCATTCATGTTCATTAAATTTAGTGAAACCTACATTCAACTAATTTAATGTGTATCCAAACTGCAGCAAACTCTGCTTTCAGCTAAATCTGCTTTTTCTTTCTCTCTCTCTTTTTTTCCCCACTTTGTCTTCAGGCATGTTATTACCAAATTCAACATGAAAAACTGAGCTAAACCATTTGCCTGAATATGGAGGAATATTTTGAACGGAGTTTTTCTCCTTCTCAGCAGTTGCCTAAAATGAAGAAAAAATAATCATGGTGTGGTTGTCATTCCTCAACCACTTTGAAAGACAGGAAAAGCAAAGCCCTGAGATCATGAGAAAAGACAGAGGGCGCAGAAGGTGCTTCGCTGGACAGCTGGCAAGGAAGAATTCTGTTCAGAGTCCCACCCACATTGAATTCATTCAAAGAAGCATCATCCTTTTAAGTTGAACAGGCTGTCAGCTTCATGTTTCGTGAAGGATGGAGATGAACTACAGAAACACATAGTGGCTTTTTAAATCTGACTAAATCACCAGGAAAAAGTTGACATGAGTAATCTGTGGCACTTCTTGCTCAAAAGGGTTTGAGTGATCCTTTCTGTAAATACGGATTCAATAGGGGCCACAAGTGTTGGTGTGAAAACCATCTGAATGGTTAAGTGAATTCATTAGGTGAATTTACTAATGGGGAGTGGTGAGAATAGAGGAGTTGACAACTGTTTTTTCTGTTTTGGCTTATGCTTTAACATCAAGGAACACTGGTCATTGTGAACCTCAGCACTGAATTTGATAGTTAATGTTTACAAGAACTCACAATTTTCCAGTTTCTGAGCCTTGGTAATGCAAGACTCGAGATGAACAAAATATACAATAAATGGGACAGTTTTCTTGTGCAAATGAAGCCCAGGTTAGAGAAGGGTACAAATACGATCTGAGTACACATGGGTTTGCTCAAGATTGCAATATAGGTTTAGTGTGCTAAGCCACTGTACCTGGTTGCCTAAAGGAATTTTTAAAATGCTATTTTTGTTGAACTACTGTTTAAAACACACAGACAGACACACACACACACAAACCATTCATGTCATTGTTCTTGTGACTTTCTCCTTGACTTATATAAATAATGTTAGCTGATGTCTTGGATGAAACCTGGTGCTGTTCTTTACCATGTTGTCATCGATGAGTGGCAGATGTAAAAATTAACTTGTGTTAGTACAACCGATGCAAATAATTTGTGGAAATTTGAATCATGGCTTGTGTGTAGCTCCTTTATTTTAAAAAAAAGGGTGGGAGCGGTTACTTTAAATGAAGCTGTTTTCATAATAAAGAGTATTATTAATTCTGTGGTGATTTCTTTTGTGACAGTCAACACAAATCCCACATTGTTACACATCTGTAATCGCTTTAAGGTGGTTCTTCTGTAAAGAGCACAATCATGAATTCTTCTATAATCAGTGTTGCTTGTAAGCATTATAAATTAAGCTTTCATTCAGTTTTATTCTCCTTACCAGACAACCTTGCATTCAGAAGATAAAATTTATTGATTTAAAATACTTTGCCGGCTCAAGAAAGGGAGTAGGATAAGAGGCAACCAGAGATTTATAATGTCTTGGGAACCCTACAGGCTGCAGAAGCTGCAGGCCCAGGAGATTGTCATCAGTAATACAAAAATATAATCTTCTTTGTAATCCATGGGAGGAGCCTGCTTTTCAAACCTGTAGTATTTTCACACTATTCTCTATAGTATGCTCTAATGATAATAAAAAGGATAAGGGCAATAATTTGGGAAGGTGCTAGATTAACTCTATGCTGGCTGGATAGCTCAGTGAGTTTAGTATCTGGCTGTGGAGCCAGAGGTGGTGAGTTTTTTCTCTCCACTGTGCCTCATGGGAGTAGAACTAACCTACATAGCCTTGGGCAAGCTGCACAGGCCCAGAGCACCCCAGAAGAAGCAAATGGCAAACTGCCTCTGAGTCTTCTCTGCCTAGAAAACCCTAGAAAGGGTCACAATGTCAAAACTGCTTTGGCAGCACAGTATTATTATTATATCAATCATACGAACATTTAAACCTTTACAAATGCGCAGCCTGAACACATGAGAATTAAATGAATGGCGGAAGGCATGTATTCAAGCCCCACCCCCAACATTTCCCCTCAGGCCCACTTTGCCAACTGATCATGAGCCTATGCAGGGAGTAGGGTTCTGAGCACGTTCACCTGAAGGTGCTTACAAACCTTCCCACCTCTGAAGAACGGTGTTGCAGTCTATGACAGCTTATGCCAAATAAGACTTGTCCATTTTTGTCACGTGCCTGTTTGTTGTTCTTGATGCAAAAGTCTGATGCCACTTGATCATGCTTCTAGAGACACCAGGGATAGGATTTGTATGTTTGATATTTAACAGATGCTGGGTTAATATCCTTCCTCTAGGGCCAGAGTGGCTATTAAATCAATGAAATGACTGCCAGATTGACCTAAAACCATCCTTTTTTAAAAAAATACCTTAAAATTATCAGTTTGGGTGTCACAGAGGAACAAGTGAAAAATATCTGTAAACAGAAGATCCAAATGAGGTGACATATTCATGTAAATTTCTTTCTTCTTCGTGGCCTCTGTGAATGCACACAATTGGGTTTAGACAGCGCCTGCGCTGGTCTTCTTGGAATCTTCTAGAGCTTTTGTATAAAAGTAACAAAGTTAGAATTGCCCCTATCGCGCATGCTCCACCCGCCTCAGCCTTCAGTTCCATTTTACCGCCTCTGGTGCTTGGAACTTCTCGGTATAAGAGCTTCTATTTTCGATCGATTCTAAAAGATATTTCAGCTTTGACTCGGACTTACTTCGGATATTGAATATTTCTATTGCCCCTCGACCACGGACTGCCTGACGATTCTTTGCTTCGCGGTATATTTCAAATCGCCGTTTTCCCGCCCTTTTACAGCCTACCGCTATAACCTTTCTTCTTTGACGATCGGGAAATTGAATATTTCCGGACTTTCTACCAGTCGATCGTGAGTCTCCCGCTTATCTATTCAACTTTATGTCCCCGTCCGGACCTTTCAGTAGGTGCGTGTCGTGCTCCCGCAAGCTACCCTTCTCTGATGGTCATGACCGCTGCCTATTTTGTTTGGGTGAGTCCCACCAGCCCCATTCTTGTAGGCATTGCAAAACTTTCACCAAGGCTGCCCTTAAAGCCCGTCAACAACGTCTGACACTCTATTTGTGGGAAAAAACCCTTTCCTCATCGAAGCTGTCCGAGATGGAAACGACTCCGACGCCGTCGGCTACCCCCCGATCTGAGGTACGGATTGCCTCCCCTCCACCCTTGTCGACATCGAAATCGGTCGACAAATTGTCAAAGAAGTCGTCCACGTCGACAAAGAAACCTACCTCGGCGTCTAAGACTTCTTCGGCCTCGTCGTCGAAAGACCACCTGAAACAAAAGAAAGTGTCGGAAAAGACCAAGAAAGATAAGAAAAAGGACAGTCGCAAACGGATTTCCCCCAGTCTCAGCCTCCTTGCCGTCACCGATCTTGGAGGATTCATCCCGGGACCGGGAATCCTTCTCTGAAACCGCCGCTTCTCTACCTCCGCGGCAGCTCGAGACCTCTCCGGTCGGCCCCGACGGCTCGCCGAGCCCTAGCCAGCTAGTGGACATAGTCTCTAGCCCGGCTTCTGCCCATTATAGCCCTGTTTCTACCGGGCGGGCATCACCGGCACCTTCCTCGCCGTCGACGGTCTCGAGACCCGTCTCTCCGCCCCATAAACGGTTGGCAAAGACAAAGTATTTGTCTCCGGATCGCCACCGATCTCCACGACGTGAGGTGGTGGTCCTGCCTAGACCTTCTCGACGCCGACATAGAAAGACATACAACGACCCCATTTATGTTGAGGTCGATCGTCACAAGTCCCGTCGTCGACGTCGATATGACGACTCGGACACCGAATCCGTGTCGAGTGACGACGGATTTCGTAGGAAGAAGAGGATTAGATACGTATACGCCTCTCCGTCTTCCTCTTCATCCTCCTCTCCTCCTCGACGTCGACGCCGACAACATCTCGACCTCGACATCCAACAGACGCCTAGGCGCAAGGTAAAGGCTACGGAGGTGTCGACGCGGACCAAGTCCACATCGACGTCGAAGACTACCCCACCTAGAACATCCTCGACTCGTACACATTCTTTACCTGACCCAGGTAATAGAAAGCGAAAATCAAGGAAATCTTCACAGTTACCTCCCGCCTCCGATCAAGGTGATATACTTACATCTCCTGATTCAGATCAAGACGAGGAGGTCTTCTCAGAGGTCTCAGATGAAACATCTATAGAGGGAGACAACGTGGAGTCAGATGCTGGTGACCCCCACCCATCCTCTCCCTCAGAGGATTTTTCATCGTTTGTTCAAATGATTTCTAGGATGGCTAAGACGTTGAAGTTACAAACTGAACAACCTGCTCCTCCTACTGAAGACCTCATATTCGGAGACATTAATCAAGAACAAACTCCTCCACTGAGCCTAGCGTTCATTCCAACTTTAATGGACCTTATCAAAGAGTCGTGGGATAAACCATCTACTTCTGCACCCGTGACTCGCAGAACTGAAAATTTGTACCGCACCCAGGGGGAGGACACTAATTTTCTCGTCAAACATCCTGCCCCGAACTCCATAATTGTCCAATCTAGTTCGTCTAAATCATCTGGAAAATCACAAGTTACCCCTACGAATAGGGAAGGTAGAAAACTAGATGTGCTGGGTAGGAAGATATATTCCTTCACCACGTTTTTGCTCAGAGTGGCAAACTACCAAGCTGCCATGGGGGCTTACCAAAGACAACTCTGGTCTAGGGTCCTGCCGACCCTTCAAGCAGCCCCAGAGGACACTAGACAAGCCCTCTTGAACATCTATGCTGAGGCCCTTACTGTTTCTAAACATCAGCGACTGGCTGCTCGCCATTCAGCAGACACAGCTTCAAAAACACTGACATCAGCCATCACCTTGCGACGGCATGCGTGGCTCAGATCCTCAGGGATTATAGATGACGTCAAGACTCGTATAGAGGACTTGCCGTTCGATGCTAAGGGTCTCTTCAATGAGAAAACCGATGACTCACTAGAGAACCTTCATAAAATCAAAAAGACTGCTAAATCTTATACAATCCAACAGCAGCCCAGTTTCAACAGATATCAGTGGCGCAAACCACAACAATGTTATCAACAATCTGCCTCTCAGTCTTACCGTCCCTTCAAGAATCAGAACCAGACTAGACCCTTTCAAGCCTCCTCTTCTGCTTCCACCTTCCGGCCGCAAAATTCTTCACAACGCCATCAACCATACAGACCACCTGCCAAGAAATCAAAGCAGTACCTTTGACTTGACAGTAATGTCATCCGAACCATGCACTCCCACTCGACTAGCCCCTTATTTTCACAACTGGGTCAACATCACAGAAGACTCTTGGGTCTTAAGTATTATTCAATTCGGCTACCGATTAGAATTTGCAGAACTTCCTCCTCTAGGACAAATCAAGTTTACATCCTTCGACATTGTGCTAGAAGAAGAAATTCTCACTCTTCTCCAAAAACAAGCTATTCAACAAGTGCCATCACGGGACATTCCACACGGCTTCTACTCCCGTTACTTCGCTGTACCAAAGAAAGACGGCGGAATCAGGCCCATTCTAGACCTAAGAGATCTAAACACTTACCTGCATCCACGGCGTTTCTGGATGATCACATTGGAATCCATTATTCACTTACTAAAAAGAAAAGATTGGTTTGTGGTAATAGATCTAAAGGACGCCTACTTTCATATTTCAATTCATCCACATCACAGAAAATATCTCCGCTTCATTTTTCAAAACACCGCCTACCAATTCTGTGCCCTCCCCTTCGGACTGTCCACAGCTCCTCGCACTTTCACAAAGTGCATGGCCCCAGTGGCAGCTTTTCTTCGTCTACACGGCATACAAGTATTCCCATATATAGACGATTGGCTGGTGGTTTCCTCATCCAGACGAAAGTCAATTCAAGACACAAAGTTTGTCCTACACACTCTGAAAGGCCTCGGTCTCGCAGTAAACGAGAAGAAGTCCCATCTGATACCATCCCGGGTGGTCGACTATATAGGTGCAAGGCTGGATTCAGTCAAGGCGCGGATATTCCTTCCACCAGACCGCATACGAAAGATAAGCAGAGCTGTTCACAAATTTCGACCTCATTCAAAAGTCTCAGCTCATCATGCGCAACATTTGCTCGGCCTCATGGCCTCTACGACATCTGCGGTGACACACGCGCGCCTAAAGATGCGCTCTCTGCAGGCATGGTTCCTGGCTCTCTTCGATCCCCTTCAGGACAGCCCAAAGAAACATCTGCCTGTCACATCAGAACTGTCAAAACAACTACAGTGGTGGACGTATCTACCACATCTTCTGATCGGCCGCCCATTTCGTCCTCTACAACTATCAATACAAGTGACAACAGATGCCAGTCCCACAGGATGGGGTGCACATTGCGGACCCCACAGGATACATGCCCTGTGGTCCAATCAAGACAAACATCTCCACATCAATCATCTCGAGATGCTGGCGGTAATAAAGGCCTTCCGGTCCTTCCTCCCTCTAATACAGGGTCGTGGTGTACAGATAATCACCGACAACACCACGACCATGTTTTACATCAACAAACAGGGAGGGACACGATCCATGTCACTCCTGTACTTGTCCATACACCTGTGGGAATGGTGCTACCAGCATCATGTCTTCCCGGTAGCTCTACACATATCCACGACCGACAACGAACTGGCGGACAGATTGAGTCGTCTCACGGGGCAGTCCCACGAATGGGAGCTGAGCGAGGACATCTTCCACATGCTCTGTGCCCGGTGGGGTTATCCCACAGTGGACATGTTTGCGACTCGGAGCAACAGGAAATGCAAAGCGTATGCTTCCCGTGCCGGCAGAGGCGAGGATGCGCTTGGGGATGCTTTCATGATCCAATGGGAATCGGACCTTCTGTATCTCTTCCCACCAATTCCGCTCATACAGAGAACCCTGGTCAGAGCTCAACAACAGAGGGCAGATGCAATTATCATTGCACCATGGTGGCCTCGTCAACCCTGGTTTTCCACCCTGAAGGAGATGGCGGTGGACGTGGTCAGATTGCCAATGGTTCCTCATCTCCTCACCCAGGACTCAGGGAACATCCTCCATCCCGATCTGCAATCATTACATCTGACAGCTTGGAGGTTCACCCATCCATACAGGAGGTGCTAGACAAAGCGAGAAAGCCCTCTACTAACCTACTGTACAAGTACAAATGGACTAATTTTCTCAAGTTTGCCCAAGAGAAGCAGTTACAGACTTCTCCTGTTTCTCTCCAAACCCTGCTCACTTATTTACGTTACTTGTTTGATGCAGGCTTGGCGTTATCTACCCTTAAGGTTTATATTTCAGCAATTGTTTCCTTTCAGCCTCGGGACTCTGAATCGTCACGACTTTTCTCTCACCCTACCCTCAAGGCCTTTTTGAAGGGTCTGTCTAACATCCGACCTCCTGTTAAGCCTCCTGTGCCTCAATGGTCTTTACAACTCGTTTTACGCGCTCTTACGCGCCACCCTTTTGAGCCCATGGCATCCTGTGACATGCGTTTGCTGTCATTTAAGACTTTGTTTCTGGTTGCCATTACTTCGGCAAGAAGAGTGAGTGAGTTGGCAGCTCTTCGATCCGACGCTCCCTACCTACAGTTCTTTGAAGACAAAGTTGTTCTATACCCTGATGTCTCATTTTTGCCTAAGGTTGTATCTGATTTCCACCTTAATCAATCACTAACGCTGCCAACCTTGTTTCCTCATCCATCATCGGACATCGAGCGCATGCTCCACTCTCTGGACGTAAGAAGAGCCTTGGCATATTATGTTTCACGGACTAAGGACATTCGTGTTGCTCCAAGGCTATTCCTCTGCTTCCAAGGATCACATAAAGGATCCCCTGTCTCCTCTTCAACGGTTTCTCGTTGGCTTGTCTCCACTATTGCTCTAGCTTATGAACTGCAAGGCAAGACCCCACCAGAGGGTCTGAAAGCACATTCCACCAGAGCTGTTGCAACATCTACAGCGTTGCTGCGTGGTGTGGATATTCCAGATATTTGTAGAGCAGCCACATGGTCTAATGTGTCCACCTTCGTGACGCATTATAGACTGGACCTTCGGGCCAAGAAGGAGACAAGTTTTGGGAGAGCAGTTTTGACATCTGTCCTGCAGTGACGGCCCTCCTTCCGGTAAGTGAGCTTGCTAGTCACCCAATTGTGTGCATTCACAGAGGCCACGAAGAAGAAAGAAAGGTTACCTACCTGTAACCATGGTTCTTCAAGTGGACCTCTGTGAATTCACACATCCCGCCCGGCCTCCCCACTATCCGTCACTAACTATGTCTATACTAAGCTCAGGCTATTGTGGCGGATAAATGGAACTGAAGGCTGAGGCGGGTGGAGCATGCGCGATAGGGGCAATTCTAACTTTGTTACTTTTATACAAAAGCTCTAGAAGATTCCGAGAAGACCAGCGCAGGCGCTGTCTAAACCCAATTGTGTGAATTCACAGAGGTCCACTTGAAGAACCATGGTTACAGGTAGGTAACCTTTCTATTTGTCACCCCAGCAGTCACTAATTTTAAACGCTTGTGGAACATTTTGAAGAGATGGCTACAATGGTGATTTCAGTTCTTTGTGATGAGTAGCAGTGATAAACACAAGCTCTTTACAGAAAGAGGATTACACATGGACAATACATTTCATAAGATAATATTTAACAGAGACCAGTGTGCAATTGGGAGGCTGTGCTGACAGAACTGCTTTTTAGAGGAGAACTGGGATGGGAAACCCTCCCTGCTCCCTGTCTCCACTGCTCTTAGAGCTGAAGAAACTCTGGAGTTGATTTTCAGGCAGCACATGGGGCTGAGGGGCTGAATATCTGGGGTAGTTAGGCACAATACAACACTGGATTTATACCAAGGTAATTGAGAATTTTACATTAACATATGTGCATCTCATCAGTACTACACAGAATTTATTTGGCTTTTTATTTATTATTTATTATTTATTTATTTGGCATGGCCTTTGAGTATTATTTGTTTAGGATAATAATTCTTCAGAAAAATTGTTTTAGTAGTTTTAAGGGTTCCAATTTAAGGAGTAAGTCCTGTTTAACTCAGTGGGGCTTATGTCTGAAGAAGTATAATTAAGATCAAACAAAAAAATCTCTTCCTTTTTTCAGTTGTTTTGGAGCAAATAAATTAGAAGATTTGAACAACGCTGCTTGGTAATATCTTGAAAGTCTAACAAGTGCAATATATTGTTTTAGGTTTGCACCTCTCTGGAACCCTATATCTAATTGCGTTTGATTCGCTAACTGCTGAAAACAAATGTTTAAGCAGATTATTTCTAGTCCATTTTACTCTGATGTAATTATTAGGGTGTGAGAATCCCATAATTAAACAGCATAGATTTCTGTCAACAACCTGGCTGAAGCATGGGAAGATTAGATTTGGTGGATTGAATTGTTTTACTCTGAAAATGTTTCAGTTTAAATGTCTTCCATTGATGAAAATGGCTGTATCTCTTATGGACTGCTACTAGATGGTTTACATTTTGAAATCTATTGCCATACAACATATTTGTAAATATCATCAAATGGTCCACAAGGACCAGAGACAACATTCCAAATGAAGAAGATACAGGGAATTCAAATAATTCGCCACCAGCACAGAGGAGATCTTTGTGAAAGAAAACGGTTAAGGAGCTTTGTTCCCTCCTCGGTAATAAGCTATGCAAAGGTTACGTTTCTGCGGATTACAGAGGAAAGGATGTGCCTAGATTAGTCAGAGCAGTAAGGTGACTGAGGTTACTAACATCCAACAAGTGTTTTCCTTGGGAATTTTATGAGACGGGACTACGTTGTAAATTCTGATGAGAAATCATCTGCCCCTCCAGAAAAAACAAGATGTCGTATAGAAGGGGTTCTCAGTAGCGGTAGTGAAATTTGCTTGCAGGTTAATAATAGGTAAGTTAATTTCTTTTTCTTTGGATGATGAACGATGTCCAAACACAAGCTAATAATTTCATTTTTAAAGGGAGCGAACAGTAACAGGGAGGAGTTAAATATAAAAACTACTGCACAAGATACGCCATTTCTTAAAGAGTTCTGTCACAGCTTTTATCTGTCTCATTGTAAGATTGCTCTTTTCCTTCTGGAGCTGTAGGTTTGTTAAGCTTCTTTTGCAAGAGAGTATTCTGCCACATTTAGTGTGTGGCACTTGGTGTCCCTTCATGATTTCACTTTTTTCATTCTAAATAATGTACACATACAAGCAGAAAGATATGATCTGGTTATTATGCTGTTAATTCCAAATACCAGGCTTTTGATATTTGTGTGTTCCACCTAATTAGATTTATTTTGGCACTGCAAATCACCAGGGCTTGTTTTGTTCTTATTTTTTAATTTCAACCTCATCTCAATGATTTATGTGAACAAGCAGCAGCCAGCTTCAGGCTGGCGTGTTCCTGTCTCCTTTCCCTTCCATTGTAGATGAGAGGACGATGTTGGAAGTTTCCACATCCATGTTTAAAAGTTACCATCCTTTGTTACTCTGTCCAACTAGAAACTCAGTCTGCCATTTGTTGAAACAAGCTAGGGTCATAAACCACAACTGGACCCTAGATTGCTTCAATAAACCAGTGTAAACTAATTTAAAGTATTGTGTTTAAAGGTGTGAAAGAAAGCCAATTCAGTGGCTGTTCCCAGGTTATGAAATGTACTTCCCCAAGAAGGTGGGTTGACTCCCACCTTCCTGTCCTGCCATCATTAAGCGAAGGCTTTCCATTTTGGGCAGGCTTTTAAGTGTCAGCTGAGGATTGTAGGAATGCAGCATTTACTGAATTCAGATATTTTAAAAATGGTTTTAAAAGTATTTTTAAATGTGGTTTTTAATACCATTAATTTTTTAGTTATTAATTATGGTGTTTAATGCTGTTAATACTGTTTAATTATGTAGTAGACTTCGGTTTTGTGGTGTTTTTAACTGTGTTTTTTGTGTTGTTGTGAGCCATCTTGATTCCTCTATGGGGAATAAGGTGGCATATGAATAAATAATATATACACATAAATAAGTAAACATTTTACCATTTTTGAATGTAACATAAAATCATGACAAAATTTTTAAAAAATTACAGTTTCCTTCATCTTGTACCTAAACCTGGGGGACTAAGTCCAAGTCCCTTGAGTTAGTGCTAATCAGGGCCTGCAACAATCCATGGACAGATGGGCAACAATTCTGATGGTTTATTTTGAATTGGAACACTTGTACTTTTCTATAACAAGTTCTGTTCTTGATGGCTCAGGTCTGTGCCAAGTCTGAAATTACCTGAACAATTCCAACATTTTTCATGGCAACCTGGCTTTTCACTTTTATATATATGCAATAATATTTAATTTAGTTTGCACTCTGTATTGGTCTGTAGGAAAGTGAATTCTGTTAGACTATACCAAGCTAGCACTGTTAATAAGAATTAAAGAGAAGGAACCAGGTAGAAGTAACAGATGGTATTGGGATCTTGCTGGTATACCGTGCTCCCTGCGATCCAGCCACCTCCCTACCGGAGCTAACTGACTTCGTCTCCTCGGCTCTGTTGGAATCCCCGAGACTGATTGTCTTGGGCGATTTCAACATCCATGCAGAAGCGGAGGTTACCGGTCCGGCTCTTGAGTTCTTGGAAACCATGGCTTCCTTGGACATGTCCCAACACATTAATGGCCCCATACACATGGGTGGCCACACTTTGGACCTGGTTTTCTCCACTGAGCAGAGAGAATGTGGCCCGATGGTGACTGACCTTCGGTTTGTCCCCTTGTCATGGTCGGACCATCACCTGATAAAGTGCAATCTCACAATGGCCCTCCCTCCCCGTGGGGAGCAGAGACCTATTTTCATGGTGTGCCTTCACAGACTACTGGATCCTATTGGATTCCAGGATGCCATGCGTGGGATTCCAATTGACCTGGCTGGAGCTCCTGTCGAGGCCCTGGTGGAGAGCTGGTATGCCGCCACCGCCAGGGCTATAGACACGATCGCTCCTAAACGCCCTCTCCGCCGCAGACCCGACCAGCACCTTCGTTTAACCAGCTATGAAGCGGTATAGGAGAAGGCTAGAGAGCATTTGGAGGCGGAACCTGACGGAAAATAACTTAAAAGCTGCCAAGGTCACGTCTAACCTCTATCTTGCTAAGGTAGAGGCTGCTAGGAAAGCCTACTTCGCTGTCCAGATAAGCGAAGCATCCAATCAGCAGGCGGAACTATTCCATATAGTACGCGGCCTATCCAGAATTGGCCACGATTGGCCTCCATCTAGCATTTCTTGTGACTAATTTTTAGCATTTTTTAAATCAAAAGTGGAGGCCATCTGCCGGGATCTTGCACCCTATTTGAAAACAGTGGATCGAGCTGAGATGTCCAGCGCAGCACCTTGTCCATTGAGAATTACTCAGTTTCAACCTGTGACGTCTACAGAGGTGGACAAGGTGCTTGATCGTTGCCGAGCCACCACTTCCTCCCTTGACCCTTGCCCGGCCTGGCTAATCAAATCTGCCAGGCCGGTGATAACTGAATGGGCCACTGAAATAATAAATGGGTCTCTTCTTGAGGCCCTTAAGGAAACGCTCATTAGACCCACTAGAAAGAAACCGAGCTTGGCGGCGGACAACATTGGCAATTATAGGCCTGTTGCCAATGTTTCTTTTCTCAGCAAGGTAGTTGAGAGGGTGGTGGCCGACCAGCTTCAGGCTCTCTTGGATGAAACCGATGCCCTGGATCCATTTCAGTCGGGCTTCAGGCCACGGCACGGCATGGAAACGGCATTGGTCACCCTGCTGGATGACCTACTTAGGGAGGCCGACAGGGGCAAAATGTCCTTGCTCGTCCTCCTTGATATCTCAGCCGCCTTTGATACCATCAACCACGGTATCCTCCTGGGGAGGCTCTCCGAGTTGGGGATTGGTGGCCTTGCTCTCGCTTGGCTCCGGTCCTTCTTGGAGGGCTGTCCTCAGAGAGTGCAGCTTGGGGAGAATGTATCGGCCCTGTGGTCCCTCAGTTGTGGGGTTCCGCAGGGTTCGATCATCTCCCCAATGCTGTTCAACAGCATTATGAGGCCATGGGGGGGGGTCATCCGGGGATGTGGAGCTTCATGTCACCAATACGCTGATGACACCCAGCTCTACATCTCCTTTTTTTCCATCTGCAGTGGATGCCGTTCCGTCCCTTGGGTGCTGCCTGGAGGCTGTTCTGCAATGGATGCAGTCGAATGGACTAAGGTTGAACCCGGACAAGACGGAAGTCCTGCGGGTGGGGCCCCCTGATGTCAGTGGTTTGGGGAACTCCCTCTCTTTTTTGGGGGGTGACTCTCACCACAAAGAATTCGGTTCGCAGTCTGGGTGTCCACCTTGACCCGGCGCTTACCATGGAGACCCAGGTAGCATCCGTGGTTCGGTCTGCCCACTTACATCTTTGGCGGATCGCCCAGCTGCGTCCCTATCTAGACACGGGGGCGCTCACCACGCTGGTCCATGCGCTCATAGTCTCAAGAATAGACTACTGTAACACTCTCTACGTGGGGCTTCCTTTGAGACTGATGCGGAACCTTCAGATGGTCCAGAACACGGCGGCCAGGCTATTAACAGGGGTGAAAAGATTTCACCATATTTCCCCCACTCTGGCCGCCTTACACTGGCTACCTATTCGCTTCCGCATTGATTTCAAGGTGTTAACCATTACATATAAAGCCCTTAACGGTTTAGGACCTCGATACCTGGCAGAGCGCCTTCTTCCACCCAGTTCTACCAGTATCACCCACTCCAGTCAGGCTGGGCAGCTGAGGGGCCTAATGCCAAGAGAGGCCCGGTGGGAAAAACCAGAAATCGGGCCTTCTTGGCAGTGGCCCCTTGGCTTTGGAACAACTTACCTGCTGAGATCCGCCTGGCTCCCTTGCTGAGGGCCTTCAAGACTAACTTGAAGACATGGCTATACAGGCAGGCCTTCCCTACAGCCATTACCTAGCCTATCTCCCCTTTTCTTCTTTTTCTTTTCTCTCCTTCTTCTTCTTCCTCTTCTTTTTTCCCCTCTTTCTTTTTTCCTTTCCCATCTTGGATTAATCTGGATTTTATCTTAGTTTATTTTTTTATATTATATGTAAACTGCCCAGAGTAGACCCGTTCTAGATGGGCAGTATATAAATCTAATAAATAAATTACCTGGAGCTTGTTGGGGGTTTTTTAGTAATGAAGGTGTAACAAAGTTATATTTCAAAAAGTGTGCTGCTTATGCAATGAATAGAAACAAGTTAACTGTATTGATGTAATAAATAACAGTTTTTTACTTTTCAAAACTACCTTTTAGGATGTTTTTAAAGCCATATTGACAGGAATTTTTCAAATTTGGTGCCTTTTGAAAGTAAAAAGAGAGAAATAAGCTATACAAGTTACTTTTTCAAACATTACAAGGAGAAACAACATCGGCATGCATAACCTTTCAAATCCTTGTAACATACAGATTTATGCAAGTTGCACACAGGGAGTGAACTGAAATGACTTGGCCATCCTACCCAGAAATGGTTTACAAGGCAGATCTGTCATCATTCTGTAATCTCCCAAACAGTATGCCATGTGATCTTGAGCACAAGGGACAAATATAGAGGTCCCACTGGCTCACGCAGTCAAGGTTGCGTCAGTTGGATTACTCAGAAGCCACTCATCATTGGCTAAAAGCTGTTCCAGCATCTTTTGGGAGAGTGGATGGACAGTCAGATTAAATGGCTGATAGGCAGGAAGAGACGGATGAAGCTGGACGGCAAAGCACATCACTGACGCAGACTCTCATTCCCAGAAATGCACTCAAACTTCATGCTAGAGTATGGGGACAAGTTTTATGTGTGGTTGTGCTGGTCTATAGAGCCTGTGTCCTGAGTACACTCCTGTACTGCAGTGACTCCTGGACCCTTCGTGCACGGCAGGAGAGGAAGCTGAACACGTTCCATATGTGTTGTCTCCGACGCATTTTTGGTATCACCTGGCAGGACAAAGTTCCAAATCGAGTAGTCCTAGAACGAGCTGGAATTTTTAGCATGCATACATTACTGAAACAGCGACGTCTACGTTGGCTCGGGCACGTCGTGAGAATGGCTGACGGTCGGATTCCAAAAGATCTCCTGTATGGAGAATTAGTGCAGGGAAATCGCCCCAGAGGGAGACCACAGCTGCGATACAAGGATATCTGCAAGCGGGATCTGAAGGCCTTAGGAATGGACCTCAACAAATGGGAAACTTTGACATCTGAGCGTTCAGCCTGGAGGCAGGCGGTGCATCACGGCCTCTCCCAATTTGAAGAGACACTCGTCCAGCAGGCCGAGGCAAAGAGGCAGTCCCGAAACCAGCAAAATCAGGGAGCTGGACAGGGGACAGATTGTATTTGTCTTCAGTGTGGAAGGGATTGTCACTCTTGAATTGGCCTTCTCAGCCACACTAGACGCTGTTCCAAGTCCTCCATACAGAGCACATTACCAAAGTCTCTCGAGACTGAAGGATGCCTACCTGCTGGTATCCAGCTGTGGTACTGCTATGCCCAAACCTCCTAAGATTCTGTGTACCAACTGAATTAGACTGTTCAAACCTAAATCTCGTGTCTTACTGAAGTAGCTAATGCACAGTGGTCAGAATCCTGATTGCGTAAGCAGAGTTCACAAGTCTTTCCTTCCTTCCTGAAGGCTCAACTTTGAACATCCAGTTTCTCACTGGCTCGAAAACTGGGTACCTCTCCAGTTAATATGACCAATCCCACAAAGGAGAGCTGGCAAGAGCCAAACACCTGTTTTGCAATGGCCCACACACCCATCTTTTTCTCTCTCTTTAGACTTGGCCTGTGTTTTTGATAGTCTGTTGCTTTTTGCCAAACCATAAAGGACTTGGCATTGAAGACTGGGAATATTCACTCATAGATAGAAAACTTTCAAACTGAGCATTTTGCAAGTTTTCTATATTTCACAGGCTGCCAAGCATTTGAAATCCAGCAAACAAAAATTGCCTTTAATTAATTTGTTTATGTAAAATATTTATATGCCGCCTTTCTACTAAAGGATGCAAGGTGGCTTACAGTCTTTAAAAGAAACAAAGTTTAAAACCAAATAATAAACTATTACAATATTTAAAAATATATTAAAAGTCATAATAAGAACAAAATAAAAAACAGATGTAAAATACAGAATAAAAGCCAACCCGAGCCCACCCAAAAAACAGCCCTCAGTCTGACTTGTTAAAATACTGAATGATTTAAAGCTACCACTGTTGCATGTGATCTATACAGTACTGGGAAATTACAATATGGATTGGTCCCATTCTTATCCCCCTGTTCCACATGTAGCCTCATGAAACCCTGACGTAACCAAAAATACAGAAGGGTTAGTTCTGCTAGACAGGACAGGAATTGAAAACTTAAATCCTTCCCCCATAGCAATTTTATTCCTGGCCTTTTTGTTTGTTTGTTTGAGGTGGGTAGGAGATAGGTAGGAGAGGGAATGGACTAAAAAATTGTGTCCTTAACTGTAGCGTACACTAAGGAAAGCAGGGTTATTTCTAAAAGGAGCCAGGAATGTAACAAGTCCAATTTAGGTTTTTAGGAAAGTGTTAATCTGAACAAGTGGGAGGGGAAAATAAGTATAGACCCAACCGTGGGAAATTTTTTATTTATTTATTTATTTATTCGATTTCTATCCCGCCCTTTTAGACAAAGTCTACTCCGGGCGGGTTCCACCAAACATTATAATTAAAACAGTTAAAAACAATTCAAAACAATAATGATTAGTAATGCTCAAGATGGGAAAACAGAAAATTATGATAAAAATAAGAACATAAAAATAAGAATAAGAGACAAATAATAAACTCTTCCCTGTCGCTCCTCAGATGAAGAGAGTCACTCTGAAGTGGTAAAAAAAACACTGTGGCACACGTGGAGGCTTTACTGGAGCCCTAAAACGTTCTTTTGGAATACCACAGCCAGTGGCCCTCACTTGCAGTCCTTCCACACACAAATCTGTTCCTGGCAAACCCAAGCATTCTCCATTTCAGGAGTCTCTTTTAGGGGCATGTAGGAAATGCTATTTTGTTTTGGTTCTTACAACTGAAATTTAAGGGTGGAGGAGAGATAATTGGTATTCCTTGGGTAAAACAGAAAAGGACAAAAGAGCTACTGGAGTGTCCAGGTATTGAACAGGTTCATTAGAGCTTCTTAACCCAGCTGTGAGTTGCAGGAACTTCAGAGAAAATGTTTTTTTTCCAAAGCAACAGACAGGTATGGGTAAAATCTAGCTGTTTCCATATTTCTGGATTTACATTTTGAGGCATTCTTGCCTCCCTTACACTATCCAGAGTAACTGATTCAGGCCATTTTCTTCTTTGCACGAGTACTTCAAATGCACAATACTGCAAATATTTTAAAGAATGAAACTTAACATCCTGCTTTTCCTGTAGATTGATTGGAGGAACTCTGCAATGAGATGAGATCGCTCAAACCTACCGAAATATAAAAAGCACAGCAGGCAATAGGAAAGAGTCAGTAACTAAAACAGCCAAATGATACTAGAATATTTAAAGTGTGCCCTCCACAGAGAAAGCTTGCCTTCTCTTGGTGCCTTTTAAAAGCTGACCTGTTAAGGCCCGGCTTTCAATCTACGTTTTGCGCATCCTTGTTTTGCTTAGAAGGCTCATGCCGTCAGCCTCCCAGTTTGAGCCAGCCATCCCCACAATGCTAAAGAGCCACAGGAACTGGAGTACCAGCACCCTGAAGTTCCACTTTCCTCTCTTCCAGTCAGCCTTCTGCCTCTTTCCCCTTCGTGCCTTAATACACATGCTTGCATGATCAAACCACTCCCCCGCCTCCTCCCTTCTCTTTTCTGTCACATGCCCCCCTCCCTTGTCTTGTCTCTTATCTGCCGTGATTTGCCATCTTATGGTATTAACTGTTGAGATGTTGGACGTATTCCCAAGTACGGTTTTTCATCTGACCTAATTATGCCTGCTGATTGAATTCCCCCCCCATTCTTTTTTTCCTCTTGTTACAGCTACCCTTTTCTCATGACTGCATCAGACTCAAGAGTTTAGAAAGGAAGCAAGTTCTAAATATAGATCCTAAGGAGGGCAGCAAAAAGTGACAGTAATTCCTTCATCGTTGATAAGAAGATTGAGGTAATACATCTCCTGCAACACTCCTACAAGTTTGTCGTCAACAGAGCAATCCAGAGAAAATGGCTGCAGCCTTGGTTGGAGGAACCTGCCAATAACAAATCACAGCATATTTTATTCCAGGTTGGTACTAGTGTTGCCTATTACTATGTGTATTGTGTATCCTGTTATTGTTCTGTATGATACAATGTCCCCCTGCCCTGCTCTTGATTGTTTGGTCAGGATACCTAAGTTGTTGACATTTCTGTTCAAGTCACACTATAGATTTATGTAATAATAATAATTATCTTTGAGTAAGATGAAGGAATTTTACACCAAGAGATCTGGCAGCTCAACGACAGAGGCAAAAACATTTCTTTATTTCACAAAGCACCAGGAAGCTTACTAAACTCACCTCTGGAAATCTATATTTCAAAAAAAAAAAAACCTTTGTTTACTGCTGTTGGAAAAATAGATTACACAGAGATTGTGTTGGCAATGAGAGAAGGCCAACAATGAGACCATAAGAACGAGAGAACCCCAATCAATGTTCCCTAGCGACTTAATGTTCCTATGCTTTGTTTTATTTTGTTTTCCTTTCATCTTCCAGGCAGGAACTGTGACAACACTGTCAGCACAGTGGGATATTTCGTGGCAAACCAGGGACTGATGTTCCTGTTGTATGAAAGAAAAATATTCTCTTCCCCTCTAATCCCTTGCTTAAAATAGATCGGGCTTGCTGCCTGCCTTGTGCAGACACCGTTGCAAAAAGCATGGGGAGGAGGGATTGCCGTCTCGTTCCCATGTTGCCGATAACTGTGTTGTGTTGCTGGGGTGACAAAATGCCCCATGTGGCTTCCCTGCCACACACCTTTCTGCAGTAATTGTCAACATAGCCTGTGGTTTGCTCTAGCTGCCATTTACATGTATGGATGCAGCTCTGAAAGTTAGAAGGAGATAAGCTATTTATACAGATACTGAGGTTGTGTAAAACAGGTGTTCTCGGACATCATTGTGTGGTGTCTCTCTTGCAGCTTATGCCACAGTTCCTTCTTGGCTGCAGAGTCTCCGGAAGACTTCCTTACTCCCAAAGTATATTGTTTCTGTTTGGAGGGGGGCGGGCGGTATGGTGGCATTAGTTTCTCAGGACAACATGGGGTCTGAACGGAGGGTCCCTTCACAGACACCCCAGCACAAGCTGCCAATGTTGGCTTATCTGAAGCGGCCGTCTCTTTCCACCAGCTAAATTATACATGTTGCAATCACCATTTGGAATATATTGGTGTGTGTCACAGGTTCCTGTTGGAAAGTGCCTATGACATCACTAGGGAAAAGCGGCATAATTTTTCTTCTCTGTACATGAGTGGTCATTTTCTGATGCAGTAAAGAAAAGAAAAGAAAACCTTGAAATCTTTGAGGCGTGAAAATCTAATGTGTGTGGGAGGGGATGTTCACAGCTGATTAGGCCTGGTGCAACTGTAGTACTGTACTAAGTTAAAAAAAACCATGTCAAGATATAAACAATCAGTGCCTTTTTAAAGGTATATATATTTGAAAGGTACAATCTATATTCTTTTTTAATAGGAAAAAAAATCAATTAAAATTAAGTTCTTAAAGGGTAGCTCTTCATGGAATATACATTAAAATATATATACTTCAAACAAAACTTTATTCCCTAAAGCTAAGCACATACACTGAGAACAGCCGAGAGGAAGCTGGTGAGCCTGAAGTCTCAGTTTATGATATCCAAAAAAGGCTGGGATAGGCAACCAGATACCCTGTAGAGGTTTGGGCCTACAACCCCCATGATCCTTGACCACACTAAATGTGTCTCATAGCAACTATAGTTCAGACAGTGAGAAGGCACCAAGTTTGCTATCCCCAGGCCCAGTTTCATGCCACTCTGGTGATCACTGTAGAGAAGAGTTAGATGGATTGGCCAACTGATCTGGTTCCTTCTCAGGGTCATGTTGCACACTGTTAAGTCAGAGGCTGTGGTGACAGAGGAAGGAAGAGGAGAAAAGGCAAAATATTGTGACATTTTAAAGACTAAGAGACTTATCTGACTGTGAGGATTCTTGGATCAAAGTCTACTTCTTCAAATACAAGTGTGTCAATACTATGCCTTCTGTAGCTATACAAATTGCCATGGTAGTGAGGCCCATGACTTGGTGAGGATGCAGACAATAGAGAAAGTGACAGAGCATTGTACTGAGGAAAGGTCAATTTGCTTACGCAACTCTGGTAGCCTTTCATTAGAAATTATGCTGGAGTGGTCTGGGCCAGATTACTAGAAGCATTTCATGCTGGTCTTAAAATGCATGAACCTCGCCTTGGTCCCATTCGATGCTAAAGAGCCACTGTGCAGAGAGTCCTCATCAAAAGGGACCCAAAGGCTGTTCTCTTGCAGACAGCTGCCAAGACAGCTCAATGTTTGCCTACTGGTTACCCATATTCAGTTTGGGCAACACATCATTGTGACAGATTGTTTATGGAGCAGAGAGACTGTGATGATACTTCCGAACAAGGGAAACCAAAGGGGAGATGGAGACATTTCCTGCTGTGAGAGTGACCTGGAAGAACATTTCTTCCCAACTTAATTTTTGGTGTTCAATCTAAGTATGGCCAAGACCCATCTATGTCATTCAAAATAAAATGCAAATGCGCACATCTCCAGGCTCCATCCCAAACAAGTTTCCTCTCTGAGTGATGTCTCAGACTGGAAAGAGGAGGGGGAAATGGGATGCCTGTACTAAGAGATTCCTTTCTGACTTTCAGTGGGCTTCAGCTCAGGAAAGGAATTGTGTAACCCACTGCATAAAGATGTTCAAATCAGCTTACAGCCCCGCCATATTATTTTCTTTGTACAATTCTTCCAGAAAGAGAGTTCTGGAATTGTACACATCTAATAGTTAACTTATGATTCCCATTATGGTACAGTGGATAGAATGATGGTCTAGGACTCCGAAGAAGAAGGTTCGAATCCCCACCTCATCATGGAAGCTCACTGGGGGAATGGAACTGGTAAAACCACTCCTTAAATATCACACTTACCTTGAAAACCATTTTAGGGTCACTATACATCGGTTCCGATTTGACGGCACAGAACATGCAATAGAAGCTGTGTAACTGTCTTCCTTTCTCTCTCTCTCTTTGTGGTCTTGACTCTAACATGTTGTTTGGAAACTCATATTAAACATTCTGAAGAGCTGCAATTGACTTCTTATTCTGCTTTGTTTCCCAGTGAGGCTTCTGATATTGATGCAGTAGATGATCCACTCAGAGAAACAAGGCGAATCCGCAAGAATGAAAGAGAAGACGGAAAAGTCTGCGTTGTTGCGCAGCCATGAAAACGGTGCAGTCCATTGTTTTGTTTCCCTTTTTACACACATTCATTTAGGTACAGTCATGGCCAAAAATATTGGCACCCTTGCAATTCTGTCAGAAAATGCAACCCTTCTCTCAGAAAATTGTTGCAGTTGCAAATGTTTTGGTACTCACATGTTCATTTCTTTGCTTTGCATTGGAACAACACAAAAAAACAGAGAAGAAAAGTCAAATCTGATACAATCCCACACAGAAACCCAAAAATGCACTGGCCAAAATTATTGGCACCCTGTCTAAATTGTAAGAAATAATTGGTTTTCAAGCATGTGATGCTCCTTTAATTTGTATTTAGACACACCTGTCGCAAGTAAGAGGTGTGGGCAATATAGTAATCACACTTGCAACCAGTTAAGATGGAGAAAAGTTGACTCAACCTTTGTGTTGTGTGTGACCCTGAGCGTGGAGAAAAGAATGAAGTGTAAAGAGTTGTCTGTGGATTTGAGAGAGAAAAAATGTGGAAAAACATTGACAATTTAAAGGCTACAAGTCCATCTCCAGAGATCTTAATGTTCCTGTGTCCACTGTGCGCAATATCATCAAGAGGTTTACAGCCCATGGCACTGTAGCTAACCTCCCTGGACGTGGACGGAAGAGCAAAATTACTGAAAAATTACAATGAAGGGTTGTTCGAATGGTGGATACAGAACCCAGATTAACTTCCCAACAAATTCAAGCTAATCTGCAGACACAGGGTACAACAGTGTCAGCTTGCACTATCCGTCGCCATCTGAATGAAAAGGGATGCTATGGTAGGAGACCCAGGAGGACACCACTGCTGACACAAAGGCATAAAAAAGCAAGACTGGAGTATGACAAAACTTATGTGACAAAACCACTATCCTTCTGGGAGAACGTACTGTGGACAGATGAGACAAAAGTAGAGCTTTTTGGTCAAGGACATCATGGCACTGTTTACAGAAAAAGAAATGAGGCATTCAAAGAAAAGAACACAATCCCTACAGTCAATCATGGTGGAGGTTCAAAGATGTTTTGGGGTTGCTTTGCTGCTGCTGGCACTGGATGCCTTGACTGTGTGAACGGTATCATGAAATCATGATTACCAAAGAATTTTGGGGCGCAACGTAGTGGCCAGTGTCAGAAAGCTGCGTCTCCACCAGAGGTCATGGGTCTTCCAGCAGGACAATGACCCGAAACACACCTCAAACAGCACTCAGAAATGGTTACAAACAAAGCGCTGGAGAGTTCTGAAATGGCCAGCAATGAGTCCAGATCTGAATCCCATAGAACACCTGTGGAGAGATCTCAAAACAGCAGTTGGGAGAAGGCATCCTTCAAATCTGAAGGCCCTGGAGCAGTTTGCCAAAGAAGAGTGGTCCAAAATTCCAGTAGAGAGGTGTAAGAAACTCATTCATGGTTACAGGAAGCAATTGATTTCAGTTATTTTTTCCAAAGGGGGTGCAACCAAATATTAAGTTAAGGGTGCCAATAATTTTGGCCAGTGCATTTTTGGGTTTCTGTGTGAGATTGTATCAGATTTGACTTTTCTTCTCTGTTTTTTTGTGTTGTTCCAATGCAAACCAAAGAAATGAACATGTGCGTACCAAAACATTTGCAACTGCAGCAATTTTCAGAGAGAAGGGTTGCGTTTTCTGACAGAATTGCAAGGGTGCCATTATTTTTGGTCATGACTGTATATGTAATAATAGAGATCCCATCCCCCGCAACAGGTATGCCAATGAAATAGAGCTGCCACCTGTACAAGTAGAAATTGTGTTTTTTTTTTCCTATCTGCAAATATGTGTGTGTTTTAACTGAAATGCATACATATTGGCCTGCCTTGGAAGTTAGGATTAAAGTTAGGATTTGAAAAACAGTTCCTAGATGAGGGGGCCTTTGGTCCTCCAGATGTTTTGAACTACAACTCCCAGAATCCCCAGCCTCTATTGTCAATTATAAAGGACAGTGGGAGCTGCAGTCCAAAATGTCTGGAAGGCCAAAGGTACACCAACCTGTTCTAGGTAGTTTCCCTGTTTAGGAATAGAGGACACTCCCTTATACTGAGTCAAAACTTTCATCCATCTAGCCCAGTGGTTCTCAACCTTGGGTAACCCAGGTGTTCTTAGACTGCATAGGAGCCTCGTGGCATAGTGGTTAAACTGCTGTACTGCAGCCAAAACTGTGCTCACGACCCGGGGTTCAAATCCCAGGTAGCCGGCTCAAGATTGACTCAGCATTCTATCCTTCCGAGGTCGGTAAAATGAGTTCCCAGCTCGCTGGGGGGCGGCGGCAATGTGTCACCTGCATATGTATCTTGTAAACTGCCCAGAGAGTGCTTTAAGCGCTAATAGGTGGTATATAAGCAGCAAGCTTTGCTTTTTTTTTTTTTCATTTTCTTTTTGGCTATTTCCAAAAGTCTTCACCACCAACTGGGCTGGTCAGGGTTTCTGGGGTTTGCAGTCCAAGAACACCTGGGTTCACCAAGGTTAGGAACCACACTGGTCTAGCCCCTTATTCTGATTGTCTGTGGCTCTCCAGGATTTCCACCCTATCTAGAAATGCTGAGGATTGAATCTAGCACTTCTACATGTAACACAGGTGCTCTACCACAGAGCTGCACTTCCCAGAACAGCTCATGGTCAGCAAGGTTACTACCCTGCATTCCTTCAGTCCGTGCAACTCTTATGATATTCCCATAGGAATCAAGCAGGTTTTTGTAGACAAAAAATTAACTAAGGATAACAGCTTATGCCTAGAGAGAGCTCTTCTCTTTCTTTAACATGGTTCCCTAAAATAAACCTATATTTTTTAAAAAATAAAACATGATAAGAAAAACCAGTGTCATCAATGTTCATAACCTGTTTTTGTCTATGGCTTTGGTGGATTAGGTCTGTCTCATGTTCTGTCGCTGGTTCTGCAAGAACTGAGCCTGTTCTATAAGAGAGATGTCAACGGGGTTGGTGTGTTGTATGATCTGCTCCGATCACCCTGGCTGCAGGCGCTCCTGAAGGTCAGTCCTCTTCTAGAGAGAACCAAGTAATCTGATAACAAGGAACAGGCTCTATATAGAGGGCTGCCCATAATCTACAGGTAGACGCTAACAATGTTTTCAAAAGCTACCCGACAATAGTAGGAATCAAGGAAAATGGCTGCAGAAATCTCACCCTCTGCCTCCCTCCAGCTGCTGCTGATAAACAATTATTGCAGTTCCCTATTGTACCTATGAGTGTGAATTCATTTTTCTTGCTATAAAACACAGATGCTTTTAAGCTGCATCAAAATAGCCATGTCAGCTCAGGTGATGAATGATCCTGAGATCAGCTTCCTTTCTGTCTCCAACACTAATCAAACCTAGGATGTTCCCAGACTTCTAACATGAGGAAGTGGGACCCTTCCAGATTCTGGCTAATTAATCACTTCCCCTGCTCAACAGAGGGCAGGAGGAGTTAAAAAAATTTTTTTTTTACTGTATATAGACTATTGCTGATGCACTACAATAGTTATAATTTTAAAAAAGAATATTTTCTTTGTCTCACCTTAGAGGGTTGGTTGAGAAACTACCCGCACTCAAATCCATGGTGACGACTTTGGCTTCAGGCAGTTTCTCAGTGAGCCCTTTAGGAGAAGCCAAAGAAAATATTGTTTTAATTTTTTATTTTTGTATGTGTAACTGATGCACAGCTCATCAGCAATAGTCTACATACAGTCAAAATATTTTTTTTCTTCAGTTCCCCTGCCCTCTACCAAGCAGGGGAAGTGAATAATTTGCCAACATACTGAAGTGGCTCACTTATTTTGCCACTTCAGGATATTGGCAGGAGCCATTTTGGTGTGAATGGTCAGGCTTGATTAGGTCATTTTAATCAAGCCAAACCACTTCCAAGCAGCCCACACAAGCTTGCTCCCTGCCGCTCTTGTAGCTGTACCCTCAGTGCCTTAGGTCAATTGCATGCTCTCAACCTCCCTCAAAGAGTGGCTGTTCTGAGGTGAAAGAGAGGAGGAGAGCCCTTGAGCACAGAGGAGGATAAATAGGTTATAAATGGAACTGATAAATGCAGCCATGACATGGGGAAAGTTGCTTGATTCTTGACCCAGTCAAGATGCATCTTTTGGTTGTGGGGAGGGAAATTTTGAGTAAAACTAAATGATACAACGAGTGCATTGTTAGAAGGAGAATTCCATTAAGCAAGAAGACATTAGTTTGTCCTACGAGGAGCTTTGCCTCAACTCACCTCTTGCACATTAGCTAGCTTTGTTGGGCAAAAGAATATTGCCCGCATAATGTAAATGATGTAAATTTTTGGCTGCAAATTACTGCAGGCTATGAAGTCAGTGTAGACATCATCTGTTGAGTACTAAGATGTGCAATTCAGTGCACAACAAATAACATCTACACTGACTTCAAAACCTCTAGCAATTTGCCACCAAAAAGTTATGCTGGGAACAGGATTGTGTTTGCTGTGTGATTGGTCATAAAGAGCTGTCCGCAGAATTCATTTACAAGCCTGATTGCTCAGATGTGGAGGCTTAGAAGGATTTATGTAACTGGAGGGGAAACACTGTAAAGAGCAGGAAATGGCCATTCCCTTAATGTGTAGTTTGACCTGATCAGGCATGTAAGCAAGAGAAATACATGTGCAAGATTTGTCCCATATGACATGCCCTTGTGACAGTGATCTCATGCTTCTGTCCCTAGGTTTACGAATGCCTTCATCAGCATATCAAAAGGCAACCAGCTCCACTTGCCCTGCAGGGCCGAGCGCTGGCCCACGAGGTGAGGATGGTGCCCTGGCTTTGAACTGCAATTGTTCGTGCTTTCAAATCGCACAGCACTGAACCATGTTATCTCGCAAGTGTCCATAGTCAAAGATTTATCTTGCGTCATTAGGCTATGTTTAGAAGCTAAGGTAATGGGGTTGTAGTTTGTTCAAATAAATGAATATTTAAAAGCTATGGGGAAGTTTTAAAATGACACTGGACTTCCCTTTTTCTCAGGTAGTGGACTTACTACGTGGAGTCCCACAGTCTCCAGAGGTTAAAGAACTAAGGCGACTTTTACGAGGTCCTCACTTCAAGGCAAGTGCTAGTTCTGGAAATTACCTCACCTTGAGGGAGAAAAGTCAGGCAAAATGATGGTTAGAAGATGATTAGATGATACGTATATATAGTTTGTTTTGCTTATGAGTTACATTTATAGTCCACCTTTCCTCAAGTGAATTTATGGCTCTCCTTGCCCTTTTATCTTTGCAATGTCCCTGGGAGGTGGGCTGAGAGAGAGAGAGAGAGCAACTATCCCAAGGTTACACCATGAGCATTGATGAAAATGAGCCATTCCCAGAGGACAAGGTGGTGCTGCGTTCAGAGAGTCGGCTGGGACTTGGGAATTCCACGTTCTTGTTCTCATTGGGACATGAGTGGGTGACCTTGGGCCAATCACGGCCTTGGCCTCACCCACCTCACAGAGTTATTAGGAGAATATCGTGGGGAAGAATTGAACCATGTCATTGGAGAAAAAGTGGAATATAAAGGTAGTTAATGAACAATAACTGACCATTTCATGCAGCTGCCACCACTGGAAGAATACCTTGAAATGAGACAAAAGCATCCATCCTTAAGTTGCCCTAATAGATTAGTTCATATAATGGAAGAATACACAGCAGAGGTGAGGAACATGTGACTCTCCCAGTATTTTGTCCGACAGCTCTCATCTTCTCCACCCAGCATGGCCAGTGGCAAGTTACTGTGGGAATCCAACAGAGATTTCTGGCTCACAGAATACTATTTTCAGTGGACTTCTGTTCAAGGGAGGCACACAGGGTTGGCTTCCAAGTGTGGTTATGAGGATCTACTCTTTCCCAGTATAAAAAGTCAGAATGGAAACTATACCTGTGTATGGAGGTTTAGGATGAAACCTCTCCCAAAGGGAACATTTTATTTAACATGTTATTGATAAGCCATTATACCTGGTCGTTGGCAAGCAGAGAATATGCTGGGGCCCCTGGTTTGAAATTACTGATGCTGATGACAATGGTGTTGAATGTTTATGATAAATTAGATTCACACCCCACATGAAGTATGTGACTTTGGGGCAGAATGAATGCAAGCAACAAAGCAAGCAAATATCTGTCTGTCTGTCTATCTGGTTGAATTCATGTTGCTACAGCTGACTCCTAAGCAGTCACATTCAGCAATTATGTAACCGCTGCTCGCTTTGTGCTCCATGAAATTCCCCATTCCCTTTTCTTTTTGGCACAGGCCTTACTATCCGCTCACGATACAGTGGCTCAGAAGAATTATGAACCCATCCTTCCTCCTCTGCCTGACAACATCCCTGAAAATGAGGAAGCCATGAGGATTGTCTGCCTGGTGAAAAACAAGCAACCCCTTGTAATGTTACATTTTAATCCTGAACCAATGTGATCTGTTTTATCCATACTTTTTTAAGAGCAAAAGAAATGCCATGAAAATTAAGCTTCTCTTGCCCATTGATTCTTATTTGGCCAATTGGCATTTGTTTTAACAGTGTGGTAGGAGAGTAGAGTGCAAGCATCGTATGATGCTATTGGTCTCCATCCATTAAATATTTCCTCTTCTCAAGGAAGATGAGGTTCTATATAACTTGCTTCTTAATTCCATACATTAAAGCAGCAATCCTATATGTACTGATCGGCGAATGAGACTCACTAAACTCGGTGGAACTTACTTCTGAGTAGGCATGTATACAACTGTAATGTAGGAGAAGCTGGACAGTTTCTGAGTGATCGAAGTGTATGGAAAGATTTCCTTTGCTTTCATACATAGAGTTCATCGTCTATATTTTCTCTTGCTTCTAGACTGTTGCTCTCTTCCTTGAGCTTGAATATAATAAGTTAGAGAAAGAAATTGTTACCATTATAAACGGAGTTAATAGAGTATTAAGTATCTGCAAATCATTTTCTGTCCGTTAGCGGCTCCCAACGTGATAACCTTAACATTTCAGTGTAAAAACAAAACAAAAAGGAACAAGTCATTAAAAAAACAGATTAAAAACCATCTTAAAAGTCAAACACCTGACCGATTTAAAAAGTTTTGACTGCCCATTTGAAAACTCAGTGACTTCCCTTGGGGAGGGAGTCCCATCATCAAGGTGCGGCTACAGAGAAGACTCTGTCTTGCCTACCCATCAACGTAACTTCTCAGAGTCATGAGATGTGCGGCAAGGTCCCTACTGAAGATCTCAAATAATGAGCACCTCCCATCATCCCTCATGACTGGCCCTGCTAGTTAGGGCAAGTGGGAGCTGCCGTCCCACAAGAACATTTTGAGTTGAACAGTATCCCCAATAAAACAGGAGGACACTAAAAAAAAAAAAAAAAACTGTGCAAAAATCACATTTGTATATTTCTCTGTAAATCTTTTACCACAGTTGCAGGGGACATTTCATACATGTAAATAAAGATGATCCTATCAGTTGCATGGTATGGAGAAAAAAGTATCAGCTGGCAGCAGTACTGTACTGTATGTAATATGTATTCAAAGATGGATGGGTGACCTGTAATGAGAGTTGAAGTGCAATGTTTCTAACAATAATTTGTACCCATCTCTAAACATTCACTAAATCTGCACGTAGCTTCCGTTTTATTCATTAATTTTGTTATAGCCTCTCTCTTTTTTCTTTTTTTCTGTCCTCTTCCCCCCACAACCACCAAGCAGGGTGCCACTATTAAACGCCACGAGCTAACAGGAGATATCACAGTAGCGCGAGTAATCCATGGAGGACTGGCAGACAGAAGTGGTAAGATTAATTTAAACCTTTCCCTGGGGGCAAGCAACCCTCTTTCTCCGATCGTGGGAAGTAGCCGGTTGGGGCTGAACACCCACCGAGGCAGGGCAACAGCCCACAGCCAGCCAACCTGCCCTCTCTTCTCTCAGGCTTGAGATGGTGGCAGCAGTGGTTGAATACCTTTGGAGGACTCCAGGGTGAGGAAGGCTAGTATGGGGTAAATTTACATGGCAGAGTCCATGACAAAAGGTACTGTTCTACTTTGAGTGCCTTTTCAACAAGGGCAGATTTGGGGCTCCTGTTTTATGGTTGTGGAATCTCTTTATTCAGAATTCTGACAAAAAATCTTCGAATCCCTCTGAAATTCTAAATTGTTTTGTGCTCCTGTTCTCTGGTGAGATGCTCAGTGGGACTCCTTTCCCTCGTAGGGCTGCTGTATGCTGGAGACAAACTTGTAGAAGTGAATGGCGTTCCTGTGGAGGGCCTGGAACCAGAGCAAGTAATCCACATTCTGGTATGATGATTTTGCCTTTCACGTTTTTAATATCATTCACCAGGAACATATAAGGAATGCAGATATGCTTCCTCTAAACCCAAGAATACATCTTGCAGAATTACGATTCTTTGTTGTCATCATGTGCCTTCAAGTCATCTACTACTTATGGCGACCCTATGAACGGGCAATCTCCATAAGGTCCTGTCCTCAATGGTCCTGCTCAGCTCTTGCAAAGTCAAGCCTGTGGCTTCCAATTCTTTACATATGTAGAAAACCTCTTTTAAGGAAGGGTGTTTGTTACAAGTTCCTGAAACTACTAAGCTTTGGTATGCATCTCCTGTGCTATATGGTGATTGCCACCAGTTTGTCTGATACTTATGTTGACTGATGATCCAAAGGCTGATGAGGCATTCCCTCTTTTTTTTCTCTCTTTAAAGCTTCCATGAGATTTCCATTTACAACAGTGTCAGCTGTTTCACTCAGTATGAGCTTTTCCCCATGATCCGCTGTTGTTGCTATCATGGTTAACTTGGGATGTTTGGTTTCAGATCTCTGTATCTCCAAATCCATAGTTCTTTAGGAAATAGATACAAAGGGTGTGTATTACACAATGTTGTTTTTTGCATTGTGACTGTAGTTGCTCGGAGCAGAAACAGATGTTATAGATATTATTATAGTTGAGAGCACATAAGAGCCCAGTCACAAATGAAAGCAAGCTAATTTGCTAATTAAGTGAGGTGTGTACTCACGTTTTGAGCAGTTACGGAATTCCCTCTTCTGATGATGACTTACTTGTAATGTTTGCTTCTGCCATGGGACAGTCCAAAGAACGATATTCATTTTTTTTTAGTGGTGGGAAATCTTTGGCTTTCCAAATGGTTTTAGCCAGCTCCCAGATGCCAATGGTCTATGGCAAGGGATTAGGCAAATTGTGGTCTTAAACATCTGGAGAGCCAAAAGGTTCCCTATTTGTCTGTACTCTGCTCTAATGCTTTTCCCATCATCATCCCGCATGTAGCCTGACCTTCCACTCTGGTCCCAGGCAGCCAACCATGCCACAGCCTTTCCATTTTTCTTAGAGCACTGATATCTGCAGACTTTAAAACACCCTCCTTACACTGGGTCTCATAATTTAAAAAAAACTCTATGCAAACAAATCAAATTTATTTGGTATCTCCCTGTGGAACTGATTTGAAGAAACAACTTTATCAGATGTTTTGTGGCACAATTACCTTCTGTCTGGGTTCTTTGTTGTCGTGTTAGTAGATATCTTCATAATGTGTTGCATAAATGCCAGGGAGTTCAGTAGAAACTTACTTTAAATATTTTATTTACCATTTTTACAACCACGCTTTTCTGTCACTATATTCCACATGGATCCCAGTATAAAATATGAGTCCATGGTTTAATGGTTGTGATGCCAATTGGAAGGTAGGCAGGGAGGGGAGCAGATGCTGGAAGCCACTGTAGCTCATGGGTGGTCAGAATGTTGGATCAGGGCTTGGGAGATCTGCATTATTTAGAATGGATAACCTGCCAGTCTTGGTGATCACAACATTCTAATTGCTATAACAGCAAAGTTGTAACTTTTAAAAATTTCTTGTAGGCTCTGTCACAAGGAACAATTATGTTCAAGCTGATTCCAGTTTCTGATCGGCCAGTCAGCAATCAAACAACAGTAAGATACTTTTATTTCTTCAGCTCTCTCTTGCTTCGGAGTGTTAATCCAATAATGGTTGGCCGTAATGTAGATGAGTAATGTCAGTTCAGCTCCTGGCAGCATCTAATATGATGGCTTTTACAGGACAGATAGCTGAGAAAATAAATACTCTGTCCATCAAGTCATTTAGTCTGTAAGGAGTATATCATACCAGTACTTTGCCATTTCACTGGCTGACAATCAGCCTCTAGTTCCAATTCAAGATGGTAGCTATGACTTGTAATAGTCTAAAGCAGACTTGACCCCATCATACCCGGGAGGAAATATCCACCGTTATTAATACCTTTTCCTGTTAAGACCTTCAGGTGAGTTCCTGCTCCAGACAGAGCGAGTTTTCCACAACTAAGGAATGATGTAGTCCTTGTACACAATCCTTGTACATTTACTCCAACTGGCTAAAGTAAAAGTGATCATTTTGACTGGATTTAGGCTTTTTCTCTTAATTGCTACAGTTACTAGTATGGTTCTGTATACCAGAATACCAGTATATTGGTGTGACCTGATCGGGATCACTTAATATATTAATTAATGGATGAGTTGGGTGGCAGATTTTGGCTCAGTTGTTTGGAGCCTCTTACCTTCCTAGCAGGAAGCCAAGGAGGATGTCACGCCCTTAGTTGGTTAAGGACAAAAGGCGAACTGTAGCTCAGAAGAGGAGTAGCTTAAATTTGGCAGAACAGGATGGAAACAGGTTGTTGGTTTTTAGAGAGCTTGGAATTTGAGGCTGCTGCTTTTGGAATAGCATTGCCAGCCAGTACGCCCACTTGGCTTCTTCTGCCTTTTATCTCCAGTCATTGGAAAGTTTGAAAGTGAACGTAATTATGAAAATCATCAGGAAATTGCCTGGACAAAGATACCAACCTGCCCAGTTCTTATGATCTTCTGCAAAAGTCTTTCTTGTGGTTCCCACCACTTCCCAGGTTTTGCTTGGCAGGAATAAGAATGAAAGTCTTTTCTGTGGTGGCCCCAGACTGTGTAACTCTCTTCTTAGGAGGACTTGACTTATGTGGCCTGGGCTGTAGCTCAGTGGCGCATCATCTGCTTTTGTATTCATAAGATCTCAGGGGTCTCCAGGAAGGGTTAGGAAAGATTACTGTCTGAAATCCTGGAGCACCCCAGACAGTGTCAGTAAGGCTAGGCTAGAGCAGTGGTGCCCAACCTTTGGTCCCCAGTTGTTCTTGGACTGAAACTCCTAGAGAGCCTTCGCCACTAGCTGTGCCAGATAAAATTTCTGGGAGAACATCTGGGGACCCAAAGTTAGGAACCCTTGGGCTAGATGGATCAATAGCCTAGCCCAGCTTCCTACATTCTTAACCCCTCACTGACAGTTTTTTAACTGCTGTTAACTCAGTTCATAAGGTTATTATGCTGTGCTGTTATATTTCTGTTATTCATATTTTATTTGTTGTTTGGCTAACTGCACTTAATCTTTTCTGCTTCTGTTCAGATATAATTATATTTTATTGTCTAAAGGCAAAGGAGAATGATACCTTTATTGCACCACTAAAAATTCTCAAACATAGGCTGGCTTTCAACTCCATACAGGTTTTCATCAGGCTGGGCACCACATGTTTGTGATTTCTCAGTCATCTGATAAAGGTATCACCCACCTTTGCCTTTGGATTGTGTACAAGGACTACATGGCTTCTTCTTCTTCTTCCTCTTCTTGTTCCTCCTCCTCCTCCTCCTCTTCTTCTTCCTCCTCCTCCTCCTCCTCCTCTTCTTCTTCTTCTTGTTCCTCCTCCTCCTCCTCTTCTTCTTCCTCCTCCTCCTCCTCCTCTTCTTTTCTTCTTCTTCTTCCTCCTCCTCCTCCTCCTCTTCTTCTTCTGGTTAAGTTATGTTATGTTACGTTACGTTATACAGTAGTTGTTGTTCACTCTTTTGACCCTGATTCATGGAATAACAACACTGTATGAGAATAACAACACTGCCTGTGTTCTTGCCCTAGCTCTATGTCCGAGCGATGGCGGATTACTGGCCTCTCCAGGACCCAGCCATTCCATGTGCTGATGCAGGGCTGCCATTTAGAAAGGGAGACATACTCCAAATCGTGGACCAGAACGATGCCCTGTGGTGGCAAGCTAGGAAAGTCTCAGACCTCAGTGCCTGTGCTGGACTCATCCCTTCAAATCACCTTCTAAAAAGGTAGTGCACATGTTTCAAAACGTGGAAGTGACATGGAGAGCTGTTGGGGTTGGGGTATCTGATTTGGACTGAAGAGACCTGGGTTCAAGTCTTCCCACAGTCATGATTTTTCACTGGATTACTTCAATGCAGCCATTCTCCATGAGCCTATCCTTCCTTAAAGGGTTGCTGTGATGATCAATAGTTAGATATACTGTGATGCTAGGTTATTGATCTTCATTGAATCCTAGAGTTCAGAATATTTTTAGCAGAACTGCACTGGTTTTCTAACACTGGAGGGACAAGAAGAGTTACGTTATTGATTTAGGGTTCCATTTGTAATGCTCTTGGTTTCCGTAACCCTTATGCACTGGGATTTTTTTTTAAGTTGCACTGAGTTCAGTGTGGGCTTCTTTTGAGAATTGCAATGCATTAAGAGTTAGGATTGTAGTTGTGGTTAGGTTTGGAGTTAGGATTTTATATATACCATACTTCTCGCATATCGTGACCCCAATGAAAAGTTCGATGCTCCCTTCCATCATAATAGTCCAGCCTATTGACAATCAGAGTTCATCACTTCTACTTCTCTGCTCTGTAGTTTGTGGCATGGAAAAAATTGCCATTTTCCTGCCAATATGTTACACTTGCTAAGAAAAATAAGTTCCCCAAAAGCAAAAAGCCAAATATTCTTTGGGATGTTTTTGCCTAGGCTGTTTTTAATTGGTTAAAGATGATGAACTATAGAGCATGTAGCTGAAGCTTGAAGCCATTGTTTTCAACTATTTAGATGATGAGGTCACAGAATGCTCACAACCTGCCTCTGACAGAAAATGTCCAGTCAAGATTCAAGTTGTCTCTCTGATCATCATTCTAGTGTGCAGCTGATAAGAATACCCTAACTAGGTTTAATTGCAACTGTTTTCTTACAGCATCACATTGTTGTTTCTTTCTGTCTAGGAAACAGCGAGAATTCTGGTGGTCTCAGCCTTTCCAACCTCACACTTGCCTCAAGTCAACCATCTGTGAGTATAAAAATGTCCTCGTCAGAAAGCTTGAGGTAGAAATGCTTCTCTGAGTGTTGCACAACAGACAGATTTGAGGGAAATTATAGTTTTAGTTCCGAATCTGACGGTGTGACCTGTCAACCTGGAGGCATGAATCTTAGACCGTTTACTTTAAATCACAAAGGAATTATTTTATTTATTTATTTATTTATTTGATTTATATCCCGCCCATCTGGTATATTCTACCACTCTGGGCGGCTACCAACATACATATAAATTACAACTGAGTGGAAAACATTTGTGGAAGTCAGCGAATACATTGAGTATTGTGATAAAAATTTAAAAAGTTGTGCAGATAGTATTCACTAGGTTTAACTTGTTAAAAGGCATACGTTTCAAGATGGTAAACTGGCGCCTTACAGAAGTTCTGTTTGCAAACAGATTTTTACATTTATTCAAGCAAAAACACAAACCGCGCTCTTTGTTGCTGTTGGCTCAGCCTCCTAGGCCTGAAGCAGTGGGCGGTGCTTCTACACAGTTTGTGCAGGTGGCACCAGAGCCTCATCGGACTGGCGCAGCTTTATCTCCCCAGACAGTTGGTTGCATACAAATGCAAGTGTTCCATCACATAACCCTGCAGTCTCTTTTCATATGTTAGAAGTAATCTTTAGTCACTCTCTCTCTCTCTGTGTGTGTGTTTCTAGTGACAGTGCAGGCAGTCCTCTAATTAATTTTTTTGTTTGTTTTTAATTTCTTCCACGAATTTCCCATGAGTAGTGAGCACTGTGGAAGAAGGTAAGCGATGGTCTGAGTTTCATATATTTCCCCACCCCTGTTAAGCTGCTGAATCTGTGTCTCTAGTCAGTGACCTTTAGGATTGCAAAGTGGAGGGGGGGTGAATTATTCTTGACACAAAATTATTCTCGGCACCTAGAGGATAGAAGCCCTATTTGGACCTTATAGCCTGAAACTTGGGTGAGCTTAAAGCATGCATGTTGATGACATGGGGATGCAGGTAAGTCCCATCTCCCACATCCCCACCTCACCCCAAATCCTGCAGGCCTTTGCATGTTCACAGCAAAGGTCTGCAGCAGTGCTTGCTAGTATGTAAATGCACCTACAGCATTTCTGTGAGTGTAAGCCCTGCCTTATCGGAGTACCTGATCCTAGAAACTCTACTGTAACCACCACTTAGAGAAGTGCTGCCACAGACCTTTGCTCCCTTCCAGGCAGGGTGGAGGCATAAGAGACAGGACTTGCCTTGCCTTGCCAACCTTGCCATGCCTCCGCCATGCTTCAGGCCCTATGTGGTTTTGGGCATAGTGCCTGAATAGGGCCTAAGTGTCAGAGTAGTGTGTTGGTTGCTTACTGAGAAGGCCCATTCTGGTCTGTCAGGAAGGAAACATCAGCCGAAACCCAGTAGTAAGATGCAGCTAGAGTAAGGCCCACTGAATCAGTAGAACTTACATACATGTTGACTCATCATATCTTCACTGATTCTGTGGGCCTGCTCTAGTTGTGACTTACTATTGGATTTCAGCCATCTAGTCATGGGGTTGTTCCCTTCTGCCATCTGGGCAAGGCAGGGTTAATTCTGTAATAAAAACTAGCTTTTAACTGAATAAGCTGGGCTCCTTCCCACAGTAAGCTCAGAAAAGCAATAGTAATAACTTAAGCAACAGGAAACTAGTAAACCTTCAGAGATTAGACCAAGCCTCTACCTTCCAGATTTCTGCTAATGGCATGTGTGTGGAAAAGGATGCTAAACCAGCTGTGGCTCTGATGGTATGGTGCTTTTTGGCTTGGGAACATGGGAGACCTCACAGGCCAAGGGCAGTGGTGGTTCCCAGCCCGGAGTCTCCAGATGTTCTTGGACTAAAACTCCCAGAAGCCTTCATCAGTAGCTGTGCTGGCCAGGATTTCTGGGAGTTGTAGTCCAAGAACATCTGAGGACCTAAAGTTGGGAACCACTGATCTAGGAGATCCAGGCTGTGACCACCTTGCCAGTATGTATGCACTAAACGTTTTTCTTCAGAAGGAAGATGGAAAGGAAAGAAAAAAAAATGACTCAGATTTCCTTACAGTTTCTCTTAAGAACAGCCTCTACTACCAAATGGCACCTCCCCACAGACCAAAAGAAAAGTATTCCAGTCTATACTATGGGGGTGTGCAAACAGAGCCCGAGGTGCTTTTTTAACTAATGGTCTTTAACAACTTGGTTTTCATTTGAAGTGGAAAGGAAATCCTAATATAATATTTTATGCCATGACACAGCGCTGAAATATGAGAGAAAACCTTAAAGAAATTGGATTCTTTAAAGCCTCAAAAGCATGACTCCCCCATTCCTTTTCCCATTTTTACACCCTACAGAAGATGATATGCAGATTGACGAGAAGTGTGTCGAAACAGGTAACTGACCCTGGAGTTTGGTGGATGAGCTTCTTTATGTGACCAAAAATCCATTTCTGAAGGACGCAGTCTGTTAAAATGATATTTGGCAGAATATGTGAAGGAAGAAGGTGTATGTGTAAAAAGAGAGGGAGGAAGAGGGATTATAATTCCAGTCATTTAAATTCTTGCAAAAGAGCCCACATGGAGAGAGACATGTTGGAAAGAGCAATTGACTACAATGGGAGTATTGCTTATATTGTACACAAGCTAATAAACAGGATCAGGCATGGGGAAAATGTTGGGATTTGATTTGTTTTGGGTTCTTTCAAGGGATGCCTCGTTTGTTTTCAGGTCTTTTGTTCACTGTTCCTGTCTTTAAGCATGAAAGGGACCAGCTCTTTTGTTTTTCTCTGTTTGTCTTCTCTCTGGCACTCATCCCAGAGCCCTAAAGAACCCTAACAATTGCTTCAGCAACGCAGGGGCACAGTGGGCAGCCCACAGTAAATTAACACATCTTTTTAAAATCAGCCTTTAACATCCCTACACACAAACATGGGGCATAAAAAGAGAAAAAAAGAGGCAAAAACAAACCAATGGAAAACACCGTCTTCTCTCCCAAAAATCCAAGAAGAGTAAGGAAGCGTAAATAAAGGCAAAAAAATAAGTTCAGCGCCCCCAAACAAAAAGGACAGGGATGTTAAATAAGCATAGATGGATTTTATACATAATAATAATAATAAAAAGAATTTTTTTAAAAAAAATGACAGGGATGTTGGCAAGTCTTTGGATCCAAGTCCCAAGTCCGAATCCAAGTCTTTGGTACCAAGTCCCGAGTCCCAAGTCCCAAGTCTGAATCTCTATTGAAAACAAGCTTTTTCCCCCAGAAAAAAGGGAAGGGGTGGCTGGGTTCCGAGTCATGAGTCGAGTCAGAGTCATTGGGGGGGGGGGGGGGGGAAGACCCAGTCAAGTCACCAATATGACTTAAATCTGACTGAACAGCCAGCATTGCGACTTGAGTCCCAGTCCCGGCAGAGTGACTAGACGATGGGGAGTTTTCTCCTCATTCCCTCCCCACCCCCACTGATGTCTTCTCTTCTCTTCCTTGAATCCACCACCAGCAGGCAGCAAAAATAACCCAAGAAAGGAGAGGGAGGATGGGGAAGAGGTGGGGGAAAAAATCCTCAAGGAATTGGGATGTGGAAAAAAAGAAAAGAAAAAAAGAAAAATCAAAGAGGATTTTTGGAAGACACAGGAAGACAGCAAACATAAGCCTAATAAATGGGGTGGGGCTTTTGCATTCCCCTCTCATGTTAACCCAAACCTCCTATCCCTACTAATAATCCCTGTTAGCCCCTGCCATTCTTTTAAGTTTACAACTATTGCTCGTATGGCCATGTGACAAGGAAACTGAATATTGGAACTGAATTATAGGCCCTGAAAATATGTGATCCAGGTGGAATGGGAAGTTAGCATTATTCTGTTCTGTGGAGACCCAAAGAAACACATCACTTACCTGAACCCAAAACAATTTACAGTTTTTGTTACCCAGGAGCCTAGTGCACTCTTTCTCTGTCTAAAGGATGTCTTTTCCTAGGGGTAAAAATGATGTATACGTATTAAAATTATATTTCAAAGAGTTCTTTGAGAAGCAGAAAGTTGGGTGGGTTGGTGTGATAGGTTACTAGATGCAAAAAAATGTAAAACAACACAGTCTTCTATGCAATTAGCCTCGTTTTAGATTGCAGCATTGGGTATAACTTGGTCATAAAAGCAGAGGTGGTCCTTTGAGTGGAGGACAAGCTCAAGTAGACTCTTGGCAGCAGCTCAGAGCCTGTGGCTGCAGTTGTGATCCAGCACACATACTACACTCGATCTTACTCAAAAGGCCAAGAAGCTGTGATCCAATACCATACGTCTTTTATTCGTAGTTGTAAGGGGGAAAGTGTTTAAAATTGAGGTGGTTAAGTTAAGTTTGAATTCAGTATCCTTCATAATATCAAGCCCTTCTTAAATGTTCAATGCCATCTGAAACCATAATCTTTCTCTGTTTCTTTCTCTTTCTAAAATGCTCCAAAGCATTATTTGCATGATAATAAATATTAACCAAAACTTAGTCAACATACTCTGAAACCTCAGCAGGCCTAGTGGTCACATTGGTCTGTGTGCGCGCAATTATTCAGATGGAGAGAATGTGTAGGGGGAAAAGGTTAAGCATCCTCTGCCCCCAGGGCCACATCAACAGCCCTACGGCCCAGCTGCTTTTAACTAAGAATAAGATCCAGTTATGGCTCTCACCCACCCCCAGTCCTGCACTTTGGCCCTTAAGCAGGGATCAGACGCGGAAATGAGAATCTAATAGTGTCCTCCTGGTGCCATGAGGATGGAAAAATCCTTTCTGATGTGTTATTTTATAATTACCTTAGACAATGATAGTATTGAAATCAACTGTATTTGCTATTTTTGTTCCCTGGATGACTTAAAAGATGAGGAGACTTTTGAGTCTGGTAAGTGAAATTCTTTCTGCAAGTCTGATTAGGAATCGCTAGTAGTTGTAGTACCTCCCTAATTATAGAGTCTCAGAAAAGCGATTAAACAACTGCTCCATCCTTAAAGGCGGACCTATGCATCCTATTCTGTATTTTCTGAGTGACTCTTGAGATGTTAATAGCTAAACGAAGACCCCTTTGAGACATCTCAGGTTCTTTCTAACAGACGTGTTTGTTCAGTTTTGAATGACTCTTGTGCATAGGGTGAAAATCATAGTACTTTGTAAGTGTTGGAGAGGACAGCTGGAAGCTAATGAGATTACATTATGTAAGTGTGATTGAAGGGCTAATCTACTTCATGACATCCTTATCACTCTCAATGATGAGATAGGATCCATTTTGACACTGAGATATCAGCACATATTTGCTCATTCAAAATAAAAATAGGGCATAGCTGAAGTATGTCTGTCTGTAAATGGATCGGGCATCATGCAACTGGAGAGGACACCAGTAATTAAGAGATGATATTTCTTACAACCCCCTTTCCCAACCAACAGGGTTGTTGTTTTTTATCCTTACTAAGTATATTCTGGGGGATATTTTTCCCCGCAGTTATTCAGACTGTTAGAACAAATTGAGGTACAAGCCATAATCCTGATTCTGGAGTTTTAGGCCACATGCAGTATCATTAGTATATTAGAATTCACAGCGCTTTCAATGAAAGCATGTTTAAATCTTTTTTGAAGACTTCAAACACCAGGAGACCAACCCTGATACAGGCAAAACTGATTTGCCTGCATGGGTATTAAGGCATGAGTACAGAACCTTTGGCCCTCCAGATATTTCCAGTGTCAACATCTGGAAGCTCTTGTCAGGATGCCCAACGATGTAGAAGACAGTGTGAGGTGTAGTTCAAAATCTGGAGGGCTAAGTATTCCTCGCCCTGACCTAAGGTAGCTTGCGGAGATGAAACTAAGAGCCAAGAGTGATAAGTGGTCAGACAGGGCAGTGTTGGGGGCAACAAGAGGGCAGCAGGGAGACGTGGTGTTCTGGTCCTGGAATGATGCTAAGTCTGTAAGGTCAGCAGTTATTGGGGGGGAAAGATGGACATTCTTGGGTTACTAGATGTTTTGAATGCACTAAAGGAAATACTCAGTCTTAATGGCAGGTTGCAGTGAAAGACTAATGATCTGTTCATTCACATGTGGACTGCTCACAGCTCTATCTTTTAATCTGAGTCTTCCTGTTTTTAAAATGTTTGTGCCACATACCAGAGGAGCTTAAAGAAGGTAATTTTATTTATTTATTTTTCTTTCTCCTCTAGATTTTCAAAAGGAGGTTATTGATAATTCTTGTATGGCTAGGAACATCAGAACATCAGCCTTGTATACATGCAGAAACCCTGTACAGAGTGAAGTTGGGCCTCAGGCTGAGGTGCCATTTGGGGAAAAAAATCAGATACCACTTTAGTCAGGGCAGTTTTGCCCACCCCATGCCTTCTTCCCAGGGTAGGAAACTTCTTTGGGCCAGATTTGGCTTTAATGGGTTGAAGCTTCCCTGTTGTTGATGTGTAGAGCAAATCAGCTATGCACATCAGTGTAGAATTATCAAGTTATCTAAGCATTAACCAATCATCCTGATTCTGTGGTTCTCTTTGGATATCCAGGGGAAAGTTTTATGCTCTGCGTGTGTTCACTGACTACATAGTGAAGATAGTAGGGAGATGGACATGTGTGCAAGCTCTGAATTTTTGTCATGATCCGTTTTCCCCAGTCTACTCTGGATAGCTATCTTGTCATGGGTGAAGTGTAGGTAGAGAGTAAACAAAATCGTGGGCAATATATTAAAAGTAGAAATATAGGAAGTGGCCTTAAACCAAGTCAGACCATTGTTCCACATAGCCCTCGATTGTTCACACAAACGGACAGTGTTTGGTCATGACCCTACCTGGAGATGCCAGTGATTGAAACTTCTGCTACCACTAATCTACAGAATTTTTTCATAGTCCCTGCTTTCTCATGGTGTATGAAATGCCAGAGCATCTTGAACAGCTCATGTCCTTGGGCGGGGAGAATACCGCGAATGCCTTTTGTAATAAATTATTTATTATTATTATTATTATAAACACACAGACTGAGCAATAGTAAGCGAGCAGTTGATGTAATTGGAGCTGAGGTGATTTCTGCATTCAGGTGGAAAAAATGAATAAAGCATTGCCTTTTTCTCTCCTCTCTAACTATATTCTGGGGCTGTTCTTCATTTTTTGGGGTTCTTATCTAAGCTGGGCCATTTTCCATCCATTAAATAAATACTGCATATGGGACTAATCTAATAGTCTGTTTAGAAAACAAGATCCAGTTTGACAGGATAGACCAAAATGGCTAGAATAAATACAAGAACTAAACATATATTGGCCTAAATCCTCTTGCCTAGTTACACTAGCATAACATAAACTGTAACTTTTGGATATGAATTGCTGTAAATTAAGAACTCAGCATAGACATTATCTATGTTGCACCCTGAGTTGTGTGACTTAGTGTGCAATTGATAATGTCTATAAGGATTTTTTAACTCACTGTAATTTGCCTCCAAAACTTATGCCATTTGTGTGGCTCCGCCAAAAGATTTTAGCTATTGTAGAAGAGCTGTTACTTTTTGTTGTTTTCTTTTGAATGCTTTAAACTAGAATTCTAGGGTTAGTACATTACCCTTTCTTTGATGGCATTATTATTAATTAATTTTTTATCTTTTTATGGAGTAACAGGACAAATACCACAATTGTGATAAACACTCCTATCTTTTCATTATACTTCCTTCCACTTTATACGTTGCTTTTTTTCTTTTTAATTACAGAAGAGGAAGAATTCAGTGGATCTGGTCAGCAGGTCTTCATTAGTACGTAGCTATTTTGAGAGACTGAATTATTGGCGGGCTGTCAAAGTAGTTTATTGTTATTTTAAATTTGAGATGCATTTATCTTGTTTTTCATTTCTGGATATTCGTTTATTCTTTGCTGTTGTCCTCTAAGCCTCCAAAAAGCTACGTTCAAAATAAAGTTTGTATACTTTGTAATTCTTTCCTGGGAAACTACCTCTTTAAGAAGCTTAAATTTGACTTAGCGTATGGGCCATAGCACGTCTTAATTTGGCTCTAAGCATATCTTTGGATGTCAAAGGGTATAGGATGTGATGGGAGCTGCCTATCACTTCCATGGCCAATCTGTAAGCTATTCAAAGCCCCCTGAAAACACAGTAGCTGAATTGTCTTAAATTAAGAGGTAAATTGCCTTAATGGGCCAAGGTCTCCTCCTTCTTGGAAAGCTGTTTACCAGCCTCCAGAGCTCACTGGCATTCATGGAGGGGGTAAAGCATCATGGTACAACTGTGGAATGTGGGAGGAAAAGATATTGAGTCTAGGACTCAACGAACTAAAGCAGGCTCAGCAATTGTCACTCCTGGCCAGCATAGCCAGGCAAGAGTTGGCGGGAGTTGCAATCCTACCACATTCTGAGGGCCACATGTTCTCCAGTCTGGGACTGAGCTATCAGCCGGCTCTTCACTTTGGTTCATTTCCTGGGTTTTCAAGCCTGTGTCTTTCTGCTTTTCTTAGCTGGTTTCCGGAGAAGCATGCGCCTGTGTCGCAGAAAGGCCCGAAACAGCCACCTGCCATGTTATGCCCGGTGCCCTGGTGGTTGTTTCAGTGCTGTAGCAGCACCATATGAAGAGGTGGTGAGATACCAGAGACTACCTGGGGATCGAAACAGGTTAATTGTCCTAGTAGGTAAGTGGCAACCCTTTCACTGCACGCCATCAAATGAGAGGAAGTTGTGGTGGGCCTTAGCTCAGTGCAAAGAGGGAGCGCGCTTGTTTTTGGTTTACGGGAAATGCATCTTTTCATAGTAGTGAGAACAATGTGCAAGTAACAAGTCATGTGGGAGGAGGTGACCTTTGCAGTCTGTAGAAAAATCTTTTGAACCTCTAATTGTGAAGGAGCCTGGTTCTTCATCGTGGCCTCTGTGAATGCACACAATAGGGTTTGACAGCGCCTGCGCTGGTCCTCTCGGAATCTTCTAGAGCTTTTTGTAGAAAAGTAACAAAGTCAGCGTTGCCCCTACCGCGCATGCTCCCCCGCCTCAGCCCTCAGTTCCATTTTACCGCCTTTGGCTTCGGAACCTCTCGATCCTAGAGCTCCAGTTTCGATTAAAAAAATAATTGTTTACACGGATTGACGCGGACTTTCCTTGACTATTCTTACTCTCTGTTGCCCCGGACCACGGACTGACTGACCATTCTTTCTAATAACGTCTTGGATAAGGTTTTTCGGATTGCGGACTGTTTTCCCGCCCTTTTTTTCCACTACCCGCAGCGGCTCCTTAGGTGCCCTTTCCCGCTTGATTTGCTATATAATCACCCGGACTTCCATATTGGTTATTGTAAGTCCTATTTACTACTTTATGTCCCCCTCCGGACCCTTCAGTCGCTGTACGTCCTGCTCCCATAAGCTGCCATTCTCAGACGGCCACGATCTCTGCCTCTTTTGTTTAGGCGAATTTCACCAGCCTCATTCGTGCAGACATTGTAAAAAATTCACCAAAGCAGCTTTAAAAGCTCGGCAGCAACGTTTGAAGCTCTTTCTCTGGGACAAGACACTCTCGGCGTCAAAACCGTCCGAAATGGAAACGGCTTCAGCACCCTCTTCCACCCCTAGATCGAAAGTACGGATTGCCTCTACACCTCCAATATCGACATCGAAGTCTGTCGACAAACCGGTTAAAAAATCGACAAAAAAGACACATACCTCCACATCGAAGGCACCTTCGAGCTCCTCCAAAGAGCCGAAACAGAAGAAGCCTAAGGATAAAGAAAAAACAAAGGACCATTGTACAACCGTTCCTCCCGTCTCGGCGTCGTTGCCTTCAACCATCCTGGAAGACTCTTCCCGGGACCGGGAATCTATGTCGGAGGCGGCAGCCTCTCTACCATCTCGACATTTTGACTCTGGTACAGTCGAAGGTGATCGGTCTCCCACCGCTAGCCAGCTGGTAGATACCCTTACTGGCTCAGCTATTGCCCATGACAGCCCTGTTTTTACCAGGCGGGCTTCGCCGGCTCTGTCGTCGGCGTCGATTTCGTCGAGACCCAACTCTCCACCCCGTAAGAGGGCTACTAAAACTAAGCACGTTTCTCCGGTCCGACACCGATCCTCTCGACGTGAGGTGGTGGTCGTTCCGAAGTCGTCTCGACGCCGACATAAATCTATATACATCGAACCCGAGTATGTCGAGGTGGATCGAAGGACGTCCCATCGTCGTCGTCGACACGACGAATCGGACTCTGACTTTTCTTCGAGCTCGGAAGACTATCATAGAAAAAAGAAGAGGGTCAGATATATATACGTGTCGTCCTCTTCTTCTTCCTCTTCATCTCCACCTCGACGTCGACGTCGACAACATCTCGACGTCGACAAACATCGATCTTCTCAACAAGCCGAGAAGACTAAGACTGCCTCCACACAGCCGGCGTCGAAAGGTTCTAGGTCTGTTCACGCACATCGATCTTCGAGACCAGAGGTTACTCGACAGACTTCAAAGAGACCTCACTTACCTTCCACTTCAGATCAGGAAGAGGTGATTTCCTCGGACGTCTCAGATCAGGAAGATGACATGCTGTCCGAAGCATCAGGAGAGACACCTGTTGATGGAGGTGCATTGGGGTCAGATGCGGGTGATCCCCACCCATCGTCGCCCTCAGAGGATTTCTCCTCTTATGTCCAGATGATTTCTCGGATGGCCAAGACCCTAAAGATGCACACTGAACAACCTCCTCCTCCTTCTGAAGACCTAATATTTGGGGATATTAATCAAGAAAGAACCCCTCCACTGAGCTTGGCGTTTATTCCAGCCTTAATGGAACTCATCAAAGAATCGTGGAATCAACCAGCTACGTCTACACCTATAGCTAGAAGGACAGAGAATTTATACCGCATCCATGGGGATGACACCAAGTTCCTTACGAAACACCCAATTCCAAACTCTTTAATAGTAGAATCTAGCTCATCCAAATCGTCTGGAAGATCTCATATCACACCTACCAATAGAGAAGGTAGAAAACTGGATGTGTTGGGAAGGAAAATATACTCCTTAACAACCTTTTTGCTTCGTGTTACGAATTACCTAGCTGCAATGGGGGCATACCAAAGACAGCTGTGGTCGAGAATACTCCCAGCTCTTCAAGCAGCTCCCGAAGATAGCAGGCAAAGTCTCCTCAATACTCACGCAGAGGCCCTCACAGTCTCAAAACACCAGAGATTGGCCTCACGCCATGTGGCAGATGCAGCTTCGAAAACTCTCACATCTGCCATTGCTCTAAGACGACACGCATGGCTAAGATCATCAAACATTATTGAAGATGCTAAAACACAGATAGAAAATCTGCCCTTTGATGCTAATGGCATCTTTAATGAAAAGACTGACGACAACCTGGAAAATTTACACAAAATCAAGAAGACGGCCAAATCATACACAATCCAGCAACAACCTAAATACAATAAATTCCAATGGCGTAAACAGTACCCACAACAACAATACCAACAGTCGGCTTCCCAATCCTACCGCTCCTTCAAAAACCAGAACCAAGCCAGATCTTCCCAGGCTTCATCTTCTACATCCAATTTTCGAACACAATCCGCACAATGCCGTCAATTCTACAAACCACAGGCAAAGAAGTCAAAACAGTACCTTTGACTTCCACATAAGGCCATTAGAAAACGATCACGCAACTCGCCTATCAACATTCCTTCACAACTGGTTAAACATCACAAAAGACTCTTGGGTCCTAAGCATTATTCGATTCGGCTACCGTCTGGAATTTACAGAATTTCCTCCTCTAGGACCAGTCAAGCTTACATCCTTCGGTCCAGTTCTAGAAGAAGAGATTCTCACTCTTCTGCGAAAACAAGCCATTCAACAAGTGCCCATACGGGACACAGCAAAAAGTTTTTATTCCCGCTACTTTGCCATACCAAAAAAGGACAGAGGAATCAGACCCATTCTGGACTTAAGAACGCTGAACACCTACCTTCATCCACGTCGCTTCCGAATGGTTACGCTGGAATCCATCATTCACCTGTTGGGGAAAAATGATTGGTTTATAGTAATAGATCTGAAAGATGCTTACTTTCACATTACCATTCACCCAAGTCACAGAAAGTACCTTCGGTTCATCTTTCAAAACACCATTTATCAATTCCGTGCTCTCCCATTCGGACTGTCCACAGCCCCACGTACGTTCACGAAGTGTATGGCCCCAGTAGCAGCTTACATTCGTCTCCACGGAATACAAATCTACCCTTACATAGACGACTGGCTGGTGGTATCCCCGTCAAAAAGAAGAGCACTTCAAGACACCAAGTTTGTGCTCCACACTCTGAGAACCCTCGGTCTCTCTGTCAACCTCAAAAAGTCCCACCTCATACCATCACAGGTGGTCGACTATATAGGAGCAAGACTGAACTCTGTAAAGGCTCGGATATTTCTGCCACCAGAACGCATAAAGAAAATCAACAAAGCTGTTCGCAAGTTTCGACCACACGCACGTGTCACGGCAAGGCATGCACAACATCTGCTCGGCCTCATGACCTCCACGACATCTGCTTTGGCGCACGCACGTCTGAAGATGCGTTCTCTTCAGGCGTGGCTCCTAACTCTCTTCGATCCCCTTCAGGACAATCCAAGAAAACGTCTACAGGTCACGCCAGAGCTTGCGAAACAGCTGAGTTGGTGGACCTTTCAGCCACACCTTTTAGTCGGCAGACCCTTTCGTCCCTTGCAACTCACAATTCAAGTCACAACAGATGCGAGTCCCACGGGATGGGGTGCACATTGCGGACTCCATCGGATACATGCTCTATGGTCTCAGAAAGAGACAGATCTGCATATCAATCATCTGGAAATTCTGGCAGTCATAAAGGCCTTCCGGGCATTCCTCCCCCTGCTACAAGGTCATGGTGTACAAGTGATAACAGACAACACCACGACCATGTACTATATGAACAAGCAAGGGGGAACACGCTCCATGTCCCTTCTATTCCTCTCAGTACATCTATGGGAGTGGTGCTATCAACATCAGATTTTTCCAGTGGCCCTCCATGTCTCGACAACGGACAATGAGTTAGCGGACAAGCTGAGCCGCCTGACTGGACAGACCCACGAATGGGAGATGGACAGCAAGATCTTCCTCTCACTGTGCAACCGATGGGGAAATCCCATAATAGACATGTTCGCGACGCGGGCCAACATGAAGTGCACCATGTATGCTTCTCGTGCGGGAAAGGGCAAGGACTCACTCGGGGATGCATTCATGATCCCTTGGAGGTCCGGCCTACTATACCTTTTTCCACCAGTCCCGCTGATCCAGAAGACCCTGGTCAGAGCTCGACAGATGAGATCAGATGCAATCTTCATTGCACCGTGGTGGCCTCGTCAGCCTTGGTTCTCCACCCTCAGGACAATGGCGGTAGATATTGTCAAGTTACCACACCTCCCGCATCTTCTCACTCAAGGTGCAGGCAACATCCTCCACCCAGATCTCGAATCACTGCATCTGACAGCTTGGAGGATCACCCATCAATAAAGGAGGTCCTAGAGAAAGCTAGGAAACCATCTACTAGCCTCCTTTACAAGTACAAGTGGAGGAATTTTCTGAGATTTGTCGAATCCAAACATCTCCAACCTTCACCGGTTTCTCTATCTACCTTACTTCAGTATTTGCGTTATCTATTTGACTCTGGTCTGGCTTTATCCACCCTCAAAGTTTACATATCGGCTATCGTTTCATTTCAACCTTCTGATTCAGACTCCGCACGTTTATTCTCGCACCCTACTCTCAAATCCTTTTTAAAGGGTCTGTCAAATATTCGGCCACCCATCAAACCACCTGTACCTCAATGGTCGCTCCAGGTTGTTTCGCATGCGCTTATGCGCCACCCTTTCGAACCAATGGCTTCATGCGAAATTCGTTTACTGTCATTCAAGACTCTGTTTTTGGTGGTAATTACTTCGGCAAGAAGAGCAAGCAAACTGGCAGCTCTCCGATCCGATTCCCCTTATCTACAATTTTTCAAAGATAAAGTGATATTGTATCCAGACATTTCCTTCTTACCTAAAGTTGTCTCTGATTTCCACATCAACCCCTTTTGTTGCCTACTCTGTTTCCTAATCCGACCTCAGATGTTGAACGCATGCTCCACTCATTAGACGTTAAGAGAGCTTTGGCGTACTATGTATCACGCACCAAGGACTTCCGTGTGGCGCCAAGACTGTTTACATGCTTCCATGGTCAACACAAAGGCTCTCCGACTTCTTCTTCAACTCTCTCCAGATGGCTTGTCTCGACTATTTCGCTGGCCTATGAACTACAAGGCAAAGCTCCTCCTGAAGGTCTCAAAGCACACTCCACTAGAGCTGTTGCAACATCTACAGCCTTGATGCGTGGTGTTGATGTGCCAGACATATGCAGAGCTGCCACTTGGTCTAATGTGTCCACATTTGTGACACATTACAGACTGGACCTTCGAGCTAAAAAAGAGACAAGTTTCGGGAGAGCAGTGCTGACTTCTGTTCTACAGTGACGGCCCTCCTTCCGGTAAGTGAGCTTGCTAGTCACCCTATTGTGTGCATTCACAGAGGCCACGATGAAGAAAGACAGGTTACTTACCTGTAACCATGGTTCTTCAAGTGGACCTCTGTGAATTCACACATCCCGCCCAGCCTCCCCACTATCCGTCACTGACTATGTCTTAATGAGCTCAGGCTCTTACGGCGGATAAATGGAACTGAGGGCTGAGGCGGGGGAGCATGCGTGGTAGGGGCAACGCTGACTTTGTTACTTTTCTACAAAAAGCTCTAGAAGATTCTGAGAGGACCAGCGCAGGCGCTGTCAAACCCTATTGTGTGAATTCACAGAGGTCCACTTGAAGAACCATAGTTACAGGTAAGTAACCTGTCTTTTTCTTTGCTGCAGTTCAGAAGATAAATAACTTTTTCATCCATGATAAATATTTTAAAAGCAGGAGATGCTGTCTTTTCCCTTTAACGTTTAACTGTTCCTTTCTTGAAATACGCAGGTCCTTCAGGTGTTGGAGTGAATGAGCTACGGAGACGACTTATTGGAATAAACCCTCATCACTTTCAAAGTGCAGTGCCACGTATGTGACATTTTATGTTTGAGATCTTAATTCTAGCAGTAAGAGAGGCGCAACAATCTCGTGTTGTATGAGTAGCCTTTCCTTCTTTGTGGTCAGGAGTTCAACTGCAAATCTGAAATGGAGGAACTCATCTTGATAGCTCCTGTAGCCCTGCCCGGGAGGAGAATCCATAGTCACTTTCCTGCGACTCACATTCTGCTTTGTTTTTATTTATACACAAAGAAGCTAGTCTTCTGGCTAAAAATGCCATCCTAAAACCCAAATCTGCAAACCAAACAAGCTTCTTTCCATTAAATTTATCAGACATGACTGCAGTCAAGTGCATAGTTACTCAGGAGTAAGTTACATTGAATTCAGTGATATTTCTCTCTGGGTCAATAAAGGTCTTCCACCATCTGAAAAGTCACACTTAACTTTCAATCAGAAATATTCTAAAGCACTTTGGAGAGGTCAGGGTGTTTTCTCACAAGCTTTCTAGGTGATGTTCCAGGGTGATAGAGAGAGAGACAGCCAGAGACCTAAACCACTGAGCTATCCAGCATTATGGCACTCTCTCTTCCTGTATCTGCCCTGCACATCACCTAGAAAGCTTGTGAGAAAACACTGTGACCCTCTCCAAAGTGCCATGAAGCCAGAGGTTGGGAGTTCGATTCCCCCCACTGGGCCTCCTTGAGAGGAGCTGGACTCGATGATCCATAGGGTCCCTTCCAGGTCTGCAGTTCTAAGATGATGATGATGATGATATGATGCACATGTACAGATTCCCCACAAGACCTTTGGATTTAGGATAGCGCTTTTCACGTAGACTAATTCCATGAGCAGGTAGGCAAGTACGGTATTAAACACATAGACCTTTCCTAACGGTTTTACCTTGCTAATGATTTACAGAGGAATTAAAATGTCTTTGATAGCACTGCCATTCTTATTCCTTTTAAATAGATACAACCCGTCCTCAAAAGAGCTATGAAGTGAATGGTCGAGAATATCACTATGTACCAAAGGAGACATTTGAAAATATGGTGTACAGTCACAGGTAATTCTTAGAGTCACACAGCTTACATTTCTTTCAGTATATTTTAAGATCACGTCATCAAGCACCAAGAAATCTCACTTGATGGAGCTGGGCTGCAGATTTCCTTTGGAGCACATTAAGCACCATGTCATCCTTACATTTGGGAGCCTGGCTGTCCGAGGCTGTTACAAGAGTAAATATGGAAAGTGTCAAAGGGAAATAGGTGTTTTAAAATATTGCAGTGATCCCTAAGCAGACGCCTTATTTGCTTCAAGCTCTTCAAGAAAATGAGGATAGTGCAAAAAAAAAATATCTTGTGAAACAGTTCTCTCTCATGTTAAACCCCTTTGTGATCCTCTGCCATCTGTGAGCTGCCGCAACATGATTTTATTGTAATCATCAGTTACATAACTTGGAAACTTAAACGAGAAAGGACATAATGCCATGCTGAGGCTGTCCCTAAGCAGCCGTAGGATGACTTCAAACATGTCATTATATTAATTCTTTTTAAAAATAGCTTCCCAAGCTTTCATTGATACTGGTAACCGTGCTGGCCGAATACCACCAATATGAGTAGTTATCCTTCAGACAAAGTTGGCCAGTGGAAGGTGGGTCCCTAGAAGTGGGCCCAGACATCCTAAAAGTTTGCCACCCAGCTGCTTTTTCCCAAACTGGAACTTTTAATACAGCTTTAGTGCTGGAATTGCGTCCCCACTTGTATTCACATGGTTGCAGACCCCCTCAGGGAGACTGAGGGCAAAACTAAGCACAACATGTATTTTGTCCATTTTGTCCTTTGACATAAAAAAGGCACAGAGTAAGCAAGTGTTTAAATTAGAGAGTAGGCAGAGGAAGAGAACGAAACGACCCTGACCTCTCTCCACTGTACTTTGCTATGCTTTACTGCTATAAGCATTTTCCTCCCAGGTCATTTCCAGTGTGGACTGACAGAAAATTATTTAAAACACGGGTTGTTTGGGGTTACCTGCATTTTCCAGCCTAATTGTGAAAGCTCAGTTTTTTCTTCTCTGGTATCCCAGACCAAGGAGACAGACGGACAGACAGGCAGACAGAGGAAGAACACAGAGTAGCAGCAAAAAGTGAGAAATGCCCCAACCCTCTGGATGATATAAAAGGAACAGACCACTGGACAGCTTTCTTTTCACATCCTCCTTGATCCCAAAGTAAAAGTCATGCCTTTGAAAAATTCTGCATTTAGCTCTCCAGGGTAGAATCTGTACTTCAGGGTTCTTTCACCACCCAAGGGGCTGTCCAGACAGGTATATGGATCGCTGTTGGTACAGTGTGGTGCAAACCAAATTGCATCATCCACACATGCCTCTACTAAGATCGACCCCTTCCCCTCTGCCCTTTAAGAGCTGTTCCACTCCTGTCTGATCCACAGCTATGGGCTTCTGTTGTTGTTTTTTAATGTGATTCAGTGTGCTCCTAGTTATCCCATTGTAGAGCCTGTGCAGATGGCTAGTTCACACCGAAATGGAGCTGGGGGTGGCGTTATCTGAGCAGACAACCCTGTGATTTATTAGGTGGGTTGTGACATTAAAAGGGAGGACAAAGAGAGTCCCTTCTCTATTTTTGTCTTTTTGAAAAATATATCCCTGACGCAGCACAATCCTAATACCATCTTAGGTTGATGCATTTTACTTTATTGAATTGATTGAATGGATTGAATAGATTGAATGGAAAGTAAGAAAGAAAGAAAGAAAGAAAGAAAGAAAGAAAGAAAAGCCACTGCAGCCAACTTAATGACAGTTGTGAGGACAGGCAGGGAAGTGGGCTATGTTGACTCCATGGGCTACACAGGCAGCACAGCTCCAGCTGAGCAGAAAGGCAGGAAAAACCAGGGGATTACCTGCTTTCTGTCTCCCCAACCTTCAGCCCAGTGCTTTGCCATTGTTGCTGCTGATTCTTTACTCACAAGTAACCTGGTAAACCTTTATGTGAGTAAACCAACCATCCAAAGATGTGTGTGGACCCTTTCCACAGGAGATCAAGCATCTCCAGTGTGAATGGAAGTGAGAGATAAAACAGCGCAAATCAAACCGCTCCAAATCCCCCCTATCTGGACAGGCCCTAAGAGGGACTTTGCACTGCTCCTTCCACCTCTTAGATAATATTCACAATTTGGCTTCAGTTTAGGTATTTTTAACCTAGTGACTACCTATAATTAATTATTGGCTTTAGAAATTTTAAAGAAGACCATCAGTGTTTACATTTCTGGAATTGTGCTCTGCAGTTACTTGAGTCTTATGCATTTTGCCCGAGGCAAGACCCCGATTGCAGCTGACATTTCTGTTTTGCGGAGTGGAGATCAGTCATTGCTTCTTTATCCCGGAATGTGTTGCTTGGTGTAGGTCTGATACCTACCACACTTCCAGAGATTCATTCAGCCTACAGATCTCACTTTGTGACTAAGTCACCCCTGCAGAATACAAGGCTACAAAAACTGACCTCTTGAAAAGAAATCTGCTTGTTCCAACCCCCTATCCTTGCTATTTGTGCCACCCAGCTCGAAGAATTCCAAAGAATTTTGGCCCTACTTCCGTGGTATTTTTGGTGGTTCTAAAAAAGAAGTATGTACTGCCAAGTGCAGTGGAGACGGGTGACTTCAATTTTGGAGGAGCCATCCAAGGCGCTGGACTTCTTTGGGTAATAGGTTTTCAGCCTCGTACATTGCACTCATAAAGTGCAGACAAAGCTGGAATGGATTCATAGAAACTCTGGAACTGGCATCACCAGCCCCCATAGGCCCAGTCGTGGATTGAGTTTTCTCTTGACATCAGTTAAGACACTTTTAAATACATGTCCTCTCTCGGAATGCTTGGCTTTTAAGTAACCTTTTTTTAATGCATCACTTCGTTTGAGGAAGGCCCTCCCATTTTCCCTGTTTGCTACATTTGCAGAATGTTGGAGTATGGAGAGTACAAGGGAAACCTGTACGGCACAAGCATGGATGCAGTGCGGGCAGTTCTTGATGCTGGGAAGATCTGTATTGTGGATTTAGAGCCTCAGGTGAGTCATGAAGGCAACCTTGAATTGAAATTCTTGAAATGTTCTTCAAGTAAGGTGAATAAGTAGAGCCAGTATGGTGTGATGGACAGAGGGTGGAAGCTCAGAAGGGGAGGGGACGACCCGGGTAGAACCACCCCCCTAAGCATCTTATATACCTTGAAAATCCTGTTAGGGTCACCATCAGTTGGATGTGACTTGGTAACACTTATCACATAAAAAGGTGGATGAAGGAAGTCTTTTAAAATAACTTCAAGACTCATAGTCAGTAATATCCATATAAAGACTGCACATGCTCAAAGCAGTTAAATATGATGTAAAACCATTGGAAAATTAGTTCATCTAGCACAGTTAATGAGCAGTGTCTGCCCTTGGGATGATCAAACACAATGATTTTTGACACAGAGGCTCCTGAACTACTGGAAGCTCTGGAGATAATCAATTCAGTTTTGTTGGAGCTGTTGGACCCGTACATAGGAAACTGAATAACAGGCTACATGTTTTAAATCGACAGTATGTTGATTTTCAATAGGAGCATGAATTCGGGCAGAAGACATATATTGTGCGTTTCATAAATATAGAGTGAAAAAAAGAGGATGTTTAATTTTGAGTATTGTCTTGCAGAGCATTCAGTTGGCTCGTAGTCATGAACTGAAGCCCTACATTATATTTATTAAGCCCTCAAGCATGAGCGGCATGAAGCTGTCTCGGAAAAATGCTAGAATGATTACAGACTACTATGTCAACATGAAATTTAAGGTGAGATTCGAGAAAGGAGGAAAAAAGTCTGTCAGATTTGTGTGGATTTCAGCTACCCCCTTCATGTTTTCTTGTTTCCTCATGAGAAAAAAAAGTGTTAAGCTTTAAGTGATCATTTCCATATAATAGATGCAAAAGTGCCTTCTTGAATATTATGCAAACCAAGATAATTGAGGTTTCAGAACTGAACTGGAATTTCCTGCTTGGTGCCCAGGTATTTTTTTTTTAATTAAGCAATTTCAACTCAGATGGCATCTCTGGGATGTCTCAAATGCCGCTGCTTCTTTTTCTCTTCTTGCCTGCATTTTGGGAGTGGACTGAGCTCTGTGAATTGTTTTCCAGTCCTAGAATAATCACTGCCTTGGGTCTATTTTGTGATTTAAATACGGAGGCAATGCAACAGCCCTCTTCTGTGCCCACCTTCAGTCCTTTGATTCCAGCATAGCTTGTCCATATTCAGTATTGTCCCCCCCTCCCCTCTTCTTGAATACAGGTCCAGTCCAAATGTAGCAACAAAGACTTCCAAGATGTGCGGGATGGAGTGTCCCCTCGGCTTATAGCCGAGTAGCACTTAGGATGTTAATGAGCATCAGGTCCTCTGTGTGGGAGAGTTCACAGTACCATGACAATTTCCATGAACTTAGTGGCTCATAAAGGGCTGCCACAATTTCACTAAATGTTGTGTCCAACATGACAGCGCCCATGTGGAGATGCCACAAACATGAACGTTAACATGTACGCCTCTCTGTAATGCTCGGTTATTGAACATGCACAAATAACAGAGTTGCCAAGATGAGCGTTAAGACAGGTGTACTCTGGATGAGTCCTTCTTGCAAGAGAGTGGAAAGAGGAGCTGAGTCACAGCATTTAAAATCATGTTTATGTACAATTAACACCTAATTTGTGCTGGTAATGCCTCAAAGTATATAGGTTTCTGAGTAGTGCTTTTTTTTCCAAACTGGCTTCTAACTTTGACACTTTTATTACCATGTTATGAGTGCAGTCAATAAGCTGTTGTTTGACTTTGCCAACAATCAAAGAAGTACCATACTTCAGGAAATGCTTTAAGTAATTCGTTGCTCTGTTTACCGCAGGAGGAAGACCTGCAGGAGATGGAAGAGTCAGCCAAGAAAATGGAAACTCAGTTTGGTCAGTTCTTTGACCACGTGATTGTGAATGACAACTTACAGGAGGCCTGCATGCAGCTACTCACAGCTGTGCGCCGAGCCCAGGATGAGCCTCAGTGGGTCCCAGCAACATGGATATGCTCAGAAAACCAGCCGTAAGTCTCGGTACTAGACTGTTTTACGAAGATTATAGTTTATGCTTCACTACAACATTAAGTGTGATCTTGGGACTGCCACAGCAAATGTATCTTTGTTTCAAAGGGAACCTGGAGAGGATTAGGCAAAAAGCTGTTACAAGGTGTAAACATACCAGCTACATTCCTACATCACTTGAAGCCATGACCTATGGTTTTAAAAACCTGGATGTGGGCAAGCTGGGTGCTGATGGGATTTTTACTCTCACTTGGTGGAAGGAGGTAAACAAACCAGAAGTGGGAGAGTTTTGTGTTGCATCCCAGTCCCAGGTTAATGTGCCCCATAAAAACAGGATTTGTAAGCAAACAACAAACTTTCATTTCAGATTTTAGAATAATAACAATCTTAGAACTGCAGTTAGAAGCAACACTAGAGAATCATCGAGTCCAGCCCGTGTCAAGGAGTCACACTGGGGAATTGAACTCCCAACCTCTGTCGCTGTAGCCAGAGACTTTAATAAACCAGTGAGCTGTCTGTCCACCAGATCTCAGTGGTTTAATAAGCTACAGTTAATGACTTAAAAGTGAGTGCAGCTCCTGTCTTGTGTGGCATTCTGAAGCATTGTATATCCAGTAATATTAATTTTGTACAGAAAAAAGTGCTGCACTGTAGTAAGAATATAATTTAATTGTTATAAGGAGAAATAAAAGAATTTATTTTGTTGCATTTCTTTGTTTGAACCAGTTGCATTAATCTACATTTAGGGAATTCAAACATCCTTCCAAAAGGTAATTTTCCAGTGGTGGGGCAGTCTTTGTTCTGGGAATTGTCTCTTCTTGACTTATAGAGGATCCGGCGGCAGAAAAGACACTGAATGGAGGGGGGGGGGAGGTTCCTCTCCTCCCACTGGCTTTGTCCTCTTGGCAGACAGCAGGTTTCTGCCCCCATTAATGTAACAGCTGCCGTGACACCACTTCCTCAAATAAGGTGCAAGGTTGGTGTGTGGCAGGAGCCAAAAGGCAGCACTGGAACCCAGCAACTCTCCACCCTTCACCCAGAGGCCTTGGTGTTTCTGGAGGCCATCTCAGGTCCTTGGCACTCATGGTGGGAAAAAGAAGGGGAGGCCCCCCCCCCCCAAGTATCCCAGCTATCCAGGATCAACCTCTGCTGTCTCAGGAACCTTCATTCTGGGAGATGCTGGAGATGGGCCACCTTTCCTGATGGGCTAGTAGTGAAAGTGAAAAAGAAGAGCAAAGTTGCCCAGGGTTCTGAGAAGGGAAGCAACGAGGAACTGGTCTTTTGTGTTCGCGAGAAGCAAACGTGGTCCTTAGGCAACTTTGCAGGTGGTATCAAAAGAAGGCTTGCTGCTAGTCAGGCTGCTGCTTCGAGGCACAGGAGCCAGGCCTGGAAAGCAGTTGGCAGCTCATCCTGCAGAACCACCACTGAGCCCTGTGAAAGCTTAGACTAGTTTTCATTCAAAAATGGGCGGTTGCTGTGCTGGATTCCCGAGCCTGCTCTGTTTACGTGGTTGCCGCAGCAACACAGTTCCGAGCCAGCCCAGGGCGACTGGTCATTCGTGCTCTGGACCGGGCGGCTGATAGAAGCAGCTTCGGGGCTCTCCTGCTGGTGGCTCTTGGTTGGGCAAGACTTTTCCTTCAACCGAGCTCTCCAGCATCAGCACATCATGGCGCTGAGAAGAATGTCCAGAGCCTTCAGAGTGAGCGACCAGGAGGGCTTGTGGGGCAGCGTGGAGGGCAAGGATAGACTTCTTTTTACTCCCAGTACTGCAGATGGCACACAGGGTTCCACAACATGGGTGACGGGCCCACTTCCCCATCAACCGGTCCCTCCAAGTCTGGCATCTTGACTGGGGGAGGGGTGCTCCCTTCCTCTTCTCTTCAGGTAAACTTTAACAGTCCATTCTACGCCCCCAGGTTCCGATAAATGGACGTTAACCCTTTCTCTCTCTTCCTTACGCAGTTCATTTTACAGACCTTTTGGCTGCAGCACACCAGTTTAACCACTGCACCACAAGGCTCTATGAAGGGTCTTCAAATTTGGAGAGAAAGGAGAAATAAATTAATCTGTTAATGCACACACTCATATTATAATATTTTGTTGGAATGATTCCACCTAAATTTAAATCATCTTTAATTCTTGCTTGAGAAACTGAAATTACAAGCACATAAAATCATTTATATGGCACACCTATATAAAATGTCACATGAAAATGAAAGCTAGAAAATGTCATGAATATAATTTATACAAAATTGTACCTCATTAAAGACAAGTTGGGTGGGAAAAAAGGGAACATATTATATTCATATAATTATAATTAATGAGAAAGCTGGTGCTGCATTTCACTTCAGATAAGCGAAGCTTCAAATCAGCAGGCGGAGCTCTTCCGTATTGTGCGTGACCTATCTGGAATTGGTCTAAGTGATGGGCCTCCCCCTAGTACAGACCTGGGCAAAGTGCGGCCCGAGGGCCACATACGGCCCGCGAGCCGCTCCTGTCCGGCCCGCCGGACATCAAAACCATTTATAGCTTTTTGTCTAAAGTTGATCAGTTGCTTATCTTTAACATACCGCAAAAAACCTCTTTAGTATTTGTGAAGATTAACAAGTTTAAAATAAAAACAATCATAACATCACTGTTTCATTTTATTTTTAAGTAAAGTTGATTCGGCCCCCGAACACAGTTCAGATTTTTCATGTGGCCCCCTATAGAAATTAATTGCCCACCCCTGCCCTAGTATCTCACCGGACCAATTTGCAGCATTTTTAAAATCTAAAGTGGAGGCCATCCGCCGGGAGCTCTCGCCTTTTTTGGAAACAGTGAGTCAAGCAGAGATGTCCAGCGCTCCGCCGTGCCCGGTGACTTTTGATTTCTTTCAGCCTGTGATGCCGGATATTGTGGACAAAGCGCTTGATCGCTGTCGGGCCACCACCTCATCCCTTGACCCTTGCCCGGCCTGGCTAATCAAAGCAGCCAGGCCTATAACAACTGAATGGGCCACAGCAATAATTAATGGGTCTTTCCTGGAGGGCAGTGTGCCTCCTGCCCTCAAGGAGACACTCATTAGGCCCATAAGGAAGAAACCTAGTTTGGCAGCGGACAAAATTGGCAATTATAGGCCCGTCGCCAATGTTTCTTTCATCAGCAAAGTGGTGGAGAGGGTGGTGGCCAATCAGCTTCAGGCTCATTTGGATGAAACAAATGCCCTGGATCCATTCCAGTCAGGTTTCAGGCCGCGCCATGGTACAGAAACGGCATTGGTCGCCCTGTATGATGACCTACTGAGGGAGGCTGACGGGTAAAACATCTCTGTTGGTCCTCCTCGATATCTCGGCGGCCTTTGATACCGTCGATCACGGTATCCTCCTGAGGAGGCTCTCCGAGTTAGGAATTGGTGGCCTGGCGTTTGCCTGGCTCCGATCCTTCCTCGGGGACCGTCCTCAGAGAGTACAGCTTGGGGAGAGGGTATCAGCCCCGTGGAGCCTCAATTGTGGGGTTCTGCAGGGTTCAATCATCTCCCCTATGCTGTTTAATATCTACATGAGGCCGCTGGGCGGGGTCATCAGGGGGTGTGGGGCGTCGTGCCATCAGTACGCTGATGACACTCAGCTCTACATCTCCTTTTCACCAACTGCAGTGGATGCCGTTCTGTCCCTTCGGCGCTGCTTGGAGTCTGTGCTGCAATGGATGCAGGAAAATGGGCTGAGGCTGAACCCGGACAAGACGGAGGTCCTGAGGGTGGGTGGCCCCACCATCAGCGGTCTGGGAAACTCTCTCTCATTTGGGGGGGGGGTGACTCTTACTGCAAAGAGTGAGGTTCGCAGCTTGGGGATCCATCTGGACCCAGCGCTCACCATGGAAACTCAGGTGGCGTCAGTGGTCCATACCGCCTTTTTTCATCTTTGGCGGATAGCCCAGCTGCATCCCTATCTTGATGTTGGGGCGCTCACCATCTTGGTACATGTGCCTGTAATCTCGAGATTAGACCACTGTAATGCGCTCTACGTGGGGCTACCTTTGAGGTTGATGCGGAAGCTTCAAATGGTGCAGAATGCGGCGGCCAGACTCCTTAGTGGAGTGAGAAAATATCATCATATCTCCCCCACTCTGGCCGCTTTGCATTGGCTGCCCATTCGGTTCCGCGTTGACTTCAAAGTTTTAATGCTTACGTACAAACCCCTAATGGTTTAGGGCCTCGATACTTGGCGGAACGCCTACTCCCACCAAAATCTACCCGTATCACTCGATCGAGTCAGGAGGTGAGGCTGAGGAGCCTGACGCCGAGGGAGGTCCGGAAGGAAAAAACAAGAAACCGGGCCTTCTCGGCGGTAGCTCCTCACCTCTGGAATAATCTCCCTCCGGAGATCCGTGCGGCCCCTTCGCTGGGCATCTTTAAAAACCAACTGAAAACTTGGATGTTTAGGCAGGCCTTCCCTTCAGCTATTATTTGATTTATTTTTATTCTCTTTTCATCTTGAATAACTCTACTACTGATGTCTAAATGTTGTTATATTTTATATTGTTATTATATATGTTGGAAGCCGCCCAGAGTAGTCAATTGACTAGATGGGCGGGGTATAAATGCAATAAATAAAATAAATAAATTGACGTTCCCGATATGCCCTAGGCTGGTAGGAGCATCACCAGGTACTTGCGATTGTTACACCGCAAATGACCGTGCCGCCTTCCGGAGCTTGGGCAGGTTATCAAGAATAACATCAGTTTTCTGACTAAAAGCCGTACACCAACAAACGGCAGGTCCTCGACCCGTCAGTTGTTTGGATGCTGGTTTAAGGCATGTCGAGCAGCAATGCGCTCGTGACGCGCCCGCCCCATTGCCTCCTAGTGATATGGGAGGCCTTAACTGTAAAGGTGCACAGGAGTTACCCGCAGAATTGGCAATGCCAAATTCAATAAGTGGTGATGATAAGCACCCATGGCAGAGGAGTAGTTGGCTACATGGCGGCCAGAAAATAAAAACGCCGACCAAAGAACTCCTTATCCGTTAACAGTAAAGGAGGGTGACTAACTGCGGCAACTGATATGGGAGTAGGAAGATTGGTTGGAAGTCTTCCTCCCCTTCTGACTCTTGTGAGTCCCAGCTGAATAAGGTAAGTCCTTCTGATGATTAGGGGAGCAGTCTTTCTTAGCATGAGCCTGACCAAACTCAGTCTCAATACAGTTGCCGGGACAGAGAAGGCTGAAAGGGTTAACAGCGGGTTAGGTCGAACCCGCGGACACTTTGCTGCCGGAGCCGAGTTCGAGGGAGCACTACACCTTTGAGGCATAGGTGGAGGCGCAAAGTACTCCTTAGCCCAGACCTGGGCAAAGTGCGGCCCGCGGGCCACATACGGCCCACGAGCCGCTCCTGTCCGGCCCGCCGGTCATCGCTCCAGTCTGGCCCACCCTTCGCCACTCCTGTCCGGCCCGCCTGTCACTGCTGAGCCGGAGTAACCCCTGTGCTAGCTTGTCTTTGGTTTTTAAGTAAAGTTGGTTCGGCCCCCGAACACAGTTCAGATTTTTCATGTGGCCCCCTATAGAAATTAATTGCCCACCCCTGCCTTAGCCCGTGGCTCAGAACAATGCCAGGTGGAGTGGGGCGGCGGTGGTGGCAAAAAAGGCTCATAGCTCCTGTACCAGATAAAAGGGACTGGTCCTGCATGAAGTTGTCAGCGTGATAGGACCCTCCTGAGGAAAATTCGTCACGTCTACCTGACAGTAGCAGGGTTTTAGGGTTGACTCCTATGAGTCCTTTCCTTATGAGCCTATGCAGGTGCCGGCAGCTGAGGTGGGACCGCAGGCTACTGTGTGAACGAGCCCATTGATAAAGAGGGCTGTTTTGTGCCAAATTATGAGCCACCAAACAAGTGCTACCCCAGACAGGAATATCACTGACTAGCAGTGGGGGCTGAAGGGCCCCCCCTTTTAAAGGCAAAGTTAGGGCTGCCAAATGTTGCCCGAAAGCTCTTGCTTTGGCACCTAGCCGATTTTGGAAATAGCAGCTGTGAGAACGAGCCCATTGATAAATGAGGGCTGTTTTATGCCAAACCACCCAAAGGTGTCACCCCAGTCAGGCATATCACTGACAGGAAGGGCTGGCAGCGGGAGCTGAAGGGGGCCCGTTCTATCCCCAAAGGCAAAACCAAGGCTTACCGTATGTTGCCGGAACATCTACAGCAGACCTGGGCAAAGTGCGGCCCGAGGGCCACATACGGCCCGCGAGCCGCTCCTGTCCGGCCCGCCGGACATCAAAACCATTTATAGCTTTTTGTCTAAAGTTGATCAGTTGCTTATCTTTAACATTGAAAAAAGAACTGAGGCACTAGTGCCGGGGGCGGAGTTATATAGCTGGTGTAGGGGAGGTCCCAGCACTAAGTGCTTAAAGCTGTGAAAGTTTCCGAAGCTGCTCTGCTCGAGCGCAGATTAACCCATTAGTGTGTATTCAGAGAGGCCACAAAGGAGAATCAAAGTTATGGTGTTTGCAAAAAGACCAACGCTCTACAAATGGTCAATAAATGGATATAAGATCGAGCAGATAAGGGCCTTTAAGTACCTTGGTGTTGTGTGTTCAATCAAATGGCTCCCACAAGGCACATGCAGAATATTTTGTACAAGTTTCAGTCCAAATCTCTTGGTCAACTCCTTTATGGCGCACAACTGGATTCTTACTCGGCAAGGGGTGAGTAAAATCCCTCTTCCTCTTTGGTACTTACCATAATCCATTGGCCCCTTCCACGTGCTGCTTTGCAATGAAGAAAGGGCTGCAGCCCAGACACCATTTTTCACAGGCTGGAACTGCCATACCTTTTCTTATAGGAAAAAAACATGCCTAACACCCAAAGGCTTGAATCTTCTGTCTTCATGTTGGTATTAGTAGGTGCCACAAGGGGATGAGGAGAAATAACCCACACAACAGATTCGAACATGAAATCTTAGGGCAACTCCTGCTAGATTGGACCATCTCCAGCTCAGCAGTGGCCAGCCTGACCCCTTCGGGAAGGTTCCAAGCAATAGCTTTTCCCTATCTTCATTCCAAAGGTAGACAATCACTGAATACAGGAGCTCCCTTTCCTTATCGTATCCATGAATTGGGTGTAACATCTGCCATGCTAGCAATGATGAGGTTGGCCAAGTGCCAGCTATCTTTCCAGTGATGGAGCTAGAAAGGTGGGCAGAAATCATCGGACACTTGCTGGACAATCCCAGACATTGCCTTAGCTCTGATGTTGAGGGGAATTCTGGGGGTATATATGGGCCAAAGCAGGGCACCTGTTCCTATCCCTCAGCAGATTCACCTTTCTGGAACATGGAGCAGCAGAAACCAAGTCTGCAAGGCTTCTCCATCTGCTGTCTGGGGCTTCCTCATCCATCCAATCCTGTAAACTACTCACCTTGAAGCCCACCTGCCTCTTTAGTCCAGAAGGTGTCCCCTGCTATGATTTCTCTCTGGATAAAGTTGATTCTCCCTTTAAAACAAGGGAGGCCTCTTCAAATAAGAAATATCCAGAGAATTCACTGGGAATCCTTCCTGTACATTGTATACATTTCCGCTTGGAGTGAATGTAAAGCTGATAGGGGCAAATGGATGGAGAAGCCACAAGAACAAGGGAAATATGCTTTCATCTTCCCCCAACAGCCCTGTTTTCTGGTCCAAGGTCACCCATCGTCCAGTTTCCCTCCCTCCATATGCACGTTTTATGCTTTGAAACAGCCTTTAGAATCCTGCAGTGTTCGATGGAAGCAACATTTAGAGGGAGAAGCAGTGGGTAGCTGGCATCTCTCTGCAGCAACATCCTGGCTCCCAGAGCTTTCTTGCAGTCTAGTAGCAGGAATTCTTTCCTGTTTGCACATACAATGTGTCGGTGAGCCCTGAATGTAAGCCTACTAACCACAATGCTGGCCATCTTGCAGCACACTGTGGGATGGGAGGGAAAGGAGACATCCCACTGAGAGAGAAGACATCCTTTCATTCCTTACCCAGGATGCTGCAGACCCCCCACTGGACTGGTCCCACATGGTTCCTTGTCCTCCTTTGCTTTTCCTCACTCCTGCTCGCTGACAGTGCTGAGGGAAGATGACACAACAGGCCAGAAACTGAAGCCATAAGAGCCCTGCTGGATGAAGCCAGGGATCCAGCAACTAGTCCTGAACCCTGTTTCCAGCTGTTGTCTCAGAAGGCTGCAAGCAGATCACGAAGTCAACCACCATCTCCCATCCTTTGCTTTCCAGCAACGGGTAGACCAGCAGGAATCAGTCTATAGAAACAATTACTACCCACCAACTTTTGCCTGACAATCCCTGCCATTGCCCTAGCTCTGATGCTGAGGGGAAGCCTGGGGGTTGTTTGGCAGGTGTGTGGGACAACCCAGAGCATCTCTTCCTCTCCCTCGGCTGAGAAGAGTGGACCTTTCCAAATCCAATGGAAGGTTAGAAGCCCAGTCCTCCAGGCTGCTTCATGGGCTCCCTGAGGGTTCCATGTTCATCGGATCCTGTAAATTAAAGAGAAGAATGAACTGGATGTTCAGACGCTTACCCTGAAGGCCACCTACATCTTTAGTCCAAAAGGAGCTCTCTGCTATGAATTCTCCCTGAATAAAGCTGGTTCTCTCTTTAAAACGGGGGAGGCTTCTTCAGACAAGAGACATCCAGAGAATTCACTGGGAGGTACATGATGCATAATACTGTTTGGAGTCAGTGTAAAACTGATGGGGACAAATGGGGTGGAGACGCCACAAGAACAAGAGAAATATGTTTTCCTCTTTCTTCAAGAACCCTATTTCCCAGTGCAAGACCACCGGCCCTCCAGTTTCTCTCCCTCCCCATGCATGTTTCGTACTTGAAACAGGCTTTAGAATTTCTGTAGCATTGCACAGAAGTAACGTTTAATGGGAGAAGCAGCAAGTAGCTGGTACCTCTCTGTGGCAATATTTTGGCTCCCAATGCTTTCTTGCAGTCTAAGAGCAAGAATTCTTGCCTATTTGAGCATATCATGTGTAGCTGAGTCCTGATTTTAAGCCCATCTCACTAACCACAATGCTGGCCATCCTGCAGCAAGCTACGGAATGGGAGGGAAAGGGTAGAGAAGTCATCCTTTCCTCCTTACCCAAGATGCTGCAGACTCCACCAGACTGGTCTCATACAGCAGCTGTTCCTCTTTTTGCTCCTGTTGATCTTGCTCAGTGACACTGAGATATGAGGAAGACACAACAAGTCAGAAACTGAAGGCATAAGAGCTCCACAGGATGAAACCAGGGCTCCATCAACTAGCCCCCACTCTTGTTTCCAGGGGTGCTCCATGAAAGCCTCGAGCAGACCATGCAGACAACCATCATCTCTCACCCTTTGCTCTCCAGCAACTCAAAAGAACTGCACTCCAGGAATCAACCAACAGAAATGATTGCTACAGACAGTACCTACAGCTTGTAAAAGTTAATTCTTTTGGACAATGATTTCTAGTATTCCCAAGCCAACTGGGGGGGTTGGGGAACTGTCACCCTAAAAGTAGCTTTTACAAGCTTTGTATGTAGGACATGATCACCTTTAAGAATAGAGGGGCTAGTTTCTGAATGTTTCCTGAACTTTCCATAGATGTGCCTTGTGGGGGATATGGACAGGTCTCCAGCATGAGAAGGAGCTGTGCCCAAATTCTGTCTTTTACACAAGGCTCTATCTGTGTGGGGTCTCTCTCTGCTGCTCAGAGGAAGGACACCTGCTTGGCAATCAATTCCTGGGATCTCCATCTAGTGCAGAGGTCCCCTATCCAGGACCGGGCCGCAGACACAGATCTCCTACTCCCTCGCGAGCGCCATCGCACACATGCATGCGACCGCGCCCCGCCCCTGTGACTGCACCATGCGCATGCGTGCAAGCGCCCCTGCGTGAACGTGACATGCGCACGCGCGCAAGCGCATTCCTCCCCTGCGAGCATGCTGTGCGCATGCACGCAAGCATCCCCCCACGAGCGCAACGAGCGCATGTGTGTGAGCGAGCTCCGCCCCCCTGCGGGCGCACCACACACCCCCAACCGGTCCGCGGTTGGGAAAAGGTTGGGGACCACTGATCTACTGGATGAACATAGCCAATCCCCACTGATTGCGATGGTTTTTAATTAAGGCATCCCTGTCCATTGACAGGCATGGGAAAATGGCAGCCATCTCGTCCCTCCTGCTCGAGGAGGACCTTCTGTTTCTGACCACTCAACAGCTCTCACACACCCCATCCTAATGAGCAGTGAGATAATAATTTTTTTGCAAGTAAATTGTGGGTGGATCATTTTAAAAGCCCAGCCTGTCTATATGAATATGGAGTTATCATTGGGATTGGGATCCCTCTGACAGAAGTAGCCCGGTGGCCAGTTAGGCCCACAGGAACATCCTGGCACAAGCATTTTGAGCAGTTAAACTGAACTGTTTGGTCTATCTTTTCCCCATTTGAAGTGTGTGTGTGTACACACATCAATGTCTTTATTTGGGTTTTCAGAGGACCCTTTTTTTTGTTTCATTTTTATTTCTTTTTTATTTTGCTTTATTTTTATCTGCAATCTCTGGGGTCTTTCTCTTTTCCTTTTATGGGGGTGGGGTGGGGAAACCCTGCTTCATGGGTGGGAACCATCCTCCCCCACCCTTTTAAAAAAAAGATGCCTGCTTGATCTAGGTTTTTTTTTAACTTTGAAAATGCTTTGGTGTATTTTTAAGTTGGAGACAAAAAATCTGTGGTTACATTTGTTTTATAGTTGGTAGAATTTTTCTCCCTGCCCCCACTTTTATCAAAAGGGTGGGTGCCTACTTGGCCCAGCCATATTTTTTAACTAAAAAAAAAAAAAGCTTGGGTGTTTTTTAAAGCTTTTTTTTTAAAAATAATTCTATGGCTCCATTTGTTCTCAAGAGGTTCCTCGCTTTAAAAATTTGTGTTAGCCGGGTCACCCGGACTAGGATTGACTCTTATTCTCCAGCCCTCTGTTAACAAAATAAAATTAAAATAAAAACCTGCTTTTGAGGACTCTTGGATTGACATTGATACTGTTTTTATATTTGTATTTTCCCCCCTCACAGTAATAATAATAATAATAATTTTAAAAAGCAGTTTAACATAATTTGTTGGGCTTGTAGTGGTGTATTTCCCTCTTTATTTTTAAAGAACTCTGCTTATGTATGTTGGGTGTGCATTCCTATCCCCCCCCCAAAAAAAACCCCTTGTAATTGTTTGGAGTGGCACTGGTACCCTCCCTTTTTTTCGTTCTTTCTTGGATTGGCGGTTGGGTTTACACCCCTTTCCACAAGGTTTTTTAAGGATCCTAGGGAAGAGGATGGTGGCTGGGAAACTCAGAATGAATTTAAGATGGTCGGGAAAAAGAATTAATTAAAAATTAAGTAGTCACAGCAAGACTAATTGTAGCAAAAAACTGAAAAGTTAAATATAACTTTCAATTAATTGAATGGTATAAAGAAGTACGGAATTTAGCCATTAATGATAAGTTGACATGTGAGATTAAAATTAAAAAGGAATTGTTAAAAATTAATGAATTTAGTGATATATGATGAGATTTTAAAACATTTGTTCTAGGGAATGGGAAAGGTCAGGTACCAGCGCAAGAAACATGGCAAATTCGGAAGGGGGACAAGGGGCTATGTAATGAGAAAAAAAGGGCGAAATTGATGATAATGATACAGGTACCTCAAAAGGTCCCAGTGACAGAGAGCATTAAATGTTAGTAGTAAGGATAGTTGTGGATTAAGAGGTATTACTTTGTATTAATGATGATATTTTTCTTTTTCCTAACTCTATCTATTTTTGTGGATTATGATGTTTGTATTGGAGGTTCAATTGCAGCATCAACTGAATTAATTGATAAACTGATGACCCACCACTGGAATGGTCATGTTATGAGAGGTGTATTTGGATATTGATAAGTTACTTTTCTTTTTGCAAAATGCCTCTGATCCTTCTTGAGACTTTGGTTTTTATCCAAGTCTCACCAATCCAAACATGCCCCCTCCTATTTCCCTCTTTTAACCCTTATTTCAGAGTTTCCCCTCACTCTTTGCAGAAACACAGAACTTTGTTGAGCTGTTCTAAAATCCTCATTTTATTTCATTTTTAACCCTCTGCATTTATTTATTTATTCAATGTATTTAAAATATTTTTATCCCACCTTTCTCCTTAAAAAGGACCAAGGTGGCTTACAGCATTAAAAGACAATATTTAAAGCTAACAACAGTTAAATATACAAATATTTTTAAAGGATCAAACAAATACCACACTAAAAAAAAAAGTAACATAGCAAAGGACGTGCATTTTCTTTATTCTGGTGACCCCTTTCCTAGATCAGAAAAAGTGGCCTTAAACCAAGAGGGGGCAAAATGTACCCCTGTAACATTGATGGGTTTTTTTTGGTGGGGGGTTGAAAAATTGTTTTTTCTAGTTCTAAAAGACTTCAGTAGCAATTATTTTTATATTCTGTAGGTTGGGGGATATAGATCCCCCAAACCTCCTCAAAAAACTAACAAATCAACACCAGATTTCCCCTCCAGTGCCCGCCCTTGCCCTCCACGCTGCCCCACAAGCCCTCCTGGTCGCTCACTCTGAAGGCTCTGGACAATCTTCTCAGCGCCATGATGTGCTGATGCTGGAGAGATTGGTTGAAGGAAAAGTCTTGCCCAACCAAGAGCCACCAGCAGGAGAGCCCCGAAGCTGCTTCTATCAGCCGCCCGGTCCAGAGCACGAATGACCAGTCGCCCTGGGCTGGCTCGGAACTGTGTTGCTGCGGCAACCACGTAAACAGAGCAGGCTCGGGAATCCAGCACAGCAACCGCCCATTTTTGAATGAAAATTAGTCTAAGCTTTCACAGGGCTCAGTGATGGTTCTGTAGGATGAGCTGCCAACTGCTTTCCAGGCCTGGCTCCTGTGCCTCGAAGCAGCAGCCTGACTAGCAGCAAGCCTTCTTTTGATACCACCTGCAAAGTTGCCTAAGGACCACGTTTGCTTCTCGCGAACACAAAAGACCAGTTCCTCGTTGCTTCCCTTCTCAGAACCCTGGGCAACTTTGCTCTTCTTTTTCACTTTCACTACTAGCCCATCAGGAAAGGTGGCCCATCTCCAGCATCTCCCAGAATCAAGGTTCCTGAGACAGCAGAGGTTGATCCTGGATAGCTGGGATACTTTGGGGGGGGCTCCCCTTCTTTTTCCCACCATGAGTGCCAAGGACCTGAGATGGCCTCCAGAAACACCAAGGTCTCTTGCCTCTGGGTGAAGGGTGGAGAGTTGCTGGGTTCCAGTGCTGCCTTTTGGCTCCTGCCACACACCAACCCGGCACCTTATATGAGGAAGTGGTGTCACGGCAGCTCTTACATTAATGGGGACAGAAACCTGCTGTCTGCCAAGAGGACAAAGCCAGTGGGAGGAGAGGAACCTCCCCCCCCCCCCTCCGTTCAGTGTCTTTTCTGCCGCAGGATCCTCTATAAGTCAAGAAGAGACCATTCCCAGAACCAAGACTGCCCCACCACTGGAAAACGAGCTGATGCTCATTAACATCCTAAGTGCTACTCGGCTATAAGCCGAGGGGACACTCCATCCTGCACATCTTGGAAGTCTTTGTTGCTACATTTGGACTGGACCTGTATTCAAGAAGAGGGGGGGACGACGACAATATTGAATATGGACAAGCTACGCTGGAATCAAAGGACTGAAGGTGGGCACAGAAGAGGGCTGTTGCATTGCCTCCGTATTTAAATCGCAAAATAGACCCAAGGCAGTGATTATTCTAGGACTGGAAAACAATTCACAGAGCTCAGTCCACTCCCAAAATGCAGGCAAGAAGAGAAAAAGAAGCAGCGGCATTTGAGACATCCCAGAGATGCCATCTGAGTTGAAATTGCTTAATTTAAAAAAAAATACCTGGGCACCAAGCAGGAAATTCCAGTTCAGTTCTGAAACCTCAATTATCCTGGTTAGCATAATATTCAAGAAGGCACTTTTGCATCTATTATATGGAAATGATCACTCAGCTTAAAGTTGTCCTAAAGAGAGCTGATCATTATTTTTTCTCGTGAGGATACAAGAAAACATGAAGGGTGTGGCTGAAATTCACACAATCCACACAAATCTGACCGACTTTGTTTCCTCCTTTCTCAAATCTCACCTTAAATTTCATGTTGACATAGTAGTCTGTAATCATTCTAGCATTTTTCCGAGACGGCTTCATGCCGCTCATGCTTGAGGGCTTAATAAATGTAATGCAGGGCTTCCGTTGTGAAATTTTAAAAAAATGCTTGCCCCCCAAGCAGCCAATTCCACCTCAGTTCAGGCAAAAGGCAGCGGGTTCAGGTTCAACGCGAAGGGAACCGGGCGGAGAGGGCTTTCCACAGTCCAACAGGGGGGAGCGGAGAGCCCGGCCAAAGCCGGGAGGCGCCGCTTTCCCTTCCCTTCCCTTCTCCCTCTTTTCTTTTTTCCCCCGCCCGGAAATGGCGCCTCCGCCCTCCCTCCTCTTCCCTCGGCGTCCCTGGCGGCGCCCTGGAGATCCGGCCCGGCTTTGGGGCGCCGTGGCACCGGCGGGAGGCTCCTCGGGCACCGGGGCGCGATGGAGGACGTCCGTCCGGTGAGGAAGGGAAGGAAAAGCTCTGAGGGTCACGGCCGCCTCTCGGCCCCCCCCCTGCCCCCCGCCCCCCGCGAAAGGCTTTGTTGTGGCTGACTGGCGTTGTCCGCCTCGGTAACCAACGGGAGTTTGACGTCATCCATTCATTGAGACGCAACGGGCTGTGGGTCGGGGCCCTCTTGTAACTGAGGGGCAAAACTCCGCGGGTTGGGGCCTTGGGCTGCAGAGCCAGGGGCTGGGAAGGCGGATCCCCCCCCCCGCGGGGCCAGCCGAGATCAACGGGGAAAGGGGGGGGGGGCGGTTGTGTGTGGCTGATGGGCTCACAGGCTGTGGCTGTGTAGCCTTGGACAAGCAGCAGCCTCTGAAGGAGGGACTGGTCAACCACCCCTGAGTAACCTTAGACCTGCCCTCCAGAGATCATCGAGTCCAGCCCCCTGTCAGGGAGGCCCAGTGGGGGAGCGGACCCCCAACCTCTGGCTCCCCAGCCAGAGACCTTAATAAACCACTGAGTGGTTGATACCTAGAAAACCCTGGGATAGTCGTTACAACTTACAACTGACTTGATGGCGCATAATTATTATGGCTGGAGGGAAATGAACCCAGCTTCGGAATATGCAGACCTTTCTTCAGGGTCAGTTTTAAATTTTAATACAGCATGGGCCTGCAAATCTTCTACTTCTGCCAGAGATTTCTGACCATAAAGTGTGGGGCAGCTTTTTGTGTCTTTTCGGCGGGCAGAATGAAGGCATTGGCTAATAAGCTGTGGAGGGATCAGGGCTGCGTAGAAGGGCAGTTGCATTGGCCTGCCCTCCGCCCCTTTGCATTTTCTGGCTCTTGGACTGGTTCTGAGACAGAGTACACAACCCGCTGGGTAACCAGTTGGGTGATGGGCCTTGCCAGAGAGAGAAAGAAACACTGTGTGAGTGCCTTTATGGGTGTGTTTTTCTCTCAAACCAAGATTCTGGCTGTTGCCACAGTGTGGATCTTAGAATTCATTTTTTGAAATCCTTCCTGCTTCATGGCTGCAGATAATCGTTGGACTGGTTACAGTGCGTTAGAACTTACATATCCGTTGGACTTTATCCCATCTTCCATGCAGGAAACTCAGTGTTGCCCCATTTCATTTTCCCCTACTGCTAACCTGGAGTGATAAGTTTAGGCTGAGAGGTCCTGCATAAGCTTCTTCATAATAATAACAACGGTGAGCCGTCAAATCAGTTCTGACTTATGGTGACTCTTTTCAAGGTCTTCTAGGTAGAGAATACTCAGAATTTGTCATTCCCTTCTTTTGGGGGCACCCTGGGACTGTGCAGCTTGCCCAGTCTTGCGGGCTCTTTCTGGGATGCACAGTGAGAAACTGAACTCCCAACATCTGAGTCTTTGGTCAGATACTTAACCCATTGAGCTATCCAGGCTGCTTAAGCTTCTTAATGGAGTGGGAATTTGGGCGTTATTTCCTCAGTCCTAATCCAGCATTCGAACCGCTTTGTCATACTCTGGCTTTCTTTTTGGCTTTTCAAAAGAAAAGAAAATCACCACTGTGCCATGATGTCTTGAAGCAACAGCCTATTTTTACGACATATTCCACCTTTTTTTCACAACTTCTATCATTGTGGAAAGACACAGAACATATTTTGGCATATTAAAACCAATACACATTTATTCAGAAGGAAATCTCACAGTATTCAGTGCTCACCTCGGTAAATCCTTGTGCACGTGATCTTCTCTGCACAATGAATGCACGAGGGGGAGAGAGGATGAGCACACCACTGAGTTGAAGGGAACACTCTGAGGTGGGCAGCAAGAAAAGAAAAGGTCTTCTCCTTAGAGCTATCTTATCCGCTCTGGATGAATGATGTCTCTTATGTTTTAATTCTAATTTTTTTTTAAAAAAGCCTGAATAAGGCTTACATGAACTCAAGATTACAGTCCTAATATCTGTCTGTGTCTCTCAGGAATATTGCTAAGAAGACAATAGAGTAGTTCCTGATAAAATACAATTATAAAACATCTTTTTATAATTCCTTTTGAGTGTTAGGGCCAAAACTGCTGCTGTCAGCCCCTTTAGCTTCCTTCAGTTGTGCTCATTTGAGAATCCAGCTGCAAGTCCACGTCTGACACAACTCTTCCTATACATTTCACTGAGGTTAACATTGTGTGTCTGTGTTACATGCTATCAAGTCACATTCCAGCTTACGGCAATCCTCATACGGTTTTTAAAGAACGTGAGAGATTCAAGAAATGCTTCACGATTGCCACCACCGCCTCCCTCTTGTGAGTTCCCATGGCTGAGTGGGGATTTGAAGCTAAGTCTCCCGAGTCCTCGTTTGTCACCCAGTCCACTGCACCACTCTGGCTTTCGAGGTTAGCATTTAGGGAGTCTTTATTTTTAAAGATGAGACTCACATTGTGAGATCTGAAAGAGCAGGTACTGCTAACCATCCACCTGTATATGACAAATCAGTAGCAGAACTGTGGACTTTAATGAAAACATCATCAGACTCGAAGGCAGGTAGAGCGGAGGTTGCTTCCAACTAATCCTGGACATTGGGAGTTTATTTTTAGTACAGAATTAGCACAGGTCATTGCTGGTATAGGGATTGGTGTCTGTCATATGGATTCGGACTTTAAATGATATGGGAAAGAAGCAAGTGGTGAGTCCTGTTCTGAGGTACCAGCCATAGATATTTGCTTTTTTAAAAACGGGGGTAAAACTTTTATTGGATTTTTCAGAACCTTTTAGGTTTGCTTATGTAATACAAGATCTGGTTCTTAAGTGCTCTAACTGTGAGAATTATGAGGTGCACAGAATGCGCTTCCCATAGCTCAGCAACATGATCTATTTTTTATTCATGTCATTAGCATTCTAGACTGACTTGTGGTTTGTTTTTGTTTTTTATCCCTGTACCAATCCACTGAATTTAAAAGGGGTTCAGAGAGTGTGGACCTCCATTGGAAACTCTCCCATGTTTTTTCCAGCATTTCTACCATCTTTTGTTCTTCCAAGAACGAAAGTCTTTTTAAGGAGACGAATGCAAAAAAGCTGCATAACGGCTTTTGATTGTTAGTACTGTGGTTCCCTCCATCTGGATCAGGGTGGATTTGATTTAAAACAGTTTGATTTAAATCATAATTTAATTTTTAAAAAAACCCAGATTTTTTTGATTTAAATTTTAAAAATTAATTTTAAAAATGTAATTCATGATTTTAAAAAAGTAATTTATTTTTATCCACCCTGATCTGGATACAGCTTTAATGTATTTTCAAATGTAGTCTGTATTCTGTGATGTGGATATTAATAGTGTATATCGAAATGTATTGTGTGCCATTCCTTAGGTAGATTTATTAAATGTTTTTTTCTAAAATATTCTGTTTACTCTAGATTATGCTGCTGCTGTAAACTGGGTTATACGTCTGTCTTGTAGTTTTAGCAATCCCAATATTTTGCACTGCATTGTTGGTGGGGGGGTGGGGTTGTCTTGTGTACTCTTGCTTGGAAGGCAAATAAACACTAATAAATAATAGTAATCTTTAATCCAGTAAATTGAAAGAAACGTATCCGCCTTTCTCACACGCGATTTTGCTCCTGCATGCGTGCGACTCTGCCCCGCATGTGCTGAGTTCTGTCACGACCAGAACCTAATGTGATCGCTGCACGGAGGAAGAAGACAGCTGCATGCAGGGAGGCTTAGAGGGGACCTTGATTGAAAGTATTTATATATGCTTGCATTTTAGCTTATGTTTGGTTGTCTAATTGTTTCCCCTTCTGCCTCATATTCCTATATGTAACTGTTGAATATGTGTTGAGGGATGACCAGTTTTGATTTACTGAAATCTATCTATGTTTCTGTTTTAGTGTCCACCCCGAGTACTTCCACCAGTACCAAGGTAAGATTAATTGGGGAAATGAGCAGGTTAAAAAATTCCAGGGAAAGCATCGAAATCTTCCTAATTCAAGACCCTTACATTTTTTGTTCTGTACAGTAGGACCCCCATATCATTTGGGGATTGGTTCCAAGCTTCCCTGTGGATACTGAAAACTGTGGATAATAGCGAATGCTAGAGAGAGAGAGTATGGTAGAAGGGGGAAAAAAACAAGAAAAAACCTATTTTCACATTTATTACCTCTGTGGGCACACGAGCCATAAGTCGCCATATCGCTACTCCCCCCTCCCCCGCAGCCACACCTGAGAAGGCGGCTGCAGCCATGGTGCTGGCGCCCCAGCAGGCGGCGGGGCCAGGATCTGGAGCAGCTGTCAGTGGTGGCGGATCTGGAGTGGGGTCTCGAGGCACCTCCGTGCCCAGGATTCCCCCTTCCGCCACCACTTCCACTTCCGCCCGCTAGGTTTTGTTTTTGTTTTTTTTCAGTTTGGTCACTCAGGCCCAAAAAGGTTAACGGTCACTGCTATGTAGTCTTTGCTAACGAGTGTTCATAGCACAGTCTCTGGCTCCCTCTAGTTGCTGGTTCTGGTAATACATGTGAAAATAGGTGTGTTTTTTTTCTGGATTTTTTTCTTTCAATATTTTTAGTATTTTCAGATTGTGGATAAGTGAATCAGTAGATACTGATCTTGTGGATAAAGGAGTTCTAGTGTATATGTTAAAGCCCTATTTATTGTTGCAGGGGAGGGGGGATTTTAACAGTTGTGATTTATCATCTATTTCCAAATTTAATAGTATTATTTCTTTTATATTTCTTTCTTAATTTCTTTTCTACCTTGGTTTGAAAAATCTTTGATCTGAAGTGGAAACCAAGGTGAGTTCATTTATTACTTAACAGTCATTCTGCCCCTCATTCTGATTAGGGGACCCAATGAGATTGAAACTAAACAGCTAAGTAGGTCCTCCCGTGACCTCGAAGCCCCTTCACCCACCATAGTGGTGAAAAAAGTGAGTCCCCCATCAAGAGGTTCCCAATTTGAATCTCACCTCTGCTGTGAAATCGCCAGATGGCCTTAAGTGAGCCATTCTCTGTCGGCCTGAATATTCCTGTCTACAATCTGGAAGGTGGGAATACTCGTTTACCTAACGGTATTGTAAGGGTTACAACTCCGTTAATGTGTATGAAGTGCATGAACGCTTGCAAGAGTTATATTATTCCTTTGTGACACATGTGTTTTCCTTTTTTACTTCAGATGAAATTCCTCTTAGTCGCCAAAAAAGGAAAAAGGCCAAGGGAAAAAATTCTTTGGGTAAGAATTTGATTTAACTGAGAACACGGGATTGAGAGCTGAAGAGAGTACATGAAATAGTTAATACCATAATCAAAGTATCTTGGCATATGATATTATTTGTGTCTAGGTTAGTTAGCCTGGGCTGTATTGATCTGCTACCAAAGAGTTTGAGCTCTGCAGATTTCTTATTTAATGCTACCTGGAAAACAAACATATTTAGATACCATTCTGTGGAGAAAAGTAGCTGCAGGTTCTTTGTGACAGTTAAGTGACTAATATATACACAAACAGTGGAGGGGTTAGTCCAAGTAGAAGTCAAGGCATCCAGTCTAGAAAGAGGGGTAATTAGACTCCTGGTCAGAATGGAACACTTCCTGCGTTGATTCCTGCCCGGCATCCACAGGGGCTACATTCCCTCAGGTGAAATTTCATACATGCGCCTGGATGGGCAGGAGCTCATTTGCAGACACAGTGCTTGGAGCCCACACTGTTTCCCTTCCTCTCTTTCTCACACATGCGCAGTCACTTTTCTCAGTCCATTTACACACATCCTTGTTCACGTCAGTCTGTTTCCATCCATCCAGTCGATTTTTTTTTCTTTTTCTTCCCCTTCATTTTTATTTCTTGCCCATTCCCAGCAGCTCCCCCGGAAAGCAGCGAGTAAGCTTTGAAAAAAAAAATTGGTGTGTGAATAGGACCTTTCTGCCTAAGCTTCATCACAAACAAGAAGACAGGAGGAGACCAGCCTTTCCCCACACCTGCTCCTGGTGATGGAGCGTATCAATTTACTTTTCCTAAGTACTGAAATCCCTCACCATCTCTCTTTTTCTCTTCCCTAGGGTAACAGACATTAGAAAAGAAACAAGGTTTCACAGATTGTCTGAAGCTTTCAGTGTTGACTGCATTCTCTTAACTCTGAATCATAATTCCACAGTTTTTAAAAAATAATTTCTGACGCTCCTGATTCATTTAGAGCAGCTAGAGTAATTTTTGTTCAACAGATGTTATGATGGAACCTCTAACTTTAATCAAAAAAAAATGGATAGTGTTTTTGACAGAACATTCTGGGGTTATGTGAGCCTTACTGTGTTGTTAGAGCAAGGGTGAATTGTATCCTGTACAGCAATGCCTGTGTAGCGCTGATTCACTACAGCAGTATGTTTAGGCAGCCCTTTTGTGGTGCTTGACAGGGGCCTGGTCTCTCTAAGGGAGGTAACCCAGGCGTATGTGAGACCTCAGGCCTGGTCTACCTGTTCCACATTGACACTCTCTAGTTCTTTTCTGTACTCTTATCCTCACCACCACACCAGACTGGGGCTCCAGAACTCCTGGTGACTGAAGCTGAAGCCTTTGTCTCCTGATGTGTTCCCCATCACCTCCTGTTCTGCAGCATCCACTCCCCTGCAGGCTTAACACTCACTCATTCTTCTGGAGACCGGATCTACTTGCACTTTCCTGCAGGCCTACTGCTTACCTGTATTGGTGCTTTCACCTCTGCCATAAGGCATAATGTCAAAATGAGCCCATTTAGCACAGATTCTGTTAGTGCTCCATTTTCTTGGAACATACGCTGAGCGCAAAGCAGGGTATTACTGTACATTTCTAGTCAAGGCCTTGTGAGGGACAGTGTGTTTCTTCTATGAATGCACACTATTTTGATGCTCCGGCTAGCAAGATTCCCTATAAATTGAAAATACTCTTCAAGACGGGGTGCTGGCAGAACAGTTAAATAATTATTTTTTCTTATTTTTGTCCTTTCAGAGCATCTTGATTGCTTGGAACTAGACAGTGAGTCACACTCAAGAGATGCTATTGAGTTTGTTTTTTTAAACTCAATTATTGGTCATAGTTTGAACAACAACAAATGTAAAGTTGCTGTCTGTTGCCATTGCATTAGTCTTTCCTACATGGGGAGAAGGATGTCTTTACAATGGGCGGTCTCTCTTATTCACTTCGATAGGCAGGAGCTAAAGACCAATCTTTTTAGAGTGGCTGGCTCACTGCAGTATCTTGGTTTCTACCTTTGCCTCAATGTCTGTCTCCTCACTTGCCTCTTCTATCTGTCTGAAAAAATTTAAAAAAAACACTTTTTCCTCTTTTGGATATTTGTGGAGCAGCCATTTGCAAAGCTCAGTCTTTTTTTGTCCAGCACAACAAGAGTGGGCATTTTTGCTTTGGGGGTGGCATCTTTTGGGCTCAGGGTTCTGCAGTTGGTTGTCCCTCAGTAGATCTCATCCTTTTGGTGGTTGTTTGGGATCATTGAACCAGCAGCATCTGTGACCCTCCTGGAATTATTGGCTTGGCTAAGTAAGTCCCACTGTAAATACGTCCTTCTCTCCCTGTAGGATAAAGTAACACTCTCTACTCACTGTGAGACATTCCTTTTATACAAAGCAAAAAGCAAAGTGTTCTGCTTATATACCACCTCATAGTTCTTAAAGCACTCTCTCTGGGCAGTTTACAATTTCATTATGCAGGCTACATATTGCCCTTGCCTCATCTCAGTGAGCTGAGTACTCAATTTACTTCCACCTCGGAAGTATGGAAGGCTGAGTCAGCCTTGAGCCAGCTGCCTAAACCCATTGGGATCGAACTCAGGTTGTGAGCAGAGTTTTCACTGCAGTACTTCAGTGTAACTACTATGCCACGAGGCTCCTCTGGGTTAGAAGGATGTCCTTCTCTTCCCAGGTGAAAGAGTGCTGGACGCTGTCAGAGTCACCTTGTGGGTAAGGAGTCAGGGAAGGATTGAAGACCTCTGTCTTCCAGGCCTGGCATTCCTAGTTCTTCTGTTGTTTGTTCTCTCCATTTGTTTTCAAGATTAGGTTTGGGGACAGGGCCGAAGTGCTGGGGTGCCCCCTCCACTAGAGGGAGCCAGCCATTGTAAAAAGATTGGTCTTTAGTACCTGTCTGTCAAGGTGGATGGGAGGGACAGTCCATTGGTAGGATGTCCTTCTACTCCTGTATAATAGGAATGGCTCACAGTAAGTGTCCAACGTTACTTTTTATTCATTTTAGAAACTCAATGAAAAAATTCTCCCCCAACTGTTGCATTTCAGGGGGAAACGGTTGGCCAGGGAAAGATTATGTTCCTGCCTCCATTCCTCCCCTCTGAAGCATTCTTTACAAGTAGTTCTCTGTCACGGAGAAGGGGTTGTTGGGCTGACATTACACACACCTGCAGTATAATATCAAATCTATTCTTATTTATTTTGATGACTCTCTCTCTTTTACTCTCATCTTCTCACTCGAGAGTGTGGTGCAGTCCTTCATGCCCAGAGACTGTCATTCATTCTGTCATCTCCCTAAGGCTGTTAACAAAACATCTAGTTACCCCAGTCACAAACACATCATTAATCCTTTAGCCAAAGCAATTCTTAATGTGTTTACATTTTATATAATACAAGTTTTTCAAGGGCTTTGCAATGAATTTCTACACATAGAGTTGGCTTCCAGAGGACTCCAGTTCTAATCAGGCTACCTCTGAGATTTGGAATTGCTGAAAGATGCTGAAGCTTTTAACTCTGCAGAAGAAGAATTAACCAACTTGATTAATTAACTTGACACGAATACTGGAGGAACCTCTGGGATACTGGTCTATGCATGTTATTTGTTTGTATACATTACCCTTTGCCCAATACAATGCTTATATATATATTTAAGTAACAATGTTTATGAAGTGCCATCTGTGTGTCTCTGGTAATAGGCCCAGTCAGCTTAATCAGTTTCTGTAATTCAGCAACAGTTAAGTAGGAGATACATTCTTTATGTCCAGTTCTTCAGGGTCAAGGAAAAACTGTCATATTGTGAACTGAACTTACTTTGTGTTTCTACTTTTTAGATGGCATTGTTCAAGCAGCTGTCCGTCGACCATCTGAAAGCAGTGAGCCTCTGACAGCAGAGGCACAGGATGTTCCACCTCAGAGGAAGCGTAAGAAAAAGAGAGTGCCTCCTGGTATGTATAGAATTGTGTGAGACACGAAGCGAGGGGATAGAAGCCCTCGCTGGAGTGTCGTCCTCCCTTAGGAAAGAACAGGAGGCGCAAACAGACCCGCAAGCATCTCACGTAGAGACGGTACAAAGGGGAGTAGACACCCGTGAGTTAGAACGGGGTTTGTCTAAAATGACAGTAGCCACTCAGACGGAGAGGGAAATGGCGGGAAACGAGGAAAGGGGCAGAACCACGGTGGAGGCGGGAATCGGGGATATAAAAGGAGGGAGAGATGATATACCGGGGGGCTGGGAATTGATATGGCTAAAAGATCCCTGGACCGGAAGGTGTGAAAAGGTTCGGGTTCCGAGAGAAGAGGCAGACTATCGAAGAAGGAGAGGTCTGCCTCCACGCCCCTCATATTGGGGGGAATCGGAGGCGCGGGAATGGCGTCGTAGATTGAGGGAGGAGAAGGAAGCCGTGGAGAGAGAGGTGGAGGAGAGACGAGCATGGAGGCTGGAGGAAGCCTGGAGGAGGGGGACTCTGTTGGACCGTGGGCTCCTGTACCCGGAGAGGAGAACCCCTTCAATCCAGAGGGGAGAGATGAAGAAACCATACCACTACTAGATCCAAGAGCGGATGTTTGGGACCTAGATGGCAGCAACCCCTTTTCGAGGGGACCTTGGAATGATGTTGACTTGAACCCTTTTACAAAAGACGTTTGGATGCCCTCGTGGGACCCGTTGGCGACGAGAGACAATGTTAGACTTGACATTGAAACTAAATCAGAGTTGTTTAATGTTCCAATAAAACCTAGTTTGGATTTTGCATCTCACAAGCCTCTAGTGTCTGTGTCGCAACCTGAAGAGGCCATATTTGAACCCTCACAAATTGGAGGGAGGAAAAAGAACAGACAGAAACCATAAGCAGTGGCTGGAGACATGGGTTCAGGGTAAGAAATCTAAGCTCAGATCTTGCTCTGTCTCATTATAGCTTCAGAAGCAATATCGTGAAGCCAAAATTTGCTCTGAACTCCTGGGAGAAAGAAAGATCAGGGGACATAGGTAATAAGTGTGTGAATTTGAAATAAAAGTGCTACCCTCTTCTGTTTTCAGTGGAATTCTGTGTCCACGGCCAGACACCAATATTTAAAAAAAGATACTGACAGGCTGAAATTTGTCTCAGGTTTGACCAAGATGGTAAGCTCTCCGGAAGCCAAGCCCCATTTGCCTATGGAGTTAATTGGTTAACCTTCACACAAAACTTGGATCAGTCATTGCCTCTTAGTCTAATGTATCTCACAGGGCTGTTTTGAGAAGAACTAAGTCAAATTTATCACCTTGGAAAAAAGGCAGGAAGGAGGTAAATAACATGAATTACATTTTAATGTGATATTTGAATTTCAGGAGTCTGCCCACCTTTCCTCTCTGCTATTATGATGGTTTTTTGTGCATGGTTTTCTTCAGTGATCTGCCACACATATTTTCTTATTCTCCATTTTAAACTTCCAGAATCAGAGACAGCTTTCACTGAACAGAATGGAAATGGTATAGATCCTTCACCAACTGAAGAAACAGCGACTCGTAAACAACGGAAAAGAGTAAAGTGAGAATTTTTACAGGCTTTCCCCTCCAGAAAATTCCTTATTAAAACTTTAGTGTATTATTCTGTTTCAGGAAAAACAGCAGAGATGCACAGTGCATCTGATGAAGTGGGCTGTGGTCCTAAAATCCACATGCCAAGTAAAACTTGTTAGCCTTTAAGGTGTATTGTTGTCTTTATCGTTGCAGCCTCTGTCTCTCTTCCATTCAAATCCCTTACAATTATTTATTAAAAATATATGCATGGGCTTTTGGCCCAAACCCAGTTTACAAATAATGTTTTTACATCATGTTCATTGTATCTAACATCTTGTTAGCTGTATCTACAGTTCACGGCAGAGGGACTTCCTAATTTATAAAAACTTCTTGGTTCACAACGTAGGGCTGACCCAGACATGGACCACTCGTGCTTCACCACTTTTGTGCCAGTTAGGTGCCATCTTACAGGGCTTTCTGTCCACACTACCCACACTTCTCATAAGAAATCAGTATTTTTTAAAGAAATCAATCAAAAGTTTGAAGAGACCCTTTATAACTACTCGAAAACCTTCAGAAGGATCTTGTCTGTTTTTACTTTAGCAGATTAGTGCAGAATTGAAACGTTCTGATGGCAGTGGATGCTGCTGATCCCCGTTAGAAATCAACTGCCTTCAAAAACTAGTTTTAAAAATCTGGAGAACGATCCAGATCACCCTAGAATTTATCTCCTCCTGAGTTTTATTTTAAATGAATTTTTATGGAGGGGTGGTTAGTTTGCGTAACTGTGATCGTGCTAAATTGAAATCATCCAACATGGTGGCCATCCCCTGCTAATCCACCTGGGAAATCCCAGCTGCCTTCAAAACCCAATGCTTAAAAAATCTGCAGAAAACTATAGAAATGATTGTCTTCCAGATTTTGGAGAAGGGCTTTTTTGGGATTTCCTTACATGGAATAGTGGTAATCGGAAAACCTTCAGCCGCAGAAACTTTTGCTGGCTGAACTCTGATGCTGATACACAGCAAAACAGAGAAAATAACACTACCCATTGGAGATGGTTTAAAAAAAGCACAGGAGACTGTTTTTCTTAGGCAGTGAATGTTTTAATAGTGGTGCCTATACCAGACATTATAGAACTTGCAGTTTTAAAATTATGTGGCTGGCACAAATCTTTCATTTGTAATATTTTGTCCTAAAGCTGAAATTTTGTTTCACTTTATCATTGATAAGCCCTTTTAATCTGTCACTTTTTTATAGCTTAGTACTTGACCACATTTATTTCAGTAGAATTTACTTCCAAGTAAGTGTGCTAAAGATTGCAGTCCTATGGAAGAAAGCCTGTTCAAATCCCATTTGAGTACTTGTGTGAATTTTAATCTAGAAACATTATTTATTTGCAGAAACCTTGTCTCCTGTACCAAATACATACCGTATTTTTCCGTGTATAAAACGACACTTTTTCCTTAAATAATTTGAGAAAAAATTGAGGGTCGTTTTATACACGGAAGGCAGCTCTTTACCACTGCCTTTTGCGAAGGCACGGGGCTTAGCAAAAAGGAAGGGGAGGCGTTGCTCCCTTCCTTTTTGCTAAGCTCCGTGCCTTCTCAAAAGACAAGGAAAAGCGGCAGTCACTTTGACAGCCGCTTGCCTTGCCTTTTTCCAAGGCACGGGGCTTAGCAAAAAGGGAGCCCTTTGATCCCTGCTTTTTCTAATTTGGGGTTAGAAAAGGGGGGGTCGTCTTATACTTTGGGTCGTCTTATAAACGGAAAAATACGGTACATACCTGGATGCTCATGTTGTTATTCTTAGACTTTTCATCTGCACAACATGACATGCTGACTGCTTGCAGTGCTGTAGCACAGGAGATCAATCAGATCATGTCTAAGCCAAAACCTGTGAGCTTCCAATCAGAGAGGCATAAAACAGTGCCAGTGATTCAGATCAGACGCTACTTCACTACAGCACAGTGCTGATGATCCTATGATGTGCAAAATGCCCTTAGTTTGCCAAGTAGAGGAGAGAATAACCGCATTTCTCCCTTCCTCTCTTTGTTGTTGTTGTAATGATAGGAAAACGCGGCCAGCAGAAAGTTCCAACGAGCTTGGTGTGGAGGAGGAAGATATCATTGAAGATGATCAAGTCAAAGCCTCGGAGCAGCAGCCTGTGTTTTCCATTCCAACTGGTGTTAGCCAACCGATAAGCAAAGTCTTTGTGGAAAGAAATCGTAAGTAATTTCTTACTCTTTTAACAAAATAGTAGATTGTTTTGCAGTAGGACCCCTTTATCTGCAGGATCAGTATCTGCTGACTATTACTGATCAGTATTTTAATAAATGTAGATTGTTGTACATGAAAAAAATAAAACATCCCCTGAAAATAAGCCCTAATGCACTTTTTGGACCAAAAATTAATATAAGACCCTGTCTTATTTTCGGGGAAACACAGTAGTGTTTGCTGTAATCTGCATTTTTCAGTATCCATGGGGGGACTTGGAACTGATCCCCTGCAGATATGGGGGGGGGGGGGTCCTACTGTATTTTGTTTTGTTTTCTAGAGAAGGCTGTTATGTGCTGTGTAATGCATTATTTTAGACAGCTTCACTGAGTAATAGGGGACTTAGCTGATAGTTTACCATGTAGGAATTAAGTGGCTTCAAGTTCAGGTTGGCCAGGTTTGTATGTTGCAGTAAGCTATAACTGCTGAGAATTCAGTCTTGTCATGAATAAAGTAATCTTATCCATGCTGTTCATATGCTTGGCTCTTCTTGCCAACTAAACAAACCGGGAGGGTTCCACTGTACATCTGAGATGTAAGAATCCTAGTTTGTACATAAATGGAAACATAAGAGCAATGTGGGATCTGCCAAAAGCATTATCCTAATTCAACATTCTGTTCTGTCAAGTACAGAAGTTGCTGATGTCTTAATGATTTGGTCACTTGAAAAAAATCATGTCCGACAGTAGCATCAGAGGAAGTGCTCCTACTATGAGTAAACAAACAAAATCTATGACAAGTTTCTTTTTCATTAAATTATTTCCAGTGAAGAAAAAGAATGAACAAAACAGTGACTGAAAGGGTGTTGCTTAGCCTGGTAAGTTGCACTAGAGTAGACCAATTGAGTTGGGGGATTTGGTGAGTTCAACTCCTCAGTAAGTTCCATTGATTCAAATGGGCCTACTCTAGCTGTGACTCTGTTAAAGTAAGTTACAACTAGAATAGGTCAATTTGAATCAGTGGGACTTATAGAGGAATTGCGCCCCAAATCCCCATTGATTCAGTGGGCCTACTCCAGTGCAACTTACTACACTAAGCAAAGAGTTTCAGATAGTTTTAAAAACTGCACAATGCCATCCTATGCATCCTACATTCAATGGCATGTACAATTAATTCAAAGAGAATTGTAATAAAAAAGGTTTCAGGAGCAGCCGTGGCAGTGGGTCTATAAAGAAAAGCGAATAAATGCAGTCTGAGTGCCTTATCCTTTGCACACAAAAAAGCCTCTTGAGGCAACTAGGAACAGACAATAGACATAAACAAAAGATAGCCGTGTTTATAGTTCCTTAAATGTCACTTTCTCTCTTCAGGACGTTTCCAGGCAGCTGACCGCAGAGATTTGATTAAAACTACAGAAAACATTGATGTATTCATGGATATGAAAGCTTCTTGGACTACCAAGGATGTGGCACTTTCAGTTCATCGTGGCTTTAGGTATGAATTTAGCCCCATTTGAACATCAGTGAGAGCAGATAGGTGGGTTAAGTGAATGAGATTTCCCATTGAAAATGAATTACATGTCCAAGTGAAATTTTCCCTCTTGAAGTTGTGTCTTTGACGACCCTTTTCCAAGTGATCAGGAAAACAGAAAGAAAGAGGAAACAAGAAGAGATGCAAGAAAGGCTGTACTGAACGAGTGAGCTTTGATCTTTGTTGCTGTATTTATTGCTGCAAATTTTTGTGACTGACAGGGCATTACCGCCAGAGCTAGAGAAATAGTCTTGGCTACCGCTGTGTTGTTCACAGTGGCGATGGCAACATTAATGTCCCCCCACTTATTTCTCCGGCCAGTTCTTCCCTTATGAATGAAGATGTACCTGGGGTGTGTGTGTGTGCGAGTGGCTTTGGATCTATGCCCCTCCCCCCAGAAATCTCATTTCAGGCCTGCTGCCAATACTGCTGTCCCACCTGCAGAGTTTTCATGGGTATACTTGGGACTGCTGTCCCACCAGCAGTGGGGCATTTTTGCCTCATCCTAACCACTATTAGCTGCCTCTCCAGACATCTAGGATTGCTTTGTTAAATGTCATTTGCGGTATGTAGACACATAGTGAAACCTGGGTTGGTGTTTTGTAAGATGAATGCAATCACATCCATGTACCTTGCATTGCTGTGTTCCTTTAGAGAACTATAGGATGGTGAAGTGTCAGTTACTCTCTACCTGTAATTATTTTTTCTTTAGACCAACCACAAAAAGCATGTATGCAGCTTAGCTGTCAATTTTTCTTTTGAACCCTTTCTCCTGAAACTGAAAACATTTTAAATAGGAATACAGTACAGCCCTCTTATCTGCGGGATCAGTATCCGCTGATTCACTTAGCCACAGTCGGAAAATATTAAAAATATTAAAAGAAAAATCCTAGAGAAATTTATATTTCTGAAGATGAAGTTACCAGAACTGACCACTAGAGAGAGCCAGAGACCATCCTATGTATAGTATTAGTATTTGCTACAATTCACGTTTTTCAGAATCCACAGGGGGGATTGGAACTGATGTCCTGCGGATACGGGGGTCCTACTGTATAGCAGAAGGAGCATTGTCCTGATAATGTGAAAACAAAGATGTAAGGACATATTTTGTTGGTGATTTGTAAGTGCATAAGTTAAATGGGCTAATTCACCGGAGTGAATTGCTGTTGAACAATAAGGCGTCAGTTGTATTATGTTGTATATACCCTGTTGTGCAGCAGGTATATATAGATCACTAGTAAGTTCTCTGGCCAATGAGAAACATGCAAACACCGATAATATGTAGCTGAATGCTGTTGATAAAGGAAAGTGAAAGGAGATGGAAATTGTATTGAAGATGGTAGAATTATAAAAGTTCTAAGCCTCGTTGTTACTCAAGTCTGTGATACCCTGAACATCTGAACTCTGTAAGATTTATACAAACCCAACTGAGTCTAATATGTCTGTATTCATTTAGGGTGATTGGACTCTTCACACATGGCTTTCTTGCTGGCTACACTGTCTGGAATATCATCGTGATTTATGTTCTGGCAGGAGACCAGCTGTCAACTGTCTCAAACTTGCTCCAGCAGTACAAGACGTTGGCGTATCCTTCTCAGTGCCTCCTTTATCTCCTGCTTACAATTAGCACTGTTTCAGCTTTTGACAGGTCCCACTTTCATTCATTTCTCTAGCCTAATGTTAGTGTTTATGGTTTCCTTCTAAATTTACCTGTGCAGTGAATGGAAATTTAAAGCCTGATTAAAATCCTGATCTCGTAGGCAGATCTAGTTACAACATCATTCTCAGTTTGCCACAGCTGGCTCTGTGGTCACCCTTTAAAGCACTTCCCATCCTAAGCAAGTGAACGGAGTCATGATCCTACCATCTCTTCCTTGTGTTCCACTGTTCTTTTTCCCCAGTTCAGTTACAGAACTGAGTTGTGTCATTGTTACTTGTCGGAAATGGCTGCCCAAGTATCTCTAAACTGGTTTGTATTCCAATATTTGCTGTACAATGCATGGCTGACCTGCCCAGAAGGTCTGGAGGTGAGCAGACCTAATTTGTTCTTAGGTTTGTGCAGGTATTTGTTTGTTTCTGGATGGATAGGAGAAGACCAGCAAATGGCTGTCTCCTAGAATATGGTATTTAGTAAGCGTTACAGCATCTTCCATTTGCCATGTCTGGATCCAAAATGGCTGGCTAGTTGGATGGATGGAAATATAAGCGTCTGGTTGAGGTCAGTCTGAGGTGTCCTCAGGGGCTCAGCACTTGGGAGTTTCCAGAGAAAGTTTTAGCTTTCATTGCAGCTGTCAGTCTCTACTCTGGTGCTTCCTTCTTTTGCTATAGCAACTGGTGTCTAGTTGTTGTTTTCCTCCAAGTTCCAGCCTTTTAATCCCTAAAGTGCAGTAGCAAACTTTAAAATTAGTAAGGGGTGTGTGAACTCAACCCATTGGTGACTGGGGGCTTCTTGAACATCCTTATAGCTGATCCAGAAACACACAAATATTGGTGCTGTGCCACAGTCAGATACTTTTTTCCAAACCCCGGGGCACAGTCCTAGCCTGAAACCGGAACGTTTCTTCTAGTAGTTTTATCACTGGCCCCCATTTTTGTCCTGTTGCCATAGTTGGCTTAGTGCCTGACAGTGGCACACCACTTGACGGTGCACTGATGGAACAGTCGTTGTGCCATTTGTTTACTAGCACAGCAACCCCTAACATTTGTGGTTGAGTGTAACTGTCTTAAAAACAATGGAATTCTGCCATTGGCTTCATTGAGGACTGGATTCCTAGTACATAAGTACATCAGATATATCAGAGTAAATTATTTTCATTGTTTTCTTGTTACATTACATTTAAACATATTTATTTCATATCCACTACTTAGGATTGACTTGGCTAAAGCATCTGTAGCAATACGTGGCTTCCTTACTTTGGACCCTGCAGCGATTGCCTCTTTCAGTGAGTAAAACATTAGGGCTAGAGCATTAAGTCACATGGGGTCACGAAGAGTCGGACACGACTTAACGACTCAACAACAAGAGCATTAAGTATAGGAAAATTACACATGTACTGTATGTGTCTTTGTTATAACTTCATTACTGTCCTGAAGCAGGACCTTCTCTATTTCCTTGGTATGTTTTGGTATAAATACCCATATTGTGTTTCTGTAAAAGATCCTGTTTCTAGAAGGGTTAGTATCACAGTATGACGTTTACCCCGTGGCCCCTGCTTGTTTCACCAAACACCGAGCTCACGCTACGTTTCCCAACACGCCTTTAACACGCTGCCACCCGTTGATCTCTTTATATATTTCCTATGAAAGACTGAGGTTGTTTCAGGAATAGTTATTACGCACATTCTTAAAGTTACACAAAGCTTCAGTATTTCCCTTAACCTCTTCTATACTTAACTAATACATATAACGCTCTGACTGTTCACTCCCTAAACTTTCTGCCTCAAGACCCAAACGATCTTCCTTTCTCTTCAAACCTTTCTTCCCTCTCTGCTCTCTTCTCTCTAATCCTCTCCACACTCTGCTACAGCCCCTCTTCTATCTAGCTGGCTCCGCCTCCCAACAGCTCCCTATTGGTTCATGCAAATGAACTGCTGAATATGCATGACAGGGTGACCGCTACACACAGTTTCTTAGATTAAAGAATGTTAGAGATCTGTAAGTGGGTTATATAGCTTTTTTTAAAAAAGAATAGGTGTGATGTTTGTGGATTGTTTACAATTCTCTTTTCCTTGATGTGGATATCAAATAAGAGCAAGAATGGCAGTAAGCATAGTGATCTTGCTAAATAGCAGACAGCATTTCTAAGTGCTCAAGAGGACAATCTAGGCCAGTGGAGGCAAACCTTTTTGGGCTCGCGTGCCCAAAATGAGGGGGGGGGGGGAGAGAAACCAGTGGCTGTCGTGCCGCCCGGAAGTCCGGAACCGGAAGTGGCGGTTTCAGGGGGAATCATAGGGGCGGACCCAGAGGACCAGGAACAGGAAGTTTAAGGGGGAATCATAGCGACGGACCCAGAGGACCAGGAAGTGGCAGCGGAAGGGGGAATCATAGCGACGGACCCAGAGGACCAGGAAGTGGCAGCGGAAGGGGGAATCCCGGCTGCAGCCGGCTCATAAGGTTTGCCTCCACAAAGGAGGGTGGGTGGGCCAATACCTCGCGTGCCATAAGAAAGGGCTTCGCGTGCCACCTGGGGCGTGCCATAGGTTCGCCATCACTGATCTAGGCCATGAACATAGGATTGCGAGGGAAACAATATAGGGGAGTTGTAATCAGTTTCATAAATGATGTGACAATGAAAAATTGGCAAATGTTATTGATTTCCTTCTTTTCTCTTAGTGTACTTTGCGGCTCTTGTATTATCTCTGAGCCAGCAAATGACAAGTGACAGGATCAACCTCTACACACCACCTTCAGAGAACGGCAGCCTCTGGTAGGAATTGGGTTCTTTTTCTGCTTAAAGACTGATTATTTTGTGAGATTTGTATCACGTTATGTATACATCTTTGTCAGTGTATGTAATATAATGCAGTGAACTGTAAGTGCTGCCAAGGCCCATCATATTATTGTGACAGAAGTTGCATAATAAAATTTTCTTCCTATACTTCTTTCTTTCTTTTGGTTTATTTAGTTTCCATTTTGTATTGAAACACTTAGGAAGCATAGTATTCCCATCTGGTCAGAAGAGTTTGTACAGATATCCTTGTTGGCCCTCATATATATTAGAACCAGCTTAATCTCTGTCCAGGACAACAGGTGATCCTAGCATCAGTATACCAGCTTATACCTGTCATGCAAGGGGTCATTGAACAGACTGTATCCCATTTGTACCAGCAAAACTGGCAATAGCTTGTGATAACAGTGATCTAGAGACCAAATTGCCAATATGCGCTGGATTATGGAGAAAGCCAGAGAATTCCAGAAAAACATCTACTTCTGCTTCATTGACTACGCAAAAGCCTTTGACTGTGTGGACCACAGCAAACTATGGCAAGTCCTTAAAGAAATGGGAGGGCCTGACCACCTTATATATCTCCTGAGAAACCTATACATGGGACAGGAAGCAACAGTTAGAACTGGATATGGAAACACTGATTGGTTCAAAATTGGGAAAGGAGTACGACAAGGCTGTATATTGTCCCCCAGCTTATTTAACTTATATGCAGAATACATCATGCGAAAGGCTGGACTGGAGGAATCCCAAGCTGGAATCAAGATTGCCGGAAGAAATATCAACAACCTCAGATATGCAGATGATACCACTCTGATGGCAGAAAGTGAGGAGGAATTAAAGAACCTCTTAATGAGGGTGAAAGAGGAGAGTGCAAAAAATGGTCTGAAGCTCAACATCAAAAAAACTAAGATCATGGCCACCGGTCCCATCACCTCCTGGCAAATAGAAGGGGAAGATATGGAGGCAGTGACAGATTTTACTTTCTTCGGCTCCATGATCACTGCAGATGGGGACAGCAGCCACAAAATTAAAAGACGCCTGCTTCTTGGGAGGAAAGCGATGACAAACCTAGACAGCATCTTAAAAAGCAGAGACATCACCTTGCCGACAAAGGTCAGCATAGTCAAAGCTATGGTTTTTCCAGTAGTGATGTATGGAAGCGAGAGCTGGACCATAAAGAAAGCTAACCGCCGAAGAATTGATGCTTTTGAATTGTGGTGCTGGAGGAGGCTCTTGAGAGTCCCCTGGACTGCAAGGAGAACAAACCTATCCATTCTAAAGGAAATCAACCCTGAGTGCTCACTGGAAGGACAGATCCTGAAGCTGAGGCTCCAATACTTTGGCCATCTCATGAGAAGAGAAGACTCCCTGGAAAAGACCCTGATGTTGGGAAAGTGTGAAGGCAAGAGGAGAAGGGGACGACAGAGGATGAGATGGTTGGACAGTGTCATTGAAGCTACCAACATGAATCTGACCCAACTCCGGGAGGCAGTGGAAGACAGGAGGGCCTGGCGTGCTCTGGTCCATGGGGTCACGGAGAGTCGGACACGACTAAACGACTAAACAACAACAGTGATCAGTCTGCCCCATAGTAAGGACTTTTAAAAGAACTTTGGTCAATAGAGCAAGGTAGAGTATTGTTATCTTAAGAATGCCTTCATAAATTCCAAAGGATTGTGTTCTTATAAAGGCTTCAACAAGTTCAACTTAGTTGTGATCAAATCTGTACCAATCATTTCAAAAGCCTTGCCTTTAACATCAAAAGGGCCTGTAGCTGAGTACAGACATCCGGACCTTACCTTCCTCCAACTTGTCAACAGTGGAAACCTATCCTGTTCTTGGTGAAATCTGTGTTGGTGCATTATTTTATAAAATTTAAATCATACCTGTCATTAGGTTGATGGGTAGGTGGCTGATGCCAAAATGTAGTGCTGAATGATCATTTTTATTTCCAGAACTTTAACTCGTGTTCTTGCTCAAAGGGCACCTCACATATTGCAGTTGTTGTGTTCAGACACATGGAATTGTGACTCTCTCTCGTGTGGCCCTAATAAATACTTTCAATGTTTTCCTCAGGACCTCAGGTGCAGAGGAGCAGGTTCTTCAGCCTTGGATTGTGATCAATCTTGTGATAGCTCTTCTTGCTGGAATCTCTTGGCTCTTTCTGTCCTTCCGGCCCCAGCTGGATCATAGTGAAGGTACAAGACAGGGAACTTGGATGGCAGTTCCCAAGCATATGCATGGTCCCACTGGCAAGTCACCTTTCCTGCCCAGATGGGTTCAGATCAAGGGCATTACAAAGGGAAGGGGAACAGCAGGGGTAGCAGTGAGAATGAGAGCAAGATAGCTTGTGAGTTCAAAGGAAAAAAAAAGAGCAATAATATGAAGGTAGCAAAGTGAAGAAGAGGAAGGAATAAGGAAGAAACTGGGTATAAGTGGATAAACAGCCCTTTTTATTGCTGCATTTTCAATTATGTATTTGATAGAACGGGAATTTTTGTTTTAACTAAAATTCTGGTTTCATCTGTATTTTATTACTGGAAGTCTACTTGAGTGCAATTTTTTGGTAGAAAGGCAGGATAGAAATTTAATAATATTCTTGTGACAAAAGGCACAGTGATGATTCCAGAGAAAGAAAAAGTAACAGCTGTTGGAAGAAGTTGTAAAGATTTATTTCATATGTTCTCAGTAAGAGATTTATTCTACTTTCAAAAGTCCTGGGAAATACAGAGTAATCTGCCCAGATGTAGTTATAGTCACAAATACCTTTATATTTCCAGTATGTTTTAATAACCTGTAATGCTCTTCCTTCACTTTTAGAACTGATGTTCAGTACTGAACTGGAAGAATTTCCACCGTCAGATAAAGAAGCCAAAGGGTCTTCATAATATAGAGAATGTCTTCAAACCTATTGTTTTGATGGCTTAGCACTACCTATTTGTACCTGTATTTAATACTTTTGTTTTTAAACCTATTTTTACATTATATGTTTATTTTGCAAAAATATTGTATCTGTCGTTTTAAATATGCATTGTTAATGACAAAACTATGTAAAAGACTATTTTTAATGAATCGTTAGAAATTACCCCCAGGTGTCTAGTTTGAATCCAAGCATCAGTATATCAAAGGAAGGCAAATGGAAAAAGGAAAGTCAAAAGAAAAGGAGAGCATCCTTAATCTTTTGCATTTTGATAACTGATGTGCTATATTATTGAGTGCATATCTGTATTCAAAATATTACATCAATTTTAGTGCCAATGTGTCTTTAAATAATTAAATCAGGTTTTAAAAATAAACTTTAAATCATTCGAGTTTCACTAACATAAAGAACTCTTGTTGAAAAGTTTGTGTACTATTTCAACATTGTGTTTCTTGGTCATGTGTTACTTGGGTACCTGTTGTTTACAGACAAATTTATACATCTGCTCGGAGAAGAGTCTAAATCTGTTTATGCTTCAGTCCTAAAAGTCATAATTTACAAGTACTGCAGATTTCAATGGAATAAAATGGAATGGAATGTTTTATATCATGATTTTATAAGCAAGTTAAATATTACTCCAATTTGTTGGAAGAGTTTCCCTAGGATGTTGCATTCTTTGCAATGCAGTTTATAACCAAAAACTGGTTATAATTTTGTCAAAGAAGCTTCAGCAGAAGTGAAGTTTCCTTATGATACTTTTAAGCATTTAAACTATCAATGATTTTTGACACTCAAATTGGTTTTAAAAGTGATACTATGAGTCTACCTCTTGTACAATATTGTGTAATTTAAATTTTTCTACAAATAAAAAATAATTTTGATAACTTGTATCATATTTGAAAAGTACAACTGAGCTGCTCTTAATTTTAAGATTTATTTAGGTTTTTAATTGTGCCTTTTCTTAAAGGTAAGTTGCATTCCCTCAGTTATGTTGTGAGGGTTCGATGTCTGGCTCCACAATTTTTCCAAATAAAGCACCAGATTTTCTCGGTTTCGAAATAGGGGTAACATTTATTGGATTATTCAACATAAGTCCCGTGTCAACAAACATATTCCAACATTTCTCCTCATTAGACAACCGGTCAGTTGAGGGTTTCCAATCTTCAAATTTGAAAGGGTTCCCATTCTGAACATTCCAGGGACCTGGCCATTCGGGAGGGGTATCTGGGTTCAATAATAATCCCTTCTCTCCTTCCAATAAGGGGATGGTGTCCTCCTCTTGAAGGTCCACCCAGTCACACTCCCTGGAGGGTTCCCCCGTCTGCCAGGGTGTTCCCCAAACTCCCTCCGTTGTGTCTCCCACATCCTCCATTCCAATCTTTCTCTTCGTTCTCTTTCAACCCTTTCTCTCTCTTCCCTTAATTTCCTCCTCCACTCCTTGGTTTCTCTCTCACCCCAATATGACGGTTTTAGGGTGAGTTCTCTCCTTCTCCGGGCATCCGCTTCTTCCTTCAGGACTCTCAATTTCTCCACCTTTCCTGTCCAGGGGTCTTCGACCCATACCCAACCTGCTGGTAATTCTCCTTCTCCTCCCTTTATATCAGCCAACCCCGCCTCTACCACTTCCCGCCCTCTCTCTCCTGTGCCTGCCAAGATAGTCCCGGTCTCTTTGACCGTTAGTTCATTTAAATCTTTCTCTAGGCTCCCTGGGTCTGGTCCAGGTGGTCTTGTCTTCCGGGGTGGGGGAACTGGCGGGGTCTGACTTTCTTTCTCAGCGGTTGGCGGGAGGGACGGCACTCCCGTGAGAGGGGTCTTTCTCTCACTCCTGGTCTTACATATGCGTTGACTATGTTAACCATGAACAACCAAAATTGACCTCTGGAGACCATGCTGAAAGGTACCTGGTTTGCAGTGCAGCAGTACACAATTGGTCTTTAGGCAGGTATAGAGAACACAATGGAGGCTGATGCCAGTTGTAGTTGTTGAGGCAACCAAAAGTTGTATTCATCTGGGGAACTATTCTATCCATGTTTTCCTAGAACTCATCTTGGCCAACCAGTGTGACTTACATCTGAGTAGATAGGCATAACATGAAGTTTTTAAAATAAAAAACCCAAAAACATATTTATCCTACCATGAGCCCCATGGACAAAGGTCCCTGTTATATACACTGGCAGCTGCTGAATAAAAATCCGATATAAATGGAAATCCCATTCTCACATGTACATACCTAGAGGCAAGAGGGAAGTGGTAAGTGGTATTCAAGTAATTAAATGAGAAACAAACCAAAATCCTTCTCTCCAACTGCGGTCCTTCTACTTCTCCACCCAGATACTTGCTCACAAGAACTGGCCAATACCTGTCTATGCACAGGTAGGTCTCAGGCTGTTTAAAAATCATCCTTAGGCAATAAAGATAATTTCCTCACTTGCTTCTGTTATTCTTGATCTGCAGGCAGGAAAGTGATCAGGGCAGGATGGGAGACTTTTCCGTTTTTGTTTCCTGCTCCTAGCAAAACTCACAGCCTGTCCGCACAGAGCGTTTGTTCAGCTTTTCTTCCCCTATGATACCGGTATTCAGTGAGCCAATTTTGATGTTTAAAGGTTTCCATTCAGATGTGACGATGTTGTCTTCTATACAGAAGTGCTCCTGTAAGAATGTGGAATTTAAGGAACATGAATTAAGCACTTCATTATATGTAAAAAATAAAGCCGGGTGGATAGCTTTATTTTTTACATAGGTACAGGAAGCCTGAGGTTGGGAGTTCAATTCCCCACTGTGCCCCTACAAGTGCAGCCAGCCTGTGTGGTAGCTTTGGGCAAGCTGCAGTCCCAGGATGCCCGCAGAAGGGAATGGTAAACCTCTTCTGAGTACTGTACTTTCTACCTGGAAAACCCTGAAAAGGGTTGCCATAAGTCAGAATTGACTTGACTGCACATGATTATTATTAAAAGTAAAACAACATTATGAGATCCTGTATTGATCAAAGAGAAGTTGGTTCTTTGCTGTGTAAAATAGTATCAGATATGGAAGCTGAGTGGCGTTTGTGGGGGAGATCTGCAGAAATGAATTAAATAGAACAAACATTAAGTTCTAGGGAAAAAATGATCAATATAAGGATTACTGTCATCGGAACTAGATGCAATTCAGCCACATCTTTCCAAACTCATCTTCCATTATCACCTCAAACAGGTTGCCAATACATATAATACACAGAGCTCAAACCACCTGTAGTCAGACCTGCTGACTTAGAAAGCTTTAAAGTGGGATTCTGTCAACAGAAGTCTATGCGTAGCAGTTGCTTTTGGATATGTATGCTAAACTTGTAGGGCCAGTCCTACCTTTAAGGGTCGACTCAGGCAGCAGATGCTGGAGGGTGGCAGCAGGATTTAGAAGGAGGCAGCTGTGCAATACAGTCTCTGTTGCACCCCCTAAACTAACCTGCTGCCTTCAAGGAAGATGCTATCAGAGCCTCAAAAAAATCACCTGCCTGCTCAGTTAGTTTTCTTATAAAGAACTGGAGGATGGGGTGCCATTTTACCTTTTGCCTCAGGCAGCAGAAGTGGGGCGGGGGCAGGCCTCCTAAAGCGAACTTCCTAGCTGGGGGAAGGCTCTGTTAGCGAATACCCCTCGTCAAGGGGCGGAATAAAAAGGCGTCGCCCTCCCCGCCTTGCTTGTGAGCTTTCAAGCGGGGTGTCCGAGGATCCCTGCGCTCTTGGGCTCTCAAAGAGGGCGGCAATAAAATCGTATCCCTACGAGTGTTCATGACTTGACTTGCGGCCCGTATGGCTTGCCTGGGGATCCAGGGAGAGGGAAAGGGAGAGGGCCTGGGGCGGCCCCCGAGCCCCTTCCTTCCTTCCCTCCTCCGCCTGGGGGTCCCGCTTTTTGCTCGTCGTCCTTCCCTCTCAGGCGGCCGCGAGGGAGCCAAATTGTGACGACGCCCGAGCGGGAAGGCGGGCAAGCCCGGAGGGGGCGGCAGGGTTGCTGGGGTGGCGCCGGCTGAGGTGACTCCCGAGGCGGATGATGGGCAGAGCGCAAGCCTCCTCAGTCGCCAGCCGCGCCCGTAACACCCAACGCCGCCGCCATGCCGGCCCTCGCCGGGCCCAAGGACTCCCTCGAGCTGCCGCCGGGAGCCGCGCCGCCCCCTCGGAGAGACTCGGCCGACGACAGCGGCGCCTCCTCCTCCACCAGCACCTCCCACAACCCGAGCTCGACCAGCACCTACACCGACCACACCGTCTCCGGGCAGGTCTCGGCGGAAGCCTCGGCCGTCTCGCACTTCTCGCTCTCGGCGGTGCTCCGCGAGCTCAGCACCAGCCAGAGCGGGCCCGCCGCGGGCGAGGCGACCGCCGAGAAGCTGAAAGGCGAGAAGGCTCGCACCCTCCTCAGGGTACAGATACCGAGGGAGGCCCTCCCTGGTTCCATGCCGGGGTGGGGTGGGGTGGGGTCGGGGGGGAGAGAGCATGAGGGAACCGCGGGGGATGAGGCAATGGGCGAAAGTGCCCCTGAGCACGTGCAGAGTGCCCTCCCTTGTCAATGCCCAGAGGGGAAGCCCTGTCAGTGTGTTTGCAGCAGAAGCCACCGGTCGGAGAGGCACCTTAAAGACTGGCACGTTTATTGCGGCATAATAAACGTGGCAGTCTTCTCACAAGCGGTACCACAAAACTGGTGGTGGTTTTAACTAGTAATTATCATGCATCCAAAAGAGAGAGAGAGAGAAAGGATTCCAGCTCAGCATATGGGTGTTTCCAGACACGCTTACCCTTGCCATCACTTTTTTTTTTTTAAAGCTCTGTTTCATTCTCCGTTAGACAGCCATCATTATATCTACCGAGATGTTTGTGTCTTGTAAAAGGGGCAGATCAGTGTCTGTTCCACCTCTGGGTTTTGTACACAGTGTTCTACACCAGTTCTGCTAATTTCATTCTGGATTATCTTATTCCAGGAAATGAATAAATTCTCCACACACAGATGAGTTGTATCAAAGGCTACATGGAGAGTCTCCCTCTCCTATGTGTGTAGCATTTGTATCCTGCCTTAGGAGCTTTGAGGAGGTGTACCTGGCTGTCCTTCCCATGTTATTCTCACAACAGCCCTGTGAGGCGCCTCCCACTGAGACAGAAAATGATTAGCACAAGGCTGCTTGAGTGAGTTTCATGGTTTAGTGGGGACTAGAACTGGCATCTTCTGAGTCCCAAGCTGGCTCTCTAACCACCGTACCACAGAGGTTCTTGTGACTCAATACACATCCAGCCCTTTCCTAATTTTTTTTTTAATTTCAGTTGTCAACCTGGATGCCCAGGTTTCGCCAGTGGCCAGGAGTGCCTTTGCAGTTAAAACTAGTGTGCCAGTTGCGCCCATTTCTTGAGAGGTCTGATCTGGCCATGGTGACACATGCCCTTAGTAACATCTCGACTGGATTACTGCAGTGCACTCTCCATGGGGCTGCCTTTGGAAAGTGTTTGGAAACTCCAGAGGGTCCAAAATGCATCAGCCAGGTTGCTAACTGGAGCTGGTTACAGGGAACATATAACTCCACTGTTACTGCAGCTCCACTAGCTGCTGATCTGTTCCTGGACACAATTCAAAGTGATGGTTCTAACCCATAAAGCCCTAAATGGCTTGGGTTCCAAGCTATCTAAAAACCAGCTCCCTCTATGAGCCTGCCTGGGCATTAAGATAATCAGAGGAGGCCTTTCAGTCCCACCACCCTCACATGTGCACCTGGTGGGGACACAGAAGAGGTCCTTCTCTGTGGCTGCTCCCAGACTCTGGAACTCCCTCCCACAAGATGCCAGGCTGGCCCCATCATAGCTGTCCTTCCGCAAGCAGGCAAAGACCTTTCTCTTCAGGCAGGCTTTTCCTTAATGACTGGTGGTCTGAAAGGGTTTTTTAAATGGACTGTTGCACTCTGTTATTTTTAATGTGTTTTAGTATTAATTTTATTTACCATTTAAAATATAGTACTTGTTTAATTCTTTTAAAATATTTGTATACTTACTGTTTTAGCTTGTAAATATTGTCTTTTTAATGATGTAAGCTGCCTTTGGTCCTTTTTAAAGAGAAAGGTGGGATAAAAATATCTTAAAAAAATAAATAAACTTGTTCAACCAAATGACAATTTCAATTGCCAAATTACATTTTTTGGGGGGTGCCACATTTTGTTTACTCTTGGCCATTGAAAACTCTGAGAAGATTGTTGTGAGACCCCCAGTGTAACTGCCAGATCAAATACTGTTGTTCTGATTAAGATGAAATCAAGGGATGACTCTTGGATTCTGCCATTAGCAAGAATAAGCCAGTGGTCAGAAGTAGCAGATGTTGGGGGGGGGGACATGGTAGCAGCAGCAGCTGCCCCCAGTAATTATTGGTACCCCTGTGCCCTGCTCCCAAACTTTCCATCTGTTGGGGAGTGGGCCTTCATTTGCCATAATGCTTGTCCTGGGATCCTGAACTAGTTTGCTGTTTCAGGTGGTGTTGAAGCCTGTTAAATGCCAGTCCAGTTGACTGCTTCACGAGGAACAGAGATGGGGTGACATCTTGTCCTTGGGGAGCGAGATCATTTGAGCTGGTCCTGATTCAAACTCAGACCTGTGCTCCACTTCAGGAGGCAGACTTGATTAATATCCACTGTATCTTCCTCTCCATAGTTTCAGTGAAAGGTATCAAAAGGCCTTTGAGATATATATGTACCTAAAATGAGGGCGCTTTTCCCCATCACAAAGTGAAGCTTTCTGATGAAGTTCCATTTCCCCTTTATGTGCAGTGGTTGTGAGCCAGAATGATGGATGCAGCCCAATTCCCCTCTCTTCCCATTCAACCAATGCAGTTTAAAAGGCAAGAAGGCAACTAGTGTTAAGTGGAAACAGAATTTCCACAGCTCAACATTCTAACTTGTTGCAGAGAAGGCTTGGCTTTCTCTGAGCTAGAATGCTGGCTTCTATTATGAGGTAACCTTCCCTCCCCAATTTCCAGATATTTCTCCTAATCCCTGTCTTGGTTAACATATATGCTAAATTTCAATGTATCAGGTGGCTCAGAAGTATCATAAACACATTTCTAGGATGAAATTTAAAATTTATACTCTTTCAGACTCTCACCGAGCCCAACCACTGCTTCAAGCTATTTTTAGCCAGTTTTTGATTCCTTGCTAGCATACAGATCATCATTATTATCTTAGTATTGAAGAGCTGGAAGGGATCCTATGGATCATCAAGTTCATCCCCTGACAAGGAAGCACAATGTGGAATTGAACTCCCAACCTCTGGCTCATTTAGATTTGTTTGACACTCTTTTTCCCATTTAAGAAGTCAGAGCTGATGCTATATTGTTTTAGCACAGAAGACTGGGGACTTACTTCTCATGGTCCATGCTCTTTAGCACTCTTTAGCTACCTTTGTTTTGCAGACCTTGGATTCACTGTGGCAATGTTTGCATACCCAGAGCTATAAGATTCTGGTTATGAGCTTGTATTCACATTAAGACTTACAGAAACAGCCACTAGTTCGCACATAGTAGATCCTACATTTTATGGGATCCTTGGGGAGACTCACCAGGTGAAGAATTCTCTGTATTTTGCCTTGAGGAGATCCAGATCTCTTCCTCCTCCTCCATTAAAATGACGCATGGAAGGAGCTTTTGTTATCTTTCTTCATCACCAGATGGCTTACAGTAGCTTTGTCAACCCACCTGTCAAATTAATATGACTGACTCTCCCTTTGGCAATCACTGCTATATATTTTTGGCAATATATTGCAGATTTGATTTAGCTGAAGTGCATCACATCCCAAATCCTTCATACTCCATAAACCCAAGCAATGTAAGTTGCATAGCACCTGGATAAAATATTCAGAACTGAGTTAGTTAAAATAATTTGATATCCTTGTTTTAACAATAATGGAGTCAACAGGGAAAATGCTTTTTCCAAATATTGATTGAAATCTTGATGTAGTAAGTTGCACTGGAGTAGACCATTCAATCAGTGGGGATTGGGTGAGTCACTTCCTCTCTAAATTCCATTGATTCAAATGGATTTACTCTAGTTGTGATTTACAATGCTAAAGTCACAACAATAGGTTGATTTGAAAAATTACAGAGGAATTGATTCACCCAATCTCCACTGATTCAATGGGCCTACTCTAGTACAACCTACTATGTTAAACAGTAAGATTTCAACCACTGTATTGGCTGAAACAAATCCGCCGCCCCCCGCCCCCCCAGCAGTAGTAGTGTGGTATGAGATACCCAATATGGTGTAGTGGATAGAGTGACGGACCAGGACTCAGGAGGCCTGGGCTTGAATCTCTACTTAGCCATGGAAGCTCACTCAGTGTGTGTACACTTGGTAAAAACACACCTTAAATATCTCATTTAACTTGAAAGCCCTATTAGGGTCACTATAAATTAGTTCTGACTGGACGGCACAGAACAACATTTACTCCTGGCAAAGGGAAGATCTCATACAAAAAGTGGTCATTCTTCTTGACTGTTGAGGAGCCAAGTCAGGCCCTTTTAAGATTCAAGTTTGACTCTGTGATCTCTTTAACACATAGAGTAAGCCACAACACTTTCAGCACATGCTTTCTCATTCATGTAGAATGTTGAATTAGATAGACATTTGATCCAATCTTGTCGATCAGTTTCTGTGTTTGTTACTGTTCTTTTATCCTATTGGTGTTGTTTTTTTTAATTCAGCGGTGGTTGTTTCAAGTTTCAATACTTTAAGTTTGTTTCAATTTGTAGTTCATTGCATAATCTAATTTCCCTTTTATAGATGTTGCTGAGAAGTCCAAAAACCTCTGAAGATTCAGCACCACCTTGTGCAGTCACTGAGATCCATAATTTAATTCCTTGCGGTGATGTGGTATGTTGTATGTTTGTAATATTATTTTTCAACACCAGAAGGTATTTTACTTATGGTTACATTCACAGTGTGGGACTGCAAATAACATTTTAATGGCTAATGGTGAAGAATGTATTTATCCTTGGGATATTTCATCTTAATCTCTCGTTTTGGAGCCTAGTAACTTCTTACAATTCTAAAGGAATTACATCAGGTCTTGTTATAAGCAATCCTTATTGAAAGTGGAGGCTGGTGACTCGCCACCGGGTTGGTGAATCTGAACTTTACAGGAGTTATCCAAGGCACTGAACCATATCCTTAAAACTATGTCCGGTACTTTGAAAGCCCCCTTTAAAGTTCAGAATGAACTCCAGAGCAGATTCACTGCCTCTACTGATATCGGACCCAGTAGCTTCAGTTCCGTATTTAAATTAGTTCATTGTCTGTTGTCAAGTAAATTCCAACTTGTGGAGGTGCTTTTTATGATGTTCTAGGTATAGAGTATTCATAATTGGTTTACCGTTCTCTCCTTCTGTGAGGTGCCCTGGTACTGTGCAGCTTGCCCAGGGCTACACAGGTTGACTCACCTCCCAGGAGGCACAGTGGGGAATCAAACTCCCAACCTTTGGCTCTGCAACCAGGTACCTGAGGGTGCAACTAGACTGATAAAAATGCAGAAATTGCTCTGGGATTTGGACAGGCTGACTCACAATTTATTTTTCATTAACATATGATGCAAAAGGAAATGTGAATCAGTCTGGATCTCCCCTCAATCATTCGTAGTTTTTGCCTCCACTGCTGGGACTTCTGCTTTTTTAAAAAATGGATCCATTCACATCAGTTCATGCAGTGTGATTGCTGATACAGAACAGCTGCTGCTCCAACACACACTCATAGGAATATAGAGCAAAGCTTCTCTTCATTGGAAAGACTTTTTTTTCTTTTTAAACAACTTAGGAATGAGGAGCAAGGCATGTCTCCCTCAGCAAGACTTCCCTTTTAAAAAAATGGTTTAGTAATGGGCAGCAAAGCCTTTCTCCATCATCGAGACTTTTCTTTTTGGGGGGAAAAATACCAAGAGTAGAAAAGAGAGGAGGAAACTTTTGTTTAGCTTTGTAAATGTGCCTCCTGCAAGGCTACAATAGCGCTGCAAACAAGCTGCAGACAAGGCTTTCCTCCTCTCTCCCTGTGTGGCCAATTAATGTGAGCAGACCCAGGGAAACCTGAATTCTCCAGTCTGACTACGCAGCAAGAGAAATGCAAGTTCACTAGCATTCACTCACAGGAACTGAATGCAAATGAATTTGCATTTCCGTCATGGTGTAGTTGCACCCTAACTCACTGAGATATCCACCCAGCTCTCTCCTCTTTACCAGTTATTTATAATGCTGATAATTACAGCCTGATCTGGGGCATCCCATTGCCTGAATAGGAGGGAATTATTCTTCCATCTCTTTGCTTGGAGCAAGAATCACCAGTCAGCTGATCTCATATATATTGGGTTAGTATGTTTGCTAGTGGTGCAAGTATAAAGATATTGCACTGTTGGTCAAACACCACTCTTTTTGTCTATTCTGGTACAGCAGTTAGTACCCCCAGTGCTAAAGGGAAAGGAACATTTATTTATTTATTTAATTATTTATTCGTCCATTCTATTTGTATCCCACCTTTCTTCTGTACCTGGGATTCAGGCCAGATATACTCTCCAGATATTTTGGCCTGCAACTTCTAGCAGGTTTGTCCAACATAACCAGCAGTAAGGGGATCCTGGGATTTATAGGCCAAAACGTTTTGAGGTTTTCTACTCCTGCTGAGCTGAGAGTGTTTGCTAGAGACCAAGCTAGGATTCTAAGCAGTTATACAATTAGGACCTAGGCTGATGTTTTATTTTTATTTTTATAATGCTGTTAGAGTAAGGTGGCCATGTGCTACCTCAACTTATTAGAAGTCAAAAAAGTCTCGCACTGGCTGTGCTCAAAACTGTTGTTTTGAACTGCAATACCCACGAACGATCAACCTACCATTGGTCTTGCTAGGAGGGGCTGTTCAGAGCTGAAGCCCAATAACTTGTAAAGGGCTGAGGTTTTACAGTCCTGCTGTGTAGCTTATGGTCTTGGGCTGGAAATGCCTGTGACCAAGGAAGCAAGAGTGATTAGTGCAAGCAGGTGCATTTGCTGTTTTGCCTCTTAGTTGGAGGTTATTACTACTTGCTTTAAGTGAGGAGCAAATTGCATGGCTAGATTTGTGCATATCTCAGGAAACAAAATGATTTGAAAAGGCAAGGGAACTGAGATGCAGTGCAGACCGGCATGTTAAAATATGGAGAGAGATAAAAGTTGATTAAGATTGTTATTAAGACAGCTGCAAAGGCACGTATCTGATCACACTGGAAAGGACTGCTGTAACGGGAGCCATCTGCCTTCAAATGACCCTTCCGTCTGCCAGGGAATCACTCTGGATTGTTCCCGAAAAGTAGAATCCCTGCAGCTGAACCAAGGTTCAGCTTGGGCATAGATCAGGGTCAGGCTGGAGCGCTTTTCTCCATCTGTTGTGATCACCGGGAAATAGTTTGCACTGGACCACTCCACATGTGGTTGGTCCAAATTACAATCTGTCTCCCTGTGATCACACTCTTAAGACAACCTAGCAATGTGAAAGACTGTAGCACATGGCCACCTTACTCTAACAGCATTATAAAAATAAAAATAGACTGTCTTTCACATTCCTGGTGAGGAACAGAGGAGATAGGGGACAGTGTGCAAAATGCAGATGTCTTGAAACCCACAGTTGCACCAGATAAATGAAATGTAACAACAACCCATATTGTTTTAGAAAGGGGCGAGTGAATGTGAAGTAATCCTTAGAAGGCTTCAGACTTATGTTTACTTCCTGGTAAGTAAGCCCCATTGAACCCAGTGGTGCTTACTTCTAAGGAAGCATACAAAGGATCATGTAGAAGTTTGTTGTGGTGCTTTTCAGAATAAACTGCTGTACTTGTCTTAGTAAACTGATAGCCTTTATTCATGAAGGGTATAATTATTTAATTTTGAAGAATAATTAAGTGGAGAATTCTAGAATTTTGTGGTGTCATTTAACGTTTTCACATGGTTACTATGTTATTTTAATAGGCCGTGGCTATAATGTGACATTGTCATACAATTAATATATTTTTAATTTGACATTTCTTATTCTAACAGGCTGGTTTGCTGGCAGTTAATGTGAAGCAGTGCAAAGATTTCACCCCCAAATGTATCCTTTAATTCTAGTTCTTGAATCATACTGACCATGTCCCAGAATTCAATCAACTGGCAACTACATGGGCCATTTACCCCACCCCCCTGTTTTGTAAAATATTAGGCATAGATGAATTCAAATTAAAACCTGGAAACTACGTGATATAAAGCTCAATGCAGGGAAGCTGGCTGTGAAATTGTCTCTTTTTAGTGGAGAATTGCCTTTTTTTTTGTTCTTTGGGGGCAGGATAGTTTAAAACGGCTCTGATTGGGTTGGCATGCTATTTGCCCAGTAGGGAAAACGTACAGGCACATGTACAGTATGATGGTGCTGCATTTACAATTTTTTTTAAACACACACATGAAAATCATAATCATTGATCTCCTATCTGTGCAACTACACAGTGGTGAAAATATACTTGGATCCCCTGGGATCTGCATTTTTTCAAATCAGGTTTCTGCAAGTAAATCGCTGTAGCCGTCCAGGCATAAAACTATTGGCAGGAATCAGCATGGGCAGAGAGTTGTCTTTGTATGGCAGAAACTGCCTTTGACGAAGTACTAATTGTCAATTTTTCACCTTTAAAAAAAAAATGTTATTCCTGATTTGACCCAGCCAAAGCCTTTTTTAAAAACAAACACTCTGTATGCATATAACAGATGATCGGTTAAGGAGAACTAGCCTGGCAAGGGCTCCTTAGCCTTTGGGTCAGGTAGTCACAATGGACAGAAAATGGGCAAAAGTAATGCCAACCAACTTTTAAACTCCCCCCCCCCCCGAGGATCGGTTTGGGTTCATCCAAAGCAGAGAACCCGAATTTTCCCAAACCAACAAATTTTTGGGCAATGCAATGAACTTGCTGGTTTGTTGCTCCCCTCCCACAGCCTGCCACCATCCCCTTCCCATTGCCCCTATTGCCTCCCTACCTTGTCCTGCCGCTGCCACCACTACCACCACCACCATCTTGAGAGGCAGCCGGCTCCCACAGGCCAACTGCCTGTTCACATGGCCTGCCTCTCAGCTGAGAGGCAGACCCAAGCACACAGACAGCCAGTCAGCTGCAAAAAATGTATAAATATATATATTTTATTTAAACCAATTATTATTTTAAAAAAATTTGGCAGCTGGCCTGTCAATCAACCAGGTGGCCTCTGCGCATGTCCCTGCCTCTTAACTGAGAGGCAGGGGCATGCACAGAGGCAGCCTGTTTGTTTGTTTGTTTGTTTGGCAGCATGATCTTGGTTTTACAACCACTTTCCCAGCTTCTCAGTTGCCTTTTAGTGTTTATTTCAACTGAATTTAAATTGCTTAGTAATTTTACATTGTTTTTCTGCTTTTATATTAGTTCAGAATTGTTTTTCTGTACCTTAATTCTCTTAATTATATGATGAAATTGGCCATCAAAGTGTGCTTCCTGTCTTCCTTCCATGCTAAATGGAGACTGTGATTAGGAACTGTTTAGGCATCAGGGAGGGATGTGGTGGCGCTGCAGGTTAAACCGCAGAAGCCTCTGTGCTGCAAGGTCGGAAGACCAGCCGTCGTAAGATCAAATCCACACAACAGAGTGAGCGCCCGTCGCTTGTCCCAGCTCCTGCCAACCTAGCAATTCAAAAGCATGTAAACATGCAAGTAGATAAATAGGTACCACCTCGGTGGGAAGGTAACGGCGTTCCGTGTCTAGTCGTGCTGGCCACGTGACCACGGAAACTGTCTACGGACAAACGCTGGCTCTATGGCTTGGAAACGGGGATGAGCACTGCGCCCTAGAGTCGGACACGACTGGACTAAATGTCAAGGGGAACTAAAGGTTCCCCTTTACCTAGGCATCAGGGAATCACAGCACTGCTGTTCTCTGATGCTGAAACAGCCCTTAACCATTAAGAGAAGTAATAGGAAATAACAAAAAGTTGCCAATTAATCCAGAAGGAAGTCATGCTACAAGAAATAAGCAGTCTGATTGAAGACTTCCTCATTCAATTAAGCCAACTAAGAAAAAACATTTTAAACCAAAACAAAAATGGTAAGCAATATAAAATTACTAAATAAATTAAATCAATGTGAAATAGGCATTAAAACACTGCCAAAAAGTTAGGAAAGTGACTGAGAAGCTAGACCACTGAATGTCAGTGGCAGATCATCCCAATAATTTTTGGATGGCTTTGTTTAAAGAAATATTTCTGGGAATTTGGGAGGGAGGGCACAAATATGGCTAGCAAGTCATATTACTACAATAGTCCCGTTCTTTCCCTTTTCTCATGCTTTACATGGGCTCTCTGCATTGTTGAATTTATTTTTGAAGTTCTCACATACATTTACTAAACCGCATGTACATTTGCCTCCCCACCCACACCCAACAATAAAGCAGAGTTCAACATTAGGGATGTCTCCTAGGGAGGACCAAAAGCAGGAAAGCCAGGAGAACAGATCTGATTGAATCCAGCCTTATGTTGTTTGAACATTTTTAAGCGAGTGAAGAGACAATCAAAGGCTCTCCAGAGCATGGAAGGAGGATGCAGCAAGTAAGCAGTTTATAAGGATTATTTTTCTCCAGGAAGTCTACAGGAGTGATTTTCAGGGATTTGGTTTTTGCAGTGTAATGCAGATGACAATATTCATAAGCCATGGTATCCTTAAGAATAAACCATGCTCACCTGCACCTATTTGTTGCTGTGCTTTTGCCTGTTTGGACAAGCACTTTGTCTCACCAGAAAGATTTGTGCTTCCTTGACATGAGGCTTTGACAGTTGTTGTCAAACGTGACACTTACTTGCTGGTCCGTATTAGCATAGACAAAATCATGAAATGCACAAATCCCCAGATTTACAGAGCCGGTGCTGGTGTAAAGAACAACAAAAAGATCAATGCAGTTAATTTTGGAGACATGAAATATTTTTCTGTAAAGGTATGTGGTTCTCTTATATGGATTTTAAGACTCTTACCTGTTTGAAAGTGTCGGTAATTATTTGTTGGGCTGCCACAAGATCACAGATGTAAAAAGAATTGGCGGGTTATCAATGTCTTTGTCCACACGTACATCCAAATATACATGTACTCATGTACCAATAGACCTATCGGTATTTGGATCTTTTGTAGAAGCAGGATTTATACGTGGAAGGTGATGCAGTGTGCTTGAGTAAAGTAATTAAATTAGCTCACTGACAAAATTAAGAATAAACCGTACTTTTTTTGTTTTACCATAAATTTTATGAAAAAGGACAACAGTTCTCCAGCACTAGATCAGTTCCCTAGTACTGAACTAGCAGGTTGTCCCTAATGACCATGAGTTGGTGAATTAATTATCCAAATAAGACAGGGAAGATGGTATGGAAATCTTGTGCTTTAGGGAGACCCACAAGGAACAGGATAACTTAAAAGCTTGACTGGTATGTGGCAGTCTGTGTGAAGGGCAAAATGAATATATTTATAGCCGTGTTAGAAGAAAGAGGATGTATCTTGCTTCAGACTTTATAGACTGAAAAGACTGAGGCAAGTTTTTTCTGGTGGAGGCTGTAGCAAATATATTACAATTCTTGAATTTACTGCTCCAGGAATATGTTTGTCCTCTCCCCCCGCCCCCCACTTTCCAGGTTCCAATGCAGAGAAGTGATCCTAGGAATAGGATTACTTTAGAATTGGTGGGCTTTGAAGGACCGAAAGACTTTCCAAGATTGTTTGGGAATGTGTCTGTGCACCTTTATGAAGTCATTCAGGTTGGTATGATGGAAAGAGAACTTCTGAAATTGGGGGTTTCAAGTATATGCAAAATCGTACTTCCCTTTGTAAAAATATTAATAAGTAGTAAGTATTTTACAGAATAACAGCAGGCAAAGTGTTTAGAGATTTCCCCTAAAGCTTCTTAGTATATCTCTCAAGCATGTTGCTACCATGTAAAATGTGGTGTCCTTATGGTGCCAAAACTTGAGTACATAAATCCTTCATTCACAATCTGTGGGTCTTTCAGAGCATATCTGGCTAACCAGCGTTAGGAGCAGAAAGCTATGCTAAGTGATCTCTGTTGTGATTTAGCAAGATACCCTTATATTGTTAGCAAACATTCAGATTGTTTATAGTTTTACATATTTATCAGGCTTCTGGAAGCCTCCAAACCTTTAAAGCTGGATTTTATATTGTCAGAAATGGAAGATCCAGTTCAGTGCTGGATTACAAGGGATTTTTTAAAAAAACACTTTGTATCCTCTTCTGTCTCCCCCTCTGGGGGGGGGGGGAATGTGAGGAAGCTTTTAATTTCTTATTCAGGTTGGATCCTGAAGCAGTTGAAGCAAAGTGACAGCTAAGCCTTCTGCTTTGATTCAGTCCCAGTGATCACACATGCTGGAATTAAACCAAAACAGAGCAACCCTACCTGTACTAAACGAACAAACAAACAAACAAACAAAGTAGCCCCTGCCAGGGATCCAAAAAAGTGTGGGTAAGCATGGATAAAGGATGGGCTGTTTCATGATTGCTGATATGTCATGGAATTGCCAGAAAAAGGAGTGAACCAGCCTGTTCCCAAAGTGGACCAAACTGTGGGACGAAGTGCTGTCTGATCTCACCCTTAGTATCATGAAGAGCAGGCTTAAATGACATTATGTTTCCCAAACCTTTTATATTTTCTTTGGAATGTTAATTGGATCATTGAGTCAAAGATTTGTTTTATTGCTCAGTTTTAAAAAAATTAATAAACATACATTACACTACACAATTCTCTTCCCTTCAAGGATTCCCCTTCCCCTTCCAAAATTGTAACATTTCTTGCAATAGTGCACTTCCCTTTCCATTTATTAATATGTAATCAATAAAGTTTCCTCAAATTTCTGCACAAGTATGCCTTTTTAGCAATCCTCTCTTTACTTTAATATTACACGTTAATTTATCATTGACAGCTTTATTGCTTAACCTTAAGCAGTAATACTCTGAGAAGTGGGAAAGCCTCTAAATGTTTGTATTTTGCTCCCATTCAGAAGCAGACCTTCACCGAAATATTTGCTATGAGAATTAGAAATATGGTAAGAATTCTTCTTTTTAAGCAATCAAATGAAAAAAATGTTTATTTCAGGACAACTAAATAATCTGTTTTAATTGCCATCACATATATTTAACCTGAACCACAAATCTGCAGTTGAGAATTTATATACTTTTGTTGTGATGGGTGAAAAGGAAAGAGTATGTATATCTGAACTATTGTTTATAGATCCGAATTACAGAGCAATACAGTTTTATTGAAAACAGGAGCAACAAAGAGGATATCCTGTCTGAACCTGTCCACACTGAGCATTTATTCAACTTCCCTTGCACCCGTGACACTGGTACTGTGGCCCCAGGATCTACACAATGCATCACTAAAACTACTGTCAGCAGAGTCAGAGTGGTACAAAAAGCCTTGCTTCCTGGGGTTTTATGGTGTATTTTTGTTTTGATTTCTTCTGATTTGCTCCAGTATATGATCTGCTCATGTAGACTCTAGTACTACATTGTTCTATGCTGATCCACGTACTTTGAGGGTGTATGTCATTTGATAATATTTTCTTACAGGTGTTTTTTCTTTCTTTCTGCTGGTCAGTATTTGCCATTCCATGCCCTTTTAGCATGAGAAAGATAGGTAAAGATAGCAGAGGACAATCTCTGTTGGGAGTAAATCATCAGGGAGAAATTCTAGATGGGTACAGATAGGCAGGATTGGGACAATCGTATCCCAGTACATGTTGTAGATAATTGGTAATTTTTTGTTTTTGATAGCAGAGTACCAGGTACAAACAACAGCTGCACAGAGAAAGCATAAGAGAATAGCTCAGGTGTCAGAGTTGCCCCCCTTCACAATCACTGGCATTTTATATGTTAAAAATTACTCTGGAAGCATTTGAAGTAGAAAAAAGGAAAAGGTATATTTACTTACAGTTGTGATCAGTAGTTACAAACAGAAAAATGAAAGGAAGGTTGCAGTCTGCACATGCAGGAGAAACTGCCTCCATGACCACATGGTCGAAAGGCAGAGAAAGCAAACAAATGAAGCAGAACAAAAAGGTGGAGGTGGAAAGCGGGGCTTGCCTCAAATGCCAGAGATGCTGAAAAAGAACTCTGCTAATTGGTTAGTGACAAATGAGACAGTCACCTTCGCTTATGAAAGCTCCCTCCCACTAATCGCATGCAAAGTTGTTATTATCCCAACAGTTCATGCAACCACAAATTCCCTCCTCGTGTGGATGCAAATACTAAGATAGTCTATTAAAATCTGCAACGAAAAAATACCAAAATGAATCAGAACAACTCCTCGTTGATTTAAGTATGCGGCTGCGGAGCCAGAGATTAGGAGTTAGATTCCCCACTGTGCCTCTTTGACAGGGGCTGGACTTGATGATCCAGAGGGTCCCTTCCAGCTCTGCTGGAACCCTAAGAATGATTGAGGACAACACCTCTTTGTGAATGAGCCCTTTGTTTCAGTCCAGCATAATTAGGGTGCAACTAGATAACTGAATTATCCAAGCATGGATCAGTCTGTTGTTGTTTAGTCGTTAAGTCGTGTCCGACTCTTCGTGACCCCATGGACCAGAGCACGCCAGGCCCTCCTGTATTCCACTGCCTCCCGGAGTTGGGTCAAATTCATGTTGGTAGCTTCGATGACACTGTCCAACCATCTCGTCCTCTGCCATCCCCTTCTCCTCTTGCCTTCAGACTTTCCCAACATCAGGGTCTTTTCCAGGGAGTTTTCTCTTCTCATGAGATGGCCAAAGTATTGGAGCCTCAGCTTCAGGATCTGTCCTTCCAGTGAGCACTCAGGGTTGATTTCTTTCAAAATGGATAGGTTTGTTCTCTTTGCAGTCCAGGGGACTCTCAAGAGTCTCCTCCAGCACCACAGTTCAAAAGCATCAATTCTTCGGCGGTCAGCCTTCTTTATGGTCCAGTTCTCACTTCCATACATCGCTACTGGAAAAACCATAGCTTTAACTATGCAGACCTTTGTCGGCAAGGTGATGTCTCTGCTTTTTAAGATGCTGTCTAGGTTTGTCATCGCTTTCCTCCCTAGAAGCAGGCGTCTTTTAATTTCGTGGCTGCTGTCACCATCTGCAGTGATCATGGAGCCGAAGAAAGTAAAATCTGTCACTGCCTCCATATCTTCCCCTTCTATTTGCCAGGAGGTGATGGGACCAGTGGCCATGATCTTTGTTTTTTTGATGTTGAGCTTCAGACCATTTTTTGCGCTCTCCTCTTTCACCCTCATTAAGAGGTTCTTTAATTCCTCCTCCCTTTCTGCCATCAGAGTGGTATCATCTGCATATCTGAGGTTGTTGATCTTTCTTCCGGCAATCTTAATTCTGGCTTGGGATTCCTCCAGTCCAGCCTTGCGCATGTTGTATTCTGCATATAAGTTAAATAAGCAGGGAGACAATATACAGCCTTGTCGTACTCCTTTCTCTGGCTTTCTCCATAATCCAGCGCATGTTAGCAATTTGGTCTCTAGTTCCTCTGCCCCTTCGAAATCCAGCTTGTACTTCTGGGAGTTCTCGGTCCACATACTGCTGAAGCCTACCTTGTAGGATTTTGAGCATAACCTTGCTAGCGTGTGAAATGAGTGCAGTTGTACGGTACTTTGGCACTGCCCTTCTTTGGGATTGGGATGTAGACTGATCTTTTCCAATCCTCTGGCCACTGCTGAGTTTTCCAAACTTGCTGGCATATGGAGTGTAGCACCTTAACAGCATCATCTTTTAAGATTTTAAATAGTTCCACTGGAATGCCATCACCTCCACTGGCCTTGTTGTTAGCCATGCTTTCTAAGGCCCACTTGACTTCACTCTCCAGGATGTCTGGCTCAAGGTCAGCAGCGACACTATCTGGGTTGTCCGGGACATCCAGATCTTTCTGGTATAATTCCTCTGTGTATTCTTGCCACCTCTTCTTGATGTCTTCTGCTTCTGAGAGGTCCCTCCCATTTTTGTCCTTTATCATGTCCATCTTTGCACAAAATGTTCCTTTAATATCTCCAGTTTTCTTGAACAGATCTCTGGTTTTTCCCTTTCTATTATTTTCCTCTATATCTTTGCACTGTTCATTTAAGAAGGCTCTCTTGTCTCTCCTTGCTATTCTTTGGTAGTCTGCATTCAATTTTCTGTAACTTTCCCTATCTCCCTTGCATTTTGTTTCCCTTCTCTTCTCTGATATTTGTAAGGCCTCGTTGGACAGCCACTTTACTTTCTTGCATTTCCTTTTCTTTGGCATGTTTTTTGTTGCTGCCTCCTGTACAATGTTACAAGCCTCCATCCATAGTTCTTCAGGCACTCTGTCCACCAAGTCTAGTTCCTTAAATCTGTTCTTCACTTCCACTGTGTATTTATAAGGGATTTGGTTTAGATTATACCTGACTAGCCCAGTGGTTTTTCCTACTTTCTTCAGTTTAAGCTTGAGTTTTGCTGTAAGAAGCTGATGATCAGAGCCACAATCAGCTCCAGGTCTTGTTTTTGCTGACTGTATAGAGCTTCTCCATCTTTGGCTGCAGAGAATATAATCAATCTTATTTCGGTATTGCCCATCTGGTGATGTCCATGTGTAGAGTCGCCTCTTGTGTTGTTGGAAAATAGTGTTTGTGATGACCAGCTTGTTCTCTTGACAAAACTCTATTAGCCTTTGCCCTGCTTCGTTTTGAATTCCAAGGCCAAACTTACCTGTTGTTTCTTTTATCTCTTGACTCCCTACTTTAGCATTCCAATCCCCTATAATAAGAAGAACATCTTTCTTTGGTGTCAGTTCTAGAAGGTGTTGTACATCTTCATAGAATTGGTCAATTTCAGCCTCTTCCGCATCGGTGGTTGGTGCATAAACTTGGATTACTGTGATGTTGAAAGGTCTGCCTTGGATTCGTATTGAAATCATTCTATCAGTCTAGATGTGTACTAAACAGGATCAGTCTAGATGTGTACTAAACAGGGTTGCTTTGAGGGTGCAGTATGTCATTTGGGGTCATCCTTGCATCCACATGCAAAGATCAACTACACTATGATTCAAGCGAGCCTGTTTAGCATTATCTCGACAGATCTTCTTTCCCTTTGAAGGGAAAGAGGGCTTTCCATTTCTCAAGATCGTTAAGTGGCTTAGGCAAAGCATGGACAAGAGAAGAGTGGGATATTTGTTGTTGTTTTCCTTCCCCTTTAAACATAAGGGAACAAAACCAGAAGGAAAACAGAAATAAAGAAGATTGTCCTGTTCTCTTTGTGCTTTACCTAAGCCACATGAAGATCTTGAGAAACAGGAAGCTTTATTTCCACTTGCCTGGGATGGGCGAGGGAGAGTAAGCTTTCTATTTCTTTCTAATTGTTGCTAATCAACACAGCACATTCAAAGCACCACTGATGTGTTAGCAACAATTAGGAAGACCTGCAAAACTTCATTTCCCTTCATCGCCAGAGGAGAGCAGAAAGGAAGCTTTCCATTTCTCAAGATCATTAAGTAGCTTCAGCAAAGGGACAGCCAGCTAGCCACTTTGGTTTGATACCAAACTAAACCAAACCAAAACGAATGATTCTGCCTGCACCGAAAAAACAGTAACCCCAAATGGGGACCCAAAAAGGTACAAATAGGCATAGATCAGAGTGGACTGTTTCATGATGGCACATATACATCCTGTGGTTGCCAGGACAAGAAGCAAACCAGGCTGTCCTCAACCCAGACCAAACTGCGGGACACATGCCTGTCTCATCACTCCCTTGGTTTCATTCCCAAGGGAGTGATCTCCTTCAGTATCATTTTATCTGAAGGAGTACCACTGTCTAGATTAGCGGCTTCCTGCTCAACTGGAGCCTGGACTTAGAATCGAAGACTTGGAAGTTTATTGCTGATATTAAACATCTATGTCTCATTGCCTAGCATGTTGTGTTCATGATCTGCAAAGACACAAGCACTATAAGAATCTGTGAGCTGAGATATTGATAAACAAGGGCTGTTTTCTTACTATTTTGGCTACCTTTGTTTTTAAAGAGACAGCTGAATCTTTTTGCTGCGGATTTAAAAACCATTTTGTGGGACATTTTCTAGTTTTGATGCATTATTTGCTGTCTGTGGGGTGGACTGCAGAGCAGCTCTTCAAAAATGTTTGAGTTCAGTTCCTATGGAATTATTTGCATAAATGCATACGACTGGATCGTGGCATTTACTTTAAAGAATGCAGGCTACGCTAAATATAAATTTGGATCAAAAAAAGCTCTTCCACTAATGGCGAGTATCTTCTACTCACAGAAGGAATATTTTGGTCTAAGTGGAAGAGCATTGCATAATTCTTAGTCAACCTATTCCTCATATTTCAAGACAATGCCCCTGATGTATTGTGGCACTGTTCTTCACACAAGTCTTCAGATTATGCTTGTGCAAGAGTTCAAAGAATAGCATTAGTGCATTTTCTTCTGCTGCGTAGTGTTCTTTCTGTGGTTCCAATGCAGAGGATGAAGGAGCTACCTAATTTTTTTTCTAGCCACTTCTCCCTGGTAAGTAACTTCTCTTACTTTTGTGCATAAGATCTCACCAGTATCCATGGAAATGTTAAATTCTGTGCTCATTGTATCTCCTAAACACAAGGGGGAAATGATTTTCCCTCCTGTCTCAGAACACTTGTACTTACTTGCCATAAACATAGTTCAAAATTTAATGTACATTATATATTTTGTTACTAAAAATGTGATCTTTATACTTTCAGGTTTTCTGCACAGCAGAGGTGGAATTTATGTTCTGCTATGGATGTCTTGGATATGGCTATTCCCATCAGGTCACTTTTTCTTCTCAACAAAAGTAGTTTATTTGAATCTGAATCATGAGGTTGAAAGACACCCAAAAGTAATACAATCCAGTACAGTGGTGCCTCGCTAGACGATGTTAATCCGTTCCACGAGGATCGCTGTCTAGCGAAAACATCGTCTAGCGAAGCACGTTTTCCCATTGGAATGCATTGAAATCGCTTCAATGCGTTCCAAGGGAAAACGCAGTCGTCTTGCGAAATTTCCCATAGGGAAACCTCGTCTAGCGAGTGAGGGTCCCCATAGGAATGCACTGACAGCTGCACTGACAGCTTTTGACCACTAGTCGGCGCACTCCTATGGGGAAACCTCATCGTCTAGCGAAAATCCCCATAGGGAAACATTGTTTTGCGAAGTGCAGTAGCGCTCGCAAAAAGGCATCGTCTAGCGATTTCCTCGTCCTGCGAGGCAATCGTCTAGCAAGGCACCACTGTACTTTAAAAAACAATTCCCAGCCTGCAGGCTCCCTCATAGAAGGTTGATTGCTGTATTTTACAAGTAGAGTCATGAGGGGACATAATCCATCTTAATAAAGATTTCTGCATATAAAATGGCTCTAGCCAATTCACTTCTGCCTTCAAATCAGAAAAAAATAGTGAGAGAACAGTATGACGGTGCAACTACACTGGGAAAAATATGGGAATACTACTAGAAGAGGATTTGGTCTGCAGAATCCAGACTTTTGTCAATCCCTTGGACTAAGTGGGCAAATTCCAGGCTCCAGGCATTTTCCCACTTGGCTCCAAAGCTGTGGAATTCTCTCCCTCAGCACCTTTGTAGGGGACCAGGGTTAGACAAGGTCTGTTCCACTTGGAGCCGTAGGTGTTGGGTGTAGGGGACAGGTCAGTGACCAGTGTTTTGTATTTGAACTTAGCTGGTTTTTAGCAGTTGGTTAATTCTTTTTGATCATTGCTAATTTGGAGGAGTTTTATTTTAATGTACAGGTTCGTACATATACATAATATTAAGGTTGTGGTTGAATGTGTTACATGTTTGTACATTATTGATTTTATTGTAATGCACTCTGATGTAGAGTGTTGTTGTTGTTATGTTCTTAATAGACTATTTCTAGCAGTCACTTTAAGCAATGTTTTTTGTATGTCAGTGTCCTGTCCAAAGTAATGCCTCAGTATTGTTGAGGATAACAATGCTTTAGCTGTACACCTCCACCTGGCGACTTGCAGTTTCTTGCAATTTGCATTCAGCAGAGCTTACTCCAAGTTATATGTATTTAGAATTCCACCCAGCATTGATCAGAAACCTTATTGCAATTTTAGGTTCACCAGCCCTTCCTATTGAGATAAACCCCTTGACTAACTCATGACATTACTTGCTCCACGATAACTCCTAGAATCCAATAGGAGTTGTACCTAATAATTGTAAGCGTTTAGTTTTCTTGAATCCTCGTATAATTATGATGATGATGATGATATCATACTTAGGGAAGTTTAACAGATGTATTCTAACAGAAAGTCTTGTGACATCTTACAGAGTCAAATGGGTAGCCTTGCTAACCTGTTGGTAACAAAAACCATAACAGACTAAGAAAAGGCTGCCCTTCCTCAGATGCATAACATGTTATCTTCAATCGATACAGAAAGAAAAGAAGGGGAGGTATTACAAAATGAGGCAAGACGCCACGGCCTGGACAGGCATGCACCTGACTGCCCTGGATAGGATCACTTTGCAGGAAGCAATCTTCTAGGTGCTGGGGAATTGCTTCTGCCCGGCCCCCAAAACTAGTAGCCCTGCAGTTGGACCAGAAAAACTCATCCTGGGCACAGATCAGGGTCAGACAGGGGTGCACTTCCCTGTTCGTTGTGGGATCACCAGGAAATAGGTTGCACTGGATGGCTCCACAAGCCATCCAAAATGTGTGATCCCCACCACCCCCGTGTGATCACACTGTCTGTTTCCTCTCCCCTGTATGATCTGGGATAGAGACATGAGGTGGGGAGAGGCATTGTGTGGTACATTATTCTGATAATCAGATGGTACATCATGATTTATTTCACTGATTTGCTTTTGCAGCTGAAACTGCCAGGTGCAGATCCCGCCAAGGCTGTAGCATACTCCATGTTTCTGAGGGTTCCCCCACCGGAAAACAGAAAAGATCTGTCAAGGCAAATATTTTTCATCTCTAACAGATAACTGAGGGAATTATGCAACTGAATCTCATTCTGTTATATCTTACATACGTACATGTTTTCATATCAAATCTATTGAAAGTCTTACTCAGAACTTTTTATGTTAAATCATTTCTAATTGGAGTTATCAATAATCAGATATTCCTATGTGCCTAGGAGAGAGTTCTCCATGTCAAAATAAGTCTAAAATAGCAATGAAGATGAATATTGCCATCCAGATTCCTCGTATGTACCTCCCTATCCACCTCCTACACTTGAAACACTCTCAGGAGCATAAGATTTCTACCTTTCTTTGTGGGTGTGAAATCCTTTGATGGTTATACAAGCATTATATAAATGCAAAGTATGCTGATTATTAAATGAAAACATGTGAGAATTGTGTTGTTTTTAAGTAAAAGAATACATCTCAGCCCAAGGGTGTCCTCCTTGTTATTCAGTTCACAGGCTGGGGAAATCATTTCAGATTCTTTTGGATGTGGAAGGTCTCTAGGGCATTTGCCTTTCTAAAAAGCAACGTGTTCATTAGTTGGATGGAGCATGAGAGCAGAATTCTTTATAGTGGTGTCGGCAAGCATTGCAATGTCCTGTTCTTTCTTCTTTTGCAGAAACGTCATCAAGCCTCAGCGCATGGATTACCCTGCATTCTTATCTCCAGATCTAAATGTCACAGTTGGGAAGGTTGAACTGGACACCCCTACAGAAAATTCGGAGCAGTACCAAAGTCTTCAGAAGGCTTTGAAAGAGCCACCACGAGAGAGGCAAGAATAAGAGAAACACGAGTGTTGGTGTTTTTTTTCTTCATGTGGCTCATGAGCTTTTGTCAGAGAAGGGAGAGAGAGCCTTCCCAGTACTTTTGAGGGAAACTCCATATTTTCTTTGCTAGTCTGTAGCAGAGGGCTGATATGGGAGTCACAGTTTAACAACATCTGGAAGACCATGAATTGCCACCCATGGTCAATAGAATCTGACCTGATTCAATATTAGGCCCCTTAATCTAGTTGTTATAAGTGTTGCCTCAGTAAATGGTCCATAGAACTGTGACAGTTAGTTGTATCACTGTACTGAATGACTTGTTTGTTTCGTCGTTATGTGCCATCAAGTCATTCCTGACATATGGCAGCCCTGAGAGGGTTTTCAAGGTATGTGAGATGTTCAAGGAGTGATTTACTGGTGCCATCCTATAGTGACTCTGCATGACTGAACGGGGATTTGAACCCAGGTTTCCCGAGTCTTAGTCCGACACTCTGTCCATTACAGCACACTGAGTTTGTTGTTGACTTTATGCAATTTCCTTCCCATGGCTCTAAACGTTTGCTCTTTGGGCAGGGAACAAATTCAGAAGTTGAACTTTCAATAATATATCAAAACAAGAGCAAGAAGGAATCAGCAAATAAAAATACAGCAGCCAGATTTAAAAAAAAAAAACAATTTTAAACACCTTGGAAAATAAAATGTAGGCTTTCTTGAAGTATTGGTTTTTAGCGAACTGCTTAAGGGGCTGGCATTCGCTTGCATCACATACTATAAACTAGGGATTTTAAAAATCCTTCACATTGTACCAAAGCACCAGAGTTAGCTCCAGGCAAACTTCCCTGCAAAGAGGATTGCAAAAGACAGGGAGCCTCCACCAAAAGGTTGCTGGTTACTGCCCGCCTAATTTCAAAACGCAGAGGTACTGTAACCTCTGTATAGCTTCATGGACAAGTACTGACACGTTGGAGTGTATTCATAAATAGACCAGCAGCCACTGAAGTTTTTAGGTGCGCTAGAGGACATTTTAGAGGTGACTCATTCATCGGGTCACCAGAAGTCAGAGACAACATGGTGGCACATAACAACAAGAGAGGAACAAACTGGACAGTAGTATGTAATGAGAAACAGTACTCCCTCAAGTGGTGAAAGTCACCTGTTTATCACGGCATGCACTTTTCCTCACTTCAGCATCTTGTATTCTAGTGTGCTTTGTCTTGTGTTTGGTCACTGGAAGGTAGACATAAGCTCAGTTTGCAGGTCTGATTGCTGAGACATGCATCTCTGAAGAAATCTTGTCAATGAAGGTAACACTTTTAATTGCAGAGACTCTACATTTCTCTTAAGGCTTAGTTTGACCCAGAGCTTATGTCAACCTTGCCATTCTCTGCTTACTGCAGGATTGTGGCCTGTCAAACTAGTAGTTCTAGTAGACTCTAGGTGGCTAGCCTGTTTCCCCTAAAATAAAACCTAACCTGAAAATAAGCCCTAATATGATTTTTCAGGATGCTCATAATATAAGCCCTACCCCCAAAATAAGCCCCTGTTAATTGAAACCCCGCCCTCCACTATTGTGCAGCAACCAGAAGAAGATGACATGACTGCATTTGAATAAATGTAGATGGTTGTACATGAAAAAAATAAAACATCCCCTGAAAATAAGCCCTAATGCATTTTTTGGAGCAAAAATTAATATAAGACCCTGTCTTATTTTCGGGGAAACACGGTAGTTCCAGGTACTCCACTCCCACAGCACCCTGGATTGGCTCAGAGTGTAATTTGGTCCCAATGGCAAGGAAATCTGCATATCACAGTTATTTTGGTACTATTAAAAATGGGTGTGTGTTGTTCTTTAGGTTGGAGAGAATGAAAAAAGAATATCGGAGTCTGAAAACATGGCGTGAGAAGGCGGATTATTTAGACCAACTCATCTTAAAAAGGGGTCCAAAAATAAAACCTGGTCAAACAAAGGTAATATTGTGTTGCAAGAAAGACAATGGGCAACTTACTAGGAGCCACATTTCATGTGAATCGCTTTTCAGTAGTTCCCACCAGTTTTTAAGGACTCTATTAACAAAGAAATCAATAGCAAGCGATATAATCAGAACACCCCTCTGCCCAGGCCACTTTTGGAAATCAAGGGTTCCCCTTCACTATTTAACTCAGATTGTTGTCTGTTGACACTTTTATTGTCATAATTATAGACAGTAGCTATATATACGGATGGTCAGCGCTGGTGATGTTATACAGTACTTGGAGAGACCTATAATACCCTCCAGTCTTGTAGCACAGTGGTTAAACTGCAGTACTACAGTCAAAACTCTGCTCACAATTTGGGTTCAATCCCAGGTATCGCTTGAAGTCAACTCAGCCTTCTATCCTTCCAAGGCTGGTAAATTGAGTACCCATCTTGTGGGTGCGTGGGTAGAAATATGTAGCCTGCATAAATTGGAAACTGCCCAGAGAGTGCTTGAAGCACTCTGGGGCAGTATATAAGCAGCACACTTTGCTTTGCTTTTGCTTTGTTATAGGGCATCTGCAGAATTTTGGGAAGTACCTACTAAAAACCCCAAATGGCTCATAGTAGCACAATCAGCTCTGCAATGAGAAGTGCAATTTTGATCCCACTCTCTGCCAATCCCCAGCTCTCTTTTAATGGTTCATTGTAAAGCTAGTGGGCTGTTAAAAGTGTTGTGCAGGGAAACACTTTTCAAACAGGGAAAAGGGACAGGTTTCCAAAGTTTCCTGTGACATGCAAATAACACACATGCCTACCATGGAAACATAGGCGTCTGCTGTCGTTCATCAGAGTTGTTTCTATTTCGTATCAATTTTTAGGTCTCTCTTTTTTTTTCTTTTTTTTCTTTTGGTCCATGCAGAGGTGATCTAGCACTAAACTAATGAATGTATTAATGTAGTGTTAAAGTGGTCTAGCACTAAAATCAGTAGTTTATTTTTTAACAATAAAAAAATACTTTGGGCCAACTAGGAGAACGATTGCAGCAGGCAGGTGCTCCTGCTGTCCAGAACATCATGCCCACTTTAGTACATTGTCAGAATACCACCCACCCCCACCCCCACCATACACATCCTTTCGGAGAACAAAAAAATTGATCACATGGAGAAAGTACTATTTGAATCACTCAGGCTTGGGGGGGGAAATAGAAGCATCCAGTGGCAGGGAAGAAAACTGTGCAGAAAGGGTCAGAGTGATTCGCCCATCATGTGGCCCATTAAAAAAACTTCAGATTCATCCGCCATACTCTCTTTGTATGAATGGCCTACCAAAGATATGTTGGAAAGGCCTGCTCTGGGTGTCCCATCCTGCAAAGTAATTAGATGAGCAATGGGAATTCAGTGCTGGGCTTTTTCCATCGTTGTACTTGAAGCCTTGAGCCTGTGTGCCTACAGACGGCTCTCTTTTCCTTCTGTAGAGCAGAGTGTGAGAGGCTCCCATTTTTTTTACCTGGCCCTGACAAGTATTATACATTTTTTTAATGTTTTCCATATGTATGCATGTGTTTATATTACCTCTCATTATTTATTTATTTATTCTATACTGGCTACCAAGGCCACTGTGATTATTGTGGCCACTTAAATCCATGATGCTCATGGGGAATTAGTTTTGAAGTGATTTTTAATTTTTCCAGATGTGTTGTAAATTGGAGTATATTAGGTGGTTTAATCACATAGAAACGTAAGAAGCAGCTTTATGAAATCAGGCCGCTTGTCCTCCTAGCACAGTACTGGCAACTGTGACTAGCCGGGGCACTCGAGGTTTCCAGGCAGAATGCTTTCCCTACCCCTTCCTGAAGGTGGACGTTATTCCCCGATCATCTCCCATGCAAGTAGTAACCAGGCCCTGCTTAGCTTCCAAAGTAAGACGAGAGTGGATATGCTCGGGATGGTAGGGTGGTATTAAGACCAGTATTCTCTTGCAGAACTCTATTTTTATTACGATTATTTATTGGATTTATACCCCGCACCATCTGGCAACCAGGCCACTCTGGGCAGCTAACAACAAGATAAACAACACAATATCAAAACACGATAAAAATAAAATAAAACATACATTCAAGGAGGTAGATTAGTGGGCTGCATGCAAGCTCCCACGTAAAGGGTGAGAAGAAGGAAGATTTCATTTTGTTATTATGATATGAAATTGCAAAGCGTATGCTTCCCCAACAACAGATTGTTGCTAATCAAACAGTTCCTTTTTTTTTTTAAATTTCATGGCCCATGCCACTCATGTGCAATGAGGTGAAGCTGAAGACACACTCTCTTCAGTTAGTGGCAATTTGCTGTTGACAGCGATGTCATTCTCTTTGCCAGTGGAACTCCTCAGGAGGAAACCAGCCATCAGCAAAAAAAAAAAAAAGCCTTCTTTCACCTGTCAAGGGTAATGCCTACCTTTTAAGAGCCAGAGTAGACCTTTGGTCTAGATGGGCGGGATAGAAATCCAATAAATAAATAAATATCTGGCTTGCTGGCTGGCCAAAATGCTCAATTTAATAAACCATGCATGTGGATATAGGTTAAATGACTGTAATTAGGAATTAATAGGCTTCCTCACTAACCTGATGCAATGCTGTTTACCACTAACTGCTCTTTACCATTACCTTTACATCACTATCAGACAGGAGAGCTTAGGTTTTAATGAACTGTTGATGTTTATATAAACTAGTACTCCTGGAAACAAGATAACAAAAGAAATTAAAACCTTCTCTTCTATGAGAAGCAGGAAGAATTATGTATATTGGCATGCAATGTTCTTAATCGTTTTAACACCTTTTCCTCCCAAGGTGTCTCGCTTCAGAGAAATTGTTGGGAAGATGCAACTGCCTTATGCTCAAAGAAGTGGAATTTATTCAGGTTTAATAATAATTCTTTTTCCTCTTTAAAATTCGTGTGAGGCCCTTAAAACCATGGTGTTTGCTTGAAACCTGCTGACCAAATGAAAGCTAATTACCAGCAATTTCCAGCCTTGTGAACTATTTCTAGATTTTGGAGACTGTTGTGGGAATTGCCACAGAATGGCTACTGTGGGAGCCTGGCTGGTTGCAAAAGAGAGGCTGTTGGTCAGGATGTGTACAAGGCAGAGATTGGGCCTGAGCTGCAAATGCAAATTCCAGTTTGGGCCCCGTTTAATATGGTGACGTGTTCTTTTTTTAGAAGAAAGCCCAAGAATGGAAACTGACTTGGTCCATACAAGTAGCTTGCCCAAGAAACCAAGAGCCAAGTTGTATGTTACAGTCGCCCATCTGAAATTCATGAGCGTTCCACCAACATGCTTCTGCCAGACCTTCACATCTGAGCATTTCTCCTTGCAAGCCTCTGCTTACCTCCCAGTGGCTGCTAACAAAACAGAGCAAACTAACTTACAAATTACAGGAAATGTACACTCTCCTACAGTGGCAGTCGGATGTTCTTAGAACATATAGGAAGTCTCACATCTAATGGTGGCCTTGATTTCAAGGTAAAGATTAGATCTGAGCTCCAGATGCCAAACCATGTGTTTGACTTTATTAAAATACCTGTTCCCCAAAAATAAACCGCTGATGTTCAGAGAAATACCACCTCCAAAGGGCACATTAAGGCAGCAGACACACACACCCAAAAACCCACATACAACCATCGATAACTCCCTTGCTGCAAATCCCACAGGACTACAGCCCTCTACAACATTAAGAACAGGCACCATACAGCCATACGTTTTCCTCTGAAGCCCCAGGATGTTCCCTATCGCCATCACTCCTGATGACCCCTGTTTACCAGGCAACGGGACATTCTCCTTTCTTTCAAGTATACGAGAGAAGGAAAGAAAAACACCCGCTCCAGTTGTCCAACAAGAGACAACAAAGAAGAACTAGATGCTAGCCTGTATGTGTGGTTCTTTGAGTGGTCCTCTGTGAATTCACACCACCTTCCTCTCCTCACTGGATCTCCCATCCTGGTTTGTACCTTGGGCAGTAGATTAGGAACTGAGGGAATTAGAGGCACAATAGGGTGGGTGGGTCTCCCATCAAAAAGACTGCAGTTCACTTCTTTAAAAAAATACTGTAATAATAATCTGGAGCATCCTGCACAGGAAATAGACTGGTGTGAGTTCATGGTGTCTACTTGAAGAACCACAGGAGCAGCCTCTTCTTCTGATCATTAAAGACAGTTAGATGCACATAAATGACAGAGATGCACAAATCTCTGGGGACAGCAAAGTGCCCCAGAAACCCAAAGTGCTTTTAAATTAGCAACATTGATGTAACTAATGAAATGCAAAGCAATGACGACCAGGTATATTTTCATATACGTAGGAGCAATTCAGACACTGTAATAGATGAATACATTTAGATTCTGGAGTTAGAATTTTTTTTGTAACAATGAACTGAATCCTGTTGGTGCTCGTGTAAAGTTTGTGCAACTTGCCACAGCTAATCGACAAGGTGTTGGAATGTGTCTTGGTTGTTCAACTGGACAGATGACCAGGCATGTGCCGGAGATGTGCCCTGGCACTTCATGAGTGAGCCACAGTTAGCTGCAGGAAACTTTACATGAACACCAGTAATATAATGAATATCACTACATTCATATTTTATTCTGATCAGATGGTAAAATATAGTAAAACGTAGTAGTAGCAACAATATTTTTATAGGGGCTGCCTAGGACTATTAATGCACTTGGACTCATTCTTCATCATTACTATACAAATTGTTATCATATGTCCTTCCTGAAAAAATATCAGGAGTATCAGTGTCTTGTCTCTTCAAAAGACACTCTCCCAGCAGGCCAAGGCAAAGAGGCAGTCCCAAAACCAGCAAAATCAGGGAGCTGGACAGGGGACAGATTGTATTTGTCTTCACTGTGGAAGGGATTGTCACTCTCGAACTGGCCTTCTCAGCCACACTAGATGCTGTTCCAAGTCCTCCATACAGAGCACGTTACCATAGTCTCTCGAGACTGAAGGATGCCTAATCTAATCTAATCAGTGTCTTAGACTCTGTCTGAAATCTTGTTGCTTGCATACAGAGGCACAGCTAGAGTATGGCCATTGAATCAGTGGGGATTTGGTGAGTAAACTCTGCATAAATTTCACTGCATCAATGAGTCTACTCTAGTTGTGACTTACTACACTAAACAACAGGATTTTGTTGAGAGTTCTGGAAACTTGCTTAAATTTCCAGTGAAATGCACAGCCGAAGGCCAGCTCTCAAAAGGGCAGCATGAGCCACAGAAGTCCCCCTTTCTCTATTCTACTCAAGTTCCACCCTCTTCCAAAGACTAGCACCTTTTATGAAATAAGACTCAGGAGGCTGTCTTTAGGTATAAAGCATAAAAAAGCACTTTACTCACTTATCCAAGAGTACAGCAGGTTATCATGGCTCAAAGTTGATAGAAGAAAAAATAGTAAAAAGAAGTTTGTGTCCTCAGCCCATGTGGCTTGAGAAGATCTCCAGGCTGCAGAGATGCAGCCTGGGGTTGTTCATCTTGCAAAAGATAAAAGGTAATGGTGTCTTCCAAACACATTTGGAGGAGAAGGGTGGAGTTTCTTTAGCACCCGGAAAAATAAGCCTCTCTGATTAGTCAGCATGCAAACAAGCAAGCAAGCAAGTTAGTGTGAAAGAGGCCCCCTCCTCCCATGTGTTGAAATTTGCATCAAGATTGTTAGTTAGCCAACAAATTTTAGTCACTATGTTATACCGTTCATGTTTTATGACTGTGTGTTCTTTCCAGTTTATTAACATGTTTTAACCATTTTTTTCTATCTCTACAGAGAAAGTAATTAAAGAAGAAAAAAACCAATCTGAAATGCAGCCACCTGAAATGCAGCCCTCTGAAAATCAGCCACCTGAAATGCAGCCCTCTGAAAGCCAGGTATGGATGTGTGTCAGTGGTACTATGGTAAAGTTCCAACTCCGAGTGAAAAATCTGCATGAAAAATCGCTTGCGGTCATTCTATGTACAATTCCAAGGCCACTCATTAATTAATTACTATTATTCTTGTTGTTTGCAGAAATGGGCAGATGTTTCTCACGTATCTCACTTGTTTTTGCCACAAGCCATATCTGAGCCATCTCACCAAGAAACCGAGTCGGAAGGAGAGACATCGGAGTCAGAGGAACAATTAGCAAGGACTTGCAAATACAGTGTACCTGCTGAAACACTCCAACCTGTCCCAGCAGTGACTGTGACATCTAGCCCCTCTTGCTCTCCAGGATCTTCAGAGGGTGGAGATGTCCCGGAAAGGAAAATTAGAAGAGAAAAAATTTCCCAGGAGTCTGAAACGTCACTGTCTAGTTCAAGTGGAATCCCGGCAGAGTTTTCTGAGGCTGGGGATTCTGAAGGCCTTAATTTTGCAGGCCTTGGGAGCAAGGTGGTACAAGAAAAAACTCCTAGCACGCCAAAAAAAGTATCTCCCACAGAATATCCACCAGAACCAATCCAGGTAGCTGCCAGTAGTTTTGCTTCTCTCCCATCCTGCCTCCAATGGAAGTGATATTATTCCATCTTTTCTTTTTCTAAATGACACGCATCTCTTCCCCAAGATTTCCTTTTATTTCACTGTGTTTAGACCTCTTCTATGACTAAGCATCGTAATAATCTTTCTTAAACTTTTTGTGTATAGAATAGAGATTGTACATCTCCATTTTTGGCTGTGTGGTATGCCAAAAATTTTAAGATGGTTCAGGGCAAGCCCAAGACACTTGGCTGCCAGAGGCAAGGGAAAAGGTACACACACACACACACACACACACACACACACACACACACAAACACACACAATGTAAGGTACCTGTCACCACATATTGATTTGATTGTACCATACATCCTCTGCAGATACAGTAGGACCCATGTCTGTAGGATCAGTATCCACTGATTCACTTATCAACAATCTGAAAATATTAAAAATATTAAAAGAAAAATCCTAGAAATATGTTTTTAAAGATGAAGTTACCAGAACTGGCCGCTAGAGGGAGTCAGAAACCATGTTTCTATATATATCCAATCGCTGTCTTCAGGTGTCAGGAAACACATTGCATTAGAACTAAAATACTTCATTGTGTTCTCTGTGAATCACTAAATAGTTCTTATGTCTGTGCAGAGCGGTATCCAAAATCTCCTAGTGCTGAGTACGGACAGGAATCTCAGCTCCTCTGCCTTCATCTGCAAGCCCAGGCATGCTTCCATGTCTTCCCCTTAAGTTCCTTTTCATCTGCTGTGAAAAGCAGTTTAGGCATAACTCTTCTGAGAGGATTTTCTTCATCCATCTATTTGAATAGCTTCTTTATCAGTTTTATTTTTTGTTGTTTCGCTTAACATCTGTTTTATCATGTTTTTGATCCTGGGTTTCCGTTTTATGGCCTCCACAGCTCTTTTCAAGAACTGAGTGGTCTGCAGGGGGAAGATTCCCCCTCCGGTGGGCACAACAGCTTAATATCTGCCATAGATTCATGAAAGCTGAATTGAGAAACAGAGAACTGAAGTTAATATTTTTACCTTTGGGAAAAGTTGCGTGAAGCGATGGACTTTAGCAGCAAAAACTAGTTCTTCATACAGTGCTTCCTTCCGCTTCAGTTTGTCAATCTCATTCTCTTCAGACCTCGATGGCTGCACTGGATCCATACCATTCCATGTACCACAGGTTGCGATGCAGCCATCAACTACAGAACAATCTGTTTTGGCTGCAGGTGACTTCCCTTGGAGGCGACTGCTCTCTCTCTCTCTCTTTTTGTGATGGTGGTCCCTGCCATGCTGTTTTTTGAGGCGCAAGACAAGGTTATCTTTCAGCTACGTATCCTTGGAGCAAGTAGTTTGTGTGGGATCTTATTCTAATTTGAGTGAACAAGCAGCTCCTCCCACTTTAATGCTACACATGCCCCTCATTAGCAGCAAGCAGATACCTGCTATACTCTCATTCAAGCTCAAGAACATCATTGATCTCCAGGATCTGATCCTTTTGCGTTGTCATTATACCACCGTGGTTGATCTCCATCTCCTTATTGTTTCTGAACAGCCTCCATAACTCCTTCTTATGAATGCAGAAGGACTGCAATTGACAGTGTGGAGGATTCACCCCTGTTGGTTTCCTCTGCAGACTTTCTATGAGTGCTAGTATCTTCTTGCAAGCTGCCACAATTCAGTCATATGACCATACATGGAAACATTGTGAATCATTTACTACCTCATTTCATAACAGCATTTCAGCCATCTCCAATCCCTGTGGTGCTTACCTTCCTGCTTCAATCCCAAGTATCTAGCTTATCCGGCTGCTTGCTCTGTGTAGGCAATAGTAGTGGAACAACCATCTGCACTCTTGACCCTGGCAATTATTTTGCATCTTCTCCTTAAGAAATTTGAAGTTTGTTGCTGGTACCTGCCTGCTGCCTAATAGCCGTGCTCACACAATTCTTGTCTCCAGCGTTTGAACCAGAGTGGATCTCTAACACTTCAGTTTCAAGGCAGCATTTCTGATAGTGGTTGTATTGGCTTGTAGAGCTTGTGAGCTCCATGCTTTGTGATCTGACCCATCTTTCATTATATTTCATGATGACAAAGTGATTCCTTGACCTAACATCTCTTTCTTCTTGAATGTAACCTCTGACGTCCACATTAATCAGAACTTCATTATTCCCCCTTTTACTGCCAGTCCCTTGACACCACTGGAAACCTCTCAATGGCCGTCAGACCCTAACCTTTTATCTTGATACAGAACTGTTCCCTTTTCAGTGCTCGCCCTACTCTCTTTCTTTGTTGCCAAGATTGCATGAAAAGGAAACCCAGTATCAACCCACCCTTTGTGGAGTGTGTCATGTCTGCTCAGTGTGTCCATTGTGTGGTTCGCCTGCATATTGCCACTATGATTTGCAGTCATTCGAGCAGAGCAGTGGCCTCTTGCACTGCATTTCTTCAAAGGAATTCCTCTGCCACAAAAACGCAGAAGACAATATTGTTCCACTTACGTTTGTGATCCATTACATGCTTCTTTGAATGGTCATCTGTGAACTCAGACAACCTACCCACAGTCAGCCGATGACTGCTTTCTTATTGATAGCAGATGGAAAAGAGCTGTTAGGGAAGAGGCACAGGGATCTCGTCAAGATCTGCTCAACTCTATAAGGGAGTGGGGCTGGTTCTTCACGGGTGCAAGGCCCATTTGTGTGAGTTCACAGAGGACTCCTCCAAAAGTCAGGGGAGGATTTCTATGACATTGCAGACTTTCTCTGCAACCTATACTTGAACCCACAAGCAAATGTAAACAGGTTTATGAGTAATCTGGCCTTTCTTACAAGATTACTCATAAACATGTCCAAACCCACTTATAAGTTCAAACATAGGCTGCAGATCCTCTCCCTACAGATAAGCAACCTGTTGATCCATATGGGTTTCCAGAGGTATAACAATGTTTGTCTGTTCTAGCACATAATTTTGTGGCACATAAAAAGCTTACACCTGTATCATGACATGCTCTTTCACTGACAGTAGTCCTCTTCATGAAGGTGTTTGTGTTCAGTGTTTAAAGAAGTGTGAACTTTTATGTATCTGTGAAATCGATCAGTAATTCATCAGTTGGATTTCTCACAGTAGAACCTCCACAAATAGAGATTTGTTTCGTTCTTGTCTTCTGCTTTACCTAATAATGTTCTTCGCTTTTAAGTTGATATGTTGCCTTCAGTTCATTTCTTTATTGCGTCCATACGGGCACTCCTACTGTTACAAAGATTTGTTAAAGTGAATAACTACATTGTTGTCTTTCATACATTGTCTCTGAAATTTCAAGGAATTGCATACTAGATCTGAAGTTCCTGAGAAGGTATTGGATCAGTTTGTGGCACCTAAGCTACGAGGTAAGCGCTTCTTTAATAGTAGTCAATCTATTTCCAGCAGTCTGTGGTGTTGTAAGAAACAAAGATAAATGTGATGTTAAGAACCAGAAGAGAAAGCTTTTCACAAGTAGAGGATTCCTATTTAATTTAATGTGGCAATTGTGTGCAAGACACAAGAAGCATAAGGCCACTGTGATGCTTTTTTGCCTGATAGTTGAAGTACAGGCTTTACCAATCTAGCCTCCAGCAGATATGATGGACTCCAACCCACATTATAATTAGCCACCACAGTCATGCTATCTGGAGATGATGGGCACTGTAGTACAGCATCTAGATGGCACCAGGTAGAAAGGCAGCTCTAAGCTTTATGCTCCTTGGGTGATGGACTGTGCAATTCCTTGCCCCTACCACAAGATTATCAGAGCCAAAGTGAAGCATCTACAATAAGGAAGTTGTATATTCAAATTTATTGATTCATATTTATGCAGATTTTAGAATTTTGTTTTCATGAGTACAGACATCACATTACCTAGGAGCTGCATTCTGTGGTTTTGGGTATGTGTATGTGTCTTTCCTGAACACTTAATGCAGTCATATTTAACACAGCAGTTGTTATAGGCATGAAGCAATACTTGTATTCTCTGGAGAAAGAATAGCCTATTCCTGTGTATAAAGGGTTGCTACTTAAGTAGGGATAAATTGTGTTCCTTGTATAAAAAAGTGTACATTCAAGGGACGACTTAGATTGTTTGGCAAACAAACAACAGTTACAGAACAATGTGGACATTTAATGGTAGCTCAAGCTGTCGATAAAGTATATACGTAGTGACTGATCCTGCTTCAGTTACCCTCCTTCAATGTCAAAATACTTCTCAGCAATCCCCACAGCAATAGGAGACTGCATTCATTTCAGTGCTTTTAGGACCTCCAGGATCTATTTGGTTGTTCATGGGAGAAAATGACAGCCCTTTAACAAAATTGCCCTTTAATAATGTTGCCATAAGAAGCTGTTTAAGCCTATTCAAGTCCTGCTTATCATCGTGTGGGCGTCTCATGTTGAGATTCATCCCTTTCCTGGAAAGAAAAGATTGGTAGTAAAATGATTTCAAAATTTGTTTTGAGCTAGATGCTTCTAGGTAGACCACTCCTAATGCTGTGTCAGAAATATGTTGTGGAGATACGTATTTTCCTTAGCAAATTTTGCTGAAATCCTGAGCAAGAGCATTGTGGTGCAGTGGTTAAACTGTAGTACTGCAGTCAAAACTCTGCTCACAACTTGAGTTCAATCCCAACCAGCTCAGGTAGGGGGTGGGGCAATGTGTAGCCTGTATAATTAAATTGTAAACTGCCCAGAGAGTGCTTTAAGCAGCACACTTTGCTTTAACATATGCCACATTAGAGTGATGACATCATCAGCTGTGGTGATTTTTCAGATATTGACTTGAAGCTATGGCCAAGATAATATCCAGCAGTGTAGGTATCAAACACCAGTGCATTAGGGACTTTCTTTCCTCCACATCTTGCTGCAATCCTGCAAGATGGCAAAACTGCTCCAGCAAGAAGTTTCCCATTAGGTTTTTGATGGGGGTCCACAGGATTTAGCAAACTTGGGGCTGTACAGAGAGCTGCAGGAAGAAGAAAGGATTGTTGATCTGAGTGTTATAGGTGAAAACAAAAAGTTTAAAAAGGCAAAAACATGGTGGCACTTTAAAGACTTTTATGTTTTTTTAATGTGAGCTTTTGTGGGCAAGTCCACTTCATCAGACATAAGAGGAGATATATTTGCCATGTTATATCTCCTTCTCTAATGTCTGATTAACTGGACTTGTCCACGGAAAGCTCACATTAAAAAAACATAAAAGTTAGTTTTTAAGGTGCCACCACATTTTTGTCTTTTTTTACTTTGTATTTTTCTTTTGTTTTCACCTATAATGCTTGCAACAGACTAACACGGCTACCCCTTCTACAAGTTGATCTGAATAGAAGCAGGGGGATCCATTTGAGGTACATGCCTGGATTTTGGCCTAATATTTGACTTGTCTTGCAGTGAAATAGATTTACCTACAGTTTAAAGCTAAAGTTATTATTTATTTATTATTTATTTATTTATTTATTTTATTTATTTATTCAACTTCTATACCACCCATCTGGCTACCAAGGCCACTCTGGGCTGTTCACAACACAATAAAACAGACAACACTTCAAAAGGCACTAAACATAATACCGTAGCTATAGGAAAAAATCAAAATTGAACATATGAATTCACATACACAAAAACAACCTCAAACTAACTAAACATTAATTTAAAAAGGCAAGGTGATGGAACAGATAATATAAGCACTGAAATTAGAAATAAATCAATCACATTTGGACCCAATATTGTACAATATACTCCATAATGATCTAACTAAAATAGTACATGATTCCTTCTTGGTGTTTTAATTTTTCATGCTGATAATTTTATCTCTAGATTCACTTGCTGAACCAGTACAGGAATGGCCTTGGAAGGATATTGGGGTAAGCAGTAAGTGTTTACGTGTAAAGCCCTCCACTTTGCTTGTCGGACCATCTTTCCTCAGTGTAATCTGCCCGACCCACTAGATCATCACATGTGAGGCTCCTCCAGGTCGTCACTCTGAGGGAGGCCTGTAAGTCTTCTACAAGAGGTGGGGCCTTCTTCATGGTGGCTCCAGCTTCCAGAGGAGCTTCACCTGGGCCCCCTCCATGTGGCTATTTAGGAGATGTCTCAAGATGTGGCTCTTCAGGGGGGCTTTCCACACTGGCATTAGTTGACCACCCATTCTTCGTCCGCTTTTGTTCTGTGCATTTTGGTTGGCGCCATCTGTTTTTGTAGTTATTTTTATAGATATTTGCTTATCTGTTCTTATTGTCTTTAGTGTGTCATTTTTATTTCTGTCTAATTTTCAACTATTGTAAACCACACAGAGTAGCGTCTTGGTACTGATGGAGGTGGTATACAAACTAAATCAATCAATCAATCAATCAATCCTATTATGTTTTCAAAAGGCAGCTTAATATATTTTGGGAATATTCATATTGTTTTTGTTGGTGGTGGTTGTATACAGAGTATGTCTGTGGTCTGTCACAGAAAACTGCAAAGAATGATATCTGATTAACAGTCCAACTTCTGGATGTATTGTTTGAAAGTTGCTACCTCTCTAAAAGGTTGGAGCCTCTTTACAGTTCATTTGGAAAATGTAGAGTGAAGTCCCTTATGCTTGATATTTCCCTGTCTTCAACTTCCTTCGTTAATGGAGCTTGTTCTTCTTCGTGGCCTCTGTGAATGCACACAATTGGGTTGTTCTGCGCATGCGCAGGATGTCTCGGAAGTTTCTAGAACTTAAAGAGAGTGATTAGTAGGATGTTCCCCCGTGGAGCGCATGCTCCGCCCTCCAAAGGTCCCCTCAGTTCCTTTTTGCCGCTGCTTCGGTTGGACCTGTTTCGGAACGCTAGAGCGATTATTGAGATCATTTACTGACTCTTTACTGATTCTTTCAATCATTTCTTTCATTTTCTATTTCAATCATATATTTGTTGGACGTTCCCCTGTAAGTTATCCGTTTTTTCCTTTTCAATTTACCTCAGTCCTTTTTCTCTTCTACCCGCATTTTTTCTCCCCCCCCCCATTGCCACTTTCCCCTCCCTTTTCCCCAAACCTTTTATGGCCCCCCAGGGCCTTTCAAACAGTGCGTGCTTTGCACAAATAAGATACTGCTTACCGACGGTCATGACCGTTGCCTTTTTTGCTTAGGGGAACGGCACCAAACACACTCCTGCCCCGAGTGCAAAAAGCTTATAAGACCCGCTCTAAAACTACACCTACAAAGACTTCGCTCATACCTTTGGGAAAAGTCTCTCAATCCGGCCCTCATGGACCCACCAACCTCTCAAATTCCGCATCCAGAGCGTCGAGAAACTACTCACCCGATATTGAGCCCGACGACTCCATCACCTCGTCAAAAAGATCTTTCTAAGTCCGCTTCGAAATCGAGCTGGACGTCCACGTCGAAAGCTCCAATTCGTCCTGATGGCTCGTCTAGGAAAAAGAAGGATAAGGCTAAACCTAAGAAAACTAAGAAACCTACGAAATCGATGCAAATAGATCCACCTCAACTGGGGCCTCCATCACTGATCCTTGAGGAGTCATCTAGAGCCCCTGGCTCGATTTCAGATAGAGACGACCCAACTTTAACACCGGCTCAGGCTGCAGCTTCCATTACCAGCCTCTCGCCGAGTACTGGCCTATCTCTGGCTGATGTTCATTCCAGCCCGGCCTCGGCCCATTCAAGCCCTAGATCATCAGGGCGGGCAATACCTATTCAGGTCTCTGGCTCGGAATCATCTCACCAGTCTCCCCGCAAATGCCGGGCAAAGAGATGACACCTTTCTCCAGTCCAATATGCCCCTCCACACAGGGAAATTTACTATTATCATGAACCGTCTCGATACCCAACTCGAGATGACTATGGGGATCAATACTACCACTACGACCCCTAGTATCATGAAGACCGGACTGAGCATGTCTATTATGACGAACCAAGAAGGGTGAGATATGCCTCTCCACCCCGATACTCACCTTCCATATCACTTTCACCGCCACAACACTGACATCGTTCATCCACGATGTATCCAACATTGACTCACCATACATCAGTCCCTACGAAATCAGCTCTCAAACACACTCTCCCGGTACCGGATTCTCTACCACAACCCAAACGAGCTAAGCACTCTTCCAGACACTCTCAACATCATACATCTCTCCAGATCACCACCACCTACAAGGGACCCCCCCTCCTCCTGACATCGAACAGCGCCCGGTATCAAGTGTACCTCCACCCCCACCATCACAACCACCTGCATCAGTAACAAAACCACCATACCGATCACCATCCTCACAATCCTCTCTTTCTACTCAAGATTCAACATCGGGTATATCCCAGGAATCACCCACTAATTTACCGATTCCATCTTCTGATGTGGGCGAAAACCATCCACCATACCCATCAGAAGATTTCACATCTTATTCTCAGCTTGTCATGTGAGTGGCAAAGTCTTTACAACTTGATATTGAAGAACCACCACCTCAAAAGAAAGACCTGGTCTTCGATTATCTCAGGATAAGACACCACCCCTTGAGTTTCATCCCAGCTATGCTCGATTTAGTAAAAGAATCATGGGACAAACCTCCCTCCTCACTTCAAATTTTGAGACGCGTTGAAAATCACTACAAAACTCATGGCCCGGACACAGCTTTTCTCTCCAAACATCAGACACCAAATTCAATTATCGTGGAATCTAATCAGTCGAGAGCACGTAATAAATCATCCGTAGCTCCCACCAACCGAGAAGGAAGAAAGCTAGACATTCTCGGGAGACGACTCTATTCTCTCATGTCATTTATCATGAGGGTCACTAATTATCAAGCCGCTATGGGCGCGTACCACCGCCAGCTATGGGATAGAATTCTACCTATCATTCAAGCAGTCCCAGACACCACCAAGAATGAGGCCTTAAATATCCACACCGAGGCCTCAATCTTGGCTAAGCAGCAGAGAATTGCTTCCCGCCATACTGCAGACGCGGCCTCTAAAGCTATGTCCACCTCTATTGCCTTGAGGCGCCATGCCTGGCTGAGATCGGCTGGTATCTCAGATGATACTAGGTCATGGATAGAAGACCTTCCATTTGACGGTGCTGGCCTTTTCAATACTAAAACAGATGAAGTAATGGATAATCTTCATAAACTCCGTAAGACGGCACGGTCATATTCCACCCAACAACCTTACCGGTATCAGCGCCCTCAATTCCGAAGACAGCCTTTCTTTCACCAGCAGTTTCAACCTTACCAACAATCATATCGACCGTACAAACCACAAGCTTCTGCTGGATCCTATCCAGGTCCATCTACATCTACAACGCCTACTTTTCGACCTCAACAGCATCAACCACGCCGAGAGCCCTTTCGACGCCCTCAAAAGAAGGGTAAGCAATATCCATAGACCCCTTCTATCTACATTCCAAACTAGACTTCATCCATTCATCAGTGCTTGGCGCCAAATCACTAATGATCAGTGGGTTCTTTCTATTATCCAATATGGTTATTTCATTGAAGTCCAACGTATCCCACCCTCTGGCACCATCGAGACTACTCCATACTCACTTGCTCTCCGTGAAGAAGTTTCCCTTCTTCTACAAAAACAAGACATACTCATAGTCCCTTCCTCTACCTTGCATGATGGATTTTACTCCAGATATTTTACAGTCCCCAAAAAGAATGGAGGACTCCGTCCTATTCTCAGTCTTAGAAACCTTAATAAATTCATTCGACCTAGACGCTTCAGAATGTTGACCCTCGACACTATCATCCCTCTCCTTTCACAGGGAGACTGGTTTGTCGTCATCGACCTCCAGGATGCGTACTTTCACATTTTTTTCTTTCTTTCTTTTTTCTTAAACTACAACATAAACATAAACATTAAATACATAAACCAAAATACAAATCGATTGTGTTCCCCACCACCATAGTCGGGACCTCTTGCAGTAATCCTCTTCTTCCTCTATCTTTATACTTCTTCTTCCTTTATTGTCCTCCAGAACTGCATTGATTCTTGATTTGGAGCTTTCCCTTTTCCTCTTGTTAGCACATATTCAAGAAATCTGCCCCATATATCATAGAAATTATTCTTTTTCATCTCTCCTTTCTTAACCTTTAAGTTACAAGTTAACTTATCATTTATAGCAATGTTCCATATTTCATTATACCATTCTTCCATTCGAAATTCAGACTTTGATTTCCAATTCCTAGCTATTATTAATCTGGCTGCTGTTAATAAATTGGTAATCAATTCTCTAGTCATCTTATCATATTCCACATTCTCAAATATTGATAACAGAGCTATCTCAGAATTAAATTCTATATCTTTTTTACATATGTCATTTAGTTCTAGTTTCCAAAATCTTTGTACTTTTTCGCATTCCCACCACATATGAAAGTATGTATCAATTTCCTTCTCACATTTCCAACAGACATTCAGATAACTAGCGTTAATTTTATTCAATTTTGTCGGTGTCAAATACCATCTTAAACCCAATTTGAAAATTTTTTCTCTTATTCTCACCAACGTAAATCGTAAAACCCTCATTTTCCACATCTTCCTCCATTCTTCATCATTTATTCTTTTTCCTAAGTCTTGTTCCCACACTAACTTCAATCCTTCTTTCTCAGTCTCTTCTTCTTCTAGATCAAGCAGGCATCTATAAATTTTACTCACTGCAACCTTTACTGAATCAGTCATCTGAATATCTTCATATGATAATAGAAATTGTTCATACTTCGTATATTCTCTACCTTTATTATACTTCTTTACCCATTCATTAGTCCATCTTTCTAATTGCATAGAAAGCTTTTAAATCAATACTGATACCCAAGTTAAAAATACTTTATAATGGAATATTGGAAGGAGAGCAAATACCAGATTCTTGGAAATATTCATTAACAACTCTTATTCCAAAACCCAATAAAGATTTGACAGACCCAAGTTCGTATAGACCTATTTCATTATTAAATCAAGATGCAAAGATATTTACTGCAATCTTGGCAAATAGAATGAACAAGTTTATTACAAAATATATTAAAATATATCAAAATGGGTTTTTAAAGGGAAGACAAATGGAAAATTTAACTAGAAGGGTTTTGAATATTATATATAATATAGAAAAAGATAAATCAAAGGCAGGTATTTTATCATTAGATATTTTTAAGGCATTCGATTGTGCAGAATGGCCAACATTAAAGATCCTTTTAAAGGGTTGGGGTTTTGGAAAGAAATTTAGGGGGTAATAGACCAATTATATTTGAAGAACACTTCTGCAGTAATTGTTAATGATGGGATGACAGAGCAGATAGCTCTAGGCCGAGGCACCAGACAAGGCTGCCCTCTTTCTCCAGTTCTGTTTTGTTTGATTATTGAAATATTAGAAAATGCAATAAGGAATGACTGTTTAATTGAAGGTATGGGTGAAAATAATAAAATAAAGATTAATTTATTTGCTGATGATTCCCTTTTGACAGTGAAAAACCCATTAGAAAGTATAGATAGAATTAAAATTCATTTAGAAAAATTTGGAAAAATAATTGGATTACGTGTAAATTGGCAAAAATCTGAAATAATGTTGTTTAATCATAATAAACTAGAACAAGAAAAGTTTGTTGATAAATATGATTTTAAGATATGTAAATCGGTTAAATATTTAGGTATAGATTTAGTAAAAGATACTCAAAAAATAAAGGAACATAATTATAATAAATTAAAAGGAGATATTAAAAAGAAACTACAGGAATATACTAACTTAAAACTTTCTTGGTTTGGAAGGATCGCACTGATAAAAATGAAGATTCTACCAAAAATTTATTTTTTATTTAGAATATTACCAGTACAGTTAACAGAAAATGATTTTAAATTTTGGCAAGGAATGATTAATAAATACTGTAATGAAGGAAAGAGAGACAGAATAAATGAAAAGTATTGGTATATAAAAAAAGGAGGTATAGGCATACCAAATATAAAAAAATATTATTTGGCTAATCAGTTGAGGTTCATTCGGGAAATTATATATAACCCAGAAAGGTTAATTTGGTGGAAAATGGAATCATCAGAATTACAGGTGGATATTGAAAAACATCTATTTGGCATGATTAAGAAATATAAAATAAGCGAAATTAATAACCCATTTTTAAAGACTATGTTAAACGTCTGGTACAAGTATAGAAAGAATTTATGTCCGTTTAACTCTCCATTAGGATTAGTGACTGAAATAGAGAATTTTCCTGCCAATATGAAAGTTTATGCAGAATTATTTAAAGAAAAAAAAGTGATTAGATTAAAAGAATGGTTGTATAAAATGCGATCGCAAGATCAAATGAAAAAAATCTTTCAAAATAAGAATATATCATGGTTGCGTACTTTCACATCTCTATCCATCCACATCATCACAAATTTCTACGATTCCGGTTCAACAACGTCTCATACCAATTCTGCTCTCTCCTGTTCGGACTTTCCACGGCACCGAGAACCTTTACCAAATGCATGGCACCAGTCGCTGCATACCTCCGACTTCAAGGTATTACTATATTCCCGTACATAGACGACTGGTTAATAGTCGCTCCTTCTTATCACAATGCCGTCAGAGCTACCCAACTCACTCTCGATACTCTCCAAGATCTTGGAATCAAGGTAAACTCTGCCAAGTCCCTTCTCGAACCCTCTCAGACTTGCACCTATATCGGGGCATTTTTCGACTCCCTACAAGTCAAAGCCTTTCTCCCTCAAGAGAGAATCACCAAATTAAAGTGAGCCATTCGACCGTTCCAACCCCTAGCTTCGGTATCAGCGCATCAAGCCCAGCACCTTCTCAGGCTTATGGCTTCTACGACGGCCGTTATCCAGCATGCAAGGCTCAAAATGAGATCACTACAATCATGGTACCTATCGCTATTCGATCCCATTACAGACCACCCATCCAAACGTCTCACAGTAACATCAGAACTTGCCAGTCAACTCACCTGGTGGACGTTTCTTCCTCACATGCTTGTAGGCAGACCCTTTCAGCCTCTACAACTTTCGATACAGGTCACCACCAATGCCAGCCCGTCGGGATGGGGAGCTCACTGTCGACACCACAGGATACATGGTCTATGGACGAGACAAGAAGAATTATTACACGTCAACCATCTCAAATTCTTAGCAATTATCAAGGCCTTCCATGCCTTCTTACCTCTCATTGCAGGACGAGCAGTACAGCTAGCCACAGAAAATACCACAGCGCTGTACTATATAAACAAGCAAGGAGGTACCCACTTCCTTTTGCTCCTGTATCTGGCGGTCAAACTCTGGGAATGGTGCTACCTACATCACATTTTCCCAGTAGTGGTCCACGTCGCCACAGAGGACAACCTTCTGGCAGACCATCTCAGTTGCCTTACCACAAGGACGCACAAATGGATACTGAACGACAGAGTTTTCAACCTTCTCTGTCACCGATGGGGTGTTCCGTCCATCGATCTCTTTGCTTCCAAGATCAACACCAAGTAATAGCAGTATTGCTCCCAAGTCGGTATCGACAGGAACTCACTCGGAGACGCCTTTATGATAGACTGGGTCGGAGACCTACTCTATCTATTTCCTCTGATTCCGCTCATACAACGAACCATCATTCGACTTCGACAGTTCCACTCAAATGCCATCCTCCTCGCTCCATGGTGGCCACGTCAGCCGTGGTTCACCCACCTGAGGTCGATATCAACCGACGTGTTCCATCTCCCGTCGATCCCCAAACTTCTGACCCAGGACAACGGGATGATTTACCACCCTGACATAGACTCTCTGAACCTGACAGCATGAAGGATATCCCCGCTATAAAAAACGTACTAGATCGAGCCCGAAAGCCATTGACCCAACGATTATACCAAAGCAAATGGAAAGCATTCCTTTCTTTCGCTAATTCTCAGAATTTACCTACAACACCGGTTTCTCTGAAGACTTTACTTACCTTTATCCTTCATCTCTTTAATCTCGGACTATCTCATTCTACCCTCAAGGTGTATATTTCTGCTATTATAGCCCACCAACCTTCTCAGTCTGACTCGGCTAGGTTTTTCTCTCACCCAACTTTGAGGAAATTCCTGAAGGGACTCCATAATATTCGTCCCCCACATCAACATCCTCTTCCTCAATGGTCTTTGCAGCTTGTCCTCAACGCACTTACCCGACCACCTTTCGAACCGATGGCTACTACTAATTTCAAATTACTTTCCCTAAAAACATCATTCCTTGTAGCAAAAACATCTGCTAAATGTGCTAGCGAGCTCACAGACCTCAGATCAGACCCACCTTTCCTTCAGTTCCACCCGGATAAGGTTACCCTCTATTGTGATGTATCATTTTTACCCAAAATTGTCTCTGAATTCCACCTCAATCAACCGTTGATTCTACCAACTCTATTTCCGTCTCCTTCTACACCTCTCAAGCACATGCTCCACATGCTTGACATAAGACGCTCCTTGGCCTTCTACATTGATAGAACTAAATCATTCAGAAAGTCTCCAAGGAACTTCTTATGCTTTCATGGCCCTCATAAGGGTGCCCCTGCTTCACCTCAAACTATCTCTCACTGGATTGTCCAAACTATCTCCTTGGCCTATCAGCTCACAGGCAAAACACCTCCTGAACATTTAAGAGCTAATTCTACCAGAGCGCTGTCGACCTCTACTGCCTTCCAGCATGGAATAGAACTTCCTCACATCTGCCATGTAGCTACATGGTCTAATCCATCGACCTTTGTGAGGCACTACCGTCTGGATATCCGGGCGAAGAATGATGCTGCTTTTGGCAGAGTGATCTTGATATCCTTTCTACCGTGACGTCCCACCATCCGGTAAGTGAGCTTGTCAGTCACCCAATTGTGTGCATTCACAGAGGCCACGAAGAAGAAAGAGAGGTTACCTACCTGTAGCCATGGTTCTTCTAGTGGTCCTCTGTGAATCCACACATCCCGCCCATCCTCCCCTCTGTCCGTCATGTTGTCTTTTGATATAGGCCTTTGACAGCGGCGGACTCTTACAGGAACTGAGGGGACCTTTGGAGGGCGGAGCATGCACTCCACGGGGGAACGTCCTACTAATCACGTCTTTAAGCTCTAGAAACTTCCGAGACGTCCTGCGCAGGCGCAGAACAACCCAATTGTGTGGATTCACAGAGGACCACTAGAAGAACCATGGTTACAGGTAGGTAACCTCTCTTTTGTCTGCCTTTGGGCCTTCTAGACAGTGAGAGAAAGCCTGCTTGTCTACGTTCCTCAGCATAATGCTGATGACATTATAAGCCTGGGCATTTTTTTTGGAAATTAAACATTTTCAACCCCCCCACCCCCCACCCCCCCCACACACACACCATCCCAGCCTCCACAGTCCTGGGCAATCCCTTTCATTGTCAGGAGTTCGTCAGGGCCACCAGATGAAACAGGAAGGCCTTAATTGCAGAAAATTAATTGTCACTGCCAGTAAAGTCATACTCATGGTGCCCTCACAGGTTCCTATTGATGAAAGGCAGTATTTGGGACTGTGGGAAAATTGCCTTGGGTGATGATATTACCCTGTTTCCCCGAAAATAAGACCTAACCTGAAAATAAGCCCTAGTATGATTTTTCAGGATGCTCGTAATATAAGCCCTACTCCAAAAATAAGCCCTAGTTAAGTGAAACCCCGCCCTCCACCATTGTGCAGCATTGTGCAGCAACCAGAAGAAGATGACATGACTGTAAAATAAAACATCCCCTGAAAATAAGCCCTAATGCGTTTTTTGGAGCAAAAATTAATATAAGACCCTGTCTTATTTTCGGGGAAACACGGTATCAGCCTTAGACTGCCCTGCTTGCATTTGTTTGTTTCTTTGTTTGTTATACACAAACAGCATTTCAGCCACTGGTTGAAATTCTGTTGCTTAGCTTAGTAAGTCACTCTAGAGTAGGCCCATTGAATCCATAGAGATTTGGTGAGTCAACTCCTCCATAAATTACACTGAATCAGTGGGCCCACTCTACTTGTGACTGACTTCAGCATAGTAAGTCACAACTGAAATCGGTCCATGGGAAGTAAAAAGTGAGATAAGAGGAATCTCCTTTATATAACAGGGAAGTTTCCCATGAGAGATGCTCAACCCAGTCCTTAAAATGGGGCAGCAAGTTTTTTGTTGGTCTTTGAGCAGTGAAGCCCTGGATGTCTGCATCCATTCACTGCTCACATGTTATTAAATTATTTTATTTATTCTGTTTGGGATGGTGGGGGCAGAATCAGGACTGTTTCTACCCATTCAGACTCATAACCATGAGTGCCTTTTGGCACTGCTGCCCACCTGCTGACTTCCCTTCCCCATACAGAGTTCATTTAGGTTATAGCTGTACGTATGGGTGAGTCGGTCCATTTGTGCTCCTTTAGGCAGACATTAGAAGCAAAAGAAAACTGTGCCCGTACAAGCATGAGTAACAAGTTCCTGGCATAACAAAGGGGGTGATTAAAACAAAGATAATTACAACAAAGAACACCATTACAGGTGTGCCCTTCATCTTAAACTGATCTCAGAAAGCCTTGGTTCCTGCTCTCTCTTTCTCTGCACTGCCTTAGAGTAGCCCTTGTGTGAGTTTAGGGCAATGGTTTCTCAACCTTCTGTATCCTAAAGTTTCACCAATCACTTTTTCAAACAATCCGTGTCCTACCATTATAAAAACTAAAAAACCTGCTTCTTCCAAGAAGCACATTAATACATTTCAGTCATTCCTTTGTTATATTTAGGATAAGATCTAAAGACATAAAAAATACAGTAATGTTTGGAACAAATGCAGTAAAAAATAACAACCGAAAGCATTGAAAACTTTAGTAATGCTAGAGCACAAGGTGTTACTTTTTATACATACGTGTGTATACACTTTAAAAAGCAGTCCGTTTGTTAGCCCTTTGCTTCCAAGCTGTGTTGAACCAAAGCCCTAAACCTGCTTCTTTGTACAATCCAGTTGGTAATGGAGCAGGATCTGTAGGCCAACCCATTAAATTCCAGATTGGCTGAAATTCAATAGACAGACATTCCTATGAGTATTTAGTGGACAAATTGAACTGTCAGGACTTGATTCGTCAGTGGATAACTTCCCTGAGTATATTCAACAGGGTAAGTATCCAGTACTAAAAATTACATCCATGTTGGACTGGATGTCAAGTTGGCTGCAGGAATTAAAAGAGATCCACCTAAATGAAGCTTCCATGTTCAGAGATATTATATGGCTGAATATCAGATACTTTGAACTCTCGGCAAGCATCTGGGGCAGCTTCCTTTTCCAATAGGAAACGGGGCCTGAGCTCAGCCTGTCCTGGGCCCCGAGGGCTTCCAGCTCAGCCTTCTCCAGGCAAGCACGATTCAGGTCTCCGTCTGGCAAGTGCAACTCCCAGAAGGAAGGATTCTGAGTTTTGGGATAAACATACGAACAAATGCACATACGCCTTATTTACCCTGTTAAGGCTAAATCCAGTTGTTAGTCTAGAGTAGATCAACTGAGGGAATGGGAGTTAATAAATCAGAATTATCTAGCTCTGCCCTGCTTGACTTTAACAAGTAGATTTAATCTCTAGACTTTTTCTAGACTGTTTATTGAAATTCTGATACATTATCTTGATAATTTTGCCAAGTAAATGAAATCCTTTGTTAGTCTTTTCTAAAATTCCTTGGGATTGTCCTTCCTGTTGTGTTCACAGAATCCCTGGAATGCATATGCTTCTCCTATGTAGCTTTGAAAATATAATTACATTTGCCTCTCTCTTTAAATATCACAGTTCCAAGAAGCAGTTTTTAGCAGGAACAAGTTTGAACCATTCTTGAGACATGTCTGTAAAGAACAACCACCTCCATTTAAGAAAAGTCAATTAGATGATTTCAGCCATCTAGAAGAAACATATCCACCTGATGATATGAAAGAACAAGAAGACCAAGATCCACCGGATGGACTATCTTTAACAAAAGTGGACAAAAGTGGTGAACAGCTATCTATTCTAAGACTCATAGAAAGAAAAATAGATTTAGAAGAGGAAGGCAAAAAAATTGTCACACCGGCTAAAAAAGAATCCTGTGTACAGGCTATATCTTCTGGTATTTTTCAGAAGCCACAAGGAGATGCACTATCAGAAGCAGAAATAGAAGAGGCCCAGGTTTACTTTAAGAGATCTCTTGAAGATTTTCTTGTGGATAAACTTGTAAAAATAGTAGCAGTGAAATCACTTCTTAGCCAAAACATTGAAAACCTGGTTGCAGAGAGACTCTCAGAAGCGGAGCTATCCCAAGAATTAGAAGACAGTAGCTCACTGGATGACAAAGAGAAGTGTTTACCTGTGGGAAGTAACTCTAGCTCTGTAGAGATATTTTCAGAACCATATATGAAACAACTGAAAGAATTAGTAAGTTATAACTTGCAAGCTCGTCTTACAGGAGAATTGTCTGAACAAGGGATAATCCCAGAGACAGAACTAGCTGAGAAAGACCGTATTTCCCTTCAGAGTTCTGCTGATTTGCTTAAGAGAAGAGAAAGTTTGTCCAAAGAAAGAATTTCACAATCTGAAATAGCAACAATAAAATCACTTAGTGACAGTCTGTCAGGAAATATTTCCAAAATTGAATCGATAGGGGGTAATAAAGGAAGTAGTAAGGAGAACCAGCCAATGGTTACAAAGCCAGGTTTATCTGAAAGCAAAGTATATGACAGAGATAAAACCTTGTTCTCTTTTAAGAACAAAGACAGTTCAGTAGAAGGAACAAATGCAGAGGCAAACTTAGGAAGTGGACACTCCAAACTGGAAATAATTAGAGTAACATTACCAGTGAGCAACAAAGAGGCAGATAGTAATAAGCAGTCACTTTCAACTTATGACAGAGTCCTAGAAAAAGTTTTAAAAGCAGAAATAACTAGTTTAAAATCATTTTTAAGCAAAAAGCTCCAGGATCATCTTAAAGAGAAACTTTCAGAAACTGGAATAACTCCAGAGGACTTGGAAACAGTGTGCCGGAAGTTGTCCTTAAATGGCAAACACATGACACCAGAGAAGGATGCATTGCAAGAGGTCCAGGTTTCTTCTAAGGAAGACCTCACTGAAGAGGCACCTCTATTAAGAGAAAGTATTCAAAACCTGTTAGATGCACTTTCAGACAGTGAAATTACCAATCTGAAATCTGCATTGTCCAAGAAGGTACAGGAGCAACTTTCAGAAAGACTTTCTAAACTAGAATTAATTAAAGAAAAGGAGTTAAAGAAAATACTTGAAAACCTGTTTCCAGATACAGCCAAAGAAACATCACAAATGGAAGTTAAAGGATCAGGTTTGCCCACAGAAGGACAAACAGCAGCCCCCTTAACTCAAAATCTGCATGAGAGATTTTCAGAAAACGAACTACAAAATCTAAAGGATCTCTTAAGCAGACTTCTGAAAGAAGATCACAAAGATAAACTTTCAGAATCAGAAATAAAAGGCTTAACATCAATTTTACAGAAGAGCTTTGAGGATCTTCCCATACAAAACAGTTATGAAACTGGGATAAGCAAAGAAGTAGAGATAAAGGATGAATGTCATAGTATATCTTTGTCAGATGTTGAAACAAGGTTCAAAACTAGTAACACAGAGGTAGTGTCTAACAGAGGAAAGGTTCGCTCAAAGGAAAGTCGTCATAAAATTTCAGCAGCTGGTGAAAAACAAGGTACAAGAAGAGAAAGTCTAGACCATTCTGTAAACAGTATTTTTGAAGTAGATACAAAGAGCCAAGAAACCCAGACCATATTTTACCCAAAAAGAGGGAAGCAGGGTTCTAGAAAAGAAAGCCACAGGTTGCCAGGTTATCCTAATAATCTTCCGGAGACCTCAGTTTCAAAGAGAGGATTGTTTGAAGCAGGACTGAAAAGCAGGCCACCTGATGAACCTTCAAAGAAAATATCTGAACCGTTTGCCTTCTCTTCCTTTTTGAGTGCACATGATATTGGTGTCCAAACAGATATAAAGAATTACCTTTCCAAACCACCCAATTATCTCCCCAAGCCTCCCTTCCCAGTAAATCCCCAGACGTTTCTCCTTTTACATTCAGAATCTGAGGAAGAAGCTAAGCCAGCAGGCAAGCAACACCAGAGGACAAAAAACAAGAGGAAGTCTGACAAGAAGAAGGATGCTGGGGCAGGCCCCACACACCAGGTCGTGGCAGCAAGTGCTCCGACCAAGAAGGAAAGGACAAGTAATGGAAACGCACCTAAGGAGGGTTTGAAAGAAAAAGGCAAGAAGCGTGGCGAACCACCTTGTCCAAAGCTAAGCGTGACAGAAAACAGGAAGGATTCGAAAACAATAGTCTCTGCCAGTGGTGTGAGAAAGGAAAGCCTGAAACACAAGTCTGAGAAGAAGCAGGACAATGAGGTGAAGCCACGAAAATCACATAGCAAGACTGCTGCTCTGTCTGATCCCCATCTACAAAACCTGGCAAAACATCTTACAGAAAAATCATCTGCCACAAAAATTCCAGCTTCTGGACGTACAAAAGTAAATACACTGGTGAGAACATTACTGATACAGGCTGTATTCTTTAATGCATGTCTATTTTCTAATCTCATGGAAGGCTAGTGCTGTGGACTAGTGTTGTAAATAAGATGTTAAGGTGAACATATTTGAGAAGCATGATAGACTTCCGAATAGGGTGTATGTCCTACATTAAAATTAAATATTAGTAATACAGGCATCACATTAGTACTTTGTTCCATTGCTGAGCATCTTCTTGACCTTCTTTTCCCTTCACTGCGTGGTTTTTCCACTAATTCTCTCCTCATACCCTTTCTCCTCAATATGCTGTACCCCGTACCTTCAGCCACTTTGCTTCCTGAGTTTTCTGAATTTTAAGTCCTTTGCATTCTCATCTCTTCTAACTCAGGCGCTCAGCCTCACCAGCATTCTTGCTGACATTACACTTTCCTGCCAACAGCTGCAAGCTCATAATCAATAGAAGTTATATAAAGCTTCCCTAAGTACACCAATTATATGTTACCTTTACAGACCTTCCAACATTTCTCTTGTCTATCAAGGTTTTTCACCAGTCGTGGACAAAGGAAGTGGGAATCTACAGACTAAAAAATGTGTGCTGATTATATATAGCCCCATAGCACTTAAAGCACTCTCTGGGCATTTTACAATTTAAGTGTGTAGGCTACACATTGCCCCCACCCCCAGCAAGCTCAGTTTACCTACCTCAGAATGATGGAAGGCTGAGCAAATCTCAAGCCAGCTACTTGGGATTGAATCTGTGTCATGAGCAGAGTTTTGGCTGCAGTACTGCAGTTTAAGAGGGACGTGGTGGCGCTGCGGGTTAAACCGCAGAAGCCTCTGTGCTGCAAGGTCAGAAGACCAGCAGTCGTAAGATCGAATCCACGCGACGGAGTGAGCTCCCGTGGCTTGTCCCAGCTCCTGCCAACCTAGCAGTTCGAAAGCATGTAAAAATGCAAGTAGATAAATAGGTACCACCTCGGTGGGAAGGTAACGGCGTTCCGTGTCTAGTCGTGCTGGCCACGTGACCACGGAAACTGTCTTCAGACAAACGCTGGCTCTATGGCTTGGAAACGGGGATGAGCACCGCACCCTGGAGTCAGACACGACTGGACTAAATGTCAAGGGGAACCTTTACCTTTACCTTACTGCAGTTTAACCACTGCACCACAAGGCTCCAAAAGCAGCTGAAGCCTTTTAGAATCTAGGATTCCAGATATTAGAAATGGCACTGAATGTGGCAGATGAACGAGAATAAGGCCATTCTCAAGTAGAGTTGCTCCACGAACAGCATTGATTCTGCAGTGGAATGGGATGGCATAATCTTCTCTATCCCCTAACAGAACCCTGTGCCACCCCCAAAACCTGCGCCAGAGGGCCGTGAAACCCTCTGGAGCCTGTTTTTGGGCAGCATGGAGGTGTAACAGGGGAGGAGAAAAGTTTGCTCACAGGAGCAGGTGGGTAGCATAATGTTGGATTTAAGCCAAGAACAACACAGGCTGAGTAATACATAAGCCAATTCCTAAGTGCGTCGAGGAAGAACCAATGTGAACGTTGTTGTCATTGTCACAATGGCTTCACAGATATACAAGACATTTACCTACTTTTCCTCTGATTATTTAGATCCCTGCAGGCCCAGATGAATTAAATGCAGAATCTTTCAAGCATCTTGAAAAGGCGGTTGAAAGGGCTCTTTTCGACTTAGGAAGAGTCCCGGAAAGCAGCTCCCTCCAGGGGAGGCCAAACACTGCTCCAGGTGCTGATGCTGTCATCTCTAAAGATGCATCGCGGTCCTTTTCCTCTGTCTTCGAGACTCCAAGAAATCAAGCAGGCTCAATATCGGAGATGTTCCACAATCAGGAGCAAAGCTTGAAAATGACACCTGAACAACTGGAAGTAGTACTTAGGATTCTCCAAAAGGTTTTGAAGCAGAACACTCTGTCCCAAGAATGAATGAAACTCTCAGTGTCCAAACTGGTTGTGTCTGTCCTTTTGTGTCACCATTTTGTCCCCGCTGTGATACAAAATAAAGCCCTATTTGTACATACTCCTTAAAAAACAAAAGGTTCAGGGATGTTTTAAAAGTTACTTGATTTATTAACAGTCAACAAGAGTGTTGTTTCTTTTTCTTTTTTTTAAAGGAGTTGCTGATTAAAGATGTGTGGGTAATTGTTAGAAGAGACTTGAAAGCTAAATAGATTTTTTTTTAAAATTATACATAATTATACACTAACTCCCTACTACACTGCGATGCTCTCTTATGTGCCCATCCTAGTCTTTGTCTTCATGGTCTTCTGTGATGCACACACTGGGTTTGTGTGGTTCAAACACCAGAACATTCCAGGGCCGTTAAGCCTACTGAGAGAGGAGTCTTTACCTCCCCTGCTCTCGCACATGCTCCAAATGTTCTTTCAATGGTTTCCTTTGGTCCTATTTTGTCCATTGCGAAAAACAGCAGCAAACAAGCGATTCCTTTTTCTCTCTAATCAAATCAATAAGAAGCTAACATACCTTGTTTTTATTTTAACTTCATTTTCATTCCCATCTTAATTCTTCTTCCCCTGAAAATGAGAGTAGCTAGAAAGGGACCTGCAGGCATAGAAGGGTTGATGTGCTGGTCTTGGCACCCTTGGGTGAAGGCCACCAGAACTGGAGAGAAGCAGGGGGTGAAGGGGAACTACCTTGCCTGAACTGTTGCGAGTGGGGCAACCTACCTAGAGACTAGCATTAGGGTGGTTAGCCCAGTTGTAAATGGTCCTTCAGCAAATTGTTACTGGGTTGCAGCATAAACCACTCTCCTGTGAAATGATGACAACCTCTTTGACCTCCCCTCACCCATGGTTTGGACATTACATCGCTGTTAGGGAAACCGAGTTCATTAGTAACCAGTAAAAACCAAGGAGCCCAAGAAATGCACTTAAAGGTCCAAAACGAAAATGTGTAGTGTACTAACAATATTAAGTACCTTAACATTTGGTTGAATGAACAGGGGTAACATAACAATGGCATAAAAACCAAACAGGGAGGACCAAGAGCAGCTTCCTTAAGAAAATGGCAACATGGAACAACAATTTGAAATTGGCTTTCAGAATGTGCATTTACAGTGTTGTTTATTGTTAGTTCTACTGAATGATTTGTACTCATAGGTTTTTACACAGGCTACTATAGAGAATCAAATGAAATACAATCTGAAGAGAAACCAGAGTACTCTGTTCAGAGCACTCTAAACAAGATATGTCTCAGTGTTTTATTATTTTTTTGTTCTCCACGGTCCAACTTAAGACTTTATTAGTCACCCTCTCAGTCCAAAAGATTCCTAGCATCCTGCCATAACTCTGATTTCAAGAATCACATGAAATGTAATGTCAAGATGCTAGAAATCTCTTGAACTGAGAAGGTGACTAATAGTCTTAAGTTGGATGACGGAGAACAAAAACAGTAATAAAACATATTGGCTGCTCTCCTGTTCAAAGTGCAAGGGAAATTGCAAGCTTCCCCCTGCTCCAGCACATCTCCTGTCTTGTGGCCAATCATGCAGCCAGTTGCATAACTGATCTTGTGACTAGGGCGAGACTGGCATGTAACACAGAAATTCTCTAGTCACATAACACAACAGGATATTGCCCACAAGATGCAAATAGCTAGAATACTCCATTCACATGGGAATCAGAAAAGGTTGTTCCAGCTGATCATTCAAGGTAAAAATAAACAAGGAAAGTAGTGCAGGAAAGAAAACAACTTTTTAGCTGAAGAACCTTCAAGTGATTCGGGTGCAATGCAACATTACTTAAAATTGATGCACTGAAAAGCTATATAGCCGTGATGATGGCCACCTTCCAGCAGACAAAGAATTGCAATAATATTGTTTGTAGATTGGTTTGAAGCACCAGTGTGGTGTAGGAGATGGAGTATCTTGACCAGGGCTCAAGAGACCTGTTTTCAAATCCCTCCTCGGCCATAGAAAGTCAGTCGGGGTGGCCATAATGAACATCTCACATTCTTCAAAACTCATATACCTGTAGGGTCAACATAAGTTGGAAGGAGCTTGAAAGCACAGAGCAATATGCACACTTATTCATTGTTACATCAATTTAATACTGTGGCTTACTTCTAAGTAAACAGACTGCAGTTTTTCTGTACTTATTGAGATGAAATAAATACCCCCAAAAGATGACAAAACGAAAAGCTTTAATTAAATAAGTATGTTTTATTCCAGTTATACTTATCAAGATTTAGAACAGCAAAGACAGCTAATATATAACTTTACTTCAGTAGTTTCTATTCAGAAGAACCTTTGTGATGCTAACAAGATCACATCTGATATAAATCTGTGAGGTTACATATTTTAAGACATAAAAGTAATATGTATTGTACATGATCAAATACAATGTACATTAATAAAATATGCTAAATGTCTCAATACTAACCTCCCCCACTCCCCAAAAAATAGTTTTGTACAGAGAACCAGAATTTTGGTTAATTTCATCTTTATTCCATCATTCACAGTACTAGAGTAATAAGAACAGAAAGCCTGGTTCTTGCCAGTCTGCCCTTTTTATTCTCCCTCTTGCTTCATATCTGCCATTCGGACCAGTGTGTCCATTCTTAATAAAAGGCACATCAGAAAGGTCAAAATGCAAAGGCTACGGTTAAGATAGTTTAGAATCATTACTCTATTCTTAGAATAATGTCTGCAGCAATATACTTCTGATATCTGTGTGTTGCTGAAATCCCTTCATTCCTCTTTCCATCTCTGAGATTCAGCAAATTTTCCTAATTTACTTGTCTGCGTTGTATAGATTCCTTCTTTCCACATTAGTCATACAAACTAACTTGAAATCTTGCCTTTTAAAGGTGAGTTCAGTGTAAGCTCTGAAAAGCAATGCTTCTCAGTTACTACCACAGCCACAAGCTAGTTAGCAGTATATAAAGAACATAATCAAGTAATTTCAGGCACCTGTTTTTATTGTTATTAGGCAAATTATCCTTCCTCAGTCAGTTTTTACAAAGAATTACTTTGCATTAGAAGATCACAGCTATTCCCTTCAGGCTACAGTGGTGGCTACTCCAACTGTAGGAAGACCTGTGGCACAAGGTTTCCCCCAGGTTTCCACACTGTCTCTTTTTGAAGTAAGAAAAGGCACTTGTTTTTATAAGAAAACATTTTTTATAAACTTGTTGATATGGAAATGAATAGCATAGCAAAACACTGAGCGCAGAGACAGTTTTTCAGATTAAATATTTCAAATGTGGTAATAGTACAGGTGTGCCACACCAAGCAAGAATTTTATTACAAAATAGGCACTATTACAATATAGTTACAAGAATAAGGGGGAAATGCTTAAGAGTATGTTGACATTTCTGGCTATTAAAGAAGTAAAGGTTATTCACCTAGTATCACTTTGGGAGGCATTTCCTCCCCATAAAAGCATCATCTGTACAGAGAATTAAAATTTTCAAGTATATCATGATTATTTGAATGTTAAAATTATAAAAACAAAAGCAGCAAAGAAATCACAACTTTTTTTTTCACACAGAGAGATGTCAGAGGTATGATTTCACATCTTCAGGATTCCCAATACATCTCTCTTCCACTTGGCCAAGAACCTCCAGGCTGGGTCCGGAGGGCTGCTGAAGGCACAGCTGCTGTTTGTGATGGAGTGTACTGGATGGGAGGAGGCAAAAGTGAAAGGAAGGAAGCCTTTGTTTGTTCTTTTACCTGCAAAGAGAAAACACAGTAACTGCCATATTGAATTTGGTCTCACAAACAGCCAGAAACAACTGGGGAAACATTCAGATGCACTCATCCTACAGCAGGTTAACAGGGCAGATTTTGAAATTCTGGTTTCTTCCAGAAAAGATGCACCTGCATTCTGGTTTCTTCAAAAAATGAAAAAAGGCATGCTTAATGGTTCATTGCCTCTACTTCTAACTAAATTCATGGAATTAGTGATACTGTAGAACCTTCAGACATTTCCCCTTCCTGCCTTCTGCATGGCATTGCTCAGGCCTGCCCCACCTCCCACCAGAAGCCCCAATCAAGACTGCAGTTTCTCTGGAGCTCTTAGCCGTGAGTAAACTGATTTCTACACTGAGATCACTGGGAAAGGGGCAAAGTTAAAGCCTCCTCCTCCAAGCAGCGATCCCAAAGACCACTGTTTCCCTGCAGCTAACACTGAGGACTAAATAGCTGCCTTTGCCCTACCACACAGCTAACAATCGATCAGTGGTGCTGCAGGAAAAAGAAGGTGAAGACTCACAGGTGGGCCATATTGTATAGTCTTCAGAATATTTTATTTTCTTGAAAGGTGACTATCTGTACCATGTCTGCAAGCATCTTCCTCCTTCATTGTACAATGTAGCTCATAGTAGTCCAGCCATTAAAGTTATCCCCCTCCCAACTATTTGGGTTTTATAGGAATATCAGGTATGAATATCTTGTTCTCCAAATTTTAATTTATTTTCTAGATTAAAGCCTTAGTCATTATCTTTAGCTATAGTTAGCAAATCGAATGAAATTTATAACACACTCACCTGCTTAAAAAAAGCATGTGATAGCAGACCTCTTGCTGATGGCCTAGATCCCAGGAAGAAAACACAAAACTTAGGGTTTAACCTTTGCAAATAAATTAGCTGGCCATTATTTCCCCTTTTTGTGCAGTGCATTTCTAAGGTTAACAGGGTTGGGAAAATCAAGTAAAAGATTTTCAATTTAATCATACCCTTGACTGAGGAGCTTAATATTTTCAAAATCCTATTAATTCTGCAGAACATGTATTTTTCATTCTCATGTCATGCGAGTAGCCTCGGAATTAGAATTGTCAGCCAACTATAGAATGCAGTAATTCCTGCTGTTTAATTGACTGATGTGATTAAGTGAAATACATCTGCACATGGAAAAAGCCTCAGCATGTGTGCTTTTGAATGGTAACTTTATTCCATTCTAATTTACCACACATAGCTAGGAGGTCACTAAAAAACTTTCAAATAAAACCAAGTGTGACCTTAACTCCCATCAATCAACTAAAGCTCCAGTTGCAACTGTACCTAAATTTGTAACATGATCCTTTCTCATTGGTTGTGCGCCTTGCTGATGCAGGGTCCATAGATGAAGAACTGTCCCCCGCACCCTGCACTGGGCCCTTACATGCCCTGCAGAAGTAACACATGCAGGCAGCAAAATGGGAAGTTAGAGGGAATGAGAGGCCTGTGAATGACTTTCCTGTCTTCATTCAGTTCTCCCTCTCTGTACCTTCCATGACTTCAACATATATTATGTGTGTCAGGCAGACAGGCATAGCTTTAAGAAATATGAGAAGACTGTCCAGATGCCTGTTCTTTCTTAACTTCTCACTGCATTGCATTTATTACTATTCGTGGGGATTTAGAAATGGTCAGGGGACAACAGGATTCTATTAAGCTCTATTAGAATTGTTTAAGCATGGCCACTGTAAATAGACCATCTGATTTAAATCTCATGGACATCTAGTTGTCCATCTCAGCAAATCGCTGAGGACTGCTCTGATGGCTAACACCACTGATGTTCCTCATGTACAACATTGCACCTCTGTAAAATGTGGAACTGGCGTGCAATCCAGCTTCCTGGGAATTTGGGCTTTCCTTTAGAAAACCAAAAATGAGAACACCTAGAAAAGTGCTAAAACTCTGCCCAAAGCAATTCTGAAAGATGAAAAACCAAGTATATTGCTTTGATGTAAATATTTCATACAACCTCATACAAGTGTAAATTTAGCTTATAAACCACAACATTCTAACCGTTCTTCCTTGTAAAGCATTACCTTTTTTCTGGGTCCTGATGCAAACAAAGTTCTATCAAGTTGTGGAAAGCAGGGGAGAAGGTTTTTGGTGGTGTCTGCAGTCTCTCACTTGTCATTGTACGTGTCATACTTTCACCAATTCCAGAGTCAATCCCTGAACGGGAATTTTTTATTCTGGATTCGCCACGTGGGAAAGTATTTGTTGCCCAAGGACAATAAGATGGACCTTTAAGCTTCTGCAACAGCATCTGGTAAAAAGGTTAGGGCAATGCAAAATGTCCAATGAATACCTACGCAAGACAAGCAATAGGTTAAGGCTGTACAAGTGTTCACCTGCATGGTTTTTTTGGATCAATAGGAGTACTTTGGGCAGAAATATTCCTTAGGGGGAAACACAATGACATGTGCAAATGCTCTTCTTCACAGTTGCTCATCACCACTATTCCCTGAGCTCCTGTAGCTTCAGTTTTTAATCTGGAATCATACCATGCTGCCAACAAGGTATACTGCCAGCTGAGGCAAATGAAACCAAGAGAGCATGAAGGAAGCATTTCCTGACTGGTCATATGGATGATGATCATCAAAAATGATAACCAAAATCCTGTTGCTTAGCATAGTAAGTTGCACTAGAGTAGACCCACTGAATCAGTGGGGATTTGGCAAGTCAACTCCTCTAAGTTCCCTTGATTCAACTGAGCCCACTCTAACTGCAGCGTACTAAAGTAAACCACAGAGTAAACCCATTTGAATCAACAGAACTTGCAGAGGAGCTGACTCACCCAATCCTCACTTAATAGGCCTACTCTAGAGCAACTTACTATGCTAAGCAACAGGATGTCAGTCACAGTATAGACTCTTAGTTCCTCAAAAAAGATTTACTTAAGCATGTACAATTGATGCATGCTTTACCTGTGTGCGAGGCATATCCTGAAAAGGTACGTGTCCATTAGCTAGTTCACAGGCGGTAATGCCCACACTATAGATATCAGACTTCACATTATATCCATACAGATCCTATGAAAGAAAACAGTGCATTGATGAATTCAAACTGTAAGAGGTTTATAAACATACAAGGGAATCGCACTGAACAATTTGCTACTGTACTGTTTTACCAGGGGCAAATCTACATGTCCTCAAATTCTGTTCAGAATACTGTCTTTCCTGTTTTGTATCAACACCTATAGGTGCATCCAAACATTACAATGCAATTTATATTTCTATCATTACAGGGTTTCAAAACACACAAGACCATGGAAACACCTGAAACAGGTGTTCATCAACGCATCCTACGTGCCAATGAGCAAGTGGCATCTAGCAATGTCACAGGGAATGTCACCAGGAACTCTAGGCTTTTGGCACAAGCAAAACCTGTGCCTGATTCCAACTGAGGTTTCTACTACTACTACTACTACTGTTTTTTGAGGGGCTGTGCAGATGCATGTCCACTTAAGAAGAAAAAATACAGTTGCGCAACCAGGGAGCAGGGAGCAAGAGACGGGGGATAAAGCAAGCAAGCAATAAAGCAGAACAGGAAGGGAACAGGATCAGGAAGGGGATGCTGGCAAGGGGGTGCAACAATTCCAAACACATGAACCATCCAGGGCAGAAAAGGAGGAAAAATGGGAACTCCACTCATCACAAAATAGGCATGCGTTGTTGGTGCACACCACACTCACAGTGTGAGGTGTATGAATGCACGCACATGCGTGCGCACACACCAACACACACACACACACACAGAGCTGACCTACTGTTTACCCATGGAAAAGCCAATGCAAAAGAAGCTTCACTATGGATTTTCCCAGTGCATCACATGAATCACAGGGGTCAGATGTGAAGCTAAACCAACAAGCTCCTGATACAAGATTTTGTTTCCTTCCATCACACATTAAAGAAAAAGCAGCACCCAGTTAATATAAGTATGGTCCATGACATTTTTCCTGAAACTTGCACCATTATTCATATTCTATTTTAATCCTTGCTATAATTAGAGAGAAATTGAAAAAAAACAACTTACACATTTTAGGGAATTGGTTTATTGATACAGAACATAGGTCCAAATAAATTGTCACTGTTGTTGTGTGCTCTCAAGTCGGAACCGACTTATAGCAACCCTAATTGGGTTCTCAAGGTAAGTGAGATATTTAAGGGGTGGTTTTATTGAGTTCCAACCACTCCCCACCTCATGTGAGTTTCCATGGCTGAATGGGGATTCAAATCCAGGTCTCCTGAGTCCTAGTCTGCCATTCTATCTAGGAAGATCAAAGATCAAGGAAAATGGGACTACTTGGATACAGGACAAATTTTGTGACTGGGGAGAAACTGAATCAATGCAGTACTTATGTACATGCAATTTACACTGCATCACATGTACAAAAGAAAATCTACCAAATGGCCTAGATAATGCTATTGAAGTAGCCCGCTTCTGGTCAAAAATAACAGTTTAATTATCTTAACATTTTTATTTGTTTTTAATTTTACCTATATTTCAATCTATTTTTTGTTATATCAGAGCATTTTATATATATGTATGGGCATTTAATATTCTGATATGACGAAAGAAAGATAGATTCTATCCACTATGCCACACTGGGAATATCTAAATAAGTTAGATTCTATTTATTATATTTAAAGCAGTTTGTAAAGAAATATTTAGCACTGTTGGTGAAATCCAACATCACCAGGTAGACCTGCTTACACAGTGAGACTTTTCCATGCTCTTGTCCTTCCAAGCCTTCCAAACCGCCCAGAGTAGATTTATCTAGATGAGCAGTATAAAAGCCAAATAAATAAATAACTAAATAAATAACTAAATAAAGCCTGCTCCAAAGCAGCGGTCCCCAACCTTTTTAACCCCGTGGACCGGTTGGGGAAGGCGGGCACCCCCCGCGCTCGTGCGCATGCGCGAAGGAGCGGGAGGGTGCTCATGTGTGTGTGCTCATGCGCATGCGCAAAGGGCGCTCGGTGCTCAGGGGCACTCGTGTGCATGCGCTAAGGGGTGGGTGAGTGCTCGCACGGGCGCAGGCAGGCGCAAAGGGGCTGTGCGGGGTGGGGTGGGAGGGAAGGTCTGTCTCCGCAGCCCGGTCCGGCTCAGGCCACGGACCGGCACCAGGCCGCGGACTGGGGGTTGGGGACCTCTGCTCTAAAGGATCCCCCAACCTTCCAGAGTAGATTTTGAGGATGTGGAGACTGAGTGGATAGAAAAGGAATGTCCTCCTCTAGACATTCTACTGACTTTCTGTGGTTCTAGGAAGAATTCACTGAATACCATCTATTCAAGAGAGAACAAACAATAAAAACAGTATCAAACAATACAAATCTGAGCAGCCACAGATAATAGGATTTGAAATCAACAGTGTCAAGAAAAGTGTAGACCTTGCAAATCTTTTAAGAGAGAAAAAGAGGCACTTTCCCCTCACTTCTACGTAGCAGTAGTTCCATGTTTCTGGACAAGTAACCGTGTAATCTATTACTGTCACTCTTCCAAGTTACTGCTATTCCAACTTGCCATAGTGCTCATGAAAATGACTAGATCTGACTAGATCTCAAGTGACAATGAGCTCAGATGAGGAAGGATAGTGCTAATGGATAACTGTTTCAGGTCTTGGAAGGTTTTAACTACTGAAGACAAACGTTGGAATGCCAACTAATATAACTGACACAGAAAACATGTTTGTCTCATAGCACCAATTAGAAGGCATGCAACAGTGTCCTGCAGCAATGTAGGCCTCCAGACCATCTTCAAGCACTGCTGCCAATAGGGTGCACTGCAGTTAAGTGTGGAAATTATACAAACATGCACAAGTGTCTGGCTAGTCTCAAGAAATTGTCTTCATATTAGGCAAAGATCTAAGGAGGGACTCATGACCATTCACCACTCTGAGGCTAATCCCTCCCAGACATCAGACATCCTTTACCAGCATCACCTATTTTCTATTTTAAGCCATTTTTCCTCTTCAACTTGCCAGCCTCCAAACTCTGGTTCAGAAAACCAACAACAACTTCTGGATACCATACCTGAACAGGGCAGAGTGCCATCCACCTACTGCTGGCACCCAGGCGCAAATCTATGGATGACCCTCTGTTTGCAGCTTCAAGATTCAGCTATATTTTGATTTTGAACTATGTTATGGGCTGTTGTTCTTTTGCTGTTTTTGTTTTGAAAGTTAAGTTATTGCTTTAAATTAGCAACTTGCTGACTGTAGCAAAAGCAAGCGCTGGAAATTAAATGCAAGTTCCACAAGTAAATAACAGTTGGTTAATATATAATCAACAGAAGACATGGAAACGTTAACGATGACTATTCAATCATGTATGCACAGAGACCTGCTGATTTTCCACAATAACTGGAGAAGAGCAGTTGCCTATTAGAACATAAATTATGGCCCATGCTGATTTAGAGCAAGCATTTTGCATTATGTGAGCAGGTCATGGTGTGTAGGTAGGTAGGTAGGTAGGTAGGTGTCAGGTCTTAATAAAACAATTAAAAATAGACCAAAGTCATTATGCTATTAAGATAATGTCCTATAGTGCTTTAACTTTCAATGGCACTTTCTGAAGCACAGTTTGCACTAACAGGTATACACAGAAAGACAGCACAGCCACAGTTAAAATGCAGTACACACTGACCTGCCTCAGTAGCTCAGGACTCAACCAAGGAAGCATCGAGGTACTGAACTGTGGGAAATCATACACAGCTTTTAACCGTTGGCCACAGCTGACTAGACTGCAAAGGTGGTTGAAGCCGGAGAGATAAACTAGGCCATCCCCTGAAATCAATATGTGGCTAGCTTTAATACTTCTGAAACACAAACAATGATGTTGCGCTTAGAAGAATGATTCAGAGATATTAAACTTAAGACTCTGATGTCATATATCTGCAGTATGTCACACAGGTACATCTTAGCAGTAACTTTCATGTTTGCAACACACAGCTTATTTCCCTATGCTTTGAACAGGAATGTGAAGAAAGGTTCCTGATGTCTCATTTATAATCAAGAAGCCTAGAGATGGCTCGCAAGCCTTCCAGAGGGGGTTGCTTCCAACAGGAGGCCAAAACATCAAACGCTTTCTGGTTCTGACTTGCGTCTTTTCCCCTTCTGAAGTTAAAGCACACAGATAAAGACACATACCACGGGTGCAAAAGGACGGGCTGATTGCGCATAAAGATGCAAACACTTCATCAAATGTGCTGACATTTTAAAAATCAGTGAAACAAGGCAGGTGTTGTAGTTTTAAGTTTTGGGTTAACTACATGAAAATCAGCCTCAAAGACATAAATTTCCCTTGAGACTGGTGAAAAAAGCTTGCCATCTTGCCACAGAAGGGGAAAAATGGGGCCACGTTTTGATTTAGCTTGTGAGGACAGATTAGGTCACAGGGTCTACATTTCTGGTTTTCAAAATGGATTTGAAAATCCTGATTGAAGCCCTTACTACAAATCCTTTTAATGAATGAATGAATGACACACCCATCACAAACAGAGGCTGCTGGAGTTTAATTAAGCAAAGCAGCTGCTGGATTTTAGAGGCTCTCCCGCTGCAATCTGCCACTTTCCTGTAAAGTTCTGATATGGTACCTGTGAATGTAGCCATGTTGATGCATGTAGCTTAAGCCACTAATTGCTCCAAACAGGATATTTCCAATCAAAGCTTCACTCATGCCTTCAGGGAAGTACGTTCTCAGGAGATGACTCGCTGAGCCTAGAAAAGGTGCAGGATATTTGCCAGCAAACAAAAATAAGACCCTTATATCATAACAAAATCAAGATCAAGGTATCATCTTCCCATAATTAGAATTGTGACTCCATAATCTGATAGCTTGCTACAATTCAGAGGAAGCTCAGGAAGAATCTATGGAGCGTTTACAGCTATGCATGATCAATGGATTACTCAGCACATTACAAGATGTACACTTCTTGCCTTACACTGTTTTACTGGTGACCTTTGCTACCATTAATAATTGCCCATGGATTCAAGGTAGGCCTGTATGAAAACAACTTTTTACTGAACAGTAGTCTATTCCTACCAATTTTTCCCCTTTGTTTAGGTGGTCTCATTGATTAAAATAGGTAGAGACTAAAAGAGGAGGCCATTGAGAAATCCACTCCATCCTTGGCTACTAGAGATAGTTTAGGGGGTGGGGGACAAAGCAGCCAGTTAATATGGGAGAAATAACCAGCCTATTCACAGAATGGGATAGTTCAATCCATAGGACTGATATAAGCTAAGACCTCAATCGGTCTACAAAGAGATAATTTAACCAATAAACATTTTTCCAAAACAGAATACTTACCATAGGCCATGAAAGGTGAAATAATCCAAAGCCAGCTTCCAGATGTGAATACTGCACAAAGAGTCAAGATATTGGGATGTCGAAAGGAGTGGGATAATATCACCTCATTCTAAAGAAATGAGTTAAGTGTTTTAACAATCTAGAGGGCAGTTCGCTCCACATATTTATACACACTAATAATCTGAAAACAGTCTCTGAATCAGAAATAGAAGATTTGCAGATGACTGCAGTATCAGATTTGCAAGCTTCAGCAACTTGAAAAAACAATAATTTCATCTGACCACAAGTTTATGAATGTCAGCATACCCAGAATTATTTAAGAAATTGGCAGTCTATCTGGAGTGCCAATTTATGACCTTTCCTTTTAAGATTGCAAAACCCACCCCATACAAGTTAACTTCATAAATATATAAATATTTAAATCTGTTTTACTTGTAAAGCGTTCAAGTGCTCTTCAGAACATTTTTCCAGATCTGTAATCTTTACAGCCACTAATGTTCCTGTAGGGATATGACGTGCGAGGTAGATTGAAGTTAAGTCGTTGCTTCCCTTTCCTATTAGCAAATGAGAGTAAAAAAAATCTTCCATGATCCTTCTTACCTACTGCTTCAGAAGTTAACATTTAAACAGTCCTTTACATGCCAGTCAGAACCAAAACTATGAAAAACATACAATCAAAGAGGGAACTCAGCTTGCAACCATGAGTTTCATTTTGTTCTGCAAAATTTCAGGATTAAGGATTGGTTTCCATGCCATGAACTGCAGTGTGGAGTGTGTTGCTTGCCACCAGACCAAACAGTAACAAATAAGCAAGGATTTAAGAAAGGTCAAACATAAAACTGCATTGCTGTATTCTGTTGCCAAGTGCAGAGCAAAATCGCCCAGTGTCCTCCACTTGATGGACAAGCCAGAGATTGGCAGATGGACAAGCCAGAGATTGCTCTGAAATAGGGTTTTCCACTTCTCCAGGGGGGTGAGTGAACCCCTTCTACCCACCCATGCTTCTGCAAGCAGTGGGAAAAGAGGAATCACGTGTGAAACAAACTATTCCAGGCAATGTTCAGAGCAAACAGGATCCGGGACTACTTTACAGATTTTTTGGATGGAATTAGTGACGTGTGGAATTCTAGATTTCCCTCCCATTCCATTTGACAAAAATGTCTTAAGCAAAGTAGGTAGGAAGTATAATTTTTCAGATCACAAGCAGTCACCTATTTCCATCTGGAGATCATAGTGGGATACATCAGAGGACCACAATATTTGTTCATCTCCTATTTGAGTTGGCTGGCTCCATACGGCTGGTTCATCTGTCTGAATAACAAAAAGATTAACATTTTAAAAATGTAATGTATATACATTGCAGAGATTAGTATATATTTATATAGATGCTGTCGATCTGCCAACACTCTAGCCCACTCAAGGTCTTTTTATTATGCCTCTGTTCTTGGTGACTAGGGGGAGTCAGTGAAATAGGGTAAAGTTTTATCATGTCCTTTGATGAGTCCATATGGAAGATCTTTGTCATAGTGAGGAACTTTAAAGTGGTATGCATCAACATTTCCTCTATGTCCAGTAGTTGGGCTACTGCTAAAAACTGATAGACACCAACAATTATTAGAAGTTACCTGAGGAAAGGGCCAACTGCTGGAAACTGGTAGAAACCAGCATCCTCTGACTGTGTGACTGGAGGTCACTTGAGAAAGTATGAGTTGTTTACCCCTGATGCTCTGGGGTAAGAAGTTCGATACGAAGTACACAGTTGTAACAGGTACTTGTGCTTTGATGTCTGGTACACAGTTATAGCAGGTACTTATGCTTTGATGACTTTAGTCCATTAGTGAGATGTTGTGTTATCATTTTTCAAACAGGTGAAATGTAAACATCAAGACATTTGGTAGCATCTAGATATGTTTAATTAACTGGTCCACCTCTTGTTAGGGTGTCATATATATACATTACTGATATATGCTACTGATTCCAGCGGTTAACTGTCACTATTCTTCAGTGGCTCCCAGCACGCTGGAGAGGCACGAGATTTCTCTCCACTATTTTAGCACTTATACTTTTTGCCTAACCATCTCTTTAGGAACGTTTTATACCTTTCCTCCACAGGTATGTAGTTTTTGAAGCCACAAGAACTCTTTATCAGCCTAGGCAAGGCACTATTTCATTTATGTTTAATCCTCTTGGCAAGAAGGAAAGTAGTATATATTTCAGTTTGGACATAACCCATCTAAATTTAGCAGAAATTAATGCACACACAATTGTGACAGGACTACAAACTAAGTTAGTGTACATTTCCACTCACCAGGTCTTCACTGCTGCTGCTGTCAGATTGCTTTTCTGCTCCAAAAGATTCAACTTGTGTCCGCAGAATACAGGAACAGTCCTAACAAAATATAACACCAGAGTAATGACTGCATCTATACTGGACCCCACACCCATCTGTAATGAAGAGGAGCTAGAATCTCAACACCAAGCGACAAAGAATGAACACCCCAAAAAGATACTGTAGGCATGCCTACTAGTTCTGATGAGAGAGGACATGAGCTTCTAAAGACTCTATCAGTCTGGAGTCTCTGGCCATTTTGAAAAATAATGAGCAAATCATTTGTTCTCAAGGCTACATACAATGGGATCTGTAGAGTCCTTCAACGTGGAAGGATGCCCTGCAACTAAGCCCATTACAGTAATTCCCAGAAGTGGTTCCCCAAAGGTTGTTGGTCTTCAGCTCTCAGAAAACCCAGCCAGCATAGCTGATGATCAGAGATCCTAAAAGCTGTAGTAGAACAGCAGATGGGGACTCAAGTGGGGAACCTCAGCTTCAGACCCTAGCGGTTTTAGTCAACTATAAAGGAAATAAAAGAAGTGAATCAAAAAATGTTTTGGAGGGTTCTCTCTTAAACAAGCAAACAAAGCAACCACCTAAAACCTTCTCCTTGTATGTGATTGAATACTGAAGTTAAAAATAAAAGATGCTTACCAAACAAGACATGGAACTGCCTTAGTGCACGGAAAGTGTCATGCAAACCCATCTACCCTGAAACAGAATATTACAATTATGATTACATTCAACTGCAAATCACAAACATCAATTATTAAAATGCAACCCTTTCCTTAATCTTTCAGAAAAGTTTCCCCACAATAGAGCCAATAGAAGTGAGTGAGCTGTCCCCTCAGAATATGAAGATGGAAACAGAAAAGAATGTAGACCAAGGTGTAACAGGACAAAGAGAAAAGTTAAGTGCTAAAGGAGAGAAGGAGGAGGAGCCAAGTGGGAGAAAAAGGGAGACTGAGATCTGTTTGGTTGAGGAAGGAAAAGGAGGAAAAGGGGAGGAGCAGTTAATGTCAGTCTGGGAGGAAGAAGGTGAAGAGAGTGGAAGTGGGAGACAAGAGTTTAGAGTCCCGGTAAAGTCAGGATGGAATAAAGATGGGGAAAAACGAGAAAGAAAGGAGAATAAAGGCGTGTACGATAAAATGCGGGTGTTGCTGGAGGACTTTCCAAATTTGAAAGTGGGAGGACTCTTGCCAGATCCAAAAAGAACGGAGGTGAGCGATGCGATACCAGACCACCTAGAATGGATGGTGGTGGTCTTCCCTCGAGGACAAGGTCCCTCGAAGAGGGTGATCAGACCGGAATCTATCCATACCAGTCCTTGTCCAGAGGGAGATTGGGCGCGCCACCCTTGTTGTGGGACTATATGTGCAGTCAAGAGTGCTCCTTTGAGGAAACCCAGCGACCGGGAATTTCATGTCCAGCTTGCTTCAGGGCATGTTCAGCTACTGCCAATTTTTCCAGTTGTTTTAGTCTGCAGTGTCTCTCATGTTCTTTGATTCTGGTGTGGATGTTGTGTTTTGTGGTCCCAATATATACCCAGCCACAACTGCAAGGTATCCGGTATACTTCTGCAGTGGTGAGGGGGTCCTTTTTGTTCTTTGCTGACCGTAACATCTGTTGTATTCTTGTAGTGGGCCTGAATACTGTTTGTAGGTTGTGTTTTTTCAAAAGTTTCCCCATGTGGTCCGTGATCCCTTTGATGTATGGCAGAAATACTTTATTTGTGGGTGGCTGTTTTTCTTCTTCAGTTCGGTGTTGTTTTCTCGGTTTGATGGCTCTTGTGATTTCATTCTTGGAACAGCCATTTGCCTGCAGGGCCCAATTCAGATGGTTGAGTTCGGTGTTTGGAAAAAACCTAGATAATCTGTCTCATCCACGTACACTTGGAACTGAGAAGCCAAGACCCACTCCAGCATCTTGCCCAAAAACAGAACATTAAAGACTGGCTGGTGATTATCCAGTATCATGGGATCCAATGAGGGCTTTTTCAACAATGGTCTTATTATGGCCTCCTTGAAACATGCTGGGCTCCTACCCTGCTGCAAGGAGGCATTCACCACTGCTCCCACCTACTCGGCCATTCCCCCTCTGGCAGCTTTTATAATCCAGGAAAGGCAAGAGTCCAACAGACATGTGGTACCCATCACCTTTCCGAAGGTCCTGTCCACATCATCAGGCTGCAGAAACTGAAACTTATCCATTAACATAGGACAAGTAGCCACATACAGTGGTGCCTCGCTAGACGATTGCCTCGCAGGACGAGGAAATCGCTAGACGATGGCTTTTTGCGATCGCTAATGCGATCGGAAAACGATGTTTCCGTATGGGCGATTTTCGCTAGACGACGAGGTTTCCCCACTGGAATGCATTGACTAGCGGTCAATAGCTGTCAGTGCATTCCAACGGGGACCCGCGCTCACTAGACGAGGTTTCCCTATGGACGATCTTCGCAAGACGATGACTTTTCCCTTGGAACACATTGAAGAGATTTCAATGCATTCCAATGGGGAAACGTGCTTCGCTAGACGATGTTTTCGCAAGACAGCGATTTCCGCGGAACGGATTAACATCGTCTAGCGAGGCACCACTGTAGTTACATTCACAGGACGTGTATCAATTACAGCATCCAAGTCAGAGTGCATCTGGGCAATTTGGCCAGTAAAATGCCAGGCAAATTCCTCACTGTCAGCTACAATGTGGTCTGCATTCTGCTTCTGAGGGCCAGTATGTAATAGGTGCTTGACCACTCGAAAGAGCTCTACTGGACTCTGTGCCTGGAAATGGCAGAGATGGCAGAGAAGAATGACTTTACCGCCCCCGCTGCCACAGAGCAGGCCTTCCAATGGGCCCCAGCCCATGTTCGGTCGGATTCACTCTGAGTTTTCTGCCACTGCTGCTCTAATCTTCATTCCACTCATTTCATCACCACCAGCTCCCCAGTAAACCAGGGAGCAAGTTTGGCTTAGGAGCGATTGTGTCAACAGCCCTGGCCATTTCTCCATTCCAGATATCAACTGAGGCTTCAACAAAATCATCGGCTGAAGCAACAGGAAAATCCCCAAGAGGCAGCAAGAAACGACTGGGATCCATCAGCCTCCTGTGATGGACCATTAATTGGTCTCCCACCTTGCAGACCCTCTGAGTTTCAGTGAATCTAAACCCCACCAAATAATGGTGAGTCTAAACTCCACCGCAAATTCTCTGTTCCTCATTTTTCCAGTCTTATGTTCATTCTCAGCTACTGTGCCTCAGGCAAGCTACATGGTTCCAGAGCAGCCCCAGAAGAAGGGAATGGTAAAACCCTTCTGTCTACTCTATACCTAGAAAACCCTGGAAAGCATCGCCATAAGTCAGAATCCACTTGATGGCATGTATTTATTATTAGGTCCATTCTGCCCTGTTTTTGCCTCAGTCTGAGAAATATTAAAAGTCGGCGTGAACATTCAGACACTTTTGGTACATTTTTGCAAATCACTTTCCCTAAAAACAATGTGTTCCCATACATTGATATCGTTTACATTTTCAGGGATTGTGCTTTCAAGCACTGCACTGCAAAATGCAGAGAAATATTACAGAATAATTGCTTTTTTTTTGCTTCAGTATGTGCAAATCAGGAAAGTTTGTGTTAAATGAGAATGGAACAAAGTGCTCCTGGAAAACTATGGATGCAGCCCTCAGAGTCTAGGGCAGGTTAAGAAGTACAGTATCTCTTTCCCTCCCCTCCACCAGGAAGGTGGCTCTCTGGAGCTCTCCTGTCAACGGAGGGCAGGACACTCACTGTAGCAGGACTGCTTCCAAACTCCCCAAGTTTTACACCCGCCTACATGCATGCACGCCCGCCCTGGTTTCCATGCAGAGCACAGATTCTTCCTGCCTTTCACCCAAACCTCTCCATACGTACCTGGAAGTAAGTCCCAATGAACTCAATGGGGCTTACTTCTGAGTAGACCTGCCTGGCCTTACGAGGGTGGGTCAGCCAGCCCAGCAACCGTCCTGGCGCCCCTGCCCTTTTCTCGCACCCGCCTCTCACCCCAGCTGGGTGGGCTGCCAGGGGAGGGCGGCCGAGAGTGGTGGGGCCGGCGCCCCTCAGGCCGCCACGGAGCCCACAAGAAGAAGGCGCGTCGGGAGAAAAATGGAAAACGGGGGCGGGGGGGGGGGGCTGTCGTCGTCGTCTTTCCCCCACGGCCGTCCGCCGGCGCCCTTCCGAAACTCACGGCTTGGCTCAACCACCCCGAAGCGCCTCAAACTTCAAGCACCGCCCCCGATAAAGCAAGCGAGGGAGGAGTCCAGACCCCCTGGAGAGGGGGGAGAAGAGGACTGCCCGCGGAAGGACTACGAGCCCCATGATGCCACGCGGCCATGCTTGGCTCAGCTGAGATTTTTTTTTTAATTTGGAAGGGGGAAGTAGGAGTGAGGGGGGGGAAAGACTCGTCCTTTCCCCGTGGCATGATGGGAATGGTAGTTTCCAAAACAACAAACAAAACCTCCTGTTGAGAGAGAGAGAGAGAGAGAGCGCCGATCTCCGGCTCGCTTCGGCCGCCATCTTGTGGCCTCGCTGCCAGGCCGTCTCCGCCTCCCCTTCACCCCCGCCCTGTTCTCGCACGCGCCTTCGTCCTAGCCGGTGCTGCGAAAGAGGGAGCGGGAGGAAGGCGGCTGTTGCAGTGAGCAGCCCGGGCCTTGAGACCGGGGGGACGGGCTGGGACGTGCCCGGCGTGCCAAAGAGCCTGACCGCGGCGCCGGTAAGGAGCGAGCGAGCGGCGGGAGACACCGTGCGGCAGCTGCTCCTCGCCTTCTGCTTAGCGCATCCCTCCTTCTTCTCCTTTGCCCCCTTTCGGGTCCTTCGCTGCCTGTCCGGTCGTCTCTTCCTCCGACCCGAGGCTGTGCACGCTCTCCTCGGGCGTAAGGGCCAGGCACCCAATGGGACGCCGTCCCTGAAAAGGCTGCCTCGGATGGCAGCCTCACCTGTTGCCCCGCATCCCCGCGGGTGCTCTTACGCCGCTTCTACCCCCGATTTGCCCCGTTTCCCTCCGTTCTTGGGGTCTCACCTGAACACTTGCATCGCGGGAATAGATGCTCGCCCTTCTCCTTTTTTTTTTTCCCCCGCCCCCTGGAAAGAGAAATTCCATCAATTAAGGGGGGAAAGAAGACCACAGAAAACCAAGGCAAAACATGTGCTTTAATACTGATTTTAGTTACCGTTTGTGCGTGTGTGTGTACGTACACACGCGCACTCAAACACACTTGTTTAATTCTTTTTAAATATTCGTATACTTACTGTTTTTAGCTTTCAAATACTGTTTTAATGATGTAAGCTACCTTGGGTCCTTTTGTGGAGAAAGGCAGGATTGAAATATTTTAAATAAATAATATATTTTTTAAAAAAAACCAAACAAAACAAATCCAGTTTGAAGGAAGGATGTGCAACACTTGTTTTCCTGCAGAACTGGGGTTCCCCCACTGGCGCAAGAGGTACTTCTGCTTACATGCAGGAGGCACAGAGCAGCCTTGGATGATGTTTCTTCCCTTCCCCCTTGTCTGAGAAGACTTGCTTGGTCAAGTCGCTGATTAGCCGGTTCAAGTCACTCATCATCAACACCACTAGGGAAAGAATCGCCTCTTTCTCTTTTCTGGGTGACATCAGTGGAATCTGTAGTCAAGTGATGATACATCATTGTGTGTGTGACCATGTCTGTGGCCTCTTGGAGCAAACAGGCAGGAAAAGTATCCATGTGTGTTCAGGTCTTGACTTATTTTGGGATAAATATATCTAATTTTGTTTGAACGTTGTGGCATCTAACAAATAAATGGGGTCAGAAGCCTATGCTTCTGGAACAGTCAAATGGATCAGGGCTCCTGAAAAGTAATTAAGGATTACATATATTGATGCTCTTTGCCTTTGTTCAGCTTTATTACTTCAGTCATGCAACTGATTCTGAATGGGTTTTGCTCAGTACATTGGGGTGCATGGCAATGACTGGTCAATCATTTTAACTTTTGAACTATTGCGTGTCTGTAGTTCTGCACGTCAAGTGTGGCATGGCTCTCTTTATGCATCTTCCAGCAGTGCAACTGCCCTGCCATATTTCTGTCCCCATGATTGATGTATCCGGCTATTCAGAAGGCCAACAAATATTAGAAGTTACCATGGGCTTGAGTGTGTGTGGCTTGAGTCCAGCTTCTAAATTTGCCTCATGACAAAACCTGTCTTTGGCATATGCTGTTCTTTATTAAGAGGTTTTGTTTGATGGGTTTTCCTTTTAAATTAGTGCTGTATAGTAACAGTAAAAGAAAAATGTAGTGGTCGTCATATTTCTCACCAGTATCCTCAAAAAGAAGAACTATACTCATAATGGCTAAAATATAATCCTTAAAATGTAGTTTTACTTTATTTTTAAAATGTGTGGTGACAAAGAAACTGAGGACATCAAAATACCAATTAAGGGTTCAGCTATCTCATAGATTGCTATAATTTGGAATATGCAAAGACAACCTCTTTATTTCTGTTAAGACTGATCACTTAATATCTTGCTTTCCTTTAAATTTCACACCCAGATTGTCCTTTCAGTTGAAATTGATCTGGAAATTCCTCATAATGGCTTATGGCAATCTTCCCCCAGCCAGGTGATCTCCCAGTGTTTTGGATGACAAATGCTATCATTCCTGAATGCTTTCTGGGGGCTAATGAGAATTGTGATCCAAAACATAATCTAATCTGGAGGTCACTGAGGACTATCCCAACCTTGGGCTCACTTTTTGCTGCATGGTGGCTGTGAATATATGGACTGAGAGAGGTTTGGATCTCTGCTTATCACCACCTCTTTCCCTTTTTGTGGCTTTTCTTCCAGCTGATCTTAGCCAGCACAGTAGCTGTGTCAACAGGAGAGGGCTTCTGCCTGTTCCAGACCCACTGTAGTTGGCATTTCATTGGGTTTAAATTGCACTGTTTAACCTTCTTGAGATCAGGCAATAGCTGCCTTCAAAAGAAAAAAGAATTTTTGTTTTGTTTTCTTAGAAAAACTTGTAGTGTTGCATGTGTCAGCAGGTGATATTAATACCAGTTTGAAACAAAATGATAAAACCCCAAAACCAAAGTAGATGGTATAAAATTAGCATTAGTGCTTCAGGCTAGTGAATTTTCAAGGGCTAAGTGTAGGATTGGTTAGGGATCTGAACAGAATAGTTGTAGTTTCGAAGAATAGTTTCAATTATAAATATGTCCAAATTATTTCATACTTACTAAATGGCATGTAGAAAGTTACTGATATACTGGAGAATTATTTTAAATCCTTTTGGAAAGCAGAGCATTCAGTATTTGAAACAGAAGTTTCATATTTGACGTATAATATACTTATTAAATGCTGTCCTTTTTAAAGAAGAGTTATTTTGTAGCAGTTTGAATACTTTTGATAATCTTTTATCTGTGGTCCACTAAAGTGTGGATCCTTTTTCAGTTATAAAGTGGGCACTTGTTGTGTGGTCTAGGGTCAGTCTGCTTCATGCAGTCTACTTCATGCTGTTAGGATAAAAGCAGCAGGGATAGGTCCCCTATACATTTATCACCGTGAACTCCATGGTGTAAAAGTATAATGTAAATATAAGACTAGCCCCATCTCTGCTGTCATTCTGCAAGCAGGCAAAGATGTTTCTCTTCAAGCAAGCTTTCTGTCAGTGACTGCCTGCCTCAGTGGGGGTTTTTTAAGTGGATTGTTATGCATTACTGCTTTGACTGTATTTTTTAGTATTGGTTGTGTTTACCATTTCTCAGAATGGTATTTGTTCCTTTTTAATATTTATATACTCATTGTTTTTAGCTTTAAATAGTCAGTTATGGAAGCGGCCTTGGGGCCTTTTTAAGGAGAAAGGCGGGGTAAAAATATCTTAAATAAATAATATAAATCCATATCAGTATCATTCTAAATTTTCGAGACAACGTGGAAGTGTATTAAGACTACCTTATCTTTGGGATAAATATATTCCAGTCTGCAATTTTTAATTGAAGTGCTGGTTTTTTATAATGATTTTCTAGTACCTGTGAGCCTTATCTCCTCTGACAGGTGATCAGTAGGTGATATTATCTGTTCCAGAGTTTTTGATATCTGTTGAATGAAGTGTTGAAATGGTAGTGTTTGTTTCCTTGTCTATTTAAAGCTGGAGAGTTTGCTCTTATACTGCTATTTTGAAAAGATACGTTTTGGCAGTGAGTAAAATTAGTACAGCACAGTACAGTACAGAGAGCCTGAAAATAGCAGTGGCACATTCCATGTAGCAAATATTTACTGTGATAAAATTGACTGAAATCCTGTTGCTTAGCATTGTGAGTCACAACTAACGTAGGCTTATGGGGATTTGGTAAGTCAGCTCTTGTATAAGTTCCATTGAACCAATGGACGTACTGTAGTTATGACTTACTACACTAAGCAACAGGATTTCAGCAATTGATTCATTGTCCCAGAATTACATATTACAATATATATGGCTTATTATATGCTGTTACAATAATCTCATGCAAATTTACTCTGAAATAAGTCCCACTTGTAGGACTTGCTTTCCAAAAAGCTAGTTTTAAGATTGTAGTTTAAATACGGTTTTATGAATGTCCGAATCCTATCTCAGTCTGAAAATTGCTCCTGTGTGTAGTTTCACAATGACTGATGCTAAAGCCGATATCTCTGTAAATTAGCTGAGTAAAACAATCAAAAATTGTTTTAAATGGAGAGAGAGAGAGAGAGAGTCAAAGTTTATGCAGCAGGAACCCTAGGGTTTCATATTAATTACATTAATAATGTATAGTTAAATATAGTGTTGAGGTGGCATTTTAAAGATCTGTGCATCTCTCCTTATATTCTTAATGCACTCCATCAGTTCTGTGAAGTTTAATAAAATTGGCATGTTTCAACTTGAATTTGCCTTTGAAGATAGTGTCTCTTTTTATACTTCTGTAAAAATGCTTGCAAGAGTTAGCAAATTTAGATACCATGAACAATGGTATCCCAGTGTCTGGGATGCATATGGGAAGCACCCCTTGGTGATTCCATGTAATGCTTACATGACTCTTTCTAGAAAGTGCTACTCAGATGTCATCGCTTATCCTTTTGGTGATCCTGCTTTGGAAGCTCCACAGGGTCCTGTTTTCTCTACCATACCTTTGTGTGAAACTTGGAGAGGCCATCTGAATGTCACCCAACTTTATCTCTCATTTCCATCAGATACAGGGGCAATTGTAACACTTCTGAACTATTGCTTGGGTGTGGTGAGGAACCAGTTTGAATGAGGGAAAGCCAACAGAATCCTGGCAAGACAGAGATATTATTTATTAGTGGCTACTTAGATATGTGGTGCTTAGTATGTTCTAAATGAAGTCCCATTTTCCTTGAAAGATTGGGTCAGAAGTCTGGGATTACTTAACGATCTAGCAAAGTTGTTAGAGCTTCAAGTGGCGTCTGTGGTATGCAGCCTCTTTGATCACATTCTGCTGGTACATGGGCTCTAACCTTAGTTAGAAAAGCTGGCTAAGCTACAATTATCCGTACTGTGGTATCTATCTGTATGGACCATTCTAACACGTTGTATGTGGAACTGCCTTTAAAACTGTTTAGAAACTGCAGTTGTTGGAAAGCACGGGATCAGTTGATTGTTAACATAATCTGAATTGTTTGACGACACTATGGCAGGATTTTTGTCAGCTGTGTGGGCTGCCAGTTTATTTGGGGGGCCCAATTTAAAGTGCTGGCTTTAAGCTTTAAAGGCTCTCCCCCACCATTATTTAATACTTCTTTAATCTGAAAGCAGAGATCCCACTCCTGGAAGTCTCATAGTTTATTATAATCAAGAATTTGAATTTGCCATGACTAGAATTGGATTTCTAGTCATCTCCACTGCTGAAAATCATAGGTGCACAAGAGTAGCAGAGGGTTGGGAGTGAAGTCTGTGGTGAGTCCAGAGTGAAAATGGCTGCTGTACCTGAAAAACATGCCCACCTCTGCTTTAAATGTTAAACAGCTTTGAAGCTCTATACATTTTTGAGATAGGATTGCTTGGACCTCCTTTTCCCATATTTTAAGATCTTGGTTGTAGCACTCCAGTTATGGGACAGTCTTTCTCAAGCAGTTCACCTGGCACAATGCTTATGGTCTTTTTTTTTTTTTTTTTTTTTTTTTTTTTTTGCTGCCAGGGGAAGCCCTTTCAGGCCTCTAAAATAATTAATGTAGCCTGGGCCTGCTGCCCCGGGTGGGGGGCGTGAAGCAGTTCGAAGCAGGGCGTGAAACTAGGAGATGCATTATCATCCTTCACATTAATTTTCTTTCTTTTTTGTGTTTCTTCATTTAATGGTACCTTGTATTAACTTTCTTAGTCAAGAAAAACTAGTTGTGTTTATTTCTTTATTTTTTGGTTATGACTTGAGTTTTTTTGTTACATGGGTTCGATGATGTTAAAATAGTGAAGAGATGTCAGAAATCAAAAGCAAACATGATGCTGAAAAATTTGGCAAGTGATGATATATGGGGGAGGACAGGACAGAAAGTGTTGAACCTTTACAGTGGGTTCCTTATAATTAAGCTGTGGACTTTTTCCACCAACATCCTCTCCTGGTATTGCTGATACTTCATTAATGGAGCTGATGAAAAACAAATACAGAATGGTTTACACCATGGAAATTAAGGAGAGAAAGACCAAAAAACCTAAACAAATGCCACCATAAAAGATTGTTCACAAATTACCTCCTGTACTAATCACCCCTACTGTGTGTCTCTTGTGATAAGTGTATTACTGTATTCTGCTGATTTGTATAAGCTATTTCAAAACCAGACTACTTCATGATGCGGGGGTGTGTGTGTGTCATAAGTAAATATTCCACCAAGAAGAAATCCTGTGTGGCTCAAAAATTTAATACATGCTAGAGTGTAGTCTGCCATTGCTTCAAAATACCATATATTGTTTAAAGGGGAAAATGTATGGTTTTATATGGTAATTTTTTTATACTGAAAATAATGCTCATGATGGTGATAAAGATTAGCAATAGTTTTCTGTTTTGTCACAAATCAAAATATTCAAAAGTAATATTTGGAAAACAACAGAAGGGATAGTTAAGGCAGCTTTTCAGCACGTTAGTACTAAAAATGTCAGAGGCACCCATAGATTTATCACAACAGCTGCTTAATTGAGTGTGATGGCAGGAAGACCAGACAGTTGCATGGCTGCGAACAACATTGTGCTAGATTTCTGTGTTTTCTAATTTTATAGGCAGAAATAGAACAAAATAAATAATAACAAAATTAAATTGTTTGTAATACTCTTTAAGGCACTGGTCTTTGAATTTTCATGTCTAATTGAGATAGATTTCAAGAAAGCTTGTATACGTATCTCTTCACAGTACATTTAGGTGCTTTCAGAGTATTCTTTTATACAAACACATTTTATCATGTATTGCAGCTTTGCTAAGTGGGTTGTTTCTGTTATTTTCCCCACCTAGTATTTCCTCCATGGTACTTCCAAGTACATCCTGTACCATTTTCTTTACAAATCAAACAGTATGGATGATGTTGTACAAAATGACATGTGAAAATATATTAGTCTTGAAGGTGCTGCTGGTGACCTCATCTTTGTTTGTTTGGCTTGTCTTCTAAAATAACTGTCTCACCATCTACCCAAAATAAACCTGCCATGTTTAAAAACATTATTTGAAAATATAAATAGTAACCTAGAAAAATTATGTGCTTGTGGATATTCTACTAATGATGTACTGGGATTGTCAATATATGTAATATTGGTAATGCATATACAGTGATAGTAAGGAAAAGTAAACAGTGTTGCTACCCTTTACATAGTGTTGAGGGATAGCAGTGGGTTAGCTGGGTTTTCCTTGGAATTTTGAAGAGAAAAATGACGGTCCAGTGTAGCTATTGTATGTCAACGTCTGAGTAAAAGCAGCTGGAATGGAGTATGTTCAGATAGTGGGGGAAAGGAGGTCAATCAGTGATTAGAAGCTTGATAGCTGTTATTATCCACACAAAGGTTTTCCAGCTATGGTTTTAGGATGTTCATATTATAGCAAATATGGCTTAAATAAAATCTAATAGTGTTATCTCTGCACCAGTCCTCAGAGCTGCTGGAACTGGTTTCAGAGAGTTTTCTACACTTCTGAAGGAGCATTTAGAGATAACGGTGGTCTGTAGTGGGAATGTGGGATCTCCCCCTCACAGTTTCCCTGAATTCTGCAGTTCTTTCAGCAGTAGTTCAGTGTTGGATCCTGCCCTGTATAACTGTAATTCATGGCATAGATCAGCAGCTGGTGCTGTTGACATATTTGCATTCAGTTCTTTCTCCAGTGGTTTACCTTTGGTCTTTGCCATGCTGAGCCCTAGTATGTGAGGATTGTTTCTTCCATACTTGTTTGATTTCTGATTTTGTGATGTGCTCATTTCATAGCCCTCTAGCTTTCTGAATTGTTCCACACATTATAAAATAAGATCAGTTACTCATTATATTGTTCTTAGGAAGTTAATAGCAAGATAAGGTATGAACTCTTGCCATGTACTCTTATCATAGGCCTTAACAGCAATATTCTCCCTCATTCTTTTTGTACATGTTCTTGCTGCTCATAACTAATGGGTGGAAAGGGAAGTTTCGCATCTAAAGGCTGTACTGTGCTTTCTGTAAATTTGACCAGTACCACCTTGATGTTGTGCATGGGACTTGCCAACCTGGACCAGTCTGTGCCAAAATCATGTTTTTCTACGTAAGCCTCTTCACTTATGAAAGAAGACTTTGTCCAGAAGATGCAGTGAAAGGATCTCTGTGTGAGATGCTATACATGTAGACTACCTATAACAAATCTATCTGCCTGTCATTTCTAGATTCATTGCATTATCTAGTGGCACCTTTCTAGATTCCTGACTCCAAATACACCCATAGTAGAAATTGAAAAGCCAGTGAGCTGATTTTTAAATGTTTCCATTGTATTCCATCTATGCTTGCACATGTAACTGAAAGCATCCTTGTGGGCAACTGATTGAAAAGACATATTTTGATTTGAGCAAGGGATAAAAAGCCAGTATTGATTGGCTTTACCCATAGATTTGCTCCCGTGCCTGCAGAAGCAGCGGAAGCAGTGTGAATAGCAACTGAGGTTTTGGCACAGTGTTTCACGTCCACACATTTCAGCTTTGTATTCTTATGTGTCTGTGTTGTGGCTTTCTCGCGGAAGTCAGCTTCTGAAGTGGAGAATGGCAAATAAAGTATCAGGCTGTTGGGAGTGGGTGGGGGAAGGGATGAAAGAGCTCTTTGGCTTTTCAGGAGTAGGGTATCTGGATCCAAAATTAAGCTTCTGTTCTTAGTAACATTGTAAAAAGTAGAAATAAATAAAAAAATAAAGCAAAAAATCAGTGGTAGAGCTTTAAAATTTTGTTGCCATTCATATTTTTGAGTCTTGGTGAGTGTTAAGATGAACATACAATCAAATCAAAATGCATGGTTATATGAATTTAAGAAGCTGCAAACGATTACTTTGCACCATAGTATACATACAGTGTATAGTAATGTTTCAAAGGATTTTTCCCTTGTTATTTCTTTTTTTTCTGGAGCTGACAAGCTTTCTTGTGTCTGAATAAAAGATAGAGAAACCTGAGTATGTATAAATAATTATGACTTCCATAAAACATTGAAATAAGAGTCTGTAGTCTTTAAAAATCATTTTATGTGGAACAGGGACTTTCTTGCCTAATTTAAATAATCATTTGTGAAAGCAGGAAACTATTTTCTTTGTTTTTCTAATGCAATTTTAAAATCCTTTAGTTTAAATTTTATAAAAAGCAGATTACAAGACAATGAGAAATAAATGCAGCGTTATATTGTCCTGCAGTGAGTTCACCGAATACATGTGTTGTATTAAGTGGCCAACAGGTTTAACTTAGTATAAATTATCTTTTAATAATTACAGCTTAGTCAGTGGGAAAAGTAATTAACATAACCTTTAGGATATTTAATTGTCTCAAACTCGCAAGCAATCCTTGCACTTGACCTCTAGGGTCTGAGAGAAATTTAATCAGCAAAAACAGAGCTCCTTTTAATGTAAAAAAAAAAAAAAAGGTTTGGTGCGGTGCTAGCTGTGCAGTAGTTGACATGGCTAAATGTAGGGAGGAAACCTACTTACTGACTTTCATAAAATTTTCTGGAGGTATAGTTTTAAAGTTATCCTTTTCCTCAATGGAGACAGCATGCACTAAGAAAGCATGTACAAACAGTGCACTGCAAGAACTTGCTTTGTTAGAGTTCATCTACTTGGTAATGAAAAAAAGGCAGATTGACTCATCAAAATTAATGTAAACATAAAACACAAAAAGTAAAATGGAATTTACAACAAATATTAAACCATAGTATATCAACAGCATCTTTAAAACAAAGACCCCCTCCTCCCAAAAAATTGGGGGGGGGGGAAACCTCTGTCCTAAAAGCAAAACAGACTCCCAGGAAATACAGACTACAACAGAAGCTTTTGCTCCTGGATAGTCACCCAAAGGCAATCACCTGGAAGCAGCAGCTCCAGGCAGGGTTGTGGGTAGCCCTGAGATATAAAAGAACTCGCCCGTCAAGAATACTTCTCCCAGCAGTCTTTGTGCTTTGTAGCAAATATATGCTGTTTGAGAAAATATTGACTGCCTGGTCTGTTTACATTATATCTTGGGAAGCACACTTTTCCTTGACTGAAATGCCGTTGCACAGCTATACAGGCAGAAAGCAAATGTCATAATGTTCACCTGTTTCCCGCTGACAATTAAAGAGTTGCAGGTTGCTATTTGTGATGGGCTGTGTTTGGGAATTGCAGCAGGGACTCGTTAATTTCTGGCTGGAAGAAAGTGGATGTTATGTCATTTGCCTTCTGCCCGTGTTAGAAAGCAAAAAGATTTCAACCAATCATGAGACTTTTAGTCTGGACAGAGAAGGAAAATGAGCAATTGAAAATGTCATCATAGATTAGTGGAGGAAAGGCAGTGAAAAGTTACCCAAGGAAATTGAAGCAGGTGTACATTTATTTTTTCTGAATTCTTCAAAGTTCAATCAAAATTAAACACACACCCTTCCTTATGCATAACTTGCATGTAAATCTCTTCTTACTGTACGTTTAATCTTGTCATTTCAAAAACTAAAATCCAATGTATAATAACGCTTAGGTGAGTCTAATAATGATTTCTCATTACTTGGTGGTTGCTATCAAGAATGTTCTAATTAATGGACCATCCTGCTCTTGTCTTTTTATGTCATTTCATTTTAGTGTCTTGTGTATGCTACTGTCTGAAACGGAATTTTAACTGTTGTTTGTTTTGTATTTCTTTCAAGGTAATGGCTGATTCTGGTAAGACCCTAATATGAGAAGTCGTAATATCTGATGAGGTGCAAACTTCAAATGTATCATCTTTGACCTTGAATTATCATCCACTCACCATATATGGAAAACATGCTAGTAATATCAGGGTAGAAATTAATAGTAATTTCTTAATCTCATCTTAAACCAAAACTATGTTTCAACCAAAACGAAAAAGAGCAACACGTGATGAATGAAGGTTGTGGTTTCGAAGTAACTGATCTGTGAAGTAAACCTCATGAATTTCAACCACAGAGATCCAGAGAGCGTCACTGGTAAGTTGAAAAACCAGTTATGAGGTGCTAGTTGTAGCTTTGGCAAACCTTTATTATAATACAGTGGTTCCCAACCTTGGACACCAGATGTTATCAGACTACAATTCCCAGAAGCCTTCACTAGCTGTGCTACCGTATTTCCCCAAAAATAAGACAGGGTCTTATATTAATTTTTGCTCCAAAAAACGCATTAGGGCTTATTTTCAGGGGATGTTTTATTTTTTTTCAAGTACAACAATCTACATTTATTCAAATACAGTCATGTCATCTTCTTCTGGTTGCTGCACAATGGTGGAGGGCAGGGTTTCACTTAACTGGGGCTTATTTTGGGGGTAGGGCTTATATTACGAGCATCCTGAAAAATCACACTAGGGCTTATTTTCAGGTTAGGTCTTATTTTTGGGGAAACAGGGTAGGAGTATTTCTGGGAGTTGCAATCTGATAACATCTGGGGACCCAAGGTTGGGAACCACTGGTATAGTACAAATAAAACTTTTCAAGGCTGCAGTCTTCCATAGTTTTTAAAAAAGATTTTAGATTAAATTCTCATGGAGCCTTAAAGTGAGGCCTCCTATAGATAACAGAGTATTCCAAGCATCCTCAATGAAATATAAACTGAAAGAAGAATATGTGCACAACTGACTGGAGAGGCCATACTAAAATCAGTGCAGAAGAAGAGTTTCTTGCAAATAGGGATTGTGTGTGAGGCACCATCCCTCTGCTCCAATCTATGTGTATGAGGTTGAGGATCAGAAAGGTGTGCTTACTTTTAGAAGCTCATTTCATATTTTGAAACTGTTAGGATAGTTTGAGTTGAAAAGTGGGATAAATATTTATTTAGCCTGGGCCAAGATGCAGACCAGTTATTATAAATGTTCAGATATAGTTGCTCTCCCTTTAGAATATGTTTGAAAGATTGATGATGCAAAGAAATGTGTTTCTTAGTTTACAACAGTGGTTCCAAGCCTTGAGTCCCCAAGTGTTCTTGGGCTACAACTCCCAGAAATCCTGGCCAGCACAGCTAGTGGTAAAGACTTCTGGGTATTTTAGTCCAAGAATGTCTGGGGAACCAAGGTTGGGAACCACTAGATAGCATCAACGTTTAATGTAGCTGTCTCAACTTTTCTCTAATTAAATAGTTCCTCTAGTCTTATCTACAGCTGTGATTAAAAAATCATGTACAGAAGCATTCTGACATTTTATTTTGTTAATAATCCATTTTACTTGATATTCTATCATTAGAATATAACTACATAGAGAGCAACTTGAATAGTTTATTCCCGATAGGACAGCTAGGAGTAAATCCAACTTTTAGTTCCAATTAGAAAAGAACTAACTGACTCAGTAGGCATACTAAGAGTTGATGTAACAAATCCCATTTATTCAGAGTGTATGCTCTAGTTGCGACTAACAGTTGAATTTAGTCCTTGATTTCCTATTGTTCAGGTTTAATATTGTGCTATGTCTCACCAAGCTTGATTTAAATCTGTATAAATAACCTTCCATGATTGATTGTATTGTCAAAGCTGATGAAATTCCACTATTTGGCTGAGGGAATCAATGGTTCTTTCAGCATTCATGTGCAAGTAGATTTATATCACAGTGCCTTCATTTATCTTCAGATGTTTGTCATAATGAAGACCTCCCTGAAATAGAGCTGGTGAGCATGCTAGAAGAACAACTGCCTCAATACAAGTTACGTGTCGATTCCTTATATTTGTCTGAAAATGATGATTGGATCCAGTCCCCAGGTTACCACAGCCATGTCTCTGAAAACTCTTCTCCGGACCATGCTGAGAATACCTTCCATTACATGAGTAAGTGTTTTTTCTGACAGCTAAGGACTCTATCCCTCCCACCTCATCACAATTTGTATAAAGCAACAGACTTCATACCATTCAGTTATTAAACAGATGGCTGTTACCCTGAGAACCGGAACATCAACTAAAAGATGTGATGTTGATGATTTGGTATCAGCTTACAAGGAGCATAAAACTCCGTTTTTGTTTGAGGAACCTTTGGTGTAAAATGCAAGAGGTGAAGCCTTTTGTTCCATGCTTGTAAAAATAAACTGCTGAAGAATTTTTGTAGCAGGCGGGTTGGAGCAGCTTTGAATATAAGCAGTGAAATAGCATGGTGTGTGGAAAACAGGTTGTGGTTTATACATGAGAGATTGCTCTTGAGTTACTTGGAAGACGCATAGAACAAACAAAGCCATATAATCTTTCGTGCAGCCACAGTCTACAGCACCATAGGAATGCAGATGCTGGTTAAATATTAGCTTATATAATTCTGTTATTCTCCTTTTTCTTTTGAGCATTGACCTTTGCACTGTAAAATTATGGGCAAATGAATTGTCAAGTGTGTTGTGGCTGTGTTTAGGTGTTTTCCTAGAACTGAATTTCTGAAAATTTGGAAACCAGTCTTGAAAATATTGAGTATTTTTGATGGAACCACAAAGGTTATTTAGTGCCCTGACCCACCCACCTGCAAGAAAGATGCATACCATCTGCTGTTATTGAGAAGGCTTTTTCTGGTTTTTCAGACCAAAAAAATGTGGATGCAAACAGATGCTTCCTCATTATTGGGATATTGTGTGATGAATTATCTGTCAGAATCAAACTGTGTTAGACCATGTATATCTATCTGAACTGGTCACATACAATGCTCAAATGTACACTTGTTTTTATACATTTAAAATAGTGGTAGTAAAAACAGTTCTTTTGTATAGTGCTAGCTGCTTTGGCTTTCCTAATTAGGTGATTTAAAGGTGGAAGCCTAACCCGTAGCTAATTCTGCAGTATACAGTTTCATAATAACTCATTAGAAATTTGTTTGATTTCAAGATAGAAAGATCACCTTCAGCTTGCAAATCTTAACTACCGTATTTTTCTGTGTATAAAATGACACTTTTTCCTAAAATAATTAGAGGAAAAATTGAGGGTCGTTTTATACATGGAAGGAGGCAGTCGCACGCACGCTCGGGCGCCTCTTGCTGCTGCCGCCGCTGCTGCCCAATTGCCTCTTCCAGAGCTCACGGCTTGTCCCCTCAGGTGGCCGAGGCAGCAGCAGCAGGAGGAGGCGGAGACAGAGGCGAAGGAGCAGTCACACGCGCTTGGGCGCCTCTTGCTGCTGCCTCCCCCGCCCACCCAATCACCACCTCCAGTGGGACTGATGGGGCTCAGCTCACATTACCGCCTTGTCCCCTCTGGTGGTGGAGGCAGCAGGAGGCAGAGGCAAACAAGCACTCGGGCGCCTCTTCCTGCTGCTGCCGCCGGATCACCTCCTCCAGCGATGGTCTCCTTAGGGCAGGGGACAAGGCGGCGACGTGAGCTGGAGGTGAGCCCTGGCAGTCGCACTGGAGGAGGTGATCGGGCGAGCAACGGAGACAGCAGCAGCAGGAGACGGAGGTGGAGGAGCAGTTGCCCATTAACTGCTCCTCCGCCTCCATCAAGGGTCAAAATTAGGGGGTTGTTTTATACATTGGGGGGTCGTATATACGGAAAAATATGGTAGTTTTGCATTGTGAAATAGACCATCTTTTCTTTGTCCTGATTATCGGTATCTTAAATGAGTACTGCATCCAGTCAGATTTAGCCAAAGGCCCACTTGAATGCATTATTTCTGCAGCATAGCCCCTTACTCTCATTTTTGAGATTATTAAGATTCAAGCAATGAAATTTTGAACCATTTTTCCTCTTGCTACTTCATACCAAAAATGTTTTAAGCATATTTGTAATACAAAAAATTGAATTCTTCAAGATCCAGGGCATAAAAATGCAACATACCTGATTATAGCAAGAGATCAAATACCTTGCAAAAAAGAACTAGGGATACATAACTTTTTTTCTTTGCTATTCTCTTCCCATGTCCAAAACATAAGCATTTTTTTTCTTCTGGACAACATTTGTGCATTAATATGCAGCCATGTAACAAGAAATAAGGAAACAGTTTTCTTGGGTTTAAAATATACAGATGCATCCATTTTGCCCTGGGTTCCAATTTGTGTTTTTATAATCCAGAATGCAGCCGCTCAGAACAATGTGTGTCTGCATCTATGGTCATACGGTAGTACAATAGTGCAGTATAGCTCCTCCTGTTTTCTGACGCTGAGGAATGTTTGTTTGCTAGACAACTGAGTATATACTAGAGAGTGCTTGTGCTGCGGCATGGCAGCATTGCCTGCTGCAGAACTCAAAAAATCCTGATCAAACACTGCTACACCTTGGGCATACTTCTTCTGAACTCCTTGTGTGTGAGCTGCCACTCAGACATGGCACTAGATAACAGAGAGGTGAATCAAAATGAAGAGCTGCTTATGGCTTTCACTCTACAAGGTATGTGGGCGCATACCAATCAGGATACATCTGTTGTATGTTGATGGATCTTTAAGAAATGTATGAGAGGAAGTAGTAACTGAAATCTTCTCTAGAGTTATAAGTAGTGGTTGGAGTTTTATTCCTCCTGATCTTTCTCAGTAGATTTTTGAGCTACAGATCAGGAAATTTCTAGTTCAAATCCAATCACTTTCATGAACTCATTAAGGGTTCAGGGTTCTGGTATGCAAGGGGCCCTTCTTAGAGCAGAATAAAAAATGGTGGTCAAGTCTACATAGTTAAAGCATGTATATTTTGCCTAGAAGCCAGAAAGTTACTCAGGAGACTTGTTTGTCACGGAAGGTGGGGTGGGATTTTGAACTTGTCTCACGTGGACCATCGCTATTCATGACATGCCTTGTAATGCTTTTGAAAAATAGGGATAATATTCCAGATCTAACATGAGGTTGTTGTGAGAATTACATGAAGGTAATGCATACAAGGTGCTTTGAAAACTTTAGGTAAATGCTAAGTGCTAAATAATCCCACTGGCCGAGAGTTCATACCACCAAGCAAAGTGACACCTTGGTATTGCCTCTCCTTTTAATATCTGCATGCTGTCCTCCCTGAAGAGGCTTTTGTCCCTTCACTGCAACTTTTAAGGAAAGTGAATTGTTTGGTTTCCTCTTTCTCTCCTCAAATAAACTGCAAGTCACCAAGATATAAGCAAATCCATAGAGAACTTTTGTAGCCAGTTTATTTATTATTCTCTGTGGTGCATAAGGTGTTGCTGCACAGTAGCTCAAATTATGCTCTAGCTACCTTGCAATCCTTGCATAATACCATGTCTTTTTCGATGTAAAGAAGACCAGCTCCTCCTACCTGCTCGTTATAAATAGAGAGGAGTGGAATAAATGTCCCTGCCCCTTCTTTTCTCTGTGCAGCTGAACAATATTGTGCAGCACAATTTCCTACCATTTCCTTTTTGGACTCTCATAGGCACGTTACTGAACAATGGATTGTCTTAAACATTCAAAACAGCAAGAAAAATCATGGCAAAAGCAGAAATGCAGCTTTTGCAACTCTTGTGCTTAAACATTTCCATCTGATTTTCTAATTCAGAATTTTTTAGAAGGGTAATCCTAGGCCATGATTCAATGGTGCTAATAATGCCTACAGAATCAAACCGTCTCAGGAATTCTACATTATCTTCTGTGAAAAGCCATCAGTTGCTGGACAACGTGGCTGTAGAGGATCATGCAGGGGTCCTCTTGAACAGGTGTGTGCAAGGACTTTCTACATCCTAACATATAGTTGCTATGCTCAAGTTGATTGGATCATTTGTCTGTTATATGCTCGCATTCTGTTGTGCAAGGACTAAGGCCGAGGTACTGAAAGCCGTTCCCCTTACATAGCACCCCTTTGCAGGTAAGGGCCATCTTCTCCTCTTGTAGGCAAATTCTCCTTTCTAGATCAGGGCTAGAGTGTTTGACCAGGCTGATAGGGAAATCCTTAGGCATGCAAGGCTGTGGTAGTTGAACCATCGATCCCCAGTTCTACATTTCATGACCATTGATTATTTCTTCTCTTCTGCTTTTTACTCTTATTCTTCTGTGCTAGCTCTTCCCCCTTCCTCCTTGGTTGGACCACACAAACACGCACAAGGTAATTCAAATGCCTTCCGTTCTCAACCTCATGGCAAGAAATAGTGGCAGCTGCTAGTTAATTTTTATCATAACTGCTAACCCTTGCTGGATTGTCATGCTTTACTAGTAAACTTACCTTACTGCTGGGTTCCATAAAAATGCCTGGAAACCAATGCCTGACACCCCACCCCACCCCACCCCTCTCCTCTCCATTTCGTCTTGCTCTCTGCTTCTGTCAAGCATTGCTCTTTTATGATTTCCACATATGTTTTCAGAAATGTGGGGGGAAAACCTTACTTGATATATGACATTTTAGCTTCTTTTTAGTCCATCTGCTAATTCTCACTATTTTTGTGTACGTTTAAGGAGTGTATGTTGTTCTGCACAAACCACACTAAGAAGTTGTTTTGGTTTTCAGTTCTTGGCACTGACAAACGAGAGCAAGTAACAAAAAACTGCAATGATACTGAAATAGTGACACATCTGTTGGCTGAGGTACAAATCTTTGCACTTACTTAATTCAGTTTTCATTCTGGAGTTGCTACATTTTTTGTTCCTTATTGTATTTTATGCTGCTTTTGCTTTTAGAGGTTTATATTTTATTCTGCACCTCAGTGGTCCAATTTATGCTTATTGCATGCTGCCCAGTGAACTTTGTTATGTAGCAACACACAAATGCTATAAATTAATAAATATCCTGTTTTAGTTGTAGTACAGTGAATTTACATGATCTCCTTTGATATTATAGCAAGGATGGATTCTCTGCTACCACAAATTAATACACTCACTGAAATTCTGTGCTGTCTAATTAAATTGGGAAGGACAAGAACTGATATTAAAATTAAGCAGATAATTAACACAGTAGTTTAAAGAGGAATGGTTCACATTTCTGAAAGGTACAAATAATTATTAAAGGAAGGATAGGCACGATCAGTGGTGTCATTAAACATGCAGGGTGTACCCAGTGAGTTTTATTACAATTTCCACCTGGGTTTGGAACCAAAACTAAATTGATCTCCTTGATGAGGGAAGGGACCTATAAGGCCATCGAGTCCAACCCCCTGCTCAATGCAGGAATCCAAATCAAAGCAGATCTGACAGATGGCTGTCCAATTTTCTCTTGAATGCCTCCAGCTCACCACCTCCAGAGGTAATTGTTTCCATTGTTGTACTGCTCTATTAGTTAAGAAGTTTTTCCTGATATTCAGCCTAAATCTGTCTTCCTGCAGCTTGAGCAATTCTTACATTTCCTGCTCACCAGGATGATCGAGAACAGATCCATTGCTAAGAGATTTACGGAGGGGGAAGTACATCTCTGTTTGTTTTCTTGGATATCTCAGCTGCTTTCAGTATGGTTGTCCACAATATCCTTTTGGACCCACTTGCCAGAGCCAGTGTTATGGCAGCTGTGGCTCTTTCTTGGAGGGACAAGTCCAGTGTGGAGAACGGTGGAAATACTATGCCACAACAGGACTGTTGGCTTTGAGGTTCCTGGCTCTCCCCCATGCTTTATAATACCAATCTGAAACCTCTTGGAGAAGTCATCCGGAAGTTTAGACCGACATGTTACCAGTTTGCAAAGGCATATAACACTTGTCTCTTCTTTCCATCTACTTAACAACTGGAAATCTTAAATGGGTGTTTGGAGGCAATTCTAGGATAAATGAGGACAAACTACCTGAAGCTTAATCCAGATGAGACAGATGTGCTCATAATTTAGAAGACTGCTAATCAGTATGTAGGTTTGCAGTTGGGTTTGGCCAGGGTTATGCTTCCTGTAAGGAATCAGGAATGAAATTTTAGTGTATTCCTGGACCCACTGTTATATTTGGAGGTGCAGGTATAATTATTTGCTCAGAGTGCATTTTAAGAGTGAGTAAACCAACTTTATATAGAGAAAGCAACTCTGGGTGTTTTTCTATAATGTAATCATACACACGCACACAAATACACACTAGTGACTTCCAGACTAGACTAATCTAATCCTTTCTACATAAGGCTGCCTTTAAAGATGATATGGAAGCTTGAAAAGTTTTGGTTTCATGTTCTAACTAAAGCCCAGAACTGGACAAATCTGGAGAAAGGTTATTTAAAGGACATGAGGTTGCCTACTCCTAATGCCAGTCTTAGAGACCATATACTCAGGCCCACTAATAAGGCTGATCAGCCTGCTAGGTGGAGAAGAAATACATTAAATAAATATTAAGTCCTAGGGCCTATTATGAAAATAAATAGAACCTTGCAGTATTTACTGCAGAACCAGACTGAGTGTTTTCAGGAAGACTAACAAGATTTGGTTTAGGGCAAGGTTAGGGAATGTTTAGCCCTCCAAATACATTTGGAGTCTATCTCTGACTCCCATCCCCATAGTTGGCTCACATTGGAGCAGTTTTGGAAGTGGTACCCATGTTAGTCTGTTTCAGTATATATCACAAAAAAGAAAAACCACACTCTTGTGGTGCCTTTAAGACTGACAGATTTATTTCAGTGTGAGCTTTCATGGATTACAGTCTGTTTCTTCAGACCCATAGAGTATAATGTTGAGACCACAGGTTTATATGTGCAAAGTACATGGTGTGGTGTTAGTCTCAAAGATGCCACAATAGTTCAGTTTTTGGTTTTGCTATGTATCTTGTGTTAAAGGTATACCTTGATTTTCAAAGCTTAAATTGGAGGATCTGCAAGTTGTTTATGTTAGGTATGTCTGCCATCTGAAATGCACAAGCATTTAAAAGAAATAGATGGAACATAACATCAGTTTGTGAAACTTTGCACTAAATGAACTTTTTGCACTGTGTTGTAGATGAAGGGTATGCATTTAATGTTTTAAATTAGGATTGGAATCGATTCTTCAGTGTCAGAAATATCCTCCATTTTTGATGTTTCTGTATAGAGAGATCGGGACCTAGAATTAGCAGCGCGAATTGGACAAGCCTTACTTAAACGGAACCACATCCTAACAGAGCAAAATGAAGCTCTCGAAGAACAACTGGCCCAAGCTTTTGATAAGGTGAGTGAGCAGAATTAAACTTAAAGCATTTTAAGTGATAGGAAGTGTCTGGTTTATGGTGTAAGCAGAGATTATTGCACTCTATAAACCACCATAGGTGTTTACATTTTAAACATGACCTGGTAAAGAAATAAAACCAGGCTGCAAAAAGTGTGAAAGAAGTTACTGCATTTTATGGGCACTAGATATTGTGCATTAGAGCTCCTTATTTACAATCGGAAGAGCAGTGTGCCAATTTTCCCAATACCACTGTGTAACAGGACCATACAGAACGTAGTGAAAAAAGGCATGTGTTATATGCGCTATCTTGCAAGAAGCTGTTCCAGTTGGCAGTTCCATACAGGATGTTCAAGAAGAGAAAGGAAGCAGACGAGCAGTAGGCTTCATCCTTCTGATCTAGGAAGAGAAGATTGTTGTTCTACAGGGGAGTGCTAGAAAGAAGAACCTCTGAGGACTCCCTCATACGACTTGACATCATTGGAAGGGAGTCTCTGTGTAGCAGTTATGTACCAAACTGAGAGTACACACACTGAGAGTGTGTTTGTGTGTGTGTGTGTGTGCGCGCACACACACACATACACACACCTCAGAGTTTCAATGACCCTTTTAACATTGGAAAAAGCGAGGCTTTAGTTAGTGAGTATCTGGATGAGAGAATGCCTTGAAATTCAAGGCTGCATGCATCACATGCCATGAAGGAAAAGTGGCGCATAAAGTGAATGAATAAAAGAATAAATGCTTACATGGGTGTAGTGTATTTAAGTGTTATTATTTAGATATAGATGTAGCAGATGCCTTATTGCAAGTAGAGAATTTTCTCATTTGATGAATTTGTGAACTAGTGTTCTTTCAGAGGTCACATGGTTATGTTGTAGAGCAGTGGTCCCCAACCTTTTTAACTCCACAGACTGGTTGGGGAAGGCGGGGCACCCCCCCACGCGCTTGCGTGCAGGCGTGAAGGAACGCATGTGCAAAGGGGCTGTGCGGGGGGGCGGGAGTGCGTGCAGGGTGGGTGGGAGATCTGTCTCCGCGGTCCGGCCCAGGCCACGGACCGGCACCAGGCTGCGGACCGGGGGTTGGCGACCCCTGTTGTAGAGGATATGTTTCAATCCTAATATAGAGGTATGCTATGGAAGATTTTCTTCCTTCTAGTCTTACTGCCATTGACTCTTAAAGCTAAAGAAATAAAGGGCTAACTAAACCCCAAATAGGATAGCTGTATTTCCACAGCTCTATACTGAGGAAGCTGTTTGTCTCAGAGAAGGGGTAAAAAGGAGGCTCAGAAAAGTGGAACACGAGGCAGGTGCTTTCCGTTAGTGTTTCCAAAGCCATATGGAACAGTTGTAAAAGTCAACAGACGGTAGGAAAAAAAAATTTTGATACTTGTGTTGAAACCTCTTTGGTTTCATTAAGAGTTAGTTGTATGTTTTAGTATCATGCCTTCAGAAATGCTATAATCTTGGGCTTGCCAAAGAGAGAGGTGTGAGCTGTCAGTAAACAAAAGAGGGATATCCACACAGAGACACAGACATGAGGAGGTGCTGATGATGGTAGTGGTACTATTTTATTACTTTTGTTTGTCCAGTGATCTGCTAGAAATGGCAACAGTGCTGTACAGCAACACTGACGGTGTTTAGTAAACCAGTGCTCTTTGAAATCAGGTCCACCAGCTGCAGCACGAGTTGACAAAAAAAGATGAGTTGCTTCGAGTGGTGTCTATTGCATCTGAAGAAAGTGAGACGGACTCGAGCTGTTCCACACCACTTCGCTTCAATGAGTCCTTCAGCCTGTCACAGGGACTCCTGCAGTTGGATATATTGCAGGATAAACTCAGGGAACTGGAAGAGGAGAACCTTTCTCTTCGTACGAAGGTAACCAACTTTCATCTGTCTGCCAAGCATTAAGTGGAATTGTGAAAGACAACTAGCTAAAGGAAGGATCTAGCAGTGAAACTAGGTCAAGCTTGTGGGGTCTTCAGTATTAAAATTGCCTCTTCTTTTTGATCATATATATCCCTGTTTCTTGCTAGAAATAGTTGTTGGGTACACACTCAAGTTGCTTATCTTTCATATCATCTTCATTACAAAGTAGAAGTTATTTCTGTCAACCACGGACTGATTTTTTTAAAAACTTTATATCTAAAAGATGCATAGGGAAAAAAACCTGAATTTTAAAAAAACTGTATTTTTTGGTCATGTAACTATCCATTACATCTCTTGTCAAATTCTGGCTTTAAAAAAGGGATTTCAGGTGAAAGAAACAGGAGCTAGGCCCTTTCTGATAGATGAGGTGCAATTAAAAGTGAGCCCTTTAGATCCTTCTAACTTCCTCTAGTGAATCCTCGTTCAGAAAAGACAGCGCAACATAGTTGTGTGATCTCTTGCCTGTATGTCATGGCCAGAGAGTATTTAAGAAATTGAGCCAAGCCATGCACTGCAGACTGAGGCAAAAACTACCTAGAAGCTCTGATTTGAGGTGTTGGTGGTCATAAATGTATTGAAGAGAAACAATCAACTTTATTCACCTTGGCTAGTTTATACGCCTTGGTTATCCAACATTTCTACAGCTAACTAAAATACTGGGTAGAAATAGTGTTTTATCTTTATATGTATATTTCCTGTGGAACCTAATGCAATCTGATTACTGTTGCATTAGGTTGGAATTGTGAATACTATATGGGATAGTAATTTTTTTTAGTAACAGATATGATTAACTGATTAGGATATTAGACATACTGTATTTGTGTGGTATTTCCTGGTTGTTCATCATGCTCAAATGAATCCTTCTTAGTGTTCCAGTTAAACATGCAATCATGGGCTGAAATCTGGTAGCAACTTGCAACTAAAGTTGGCCCTTTGAGTCAATGGAACTCCCATCAATGTTGACTTACTAAATTCCCACTGATTCAGTGGGCCTACTCTTGTTATAACTTACTACTGGATTTCAACCATAATTTCTTATAGTTATCCCTGTAAAACAAATGAATGGGCTAAAGGTTTTGGCTGTCACCACTACTAAAGATGTAGAAGTGGTAGCCCTTGTAGTCTGTGCAATGCACTATAGGTAAAAACAAAAAAAAAGTTTAAAAAAGAGAGAAAAATAAAATAACAAATAAAAAGACAAAAACATAGTGGCACCTTGAAGACTAACTTTATATTTAAAAAAATATATTTTTAAAAAATAAAAAAATATATAAAGTTAGTCTTTAAGATACCACCACGTTTTTGTCTTATTTATTTATTCTTTTCTTTTCTCTTTTTTTACTTTTATTTTGTTTTTACCTACACTACTAAAGATGTAGATCTGCTTATTTTGAAATGAATGTTGGTCATTTTATCACACAGAAGAAAAGTAGAGTTTACGCCATAAATGTTAAAAATTTGGGTGGTGCTTTGTAGTGATCTATTTTTATAGGTTTATTATATTGTAAAATGTGGCTTAGACTTAAACCTTTTTATTTTGAGTCATGCTGTGGGCATTGTTGATAATTTGCTTTACATTAATTTCATTAAGCTGTTCAAAAATTGGGGAACTTTTGCTGCATTTCTAAAGTACACTTACTCAGAAGTATGTTCGATTTTGTACAACTAGGTTGAAGGTGCATAAGCCTGCAGGTTTAGTTGCAGGGTGATATGGAAGGTTTTTATTTTTATTATTGTACAAATCAAGCATTTCATGTCTCATGGAAATGCTGTCCAGGTGATCTGTAGACTTTGCTATCTAAATCAAGTGTGTATGACAGTCAGAGAATTGTGGGGGTAGGAGCCCAGATTGTTGTATCCTGTCCTCCCCTGTGTGTGGTTAACTTGAGGAAGCTTCCTGCTTTTGAACCCCCATCGAAAGCTCTCCCATGTGGAATGAACTGGCCTTGCATAAAGGCTGTGTGTGTGCTTAGGCGAAATAGCATAGTTCACAGTTGTGAAAGGTTTTGCCTCTTGAGCTCCTGATTAATATTGGTGGTTTCATTTGTTTTCAGGCTAGCAAATTCCTCTTGACCTTTTTTGTACCGAGCTAACATATTTCCATTTAACTGTCAATTGTATATTGGTTACTGCAGTGTGGTTGGTTAATTTTTGAATGAATAGAATGAGCTTTCTTTCTTGAAACCATAGATCATCAGATCATAACAGGAAAAATACAAAACATATATAACACTGACATTACTTATTTACATATAAATGTAAAATTACATACAGTGGTGCCTCGACTTATGAACTTAATTGGTTCAGGAAGATGGGCCTAAGTCGAAATGGTCGTAAGTTGAAGCACCATTTCCCATTGAAATGCAATTAATCCGTTCCGGCTGAAGAAAAAATCACCAAAAAAAAAAAAAAATCACTGCAAGACTCATTGGAAACGTGATTAATCCCTTCCGGCAGAAGGGGAAGGAAAAAAAAGCAATCAAGCGTGCAAGACCCATCGGAAATGCACAGAAAACAAAGGGACCAGGTTGGAAATGCACAGAGAACAAAGGATGCAGTTCGGAAATGCACAGAAAACAAAGGGACCAGGTCTGAAATGCACAGAGAACAAAGGGACCAGGTCCGAAATGCACAGAAAACAAAGGGACCAGGTCCGAAATGCAAAGAGAACAAAGGAAAAAGCAAGGGAAGCATGCAAGACCCATCGGAAATGGGGGGGGGGAACCCAAAAAGCAAACAAACCCCCCAAGACCCATCAGAAATGGGGAAAAAAACCCAAAAAGCAAACAAACCCCCCAAGACCTATCGGAAATGGGGGGGGGGACCCAAAAAGCAAACAAACCCCCCAAGACCCATCGGAAATGGGGGGGAACCAAAAAACAAACAAACCCCCCAAGACCCATCACAGCACAGAAACATAACCCCCCAGCCCAAAACCACACTGCAAAAACACCCAGAACAGTTTTTAAAAAGCAGAAAACAGAACCTTATCTTACCAGGCAGCCCGAAGCCTCCCTGCAATCACACACACACGCTCACTCAGAAGCAGAAGTGAGGCAGTCCCAAGCCTCCTCCGACGCACACTCTCTAACTGCTGGGGCGAAAGAGCTACAAAGAAGCAGCCTGGTCGCCACCTACAGTTAGAAATTTGAATTTCCCGCCTTTTCCCCCTGCCTTTTTCTGTTCGTAACTGGAAGCTCCGGTCGCAAGTAGAAGCAAAATTTTGCGGCCGGAGCTGGTCGTAACTCAAAATGGTCATAAGTCAGGACGTTCGTAAGTCGAGGCACCACTGTAGCTTCATCCCTTCCTTAAGACTTTTGATGCCTTGCATGTATCTTTGTAAGTCTTCCATCTGCACATGGGTTCACCTGAGTAATGTCCTGTGGTATGGAGGAAATGGTTTAAGTGGTAACAGATCACACAATTAATTGCCAGATTTGCAAAAGCTTGTGCTGTAGTTATGCTGAACTTCTGGTCTGTGCAGAGGCTAGAGAGTTTATCTACACACAGGACCTATTTAAAAAACTGATGAAGATTGTTGTTCTTAAAGGCATGCCATTTGAAGACAGAAACCCTGACGTACGAAGAGAAAGAGCAACAACTGGTCAGTGACTGTGTCAAAGAGATCAGTGAGTATCCAGGTAGTATCTTCTACTGGGATTACATAGAATGTTTTTTAATCTTGGAAATACAATCAGGAATACATACTCATATCAGTGCTCCATACATGCAATAGATTTATTGAGGTCTTTGAAAGCTTTAAGCTTCAGATATTAGTAGGAACCAACCCAGATGCTGAGCACTAGCCCTTCTACCCTCCCCCATACAATTTTCTCAGTCTTTCTTTAGACTTAAAATCTTCACTGTCTGTAATCAAAGTACTTGCCAGGCAGAGGTTACTGTTAAGTGAGCTATTAAGACTTCTCCACCCCCCCACACACACACACAGCCACTGGAATGCAACATTTTGATGTTTTGGTTGCTTTTTTGTTGCATGGATTTTTTTTAAATGTCTGTCATTTTATTCAAGTTGTGTTTATTCTGTGACAAACTTCAAAGTTGTTTTTAAGTATTATTATTTGCTTTGTGTCCTGCCTTTCTCTCAGTAGAAGGTTCCAGGACAGCTTACAAATGACTTAAGAAGGAGATGCAGCTAAAATCACAATAAACTGAAATTAAAATATGATCAAACATATATTACTAACAAAAAGCAACCTGTTTGAAACCAATTAAAAACACATCATAGATCTGTAAAGTGTATTGCACCGCCTACTAAAACTCCTTTCTCATTCAGTTCTCAAAAGCTTCCTTGAAAAGAAAACTTTATGCCTTTTGGCAAAAGGACAGAAGGGAGATGGAGTCCCATAGCCTGGGAGCAGCCACCAAAGTTTTATGTCCTCCATAGAGGAGCCAGTCAGGGAGGCATAGCCTCCCCTGAAGAGCTCAAAATCTGAGAGAGGTTATGCAGAAAATACACCCTTCAGATAACTGGACGGTGCTTTATAGGTCATAACCAGCTGTTTGAACTGGGCCTGGAAATAGACCATTAGCCAATGAAGCTGTTATAACAAGGGAGTGATATGATCCCTCTGACCAGCCCTGCTTAGCAGTCGGTAGTGTTTTGAATCAGCTTGACATTTCCAAACCGTCCTCAAAGGCAATCCCTACAGAGTGCCTTGCAGTAATGCAAGTGAGATACTGTATAACTATAATACGTTTCACTTTATTGCAGCAATACCAGACAGTTGTACAAGCGCACTCTTGGCAACTGCCGAGACCTGAGGAATCAGGCTCAGGGATGAGTCCACCAATATACGCAAACTATGGCCCTGAGTTTTCAAGGGAAATGTCATCCCATCCAATATAGATTCCCTGACCTGCCTTTCTTCTGATAGGGAGCATCTCTGTCTTGTCCAAATTCGCCTTCGGTTTCTTCACTCTCATCCAGTCCATCGCTAACAGTAGGCATTGGTTTAGAAAGAACACCACTTCCTTGGAGGTATATGGAAGAGCAGATTAGGTGTCATCAGCATACTCATAGCGATAAACCTCAGACTGTCAGCAACCTCTCTCAGCTATTTGCTTGGTGTGTTAGACCTGGGAGACAACAGCACGAGAATCCAGGAATTAAGCAGGAATCATTCAGTGCCCCTTCTGAGTTTACCTATCCGGGAAAGACCAGAGTCACTGCAAGGCGGAGTGCCTCTAAGTCCCATCCCAGAGAGATGACCTGAAAGGGTAATCGTGGTTGCAGAGGCCACAGTGGCACCCACAGCCAGCCTCTGAGTCAAAGCAGTTTGGAGTGGATTCATCTGCCAGGTGACATGCAGATTCTTCACAGCCGACTGTGGTGCTGGGTTGCTACACTCTTAAGTAAACGTGTGTCTTGTGGTATATTTTTAGGGGAGACTAGTGCTCAGATCGCGACTATGAGTGAAGAATTGACAAGAAAGAACGAAGAGCTTCTCCATTACCAGGAAGAGATTTCCTCCCTCTTGTCTCAGATTGTTGATCTTCAGCATAAAATGAAAGAGGTTTGTGTGCACCTTGTTCAGAAGGATGATTTGAAGGATGGGCATTTTGTTCTATTAAGAAGAGGATAATTGTTACTTTGAGTAATTTTCAGGGGGATAATCCGGTAACTGTTTTCCTTGTGTCCTCAGCATGTAATTGAAAAGGAAGAATTGAAACTGCACCTGCAAGCTTCGAAAGATGCCCAGAGACAGCTGACGGCAGAGGTACTGGTGCCTCCTGTGTCTCCCTTTGACACGTGAGAAAGAGATTAAAGTGGGGAAAATAAGAACAGAGATTCCCCTCTCTGGTGAATAGCAGTCAGTTATGTGCATTTTCAAAACAAATTAAGATTTGGGCTTTTTTTCTGGAATATTTCTGCTGATAACATAAATTGGGATCTAATTTTGCTTCTTTTTATTGAATCAGTAAGCAGAACTAACAGAATTATACCATGCTATATGCTTATGTTCCTTACAGGTTGTGCTAATTATCTACCTGTCAGAAATGTTTAGGATGATGTATTTTTTAGGCATGCGTACATTCATGTTCAGGCTGCAGACCTCTGGTGCCTGCGGGACAATTAGAATCTTTCTTTTTCAAGGCAGGGGGAATAAATAGTTAAGGGTGGTGGTGGTGGACTGACCTCAGCTGTCAGGATCTTTTCATCCTGGGGAAACCTTTGGAAGCTGCAGGACAGGGGGATGGTCTTTAATCTTGGAAAAATGCTGAATGTCCAATGTAAAGTTGCACAATAGGATTTCAGCCAATATGTAGCTATAAAAAAGGCCTGTGGAAAAACATAACTGAGAGCAAAAAGCTCTCCTTCACTGGAGAGAAATCATTACTCCGACAAGGAAGAAAAAGGGAATCCTGAAAAACAGCAGGCAGAAACTTCTTGTTCTCTTCCCTTTCTGCTAGAGAGTTATTTTATGGTATTTACACTGAGCCCGAAAAGAAAAAAATTAGGAAAAGCTACTGATGCTACATGAAGCATCACAAATGTGGAGATCCAGAACGGAAGTGTTTTGCCTTCGTTTCTTTTGCCTGGGGCGAGGGGAGGGGCTCATTTTCAAGCTGCTCTTCCGAACAGACGCTGAAATGTGATTTTTCCTTGGATTGCACATGGTTGATTCCTTCAATATGTGTTGTTATCTCTGCCAGTTAAATGACTGGACTGTCGTATTCTTGCAGCTGCATGATTTACAGGAGCGGAATGCAGAGTGCCTGGGCATGTTGCATGAGTCACAAGAAGAAGTGAAAGGACTGCGCAGCAAAGTCAGCCGGGCCAGCCTTCTCTGCCGCCCCCAGTCCTGTGGAGCATTTCCTGTGGTAACTCCTCCCCCACATTCTGTCAGTGCAACAGGTCCCCCCCCAGTTCAGCAGAGTCTTTGGTGCTGCCAGCTGCTTTTAAGTAACTTGAAACCTCAAGGGCATGTTTGCAAGTCCTTGCTCCTGAGAATTGAGGGCGAGGGTGAGCTGGCAGTTAGCTAAGGGCTCCCCCACCTACAATTCCATCTGTTACATTTAGCCTTTCCTTAGGTTTCCTGCCCTCTTTTATTTTTAGTTTTATTTTATTGTGTGGGTAAGATGGTCTCATTTGGAGAAGAAAAAAGATGCAATGCCGTGTAAGAAAGGCGAAGACATTTCTCGTGCATACTGTGATTCTGGTGTTATTTTTATAACCTGTCCTGAAGTTCTGTTGTCATACACTTAGTTGGAAGCTTCTGAAAAGTACTTTTGCTCTAGCCCCAACAATTAAATTTAGAAATCCCTGCCTCTGTTGATTTTAGTATTACTGCAATGGAGTCCCTGCATAATGTTTTCAATGGAGCTTTTGATGTCCTCTGCGCTTCCTTGTGCCTTTTGCTCTCTCAGCAGCAGCTGGAAGTAAGGAAGGTGCAGGTAACTCCTGCCGATCAAGGATACAGATGTATTCATTTTTCTTTATCAAAACAGATGAAGAAGAAAAATAAATGACTATCCTTGATCTGCAGGCATTATCTGTACCTTCCTTTTTCCTCCTCCTCCTGAAACAGCAAAAGACACAAGGAAGCACAGAGGACATCAAAAGATCCATTGAAAACATTATGCAAGGAATCCATTACAATAATACTAAAATCAATAGAGGCAGGGAATTATAAATTTCATTGTTGGGGGTTGAGCAAAAGTGTACTATTCATTGCTTTTGCTCTAACCCACACAAATTGCATTGTTAAGGCTAGAGCAAAAAGAAAAAAACAAGAATATTGCTTAATACTTGGTTCTGAGCAACCAAGCTGTATTTGAAGGGGTTCATGCATAGAAAGTGTAGAAAGAGTTACTGGAAGATCATGAAAAGGAATTTGGCTAGAAAAGGCATGAATCTTGAAATGATGCCCAATGAAAATTTGAAGAAGTAATGTTATATGCATAGGCTGCGATTATTGGTAACTTATCTGCTTAGCTAAGGCTTAATTTATGTCTTGCTGACCATTGCAGCATTAGATTAGAACCTAACATTAAAAGGGAATTATCTTAAAGTATTCCACGCATACAGATTAAACAGTAAGTGTATCATTTGGAATTACTTCATTTCTTCATTACCGTTCAGGAAGCACCTTTTCATTTTGACAGCACTGCAGAAATGCAGCCGTTAACTGATACCTGTCTTGACAGTTTTTCAAGAACAATTCATTTCAGCTCTCAGGTTTCTTTCTCAGAAATCCACTGGTATTGAAAGTTTCATTTGTTCTCAGCATAATTATTCGTTCTTGTTACGTTACATAAAAAGAATACATATGTGATTTCAGAAAAATGAGCCTGCTTTGAATTTATTGTAATGAATGTCACTTGTTTCAACGCCATAAGAACCTGTTCACACCCTGTGCTTTTTAGCTGAGTTTCCTTTGGCTTTCCTAGAACTGGTAGCAAGTTCAGGTTTGTTTTGGCTCAGTTCTCACTGAAATCAACCATATATATAGGTGCAGTCTTATCAAGGATAATGGAAGAGGAGATTTTGAAGCTGTGGACACATTGATAGTTTCGCTTGGAATAAGGGGATTTTTTGCTTTGTTCTAATTGGAGATAGCTTTTTATGGTGAATCCCATGTTGTGGTTGCTTCCCAGTTAGAGGTGGGAACGAACCTCTGTTCGGAGGCTCATGCCAGTTGTTATGCGCAGCAGCACGGATGCAATACGTTCCCTTCCCCCACTTCCCTGGCTAGATTCCCCACTCACCAGCCAGCACACTCTCCTCTCCTCCTCCACTTTGGCTGTTCGACCAGTCTCCGGCATGAGCACAGGCTTCCCTGCCCTACCTCCTTGGCTGATCACCCACTTAGACAAGGAGGCAGGACAGGCATATCTGTGCTCCTGCTGGGGACTGGTTGAACAGCCAAAGAGGAGGAGGAGAGGAGTGCGCTCTGACTGGTGAGTGGGGTCATTGACCAGGGAGGCAGGGGAAGAGAATGCATGGCATGAACCTCCAAACCGAGGCTCATGCCCATGTCTGAAAGTTGGGTTTGCCTCTGCTTTCTAAGCAACTGATGAGAACATCTGCAGTAAAATAGGAGCAGCTAAATGGTGGAAGGAGAATAAGAAACAGTGATGCCTCACCTAGGTCTTGTGGAGAAAAGCGGGGAATCCAGAAAAAAATCCATTATCACCTGTCCCTTTGTTTTGTTAAATTGAGAAAAGAAAATGCATGCTGTCAATTTTCCTTTATGTGTCTTGAGGAACACATAGGAGTCTAATGTACTATCTACTCCTTTAAGGAATCTTTGCTGGCAGAGATTGAAGGAACCATGCGGAAAGAACAAAGTCTGGATGCAGAATCTGCTTTGAAACAAAAGTAAGTACCATTCTTTGCTTTCTATCTTTAATGATTTTCACATGTCACTGCTGTTGTCAGCACTAGGATTAAGACAATCTGGTATAGTTGGGCCTGAATATTCCATTTACAATGAAATGTAAAGTGTTTTGGACTAGCTGTAGTTTCTGAACGCCTTTCAAAAGCAGCCACATATAATATGTGTTAGGGTAGCCCAAATGGAATGTTAACTAAGGAGGGGGTCACTGTTACAGACTGATATTTGTATCCATTTCTAATAACCGTAAGGCCAAGTGGTATTTTCAGAAAAAGTAAACTTTTATCCCCTTAAAGTCTTTTAATGAACACTTTGCTGTAGGTCTGCAATCTCAATGCTCTTTGATTTGTGCTTCTGAGGAAATTCTTTTAAAAATCATGTTTGCAGTTCTTTGCCAGTTGCTAGTGGCAATAGCTAACATTTCCTCCTTCAGTTACTCAGGCAGCATGGGAGCTCCTGTGGCCCATCTTCCTCCTGTACTCCCAGGATAACCTGAGAAGCCTTGGGCCAGGTGGGAGGATCTGAGGCACAGTTCCCTCCCAGGTGAGCCCAGGCTCCTAACTGTGCAAGAAGGCTCTATGCTGCAGTAAGCTTCTCCCTCGCAGTGTAGTGCAGAAAGTAGGCACATGCCCTGCCCGCATAGCGCATCAAGTATGAGAGTGGTGAAGGGAGAATAAAGAGATCCACACATTTATCTACCTCCTTGCCAGCTTCTTAGCTTGGAGCTTTGGGAGAAAACATGTCTTTTATGGAAAGCTTTTTGGCTTGCTTAAAGGGACCCTAGGAATCGGCATCACCACAACTGTTTTCATTTGTTCCTAAAATGCTGGATTTTTAACAGAGTTTTTATTTGGTAAAGCTTTAACATTTACAAAGTCAGGATTTAAATGTTTTAATAAAGAGGAATTGAAAAATGCAGGAAGAATGTTCTCATATGGTAAGAGAAAATAAATGGTTGAATGGAGGGGAAAGAGAATAAACTATAGGATACAGAAAGAAAGGGGTAGAAGGCAAACAAACAGCATAAGCCCTTTGGGGGAGGGGCAAGGTGGGAAAGGACTTAGCTGAGAAATGTGAGTTCACAGAGGACCCATGGGATCAGAGAAGAGAAAAAGCAGGCATGTCCATGTAGAGAGAAAGAAGTGAGCCTGTAGAAGGGAATGCTTGTTTGTTTTGTTTTGTTTTGTTTTTAAACAAAATGACTGGTTCGGAAGTTAAGTTAGATATCCCTTAGAATCACTACGGTGTCTACAATATCTGAATGCTCCAGTGTCTATGATACATAGAATAAATATCCGCCTCTTTCGGAACAGGCTTTGGATGCATTTTAATAACCATTCTCTGTTTTCTGTTTTAGGGATCAGCAAAAACATGTATTTGATACCGTCAGAATTGCTAATATTATACGTAGCCGTTCTGCATTGTGTCCTGTCCCATTGCCCATTCCAGGGTCAAATCGATCAAGTGTTGTTATGACAGCAAAGCCTTTTCATTCTGGCTTGCAAGGTGTGGAAGGAAAGGAAGATCAGTCTCAGACAGCCAGGTCAGAGAACACTTCCAAGTAGCAAGTAATACTTATTATCACTTCAGACAGTGTAATGGAACGTCCACTGTCACCATTGGATGCTCCACTTGTAGGAGAGTTTATTGTGGGGGCAGTTTCTGTTATCCTGAATCAAACAAAAGAACACTTCTCCCATCTTCTCTCTCTCTCTCTCTCTCTCTCTCTCTCTCTCTCTCTCTCTCTCTCTCTCTCTCTCTCTCTCTCTCTGTGTGTTTGTGCATGTACCATACTTCTTTGATATCTGTGTGTGTGTTGTTATTCTCTGAATCTGGCATGCTATGTGAAAATTCTTTTCCTCTTGCAAATGTTCATCCACTGTGGAAAATATTTTGGCATATTTACAAAGGCACAGAAATTTTACTTCAGAAAATGGATGAGTAACGAAGGAAAAGGTGACTTTCCTTTCATTGCACAGAGACAGTCTTGGTGCTGTCTGCCCCTGAATCATCCTCCACTGGGGGGAACAGGTTGTTCACTCAGGGATGGCATTGCAAAGTTATAGGGAGCCTTGGCGCAGTATTGTATGGAAGTAATTGTAAATTATTCCTACTTCACCAGCGTAACAGCCACATACCTCTTTCGCTGCCATCAGCAACAACCAGTATTATATGTGGTTTTAAACACCACCCATCGGCTACAAAGGGGAGGCAGACAGACTGTATGCTGCCCACTACTAACTCAAAAAGTTGGTCTTTTTTTTTAATTTTCTTTTTATTATTATTATATATAAAGGCCATCCATGCTTATGTAACATTGTGTCACCTGGGTTCAGCTTATAATCATTTGTTAATACAGCTACAATACATATTAAGCTCTTAATCTATACAACGTGCTTCTAACCATTGATAAAACAGGTTCCATGTTTGATAATATTGTGCATCTTCCTTCCCTTTGATTTTCAGTGTCAGTCTGTCCATTTCTGCGCAGTCCAGTATCTTTTTAATTATTTCTTGATCTGTAGGTGTTTCTTCATTCTTCCAATATTGTGTGAATATAATCCTTGCAGCTGTTAAAATATGCAGTGTTAAGTATACATTTTGTTTATCAAAGCTCTCTGGTATTATGCTTAATAAAAAGAGTTCTGGCTTCAAATCTACATTTTTTTTACTATTTTAACAAGCCATATATGTATTTTTGTCCGTCCCCCCCCCCCCAAAGTTGGTCTTTTAATGTCTTGCTTCGTCGTGCACATAATTATGTATTTCCCATAGAGAGTCTCAAAAGCTGAGCCATCCTGGTGTTCCTGGAGAAGATGATTTAGCCACTGCTCAGAACAGGCTTCGTCTCCGTCGTCAGAACTACCTGAGTGAAAAGCAGTTCTATGAAGAGGAGTGGGAGCCCAAGGTGCGTTTGCTGGCAGAGCAGAAGGAAGAATCCAGTGGTTATAGCACTCCGATTGAGAGCAGCCTTTCCCTGGGGAGCAGCTCAGAACTTTCTGACTTCTCTGGAACTTCTAGCCTCTTGCGCTCCCACTTCCCAGAGAAACTGCAGATTGTCAAACCCCTTGAAGGTAAGGTAATGACAGTGAACTCTCATTTTCCAGCCAGCCCAGCCCTTGGGATCGTCAGCCAATCACTGCCTTGCTGTTGGCTGTTCATCCAAATGGCATTCTGTGGGCACAGGGACCCTATTGTGTAAAAACCCTAACCCTCTTCAGGCTCCTTTTCTCTTTCTCCGGCTTACCCTGTTACCCCTCTTGTATTGCTGTCCCCTCCACCTCCACCCTTTCAGTTAAGCATGAAACAGTGCACCTGGAATGCTATGGTCTGGACAAGCCCTTTTCCCCCTTTCACTAAAACAAAAATAATAATAAACTCTCTGCCTCAAATTGTTTGTGGAAATGGAACAGGTGAAGAAAGTAGACCCTTATTGCCATTGCCTGATTAAAATCTTCTCTGGAACTCAGGGGCCGAATAATATTTTTCCTTATGCTGGGGAATAAGAAAGATGCGGTGTGAAAATCTCACCTCTCCGTTTGTGTGCCGTTTGTGTGTGTCTTCTCCACCAGGCTCTTTGACCCTGTCCCACTGGCAGCAGTTGGCAAAGCCTAACCTCGGTACCATTCTGGACCCACGCCCTGGAGTGGTCACGAAAGGTTTCACCGATCTCTCTCAAGAGGACGACTATCACCTTTCTGATTTGGAAGAGGATGACGACGAAAGGGAAGATGGCATAACTTTCCAAGTCCAGCAGCCACCTTCAGAGGAAGGGAAACTTTCCGAGCCAAAATCAGTGCCAGGAATTTTCCTACCACCTGCTAAATTGCTAACCATTCCCCTCACAGGTACGGATTGGTAATCTTTGTGATTTTGGTTCCCTTTCTGGTCTCTGCCTATGGCAACTATTGTACTTGTGCTGGAGCTTTAATAGAATCAGAATAACTCGAGCAGGGGGTGCAAGTATGTTGTTGGAAAGCCTAAGGCGGTAGCTCACTTCCTGTCCAAGGACAGGTAGATTTTCGTGGTACAGGTGGAATCTATGGGAGGCATCCAGTACTGCACTAAGGAAAGGCAGTGGCTGAAATGTTCTGCATTTTTCCTCCTTTCAGAGCCTTCTGAAAATGCTATACAGAGGGTTGGGAGTCTTTGTCAGTCAAGTGGGTTAAGGCATGAGGAGCTGCAAGGGAAAGGGATGTGCCCATAATCAAACGGAGGCAGCCACCACGATCAGGAGCACTGCCTGTGGAAATTTGGAAAGAACTCCCTCAGGCCCCCACCCCTCAAGAGGGACCCCAACCTTCCCTGTAACCTTTTCATGGGGTTCCCCAGACTGCTGAAGGAGGGAGACAGCAAATTTGCTTTCAGGAGCTCTTTGCTGTCACTGCAGTGTTGTACATCAGGAGTACAAGTGAGAGTCATGGTTAACAGTCACAGTCTTCCTACTGCCGATCTTAGGAATGTTAACAGTGTCAGGTTCTTTGTAGTGGACTCTGTGAATGCACACAAATGGGTTTATCCTGCGCCTGCGCAGGACGTTCGGAACTTTCTAGAGCTTAGAAAAAAAGCCAGACAGTTAGTCTCCCCCCCCCCCGAGGGTATATAGGCTCCGCCTCCTCCACCTTCCTTAGTTCCTCTTTTTCCGCCGTTAGGGTAGGACGTAGGAACACTAGAGCGTGCTAAGGAAAGTATTTCCTTCTATTTACCTTGCAGCCTTTCTTTTCTTCTTTTAAGACGCCAGAACTGCCTCCCCATTTAAGTTTTTCCTCGTTCTGCGTCTTCCCGTCCCCCCCTCCCGGATTCCCCCCTTATTATTTTTTATTTTTTTATGGCCTCTCGGGGCTTCAAACAGTGCTCCGTTTGCTTTCGGAAAATCCCGCTAACGGATCAGCACGATAAGTGCTTATTTTGTTTGGGGGAATCCCACCTTATCCAGGCGTGTGCCGCTTGTAAAAGCTTTTCCAAACAAGCTTTTAAACTGCGGTCTCAACGCCTCCGGGCCTTTCTCTACGAAAGAACCCTCAAGCCTGCTATGGAGGTTCCTCTTACCACTTCCCCGAACCCTCCACGTGTAGAGACACCTAAAGCAGGCACCACTGCCTTTGATTCTTCGCAGCCTACCTTGAGTTCTGCGTCTTCTAAGCAGAAGGACTCCTCTAGACCGCCTAAGCCAGCTTCCACCAAGGCTTCCAGGTCGGCTGTACCTTCAAAGAAGAAAAATGACAAAGCGAAATCTCAGAAATTGGCAAAGCCACCCAAATCGACAACTTTGCCTCTTCCTGCGCCTCCTATATTACTCGAGGAGTCTTCTAGAGACGACATTGGGCAATCGGATATGGAGGAGCGGATCATTCCTCCGGCCCAGGCTGCTCACGATATCATGAGCATGTCTCCGTCGTCAGGCCATTTTGCGGCTGAGGTTTTTCCCAGCGCGGCCATTGCCCCTACTAGCCCGAGATCTTCCGGGCGGGCTGATACTGACTCGCATTCAGAACAGGAGCTGCCGTCTCGCACTCCTAGAAAGCGAAAGGAGAAGCGTAAGCATACCTCTCCGTACCAACCTCAACATCCTGCGGACCAATACCGTCCACAAATGCCGGCACAGTATGGTCCTCCTTTTTTCGGTCCATACCAGCCCTACCCATATCAAGGATACGGCTATCCGCCTGACTTCAGGGGACAGGCTTACCCCTCCTCAGCTTGGTACCCTTCTTTGGTTCCAACTCCTGAGAATCTACAGCAGCAACAGGGGCATGTTCCTACACCCCAAATTGCTACTTCCCGTAAGAGGAAGACACCGATGGCACCTTCTGCGCCTCTAAAACGGTCTAAACGTCCCGCAGGACGATCCACGGTACAGACTGCGACGATGTACTCTGGTCCAGAGGGCCATGATACAGACCCTTTCTCTCCTTCGGTACACTCTGATGCCGAACCAATACCGAGAGACACGGTACCAATATCGCACCGTCCCTCCTCATTGGTGTCTGAATCGTCCCATGACAACTCTTCAGCTTCTTCGGAATCTGATGTACCTGATGGTGGTGCTCCGAGTACTTCTTCACAATACCCATTGGAAGACTACTCGTCCTATGCTCAACTTATATTGCGCATGGCTAAGATTTTACACCTAGATGCGCAAGTTCCTGAGCAACAAACAGACCTTGTCTTCCACGATATGGAGCAGGACAAGTCATCTCCTCCCAGTCTTAGCCTCATTCCAGCACTTCTTGACTTGGTAAAGGCTTCGTGGGATAAGTCGCCTGCGACTCTCCAAATCCCTAGAAAAATCGACCACCATTACAAGACCCACGGTTCCGACTCGGATTTCCTGACCAAGCATCCCATGCCTAATTCTATTGTGGTCGAGGCTACCCAGTATAGATCCCGCAGCAGGTCATCTGTTACACCTGTCAATAAAGACGGCAGAAAAAATGATGCCCTGGGCAAAAAACTTTATTCCCTTGCGGCTCTACTGATTAAGATTTCGAACTACCAAGCCGCAATGGGTGCTTATCAAAAGCACCTTTGGGATAAAATTGTCCCCGTCTTACAAAGCCTTCCTGAGCCATCCAAGACCGAACTCCTCAACGTCTACGAGGAGGCTAATACCCTTACAAGACAGCAACGAGTAGCAGCAAAGCATACAGCTGAAATTGCGTCCAAATCCATGCTTACAGCAGTAGCAGTCCGTCGCCATGCCTGGCTCGGAGCGGCGAACATACTGGACGATACAAAGACCAAAATCGAGGATCTTCCCTTTGATGCGGATGGCCTCTTTAATTCCAAGACTGATGATATTATGGAAAATATCCATAAAATGCGGAAGACCGCAAAGTCCTACATACCATACCAACCGTATCGGTATCAGAGACCTACTTACAAAAAACCTGCTTACCAAGCATCTTCTCAGTACCAACCATTTCGGTATGGTAGACAGCAGCAACACGACAGGACCTTCCAGTCATCTCAGTCGAACCCTTCGACTTTCAAGCAGCAACAATACCAAGGACACAAGCAGTCCTTTCGTAAACCTCAGCGCCGGGGTAAGCAATACAACTAACTACTCCTCTTACCGGACTAGACTCTTTCCATTTCTCTCTGAATGGAAACATATTACGACTGACAAATGGGTCCTAACCATTATTGAGAAGGGTTATTCTATAGAATTCTTCCAACTTCCTCCATCAAATCTCCCTAAGACCACCCCCTTTTCGGTGGCTCTTCAGGAGGAAATTTCATCCCTCCTAAGCAAGGGGGCGATCGTCAAGACCCCACAGGCTGATCTACACGGGGGTTTCTTCTCTCGGTACTTCGCCGTCCCTAAAAAGGATGGGGGTATCAGGCCCATCATGGACCTCAGAGAACTCAATCAGTTTATCATTTACAGGAAGTTTCGAATGCTAACACTCGACTCCATTCTTCCTCTCCTCTCACAGGGAAGTTGGTTCGTCACCATCGACCTCAAAGACGCTTATTTTCACGTCTCCATTCACCCTTCTCATCAACGGTATCTCCGGTTCCGGTTCCACCGCACAACCTACCAGTTTGCTGCCCTTCCATTTGGGCTCTCCACGGCCCCTCGGACATTTACCAAGTGCATGGCCCCTGTAGTGGCTCACCTTCGCACCAAGGGAATAAAACTCTTCCCTTATATCGACGATTGGCTCCTGGTAGCATCATCCTACCACGAAGCCGTCGCTGCTACAACTACCACTCTCGCGACCTTAAACAAGCTAGGTCTAGTGATCAATCAGGAAAAATCCCTTTTGGTACCATCCAGCTGGTCAATTACATAGGAGCAACGCTGGACGCGACCCGGGCGCGGGCATTCCTGCCCTATCAAAGAATCCAAAAGATTCGAGACGCAATACAACGGTTTCCACCCCTGGCTACTGTCACTGCATTCGACGTTCAGCATCTACTGGGCCTCATGTCATCCACGACGGCAGTCGTCCTTCATGCCAAGCTCGAATTGCGTCCGCTCCAGTCCTGGTTCCTGGGCGAGTTCGATCCTTTAACGGACTCCCCACGGAAAAAGTTGCAGGTCCCGTCACATGTAGCGAAGCATCTCATCTGGTGGACGATTCCGCGCAATTTGTCCGAAGGAAAACCCTTCCAACCTCCTTTCCTGTCCATACAGGTCACGACCGACGCAAGCCCTTCTGGCTGGGGCGCCCACTGCCAAGAGCTCAGGATTCACGGGTTATGGACACCGAGAGAAAGGTCTCTCCATATAAACCAGCTCGAATTGCTCGCCATCATGAAGGCCTTTCGAGCCTTTCTTCCGCGTATAAAGGGACAATCTGTGCAGCTTGTCACGGACAATACCACAGCTATGCACTATATCAACCGACAAGGTGGGACTCGATCCCTACCGCTTCTCCATCTCACCATGCGATTTTGGGACTGGTGCCGTACCCATCATATTTTTCCACAAGCGATTCATATCGCTTCAGAGGACAACTATCTAGCGGACCACCTCAGCCGGCTCCGTACCAGGACGCACGAATGGTCCCTCGACGAGACGATTTTTCAAGACCTATGCCGGCGATGGGGTCAACCCACCATAGATCTCTTTGCATCTCACCGCAACGCCAAATGCCGCAAGTTCTGCTCACGAGCGGGCAGGGACACCGCGTCACTGGGAGACGCTTTCCTCATTCCGTGGTCCGGAGAACTCACTTACCTGTTTCCTCCCATACCAATGCTCCTCAGGACAATAGTCCGGATCATTCAATACCGGGCGAACGCGATTCTCATTGCTCCGTGGTGGCCACGACAACCCTGGTTTGCCCACCTTCAAGGAATAACGGAGGAAATATTCCACTTACCTCTAATACCGTCCTTGCTATCCCAGAACGACGGGGCCCTTCTCCATCCAGATGTCCGGTCTCTTCACCTGACGGCGTGGAGGATAACCCCGAATTCCGTGCGATTCTAGACCGCTCTCGAAAGCCGTCGACTTTTCGCCTATACCGTAACAAATGGAAATCTTTTACGAAATTCGTTCAGTCCAAAGGACTCCAATCAGTCCCAGTTACACTCTCAACCTTACTTACCTTTATACTGCATCTGTTCAATCTTGGACTCGCACACTCCACCATTAAAGTATATATCTCTGCGATCGTTGCTCACCAGCCATCTCACTCTAGCTCCGCCAGACTGTTCTCCCACCTCACGGTTAAAAGATTCCTTAAGGGCCTGCAGAACATCAGGCCGCCCTCTTCACCCATTGTACCTCAATGGTCGCTTCCACTTGTCCTGGATGCGCTTACCAAGCCTCCATTTGAACCCATGGCAACCTGTAACGAGAAATTGCTTTCTCTCAAGACTTCCTTTTTAGTGGCTATAACCTCCGCCAAAAGGGCTAGTGAACTGTCAGCTCTTAGGTCTGACCCGCCATACCTACAAATGCATCCCGATAAAGTTACTCTGTACTTGGATGTCTCATTTCTTCCCAAGGTTGTATCAGACTTCCATTTGAATCAACCGCTAATACTTCCTACATTTTTTCCATCGCCGTCCACTCCAATCGAGCGCAAGCTCCATACTCTGGACGTCAGGCGGGCTATTGCCTTCTACTTGGACAGAACCAAGCACTTCAGACGCTCTTTCCGTCTCTTTGTGTGCTACCATGGACATAACAAGGGTGCTCCTGCATCCTCTCAGACAATATCGAGATGGATCGTGCAATCCATACAAATGGCTTACCAGCTTGCAAACAAACCGGTACCAGACCAGCTTAAGGCTCACTCCACCAGAGCTATATCTACGTCCACCGCTCTTCATCGCGGTGTTCATATTCAAAACATCTGTAAAGCGGCTACTTGGTCCAATCCTCTGACGTTCGCGAAGCACTACCGCCTCGATGTCAGAGCGAAAAATGATGCTGCCTTTGGAAGGGCGATACTGTCATCCCTGATACCGTGACGGCCCTCCATCCGGTGAGTCAGCTTGCTAATCACCCATTTGTGTGCATTCACAGAGTCCACTACAAAGAAAGTTAGGTTACCTACCTGTAACCATGGTTCTTGTAGTGGTTCTCTGTGAATTCACACATCCCTCCCTTCCTCCCCGCTGTCCGTCACGATAACAGGTCATTATACCTACTCTCTAGTAACGGCGGACATAGGGAACTAAGGAAGGTGGAGGAGGCGGAGCCTATATACCCTCGGGGGGGGAGACTAACTGTCTGGCTTTTTTTCTAAGCTCTAGAAAGTTCCGAACGTCCTGCGCAGGCGCAGGATAAACCCATTTGTGTGAATTCACAGAGAACCACTACAAGAACCATGGTTACAGGTAGGTAACCTAACTTTTTTGCCTGTCTTTGGCACCTTTTTAGAATGATGGCTTGAGAGTAGTGTGTGTGGCATTTTCTTTCTTGGGAAAACACTGGAAGAATCTCTGTTTTTTTTTACACTTATTAATTCAGGATTTGAAAAGTTTTTGCCTTGCTAGTCTGTTATCCATCCCCTTTTCATCATATATATTTATATTTATGTTATGTTTATTTTATAGTTTCCAATCCCGGAAAATGCCTCTCGTCAACAAACTCTACATTTACTTTTACCACTTGTAGGATCCTCCACCCATCTGATATCACACAGGTTACACCCAGGTAAGATATAATCAAATTCCAGGTGTAATTACAGTAGAACCCCCATACCCAGGGGTTCAGTGTCTGCTGATTCACTTAGCCACAGTCTGAAAATATAAAAAATATTACAAGAAAAATCCTAGGAATATATATTTCTAAAGGTGAAGTTACCAGAGCTGGCCACTGGAGGAAGCCAGAGACCATGCTATGTATAGTGTTTGCTATTAAAATAGCATTCACTGTAATCCACATTTTTCAGCATCCGCAGGGGGGCTTGGAACCAATCCCCCAATATTCAGGTAATCTAGAAGATTGCAAAGCAGACATCACTTTAGCATCTATAGTAAAAACTTTGAAAAGAGTTAGGAACAAAGGAGGGGGAAAGAAATGCAGCTCATAATACATTGTCATGTAAAGGAAAAGAGGCAAGGGCTTTTGGTGTTGATACAGATCTTCTAGCCTTGATGTCTGAAAACGGTTGTGTTTTGTTCTGCTCTTTCTTGCTAAGGATGTTAGTGATGCTATTCAGTATATATCTGTGTACCCCTCACCCCTGACATTTTTGTTCACAGCACTCCCTTGTGCTCTGGAAGTTGCAGCAGTACAAGCAACACCACTACAAGCTCTCCGGCCATGTCATACAGGCTAAGTATTGGAGAATTTCTCAGTAACAGAAGAGAGTCAACTACTACCTTCAGCAGCACCAGAAGCTTAGCTAAGCTTCTGGAAGAAAAGGGCATCTCGGCAAAAGTGTACAACAGTCCAGTCTTGGAGCAAACGTCACTCTTTCAGCCCCTCAAGATATGTACTGTCCCTTCAACACCACCAAATTCTCCTTTGCTTTCACCTTGTCCTTCCCCTTTGCCTTTTGAGTCTCGAACAAGCATGTCTGAAAACTTCCTGGCCTCCCGACCAGCTGAAACATTACTTCAGGAGATGTACAGACAGAAGTCCTCTAGTGCAGATGCCCAGCAGCTGAAGATGAATCTGGTGGAGAGGCTAAAGAAACTGGGTATTGCCAGAGTTGTTAAGAGGGAGGAATCTGGGAGGAGTCAAGGGACAAAAGGTGGCCTCCAGAGGCAGGATTCCCTTGTGTATATAAACGTAGGCAGCAATCTGCTGGGAGGACTGAGGAGAAACCACAGCCTTCCAGTCTTAACTGGAGCACTTGGAGGTCCAATGAGCACATCAAAGATGGGAGTTCTGAAGGAGGACTGAGCAGTGCAGTAGGATTGACAATTGCTGGAAGAACAATGGAAAATGTTCGTGGAGTGGGATGTACAGTACGGTTAACAGAACGTTCAAAAAAGAGGGTTGTTGAAGGATGTTTAAGTGGTTGGGGGAGTCTGCATGAAAAGAAGGCATAGCTTTTAAGAGAGCAAAGAAAAGGAGTGGGGGGAGGAAACCAAAGTTCAACCTTAAGACCACTGAAAATGATTAATCTTCTACCGAGCCGTAGGAAGCAACACAAATATGTAATATTTTCTGCCTCTGACATTATATGTACAGAACAGTAAGTACCAATGTACATTCTATTGCTTGAGAGTGTTTTCTCAGATGCTGTTTGAAAGATGCATTCTGAGGGGAGTAGTGAAAATACTGATCCAGAACAATGAGTGCAGTCTGTCCTTAGAAGACAGCTCATTGTATTTTATAGAATTAATGTAACTTTGAATATGCTTTCTCACCAAAAAAACAGTGTTGCAAACTCAGTAAAGAGAATACTTGTGATATATATTCATATTCAGGGGCATAAAATTGCAATGACATCTATTGCACAAGCAAAATAAAATCTCAGGCAAAAAGGGAGTAAAATCCATGTGATTTATTCAGGCGATATATTTATTACACTTGAAGGGAGAGCATATATTTGGCAGACAAAAATTTAATGTATGGGATACTCTGTTCCATATCTGGCTGCATTTAGGACCTGTGCAGTCCATTGGGAATGGAATAGTGTTAGGGTAATCACATAGATTTCAATTGTAGCCCTAGTTGCTGGGAAGATCTGTTTTGCAGCATGACTTATGTGATTAGTTGGTCTTTTTCCAAATCTCAGGAGGCTTATGTTGCACAGTTTCCATGGCAAAGAGTTGAGATACCTGCTGCACAAAGTTAAGACGCACAACTGCCAGTTCTCATGTGGAACAAGACAGCAGCTGCTTTTCCCACTGGTTTCCCACTGATTTTCCCTGATGAGAAAATTCTGAACATTAATGTGTCCTAATTGACAAGTTCTGTGATGGTAGACTCTTCTGTTTTGGTACAGTGAACGGACAGAAATGTAGTCTCTCTCAGGATAGGTCTAGATGTAAGATGGGAGCAGGAGGGAGAGAGGAAGCGCAAGTGACTTTCTGTGTGGTGACTGAAGTGGGAACTTCAGATACATGAAACCTACGCACATGGCATGCTTGCAGCAAGTTGTCTGATGAAATGGATTTGTGGTTATGATGAGCTAATGCACGTAAGCACCTGGCCATAAGGTGCATTCCAACCCATGCAGGAGAACCAATCTGCGTGTTTTGAAAATTAAGCACAAATAGTGGCTTTGTGATGTATGCCTTAGGCATGGTGTGATTTGCTCAGAGGGCTGTTTTACAGAAGAGTTCTGGTCACTGTAAGCTTGTGGTCCTAACGTTCTAAACGGATGAGGTATAGAATGCTTGGTAGGTTTATATGTAGCTGCATGTCAATTATAACATGGCTTTTCTCCCCTTACATTTTTAGGCATTCTAGGTATGGGTTTGATTCAGCAAAATCCTTTAAATGGCAAAAATGTATGCAATATAAATTGGTATATACAGATTAATTCTATTTTAATTTATAACTATATTCTAAATTTTTGAAAACATTTAGAGTATATTCCATTAATATTGTAAAAATAAAAAGTTTATGTTCCTTGGCAGGATAAATGGAAGGGATCCTTGCTCTCAACTGAGCTTGAAAAACCTAAAATAACCTGCTGCATATTTACAACAGGAAAAAACGATCAGGTAATGAAAAAGTAGCCAGAATCATTTGTCCATGCCAGCCAGCAATACCTAGAGGGAAACAAGCACAGTGTTGAAATGATGTATGTCTTATTTATGTATTCTGTATTTTCCAGCTCCATTTTTTTAAATTATCTTGAATGTGGATCTCTTAACTGGCTTTCTTCTAACTGCATCTGTTTTTTCATTATCTGTACTTGTTATCAGAGGAAGAAGTAGGCCTGGTGCAACAGACTTTTTTCTGCACATCATATTCATGTAAAAGTTAATTTTGTAATTATTTTCAGTAAATTAATGTTCATTTGATTGAAGAGCGCTTTATTTCCTGTCTTCTAAGAGGGTTCCCTGAAAATATCAAGAAATCTCACACCCCGTCACCACAAAACCTAGTCCGATTGATTTATTAGGCAAACCCTAGTTAATTTTATTTGTTTCTTTGTTTGCTCATAGCAGCAACAAACATTAAGCCCACATCCATAGCTATTTTAAGTACAATTGCACAGTGTGTCTAGCTGGCAGCTACCTTAGCAGTACCTTTCTGCCTGAACTGTTTTGAGGCGGAAACTTTGGAGCACTAGGATGTCCAGCAAATTAGCTTGAGACATACAGATAAAAATTACAGATATGAAAAATGCAAAATGGCTGCTGTCCTTCAGTGCCAACTCAACACAAAGACACACATACATAGATACCCTTTGAATATAATCCAGTATTGAAATGTGTTCTTCATTGTGGCCTGAATGCTAATACATATTCAGTGTATATATGTATGCTTCAGTTTCCCTGCTGCTTACACTAGAGGGTTGTGGGTTTTTCCACAAAATACGTATCTAAACATTTATACATATGACTCATTATGTTTTTAGTGCTGACGGAAAGAGGATATATGTTGAAGGGGAAAAAAGGTTGATGAAGTAAAGCAACTTACGGTAATAATAACAGTGTGCCATCAAGTCAATTTTAAGTTATGGCACTTGGTTTCAGGGTTTTCTAGGTACAGAGTACTCAGAAGTGGTTTCCCATTCCCTTCTTCTGGGGGCATCCAACTTAGAAAATAATAAAGATTTGAAATAACAGTGCTTTCTGCCATTCCCTGCAGGTTGCACATTTCTTATTATAATTGATGATATATGTTCTTTGCACATGGTTTTGTTTTCTAGTGGAGTTTACAATAAATGCATAAAACCTGACAATAAATACATAAAACCTGCCTTTTTATACAAGTCTGGTTGTACAGTGATTTTTTAATGGTGATATAGCAAGTTGTTGAATGTTATTTTTCCAGATTCTGTATTACCTTAATATGGGTGGTGAGTGACTTCAACAACTAAGGGAACCTATGTTCTCCCACTGCAACCTGCCATTGGCTGTTATTAGAGTTAACGGCAAAGGAAAGGAGTAAAAGAGGATTGGCATTAGGTCTTTCAGCATGCCTAAATGTGGAAGTAGAAGAACTTAGTCCCTCACACTCCTCATTTTCCAGTAGTTTGCTTCCTCAGTTCCACCAGAGAGTGAGGCTGGGAGCACCTCCAAAGTTACTTCCCAGAGTGTACCATCCATCTCTTCAGAAAGAAGCACCGAGGGATACCTGTCGGGCATAGTAGAGGATTTACAAGGAGTATGCGTGGCAGGAGAGACAACAGAGGGCGCTGTTTTGGCAGGAAAGGAGAGGGGGATAAAAGGGGGAAAGGAGAGGAGGAGGGGGTTGTTGGATATTGAGGAAGGAGAGGCGTGTTGGTCAGAAAGTACGGAGAAAGTGGAGGAAAAGGAGGATTTAGTAGAGTTGGTACAGGAAGACCCCTGGACAGGGGAGTGGGTAGAGTTTAAAGTGCCTAGAGATTATGCAGAGAAAGAGTGGAAGAGGCAGATGTACAAAAAACCACCTTATGGGGGGAAACAGAGGAAAGAGAGAAAAGGAAGCAATTTCGAGCCTGGCAGCAACGAGAGGCACAATGGAGAGGGTGCAATCAGACAACAGAGAATCCTGGGAGACCCCGTGGAACCAGTCCATTCAGACCCAAGTTGAGGAGAGATCCAGGAAAAAGGGCTTGGGAGCCTCAGGTGGGATGGATCTTTCACCCCCCACAGTAATGCCGTCTATGCTGATGCCAGAAGTTTTGGGCACCACACCTAAATGGTATGGGCAAGTTTGGAATTCTTCTCCCCGCATGTTGAAGGGAAATTTGTTGGGAGTTTGATGATAACCAATGTTATGACACAGCGTTGAAACAGGAGGTGGAGGTTTCAGTTAAGAAAGACCATGACCAGATGTTACACAATAAAGATGTTTTATTGGAGAACCACGAGTTCCGTGACTTGTCTATGCATCACAACATCCAAGAAGGAGACAGAGGGGCTGAAAAGAATCACACAGAGTTAACTTACTTTGGACTGAAAGACCATGGCAACAAGGAAGAGATTCTGAGAGGCAATCTCAGAGAAAGAAGATGACAGGCCAGGGGGCAAAACCACTTGGGCGATCCTCTTCTTGTGCCCTTAGCT